>CM073750.1:12981929-14420858 GCA_037127355.1 Schoenoplectus tabernaemontani | reverse complement strand
TTTAATGTTCCCACTTTTACCAAAGAACAGTATTTTATCACCTTTATTGATGATTATTCAAGATACGGATACGTCTATTTACTTAAAGAAAAGTCTCAAGCCGTTGAAACCCTTGAGGTTTTCGTTAATGAGGTTGAGAGACAATTAGATAGACGTGTAAAGATTGTCCGGTCAGATCGTGGTGATGAATTTTATGGAAAGTATAACGAGTCCGGTCAATGTCCTGGTCCTTTCGCTAAGTTCTTAGAAAAACACGGTATAGTTGCGCAATACACAATGCCCGGTACGCCGCAACAAAATGGTGTTGCAGAACGTAGGAATCGTACCTTAATGGATATGGTTAGGAGTATGTTAAGTAATAGTAGTGTACCCAAAGCCTTGTGGATGTATGCTTTGAAAACAGCTATGTATTTGCTTAACCGGGTTCCTAGTAAAGCGGTTCAAAAGACTTCTTTTGAACTATGGACTGGAAGGAAACCGAGTTTGAGACATTTACATGTATGGGGCTGTCCCGCCGAAGTTAGAATCTATAATCCACACGAAAAGAAATTAGATTCTAGAACGATAAGTGGATTATTTCTTGGATATCCCGAGAAGTCAAAGGGGTACATTTTCTATTGTCCTAACCATAGTACTAGAATTGTAGAGTCGGGGAATGCAAAGTTTATAGAAAATGGCGGAGTTAGTGGGAGTTTGAACGTTCAGCCGATGGCTGAAATTAAAGAAATTAACGAGCCAATTAAAGAAAATGTGCAAGTTAATCCTAGTGTTCAAATTCCTATTATTGTTATGCGACAAAGAAATGTTACGGAAAAAGAATCTATAAATGTTGAACAACCACTAAACATTAATGAACAGCCAATAAATGAACAAATCATCGAAGAAGAGCAAGTAAATGAACAACCATCACCAGAAATTCCGCAATTAAGGCGATCAACGCGTGAGCGAAGATCTGCAATTTCTTATGATTATCAAGTTTATTTACAAGAATCTGAAATAGATTCTTCAATCGATGATCCTCCGACTTATAAAAAGGCATTAGAATCAAATGAATCTGAAGAGTGGATCAATGCTATGAAAGAAGAAATAGAGTCCATGACACATAATGATGTTTGGGATTTAGTACCATTGCCTCACGGTTTTAAACCCGTTGGATGTAAATGGGTTTACAAAATAAAACGTGATCAAAGTGGCAATATACAACGGTACAAAGCCCGGCTTGTTGCTAAGGGATTTACTCAAAGAGAAGGCATTGATTATACGGAAACTTTTTCGCCGATTTCTCGTAAAGATTCATTGCGCATAATTTTGGCATTAGTAGCTCATTTTGATCTTGAGTTACATCAAATGGATGTCAAAACAGCGTTTTTAAATGGTGAACTTGACGAAGAAGTGTATATGGACCACCCGGAAGGTTTTTCAATTAGTGGGAGTAAGGATAACAAATTAGTGTGTAAATTGAAAAGGTCGATATATGGACTAAAGCAAGCTTCCCGTAAATGGTATTTGAAGTTCAACGATGTTATTACCAGTTTTGGTTTTAAAGAAAACATCGCTGATCGTTGCATATACATTAAGGTCAGTGGGAGTAGCATTATATTTTTAGTTCTATATGTTGACGACATTTTGCTTGCCACAAATAGTTTAAGTCTCTTAAGTGAGACAAAGAAATTTCTTTCTAAGAAGTTTAAAATGAAAGATATGGGTGAGGCTAATTATGTCATTGGAATAGAAATATTCCGGGATAGATCAAATGGCATATTAGGATTGTCTCAAGCCGCGTATATTAATAAAATTCTAGAAAGATTTCGAATGGAAAAATGTTCAACTGGTACGGTTCCAATTCAGAAAGGTGACATCTTTGATGCCAAGACTCAATGTCCTAAAAGTGAATTGGAAAAAGAGAGAATGAAAGGTATCCCTTATGCATCGATTGTCGGTAGTCTTATGTACGCACAGACCTGTACAAGACCCGACATTAGTTTTGCTGTTGGTATGCTCGGGCGTTACCAAAGTAATGTCGGCATGGAACATTGGAAAGCAGCAAAGAAAGTGTTGCGTTATCTATAAGGTACGAAGAACCATATGTTGGTATATCGCCGTTTTGATGAATTGGAGATCATAGGGTATTCGGATTCGGACTACGCTAGTTGTAGAGATACAAAAAAGTCAACGAATGAGTATCTCTATTTACTAGCCGGAGGGGCTATCTCTTGGAAGAGCGCCAAACAGTCGATTATAGCTACTTCGACTATGGAGGCAGAATTCGTAGCGTGCTTTGAAGCTATGGTTCAAGGAAAATGGTTGCGGAAGTTCATAGAAGATCTAAAGGTCGTTGATACCATATCAAGGCCTTTGAAAATTTATTGTGACAACTCCGCAGCGGTATTCTTTAGCAAGAACGACAAATACTCGAAAGGTGCTAAACACATGGAAGTGAAGTATTTGTCAGTTAAAGAAGAAGTAAAGAAACGAACCATTTTAATACAACACTTAGGGACAAAGTTCATGATTGCAGATCCTTTAACAAAAGGGTTACCGCCCAAAGCTTTTGGTGAACACGTAAAGAACATGGGCATTATTAGTCGAGATGAACTATAATGTGTGTTTGAAATGTTTTTGTTGTATGTTATTGTTTAATTATTGTTCTGTAAGTTGAACAAATAATTTTGAGTTTGTTTGCATTTTATTTCCTAAGTTTTATTATTGTTTTATATGCATATATTATAGTTTGATTGTAAACTGAGGAAATAGTCTTTGTAATAAAGACATTACGGGTCTTTGAAATAAAGACATATTAAAGTGGATATTAAGGTAGCCTATTAAGATTTGTAGTTTATATTATTTTACCAATGTGGTACATGGAAGGAATTAAGTCAACCCAACTTCAATTCTTCTCTTCCGATTGTTACATGCTATAAATAATAAAATATATTATAGTCAATTTTTTTTTCAATAAGAAATCATGTATAATCGGTGGAGGAGAAATATATTCAACAGGATCTATGCGCATACTAACGAAGTTAATTTGTTAAATAAATGAATTATTTTCATTATGTTTGGTTCATATGAGATGAAAGAAAAAAGGTAAAAATTAAGTTAATGAGGGGACGAAAGAAATTAAAGCAGTTTTTATATGAGGGGTAAAAAAATTAAAAGAAATTTTATAATATTTCTATTATTATTTAGTCAGTTATATTTTCTGTCGTTACATTTCAATTTACAGATTAGCAAAAATGACCCTTGCTAAAAAATTTATTTCACCAATGGAAAAGGAGTCCAGAACCTCGCGTTCATTATAGAAGACTTAATTATTTTATAAAATATCTAAAAAGATCATTCATAAATATTTGTTTGTTTCATTGTTTCATTTTTCTACGCTCAGCTAAATAAATGCATTTGCTATGGTCAACTTTTGCAGGCCCTTCGAAATTGACTTTAGTTCTCACCTAGAAACGTAAGAATAAATAAAATAAATAATGGGTCTCGACAAATTAAATCTAGAGTTAAGGAGAAGGTGAAGAGAATGAAAAACTTCTATTATTATGGGAGGAGGTGGAGGAATGAGAGGAGGTGGAGGAGGTGAAACATCTATCATTAATATTATAACACTCCCCCTTAGATGTTTCGCCTTATATTATACACTATTAATATTGTATTACTGGACAAATATTAAATTTTGGTACTCCAGGACCAACTTGATTTAACTGATACTTCTGGATCAGTTATGTTGCCTCATTAAAAACCTTACTAAGAAAACCCAATGGGACAAAACTTAGTGAAGGGAAAAAGAGTGCAACGTGTATAATACTCCTCCTCATTTTAACGTACATCTTTTAAGTGACGAATGCCAATTTTATGTGAAAGCTGCTCAAAATATTTCTTGGCAATGATTTTGTGAATAAGTCCGCCAAATTATCGCTTGATCTGATTTGACAAATATTTATCAAACCATTCTTCTGTAAGTCATGTGTTGAGAAGAACTTCGGCGAGATGTGTTTGGTTCTGTCACCTTTGATATATCCTTCTTTGATTTGAGCAATGCATGCGATTATCTTCGTATATCACCGTCGGGTTTTCTCTCGATCGTCTCGAGACCACATTCCTCTTGGATGTGTTGGATCATGGATCTTAACCATACACATTCCCGTCCAAAGATCATAAAAAGCAATTAATTCAGCATGATTTGATGATGTTCTTGTCAATGTTTGCTTTGTTGATCGCCATGAAATTGCGTCTTAGCCATATGTAAACACATATCCGAATTGTGACCGAGCTTTATGCGGATCTCGATAAATATCCCGCATCCGCATATCCAACTAGTTTGGACTTTGTATTTTTTCGATAAAATAGTCCCATATCACGTGTCCCACAAAGGTAACGTAATACATGTTTGATTCCGTTCCAATGTCTGCGTGTTGGATCGAACTATATCTCGCTAATACATTTACGAAAAAGCAATATCGGTCTCGTATTATTAGCAAGATACATCAAAGCCCCAATTGCACTTAAGTATGGTACTTCAGGATCAAGAGCTTTTTCATTATTTTCTCGGGACCGATAAGGATCTTTTTTCACATCAAGTGATCGGACAACCATTAGTGTACTTAGAGGATGAGCTTTGTCCATATTAAAACGTTTCAATATCTTCTGGATGTAGTTTGATTGATGGACAAATATACCATTATGCAAATGCTCGATCTGTAGGCCGAGGCACAACTTTGTTACACCAAGATCTTTCATTTCAAATTCATTCTTTAATAATTTTGCAGTCTTTTCGATCTCTTCAGGAGACCCAATGATATTCAGGTCATCAACATATACTGCAATAATTATAAAACTCGAGATTGATCGTTTAATAAAAACACATGGACTAATTATATTAGATTTATATCCTTCTTTTATGAGATATTCACTGAGTCGATTATACCACATTCGACCTGATTGTTTTAGTCCATACAATGATCGTTTTAACTTTATAGAATACATTTCTCGAGATTTTGATGTAAATGCTTCAGACATTTTTAATCCTTCAGGGACTTTCATATAGATATCATTATCGAGTGATCCATACAAATAAGCTGTGACAACATCCATGAGACGCATTTGAAGGTTCTCAGTGATTGCGAGACTGATTAAAAATCGAAGAGTTATTGCATCCACTACAGGTGAATACGTTTCTTCATAATCAACTCCTGGTATTTGTGTAAAACCTTGTGCCACCAGCCTTGCTTTATATCTCACAATCTCATTTTTCTCATTTCTTTTTATTGCAAAAACCCACTTGTAACCTACAGGGTCAACATTTTTAGGGGTTAGAATTACAGGTCCAAAAACATTTCGCTTTTCAAGCGAATCTAATTCAGCCTTCATGGCATCTTTCCATTTTGGCCAATCATTTCTGTGCATACACTCTTCTTGGAGTTTTTGGCACATAATCTTCCTCATTTATCACTTCAATTGCTATAGCATATGCAAAAATTTCATCAACACGTGTTTCATTTCGGTTCCATATTATACCATTCTGTACATAATTTATTGAGATCTCATAATCATTCGGTGCCTGAGTTTCTTCTGGAACTTTATCAACGACCTCTTCTAGGGTTCTACTTCCAATCTCTTCTGGGATTTTACTGACAATCTCTTCTGGGATTTTATCGGTAACTTTTCTTGAAGTTACACCAACCGCATTATTCTCGCTCTTTCATTTTTCGTGGATTTTTGTCTTTGGAACCGATTGGTCTTCCACGTTTTCTTTGTATAGTAACCTCTCGTGGGGTTATTTCAATTCGAGCAGTGCATTTAAAGCCGGTATATGTGATTTAGTCACTCTTTTTGTATCCGTAAATGCATCTCGGTAACTCATTTGCTATTCTTTGCAAATGTATAATCTTTTGAACTTCCAGTTCACATTGACCACTCCTAGGAATCAAGATAAGATATTGATGATGCATTCCAAGTTACTTGTTTTTCCAAATTTTTCTTTTTCTCCCCCTAAGATTGGGAATATTGTCTCATCAAATTGACAATCAAGAAAACGAGCTCAAAAACATCTCCGCTTAATGGTTCTAAATATTTAATAATTGATGGAGAGTGAAAACCAATATAAATTCCTAATCTCCTCTCGTGGTCCCATTTTTGTGCGTTTAGGAGGAGAAATTGGAACATACACAAGACAACCAAAAATTTTAAGATGGGACAAGTTTGGTTCTCTTCCGTAGACCAATTGTAATGGAGAAAATTTATGAGATGCAGCTTGGTCTTAATCTAATAAGTGCGGCGGATGTAATATGGTATGTCCCCATGTAGAAGATGGTAGATTACATTTCATAAGTAACGGTCTAGCAATCGCTTGTAATCTTTTAATTAATGATTCACTAAACCATTTTGTGTATGTACATCAAGAATCGGATGTTCTACCTTAATCCCAATTGACATACAATAATCATTAAAAGACTCGGGATGTAAATTCTCCCATTACATTATCAAGTTTGATACTCTTAATTTGGTAATCCGGAAAATTTGCTCTTAATTGGATTATTTGTGCTAATAGCCTAGCAAATGCAACATTTCTTGTAGCTAATAGGCAAACATGTGACCATCGAGTTGATGCATCAATTAAAACCATAAAATATCTAAATGGTCCACATGGAGGAGAAATAGGCCCACAAATGTCTCATTGAATTCTCTCTAAAAATAAAGGAGATTCATTTTCAATTTTATTTTTAAATGGCCTAATTATCAATTTTCCAAGAGAGCATGCTGCACATGATAAATCTTTTGATAATAGGATCTTCAGGTCCTTTAGAGGATGCCCATTTGCACTTTCAATTATTCTCCTCATCATAATGTTACCCGGATGACCTAACTTTGTCATGCCACAGAGTAAACATTTTTGTGTCATGCAACTTCTCGGTTACCGACCATATTTGATTCTATTGAACTTATGTTCATACAATATAGTCCGATGATAAAGCTTTCATCTTTTCCAATATGATCTTCCGACCATATTTAATCGTTGTAATTTGAAGATATTCAATGTTATTTTCAATCATGGTTTCGATATGATAACCATTACACCGAATATCTTTAAAACTTAGTAAATTTCTTCTCGGATTTACTAGAGTATAATGCATCATTTATAATTAATTTTGTTCCTTTTGATAACAAAATACAAGCTCTTCCAGAGCCTTCAATTAAGTTACTAATACCGTAAAATTGTATTAACATGTGTCTCTACAGAGACAATTGAGAAAAATATTTTTTGCTTTTTAATATTGTGTTTGTTGTTCCACTGTCTACTAGACATTCATCTCTAATACTTGTCATTGCTCTGCCGGAGCCTTCAATCATATTCTTTTTCCTTTGAACAAAAAAAAATATACAAGATCAAAATTAAAGAAACTAATTTTATTCATGAGAAACATAAACTTACAACATAAAATTGAATTAAAATAAAAAAAAACTTAGCTCATAATATTTATTTCTTTATCAACATTCTCAAAGAAATCAGAAACATCTAGGTGTGTATCTATGAGTAAATCACTTGACTCATTTTCAATAAAATTTGTTTCTACTTCTTTTCCATTTTTCTTGATGGATGCTTGATAAAGTTCAACTAAATATTTAGGAGTACGACATGTGCGTGACCAATGGTTTGTCATACCACATCTATAACAACTACTTTCAAACTTTTTAGAAGATGTTGAATTCTTTTCCTTTTCATATATCCCCGCATTGTTGTCATTTGATTTGAAATTATGACCTTCACGTCGCCAAACATTATTGCGACCACGTCCACGACCTCTTCTGGGGCCGCGACCACGATTTCCTTTAAATTATGTTGCATTCGCTTCAGGGAATGATGTCGCATTTGCTTCAGGAAATGGACTAGAGCCAGTGGGCCGTGATTGATGATTTTTCATGAGAAGCTCATTATTTTGTTCCGCAACAAGAAGACATGATATCAATTCTGAATATTTTTTAAAACCACGCTCCCGATATTGCTGCTTTGCATAGAGCAAATTCGAAGCATGAAATGTGGAAAATGTTTTTTCTAACATGTCTTCATCGTAATCTTTTCTCCGCATAATTTTAACTCGAAGTTATGCGAAACATTGCATGAATTATATTCACCCACGATTTAAAATCTTGCAACCTTAAATGAATCCATTCATAACGAGCTTTTGGGAGGAGCACTTGTTTTTGATGGTCATATCTTTCTTTTAAATTTTTCCATAATTCTAACGGATCTTTCACCGTTAAATATTCAGTTTTTAAATCCTCATGGAGATGATGACGGAGGAATATCATTGCTTTGGCTTTCTCCTCATGGGGAGACCTTATTTTCATCTTTTATTGTATCTCCAAGATTATTTGCGGTAAGATGAATCTCAACATCGAGAGTCCATGGGAGATAGTTCTTGCCCGATATATCAAGGGCAACGAATTCAAGTTTAGTAAGATTTGCCATAAGGACTACAAAATAAAAATACTACTAATATTAATAAATTTAATCGAACATCCATTTATGAAAATTACTAAAGAAAAAGAATATTAATAACTTCAGGTCATTAAAAAAAATTAGAGACATTATATTTATTTATTTATCTATCTAATTGATAACTTCTAGTTACCATTTTAGTTGAATAACTTCTCGTTATTAAGTATATCGATAACTTCGGTTATCAATTGTAACTCATTTTGATAAAACTTTTAATTATCAAATACAATGACTTCTGGCCATTAAAAGTATCAATAACTTCTGGTTATTGAATAAATAAAAAAAATTCTGGTATTTACTTATTTTATCATTCTCTTCGGGGAATGAAAATATTAGTCTCATCCAATATAAGAACAATTTCATCAAGAAAATAAATATTATAATTAATGGTAAAATAATAAAATTTAATATAAAGTGTACCTCTTTTTAGAGACAATCTTACGATAATCTGATTATGTCGATCTTGTGCTTCTACTATAAAATAAACTTCCGTCACTCGACGATCTTTTTTCCCTTTATTCTTTGACGTTCATTTTCTCACTTAGTATTGTCTCAACTCCAGTAATACGCGTCACACGATTTAAAAAAATATATATATATTGTAGATATATCATTACTAATATTGTTATTGATATATATTTTAGTATATATACTTTAATTAATTAATTAAATTATTATTCATGTTGACTTTTATTGTTATGTAATTTATTTTATATAGTACTTCTGTTAATTAACTTGATAATATACATAAAATAATTTAGCATGTATAATAAAATCTGCATCGGCAACGGTGTCAACGATCATATATGCATATCAGCTTCATTACAAAACTATCAAACCTACACCCCTAAAATTAACATAATAAATTGCTCACCAAAACTTAAATTTAATAATCTACCTTGCCATCACATCCGATTAATTAAGAAACAAAAAGATCAGACAACTAATTAAATAAAGAAAATTTGTTAGTGTGACTAATGAGAGGCACTGGACAATTTCTAAGGTGCACTTGTACTAATTAAATTCCCAAATGGTGGCGTGAAATGCTGTTTCCTTTTCAGAGTGACATCACAAATGGAGTCCATGACAAGTGCCACGTGGACCCCTCTCTTGATATTTGGCAATGCATGGTTCCTCCACCGACTGTCATTAGTGATTAGTCATTACCAGCTGGTAACTAGGGAACAGAACCCTAGGTCCATAGATACAATTTATTTGGGTCATGCTATTAAGCTAAGTTTCATTATATTAATTTCTTTGTTGCCACTTGCCAGAGTCAGAGGCGAGTTATAAAATAAAATTAGTAATTTGAAGGTATGTTTGGATCGTGCAAAAAATAAAGTAAAAATAGAGAAATTGAGAATAATAAGTGAGAATATTAAAAAATAATAATTTTTTAGTTAGCACGAGAATAATAAAAAAGTGATGTTATTTCGAATAGTAAAAATATTATTTAGATTATTTGTTTAAAATAGCAATGGAGAAGTAAGAAGAACAATAACTATTCTATTTTTCTCTCAGAATAGCAGAACAATAACTATTCTCATTGCTCCTGAATAACAAATTTTTATTTAATTACACCGTTACTATTTCTATTCTGAAAATAATAACTATTCTACTATTTTCGTACCATTCAAACATACCCTCAAAGTATTTTTCTACAAGTGGAATAGGAACGTTTTTCAAATTGAAAGCTTAGGGAAAATGACAAAAAGAAATTGATGGTCAAAACTATTTTCTACATCATTGTTTCGGTTTTCACATAGTATTAATTAAATGTGAAAAGTACTCGATTTCATTTTTTCTTAATACATGCTGGAAAGTCAAGTACGTTTTCAATATATGGAAAACAGAACCAGTAAATCCAAAATAAATGCTATCATGTTACGACTTCATGGGTGAAATAAGAGATGGGATTTGAGAAAAACGGTTCTGATAATAGTTACCTTTGAAATTTTTCCGTCAATTTTTTCTCATGGTCGAAAAAAATAATTATAGTAAAGTGTGAAAGTAATTATAGTAAAACAAAGTTATTATACAAAATTATAGAAGCATACTGCAACACTATAACAATAAAAACAGTTATAATATAATTTTGTATAAATTCACCATCTGAAGTGTTGCTCCAGAATGAAGCGCTCTCAATTTCAAAAGTGAATATGCCAAACATTTATACTGATTATATTTAAAATTATTTATACTAAATATTTACACTGATTATATTAGATTAAAAATATTTTTATTAAATATTTCAATGATTATATGCGATTTTAAAGTGATTATACTAAAATTTTGTACTAATTATATTAAATTAAAAATTATTTATACAAAATATTTGTACTGATTATATCAAATGAAAAAATATTTTTGTCAAAAGTTTGCACAAAATATTTATACTAATTATATCATATTGAAAAATATTTATACTAAGTGTTTACACTTATTATATTAATTAAAAAAAATTTATACTAAATATTTACACATTATATGTGATTAAAAAGTAATTATACTAAATATTTACATCGATTATATCAGATTAAGAAGATTTATACTGATTATATCAAACTAAAAAGTATTTTAACTGATTATATGTAATTAAAAAATAAATATACTAAATATTTATACTAATTATATCAATTTATACTAATTATATCAAATTGAAAAGTACTTATATTAAATATTATCATTATTTTTAGTATAATAATAATATTATAATTATTTTTTAGTATAATAATATAAATAATAGTGCTTGAAATAATAAATGAAATAAAGAGAAATACATAAAGCAGAAAGAGATGACTTATGAGTGAAAGAGAAATGACACAAGAGATGACTCATTATGAATTTCGATTCAAAATCAACGGTTCTAGGAGGCTTTGAATCATTTTTTTGGTTCAAAATGTTTTGAACCTCCTCACCTCCTTAACTTAATGGGTCAATTTTAAGTCATTATTTTTATGTTTTTAAATTAACAAGACAAAATTGGATGTAATAAAATTAATTAATTATAGTTAGTTAGATTCATTCATTTTTAGATACCACTTAATCTAGTATGATATGAATTTTCAAAAGCATAAAAATTTACAAGTATACATCTCACATAAATATAAATAATATGAATGATTTTGATTCTAAATTTGAATATGAAATTTTAAATTTTAAATGAAATATTAAATTTGTGGCATCTGATGGTACAAAAAGTTGATGACATTAAAATCCTTCTCTTATAACTTATATAATATCACTAATAATTTATAATAAAATAATATAAATAATAAATATTAATAGTTTAATGAGCCTAAAATTCTTAGCGAGCCGAATCAGATTTAGCTCATACTTAGCTCATTAACTCAACAAATCTTAATAAGCGGGTAAATTTAAGTTAATCTCAAATAGTCATGAGCGATTCATAAACTATAACTTTTTCTAACAGCAGACAAAGCACTTATTATTTGAATATTGAAACCAAGTGAAATTTATTGCTTAGAATTTGTTTACACTATTTACCAAAAGTAAACCCCCAATTATTCATCTCAGTTGAAGGAGCTGACACGGAGAACTACACAGGGAAGAAACATAGAAGATCACACCGAATATAGTCGGCATCAGATGCTCTCAGATAATGCATTGCTTCCTACTTCCGAGTTTGTGTGGTTCAGATAGTTGATGGGGTTTAACTATATCCCTAATGATTGTAATTTACTTGTGGGGAAAACCTCAAGATTT
Organism: Schoenoplectus tabernaemontani; assembly: GCA_037127355.1. Lineage (NCBI taxonomy): Eukaryota > Viridiplantae > Streptophyta > Magnoliopsida > Poales > Cyperaceae > Schoenoplectus > Schoenoplectus tabernaemontani. The sequence goes on along the minus strand of CM073750.1, from coordinate 14,408,629 downwards.
TTATGATATTTGGTAGAGGAAGCCGAGATGTAGTAGCAGTTCCAGCACCAATTTAAGATGTTCTGATGCAAATGTGGCAGCTAACATGCACTTATGGACGGGATATGTCCTAATTTGGTGGTAGGCCAAATCCAATCCAATCCTAGTTGTACCATTTGAATTGACGTTCTGAAACTCTGAATATATAATATTCATTCAATTTAATTGGAGTTTTGACGGGTTGCATGCATTATTACTATTATTATATTACTATCAAAATTGTCCATTTGGTTTCTAAGCAATCTTTTTTTTTACTAGTATTGATGTCAGGACGAAGCCAGAAAAGTTATCAAAGAGGGGAACAAAAATAATTGTAGTTTTTAATAAATTGACACTTATTTAATTGAGTTAAATAGAAAAGATAAATAAAAATCTAACAGATAAGTTTCAAAAGAAAACTTTCTTCAATTAACCTCTAGAAATTCCTCATTATTTGCTAATAATTATCTCATCAAATATTAGCATTCTCGATATAAATAACTTATTTTTAAGATAATGATTTGTCTTTTTTAATATTAGTTATCTAAAAGTATTTTTTTTAAATGTATACTTACCATCATTTATATATTGATTTGCTTTGAAAAGTGAAATATTTTTTATTAACGAATGTTTCAATAATTCAAAGGAGAAAAACTATTGAACCAGCTATCACACTTAAATAGATTTGTATAAAATAATGGACCAATTGGCATCTCCGAGTATGCCTCCTCCGTCCCTGCCTTTTGAATTGCGTACCAATCTTTTTATTAATTCCTCTTGTACAGTCCTATTTGGCGTCATTTTAATTACCATCTCAAGAGAAACTTGTTATCATTTTTGCTCAGTTTTCTTCAATCTGAAGTCAAAGCAAACCAACACGAAAAAAACCTAGCTAAGTAGCTAGTATCGCCATCGGCCACCATATCAATAGCATTGGCAGTAATAATGTTTGGCACTAATATACATAATAAAAGCACGTGAAGGTGCATGCTGAGAATTAAATGGATTGCTTATGGTTTCATGTTAGTTGCCTTAAATCAACTCTTGGAAGAAATTAAGTATGATTAGAGCAACACAATGATGAGCAGAAGTGGGACCTAAGCCATGTGGAAATAAGTCGCATTAATTAGTATTTCAAGTCAATAGCTGGTTGCCTTTGTCACACGAACCAATTAATCAGACAAATTATTCTGAAGAGGATCACTTGACAATGATTACATTAGCAATCTTGATAATTAACTTGGAGATAGTGGAAAAAGTTAAATTGAAAATTAATGTCCGTGAACATATCTTGAACTTATACATCATTTTTTAATGAAATTTAATTGTTATTTGATATTCCATCAAGTTTCATTAAAATTGCGCGGAAATCTGCTCAGTTTAGGATTAATGGTCCTTGATGAATTGACAGATAATGCTTATGTTACATGAATTTGAAAAACAATCCACCTATTAGTTAAAAAATATATGCATAAAACTTCTTCAAATTAATTTTAAAATTCATTGCACAAATTGAACTTCGCTTTTTTTTTTTGCTTATTTCTTATATGATAGTACAACAGGCTACTTTTCCCTTTCAAAATTTAAGGGGCTTGCGTACAAATTTCAATCTGTTTAATTAAACTCTTAGGAGTACTGATCATGTTGGAAAATTTTCTTATTAAATATCCATGATACAGATCTCATGTTCAATGCTAGTGTTAAGTTGATAATTAGGATTAGTAATTAAGAAAAAAGTTTAGGGGATTGACCTTAAAGTTGTAGCTATTTTATTATTGGTCAATTTTAGAAAATAAGGGAGTACTATATCAATATCACTTCTACCTTTATTTTCTTAAGTTACCGTTTGTTACCATTATGTACCAACTAGTGGTACCATATAAATGTACCAATGTACTGATGGTATAGTAATAAGAAAAAATCATTCTCACCATTCATTTTCTCTCCTCTAATAATATTTTCATCAACTTTCTGTCAGCACTTTCAAATTCTACATGGTATCAGAGTGGATCATGAACCTATCTCAATAAAACAACAACAGTCCAGAGCCTAAGAGCCAAAAATAGTAAGAAACAATAATAGTCCAGAGCCGAGACAAGACCCATCATCAGTGTGAGGAGATCAACACAAGACTGACCCAACAACTCAACACTAGATAACAAGTACAACTCCATCAAAAACCAATAACCAATACTGGTAAAATATCATAACTAGAGAAGCATCAAAAATCAACCAAGTCATATCTGTTCTATACCAGTTCCTATCAGAACCTCAAAAAAGCCAGCAAAGATTCAACTTACCAACAATGAGGTAACCAGTAAAACTGGCCAGCAACTCACAGCTAGGAAAAATCAAAATCTCAAAGGCAACCAACAACTGCACATCTGATAAGCTTCAATTATATATTATATTCAATTATGGTTTTATCTCAAAATTATATATTTTATGTTAATTATTAAGAATTTATTTAGTTTCTATGTCGAATTCGAAATATTGCTATATTTTGTGTTGGATTTCAAATAATGGAGCTTGAACGAGGACATCAACATGAGGAATGAGGTTTGGAGCAAGATTGATTGAATTTACACGAAAAATCAAGTGAAAACCACTTTCTGGATATAATTGCGGACCGTACGGAGGATTGTCGACCCTGTTAAGAAATGACCAAAATTGCGAACTATAATTATTGAGGATGAAAGCGCGAACTCGCATTTTGAAAGCGGTTTTTCACAAGGATCAAAAGAAAATGACACCACTTCATTTCAGACATCTCTCAACACTTTGAAAAACTAATCATAAGCAAAAAAAAAAAAGGGAGAACATCATTGGAGAAGAGATTGGAGAAGAAAAACTCAAGAACCGGTGAGAAATCGAAGATCTTCTTGGTGTATTCTTTATTTTATTTTTTTTCATGTTGTGTTGTTATTTAAATATAGGTCTTTGTGTAATTTTTGATATTATTTGTGGCTAAACATCCTTCTAAGAGTCTAGGTGTAAACTCGATAACTCGGATGGTTTAATTATACTCATATATTGATCTTTTAGTTCTTGTTATTTGTGATTGTTATTTTGTCTAAATTAAATACTTAATTTTAATCAATTGCATGTTACCCTAGAAGTGAAAGCGGAAATCAAAAGGTGAAACTGAATCTTCTGACCCAAAATAGTAATTTAGGTCGTAGGCCAAGTACTTAATCGTGAAACCTATTATCTAAGGGAAAATCAAAGAAACCCTAGAAATTATATGAAGTACCGAAAGACAAAATAAAAAATCTAGGTTATACCGAAGTGATTCATTAATCTAAATCGGTTTAGACTTGTAAGGTGAAATATCTAACCGTGAAACCCGAATTATTTAAGTACGATATCAAATCACGAAAGTGTAAATTTAGTACTAAAATTTAAAATTGAATCCCCCAACAAACACTAGAGCGTATTAAAAGATCAAATAGAGTGAATTGACTAAACGAGTGAGAGTGAAATCGAAAACCCCTAGAATCCTTTATTTGATAAACTTTTCAGTTGTTGTTGTTAGATTTATGTTTTTAATGCACTTTTAGTTTAATTCAAATCACTCGTTCGATTATCTAGATTAGTGAACCTTGTGAGAACCGGTATTTCACCCTTGTCCTTGTGGTTCGACACCCCGACTACTACTTGACTAAGCCGCTTACGACTGAAATTGAGTGCAAATTAGAGTATTTTATTAGCTTAGCAGAAAATCCATCAACATAAAAAAAAAAAAAAGCTCATCAATATCAGAAACCAACTGAACTCCAAAAATGACAAGCCAAACCACATATAAACTTACCTTAGTACTTCTGGATGGCAAAAACTATAATATATGGATCAGACAAGCCACCTTTAGGTTGATTGGCAGAGACAAACTTGAGTTTACCAATGGAGAAATTATCATACTAGTACCAACAACAGTTGGGGAACCAAGTGATGATGAAAAGAGGGCCATCAGAGAGCGGCGTAAGAGTGATAACAAAGAGGCTGGGTGACTGCTAGCAACAATGAAGCCACATATCTCTAAAATCATGACATACCAAAACACTGCCCAACATATGTGGAAAAAAAGCCAAGAAATTATATGGCAAGAAGAAAAACTACTCTCACATCTTTCAAATCCAACAAGAGCCGCAACACATCAAGCAACAACCAAATCAAACGATCTCTAAGCTCTTCTCCCTCCTACAAGAGGAGACATATGAACTAAAATTGTATAGACCTCTCACATCTGACTTAGAGGAAATCCAACACAGAGAGGAATAAGATGACATATTCATATTTTTAGCAAGCTTGGATCCCAGCTACGAAACTGTTAGGTCACAGATTCTCCTAACATCTGAGTTACCATCACTCGACGATTTAATGGCAAGAATATAGGGAGAAGAAACGAGAAGAGCAGTAATGGGTCTCAACCAAGTAATGATCAAGAATCCAAAGCTTTCAACAAATACACCCGAAAATAAAATTAAAACTCTAGGTCGGAAACAAGGGGAGCCCAAGTGGTCTGGTGTTACTACTACAAAATCAAGAGGCATAAGAGGGACGACTGCTAGTTCCTCCACCCCCATCTCTGACCAAAGGGGCCGATGAAGTGATCGTAAGGGGGAGCGATTTCACCGAGAGGAGGAGAAGAATTTCTCAGTCAAAAACAAAAAAGAAGAGCAAAAGGGGAACGAGTCACCCGAGTCGAAGGCAACTCGACTATTAAAACAATTTCGGCTGAAATTGCTCCGGATCAGATACAGCTGTTGATGCAACAGTTATCAGGGATGCTGAACCAAAACAGAGAGGAAAAAATATATGGTACAAATCTAAACTCATTTATTTTCTCTAAAATGATAAGTGGATATTAGATTCGGGGGCAACTGATCATATGACCAAAAATAAAAAAAATTGCTATTAATTCTTAAGGAATATGATACTAAACAATATGCGAAGGTTACAAATAATGAAAGAATGGAAATTATAGGTGATGGTTCAATTAGAATTCTTTCAATAATAATTTCAAATGTGTTGTTTGTTAAAAATTCTGCATCAAATTTATTATCAATTCAAGAATGTGATTGTTGAAGAGTTTATGAAAAATGACTTTATTTTTTGGATCAAGAAAAATTCAATCACAACGTTAGATGATAAGATCAATTGAGCACTCTATGACATAGAAGAATTAGGCATCCTTCTGATAAAATTTTAAAAAATATATATATTTAATTTTTCTAATTTAGACAATAGTAGTTGTGAGATTTGTAAATTAGAAAAATTTACTAAGTTACCTTTTAATTTATCTATGTGTAAGAGTGAAAAAAGTTTTAATTTAATTCACTCGGATGTATGGGGTCCGGCTCCAATTGTGTCATTCAATGGATATAAATATTTTGTTATATTTATAGATGAATTTTCTAAAATTACTAGGTTATATTTGTTAAAAAATAAAAGTGAAGTTTGTTTCAAATTCCAAGAGTTTTGTAATTTTGTAGAGAATCAATATAATGCAAAAATCAAAGTCTTTAGATAAAAAAATGGAGCCGAATTTATAAATCAAAATTTTATTAAGTTTTATCAAGAAAAAGGAATTTTATATCAAACATCATGTGTTTATACCCTGGGATAGAATGGAGTTTCTGAAAAGAAAAATAGACATTTATTAGAAATAACACGAGTTTTATTATATAAAAATAATGTTCCAAGGATTTATTGATCGAATGCCGTTCTCACTTCCGTATATTTAATTAATCGATTGCCAAGTACTAATTTGAATTATAAAAGTTCATTAAAAATTCTTTACCAAAGAAAAATCATTATTGACCATTTAAAAATCTTTGGATGCATATGCTATGTATACAATGATAAAAAGCAAGATAAATTGAATTTTAGGGCAATTAAGGCTATTTTTTTGGGTTATTCCACTCAAAAAAGTGATATAAATGTTATGATTCAAATACTAAAATATTTTACATTTCTAAAAATATAAAATTACAAAAAATGAGTCTTACTTCAAGGAAAAATTAAATGAATGCAAGGATTTAGAACCATTAAATACAATTCTATTCTTTCAAGAACCCGAGACAAATGAACTCGAGATTAATGAAGAGATTGCACACATAGAACAAGAAACTGAAAATAAACCATTAGAGGAAAATTTTCAAGATAATGAATAATTAGAAGAAAATACTGAGAAAATTTCTCTAAGACGATTAACTTGAGAAACACAACCATCCACAAGGTTGAGAGACTTCATGACATACAAGGTACAATACCCTCTTCAAAATTATATTTCTTATGATAGTATATCAAAACACCATCAAGCATTTTTTATCTTAATCTCAAAAGAACAAGAATCCATACAATATTATGATGCTATTAAAAATGTAAAATGGTGCAAAGCAATAAGGGAAAAACTAAATGCACTAGAAAAAAATAAAACTTGGGTAATTACTCAATTACCAAAGAATAAAAAATCGATTTGATGTAAATGGATTTTCAAAAATAAATACAATAGTGATGGAACCATAGAGAGGTACAAAACTCGATTAGTTGCAAAAGGTTATACACAAACGTATGGTATAGACTACTAAGAGACATTTGCATCCCTTGTCAAAATGAATATTGTTAGAATTTTTTTAATAGTGGTAAATCAAAATTGAACCTTACATCAATAATATATAAAAAATATCTTTCTTTAAGAAATTTTTGAAGAAAAAGTGTATATGATAATACCACCCGGTCACAAGGAAGAAATAAATACTAACTTGATTTATAGGTTGAAAAAAATAATTTATGGTTTAAAGCAATCTCCAAGAGCTTGGTATGAAAAATTGAGTTCTTATTTAATTTCTTATGGATTTATGGCTAGTAAAACTGATTTATCTTTATTTATTAATTTAGATAAACACAATATTACTATAATTTTAGTTTATGTGGATGATATAATTATTACGGATAATAATTTAGATAAAATTAGAGGAGTCAAAAAATAATTGAGGGACAAATTTGTTATTAAAGACCTAGGATTGTTGAAATATTTTTTAGGAATTGAGATTGCACATTCACCAAAGAGTCTTTTCATTTCTCAAAGAAAATATGTGTTAGACCTATTGAGAGAAATGGATAAATTATGGTGTAAACCGACAACAACCCCTATGGATAGTAAATGTAAATTAAATACCGAGGATGGTAAACATTTAGAAGATATTAATCAATTTCAACGATTAGTAGGCAAATTAATTTATTTCACCGTAACTAGGCCCGATATCTCATATTCAATTAGTTAAGTTAGTAAATTTATGCATTCACTTAGGACATCTCATTTAGATGTCATCGATAGGATTCTAAGGTACTTGAAGGGTACACACGGGTTGGGAATTTATTTTAAAAATAATAACTCTAACGAAATATGTGGCTATTCCGATGCAGATTGGGCCGGAGGCTTTGATCGGAAGTTTACTACCGATTTTTGCACATATATATGTATAAATATAGTTACATGGAGAAGCAAGAAATAAAATGTTGTGGCTCACTCTAGTGTCGAAGCGGAATATCGAGTCATGGCATCGACCGCAAGCGAGTTGATTTGAATTAAACAAATAATAAAAGACTTGGGAATCAACCATCAAACTCCAATAAAAATGCTTTGTGATAACCAAACCGTAAGACATATTACATCCAATCCCGTGTATCATGAAAGAACGAAACATATCGAAATTGATTGTCATTTTATACGAGAAAAAATCAATCCAAAGAAATTAAGACTTCATATGTGAAAAGTGAAGATCAACTAGCCGATGTATTCATCAAAGAGTTGGATGTAAGAAATTTTTAAGTTAGAGATGATATTTTTTTCCAGATGAGTGTTAAGTAAAACGTTACATCAAATAATTCTGGTTTGAATTCTTTTTTTTAGGCTACAGACAAGAACAGCAATGAGAGAACTACAATATAGTTTTATACTTGCAAAAGGAAATAAAAAAATTGAGAGCTGCTTCCTGAAGAGAAATCATGTCTCTGCTATGTTGGATGAAGTGCTGATATGGTACAGTTATATGCTATAAATAATTCGATTGGTTCTAACAATAACATGCTAAAAATTGATGAAGATCCATCTCTAATTAAAACTGCTTAACTAGAGATCTCTCTGGATTCAAATCCGATTAAATAATTCTGCGTGTGCATGATATATCTTTGTTTTATCATGTTACTCAAATATATATATATATATATATATAGGTTCTCGCAGTGTGATTGGTTGTTGGAGCTTGCTTGCTGGTACACAACATAGCGGCGGTTTAGTTTGAAAATATTCAATAAAAGATTCGCAAATAATATACTGAAAATATACCGATCGTATATTCTCTTTCAGCAATCTAGATACAAGACGGTGCAAACTGCCAAAGATTTTAATTTAGTATATGTACTTCTGTGTTGTTATGCATTTTTCTTTTGATGAAACTTGAGTGATCAATTTAGGTCATAGATTTTGTTCTGGCATTTCAAGGTTCCTTTTTATTCGGCCATTATCGACACGCATCATATATAATACTTAGCAATAAGATATAAATAGATGCAACAAAATCGGCGCGAGATATTGTTGAATAACCAATCAAAGAGGGGGGGGGGGGGTCTAGCTAATATGTTTAACCCACCTTCCTAGTGAATCCAACTTCAAAATGATCTCTTATTGGCCAGTTGAATAATAAATCATAATAAACTTGTTGAGTTGATACTTTTTTAAACCAAAAGAATTGATTAAGCCTGAACTGCTCATATAGTGGCATGTGTGTGCATGTGGCAATGTTCCCTTGGATATTGAGCATTCCATATCTATACATGAAAAAAAAAATAGAAGTGGTTTGCTTCCATGTACATCATGTATTCATGTGAAAATTCGGTACCACATCAAGGCATGGCATGGTGGTGGGAGGCACAGTGCATGCAAGCATGTACTAACTGCGTGATCAGAAACGTACTGTTTAATGCAGATAAGGGCACTCGTCAGGGTATCTAACTTCAGAGGCGGATGGAGATGGAGACAGGGAGAGGCAGCTGTCCCTGAATTTTTTTTTTGTATTAATACCTTTATTTTTATATATATTGTAAGAAAAAAAAATATGCTTATTTTATTCTTTTTGGAAAAAAATTAACTTTTACCTCCCTGAACAAAAGTCTAGATCCGCCCTTGTCTAACTTGTGTTGAAAAGTATGTAAAAAATAGATTTTACTTTGGTTCAAGGTTTCCCGCCTCTGGAGGAGAGATCAACAACACCAGATTACTAATCATTATATACTAACACTAGACTGGTTAATGAACATTATAATGGGAGCATAGGGAACTCATTTTTACAGCACAAGCAAGCATCAGTTGGTCCCTCTCTTGTTCCAAAAATAAATTACTCCATCAGAAAGAGACCTGAAAGTACAATTTCCTTCTCTTCCCTTTTATTTTTTTATTCAAAAGGATGGCAACACTGAATTTCAGCAGTAACAAGGCCATCTGGCACAGAAATGTGTAAATTTCAGTTTGTACCAGTTGCTTTCTGGTTTAATTCAGCCTTCCTTTTATGTTGGTTTTTTTACTTTTTCTTGCTCCAGTTTGTTTCCTTTTGTCCCCTCACCATGGACACTTGGAATATTTAGAATCAAGCTCAATTCTGAAACATGTAAACAAACATAATCTAATAAAGTTTAATTGAGAATTCAAAAGAGCATTATTAAAAACATAACCAGTACGCTATACATTCGTGCACAAAACTCTATGCAATGAATACACATCTCAACAATCAAAACTAAAAAAATCTATACTTTACGACCTACGGCAGCCAAAGAACAAAAAATGGTTCCTCCACTCTGTGATTTATTTCTCTTTTTTCTTTGATGGAGGGGGTGAGGCAGAACAGCAGAAGTGGGGTGTATGGTGAAGCACGGACCACAATTATATATTATCTCAACAGAAAAGCCTAATTCCAGGCCAATTCTCATAAACCCAAGATCTCAGAAAGAACATTTTCAGCTTCTGAACCTGCATCAACAACCCTGTCAGACTCCGTTCTCCATGCAATGTGCTCATCAGGTCTAATCAAGAGTACTCCTTTATTTGTTAAACAACACATGTCCCACCAAGACCGATCCCTTTTGACTTCCTCAACATCTACATAGTTTTTCCAAGGCTCCAGCTCGGCTTGGCTGTCAGATGGTCTGCTTTTGCATGAATCTTGAGGCCAAATTACACAAACTTTGAGCAATACTTTAAGTTCTTCAGCTTTGGTAAGAATGGCATGAGCCATCTTATATGATGCTTTAAGAGGTGCTATTATGAGAAGAAATTCAGGTTTGTCTCCAGAAACAAGATCCAAAGTAGAGAGTTTTCCCTGATTAACACAAAATGGGGTCTTAGACAGATAAGATGGCTTGCCAAAAACTAACAATGTGTGGTTTGAGTGCAGGTATCAGCAATATCAACCCCACCCAACAAATCTATCCAAAACTATATAACATAACTTTCAGCCAATAAAACACCATGAGCACATTCGCTCCACCTTCAATGAAGTACAGTCTTTTTAATATGACAGAAAGGCTTCGACTCCAAATAGCCTAATCATGCTTATTCAAAATATATTTAGGAAAAGGAAAAAAAAAAGCCTGAAAGGATGCTAAATCCAACATTTATTGTCATCTTTACAACTCTCGAGTCTAACAATGGTCAAGGAGGTCGACTAGTCGGTTTAATTTGGGATTTCTTTACCCTCAAACCACCATGCAAATTGTTTGATAAAAAGTAACTTCATGAGAAAAAGTAGGACCTCAGTGGAGACTTCAGTTAATGGTTTTACATGCATGTGAGGCAACCGAGACCCTGGCTTTCCTGTAGGTACATATTCCCTTGAGGCTGCACCAGATCCAGATATGTCATGTTTGTGAATTCTTTCACTGCTATCGGCAACAAGTGCTCCTTTCTTATAGCTGACAAATTTAAAATGAAAATTTATAGGATATTTAAATATTACCCTCAGCTTAACTATGAGTAAAGCACCAAATAAGCCAATCAAGTTAAGAGCAAGTTCATAAAAATGTAGTAAGAATGTCAAAATCTGACCAGAAACCAAGATCATGAGCAGGGAACTGCAGCTGAAGGCTCTTCCCCTCTTTAAATATTCTCTTGAGCTTCTCTAGCCTCATCACCCCGACCGGGTTCTTCTCATTTAAAACATAGTCCGAAAGTTGTGCCAGCCCGAGGGAAAAAACCCCTTCCAACACAGCTTTCTGTATGCTATTTGGGATAATGGATCCTAAACCACTATTTATTGCTCGATGTACTGTTAAAATAATGAAACATGTCATAAATGTTACTTGACTCAATAATGTACATAATTATATGGGTATGTTTAACATACTGACCGTTTTCTTTTTTTTCCTTTTTTGAAATAATTCATAATTAATGCTCGAGCCTCAAATAATCTCTAACCCCTTCCTAAGATTCCAATTGAAAATTAAAGGTGCATACTGAGTAGCAAGAACCAGTATTGGTACAGTGTACTGATACCTGAGTTCGCAATTGTCGGGTCAAGACCAAGTGCGGAAGGAACAGACATGGCTGCCTTAAAATTTTCCACACTCAGATTTGTATTAGAAATGGCAATCTGCAATTAAAGTCGACTTGTCAAGTTATATCTCTATCTACTGAAAAGAAAATTTTATTGTCTCTTATGTACCTCCCAAAAGAAAATTCTCAATAAGCCAAATTGTCCAATTTTGCTAAGGCATCTCTACAGGTTTGGAATTCTCCTATATGCCCTTTAAAGAAATACATAAAATCTTCTCTTCTTCATAAAAGATTTATTTTCCATTTTTTTAAGGTTTTGCAGATGTAAATAATGGACTTTTCTGGTAAAATGGCTATGCACATAAGTTTATGAGGAGCTTCATAGCAGTCATACAGGCTGGCGCTCAGATTCATAAGTGTGTAAAATTGATGAAGAAGCTATATCATTCAGAAAATAGAACAACTTCCATGCTATATTGTGCACATCTTGAATCCCAGTATTCATCCCTACAAAATAAGAACATATCCATTTTAGATTCAAATGACAATACTCCAAAAAGACGTTTTAGTTGTATTCACTGATAGCAACCCAACTTGCAGGGTACTCGAAACATTTTTTCTTGAATACATTGATATGTTTCTCCTATCCAAGTAGCAGAAGTCAGTACTGGCAGCAACAAACCAGAATATTCCATAAAGAACAGCAATGGCGGGTAATTGTATAAGGTCTGGTGTCATTTTTAGGACTATTTTTTTCCCTAAGTTTTATTTCTCATTTTTACCTAATTTATGTGACTTCTCTTAGATTAGTTTTGATTTTGGAGTTTACCTTCAAATCATATAGTTATATTTCCTACATTCAATAGTTCAGTACGTATATTTAGTAAAGGTATGTATTACCAAAGCCCCCAGCAGGAGGGAACCTGTGAGCTGCATCGCCAACCAGAATAACTCTACTATTATATGTTAAATATTTCTCAGCCACCTCAGCATGCATCACCCATGGCTTTATGTCAAGAACTTTCATATCTTGCGGTGCCCACCCTACTAACTTAGAAATTATTTTCTCACACACCTAGAAAGTAGAAGCTATGATAGGTCAAATGTTATATGGATTAAGAACATTCAAACCCACAGTGACTTATAATGAGGCCAAGTATAGATAACTCTTAATTCTCTAATTGTGTTCTTAAATGCAAAAAAAAAAACATAAAAGAAAAAAGTACTTGAACAGTCTTGTGCAATTGTCAGTAACTTGTGATGCTTGATCTAAGTGAGTCTTATGCAGATATTCCTAGTCGGGAACCTAAAATTTGAGTGGTCTTTCTGTAGTTGTACCTAACAGAAATGAGAGCACAAGGATAACATGGAGTACCTGAGGACTGAAATCTTGGTAATTTTGCTGAGGAGGGTAGTATGGTATCTGAAATTTCAGAGACATTCAATTAATTATATAACAGGAAATTTATTTTTGAAAAACCAGACACGCAAAAGTCTTATCTTATCAGCGAAGAACTGAAATTTGATATGTTGCGGTAAGAAAAATATCTTATGTTAGTCTTGACTGTTGAGTGTCATTTACACAACTTCCGTATATCTACCTTACCTGAAGAACAAACTCTCCTTGCTCCAAATGATGCGCAACAAGCACACCAATTGCCTCTTGGTTAAAAATAAAAAACAGCATCCCCGGCCTATTCTTTAATAAAAAATTTCCCAGATCAATACTCATAAAATGCACACTGATAAGGTCTTGCAAATTCCTCTCTCCTTTCATCTCAACACCAACAAGTTGCCTAATGGTGCTTCTGGCGCCATCAGATCCTATAAGAATGCTACAATGAAACCTCCTCTCTTCCAACTTAGTACCATTGTGAACTTGGGCTGTGACCATAACACCCTCCTTTGTGGGTTGAATTGAGGTGCATTCATGACCCATCAAAATTTTCTTGCCGAACATCAAGTCTGGTTCCCAGTCAACAGATGGGTCTTGACGAGATACATGGACGCCAAGCTTTTCGAGTTTCTTAAGGAGCAAATTTACTACTCTATACTGTGACAAGTGTGCCACGCATACAGGGCTGTTGATCTTCTCAAAATCTGTACCCAAAAAACATTTTTTTATAAACAAGAAAGGTTTATTAAGATACAATTCAAAAAGGCACCTTCTTTTCAGAGAATTCCAGAAAACTGCCCTATATTGTTTGCAGAAGGAACTTATTTTCTCTGATGCAAAAGAGCATGAAAGATCTAATAACTCTCTCACACTCATCAAATGAGGAAACTAAAAACTACACAACCTTGTTGATAACAATATAGTCCTTATATCCCATGTAAACCAAATACCACATTGAAGCCTTGTGTTCGCTACTTTTTTACAAGATGACTACATAAAGCATCCTTCCTTGATGATGGAGTGATGACAGATAGAACAAAGGGTGCCTTTATATTTAACTGGGACCATAGCATACCTTGGGGTCGCATGTGATCGATTGAACCGAGAATTGAGCCAGAAAGAGATGTGCAATAAATAAACTTCCTCCACAAGTCAACAGGTGGTTGTGAACTCTCTATTTCCTCTGCTAAGCCATCTAGTTTCCTAAATATCTGCCAATACTTGTATTTAGAAGCAGTCATACAAGTAATCTGTACTAAGAAATGATGACCATATCTGATTTGAGTATTTCTAGTACAGGCTTAATATAACACAATTCGAGCAAGTTTTGTTCTTTTGTTTGTAATGAACATCGGGGTGTGAAAAGCATGTCAAGGATTAACAGTTGATCCAACCAAATGGTTTTTAAACTGTATATACGTTGGTTATATGTATAAGTCTATACAATTAGCAAACAGAAAGAGAAAAACAACCTCCATTGAACGATTGTTGATGAAGTGAGCTTGAGGATGCCGAGGAAAACTCAAGCTTTTCTCCAGAACCGTGCATTTGATCCCTTTAAAATTATACGTCAATCGATGAACAACATAGTGAAAAAAATACGTAACAACTAAATAAAAGACGTACCAAACTAGCACCGGCAATTTTCACCCAACCAGGATAAGGCGAATTTATGGTATAGTGGATATAGGCATTTATCTTTTTGTTTAGCTAAGAAGGCACTAAGTTGCCAACGACCCACTGACCAATGTTTGTCATGGTATAAGCAATTCACATCCAAAGATCAACCAAATTTGACAGTTTCTGGATCAGTAAGGTCCAGACAGTGGCAGGTAATGCAGCAACCAATAAAAAGAGCCAACCTCATCAAAACCCAAACCATTTTGCGTTTTAGTTTTACACCCTGCAGCGAAGAGGGAAACTGAAACAGTTATAATCGAGAAGTGAAGTACCAAATTTGGTGAGGAGCATCGAGAGGACGAGGCCGACGGGCCCAGCCCCAACAATCAGCACTGGCACGTGGGGCCCGCTTACGTCAGTGCCGGCGTCATACGCTGCTCTAGAGGAGAAGGTACAACCAGCCAAGGCCAGCTGCCTACATAGGCGTGAGAAGAGGAGATCGCCTCTTCTTAGGGTGGATGCGATCGTCATTGACCGCATTATTTGAGGGTTGCCGAGCTTTGATGCGGAGTTTCTAGTTTGAAGTGCGCACTGAATTGAATAGACGAGGGTGGGGTTGTGGAGGTGGGAGAAGAGACTGAGGTGGCAAGGCCAGCGCCCACAGGAAAAGGAAGGGGGAAACGATACGTCATACGAGAGAGCGCGCAGTTTGTGGGAGGAACTGAGGTTGAACTTTTGGTCCAACCCCAGTCTACAAGTTAAATCTAAGTTATTATTAAGTATTATTAACCAAGAACGATTGGCCGAATAATACTATCAATTATCTTTTTCGTTGACAATGTAGTAGCTTAAAATTCATGATTACAAATATCACAGTAACTAATAATATGACTAAGAATTTAGCTATATCATTTGTATTGTTAAGTCTATCTGTTGGTTTTTGTTTGTATTTTTCTAATTAACTGATGAAGTGATGGTGTTGTTATCATGAGTTCATGACTAATATGACAACCAGTGGGGCAGAAAACGTGTCGAAATATGGATTTTTAATGATGTTAGTAATAAGACAAGAATTAGAGTATATATACGAGCTTGGATGATAAATACAATCACAGTGAGGTTTAAATTAAACAAAAATATAAACATATTCATATATACAGCGACCGGCAATGAGTCGAACCGAACTGAGCTGGGTCAATCTCATGCTCGGCTTATTAGCTTAACGAGCTGAACCAGCTCAGCTCATTAAATAATTTCGAGTTAGAAGTTTTAACTTGAGATTGACTCATTAAATTAACGAGCTAACCAATCTGATCCGTTAAGACTTATTTAATAGTTAATAATATCTTTTATGATATTTTATATAAAAATAATAAAATAACTAATGACAATATATTTCAAAAATACATGTCATACTATAAACTACTTAACATATTAAAAATTTATAATAAAAATAATAAATATTAATAATTTATTGAACCTAACGAGCCGAGCCGGTCAAAACTCAAACTTGACTCATTAACGACTCAATCCACTAATGAACAAACCAATAACGATTAAGAACTTTTTTGCCAGCCCTAACAGCAACCAGTTCGAATGTATGCGCAATATATTTTTTGTCGATTTGATTCAAACGAAAATCTTCCATGTTTAAGTTGACATGGATAATCTACTCGAGTTCAGTAATCTTCAGATATTACCTCTTGAATAAGATAAAATCGAAAGAGATCAAATACTACAAAACTATTTCCTGATTGCTGCTTATTGCTGCTCGCTGCATATTAACATGTTGCTTTTCACGGACATACATTGGTCAAGACAATAACAGTTTCCATACACACGAAACGCATGACATTTCACGAGGGCATGGATAGCTCTCCTACCATCATCTTGATCTTGCACATTCGAGTGATGAAAGTGCTAAAGGTGTTAGCTTAATCACGTAATAAAACCCAGGGATAGGCCTAGCTGACACAAATACCATAAAGCACCCATGCGGAGCTTAAATTTTTTTTTACATGCATATCAAATAACTTAATTAATAGCCAATTGAATCGTCTTACAAGTTAAAACCCCAGAATTCACTAGCAAGGATGTTATATATGCATGTATTGTGCGGCAAACACGGCAAAGATTAGCACTCAAAATATTGCCGCCTGCCAGCTTTTAACCCTCCCTCCAGAACCTCCAATTCAACATTCCCTACACTAGAAAATTAAACAGAAAAAGGGTAAAAGGACTGCCGGTAATGATTAATCATGCTTCAGCAGCAGCAATCAACTCATCATCAGTGGAATCTACTGAAGTTACCACGGCCTCATCAAGATCATCGTCGTCGTCATCATCCTCCCCTCCCCTACCAGATATTCTCTCAGGTGCAGTTTGCAACAGCTTTTCTCTCAGTTTTGCCGTGAGATCCTCCATCACAGCTTTGTTCTCAGCAAAGTACCGCTTTATGGAATCCTTCCCTCTAAAGCTCTGTTCGTCCATGTAGTACATGGAACCAGCTTTTTTTATGTACTTGTACTTCAGCCCCAGTTCAATCACTTCCGACTCCCGGCATATTCCTTTGCCAAACTCCAGCTCAAAGAGAGCTGTTTTGAATGGAGGAGCAAGCTTGTTCTTAACTACCTTTACCTGAACTTGGTTTCCTATTGGCTAAAAATCAGAAGGAAGATGAAAGCCCATTTAGTATCAACGATACAGCAGAGAAATAAAAAACAAGTATTTCAATGAAAAATGAGGATTTCACCATGTAATATTCTACGTGATACACTAAGGACCTCCATATTGTATGAGTTAGAGCCAGCTTGATGTTAATCAAGCAGGTTCGCAATCTAGACAGATGGTTATAATTCAGACCAGCTTCCTATCAATGGTTCAAAATGGTCTGTGGTAGCATAGCCTTGACTACCAGTGTTTACTTTGTATCAATGGTTAAAACAAGCATATTGCCGGGACTGTCGTCGTCGTCGTCATCATCATTATCATTATCATTATTGTCATTATTATCATCATCATTCTCATTCTCATTATTCTCATCATCAATATTATGAGTACCATTATCACTATTACCATCATTATTTTTTTATATTTGAGATCTCTAATCTCTATGCTTTATGTTTGGGTTTCATTTCTAGCCTACCTCAATTTATTTGGGATTAAAGACTTTGTTGTTGTTGTTGTTGTTGTTGTTGTTGTTGTATTGCCTAGACTACCTGTGTTTAATTTGTATCACATACAAATTCACAATGAAATCTATCAAATTTGCCAGGAGACATATCATACTACAGAGAATGTGACCAACAGATGCATAAGGAATTAGTTATCGCACCAATCCCACAACAAAACATCACACCAAGCAACCTCCTCACATGGTGCAGTTCTCAGGGGCCTTCAGGGACCATACAACAGCTTTCAGTTCCAACCCTTATCATATTATTCTTTTGACTTGACCATTGTTGTATCTTTTTTATGAAACATACATCAATTTGAATAACTAAATAATTGCAACTGACAATAAAAGACCTAGCAGCCCAGTGTACTTTTAAGAGAGACTTTATGATACACCCTGCTAAGCTTTTTACTTCTTTATAAATATTCTATACAACTAAACTTTATACTCCAAGTAATTTTTAATCGGTACAGTATTTAAATTGCAAATTTCTTTGCTCTTTCTAAATTTATTCATCTAATAACATTCTCTTTAAACTAGTCCAGCATAAATACATGTAAATTTATTTGAAAAATAAACTAGTAAATGTTTTATAATATTAAAAGTTTTTATATTCATGGTACAAAATTAGAACATTTTATGTTTATTCTTTATTTCTGGAATGCTGTATCACAATATCCATATTGTATCAAAATATGATACTCGTATCCATAAAAAGGCAACCTATAATATAACATAAAATGTTGCAGTACTCCATAGGCCCTAGTAGAAACATATAGGAGCCAAACAGCAAGTCAAGCTACATTGACTCCTGTCCCTTCGGCATGGTGTTTAACTGGCCCTTTCCATGGTGTTTAGCTGACCAGAAGGCAAAATCTTGATCGGGGCTTAATAAACCAACGTACAAATCATTTGGATGCAGTTCATATATTAACAAGATGGAAGTACAATGAGTATGAATGGACAGATAATATATACCTCTTCGCCTTTTTTAACAAAACCAATTCTTTTGATATTCAAGCGTACAGAAGCATAGAATTTCAATGCGTTGCCCCCTGATGTTACTTCTGTTGGCCCGCCAAAACCTCCGAATGTGCTCAGCTTGGACCTGACCTGAAATTGCACAAAAATTACAAGTAATTTGTATTCTGCATCACATGATGGACATATCCATTGTTTTCAATGTCAAAGATCAATAATCAGTTACAACCATTGTTGAACCACAATTCAACTTAAATTGATCACGTGCATGGGAAGTGATCACTTGATAATGATTTATCTTGTCAGTATTTTTCAAATCAATTTAAATAATGTGTAAATTTAAAAAATAATGGGTATATGTTGACAATACAGGTAGCCTACCAACATAATTTCACACAGTTGAGTAGTGTTTGAAGATGCATGATGGATTTATGACCATTCAAAATTCAAATCACTTGGTGTGCAGTAAAATATGCATCAAATTTCATCATTTTGTAGACATACATATGTCATGATTCATGCTAATAAGGTTGAATTTCAAATTAAAATTGATGACTATCAAGATCGGCCAAAATAATTATTGCCCAGCCCTTCCCTTGTCAGATTCCACCAATTTCAACAGAACTTCTGTTACCTGATTAATAAACAGCAAGAGAGTCTGGGACATAGAGAGAGAGTGGCTCAATTTGCGAAGGGCTTGACTCATCAGCCTTGCTTGAAGAGCCATATGTGCATCTCCCATGTCACCGTCGAGCTCAGCTTTAGGTACAAGTGCTGCAACCTGTCATCAAAATTCAAATAGTAACACCTATAATTAAATGCAAGTCAAATAAAAGAGAGGGTTTTACCTCTACTGCCGAGGATGGAATGGAGAGAGAGAGAGAGAGAGAGAGAGAGAGACTTGAGAATTTGACTAACACTCAAGTACAAGCAATTAAACCTAGGCACTAAAAATTTAACTGATACATGGGATAACCATGATCAAGTGAATGGTACCAGACCATGATGGCACCGGTTGCCCCAAATGACCGCCAATATACAAAATAGCCTGTTAAGCTTCCATACTTGAAAGGGCAACCAGCTCAATTCATGGCTGCAGATAAACCATCAATTGGGCAATTAAACTGCAGGTGACAAAAAACAAAGAGACAAGGAGTGGCATTCAAAAATCAGGACGTACATCATACCATGGTTATTTAGCCAGAAATTATCTCCAATTTAAACAAAATATATATCAAATTGACGAAAGATGATATGATCAAAATGATGATCATTCTAATAGTCTGGTACATCTATATCGATGCTGTACTTGACACAATGGAAAAAGTATCATTATATAAAAATGGCTTACACTATCTACCACTACTACATCAACAGAACCACTTCGAATAAGAGTGTCGACAAGGCTAAGTGCCTGTTCTCCACTGTCCGGTTGAGCCAGCAGTAAATTGTCAGTTTTAACCCCAATAATCTCCGCCAGAGATGGATCCAAGGCATGCTCAGCATCAACAAAGGCACAGTACCCTACAGAGAGAAACACAAACTGGTAAAAATATCAGAAAAGCATTATAGACCCCCATAAAGAAAGCACTGCATGAGAAAAAAACAAAAGGCCCCTGGTTAGATCCCAATGGTTTTGAAATGAAAATGCAAATGAATCACGACACTGAAGAGGGATTTGATACAAAATAGTTAAGGTAAACTGAACAAATTTGTAGCACATAAGTAAAAATGGGGCTGGAAATTGGAAAGTAAGTCTCTCTTTCCATCATAATTACTTCAAGATAACACCAACATTTGAAAGAAACTAAACAGATACCTCCACGTTTTTGTGCCTCAGCGATAACATGAAGTGCAAGAGTTGTCTTGCCTGATGCCTCAGGTCCATAAATCTCCACAACACGTCCCTGCCAAAGCATTATAATAAAGAATTTGTGACAACCGAAAAGGACTGACCCGCGAAACAAAAGTGTTACATATTTTGTTCTACAAACCAACATACAACAACAAGATAAGAAGATGATACAGCATTTTTTTGTCACCAAACTTGAATTGGTTGCTCAAATAAAGCCCCACCACCGGTCATAGTACTGATATGTATCCAAAGGTATGCACTGGTGTTAACACTATTTCAGTACATTTCTTTTTCTGGATCTTTCTGTTTTTGAAAATTAGGCCTATTTTTTTTAATCAAATTTCAACGAACACTAGTACTAAAACAAAGGTTGGTTATCATAGAAATAAAGAATTGCCCCCGATTGTTCTTCTGATATTGAATGACTTAGTTACCAATTTATAAAAGCAAATATTTCAACATCAAAATCCATTAGACTTATTTCAGTTCATATCGAAATTGTGACAAAGTTGCCAACAATTTAGGCTCAACATAGTTTAGAGCAATTGTCAACATTAATGAATTATGCTTTCGATCATAATTCAATAATTTATGAACCATGAAGTATTTCACAGATATTGATTATTGGTCGCAGTATAAAACATAAATGCCATGTGCAAAATGCTCTTGTTTATTTGTTTGCCTTTTGTTTCTCTTCAATTGAGTAACAGAACCTACTTTGTCTCTGTCAGTAACGATCTAGTCATTTCATGGCAGAAAAAAGACATGCTAATCGAAGGGCAAACATATGTTTTTAGTTGACTTAGCATTACCTTTGGAAGACCACCGACGCCAAGAGCCATGTCCAAAGAAAAAGAACCAGTAGAGATGACTGGTACTTCTCTGGGACCTTGAGAACGGCCAAGCCACATAATTGCACCTTTACCAAATGAGGCCTGAATCTGATCAATAGCTTCATGAAGTGCCAAGTCCTTCCTAGAAAGAGTCTCATTCCCGGAATCAACTCCATCAGACTTTGCTTTCTTCTTCCCTGCAGATATCAATTTTCTTCCCATTAATTATGCAGTAGAAATAAGCATTTTATGGGAGGGGAAAGACCAGCTAATGTTAAGCAGGAAATACAAACTGGTGTTCAATACATTACCATCAAAACCTGAAATCTCATATACCACATGAAACAGAAGAAACATCAACTGTAAAGATATTAAATACAACATGATCCGCCCTCTTTCCAGTTTCACTAAGAAAAATTACCAGATTGACCCTCCCTTCTCAATAAATAAGACAAGCATGAGAAATAAGTGGTACTTTCTGCATACATTTAAGAAACAAAGAGTACGGCAGTAAAAAAAAATGTCCCTGGTGCTGAGAAGAGTATGCATCATGCACTTATGTATTGTCTGCAGAAGTACTCATGATATTTCAATGTTTTCATGAATATGCATCAAAATGTCACGTGTAACCCAGAAATGCAAGAAATTCATCATCAACATGTCTCATTCTAGCAAGCACTGTCGTATTATTGAAGAATTCAGATATGCACCCTATCTGTTAAATAAATGATGCTCACTTAGTTGTTATGTTCTCATTCAACCAAATTAGCTGAGCAAAATTAAGTGTTCAGATTGGCCTTGTGTTTCATCACAGGCTTCAATGGGGGCAAACAGCTCCCTGAGTGAACAAAATGATTTTAAATATTTCATGGAACGTATTATTTTTTTCATGATAACAACTAGGGAGGTTGCAAAATCGCTCTGATACTTCTGACAAAAACAATTAAGTAGTGAAACAATAAGCTTCGTTTTTGAATGAAGGCAATACGCCCATTTCATTGCTGAAAGCCTGAAACAACTAAATTACAGACAAAAAAACAACAACAAAAAAAATACAACCAACCCTAATTAAGCCCACTAGGAAACAATAAGCTTCGTGTTTACCTCCTTTAGCAGCAAAGTTGCGAGATAAAAAATATGAACTATTCATTCCTTGCCGATACCCCTGGTAAAACGGAACAAATTAAACCATATACAAAATAGAAACAGGAGAGAAACAAAGCTGGAAAAATAGGATGAAATATAACCTCTATAGAGAAGAGAACTCTATTCAGCGGGCCGCTTCTGAGAAACCTCGCCATGGTTTCCTTCTAAGACTAAAAGGTTAATAAAAAAAAAAAATGAAGAAGAAGAAGAAGAAGATCGCCTGGAAAGAGGCAAAGTGGACCACAATCCGAGCAACTTCTGAGAAATCAGAGTCGAGGCTCGCTTAATCGCCTCCACTCTCTCGCTTGTTTGGCAGTGAGGACTCGCGCAGAGAAAGAAGGAGAGAGGGAAGGAGAGTGGGGAGACTAGGGTTTAAGCGGGGTTTTACTGATTTCCCTTTTTGAGTAAGTGTGTGATACAGTACAAAATCTAAGCCGTATTCTCTGAGTCCCGGACATTGGGGTCCATTTGTCAGTAAGTGTGACAAAGTTAGGTTGCATGCTAATTGTTACAGGAAATCCTGATTCCAACTTACAAGAAGTAAAGAGGAGCCGGGGGCGGCATCCAACTCTTGCGCGCGAAACCCGAGAGGGCACGGCCCCTGTCATGCAAAGAATTTCTTTTTAATTAAAATAATAAAAAATCGGGATCTTATAAAATTACAATGTCTAGTTTGGACTGATTTTGAAATTCGATTTTAATTTTTAAAACTGATTATTTTTTCTAAATTTTATATATTTTGATTAATTAATTATTTATTATTTTTGAGTTTATTTAGTTATTTTATATATTTAATTATTTGTTGAATAGTTTAAAAAATATAATTATAAATATGATATTATTGTATTTAATAATATGTTAAATATAATATTATTATATTTAATAATAACATATTTTTAAAAAATTATAAGAAAAAAATTAGAATAAATAGACATGTTTATACTTATTTATTATGAATTATAATAAATATACATATTTATAATTTTTAATAATTTATTTAGTTATTTATTATGTTTAATTATTTATTTAATAATTTAGTTTATTTTTAATTGGTTGTTGAATTTTCATAATGTTTAATTTATCTGATGCTCCCGATCAGACAAATAGAGACGAGATCGGAAGATAAAATCAAAATCTGAATGCTTCATCTTCAAACGATCATAAATTTTGATAGTAAACTCCGATCGAGACGTGCTACACGACCACAAAAAGCTCATAACGAGAACTACAGGGTTAACAATTAATACTACTATGGCCTTTTTTAGGGCCAAAAAAATTCATTTGACGGCTCAAAATACGTTTAAAGTTTTGAACATCTATTTTTTTCGCCATTTTTTAGATTTTTTGAAAGTAAAAAATATGTATATTCTAGTTCATTATGTATCATATATAGTTATTATTGTATACATAATAAATAAATATATTTTTTTAGTTCATTATTTTTTATTAAATATATTATTTATTTTTTGGTACATAATAAATATGTTATTGAATACATGATAAAAATATATAAATATGTGTATTTACTCTAATTCATTATTTTTATTTTTTTTTATAATTTTCTAACTACATATTATTCTTGAATACACAACAATATCACACTTATAATTATATTTTTAAACTATTTAATAAATAATTAAACATACTAAAATAACTATTAAATTATAAAATAATAATTAATTAATTAATCAAAACACAAAATTTATATAAAAAAAGGGGATCAAGTTTGAAACTTAATCCAAAGAGTTGGAACTGAGTTTTAAACTCAGTCCACGCCTAGACCGTCTAAATACCCAAATAATCTTACCAATCCTGATTTTTATATTTTTTTTATTACCACAAAAAAAATTATGTGTCATACAAATACAATTATCTGGATTTCATTTCACGGGTGTTTTAGACGCTGACGCTGTTCGCATAATTTCCATTCCACATTTTTTATTCGCAGAATTTTATGCACATTTCTAAACTTTGAATTTTGAAATTACTTATTTTTAATTTATAATATTACATTTATTTTTAAACTATTAGAACTACCATATTTATCCAATAAAATTTTGTGATACATCAATATCCAGAAACTCCGATTAACCTCACTAAATATTTTTTAACGCTTAAATTAAAATCATATAAAATAAAATAAATTTTGTATTTTATTTTTATTTTTCTCATTATTTATTCCTGATAACAGCTTTTCAAACATCAAAATATATTTCAAGTCATGCATTTTCTTTTACTAGAAACTGAATTTCAAATTCAAGGAATCTTTAATAATTAGTACTCTTGCTCGAATAATTCTCTGTAATATGTTACTTAGGATTAAATTTAAAAATTTTATCTTTTGTTTTCAATAAAAGTGATTAACTTACAGAATGAGTCAGTATTAATGAAGAACATAACGTATTGAGCGAATATGAGAATTTTAATATTTTGAAAGAATAAATATGATATTATAAATTTTATTTGATTTGCAGTTCAAGAAAAATGTTTCATTGCATTTCCGTCGGCATCAAGTTCCGACGCCTATAATTTTTTCAACAAAGTCTGTCAGCCCAAAAAAAGCTAGGGCACATATCCAATCTGCAGCCTATCCATCAGCTTCGATTTTTAATGCTCATAATTTTTTTGTCGTTTGACAGAATTTGAAGTTCTTATTGGAAAGCTATTGAAGTGGTTTAAAATATTCTTAAATTTTATGAACTTTAGAATTGTCAATGGAGAGAAAATTGATTTTACCTAATATTTTATGTATGATAGGCTCTGATTTTGACCTTCAACTAATTTGGTTAAGTATTATTTTCTCTCTATTGACATCTTCAGAGTTAATGAAATTTGAATATATTATAGAGCATTCTATAAAAATTTAAAAAGTATATAAACATTAAATCCTGACAAACAATGAAAAATTATGAGTATCAAAAATTAATACCGATGGATAAACCGTAGACTGGGTATGCACCTCAGCTTTTTTGGGCCTTAGATCCGGTATGTAGTTCTTCCTTTGCTGAAATTTTTTAAATAGTTTTTTTCTTTTATAATTTTGGTTTTTGATTTTTTATATATAAATTAACCCGTCGACGAAGGCAGGGCCGGGATAAAAAAAAATGGGGGTAAGACACGCATAATCTTACAATTATTTTACCTATAAATATATATTTTTCTATATCTTTTTCCTTAAAAAAGCATAATAATATAAGGAGTGAGGCTATGATGATTTATGAAGTATAAAATATTTTATGTTTTTGTATTTCTTAAAAGTTCAAATGACCAATTTAAACTGTTGAATATGATCTTAATATTGAAATAACTTTGTAGATTAAATTTTATATATTTTTTAAAAAAAAATTGCTATTCTTTAGATGGATATAGATTTTGCTAATCTAATCATTTATGCATCATCCGATACTAGTGATTTTTTCATTCATCTAAAAATAGCAAAAAATTTTAAAAATATATAAATTTTAATTTTCAAAGATAATTCAATATAAAGATCATATT
The DNA here is from genome assembly GCA_037127355.1 of Schoenoplectus tabernaemontani. Classification (NCBI taxonomy): domain Eukaryota; kingdom Viridiplantae; phylum Streptophyta; class Magnoliopsida; order Poales; family Cyperaceae; genus Schoenoplectus; species Schoenoplectus tabernaemontani. The sequence continues at coordinate 14,382,559 of CM073750.1, read as the reverse complement.
TAATGTTTGAGTTGGCCGTTTGAATTTTTCAAATTATAAGCACGAATGCGAAACATAAAAAAGTTTTACTTTATGAAATATCATAACCTCACTAATTAATGTCTTTAGATCCAAAACCTCTCTTCTCGGAAAATATAGTTCTCAACTTTGTCCAACACGTAATAACAGCGAGAGGATGGTCGACTAAATGGTATTTAATTTGGAGTAAGGAGGGATAAACAGTTTCAGATCTGAAAGACGTCATTAATTAATGGCGTCTCCAGTTCTGGACTAAAATATCTCTTCAGATTTGTACCGTTTTCTTCAAAATACGCTTTCGCATGTCCTAGTGCGTATATACTATACATTCAGAGTTGCACACACCGCTTGCATATGCAGTGCCAAGCAATATATAATGAAAATTATAAACAGTAGGGCTGTGATTCAAGTTTCACCTTGATAATATAGTTTTTAAATAAATAATTAGTAATATAAAATTTAGATATAATTTTTTTAATGTTAAATAATAACAATTATTATAATAATATAATTAAATACATAATCATCTATTAAGGATTATATAAAAAAATTAGATTATTTTAAAACTAAGTTTTATATTAAGTATATTACACACCTTATTTTAAATGAGGAGAGAGAAATTATTTTATATGAACCTTAAATTTAAGAAGATAAAAAGATTTAAACAAAATTAATAATATGACATGATTAAAAAGTTTAAAAGTTTAACTCTCTCTTCATGTATTAAAAATTGCTGTTCATGCTCCAACAAACATGACGATTTGACTCCATAAATAAAGAACAAGACACTGCCTCAATCAAACCTTAGAAATTACAAATTACAGACTGGCTCAACACTTTTCAACATATACGTGCTCAGAATGGACTTTTTTTTTGAAGTAGCAGTCGGGTTGGTTGTAGAATGCGCAATTTAAACTTGTCATTTACCTTTTAGAAAAGTCACTTTTTATATGGAGAATTTTCCTTGAATTAACATTTTAAATCCAAAGACAAAGTTGATGCAAATAGAATTTCAGGATAAAATTGGTCCTGAATTCGGTTTGCAAATATAATTGACAAATATGTTCGTCCCTTTAACAATTAGCCTTCTGTTATTAACAATTAACTGGATATTATCAACGTGACACTGACACCCGGTGTACTTTTGTAGCAACGAGCTTTCTTACCGAACGGCAGCACCAACTACACTCCAAATCTTAAACGAAGAAAGCCATAATAGATTAATTTATATCGTGCCTAAGCCTAAGGTCAATAGCATGCTAAATTGGAAAAAAAAAAGAAACAACAAAAAAAAATCATAGAAATTTAACATATTCGATCGTGTACTGATCAAAGGACCGTACTGAAGCACAAATCCTACACTCCTACTATGATCAGCCGTGAGGAATTTAAATTATGATAAGAAAATGAAAGAATGGAAGAAAAAGAAAAGCATAAATAATTTACATAGAAACGGGATGCATCCCACTGCATATACAGCAGCTCCTCTTATTGCGCCAACCGAATTTTCTTTTTCATGGTTGGTATAAGATGAAGCCATGGGCTCAAAGGTTTTGGGTATCTGGTCACTCTATCAAACTCCCGTACACAAACAAATCCTGCAAGTAGCATTTTTTTTAATATTATTGATCGATGGTCATTAACACTGAAGTTATCCAGCAAAATCCAGTGATAAAAATGGGAAAAATAAATGTTGGCATAATTGGGACCAATCAATTGGGAACTCCTAAAAGTTCACTCTAACATGTTAAATCCTAATGGTAAGAGAAATGGGCACAATCAGACCCTATCATTCATAAAACATAAAGGTCTAATTCTACATGTTTATAGAATGTAAGACTACTAGACTAGCATGTTTATATCCGATATTTAAGGTAGATTAAGCTTAAGGAACATATATTTGAAAAATATTATTTAACTTGAAAAGTAAAATTTATAGATTTGTTTCCAATTATCTAAGTAGGGTGTGTACCAAATTTTGATTTATTTGAAAGACATTTAGCCTTTGATCAAACAATTAAAAGTTTTTTAGTGGTGGAAATCTTAAAGGCTTTATGACAAATGACCAATCAAATTCAAATTGATCAAACTCAATACATGCCCCATCTAAATAATTAAGATCACATGTATAATTTTGAATTTTTAAAGTTGAATTACTAATTTTACCATAAGAGTTAGATTACCATAAAAGTTGCATACTAAAATTACCCTTAAAAAAAGAAAATCATGTTTTATACTTGTACCTCTCCAGAAGCAATGCTGTATTTCTTCTGTTGGCAGACCTGAAAATTGGAAATGTGATATCAGTCCAAGTGCATAACAAACAGCCTCATGAGTAAAGTAACTTGCAAGAAAAAAATTTGCCTTTCAGGATAGATGATACTGTGCTTCCAAAATAAACAAGACGCCTTCTCAACCTCCAAATCTCTTCTCTAGGAACCATTACTGGGTTTCGAGCCGTGCAATGATCAGCAAAGACCTTCATGTTATGTGCACTATAATCACTATTTCATCATTCGTCATTAAAGGTTAAAAAGTAAATAGCTTCGATCTTTGATACACAATAAATCTCAATTGCACAGTAAATTAGGCAAGTGGTCGTCATCATCATTGTTATTATTTGATAAAATGGATTGAGTACAGAAAGCTCAAAGTTTTCCATATCATGAAAACAAGTAAATGATTTACAAAATATAGAGGCTAACATCTCTTCAGAGAATATTGTAGCTCTTAGCATATGCGTAATCAGTTAACCGAACAGAGAATGTAGGATCGGGTGATGCTAATGAGTCAATAGCAATTTGTTCTAGCATCATAATTTAATTGGTTATGCACCAGTCAGCAGCAATCCCTGCTTTGGCATTAGATTTGATTTCTGGGCCGAAGGTTTGATTTCTTCTTCTTTCTTTTTTCTTACTTCCATAGAATTTAAGTTCTGTTGGCAACAGCCACTACCCACTAAAACATTTTTTTGGCATAGAGCATAACTTACAACGATATCTTCAAAAAATTACAACAAAGAGCAATCAATTATATCCAGACAATCCTTTCTAACTAAAATCAACACAAAAGTCAATGTAAATGTACCTCATTGACTTGAAAATATGTGCCATTCAGTGGAAAGCTTCCCCTCATTGCAGTTCGGCATGGTATCTACATATGTAATGATAACAACAACAAAAACAAAGCCTTTTAATACCAAATAAATTGGGGGTAGGCACATATGTAATGTTAAACATAATTAAATATATGCCACATTCTTTTATCAGAGAAGAAAGCTTGAGTAAATCAAAAAGCATGAGAGCTGTACATATGATGCCCCTCACCAATTAACAAGGTTGTTTCACTTTCTTTTTCCTTTGTATTTCAACAGAGTTTGATTATTGCATACTAAGGTTGATCACAGTTGAATATCTAATTAAAATACATATATACAATCTAAGCAGTACCATAAATGAGCACTTGACATATTTATTTTCCTCCTCTGAAAGAAAGTGGCAACTCTTTTCTTCGATGCATGAGTTACAGCTACAAGGTTTGCAATCTGCAACTTCTTTTTCTGCAAAATTTCACATGCACAAAGAAATCACTAATTATAAAAGTTATTGATAGTAAGCAAGCAAAAAGTACGCAGTGAAGTAGCAGTAAAATCCACTGATACTACATCTGATGGTAACAATTGAGATTAAAATGATTGAGGTGCTCACCTGGTGAATATAGTATTAGGAGGTATGGAGAGGGATCAGATGTATCTCTTTCCTCGAACTCCAACTGTGAGTTCACAATAATTATAAAGTGAAAATATCAAACCAAGCAAACCATAATACTTTTTAGCCAACTTAACAAGGATAAAGAAGGTAATTGGTCAGAAAAATAATAAGGCACTTACCTGACGTAAAATAGGATGTCCATCTGGGAGCTCATAACTACAGGAAACACACAATTAGCAAGGCAACAATTTACAGTTTCAAAAACAAAACAGCAACCCCATATAACACCAAATGAAATAACAGCTATTTTGCACTAAACAAAGAAACAAAAACCAACAAGAGATTATTGTAAATGACAAAGATTAGTAATATACGCATCATGTACAGTGCGAAGGTGGCGTGAGTGCTTCAGCTGTGGGGGTGGAATCGAGGCTGCAATAGGAGGCAATAGAACCAATGCCTTGGAAATATCTTCAATCTGCAGCTCCGAATCATTGTCTCTGACAAGTTCTTCTATGTTCCTGACGAAACTCTCCATGTTCAAATTTATCGTAGGGATCTCATCAGGGTCATCAAAGCAGAGATCTTCTATATCAGGTATTTCTTCTACTATGTGCTCTTCTTCAGGAGTCATTGGTTCTTCAATTATAGGCTCTGAGTTTGAACTGCGGGGCAGGGCTGCAAATGGAGCTGTTGGTACATCTGTGGGGTTGAAAAATGAGTTGCTTGCATTTTCAAAGGCAGTTGGCACTCCATTCCAATGTACTACCTTGTTATCATGATTTTCTAGTGGTCCAGGCAACATCAGCCTAGCACTAAATTGAAAATTAAAAAGAGCAATTTAAATAGTTAGACACGAGAAATAGATTAAAATTGTACTAGAGATGGATCATTGTCTACCACACTAGCTTCATCAACTATATTATGTATCAGTTGGATCCTCAAATGTCATTTTCATTTATCATTTATTCATGCTTCTGTGTAGGTAGGATTAATGTTAATCAATAATTTGTAAACTTAAGTATATATTGATAATTAAGCGCCTATCTACATGTCCATCATTTTGTAATACAGTAACTCATGCAAATAAACAACCCAATATTACAAAATTGCAGCGAAATACCTAGCAAAAGCACTTGCAAAGTGCTTGCAATCACTCCTCAACGGGCATGCATTGCAATTCGGCTTACTTTTTGTACAAAATACCTACATAAGAAAGTTCTTATGTTGCTTGACATAATTGATAAATGTATTATACATTCATACTCTAGTACACATACTGGTTTTATCAGACAATGTTTTTCTAGAAAGTTTACTGCTCGGAGTATTCATCTCATTAATACAACAACAACAAAGCCTTTAATCCCAAATAAATTGGGGTAGGCTAGAAATGAAACCCAATCGGAAAGCATAAGATCAAATATCTCAAATAGATATTTGAAGATTAATTTCACAGAATTGACCCAGGGCATATATGCTGACAGCCATGCATATTCTCTCAACTATCAATATCAGAATCCATTATGTTAGATTGTTTAAAAAATCCAAAAAAATAATATAATTAAATTCTCATAATGCCCTTGGTAGATAAAATGGATAAAATAAATTCTAATATATTTTTTTCCATTAAAGGTGGTGTAATGGAGCAAAATTCCAATATTTAAATTACCAAGAAACAGAGTGTTATGTGCCACTAAAACTGAAAATATGAGCTTTACCTTGCCAAAAGTTATCATTTGATAGTGAAGCTCGTACCTGCCAAAATTATTGTCCATTAGGAAAACATAAGGATGTTCAACAGTACATTACATGACAATACATGTTAAAACTCAGAAAGCATGAACCTTTCCTAATCGCTCTCTTTGTACAAAATAAATTCAAGCATTTTTTTAAGGGGAAGGATTCTTTGACAATGGCTATTTTGACAATCTTGACAATGACATTTTAAATAAATTCGAAAAAAAATCTTAAAATTAGAAAAAAAAATTGTAGATATGTTCTTTTAGTTATAAATTGATAGTGTTTCAAATTTCATGCAATTTCATTATCGTTTGATAGTCCATCAAAGACTGTTAAATTGTAACCGTTGCAAATTGCATTAAATTTTGATGATCTTTGATGGACTATCGAATGATAATGAAATTGCATGAAATTTGAAACATTAGTCTATAAGAAAATATCTATACTTTTTTTCTATTTTTAAGATTTTTTTCATATCTATTTAAAAATCCATTGTCAAGGGATCCTTCCCCTATTTTTAATAGAAGGAACCAGAAAAGTGATCTGAAATTTTGCACAGCTGAATGGGATATATAATGCTTCAAGATTTTCTGAAAGTAAACAGGGTACTATTTCAAACATTTTAGTAGGGCAAAAAACTTACAGTGTTTCTTGATCTAGCTTGCAAAGCCGAGGCCACAGATATTTCTGAATCGAATCCATCACAGGATACCTTGGCATGCAAAATGAGAAATATTAAAATTATATCATGGTAACTAAAGAGCTTTATTTTAGATACCTTCTATTGAAAAATGTTCTTACAATTCAAGAAGATGCATCTGCACTGATTCAGGGAGAGGTTGAAGCGGGACCCACCCGAGTCTCACAGATATTCGACCAACATTTGTGTCCACCTAGTCAAATCAGACAACAGAATATTCAGATTCAAATCACAAAGCATAACACTAAGATACTGTATCCACTTCCCCATTATCAGTCAAAATCCCAATTAACCCTAGTTTGCAAAGATAAGCACTGTAAGTACCAAGAAGAACCAATGACAAAAAGGAGGAATAACTTATATCACTGTTGCTATTCACCTGCTAACTGAAAAAAAAACTTATACCACTGTCTTGAACTAACCGGGAAAGCCACTTGATGAAGAGCCAGAAGACGCACACACTCAACGCTCTTCAAACCCAATCCATATATGCTCAGTAAATATTCCCTGACAACTCAGATCAATTGCCAATGGAAAAAGCATCAAATTATGGACAAACTGTGGGAATATTTACTTTTTCTAATAATGTGTTTAGACACTCCATTTATGAATTCGAACTAACCGAGGATCTAACAAAATATTAGAACTATATTATACTGTAAAATACTTAAACCTCAACATCAGCTGGAATAGCTGATTTGGGAACTTACTAGCAGTAGTTTTACACACAATAAGAACTTATTTGACATAGAGAAAGCAATTATAAGTAGATGGTCTTACTTAGCTTTGTCCCCAGGTGTATCTCTCAACCACTCAAGATCCATGATGCCATGATCTTTCACTACCCGATTCAAAAAATCCTAAGAAATTAGAGAAAATAAGCAAAAAATTAGGTGGACCCACCATCAACTGTATGCAATTTACAATACAGTACAAAATAGTATGTGCCAGTGCCCATACCTGAAATATTGTTTGATAATATCCCTTATAGTCCACAGGGTATACAACAATAAGATTCAGTAAAAACTCGCAAATGTTCCCTAAATTTTTTAATATTGACCTTTTTTTCAAATTCAGTGAATAAATCATGCATTCAAGCAACATTTGATTCACTTATGATAAAATTTTGAAATTACATCCAAAAACAGAGGCTCAATCCTCATTTCAAAGGAAAAGAAAAACGATAAACATGATTACAAGGAATGGATTAAAGCAGCTATTTAAATCCAAAAGCAGTTCTCCTGATTTTACAGCGGGATTGACGCATCAGTCACATGCTAAAGCCTCCATAATCCTAGTCTCTTCAATTGGTCATATTTGCAACAAAGAACTATTGCTTTGTTGTTTCTGATGCCCAACAAGACATTCTCTTAATAAGATTAAATGTGGCAATAATGTATAATACTGACTTGTGTTATGTCAAGCATTGCTAGTATAACTGCCTAGCTACTGAATTTTATGCAAAATATCTACAAACTTTTACCAAATCCCAAATATTTGTTATTGCCAAGTAACTACCAAAGAATGAATTTATTCCCATCATGCATACAAAATAAACCTGAAAATAACTCACAAATTGAACTCAAGAAGAATAAAAAGGCAAAGGGAAGCTTAAGAAAATCTCAACGTACCTGAATTCTTTCAGCCAAAACATTATCCTGGCCTCGCCCATGGATAGCCTTGGCAACCTCAATTGTTTCAGCTTGTCTGACAGCATCCCAATCAGCTGCATCTACTGTTTTCACACTCCTCCCTTCTCTTGTATGCCCGTGGAGAAATGCCTCTTTTCTAAGGGCATCCCAGTCAATGTGCTCCATACCAATCTTATAGCCCTTCATCTTTGGTACATTAGTTTTCTTCACTTTGGACGAGCCACTTATTTCTTTTATAAGTTCTAGGTCCGGGTTACCTTTTGGTACCTTCTGGGATCCACCATCATTGCAAGGATCAACAGAATGAAATGTAGGGTTTGGCTCGTTGACTATATGTGATTTTGTCTCCTCACAATCTGCATGAGTCCAAGTTGATGGATAAAAGAATGAAACAAAAACTAAGAAAGACGGTACAACCGACACATCACTTGAAAGAGTACAATATACCTAATACTTAACTTTCCGCTAAGAAAAAAATAATAATAAGTATCAGCAATAAAAATAATTAAATCATGACAATGATCGTGGCTTATAATGAATTTAAACTAGTGGAAATGATGATGGTTATGACAATGAAAAATAAAAATACTGGAAAGGTCAATGTCTATACTAAAGTGATAAAATTGATCTAGTTTGAAACTGAATGGTTCTGGTCTGAATGCCTTTAGAACCGAGAGTAGAAGATTTAACCTAATAGTTTAGTACCGCCTTCTATACTCACAGTTTATTACTTCACAAAGAAAATCCCAACTTACCTGGGAACTTCTTTTCTGGCCAGGTTACATCCACATTTTCACGTCGAGGATAGCGCGCACAGAGTGAAATGAACGCAGAGCTGAAAATTAAAAATGATGATCAATTTCCTTAAAATCCATTAGTTTACTCAAAAGGCAAACAGATTGCCCAGGCCTTCCGAAGCACGTAACTTCTGGCCATAATTGTATCTAGAAATTTCTTCCTCAATTCCAAGCATATTATAATATGGTGCTTAGGAAAGAACTGACATGAGGATGAGAATCAGTAAAAAAAAAGCAATTAATATGTATAACAAAGTTTATACCACATGAGCTGGGTACATAATAGTTAAAATAGTTCAAATTAACCTCGAGAGCTGATCGCTAACATTTTGAGTGAGGAAGGCTCCAACAACAGAGTCCACCACTGATCCTTTCCATTCTGAAAAACACCTATCTCCTGTAATACCAGCACTAACTATAAGTTCTTATGTAGTGGTGACAGATGAAAACTGAGATCAGGTGAAAATTGGAAGTCCAAGTTGTGCTAATACCTATGAACCACAGGACTTATTAGATATTAGAGATATACCCAATTAAGTTTCCCAAGCTTTATTCACTCTTTTGCTAAGTCTTTGCTATAATAAATTAAATGAAGCCAAGCCTATATTTGAGTACAAGATTTGTAAGCTGATTTTTCAAGTGATTAGTATAGTACATGAGAATTCTTCAGGGGTTATATGGTCATCAATCACAAAAAATCAACTTGTTTTCAATAGTTCAACTCTTTTTTTTTGGGGGTTAACCAAAACAATATTGTTATTTTCTTCCAAGCAGAAGAATATTATGTTGTATACAAAAAGACTTGATAGGATTAGAGAATGAGAGAGGAAGAGAGAGAGTGATAACAATTTTTACCATCTTGGGATGATTGATTACAATGGTTAAGCCTCTATTTATATACTAATGATCTAACTAACTAATCAATTGTCCAACTAACTAATTCTATTGCTAAACATCTCCCACATCATACACACCACAATATCTCCTACCTAACCTATACATTTCTATTCATCTCCAAACTATACCTCTAACAAGACTGAATTATAAAACACTAACAATTGAAAGTGATGAAAAGATTGAACCCAACCCTTGTATTGACCATGACTTACCATATGCACAGAAAGAAAAGAATTGTTTCTAAATAGGAAAAACAAAACCTTGAATGAGCTTCATTTTGGCAATGAACCATTCCGCCAGATTTCTGAAAGTATCTCTTTCCTTACTCCATTTTTCTTCTCTTCCTGGATTTAGCCCTGGTGCTGACTTTGAGCCATCGGTATTTTCGCCCATCAAAATATTCCACTCAATCAAAGAATCTTCATCCAGTGCTACTATTCCTCTATACTTCTCCTTCTTTTCCTGATAAAGTACAAGGGCATTCTCATACAACTTCAAATGTGTCAGTTTCAACACAATTTCCTCCAGCATGTCATTAAAATTTGTTTTGGGTGACTGTTTTGCCCTTCTCCGTTTAACACCTCTAAGGTGCTGTGCTGCGAGATGGATTAAGTGATCCTTTATATCAATGAGGTCAATATCCTCCGTCAGGCACTTTGAATCTGTACCAGCATGGATTTCTCCATGCATATCAGCTTCTGTCTTATCCCCAAGTTCAAAGTGCATCGCATTTGCTACTAGTGGTACTGGCTTAACAACATCATGGCAATTCAAATCAGTAGTATTGCCAATAAAACCCTCCAGGCTTGTCGCAGAGGTGTTATCTTCATGCACAACTGGTCCATTCTCTGTCTTTGGACTACAGTCCAGTCCCTCTTGTAGTGGTTGTAGTTGCTCAATCATATAGTCAGAATTCAGATTTATAGCTATGATAGGATTGTTCGGTTTTGGCTTTGAAGCAGTGATGGCCTCCTCATAATTGACCAGCTCAGTGTAATCCTCAACATCAAAGTTTAGTTGCCTTCTCACTGATTTTGTTGGTTTGGCCACAGCATCAGTATTCAATTGCATCCCCATGCTAGATTTCTCTAAGCTCGGATTTGTTTCGGCGGTGTTCTTGTCCTTAGTGACAGGACGGCCTCTTTTTTTCCTCACAGATTTCTCTAAGCTCAGATTTGTTTTGGTGGTGTTCTTGTCCTTATTAACAGGATGGCCTCCTTTTTTCCTCACAGATTTCTCTAAGTTCAGATTTGTTTTGGTGGTGTTCTTGTCCTTGACAGGACGGCCTCTTTTTCTCTTCACAAAAGATTGTGTGGAGTCTGGCAAATTTAAGGGTTTCAGATCTGATTTTGGGTCAGGTGTAACTGGGGCTTCTAACTTTTCAGTCTTCAAGTTAGCTGCATTATAAAAACCTATATTCTCGGGTTTAAGATCACGATGAACAACAGCTTCTGAGTCCGTGCCTGTCAGGTTTGACGTGTTGTGGGTGTCTGGGTTCAAATATTCCGTGTCAGGTGTATTCTGGACCCTTTTAAGTTGTGGCATTGAATCAACTGAAAGTGGGGCTTCAGATGTTGCGGGCTTCAATTCACATGCACTGGAGGCTTCAAGATCTGTCGGTTTTGGCTCACATGAAGCTGGGATTTCAGTTGTTATGGGCTCTGTGCAATATTCAATAGAGGCTTCATGATTTGGCAGTTTTGGCTCAGGAGTAATTGGCACCCTTGGACGCCGAGGTTTTAGGTCAGGAGTTGCTGGAGCTTTAGCATTTGTGTCTTTCAAGTCTGGTGTGAGGGATTTTGAGTTTCCTGGTGATTTTGTTGGCTTTTTACTTCGTGCCTTATCTGCTACCACCTTTGGTTTGTATTTCTTTCTCTTTTGTTTTCTCTGCACTGAGTTGGTTTCTTGAACTTCATTTTCAGAATTTGCAGCTTGGCTTTCATTTTTACTCGATGTAACTGGAGGGATCCATTCTCTGTTAATTCTTCTATCAGGATTTGATGATGGCTTTGATCGGGGTCGTGAAGGGATTCCTACAGGACAGAAAGAGAAAAATCATACCGAACATGCTGTTTTCAGCTTAAACCAAACAAAGTTACAAAGGTACTTAGGCAATGGGAAGAGTACTCACTGAATGAGGCCCCAAACAAAAAATCCTCTGATAGATTCGAGCTCTGGCCAGAGTCATGGCTGGAGATGAAATCTCTCTTCTTCATGTCAGGTAGAGGATCCTGATTATGAAAATTCAATCACAATTGGCTTGGGGAATTCTCAACTAACAAAATTTAAAGCTGCGTAATGTGCGAGTGTCACCTCAGTAAAAGAAAGAGCTCCAGCTAGTTGCTGCTTCAGGCTGTTTCCTCTACTATTCATCTCCATGCTTGTCTATATTATGTGAGAATTGAAAGAAGGTCCTGAAAAATAGCTATTTAATGGTGAGAAAACTTTTACTTTGATTACGTAAAAAGACAATGGTGCTTTATCTACGAAAGAAAATCAAAATATAGCAAAATAACAAAAATAAGTAGATCACGTTTTCTATCAGACGTTAATAGAATTAAATATGATGAATAATAGGGAACCTGTTATTTATAGCACTCTTCTTCAGGTTTGGGAATTTAATGTTCTACTTATTTGAGAACATATTGTTCTAATTGATTGTTTCCAATGTATAGGAAAGAAACAAACAAACATAAAATATCATCAATTACCAGACCAAGAGAATTAAATCCTACGAGAATTATACTCCATTGCAAAATAAAAATAAAAAAGTAAACGAGGGAATCAATCTCTAATAAAAAACGTGAAATCGATTGAATACGAAAACGGAAATATCATAAACCACACTGTTCTTTAATTAATTGCATAATTACCAAGCGATCCACGCACGCACCTTGGCAACAACCTTGGACCGCTTGAGCGACGAAGCTTATCCGAGAACCTTTCTGAGGCGAGAAAAGCAGAGAGAGGGAGGGAGAAAAAGAGAGTTGGGGAGTAACGGAGTAGCTGTTAATGGAGTTAATAATTTTTTTTTTTTTAGGGGAAGTTAATAGGGTTTAAGGCTTTCCCACAACTGGCACGATGCAGCAAAGACAGGTAAGACCTTGTCCTGTATATATTCTTCCTACTCTCCGAGTGTTTCTAAAGAGAAGATCTCTATAAACAAACACTGAACTCTGTCTGGGTCCCGTCTATAATTTCTAAGTTTGCTAGTCCTATTTGTTTAGCTTAACCTTTGCACCGAGATCAGGCATATTTCTCGTTAATCGAGAGAAGGAAAGAGAGCAGGGAGGTCGGTTAACCTTCGCGCCTCAGGGTTTTTCTGAGAGAGTTAACAAGCTATTTCTGTCTGCTCCTGGTGTAGATGTGGTGGTCCGTTCCTCTTCCCCGGATAAATTAACTTGAGTCGGATATTTTAAATGCACATTATGATCGCTAAATATAGATTTGTAGTTTTACATTAGCTTATTGTTATCATGAATATTTTTTATTTTAGAAGAGATTATTATTGTCGCTTCCCAAAATTAGCATTTCCTTCTTAATTATTCAAAAAATAATGCTATATATATTATTTAGTTTGTTCTTTTGTAACTTTAAAATGATATATTTTTAAGTTTTAACGTTCTGCAAATATCTCCACACAAATAATATAATTAAAATATAGTTATAATATAATAAAATAATTATATAATCATGTTAACAATGTTGTATATTGAGTTTAAAAAAATGCATTGGAATAGATGGTCTTATGTGTATAAAATAGATATTTATCCCTCTTTCACTTAGGGTTTGTTTGACACTCCATGGAATAGCAAAAAGTAGGAATATAATTGTTATTTCCGACGAATTAATTTGCCAAATTAATTTTAGACAAGTAGAAGAGTGTTAATCCAGTATACCAACTTATAGGTGGAATACCGGATTAGCTCTCATCGAATAGCGATTATTGTTTAATTATATTGTATTATATTATGATTATAATTTATTATTATTATATTATTATATTATGATTATAATTTATAATTATATTAATATTATGATTATTATTTATTATTATCATTATATTATTATTATTAAATTATGATTATCATTATTATTATTATATTATCATCACTCTTAGTATTATTATATTATTATTATATTATAATAAATATAATTTTAGTATTATATTATTATATTATGAATATAAATATGATTATTTTATTATTATATTATTATGATCATCATTATTTATTATTATATTATGATTATATTATGTTATGATTATGATTATATATATTATAATTATGATTATTTATCATTATTATATTATTATAATTTAATTATGATTTATTATTATATTATGATGATTATGACTATGATTATTATTACTTATTATTATTATTTTATGTTGTATTATATTATTATATTATTGTTATATTATTATTATATTATTATGATTATATTTTTTATTATTATATTATTATGATTATGACTATAATTATTATTATCATGATTATGATTATGATTATTATTTAATTATGTTGTATTATATTATGATTATATTATTAAAATTATTATTATTTATTATTATATTATTATTATGATTATGATTATTATTATAATTATAATTTTTATTATTATATTATGATTATAATTATAATTTATATTATTATATTATGATTATTTATTATTATTATTATATTATTATAATTATAATTATTTATTATTTTTATATTATTATAATTATAATCTTTATTATTATATTACTATATTATGATTATGTTTTATTTTTATTATATTATTATGATTATTATTATTATTACTATTATGATTATTACTTTACTATTATTTTTATTATCATCATCATTATTAGTATCATAATTATTTATATTTTAATTATTCTGATTAACAACTGCCAAACGATATTTTCACTCTTCCGAATAATCAAAAATATCACTCTTCCAAAAAGACATTATTCTATCACTCTTCTAAAATTACCACTATTCCAAAACTATTCCTTGATTTGCCAAACGGACCCTTAGTTACTCGCGCTGTTATTATATGATACTTCTTGTTTTGTCCCCTCTTCATTCAACTTTCACTTATAATTATTTATTTTAATGTTGCATAAGAACCTATAACATAACATACGATGGGAGGTGAAATGGAGAGGAGACAAAATGTAAATATTGTATGAGTATTTTTAAAATGTATATTTTGAAAAATATATCAAATTTTATTCTTCTAAAAATATCTCCAAGTGATAATTAAATTGTTGAGAGACATCTAAAAGGTGTTAATATTACATTAATTTTTCATTCAATTCGAGAAACAATTAAAGTTTGCTTCAAATTTATTTTTGTTTATGAGAAATTGTTTTTTGCAATGATTTATATAAATAATTACATATAGTTATACTTTTATTTATTAGGATGAATCATTATTTTCATTGACTATTAATTGGAATAATTCTAAAAATAGTACTTTTCATGAACTAATTAGTAATTCAACAGTAATTATGGTTATGCTGAAATTATAACTTTATTTTTTATGTATAATAAAACATGCAAAAAAGATAATTATAATTTATGTTACGCGGTGGCTTTGTGCAGCTATATTATTTTTCATTTAAGTAGAGCTTATCCAAACAAATATGATAAATCTTGGTGCACCTAGTCTAATCAAAATCTTGAACGCACTCCCACCTTATCTTACCTGCGAGGTAACTTGTACAACAGATGACCGGAGAGGAGAGGACTCGGAAGGTTTCGATAATTTATCACGCCTGACCTGAATTGCTCTTGAAGCACTTTTTATATTTGCCGCGCGTGAGCTGCTCAATTTGAGCGGTTGACGAGCGGGAAAATGATTTAGAATAAAAATTCAAATTATATCTTGAGACTTTTACGTTGAGACAATAATGAATAGTAAAGATATATAATCAGCGGGTTAATAAGTTTCATTTAAATTTGATTTTAATCTATCCATGTTGAGTTAAAAAAAATCAATTTAATCCATATAATTTTTTTACATGTGATTTTTTATGAATTATACGGATTGATATTTTGTGAGTTATATGGGAGACATATATAATTAAATAATTATATAATTTTGTGTTACTAACTTTATAACTCAAAGATAAAAAATTTAAAAAATATATGAAAAAATAATGATAATTTCACATTAGTTATGGATAATGGACTAGAAATTAAATATTTGACGTATTTTACCAAAAATAAATACAAGTAATAGTTAATATTAAAAAGAAAGTAATATATAGCATTAAAAATTTAAAAATATATATAATAAAAATTATATGATAATAATTGCAATGCAATGCAGAATTTCACTCTTAAATGATATGATATATGATTATACGATCTGGTTCTGGTTAGATGGGTTTTGGAAAGCAAACCCACAATCCAATCCAATATAACGGATTAGTCAAAATCACAATATGTATTCAAACCTAATAACTTCTCAACCCGATAAAAATGAGTTAAGTTAGATGGGTTGAATGAGTTAGTCGAGTTGATGAAATTATTGTACAACCATAATTTTAAAATTATTCAAGGTCCTTTCTTTAGTTTTTAGACTTATTTTTTTAGTTTAAGATCCCTCTTGTAAACAAGAATAAAAAAAATATTAGTTGAGGCTTATGAAGCAGTATACTCTATGTGAGGACTAGAAATGTTTTCACCGGTAAGATCAAAAGAAATATTTTTGTTGGTAATTCTGAAAACCTATATTTTATATTTCCAACCGTGCAGTTTTTTTTATATATAATATTTATAATAATTATATTATTAATAATAAGAGTGATGAAATCAAAATTTTTAAAAATATGAATGGCATGCGCCATCGCTTGCCGGTACGGTGGCGCGTTGTAAAGACGCCACTGGCAGTGGCGTCTTTACTTTTTTTACTTTTCAGTGTTTTAAAAAAAAACTGAAAGACGTTAGTGGGAGTGGTGTTTTCCCACTGGCAAGTTTTCACAAACGCGCCACTCCCAGTGGCGCGCTTGTGAGAGTGTGAAAACCCGCCACTCCCGGTGGCGTATTTACACCGTGCCACTGGCAGCGGCGCACTGCCATTCGTATTTTTAAAATTTTTATTTCATCACTCTTATTATTAATAATATAATTATTATAAATATTATATATAAAAAAAGCTGATACCTAAATCTTATTTTATAATTTCTAAATATTATTTTATAATTTCTGATTGTTTTTGTGAGATTCATGATCTCAATTCTGTGATCAATCAAAAGAATTTGTGAAAATTCTAAGTAATTTATAGAATTGACAGAATTTCTAATATGTCTTAACTTTATAATGCACTTTTCATGCATAATATTGTGCGACCCTTTTTCGCGCCTCTCACCGCCCTGAAAAGGGAACTGGACGATGAATTGCGGAAGAAGGACACGGAGATCCCTCTAAGTGTGCATTGGGGTATATTTATATAAATTTGGAATGCACATTTAAAGGTTTTAGAGATTGTGGGGTCTTTAAGATTCCAATGGGCGTAAGCCCCATTGTTAATTACCCTGGGTTTTGAACCCGAGGAACCTCTGATTAAGAAAGAGAAAATAAACAAAATAGTTAAGCAATTTTAAGCGGTCGCTGTGAGTAAGGGCATGGAATATATGGAGTTTTCAAGGTAGTTTACACTTTGTGAATTGACTTTTTATTTTTTATTGATAAAATGATTTAGTTTTTATTTATTTATTTATTTATTATTTGAACTTATCTTATTTAAATTTATTTAGTCTTGAATGTTGAGATTTATTTTTATTTTAGATTAAGGTTGGTTTAATTCTAAAATTGAATTTTTTTATTTGATAAGAAGAAAAAAAAGTCTTTTAGTTTATTATTATTATTTTTTACTATTTTATTTATTTATTGATATTTAAATTTATTTAATTTTGAAATTGAGAGTTACTTTTTATTTTTTTCTTTATTTTAGGTGAATGTTGATTTAGTTTTGAAATTGAATTTATCTTTAATTGGTAAAAATAAAAATCATAAAGTCTTTTATATTTTTTTTATGTATTTATTTATTTAATTCATTTTTATTTAATTTTTATTTGATTTTGAATAAGAGTTATATTTTTTTTATTTTTTTATTTTTTATTCATTATATATTTAATTTTGTTTATTTTTGTATTTTTGTATATTTTTATTTAGAATTTGATTTAATGAATAAAAATTATATTTATTTATATTACGAAAATTTTTATCTTATTATTTTTTATGTTATTTCTTTTTATTATATATTTTCAATGAATGCATTACTTTTATTTTATTTTATTATGATTTTTATTCTAATTATAATATTTTATCTTGAAATGATTATTATTTAATTAAAATGATTTATTATGAAACTATTTTTAATTTATTTTCTTAAGATCTATTTATAAAGAAATTTTATTATATTTTTATTTGTACTTATTATCAAAATATTTATGATTTTAAAATATTTTTTTTAGAATGGACCATAATATTTTTCTGATTTTTATCGGTAAAGAAAACATAATCATGTAGTGATCTTTTTAGACTTTTTGAGAAAAATATATTAGTAAGATACTAATTTTATTTGATAAAAATATTAATGACAATGTTATGAACAACTTTTATTTTTAATATTTTTTAATTTGAATCCTTTAAAATATTATTTTGGAAGGAATATTAGAAATGGACAAATGTGAAAACTTACGAAGACTTCAGCAGATAATACTGTTTATTATTTGTTTTAAAGTAAAATGAGTTAATAACATACTGATTTTATTTGATAGAAATATGAAATGGGATGTTACGAACAACTTTTATGTTGAACACTTTTCATTTTGAGCTTTAAAAAGTATTGTTTTGAGTAAAATACCAAAAGAGGACGGTTCTGAAAATAATGAGCTGTCAGGATTGTTTTGCTTATTTGAAAGATATTTAAAGCGTATTTTTGCATGAAAATTTATATACAAACTCCTCTTGATATGTATTTTATGAATATAAAATAATATATATATGTCACATTTACGGATCGGTACAATTTTTTAATTCTTTTCTGATAAAGGACTGAACTGGACAGCAGAGGATATTTTGAACATTTTAAACAATCTACTAAAGAAAATATTTCAGAAAAAATATGAACATTTTAAGGAGTATATTTGTAATAACTTTCATTTTGATAATATTTTTATTTAAGCCTATCTTAAATGTGTTTTAAAAGGATTTTTATTCAACAGAAAAATAAAAAAGAAAAATTATTTTTGTAGAAGGTAATTATCAATTGTATAGGGGAATATGCATATATAAGAATGTAATTTCAAAAAAGTATTTTAAATCTCAACAGAAGCGAGCACTCGCGGCTGTGTATAGCCGGCACAAGCTTATACTCCCCAAAACCAGGCACTCGCGACTTTGTATTAGCTTAGCCGGCACCAAAGCTAAGAAGAGCTTGTTGGTTTTTATTATGCTTAAATTTAAATTCATATAAAATGATATGAAGCTCTAAAAATTATGAAAATTTACAGAGAGATGCACTATAACTAGATCTAGATGCTTAAAAATTTCAATTAAATCGGAGTAGCAGAGATATGATTTTTTATTTTCGAATCGATCGGGGGCAAAAGCGGAAAATGTTTGTCAAGATTTAACATTTTTCAGATCTAAAAAGGCTATAACTTTTTACAGAAAAATCAAAAAATATAAAATCAGTTTCTCATATGACTTATTTCTACAAGATCTGAAAGTTTTATAAGATTTAGAGTAGATCTCATCCTATTTTTCTTTTTATTGCATTTTCAGCCATTTTAGGGCTGATTTTGCGTTTATAAGGAATTCATTGATCTTAAACGGTTTAAATGCATCATTTAGCATCAATCTAACATTCAATGATGTTTGTATGAAGATTTGAGCCAAAAGAAAAATAAAAAAAATGAAAAAAATGAAAAAAAAATGAAAAAGGGAAAGAGAAAATGGATGTTACCGAACTTGCTTGTTTTTTAGAATTAAAAAGGCTATAACTTTTTATAGAAAAATCAAAAAAATATAAAATCAGTTTCTGTAGATTCATATGACTTATTTCTACGAGATCTGAAAGTTTTATAAGATTTGGAGAAGATCTCATCCCGTTTTTTATTTTATTGTATTTTCAGCTATTTTAGGGCTGATTTTGCATTTATAAGGGATTCATTGATCTTAAACGGTTTAAATGCATCATTTAGCTTCAATCTAACATTCAATGATGTTTGCATGCAGATTTGAGCCAAAAGAAAAGAAAGAAAATGAAAAAGATCGAATTGCAACATAAGAACATCAAGAAGAAGAAGAAAAATCGATATTGCACATGAAAAATTTCATCTTTATTGCACGAATCAAAATTACAAGCTCTAATACACTCTTGATATCTATATTTACATGATATATTGCTACCTAGATCTAATTTGTAGCTTGAGTAGAAGAGGATTTTATTGAATCTTGTATCTTTGGGCTTGATTTTGATCTCAACTCAAAGATTGGATCTTATTTTGTATCTAATTTGAGCTTCAATTGGTTTTGACAGCGTTTTGGATTAGCATTCAGCTTGGGATGGGTTGTGTCTCTTGCATTTGAAGGAGGAGAGGGGTTTAAATAGGCCTAAGGGGGTAGTAGATGGGTGTATGAGATCGGTTTGACTTTTCTTTGACCAATTTATGCACCAACTCCCTTTATTCATCTTCTCATACTCTTCTGAACGTTTTGTGGTGTATTAGACCAGTTCTAAGTGTTTTAAATGTACTCTAACAGCTGAGAGGACAAGTGGGGCACAAGTGGAGTTTGTTATGTTTGCTGAAAATTTACAAATTTGCCCTCTCTAACCACCACTTGGTCACCAGATGATTCTAGAGACTTCTAGAATGTTGTAGAGGTTCAAACACATTCTTGCCACTCCCTTCCTGCATTTTAGACCTTGCCGGATCACAATTACGCACCCGAGACCCGTTTTTGCCTTCAAACCCGATTTCAAGCCACATAGTCGTTCTCCTTCATTTCTTCACCATTTCTTGTGTTTCAAAGCTTGATTAGCATCTAATTGATCCCAGAAATTGATCTATAATGTTTATTCAATCAATAGAATGCTCTGGTATAGAATTTGACCAACTCGGTTTTTGACCCGATTTGCGAGTTCGTGGTCTCACCAATTTAAAGCTTATGAAATTCAACCAAGCCCTCAAACAATCTCTTGTGACCATGGAGAAGGTGTTTGAAGTGTCAATTTGATCAATTATGGCTCGGATTGCTCAATTTCATTTTTGGATCGGAAACTTCCCCTTCAGTTTTCTTCCAAACCGCTCAACCATTTTGCAAGTTCTTTATCTCATTGTATTCTCCTCACCGTGCTCTTTCCAACGGTATATAATATGTGGGTTTTCATCGCACGGGAGCACCATCCCCATTTTCGGATTTTTGGACAGTGGAAGCTCGGGTTACTGTAGCTCGCACTGTAGCAGCATGGGAATTTTCGAATTTAACCCCTCTCCATTTTGATTTTTAATTGGAGCCCTCCATTTGCTGATTTTCTTATTTCTCCTTTGCTTTTAAATTGTTTCTCAAAGATCCCTTTGTCCAAATTGCACCAAAATTTTCTCAAAAATTCCTTGAAATATAAAAAAATTTATGGTAATTTTTATTTACCATTTTGCCTCTTGGTCAAGCATCAATTAATTTTTAACGCTTGATTAATTAATTTTTCATTATATTAATCGATAATTTGGAATTTCTTTGACTTCTGTAACTCCAAAAATATCAAGTAATATATGAAAATTCTCAGAATTTTATGGAGAATTTTATTTTTCCATAAAATTTGAGTTTTCAGATTTTAGGTTTCGAAGAGGTTTTCGATTTGAATTTGTAGAGCTTCGGTATTTAATTCTTTTCTTAGGAATTTTGATTTTTGAGCATTTCACTGAATTCTTCTTTTTTCATGGTGCTTCTGGACTTGAATTAAGTCTCTTCGGGATTTTAAAATTTCTCCTTGAATTTTTTAATCTTTTGTCCCAAGTTGCCTTTTCAATTCTCCGAATTTTCAGGGGTAAACAAATATGTCTTAACTTTACAATGCACTTTTCATGTATTTTTCTTATTCAAATGATTTTATTCTCTATCAATATTATAGAGATATTTTTAAGCTTTTACATAAAGTATAAAGCTTATTGATTAGATAAGCATACAAAAAGTTATTGCCACCATAAATAGAATGTGTAAGTCTATCGAAATTCTAAAATCAGTGATCTTTCTGTTATGAGATTAATTTTCTCTCAGTTGATAGTTTGAGATTATGTAAAACATTCAAATATTATAGGTCAATTTGAGATCTCTCCAGAAAGTATAGGAACATGAAATTTAAATACACGAGCAAAAAATTATGATTTTGTGAGATATTTCTCATATTTTTTATAATTTATAAATTTTACGGTTTCTAGGATTCCAAGGAGAGTTGTGATATTTAATCATAGTCTAGTTTTGATAATTAACCATAATATCAATAATTAGACAAATAATAAGTAAACCGATTGTTAAACTATTAAAACAGGTTAATGTGACAAAGATCAACAATGTACTATCAATATAGTGCAAGCTCCAACTAGAATGTACTAATAAGATAACAAGAAATGAATCTAGCAAATTGAAAATAAGAGTGATGAGTGAAGAGACATATCCTAACAACTAGTGTTCACGAACTAATCTTTTAACTTTGAGAATTTAGCAAATGTTAACCTAATGAAAGATAGCACAGAGCACAACAAAAAAAATACAAAACTAAATAACATAAGAATTCAACGGAGTTCAATAAAAAATACGTATGTCTCCGGGCTCACTCATTTATTGGAGTATTGATTTATTAATATGAAAGTTATTAAAAAGAACGTTGAACTTGATTCCTTTACAGTAATAAGTAAAAGAGGAGACACGAGTCAAAAAGAAATAACTACAAAGAGCGTTCAAAACTCTAAAAAATGTGAGCAAGAATCTAAAAAAAATGAGTACAACAACTCAAAAGAGTGACCATAACTAGGCTCAAGAAGTACAATTGAGATTCAACTCAAACTATAATTTGGATTGATGGACTTGAGTTTTAGTAGATGTGTATAAGGAAAGTATTAGCACTCTAAGTGTTATTTGGGATGCCAAGAGAATGCTTAGGATTGAGAGAATTGAATCGGATTGTGATCTGATGAACATCTCCTTTATATAAAAGCACCTAACAGAAGGTTGACGATTTTTCACCCAATGAGCCGTTATAATGGATCATAAGCCATTATAACGGCTTAAAAATATTTTCAATTTATTTTTGCCAAGAGTACCCTTATCAAACTCAAGAAGAAAAGCTGATGCATTATGACGGCTTGACAAAGTATACTCAACTATTATAACGTTTTGCTCGAAATTAAGATTTGGATATCTTGAGTCTTGACTTGGTCAGCCTTTTTTAGAGTTATTGTAACGATTCATGAGCTGTTGCAATGGCTATCGAGTCATTCAATGCTTCATAAGCTATTACCCAATGATAGACTTTGATAATTTTGAGCTTTATGAGTTAGAAAGATTTTTTACTGTATTTTATTATGCTCTAGAAGATTTATAATGGCTTACTGAACAGAAAGCTAATTTCTTATTATTTTCAATTAGAAACTTGAGTTTACTTTTTCAAATCATACATTTTATGATATGATGTCTTCCAAGGTTTTTTCTCCAGTAGTTGCTAGCATCCATCTTGATCATAATCTAAGCCTTCAAAGGATCCTAAAAAATATCTCAAAAGAATTTTTAAAATTTAAGTTTATTATTTTATAATTTATAAGTAAAAAATATTTAGTACAACATATTGAATAATTTTTTTGTTGAAAGTTGATGAAGCTATGATTTTTCTAAGTCAAGTTATCAGTTGAAGAGCTAATTACTGTCAGTTTTGTAATTTTTGTCTAGAACTGAGATAGTCATTATTTATCCTAAAATTATTAGACACAAATGAATCAGATATCACATAATTAGTAAGACAATATGGTATTAATAATATTTGATTAATAATTTATATATTTTAGCTGGTATTAACTCTAATCATGATCAAGAGAAATATAGATGGTTGATAACATATATGATGTTGTCTCATGTGTTTCAATAACGTAATTTGATGTTGCTATGTGAAATTGATGGTGTAATTTTATGTGTCTGCCATTTAAGTTGTATGAATTGAACTGATATATTACAACATGTCCAATGTAATTAGAGACGTGACGTCAAAGAAAAATGATGTCCGTAAATTTAAAATTCTATATCTTATATTACAACATTATTTTTCATGTTTAGATGGAGACAGTTAAATGTTAGGGGTGTAAACATATATGGATAATATCTAATCTATATCCAATTTTTTTTAATGTGGATATTTATATTCGAATATCTCGACAAATAATGGTACATATATAGTTTTTAATCTTAATTATTCATATCTGAGATACTACATATATAATATATTATTTAATATGAGTTAGGCTATGATGTTACGCGTAGTTAATGAATCAAATTCACTACGGACTAAAAAATATAGGTAAATCATCTCTAAATCTTGATTTATTAGATCTCAATAAATTATTTATATAAAAATATGATGGGATATGAAATTTTTCTATTTTTTGAATTTTTTAAGTATTAGTTTTGGATTTTTTTTAAGATGATTCAATAATAGTAATAAAATAATGCATATTTTCTAGGTCATTTTTAAAAATCTAAAACTAATACTTACAAAATTCAAAAAATAGATTTTTTTTATATCCCATCATATTTTTAATATAAAAAATATATTGAGATCCATAAATCAAGATTTGAAAATGATTTAACTATATTTTTAAGTGCGTAGCAAATTTGATCATTAACTACACGTAGCACCATAGCCTAAGTCATTTAATATATATCATAAAAGTTAGTGTTGTTCACCATTATAATTAAATAGATATCATGAATCTTAATATTTTTTAAATTAGAAATATATTTTTAAGTAAATAATAGTATTGAAAAACTTATAACCTCCCCTATAAGGGAGAAAGCTCGGGCTCTTATGTGAGCCACGTCGACAGTTTAGTTTGAGTCATTGATTTATCTTTATGATTTGTGTGTTTTTTTTTTCCTTGATTTGTCTGTTTCCTGTTTGTTCGCTTCACCTTGTGATATATCTACGTAGCAGGTCAGAGTGTGCCTCAAAATGAGTTTAATTATTTGTTCCAATATCACAGCGGCTGGAGCTTGCAAAAAGAATCTATTTAAGGATTGTTCGCGGTCTTGATCCTGTAATCTCAGTATAGAGTTTATGAATTAACTTTCTTTAGATTCATTATACTAAAGATTACACAGATTTTAATGTACATTTTTTACCATTCAGTAATCTTTCCCAATTCCTCCTCTCCTCGATTGAGTTTCTGTGACGTTTCCTCTATCTCCTTGCTTGAGGCTCGCAGAATTGCTGCTCTTGCCAACCTTAGATGGTGCCGCGTCTCTGGTGTTCTTCTCCCTGCAGCCTCTCACCGCTCAATTCAATCTTCCTCTACCGCCTTGATTTGACTATAAACGGTTGTGCCCTCACCTTTGTATCAGATCAGACTGAGCAAAGTGAGGATGACTCAATCTGGATCCCGTGGGTTGTGCTCATCGCTGCCTCCTCTGGCTATGGCAACTATAAGCACTATGTATGACATTATCCATCAATTTAGATAAATTTTGTAGGGTTTATTGTCTAAATTGAATTCTTATTTTCCAAAAATTCATACAACTTGAGAATTGTGATTGCCTCTCTTCTTCTTCCTTCGGTAATATTAAATGCTAACAATTTGAAGTGGACACTCTGCGCAAGTGATCTTTGTTTATTTCTTTCTCTCAGTCAAGGTCTTGCCCGTTTCCTACTTCTGATGGATTGATTCAGTATGTTTTCTTTTTCTTTCTTATTTTTAGTTTCCCTTGTCATATGTAATTCATCTCATCTCCCATTGTTTGATAGATTGCTCAAATGGGTTTCAATGGAATTATTAATAAATTAAATAAATTAGGTCTCTATTTCAAAAGACATTACTTCGTTGATTAAGCTTTTTTCAGTATCCTTAAATTGAAATAAGAGGAAATAAAAGGACAAGGGCAAATTATTATTGGTAAACTTATGTAGACTACACTTGAATGTTTTTATTTTAGACTCATTTTATATTCTTTTAATATTTGTAGTAAGCATGGTTTATGCAACTCCTCTCTGAGGTGTTTCAAACTGTAATTTTATACGGATGCAAAATTTTATAACAAATGCAACTCCTCTCTGCATTTGTATTATTTTTTTGTCTAATACAGAACTGTGCATTTTTCTATAAATCATACTTTTAAGGTTTTGGCAGGTGCTTTAGCAGCCTTGCTTTTCCTTTTTTAGTTTATTTGTGTTACTTTCATATTGCAGGTCTGTTCTGATTTGTTACTATTACTGCTTGAAATCTTTAGTATAATGTGAACGTTAGGTGGTATGATAAGACAGTGTCAGTATCGCTTGAAAATATAAGTTGTAAAGTAATTGGGTTGGGACACCAACAAATGAGAAGGCGCAGCACCGACTTGCTGTGTTGAATTTGTACCCTCCGGTCCTGAAGGTATTTGGTTCTAGATTATTTTTTGTTTAATTATATATTAATTGGTAATACTATTTGTAGCTTAGGTTTAGATGCTTATTTTAGAATAATGATCTATCGTCAATGTTTATAGGTTCATCTGGTCTTTTGACAGTCGGATGTCTTGCTGGTTCTGATTACAAACCTGCTTCATTAGAGGCAATAGCTGATTTACGTAGCAAGACGATTTTTCCTCATCTTCCCTTCACTTTGCTACTACATCATTTGCTTTGAGTATTTATCCGTTCAGAATGCTATCCTTTTGTATTTATTTCTTGCATTTTATTGGATTTTTTTTTCAAATATCTTCATTTTTTTGTGAATGAAAAAGATTATTCAATACTGATCGTACAATTTATATCTATTTTTTCCAATACATCTTAAATAAGTTTACTGTTAATTACAAAAATTATAGACACCGGCTCTAACAAAGCACACCATCCGGTAGCAAAGCGCGGGAAAGTAACCCTAATTTATTAAATATCTCAATAAATTTTATATTTATTTTTTAATAATATATATTATGTGAGTTTATCCGTATTCATATTCATATCAGAAAAAATAAAATTAAAATAAATATGAATATAATTTTAATTATTATTCAACCATATTCAATTCATTTATGGTCCGTATTCAATTCGTTTGTGGCCTTAGTTCATGTAGCCTGTAAATAGACACAAATCTCGTACAATGGCGTTCAGGGGCGGATGCAGAATTTTGATCAGGGGGCAATTATCGGATTGTAATAGTTTATCGGGTTCAAATTTATTAACTAATCGGGTACTAAATAAAAAATTAATAATTTAATATATATTCTTACCTAATAAAAATTATTAAAATAATAATAAAATAAAGCTCAAAGTAATAGATAATTAAGTTGATGAAGAAAGTTTTTGACTACGTAACTTTATATTTTGATATCTTTACATAATTATTTAATTATGCATGATATTAAATATTTTTTTCTTAATAAAAATAATTAGATAATTCAGACAGGCAAAAAAAAAAAATTTTGAGAAGAGAAATTACTAAAAGAGTTACGAAAAGCACTATACCCCGGTCCCCGGATAATCTTGTATCCGCCGTTGATGGCGTCATCTCCTAAATGAAATAGAGAGCTCCATTGCAAGAAATATCAATTGTCATGTTTTCTCAACAACAATAATGTGATTTTAATGCTTTTTATGGGCAGTAGTTGCCTGAAAGTTAACAACGTTACTGGCTTGAACAGAGACTTTTTTTGGAACTTGGAATTGATAGACAAACAAATTCTGGCATTCTGCTACTCCGTGGCATCAGCTGTCAGAGAAACCTAAAAAAAATAAAAACATTCTTCATCAGCAAACAGCTTAAGGGTCCGTTTGGTACTGCCTTTTACTTTCAGAATTAGATGAAAGAAAATTTATTATAGAAAAAGTGTCAAACACCATTAGAATTAAGTGAAAAATCTTCAAAAAAAATTGAAATAGTTTCTTCCATCAAATTGTTAGAAGATAAAATCTTCCGGAAGAAAACTAATAATTAGTCTTTTAACTATTATAAAAATATTTTTTCTCACATTGTTGTACTTCTTCTTCTCAATTTTTGTTATCAAACGCTAACTAAAAAAGTTAAAATAAAGTGAAAAAAATTTATTTCAAAAGAGTGATCTTACACTAAATTCTGAAAGATAAGAGAAATGTCAAATACAGCCTAAGAGAAAAAGCCCACAAAATCTAAGACCTGGTTCCACCTAAGCCCAAAATTCTCACAGTCACAGTGCAGCGCATCACCTGTCTGTCCATCCAATTACCTCCTCTCTCCCCGCCGATCCAAAATCTCCCATTGAAACCCGCGATCAAATCCTTAGCCATGGCACTTGCCTCTCTGCGCCGGATCGGTGCTCCTATCTCGCTTCTCTCGAAGCACCAACTCTTCAGACCTACCTCCTCCGCCTCCGCGGCAGCGTCTATCTCCGCCAAGGTCTCCGATCGGATTGTGCGCCTCTTCGCCATCGACCTCGAAGGGAAGAAGCGCGAGGTGGTTGGTCTAACTGGTCAGACCCTGCTCCGAGCTCTGTCTAACGCTGGTATGATCGACCCCGAATCGCACCGTTTGGAGGAAATCGATGCGTGCTCAGCTGAATGCGAGGTACACATTGCTCAGGAGTGGCTTGAGAAGATGCCTGAACCTAGCTATGAAGAGAGGTATTGTTTATATATTTAATAAATGTAATTCGGATAAGTTCTTAGTTGCTTAAAAGTGAAAATCTGATTGTTAAGTAACTTTGAAGAACCGAGTTATCATTTAAGCTGTTTGGATCACAGCTGTAGTACTGGATTCTCTGTTGTCATGATGGACTATATGGTTCTTAAGTTATACCAATTCTGAGTCCGAAATGTCACAATTTTGTTGCTGGTTTTCTAGCTGGTTGCCTGTCCATTTGTTCTATCATTCATAGTAGTTCTGGCCCTTCTATGTCATTCATGTCAATTTAGCATCTTCAATTCGGAATTATGTCTTCTAACCTTTTTTTTTTATCTAAGTCCAACTCCAAAGACCTTGATTTCTAGATGGTGTGGATTCAACCACATATTAACTGCTTTTGACATTGAATTGAATCAGATTCATCTTGGCATGAGTTAACTAAAAGCTTGGGAAACTTAGAAAATTCTTCTTTTTATTTTTCATTATCTCTTTCTTTTTCTCTGTAGACATAGCGCTTCACTGTTCTTGGGATCATACTTTTGTCTGTCTGCATTTCTGCCAAATTTAGTTTGGTTATTGTTTGTTGAACTTTTTATAACCATCAGAATTGTAGCCTGTTAGCATATGGGTTGGAGGCAGTTACTTTTGCATTTACTTTATCTATTTGTAAGATAAACCGGCATTGTTTTGTATATGCATATCTATTACATTATGGTGATTCAAAATGCGTGTTTTGCTTTAAATGCTGACAATTATGTTTTTCGGTTAATTAACTAATTAAAATTGACCTGCATTAATACTAATGGTTCTCTGCCCCTCATAAAAGATATGGGATGTTGACTGCATTTGTACTGCCCCCTTTATTTGTCAGTTGTGATTACCAGGAATTTTGATAGATGCATCATATGCAACGTGTATATCATTTGTGAGGTGCTGCATTGTGTAAAATTACAAATGGTATATTTAAATTTTAAAACTGTCAGATGCACATGCAAAAGTGCCGTTTTAGCTTTTCTTTGATCTGACAGTTATGACATGTTAACAGGTACGTGCTGACACGTGCATCTCGCAATCGGGTGCTGAACAAACACGCTCGATTGGGTTGCCAGGTCGTATTAGCACCTGAGCATCAGAACATGGTCGTTGCAATCCCTGAGCCCAAGCCTTGGGACATCCCATAATTCGGCTTGCCCCCACTTTTACCTGTGCTCGTTCTGCAATTCTGTCTGTCATTTCATGAGAAACTATAATAATAAACCTTTGAACTATTATCTAGGCAAGATTGTGCTGGTGGGTAATCGGTTCTCTTTTAATATATCACTGTTTGTTTTTCCCCTTTTATTGGCAGGAATTTATTGAAGAACATTTTTTCTTCTTAAGACTCGGTATGTCTGGAAACTTAATTTTAACTGTGGGATATCATGTACAAGTAAGTTCAATGTTTTGTGTTTCATATATCCTGTTTAAATTTCTTGGTTGTTTATCGTGGAAGCGTAATTTAAAAAAAAAGGGGGATTTGATGTCTTCGTTTTCGGTGCAGTAACATGGCTGCGGTTGTCTTTTTTCTTCATGATTGAAAATTCAAATATTGAACGATAATTGTTTGCTATTGATCTTATCTTAACTCGGCTTCTCACCGTGGCACCGATAATATAGTAATCAAATAAATAATTATGATATAAAATTTAAATATATTTAATAAAATTTTATATCAAAGAAAATTTAGATGTAATATTTTTAAATGTTAAGTAATAATGATTATTATTATTATAATAAAAAAATATAATTAAATATTTAATAATCTATAAATGATCATATAGAAAAGTTAAATCATTTTAAGAGTTAAATTTCATCTTAAATATATTACACATTATTTTAAATGAAGAGAAAATTATTTTATATGAACATTTGAATTTAAGAAGATAAAAAAATAAACATGTTGATTACATAAAAATAAGTGATAATCCCAGATGAAGGAAAGAATGCCTCCCACAAAGGAATCTATCCACAGAAAAATGGAGTGAGCCTACAGATTTTACAGATTTTAAAAAATAAAATTAATGGTGAAGAAAAGTGATAATGTGATATACTTGAAAAGCTTAAAAACTTAATTTTCTTTATGTATTAAGAATTCTAATATATTATACTAATAATCGAAAACGTACAATTTTGTGTTTGTATTGGACCAAATAAAAAAACCTGAAAAAACCATGGTGAAAATGAGTAATATAGTAAATCATTGATTCTTCATCTAAATCTTGAAAGAAAAATGAAGCTTAAATTTTCTGATCTTTTGACGACAGTGCCTTTTATAAATAGGTAAAAGTCAACGGGTCACAATTCACATTTGGAATTTAATTTTTGAGTTATTAGTGAAAGGATGGCGCTTTGATGGGACTTATCAATATTATGCAGGCATTGAAAGACGGACAAACATTAATCAACAAATAACAGAATAATTAAGGAAGCATTAATCAGAAGATGACTGTGACGGACTATGTTAATAATAAGCTCGAATTTCGTCCTTCAAAAAACAAAACAAAATAAAAGATTGTAGTTTATTTTCTTATTCAATACGACCGATGATGGAGCCCATGAGGGGGAGGCGTGAATCTTCACCGTGGCATGTCTAACCAACGACCGGGCGAATTGAGCAGATTTTTTTTAGTGAATAGAAATAAAAAAAAAACAAAGAAATGGTAGAGTATACCGTTTTTTTGTGCTACTAACTTGGATCGAGTTTGAAATTTAGTCTCAGAAGTTGAGACCGAATTTCAAACTCAATCCCATATATATATTTTTTTACGTTTGCTTATTTATTTATAGTAAAAAACTAATACAAAGTATGGACCGAGTTTTAAACTCGATCCCAGATAATTTTTTATTTTTTAACATTTACTTGTTTATCTGTATTCAAAATAAAACACAAAACATGAATCACGAATTATAATGTGAAACATAAATACTACATCAAATTATTCTCAAACAACGCTAAAAAAATTAAAATATTACAACAATAATTAAAATCAAATTGTTCTGACTAAGGCTGTAAACGAGCCGAGCAGGGCCAAGCTCATGCTTGGCTCATTAGCTTAACGAGTCGAGCCGAGCTGGCTCATTAATTACTTTCGACCAAAAGCTTTGTCTTGAGATCGTTAAATTAACAAACTAATCGAGCTGACTCTTTAAGACTCATTAAAGACTCTTTAAGACTCATTAAAGATAACTTAATAGTTAATAATATTTTATATTAAAATTTATATAAATATTATTAAAATATCCAATGATAAAATATTTCAAATAATTTAATATAATAATTTAAGTAGATATCATATTATAAACTATTTATTATACTAAAAATTCATAATAAAAATATAAAAATAATAAATATTAATAGTTTAATGAGCTAAACGAGTCTAACAAGCCGAGCCGGTCTAAGCTCAAACTCGACTATTTAATTTAACGAGCCGTCTGTTAATGGCTCGATCCATTAACGAGCAAGCCAATAACAAGTCGATCATGAATGAGTCATGAGTTTTTTTGTCAACTTAGTTCTGACAATTCTAATAATAAAACATAAATACTATATCATTAAATATAAATCATGTGTTGCTGGAACGTCCTTGATCTCGAGTTGAAAGTTTGTTGATATGACACTTCATTTCATCCATAATCATTGAAATACGTATCTTTCTTCTCATTTCTTTGTTGATTTTTGTTGAATCTACCCTGATGATCAGACCATCGTACATTGACCAATCTCGTTTGTTGCCATAACTACATCAATGACCATATCATGTGTATATAGTAATGAATGCTATCATATGGACTAATGTACTGAATATAATTCAGATTGTGAACGAACAAATCGCAAATAAATGATCGCATGAAATGTCGATTAATTATGATTTCTGACATAAAAAATTATTAATTCTCATCATAGTTAATTCAATATCATATTTCATTTCACCCCTTTTGTCCATATTATTTGAAATAAAAATCATAAATTATTACTTAAATTTTAAAATTAAGTACAAATTATATAAGTGTAGAATATTATTGTATCAATAAGTCTATTTCTACTATAAACATCATAGTTATTTATGTCCCAATCCAGTGGTATGACATCATAAATTTCTCCTCTGCCACTGTGATGTTTCATCAGTTCCGTGATCTTTTAGGAAAACAGCAGACCTTAGACTTCTCAAGCCGCTGTAACATCTCAATGTTTATAAAATCACTCAACACATTTGTGTCATGTGTTCTCGATGATATCACATACCGAATAATTATCTTACGATCCTGAACACATTATTCAGTAATTCGACATTCAGGTGTCACTCTTCTTCTTCCTCATCCTCATCCACATTCTGTACTGTGACACAAGTTGGTGGTTGCTCCTGATTCGAGAGTGAGTTATTTCCTCAACCAGGACTGGGTTATTACTTTCAAGAATACTAATCGGACACAAATCATAACGATCAGAACTGGATATTAGTTGAATCAGCTCTAGTTTTTTTATACCCGGACATTTTGTAGGGGTTTCTATTTTAATCATTTCCTAATTTTCTCAGAAACTATTCCAAATAAACTATAAAAAAATCACCCAAATCTGATTAGACAGTGTTGATTCGTGCACTAATGATGATGTTAAAATAACTAGGAAGCAGTTCTAAACCAATATGAATCTGCCTCCTCAAGTCATAAATATTGATTGTGTCGTCGATAGAAAATGTGCACGCAACATAAATATCGTAACCCATGTCGGTTGAAGTGTTCAAGATTTGACCTCCGTGATACATAATGATCAATAACATAATCATCTCTACAATATAAACGATAAATTCTATTGTTCATTTTAATTTTAGAGTAAAAATTAATAGTCCAAATAGAAATAAAAACATACAATATAGATGAGAAAAACGTGTTAAATACAAATCTGAACTGAATCTGTCGAAAGACATACTTTCAGTTGGAAGCTCTTACAACAGTGACAATGACGATTTTGAAGAAATAAGTGGAGGAAGAAGAAAGAGAAGACTGTCAGGTGTATAATAATATATAAATAAATTATCTGGGTCTGAGTTTTAAACTCACTCCATACTTCATGCTGATTTTTTATTATAAATAAATAAGTAAATATGATTTATTTTTATCTTAGACCGAGTTTGAAATTCAATCTCAAATATTGAGACCGATTTTTAAACTAAATCTAGACTAATAGCGAAAATAATGATGTACTTGTACCACTTGCCTCGTTTTTATTTTTATTTTTATTGAGTTTGGCTATGGTGCTACGCATAACACTGATGGTTCGTGTGCTACGGACTGTTTCTCCGTCTTTAAATTTTAAATTGTCAATCTGATCAGTCAAAAAAATTTTCATATAAAAATCTAATTGAGACCAAATTATATATATATTTTTTATTTTTTAAGATAGCTAGAAAATGATTCTTTTTGAATGGCTCATAATAATTAAATCATGTGATTTCTAACTATTTTAAAAAATAGTAAAAAATTTTTAAAAATATAAAGTTTGATTTCCAATTAGATTTTTATATAAAAATATTTTGATCAGTCAGATCAGTTATTTAAATTTTAAAGATGAAGAAATAACTTGTAACACATTGACTATCCGTTTACCGTAGCCAAACTCATTTTTATTTACTAAGGGTTCGTTTGGCAAATCAAGGAATAGCTTTGGAAGAGTGTTAATTTTGGAAGAGTAATAGAATAGTGTTTTTTTGGAAAAGTGGTAGAAGAGTGGTGTTCTTGACTATTCGGAAGAGTGAAAATATCGTTTGACAGTTGTTACTCAGAATAGTTAAAATATGAATAATTATGATACTAATAATGATGATGATAATAATAATAATAATAGTAAAATAATAATCATAATAGTAAGATAATAATAATAATAAAGTAATAAAAAATAATCATAATAAATAATAATATTATAATAAAAATATAATAAAAAAATTATGATTACAATCATAATTATATAATCAAAATCATAAACATAATAATATAATAATAAAAATATAATCATAATCATAAAAATAATTATAAATAATTATCATTATAATAATATAATAATAAATTAATCATAACTATAATTAACATATAATAATATAATACAACATAATAAAATAATAATAAAGTAATAAAAAATAATCATAATAAATAATAATATTATAATAGTAATATAATAAAAATATAAACATTATCATAATATAGTAATATAATAATAATAAATTATAATTACAATCATAATTATAATAATATAATAATAATAAGTAATCAAAATTTTAATAATATAATAATCATGATCATAATCATGATAATAATAATTATATTCATAATCATAATCATAATAATATAATAATAAAAATATAATCATAATCATAAAAATAATTATAAATAATTATAAATAATTATAATTATAATAATAAATTAATCATCACTATAATCAATATATAATAATATAATACAACATAATAAAATAATAATAAGTATTAATAATCATAATCATCATAATATAATAATATAATAATAAATAATCTTGATCATAATAATATAATAATAAAATATTTATATTTATATTCATAATATAATAATATAATATTAAAATTATATTTATAATAATAATAAATAATATAATAATGCTAATGGTAACGATAATATAATAACAATAATGATAATAATAATTTAATAATAATAATATAATGATAATAATAATAATAAATAATAATCATAATATTAATATAATAATAAATTATAATCATAAATATAATATAATAATATAATAATACTAAATCTTAATCATAATCATAATATAATATAATCAAACAATAATCGCTATTCCGATTTAGAGCTAATCCGGTATTCCACCTATAAGTTGGTATACCGGATTAGCACTATTCCGCATCTTCTACTTAGTCTAAAATTTGTTTGACAAATTAATTCGTCGGAATAGCTATTCTATTCCAACTTTTTGCTATTCCATTGAGTGCCAAACACTCCCTAAGAAAGAATCTGCGAATTGAGTGTTCGCAATTTGGCAATCCCAACAACATGTGACCCGAACCCGATTCGTTTGGCTTGACAAGACTCCTTCCCTCGACTCAACTCCGCATGTCATTTGGTCAGGTCATCCATCTACGGTCGATCCCTCCTATCATGGGAGCGCGAAAATGGTACTTCCTAATTCTCACTTCCCTTCTCCTTTTCTTCTCTTCGACATCTCTCTCCTCCACCGGATCTCCAGTGCAGCAGGAATGGAGAAGAGGTCTGATCGAGGTGGAAGGCGCACCCGGGTCGGTGGTGTGGGTCGTCCAGCTATCGGATCTCCACTTTAGCGTCTTCCACCCGGATCGAGCTGGAGATTTCAGGCGATATGTAGGACCCACTCTTTCTATGATTAATCCCTCGCTTGTTCTCATTACCGGCGATCTCACTGGTTTGTTCACTGACTTTAACTTGGAGACTTTTCAATCAATTCTCGTTAGTAGTTGGGATTGTTTTTTGTTTACTTGAGTTTTCGTTGTGCTTTCTGTGGTTCGATTTACCTGTCTTGCAATGTGCTGTGTAGAATGCCTGACCTTCTTTTGCACCCCCCCCCCCCACCCAACCAAAAAAAAAGTTGCAAAACTGGTATAATTATTGTAGTGGTAAGAGTGCTTTGCTTAACACAGCTGAGTATAATTAAATGGTTAAACATCATATTATCTCTAAGTGCCTTTAGTTAACTATTTCACTAGAAATTTTTTTAATCAATTAAGCGAAACTAAGCTGATTTCAGTAAGCATTTTTGTTCTATTTTTCCTATCTCTAGAATTTAAGACTCAGTTGATTTTGATAATACTTGCTATTTTGACGTCAATTGTTGTGCTCTCTAGATGGAAAAAGTAAGGATTTACTGACAATGAAGCAAGACGAGAGAGAATGGATGGAATATGAAAATATCACAAAAGAAGTAATTCTGGCTAGTGGGCTTGATGAGAGAATATTCTATGATTTAAGAGGAAACCATGATAGCTTTGGTGTACCAATGCAGGGCGCTATAAATGATTTCTATGAGAAATATAGCGTCAATTCAAGATTAAGGAGGAATGGTAATGTTCAGAGTGTGACTTTAAAAGTAAGTATTTATGTTTATTTTGCTCGCATTGCTTTGTACATGACATGTGAACCTCAGTTCCAGCAAAACATAATATTAGAGCCATATTTAAGCTACTTGGTGGATTAATATGTAAAGTAAAACCCTCCCCATCACCATGCACATATAGACACACATGAAAAGAAAAAAAGGAAATACATAGAAGTAGGGAAAAATAAAGGTCAGATCAGAGTACCTAGGTAGGCTAGGATCTGGTTTAATCCACAGACCTGACTGGTTCATCTGCAAAATCTGACATTTGTCAATAAAAGGGGAAGTAGCTATTTGTAATTTTTGGAAGTTCTAAGTGCAGACCAGAGAAGGGAAGCATCTATTTGTTGGAATTGACACAACAATAGCCACTGCAGGCCTATATGGACCCACCAATCTGTTTGGCCACCCAACTGACCAATTACTTGAATCCTTAGACAGAGCTCTTTCACAATGGGACGATTCAATCCAATTCAAGACCTCTCAAGTAACAAAAATCGTATTCGGTCACTTCCCTCTTTCTTTCACAGCATTAACTGAGACTCAGAAAACTCTAAAAGATGTCTTCTTAAACCATAGTATATCTGCTTATCTATGTGGTCATCTTCATGGACGATTTGGCAAAAACTTAAAACGCCATCATCTGAAGTCTCAGAATGAATATTTGCAATTCAATATGCATGAAGCTACTCACCAAGTGGACAATGATGGAACTGAGAGCTGCCAGAAAGAAAAGAATGAAATAAAAGAGTTCTGGGAGTGGGAAATGGGGGACTGGAGAAGTCACAGAAGCATCAGAATTTTGGCAATTGATTCTGGAGATGTTTCATTTGTTGATTTAAATTTGAGATATGGCTTTAGGGATATAATCATACTACCAACTTTCCCTTTGGACTCTCGATTAATGCAACGGATTTCAACTGCTGGTGATTTCAAATGCCTAAACAAAGATACCCAAAAATTTGAAACAATTAGAGCACTGGTATTTTCAAAACATAAACTTGCATCAGTTGAAGTGAAGGTATATGATTCTACTTCTGGCACACTGAACCTTGTTTTAGACTCAGAAATGAGAAAAATGGAAGCCAAGGAGATTAAGCGAGGAGAACTGTATGTGATACCTTGGAATTGGAGAGCATTTGTGGATCCTTCCCCTGATCGATACTGGCTAAAAATTGAAGCGACTGATGTAACTGGAGAGACTGTTTCTACTCCATTGAAACCGTTCTCTATAAATGGCCTCAGTTCAAAATTGAGCTGGAGTTGGATAGAGTTTTTTGTAATAGGATGTCAGTGGGCTGCAATCTATTACCCCGCTTTGTGGGTTCTCTTTGCAATTGCTGTTATGTTTCTCCTGGTTCAAAAATTTGCTCTTGCCTTCTTGAAGAATCATAATATTAGAGGAAAGAACTCTAGGGAATACTTGATGGGTGGTTTTGTTTGTTTGTTCACAGAGCTCCCTAGAATGGGTTTAGTATGGTCTATTTTGTTTGTTTACTTGGTTTATTTGCTTTTACTGCCCTGGATTTTTGGGTATGCAATTGAAGATGGCAGTCTCATGTATATGACTTACCAAGGTTGGTATCCTGCAACTCTTGGTGGCATAAAAGAAGTTGCAGGACTTGGATTTCCTGATGTGATGGTTATTGCACTACCTCATCTTGTTTGGGTGGTTTTGCCAGCAATTATGGTCATGGCTGGTTTGGCTGCTGAGGGAATGGTGTATAGGATTTTCTTCCTGTCTTCTACTGGTAAAAAAAATGATGATAATGGTAGAGAGCAAAAGGATGGGGCCAGAAAGGAATTAATTTGGAGCGGCCGTTGGATCAGGAAGTTTCTACTTATGGTCACAATAGCTATTTTCTGGAAACACTGGAAGGTACTTGAGTTTTTAATTATTTTTTATAATTACCTTCTGTTCCTATATGACTTTTCAATATAAACCGTAGATCATCTAGTTAAAAGAGTTTGAAGGTCTACAGGCAGATTGATTTATAATTTTGTATGTTTTCATTAAAGGGGGAGTGGTTACTTGACAATACCTATCTCAACGATCTTGACAATGGAATTTCAAATAAATTCGAAAAAAATCTTAAAAATAGAAAAAAAAATATAGACATATTTTTGAACTTATAAATTGATAATATTTTAAATTTCATAAAATTTAAGTGTCGTTTGATAGCCCAAAGAACATCAAAATTATGTATATTATAATGGTTCTAATTTAATTATCTTTGATGAGTTACCAAACGGTACTTCAATTGCATGAAGTTTGAAACATAATCAATTTATAAATTCAATGATATTTTTATAATTGTTTTTCCATTTTACAATTTTTTAAAGAACTTTTTCAAATTTATTTGAAATCCTATTATCAAGATTATCAAGATATTTGTCAAGCGATCCTTGCCCCTGCATTGCATCTTGAATTCTTGACCTCAAAATAAAAATTCAAAAAGCTTTTGAAGTAACTCATTTGGCCATATGTCTAAATGGTCTTGATATGTCCTTCCTAGGTTTCACACACACATACAGACATGGACTGAGTTGACATTTTCAAAATTTATAGCGTGATCACTTGGAAGTTTTTCTCAAGTGACATACGATTGTTCTGACTAATTAGCTATGTTCTTTCTTTTTTACCATCTTTCAGCAATGCAGAGCCCTCGTGAAGGCATACAAGATCAACCCCCTTATTCATGCACCAGTTTATTGTTTTCTGATTCCAGCTCTCTTGGCATTTTGTATTTACAAAACCTCGTCAATATAGCTATCCAAGAAAGAATTCTTTTTTTTTTTTTGAAATATAATTGGAATTTTCATTGCAAATACAGGAGTCCTTTAAATTTCTTGTTTAGATACTTTTGAAGTACATCATCTCTTAGCAGACCACGTTTAGAGCATTTTTGTGTTAGGTTCTTTACTTCATTTGCCATATTGGTAAGAAGTTAGACAAACTATGTGCAGTGTGGCATTTCTTCTCAGTTCTTTTTTTTTTTTGAAAAAGTGGTATTATCCACCTGTTTCTATAGAGAAACAAAGAGTCAGATATAATACCAAACCCCCGTTATGTAGGATCCAAATTATCCCAAGGAAAGTTTAGAAACT
Source organism: Schoenoplectus tabernaemontani (assembly GCA_037127355.1). NCBI lineage: Eukaryota > Viridiplantae > Streptophyta > Magnoliopsida > Poales > Cyperaceae > Schoenoplectus > Schoenoplectus tabernaemontani. Next base: position 14,342,944 of record CM073750.1, on the reverse strand, counting down.
GCACAAGATGCCTTACAAACAATATTAAACCATAAGTTAAGAGTAACTAATTTTTTTAACAGATTTAGTACTTCTAAAATTTGCAAGTCTCTTCTTCAGACTCGAATAGCAATTCCTTTTCGCCTCCAACTTGTTATAACCAGCTGCAATGAAATCACAAAATAGGCAAGGCAAAAAAGAAAAAATCCAAAGGGAAGAAAAAATGTTTTTTAGATTGTATGTTTTAACTAATGGGCTAATTAAGCAGTGATAGATCACTTTACATCAGGAGGGATAATTAAAGTAATGCTGCTTGAACAATTGTCTCCTTTTATTTGACTCCAGTATTCAATTAAAGCAATAACAAAATTTACTTTAACTAACTTCCCCTTGAAAAATTAACATGTTTCTTTCATTCCAAATGACTCAAAAGAACAACACTTCTTAATAATTCATAGATATTACTGTCTTTATAAGGTATACATGCATCAGTAATCCATAATTCCTTAATTGTATTATATTAAGAGTGAAAATTAAAATTACTATAATTAGCAATCCAATTTCATAAGCAAGTAGCTATTGAACAGTGAATAAACGGATGTTCAACAAAATCAGCATTACAAAAAAAAAAAAATACATTTCTTATCCCATGTCCAGCCTTTCTTAGACAAATTACCTTTTTTAGAATTTTATTATTTTATACTAACCATAAGAATATTTTTCAAAGGTTAATGTACCAGATCTGTTTATGAGGGGGTATTATACCACCAAACTTGAGCCATAGATAATATGAATGGGTAAAAACTTGCCCATTAGAGGATTACTGACGAGTGAAGGATACCACCAAACTTGTGAGTGTAGGATATTTGAGGCATTGAATTATATAAAAAAATATAAATTGATAATAGGCACCGATGCATTTGGAAACAGATATATCTTTATTTGTGACAATCTCATATAAAATATGATATTGTGATTGAAGGAAATATGCTGACAGCCACCTATCTTTTCAAAAAGAAGTATCATTCTCATTTCAATTATTTTTGTTTATGTTTGTATTCAGTGGCATAACCAAAATTAATTCGTATGGGGTACCCTAGTTGATATCTCATATATATCAATTTTAATTTCTAAATTACATGATCAAATGATAAAAAAAACACTTAACGATTATCATATTATTTTACTTTTTTTTTTAAATAAATGCTAAACAAAATAAATATTAAATTAAAAATTAAATATATACCTAAGTAAAAAATACTTAATTGGTGAATCTTTCTTCATGTCTTGAATAATAAAGAATAATGAAAGAAAAGAGAATTTGTGAATTGAGAATCCATGACTCTTCTAATGCATTCTGGCCAATTTCGGAAGATTCAATATTTGAAATAGTGTAAATGAGTATCAATTTTAATATAGAAACAATAACAAATTTAATTCAACTAATAAAATCAATAAATTTTAAAGAAACAAAACTGAAAATAACGTTGTGACGGTCGCCTGGTGTTAATCACAAAAAATGTATTTGATATAATACTTCTCGTGGCTTTAAGATTAATTTTTTAATTTCGATATTATTTTTATTAGTTTTCGTTCATTTGTATTAATAGACTGACATCAAACACTTACTCTTAAAATGAATTGTTAATTTGATGATGTGTCATAAAAATTTAATTTTGACAATCGACACCGATATAAATGTTCTTATTAGCATTTTGTCAATCAATCATCTAAAGTCTTTGTTGAACGATTTGAAAAGGAGAAGACATCAAAATTCGATTATCATGATCGGACTTAATAGAAGATTGCGCAGTTTTTCTTTTTCTTTTTTGGAAGGTATGAATTCTGGGAATCATATTCTCCGAATGGTGATTGAGATCGTCAAGACTTGTACTGGTTGAAAGTTTCATTATGCTAAATTTAACTGGTTAAGATTTTTGAAATATAAAATTATACGTCCAAATCAGATGAATTTCGAAACATAAACTTTTTTTTCTATCAGTAATTACTAATTAGTAGATGAATCTTACTTTATATTTTTTTTCTAATTAATTCCCTATACATATTAGGACCGTTTTATCCGTGCCGTGCCATGGCCCACATGCAGGTAAGCATCGCAGCTTAGCCGTGCCGCCGGTTGCATTTGTCAGCACATCATGTGTGTATTTGCCAGAATATGCTTTTTTTTTTTAATTTTCATAATTTGAAAGCTGAATAAAAAAAGGGTAAGAAATTTTCAAGATATTGTCCAGGAAGTTGCAAACAAACTATTTTAACTCTAAATATTTTTAGAAAATACTGTCACACAAAAAAGAAAGAATGAAAAAAGGAAAAAAAAAACCCAAAACTTATTCGTGCCATAAACGCATACCAGTATTTACGCGTTTTTCCATATTTTGAGATGTGTCTACAGTACAGACTCTACACATTGTGTGCTTTTATAATTACACTTGACCAGAGTCCGTATCCGCTGCGATCCAATCGAGATAACAGAGCCCCGAGATTTCAACTAAAACCGTCGATCCAAATTCGAGTTGAATCGAATGGCTCTGATTATGATCTCAAATTCTTACTATCGAATTCCAATCTTAGACGATTTCATCGCCTCTTGACCATACCGTGAACCTTAGTCCGAGTTATTTCCTATAAAACATGGGGAGCAATGCATGCATGATATCCATTGTTTTAAAATGCGACGTATGGCGCATATATATGATCCATTTATGTTTATGCGGTGCGATATCGCATGCATAAAGGTATATATCCGCATATTCAACAATGCGTATTATTTTTTAAAATATTTATTATATTAAACCTATAAAATTAATTATATTATATTTTTATGTAAAATATTCAAATTATATTAATATCTTATTATATTTTCTTATTTTACATTAAAAATCTTTAAAAATAAATGATCAATTCAAATATTATAAGAATTTTTTAAAATATGTAATCCGTATATGTAATTCGCATACTGAACGGCATATCACATATATGCGCTATGCAGTGATCAATTATATACATATTAATTCATATTTTAAAACCTTGATGATACCTAAACAAAACACGTGCAAATATGTGTGCCACTGCCATTATGATCCGTGAGCTGTGCCCAAACTTATACGGACCTTACCAGACCCGTGTGCCAAAGATTTTTGGTAATCACCGCCTCAACCTTGCTCTTGGGGGAAGAAACTTCACATGAAAGAATGGAGAAGAATGGCGCAGATTATTATATGAGGATGCGGTATAGGACGAGTGTACAATTTGCTGGGATATAAGGGCGGATACAAAGCTTATTAGGGATCAACTGATCTCTGTATTTTATTATTTTGTAAAATAATATTTTTAGGTTAAATTTCTCTAGATCAAATTTTTCTGAATTGTCTGATTATTTTTATTGAGAAAAATATATTTAATATTGTAGATAATGATAAAATTATTCAAAAATTTTAAAATATAAAGTTTCATAAAGGAATTTTTTTTTATCACTATGATAATTTATATTTTGACTTTTATTTTTTATTATTTTTAATATATAAAAAATATTATTTAAATAGTTTTATTTAATACCTAATAAGTTAATTTTTTAAAATCAGCTCTAAAAAATAAAATATTTAATATTTATACATTATTTTCAAAAATTAAAAAATGATGACTTAGAAAACTTGAAGCACCTCAAATTTTTGCATCTCATAAGATTTTCATATGAAGAATTTAATGAGTATGATACATTAAAATTTGAAGATGATTTGATATATTTTTTTAAAATAGATATTTTGCTTCAGTTTTAAATTTTATATACCGAAAGCTCAAAATATCAATCTAATTAGTCCACAATAATCTAGATATTAAAAATTTATTGAATATCAAATTTTACTATTTTTGAAATATTATAACTATATTTTTGGATTTTTGAAAGATGATAATTTTTCAGGTGCACACATCATTATTTTATTAATATTTTTGGGGTATTTTTTAAAAATCCAAAAAAAATTTAGAAAGCTCCAAATATGATCAATTTTATTATTCCATAAGATTTAAATATGTACTTTATGTTGGGTGTAGATTGGCAATTTGAATTTTAATTTTGTGAGATTTTTTAGGTCGAAAAAAAACACCTCTTTACTTCACGAAGTGCCATAAGATCTCATATATATATATATATATATATATATATATATATATATATATAGTTTATCTAGTATGATTTCGTTAGTATTTCAATCGAAATGCTAACGAGTCAAATTTTATTTTTTTCATGCTTAAAATTTTAATTTAAGTAGCTCAATAAAATCTTTATATCATAATCTTGTAGAATATTAATTTTCATCGTGTTTGGAGTTAGTTTACTATACTTAATGATTTTTTAAAGATAGCTCTGAAATGATAGAAAATAATAATAATTCTATCTCAAAAAAGCTTACTTTCTAAAAAGCATTAAGTATAGTAAATTAATTTCAAACACGATGAAAATTAGTATACTATAAGATTATGATATAAATTTTTTATTGAACTACTTAAATTAAAATTTTGAGAATGAAAAATTAAATTTGACTTGTTAGAATTTCGAGTTAAAATGCTAATGTAAGCATACTAGACAAACTCTCTCTCTATATGTATATATATAGAGAGAGAGTTTGGCTATGGTGCTATGCGTAACACGGATGACCCGTGTGCTACGGACTGTTTCTCCGTCTTTAAAGTTTAAATGGTCGATCCGACCGGTCAAAAATGTTTTTCATATGAAAATCTAGTTGGAGACCAAATTTTATATTTTTTAGGATTTTTTTACTATTTTTTAAGATAGCTAGAAATGACTCATTTTGAATGGATCATAATAATTAAATCAAGTGATTTTCTAGTTATATTAAAAAATAGTAAAAAAAATTAAAAAAAAATATAAATTTGATCCCCAACTAGATTTTCATATGAAAAATATTTTGACCGGTCGGATCGACTATTTGAACTTTGAAAATGGAGAAATGGTCCGTAGCACACACGAGTCATCCATGCTACGCGTAAGTGAGTAAATGGTTCTGATAAAGTTAAGGGAGATCTTGCTGATAGGAACTAAGGTTGATATTTGATAAGGATTCTCGAAATGCATGCATGATTTATAAAATAGGAAAACATGCAGTGTCACCTTTTTTGTTATTCATCTCTTGTCTATTTATTTATTAATTGGTGGGAATGATTTAATAATGAGTTATTTTGATAATTTTAACAATAAACTCTTAAATAAATATTAAAAATCTTAAAAATAGAAAAAAAATCATAAATATGTTATTTTACTTATAGATTTATTGTTATAAATAATTCTCAAAATTATATAAAATTATATTTGTCAATTTATAAAATAATCACATAAGTATTTAATAATTTTTTGAAGCTTGTGAAATATAAAAAATGAGCTTAAGCAGAAGAATATATGCATGAAGATCACAAGATATAGTTTGGTTAGATTAGAATTTTAATATGTAAAGTTATTCAAAGTAGTCTTGAGATTAAACTGGACAAATAGAGACTTTATACCCTAATCGTTGCAAGAGAGGTTCTAATAGTTTTAACGAAATAAATCAGTCTTTTACAAAGTTTATCCAAATTACCCTAACCATTATAAGGGATCTCACATTTGTTGTAACGGATGATCTCGAGATAAATTTAGCCTCTAGCCGTTATAACGAATTTCAATATCCATTATAACGAAATAAATCATTTGTGTACAAAACTTGACCAAAAAGCTTTAGAATAAATTTCTCTCATATCTGTTGTAACAAATTTTACATATGTTGTAACAGTGACCTCGCTAGAGTTACCATGTCTTAACTGTTACAACAATTAGCTAATTATTACAACAGATACTGCCAATTTCTTATCAGTTTTGGTGTATCTCTATATATACATCTTTCTTTCTTCTCAGACGTGATGAATTTTGAATAGCAAAACCCTAGTCGTCAAACTACCTAAGAGCAAACCTCCATTATCTACTGTCCAAATCTCAAGTCTACTTTGAATATCTCCTTTAGAGTGTTAGTGAAGTTAGTTCTTGTTAATGAGATTCTTGTATCTTAACGTTCCGTTTATTTTAATTGGTTGACAGCTGTCCGATTACTTAGTGTAGTTGATTGTGGTTCACAGTTATAAGACCTTTATTACAATGACTTGATGCAATCGATTGTTGGTGATTGTGGGTCCCGAGATTAGCTTTTGCAGATGGGAACAACGATAATTTCCACTAGGACAAACTCATGTTGGTGTAACATTGTTGAGTATATTAATTATGCATCTATTTTTATAATTCAAATTGCATATGTGTACCGCATATATATCAACATATGCGACTGCATGTGACATATGCATTATGCAGGATCTCTCCGTATGTATATTCAAATTCATTTTAAAACCTTAAATGTGAAAAATTTCCACCGTGAATACTCATTTTTTAACATTCCAAGACATTTTCTTACCATTTAATTAAACAGAAGAAACACTAAAAATGATAATAGAACAAACGATTTTATATTAAATATTAGTGTTTGTACAACAGTTGATATTTCATATTATTTCAATAACCACACATGTTATTTCATGTAGACCTATTGTCTCACTACCAGAAAAATTGGATTTAGAAACGTCTATTTAGAACCGGTTTTTAAAAAACATGTGTTAAAAGGTGAGAATGGCATATTTATATATTTTATTAAAATTATTAGAACCGGTTTTGTTTAACAACCGGTTATAAGTTTTTTTATTAAAACCGGTTTTATAATAACCGGTTCTATTTCATTTTATTAAAATCGATTTTCTTACAACCGGTTCTAAAATATTTGTTTTAGCACCGGTTTTATTAAAATCGGTTTTAAAACAATAATTTTAGAACCGGTTTTATAGAAACCGGTTCTACAATTTTTATTTTAAAACCGGTTTTTAACAAAACCAGTTTTAATTGAAAAACAAATTATTCCCATTTTAAAAAACCGGTTCTAAATTAATATTAGGGTTATTATCAAACCTTCCTCTCACAGCGCCGCTCTTTCATCTTCATTTTCACTATTCACCATTAGAAGCTCTTTGTTCCATCTGTTCCCAGCTGCAACAACATCCACTTACTGATTAATATTTTGAGATCTCTTAAAGGTAATTTTTCTGTACATAATTTAAATTTAAGTTCATTTTCTTATTTTCTTATTTAAGTACATCCTTGTTAAATTTTAACACCCATTAATTTGCATAATTATTGCATAAATTGATTACATATATATAAAAAAAATTATATATGTGTAATTGATAGTATTGTCATATAAGACCAAACTACCTAATTTTTATTAATTTAGGTCCATACTCGTTCGGGGATTAATCCCGAATAGTCCCCGATTTGGGATCGTTTTTTGAATACTTTGTCTCATTTAGGATAGTGAACATATACTAGCTATAATTTGGTGTTTGAAAAAATTTGGTTAGTATTTTCCCTAATGTTCCTACGTGTACGTACGTATATGAAAATTTACGTTGACGTACTCGGGAGCATAGGGGAAATGTCGCCAATTTTTTTCAAACATCAAATTAGCTTGTATATGTTTACTAATGAGACAAAGTATTTAAAAAGTGAGTTAAGGTGGTTGACCGGCCCCGAAATTAGACCTTAAATCAAAACCCTAAATTCTAAACCCTAATTGTGAGATTGATGTTTTTTTACGTATAGATCGCAATACTTGGATGTATAAAATCAAAAGGAATACAATTGAATATTTGAGGGGAATTGATGAATTTTTGGAATGTGCCTCAGAAGATATGAGAAATAGGGGTGCACGGACACTTGTTTGTCCTTGTGAAGATTGTCAAAATTTACGGAGATTTGGAAATATCAAACAAGTGAGAGATCATTTAATTCGTCGTGGGTTTATGGATCGATACACCCGATGGGTACGGCATGGAGAAAATATTAAAACTATTGATAATACTGAAAATAGTAGAAATATTGAAAATATTGTACGAGATGAATCTGAAGGCGATGACTTAAATTTAGACAATGATGAATGTGATGTATTGGAGAATGAAAATATGGGAAATACGAAAAATATAGACAATGTAGAAAGTGAACAATTGGATGAAATTATGAATGATATTGCAAATGAGATTTTGTCGATATTCCCGAAATTTTTAAAAATTTGGGTAATGATTCCAATGTGCCATTATTTCCGGTTGTACAAAATTTACGAAAATATCTCAGCTTTTAAATTATATAACCCGAAAGCTAAAAACGGATGGAGCGATAAAAGTTTTACCTCTTTATTAGAACTTCTAGGAGAAATGCTTCCAGAAAATAATTTAATACCGGACTCCACATATAGAGCGAAGAAATTATTATGTCCCTTGAGTATGGAAGTGGAGAGAATTCATGCATGTCCGAATGATTATATATTATATCGAAATGAATACAATGATTTGGATAAGTGTCCGAAATGTAACGCTTCACGGTACAAACCGAGAGATAATGAAATAGAAGTTCGAAAACGACCAAAGAAAAAAAGTGTTATGGTATTTACCAGCTTATTCCAAGATTTCGGCGTCTATTTGCAAACTCAAAAGACGCTCACTTATTACAATGACATGTAGATGGCAGAAAAGATGATGGAATGCTCCGTCACCCTGGGGACTCTCCCGAATGGAGAAACATTAACATAATATTTAAGGATTTTGGCGATGAACCAAGAAATTTACGATTAGGGTTATGTACAGACGGGATGAACCCTTATGGCCTTATGAGTAGTGGTAACACAACATGGCCTGTTTTATTGTGTATTTATAATCTCCCCCCTGGTTATGCATGAAAAGAAAATACATAATGTTGTCGTTGTTGATTTCAGGTCCAAAACAACCTGGTAATGATATAGATGTTTACTTGGCTCCATTATTGGAGGATCTGAATAAATTATAGAAAGATGGTGTGAGGATATTTGATGCCTATTTAAAAGAATATTTCATCCTTCGTGCAGTTATTTTTTGCACGATTAATGATTTTCCCGCCTATGGTAACTTATCGGGTCATAGAACAAAAGGAGCAAAAGCGTGTCCAATTTGTGGAGAAAATGTTTATTTGGGACACCGTAGATTGAAAAACTGTGGAAAAAATGTTTATTTGGGACACCGTAGATTTCTTAATCATAATCACCCCTACCGACGGAGGAAGAAAGATTTTGATGGTACGATTGAGCTGGAGAAAGCACCAATATCATTATCCGGAAAACAAATATATTCTATTGTGAAAGATATAAATGTCCAATTAGGTAAGAAGTTTCAAAAGAATATCCCTAACGGTGTTTGGAAAAAGAAATTTGTATTTTGGAAGCTTCCTTATTGGTCATATTTGGATGTTAGACATTGTTTGGATGGAATGCATATTATTAAGAATATTTGTGAAAGTTTGGTTGGGACTCTATTGAATATTCAAGGAAAAACGAAAGACGGGGTGAATGCAAGAAAAGACATGGTTGCTATGGGAATTCGGGTCAGAGCTAGCACCACAAGAACATGAAAAATGAAATTACTTACCCCCAGCGTGTTATACATTATCGAAGAAGGAGAAAATTAGTTTGTTGGAGTGTCTAAAGTCGATTAAGGTTCCATCCGGTTATTCCTCGAATATCTCCAAAAAAAGTTTCGATGAATGATCTAAAGTTGATTGGTATGAAGTCACATGATTGTCACGTTTTGTTGACACATCTACTTCCGGTTGCAATCCGAGGAATTCCCCCCCAAAATGTCAGACATTCTATCAATAAATTGTGTTTTTTCTATAACTCGATCTGCTCGAAAGTGCTTGATCCCGTCACGCTTGGCGAACTACAGTCAGATATCGTGGTTACCTTATGCGAGTTAGAAATGTATTTTCCGGTGTCATTTTTTGACATAATGATTCATTTAACTGTTCATCTCGTGAGAGAGATACGATTATGCGGTCCTATGTTTTTACGGTATATGTATCCATTTGAGAGAGCGATGGGTCAATTAAAAGGATTAGTCCGAAGCCGATCTAGACCCGAAGGAAGCATAGTTGAAGGATATATTGCAGAAGAGGTTATTGAGTTTTATACCGCTTATCTAGAAGGAGTTGAACCGATTGGTCTCCCTAAGTCTCGACATGAGGGTAGACTCCAAGGTGTTGGCACAATCGGATATAAATTGGTAACGGTTGGTCTTGAATTGCGACAAAAAGCATATCTTAAGGTCCTGCAACAACTCGCTGTTGTGGCTCCTTACGTGAATGAGCATTTAGCAGTTATAAGAGAAAATAATCCTTTGAAAGATAAAATTTGGGTCATCAACGAACATAATTTAAAATTTATAAAATGGTTAACCGACAGAGTAAATTCTCAGATATCCAACACAATCGATGAAACAGTTAAATGGTTAGCATATGGCCCAGGTGTGATGGTGCATACTTATCAAGGGTACGACATGAATGGTTTTAACTGGTATACTAAGAAACAAGATGGAAAAAGTACCGTTCAAAATAGCGGAGTCACAGTAGTTGCTATATCCGGTGATGAAGACATGTCAATGTCATATTACGGGTGGATTGAGAAAATATGGGAGTTAGATTTTATGAAATTCAGGATTCCTTTATTTTTGTGTAAATGGATTGAAAATCGACGTGGCGTAAAAAAAGATAAAGAAGGTTTTATCTCTGTTGATTTCAACCGATTAGGTTATCAGCATGATCCTTTTATACTATCAAATAGAGAAGCAAAACAAGTGTTTTATATCACTGATCCAGCCGATAAAAAATGGCATGTTGTTCTTCCGGGCAAAAGACGTATTGTAGGTGTTGGAGATGTTGTTGACGAAGATGAATATGATCATTTTGATGAAATACCACCATTTTCTACAGGTTTCAAATCCGTACCGGTTACTGATAATGATGAGACAAATTATTTACGTTCAGATCATGAAGAAGGTGTGTGGGTCAAAGGAAAATCGAACAAAAAGAAATCTTAATGTGAGTTACCTTATGTTTCACTTGTATATTCATCATTTTATATGATTATATTACTGAATTATTTTTTTAAATAATGCAGATGAAAAATGAGAAAATGACGCGCGATGAATCTTACTGTGTTGTTTATGTATAATTTATTTAGAGTTTTATTGAATATTTTTTTATTAATTATGTTGTATTATTTATTATATATGAATGTAACCGGATCTAATTCTTAATTGTGTTGTATTATTTATTATATATGAACGCTAAAATATAATGGATACTTTGAAGATATTTAACTTTTTAATATAAATTGAATTTAGATATAACTATTTATTTTATATAATTTATATTTTAAATATATATACATAACTATTTGTTTTATATAATTTATATTTTAAATATATATATATATAACTATTTATTTAAACTGATTTTATAATTATATTTTGTAAACCGAACCGGTTAATTGGAATTCAATTAGAACCGGTTATTTGAAAAACCGGTGTTGAAATTCCATTTAGAACCGGTTTTACAAATAACCGGTTCTAATTGAATTTTCCAATTAGAACCGGTTATTTGTAAAACCAGTTCTAATTGAGTTTTCAATTAGAACCGGTTTTTTAAATAACCGGTTCTAAATGCATCCAAGTAGAACTGGTTATTCAGAAAACCGGTTCTAATTTCTTTTATGCGGGGAAAGGTATTATTTTATATATTAATTTTAGAGCCGGTTTTGAAAATAACCGGTTCTAATTCTTTTTACCCGACAACAAACCCTTCTTCCCATTCTTTCCGTCTCATTTCTACCAGAGAACCCGAGAGCCGCACCTCCTCCATTAAACCCTAAACCTCTCTTTCATTTTTTTCCCTCCTCTTTCCTAGCTCTCTCGCCCTCCTTCGCTACCTCGCCCGCCGCTACCTCGCTCTCCGCTGTCTCTTGTGCTTCTCCGCTTCCTTTGTGCTTCCCCACTGCCTCTTGTGTGTAAGGTAACAAATATTATTTTTTTATTTCTCAATTTTTGTGGTGTCAACCCTATAATACAAAATCAGTAAATTTTTGTGGTGTCAACCCCATTTGGATAGTCAAAACTTCATATTTTTAGCTTAAATTTTACAATTAGGTTCTAATCTCTGTGTAGAATAAAAATATAAAATAAAATTTATGTGTAAAATTAATTACTGTTATCGGTAAATAAAGTATAAAATAATTTTTTTTGTAATTGTTATTTGTTTACTCTTATCAACCATAGTTCAAAGTTTCTAAACCCTAATTGGATATCATAATATATCTGAAAATTTATTATAAATATGCTAATTGAATTCTTTATAATTTTATATAGTACTTTGACAATAATGGAAGAAGGAACGGGAAAAGATCAAGAACATCTTTGTCGGGTTTTCGCGGGAGTAAAAGAGTTGATGAGAGACATATTGAGTTTAGAAGTGACGGCGTACCGATTGGTGATAACGCATCAAAATTTGTGAATTATTATGCTATCTTGGTAAGAGATCGGGTACCATGCACAATTCAAAGTTGGAAGAATGTCAATGTAGAGCTTAAAAATGAGCTTTGAAATGAAATTAAGGTATCTCCTAAATCATACACTAGTTAATACTATATTTATGCACTAATTTATTTGTTTATTTCAGGAATGGTGGAACATAAAGGACGATAAGAATAAAAGAAAAATCCTAGTGTTAATGGGTGCGCGTTGGAAATCTTGGAAAACTAGATTGGTGAGAGAATACATCACCAATGCAGATTCGAAAAAACTGATGACTCCGTGTGATGACTTCAATATCACATTGGAGCAGTGGGAAGAGTTTGTGAATCAAAAAGCCAGCGATGAGTTTAAGGTAACCAAAAAAACTTTCTAATGTAATATTTGTCCATTAGTATTGACATGCGATAAGTGCGATTAGTATTAACCAAAAAAACTTTCTAATGTAATGATATTTTTCAATTTGTATTGACAGGCGATAAGTGCGCAAGCACGAATAAATGCTGAAAAGAATTTACATCCTCACATACTAGGTTCGGGCGGTTATAACACCGCAGAGAAAAAATGGAAGGAGAGCGACGTTGTTTCATCGTCTTCATCCTCCTCGGGCATCACTTCAAAAGCCGACATTAGAACCTTTAGATGGTGCATGGCTAGGTCAAAGCCGACAGTCGAGGGAACTTATGAAATTGTGAATCCGGCGACTAAAGAAGTACTTCAACGAGCAGTATGTTTAAAAAATCATTCAAAATATGTACATGTTACTTGTTATGAAATGTTAGATATCATATCGATTGAAATACTTGAATGAAATGCTATATACGCTATAATGACAGGAATCGATAATTCAAGAAGGATCATTTCAGCCGGACCGCTATAATGACGTCTTGACCAGTTCCATTGGGACGACTGAGCATCCGGGGAGATTGAGAGGATTTGGTGGCGCCGGTGTGAAAACTGTGTACGGGAAGGGGTCGAAAGGGAAAGCTTCTCACGTTGAATGCATCGGAAAGCCGAGTTCAACGAGTTATTGGGACAACAAAGGGCGGAGATGACAAATATAGCTTAATGATTTATTTTAGAGAATGTTGAGACAAATACCTACCGATTCAAGATACATACCACCTTTCATGCCACCTTCCATGGATGAAGTTATCCTCCCGACTCAAGGTAGCTCCAATACCATACATCCGCTTCGACTATCAAGATCAATTTATTTATATATTTATTCTCAATTAATCTAAGTTTTGAATGATTACCGAAGTATAATTCATATACTTAACAATTAATTATTTTTTATTTCAGAATCTACACCCCGCAATATCCTTGTTGAGATAGATGATAAACGATATGAGGCGGCAATCGGGAGGATTATTCCGACTGGACTCGCCGAGTATATGCACGGCTCTCCAGTCTTACTCGATGAGGTCCGTGTTACTCCCGATGAGGTTAAAGATGGATTTCAACACATTTGTGTTCCGTTTCCACCGCCAAATGGACCGGAGTGGCTCGGTGAGCTTGTTGGATTCTTTATCAAATGACCTATACACCTTATCGAGCTTTGTGAGGTATTTTTTATTTATCTCTATAATTTTAAAATTCATAAATTATTTGTTCACTAATATGTTTAAATGCAGGATAATACACCAAATAAATCTATGTCCAACAAGAAAAAAATATTCGAGCCAGAACCAATTTTAAAATCTCGTAGAGAGTCGCTTCTTGATGATGACACCTTACAACATCTTTCTAGACGTTCATTATTTCTATATAAGGTGATCATGATGCAAATCCGTTAGTACGACTTATTTTCCTATCGCATTCTCGAGCTATTCTTCTACGATGGTGATGCTTATGTATACGTGACGGATATCATCGAGCTTTTTAAGGATGAATGGCTCAATGTCTTGATTCTACAGATTTTCTGCATGTAAGAATAGAATCATAATATTTCTTTTAGCATTTTAATAATTATTTTAAGACTAATTATTGTATATATTGTAGGGTTTCCCACGATACGTGCAAGAGTTTCTTAATTGACAATTGTAAATTTATCGATCCATATTTTTGCGCGGAATCACAAATCCAAAGTGATATCGAGCGCACAGTCAATTATTTGGGGCAATGCTTTGTTAAATGCGAGAATCCAAACTCCTACATGTTTCTTCCGTACATTGAAAAGTTAGAACTTCAAAACTTAATTCATTTGCTTATTTATCTATTGCTTAATTGCTTAATCTCTCCATATTAATACGTATAAATTGTAGGGGGCATTGGATTCTTTTGATTGTGCGGCTCAAACCCTCTGTTGTTTATGTCGTGGACTCATTGAATCGTAAAGATGAAACATATATATTATCCAGCCAATATTAAATACGTAAGTTTTTTCTATTATCTTCGATAATTTATTATGTACTGTAATTGATAACTCATATCATTGTTATATAAGGGCCTTACGCTATTATTGGATTGAAAAACAATTCACTCAAGAAAAAAAAACTCAAGTTCACTTGGAAAACGATTCAGGTGTGTAATTCCAAATTTTAAATGATTTGATTTTTTTCAGGTGTGTAATTTCTAACTTTAAATGATTGTTATATAAGGGCCTTACGCTATTATTTCATTTTTTTCTTGTAACATTTTAGAGTCCAAACCAACCAAGCGGTAAAGAGTGCGGCTATTATGTTATGAAATCGATGCATAATATAATAACTACATATTCTAGCAACAAAAATTTACCACAGGTATAAAAAATAAACTTCATATTAATCTTTAATTCTTTTACATATTTGTTTGCTTAATCAAACTAATGAAATTTTAATTTTTTAATAGGCTATCAAACCAGCTCCTCAATCTTATTCACTGGAAGATATCGAAGAAATTAAGGAGATGGTTGTAAATTATATTGCATCTAATATTTGATAATTTATTTTATATTTTTTTCTGTTATTTGTAATGTTTAGTTACATATATGATATTGATCAGTTATTTAGTGAGTTATATCAGTTTATTTGTGTTATATTTTTGTATGTGTTTGTTTATATATATGGCTGGTATATGGACCAGTCACAGAAAATAAAAAATTTATTAAAAAAAATAATATATTTAGAGCCGGTTATTCAAAGAAACCGGTTTTATTGTGTTATTTTATTAGAATCGGTTATAAACATAACCGGTTTTAATTCTAAAAGAGATTAGCACCGGTTTTCCTATAACCGGTTTTAAATGAAGTAAAATAGAACCGGTTATTCAATAACCGGTTTTAATTGTTCAAAGTAAATTAGCACCAGTTTAATAAAACCGGTTTTAAATATTTTATTTTAACACCGGTTATAAACTTTTAGCACCGCTTACTTTTAAAACCGGTGCTAAATTGTTTATAAAACCGGTTTTAATCCTTTTTTTTTTTGGTAGTGTCTTACCTAAAACTATTACAGTCAACTATATATACAGACAAAAATAGTCTGTAATACAGAATCATACATACTGTAGAGTAGGTATAACACCTTACTCTACTCTACTCTAATGTACAATAGCATACTCATGCTATCTCTCACTCTTCTAACCAGCCCCCATTGCCTGTAGCGGGGGCGTACTCATGATCTATTAGAACTGAATCCTCTTCATCCATGGCCATAGTATGTACGTGTGTGTATATATATTGCAAATAGGTCCGACAACATTAGAATCACGTATAACCATTCATGTGTGACCAGATTACGAGCCAGAAAACATAATACATTCCTTTGACAAAAGGCAATACTTTGCATGTATGTTCGAAATTTAAATTGGAGATTTTTATGAAAATTGAAAATTAGATAACTGATTCTAAATTTTTTATTGTATACTTCTTTTTCAATGAAAACACGTCCAATATCTCTTTATTTGTAATTTTAAGTACTCGTATACTTTATCGTATCATAAAATAAATTATATACTTCGTATTATTAAGACATAAAAAAGATAAAACTAAAATTAATAGAAATACTTGTGTGAAAGCCTAGTTTCTAGAGAAGTGCTGATTATACGACATCAATACGTTCACTATGGGAGTGTTTGGCACTCAATGAAATAGTAAAAAAAAGTTGGAATAGAATAGCTATTCCGATGAATTAATTTACTAAACGAATTTTAAACTAAGTAGAAGAGTGCGAAATAGTGCTAATCCGGTATACCAATTTATAGGTGGAATACCTTTGATTAGCTCTCATCGGAATAGCGATTATTGTTTGATTCTATTATATTATATTATTATATTATATTATATTATGATTAAGATTTAGTATTATTATATTATTATATTATATTTATGATTATAATTTATTATTATATTAATATTATGATGATTATTTATTATTATTATAATTATATTATTATTATTATTAAATTATTATTATCATTATTGTTATTATATTATCGTTACCATTAGTATTATTATATTATTATTTATTATTATTATAAATATAATTTTATTATTATATTATTATATTATGAATATAATTATAATTATTTTATTATTATATTATTATGATCAAGATTATTTATTATTATATTATTATATTATTATATTATGATGATTATGATTATTATTACTTATTATTATTTTATTATGTTGTATTATATTATTATATTTTGATTATAGTGATGATTAATTTATTATTATATTATTATAATTATAATTATTTATAATTATTTTTATGATTATGATTATATTTTTATTATTATATTATTATGATTATGATTATGGTTATATTATTATGATTATGACTATAATTATTATTATCATGATTATGATTATGATTATATTATTAAAATTATGATTACTTATTATTATTATATTACTATATTATGATTATGTTTATATTTTTATTATATTACTATTATAATATTATTATTTATTATGATTTTTTTATTACTTTATTATTATTATAATCTTACTATTATGATTATTATTTTACTATTATTATTATTATCATCATCATTATTAGTATCATAATTATTCATATTTTAACTATTCTGAGTAACAACTGCTAAACGATATTTTTGCTCTTCCGAATAGTTAAGAATACCACTCTTCTAAAAAAATACTATTCTATCACTCTTTCAAAATTATCACTCTTCCAAAGCTATTCCTTAATTTGCCAAACGGACCTATAAGAATTAAGAAGACTTAGCTAGAAACTGCAATTAGCAGAACCAAAATTTGAATAATATAGAACATAATCTTCTTTGACTCCAACTCTTCACCCTCTCGCTTGACCTTCTTCTTATACATCCTTGACAAAGAAAAAGAAAGAAGACTATAGTCTCAGCATTGGACATTTTCTTTTTCCCAAAAATGTACGATCATTTTATAGCTATTGAGGCATGCAACGAAATAATAAATTAATAATGATAGAAACTTTAGTCTTTTTATAAATCCTTGTTGTATTGGATAGCTCCTTTTATGAAAAACGAGGATATATTCTTATATGCACTATCTATTAAAATAGAGCTGTTTCTCGCTATGACAATATGATTCTTAAATAAATAATTAACAATATAAATTTTTAAATATATTTAATAAAATTTAATATTAGGCATAATATCTTTAGAATAATGATGATAATAATAATTAATATTATAATAATAAATATAATTAAATACATAATAATTTATAAAGAATTATATAAAAAAATGAATCATTTTAAGAGTTAAATTTCATCTTAAGTATATTACACACATTACTTTAAATGAGGAGAGAGAAATTATTTTATATGAACCATTAAATTTAAGTAGATTAGATGAAAGGACTTAAACAAAATTAATAGTAAATAAAATAATAATATAATATATTTAAAAAGTTTTAAAATTTAACTTTTATGTATTAAGAATTGATCGGAACGATTCTCGTGTTTCTTAAAAAAAAACAAAAGATAAAAAAGTAAAGATAGCAAGACTAATAGAAGTTTGACTTCTCAAGGCCTCAAAATCTCAATCTTTTTTATATTCAGTTATCATAGACGGGAAACTAAAAGGGAAATTAAACGGTCATAGTCAAAGAACGGATAGAAGCAAAATTCTATTTGATCTTTCTCTCGGATCTTTTTTCAACTTATATACCTCAATTTAATCCCGTCAACTGGATTAAATAATTGCAATCCTCGACCAATTTAATTCTGTCAATGCTATTAAAATAATAAAAAAATGTGTACAATTCCCAAACTGGACTGCTTTCCATGTTTTAATGTGACCTTTTCTTCAAGTAAGAGCTGCATGAATTTAAATGTGACGTTTTGTTAGGGGTGTCAATGAGTTGGGTCAGATTGGGTTTGAATTGTGTAATTATTATTTTATTTTATTTTAATCCGATCTGATCCGATTCATTTAAATTTGGGTCAAAAAAATTTAATCTGTACTAGACTCGATCCATATAAAATAATTAAGTATTTATTAATTATTTTTATATAATTTTAAGTAATTAAATATAAATTAATTTATAATTAATACTAATTAATATATAATTAATGTATATTTAAACTTTAATTAATATTAAATTATAAAATTATTTCACAAAAATATAATTAAATGGGTCGGGTCGGGTCGATCCATACTCGATCCGACTCGTGACAAATTAAAAGATCTTGATCCATATCCGATTCATTTATTTTTAAATCATTTTGGATCGGATCAGATTAAATTAACCCATTAAATCAGATCTAGTTTTCACATCCTACCTTTTCTCTACTCCCTGTTTCAAATTCGGCGGATCTTTTGAAGGGATATTGTTTTTCTTCGTTTTCAACGGGTTGTTGGGGGAAATTAATACGGACACTAAATTTTATTAAGTAGCCTGGTGAGAAATATATTTTAGTTCGATTCCAAGTCCGAAGGCCTAAGACTCGTGGTATGGGACTATGAATCAGAATTTGACATATATATCAATCCGATTTTTAATGAAAGATGAACAAGGCATATCAACGCATCAATAAATGTCCAGATTATTTCTCTGATCTTTCCTCGCAACTACAAAACTTTTTTAATCGTATTTGATATAAAAAAATGCATCAATATGCAGTAAAAAAATACAATGCATATGTAATTAATGGAAAAATCAATTAAGATAAATGTAAGCTAGACCTCAACTCGGCCTGTGTCTACTAGTTTCTGTACAGTCTGTCTCAAGCCAGAATAAAGGAGGAGGGTTGCAGTGGGTGTGGCGAGCCCTGCACTAAAACAATCAATTTTTATGGAAATAAAACCTAGACAATTTTCGTTGGGGCGTCATATTGGAACCCGGATATGGTGATAAGAGCACAAGGGCCGGGTCATCACCGCCTTAGTGGCGCGTCATATTGGAACCCGAATATGGTGACAAGTGAGCGAGGGCCGGATCGTCATCACCTTAGTGACGCGCTGCATCGGCGCCCAGATGTAGTGTCAAATGAACAAGGGTCTTCACACTTGACTCGACGAGTGCGAGGGGCAATGAAGCTAGTCGGGGAAAGTAGGATTCGTTTAGGTAGTTGGAATGTAGAGTCCTTAACATGTAAGCTAAGAGAGTTAGTTGATACTGCGATTAGGAGATGCGTTAATATCTTATGTGTTCAGAAGACTAAATGGACGGGTCAGAAGGCTAAGGAGGTGGAGAATACAAGCTTTAAATTGTGGTACACGGAAAAAGAACGAAGTAAAAATGGTGTAGGCATCTTAATTGATAAGAGACAAGGGAACAAGATCATCATGAACAAATTAATTTTTAGAGATTTGGTCTTGAACGTCATCAGTGCGTATGCCCCACAAGTAGGTTTGAGTGATAATGTCAAGAGACGATTCTGGGAAGACTTAGAGGACATGGTTAGAGGAGTGCATGACAGTAAAAAACTCTTCATTGGAGGTGATTTTAATGGTCATATTGTCACACCCCAGAAATAATGAATCGGATTAGGGGTGCTTAATCCCGCCACGTACGCACGACGAGACGTGCGTACGAAAGGCTAAATGAATAAAATAAGAAAATCACATAATAAACAAAACAATAATAATATAATATACATGACCATACAAATCGAATGAACAAAGAGAAATACAACGCCGACATCAAAGGGGCTAGCTCCATCGAATGGGCGCAAAAAATCTCTCAAAGAAAAACCCAAAAGAAAGAAATAAAACTCGAAACCCGATAGATCCTAATCCACTACCCACTCACATGCGGAAGCGCGAAGCATCTCTGTCACCACACAGGACTGTCCCTAGCCCTCACTCTAGCCAAAACTCCCGAACCTGAAAATACCTGGATCCCACAACCACCGTGGAAACGTGAGTAATTTTATAAATTACTCAGTACGGATTTAGATCCAGCCTTAAGATTTAATCTTCTTTCCTAGACTGGACCCAAAAACCGATACTGATGTCTGAAATGCAATATAATATTGATGAATAAATATAATAAATGTTATTATTGCACATTGACCTACATGATATGATATGATATGATAAAGAAAACCGAAATAGAAAATTCTGTGGAAATAATAATATAATATAAAGTATAAGATACGAGAGTCAAACACCCGTAATAATTACCCAGTTTGTAAATTTACCAGATTCATCCCGAGCGGGCACAACCAGGGCCCAACTTACTAACTCGGGCCTTGCCTAAGCGGGCACAACCAGGGCCCAACTTACTAACTTAGGACTTTATGTTTGTGCAAATGACAACGCCGCACAAACGACACCCGGCTCCCGAGGCGATAACGCCCTAGGAGAGTGAACGGCTATAAGCACGTACTCCGTCCGTCGAACTGGTAATTCACCTTCCAAAATATAAACAAAAGGATATAATATGTCTTCAGTTACCATATCGTAAAAAGGAGATAACTACCCGTGAATTAACAAATCGGAAACAAATGGGAGCCTACACTGTACCAACCAAGGGTCAGAGGACCGCATCCCGTAAAAGTATCAAAACGAAATATAACAAAGGGGAGCCTACACTGTACCCACTAAGGCCACGACCGCATCCCGACTTTCTCTCGTACTAACTACAAGGCCAAAGGAGAAAGCCCTTCGGACAATATTAGGATCCTAAATACGCCTGGATAAATATAATAATATAGTATCACGAAATAGATTCCGAGTCTCGATATGGCCGCCCACACTAAATACCGAAGTACACGTATCCTAAATCGCTCAAATTTGGATTGAAAAATTTAATCATATAAAGAATAATAATAAGATAAAGATAAAATCAAAAGAAAACGCTCCGACACGCCGAACCCGCCAAATGACGGATCGGTGGATAACCCGACAGGCGAGGATGCGCGGTGACATATATGCACCCGGTGGGTCCCACGGCCTATGGGTCACCGTACGTAACCACAACGGTCTGGTTATGCAAGGCAACTCCGACTGAGAATTACCCGGTCCGCCTCTCAGCACTCCCATGCATTTAATGCATGATTAACTACCTGACTTAATTAATAATTAGTGATAGTAATAATATTTTCCTAATAATTATAATCTACAACTTAAATTATTTAATTCTATCTGTTCCTATCTCGGACTATTTTCCGAGATCCTACTCCTATCTTGTCTACGTGCAATATGACATGATATGACATGTAAATGCGGGTATGTCTCAAATATGCTTTGGTCAATTTACCGGGATGCAAATGACAAGTCGATTTTGGTCTCTAGTTAATTTGGACAAAAACCGCAATTCGATTTATTTTAAAAACATTTTATTTTCGGTTTGGGTTCCTAATTCTAAAGAAAGAAGATGAATCCCGTGAAACCGTACTTCGAGAATAATTTGATCGGTCGAAACGTCAAATTGTTTAGTCTCCAGGTGGCGCTCATGATCTCGTCAACCATCTCATCCGGATTGTACTCGTTTGTCGGCTTGTCAAGATAAATTTCGAGAACCTATGAAGTCAAATAGATTAAATTGGCGAGTATCTTAATCACATTGGTCCGGTTTGGTCGGGGTATACCTAACCCTAAATTGAAATTATTATTATTTAAGTTCGTATTTTAAGATTATATTTATTTTGATTTAATATAGTTGATTTACATTTTATTTTGATTGATTAAGCTAACTAATTATTATCACTTAATTAAATTAATTATAATTAGGATAATTAATTATCTAAAATTGGAGAAATTGATTAATATATATTTATGTATTTATATATTTATTTATATTATTCTATTATTAAATAGAGAAATTGATTAATAGTTATTTATATATATTAATTAATATTATTCAATTATTAAAATAGAGAAATTGATTAATATCTATTTTATATAAATATAATATTATATTTTAATAATATTTTATTTATATTAAAAATAGAGGAATTAATTAATATATCTTATACATAGATAATATTATATTTTAATATTCATTTATTTATTTTAAAAGTAGAGAAATTGATTTATATATATTATATCTTATATATAATACTAAATTCTAATATTCTTTTGTTTATTCAAAAATAAAAGATTTAATTAATATATATTGTTTTATTATATATATTCTTTATCTCTAATATTCTTTTAAATCTAAAAATAGAGAAATTGATTAATATCTATATAACATATATATATATATATATAATATATATTCATTATATCCTAATTACTATTCTTATCAATTACTTTTATTATTATGTATATATATTTTAACATTATATTTCATAAATTAGAAAAATAGTTTAAAATAAATTAAAACGGAAAACTTAAAAGAAAGATTAAAAATAAAAAGAAGTAAACTAATTTAAGAAAATTATTATTGTTTTATTAATGTGTTGGTGTTTTAATGTGTTTGGGATCATAGGCTGCCTCCGAAACCACTGTATCTGTTCGGATTTTCATTATTGAGGCAGATCATGTAATCATCTCCCATATTTCACTATAAGTATTAATTAATCATTAGTTGCGCACGTTTTAAATTATGGCATTTACTAATTTATTAATTATACTTTTATCCCGCTTAACCTTTCGGCCCATTTAACTTGATCAATTTATTTTTCATCTCATCTTATAGTTTCGATTGTTCGTAAGGGTTTAAATTTGCGCATATAACCCTCTAAGAGGTGTTATTACCACAAATTCATTTAGGCACTTTAATTTATCAGATTTCTCAATTTAGCCCCTAATAAAGAGGTCACTAGATTAGAATCGCAACGCTAAGTTGCTGGTACAACAATCAAGCATAGACAAAACTTAATCAGAACCAAGCCAATGACAACAAGGCCAAGCTAAACCCACAAGGCACAAAAGGGGCAGCCAATAGATATTAACAGAGGTGAGGCCAATAAGGATATACTGATCAGAAGGCATAAGCCAATAACATAAACCAACAACACCAATACCAAACAGTAGAAACAAGAGTGAGTCACAATCCAGCAAAATGCGACCAATATGCCAAAACAGCAAATTAAGGTAGGACAGAGGCAACATCTCGGTGCTAATGGCTATCATACTAAATCAGGGTCCAGAGGGGTCTATCAGAAAAACCAACAACAAGCTTTGTAATTAACAGAAATTTAGCCATATCAAGGACAGCACACGCTAGCAACTTATTACCAGCACAAAGGAAACATGAGCATAATCGCGCATATATCCTTTTAACAAAGATATTACCATAATTTCAAGTAATCAGCACCAGTAAGAACAACAAGACCCTATCCTTGCACAAGCAAAGGCACAAGAGCCAAACACAAAGCAAACCGGGTATCACACAAAACAAAGGCACAAGGCTGGCCTTGGAGAACAAGGGCACCCAACAGCACAAGACATGGTGCAAACAACACAAACCATCCAACCAACCAGAACCCAGAACCAACACAGTTTAGCAACACAAGCAACAGGGGACACAAATCGGATCGAAGGCTCAACCCTCGACAGCCCACACGGCCAAGAATGAGGAAAGTGGTTACCGAGTTTAACAAGCAGTAGAAAGGGGGGTGGGTCGGCGGTGGCCAAGGCCCGCACAGGAGGGGAAACTCGGCCAATGGCTGATCCTGCGTCGCGCATGCATCGGACCAGAGAGGGGGTTGTCAATGAGGCTAAGCACAAGGTCCCATCGAGTGAGACGGTGAGAGGAGGATTCGGCGCCTCCTGGGGGGCTTGCGAGGGAGAGCGACTGGGAGGGTCTCGGCGTCGCGCCCGATGGAAAAAGGAACAGAGGGAGAGGGTGATGGAGGTTCATGGCTGAGGAAAGGGGAATGAAGAAGAGGAAAGGGGGGAAATCGGGTTTGTCGCCAGCGGGAGATCGGAGAAAAGAAAAGAAGAAAGGGGAATTAGTCACGGGCAGGGAAAAAGAGAGAGGGGAAAGAAAAAGGAAGAAAAGAAAGAAAAGAAAGGATGGGAGAGAAATATTTTGACTTTGGCGTCGGTCCAGAATTTCTGTGATCGAATTCGTACGGCCATTTGCGTAACCATCTGATTCTCAGCCTTATTAGTTGATAAATTTAATAATTTTCATTGATCTCTGAATTTTAAATTGATAGAAATAATACGTGTAATTGACCAATGTTGAATTGACAATTGCGTGTCTGATCAGTGTTCTGAATAATCGATCAGTCGGTATATATTTCTTACGTATAAATTCGGTTCATAAAAACTGAGTTTTCTTAGCTAACTAATAAATAAATAAATTCTTATTATTAGTATTATTAGTTCCTTTGTCAAATTATTCAATTAATTGATCGGAATGTTTATTTCGTCTACTTTAAATCAGAATTTAAATTATCCTACTTTTATTTTCATTATCATTATTTTATTTTTGATTTATGAAATTTATTATACATATTTTCCCTCAAAATTTGCTTATCTGTATATTTATATATTTTATTATTTTAAAATTTTCGGGGTTTTACACATATTGGCACAGTTAGAGGGGGGGTTTAAGAGGGTACATAGGGGTTTTGGATATGGCGAACAGAATCAAGAGGGAGAAGACATCTTGAACTTTGCTATAGCTTATGACCTCATGGTAGCGAACACCTTCTTTAGAAAGAAAAAATCACATTTAATTACTTTCAGCAGTGGCCAACACTCGAGCGAGATCGATTTTGTCCTGACTAGAAGGGAGGAGAGACCAAACTGTATGGATTGTAAGGTTATACTTGGCGAGTGTGTTGTCACACAACACAAACTTTTAGTGGCTGATTTTTATTTTCAGGTATGCGTTCGGCGAGATAGAGACATGAAAATAACGAGAACGAGGTGGTGGAAGCTCAAAAGGGACGTTTCTCAGGTGTTTAAGAATAGAGTTATTGTAGAAGGATCGTGGAACGAAGGTGAGGTTGCGGATAATATGTGGAAGAAGATGTCGACTCACATTCGGAAGGTGGCTATAGAGGTGTTTGGAGTAACTAGAGGAAATAAACGTGAACCTAAAGACACTTGGTGGTGGAATGATGAAGTACAAAAGGCTATCAATGAGAAGAAAGAATGTTACAAACGTTTACATCACAACAAGAGTGATGAAAACATATAGAAGTACAAAGAAGCTAGAAGAAACGCAAAGAAAGCTGTGAGCGAAGCAAGGAGTCAGACATACACGGAGTTGTATCAGAAATTAGATACGAAAGAGGGCGAAAATGATGTCTACAAGATGACTAAATTTCGAGAAAGAAAGACAAGTGACTTCCACCAAGTTAAATGTATTAAGGATGAGACTGATAGACTTTTGGTGAAAGATGAGAAGATTAAGAACAGATGGAGAGCATACTTCGACAAGCTATTCAACGACGAGATTGAGAAAATCGCGATCGAGTTGGACGACTCAATTGACACCAATAGGCGATTTGTTCGGAGAATTCAAGAGTCTGAGGTGAAAGAAACTTTAAGAAAGATGAAAATAGGTAAGGCGTTAGGACCGGATGACATATCGATTGAGGTATGGAGATGTCTTGGAGATATAACAATAGTGTGGCTCACTAAATTATTTAATACCATTTTTTGGTCCAATAAGATGCCTGATGAGTGGAGAAGAAGTATATTAGTACCAATCTTCAAGAATAAAGGAGATATTCAAAGTTGTACTAATTACAGAGGAATTAAGCTCATGAGTCATACCATGAAGTTTTGGGAGTGAGTGATCGAGCACCGTTTAAGAAAACTGACAACTGTCTCTAAAAATCAGTTTGGTTTTATGCCTGGGAGGTCCACTATGGAGGCGATTTTCTTGATAAGACAATTTATGGAGAGACATCGAGAACGGAAGAATGACCTATATATGATATTTATTGATTTAGAGAAAGCGTATGATAAAATTCTGAGAAATATCATGTAGTGGGTGCTCAAAAGGAAATTAGTCTCAACAAAGTACGTTACCCTTATTAAGGATATGTACACAAATATTGTGATTTGTGTCAGAGCATGTGACGACGAGTCCGATACATTTCCTATTAAGATAGGATTACATCAAGGATCAACATTGAGTCTATATATTTTCACCTTAGTGATGGATGAGATCACAAATGACATATAAGAAGATATTCATTGGTGTATTCTCTTTGCTGATGATGTGGTGTTGATTGACGAGAGCAAAATTGAAGTCAATCAGAAACTAGAGTTATGGAGATAAATTTTAGAATCGAAAAGTTTTAGACTTAGTAGGACAAAAACTGAATATATGAGGTGTCAATTCAGCAGGGAAAACATAGATGACGGAGATGTTAGTTTGAATGGACGAGTAGTACTCATGAATGACACATTTTGATATTTTAGATCGATGTTGCAGAGTGAAGGAGAGATCGATGAAGATGTTAATCATAAAATAAGAATTGGATGGGTAAAATGGAGACAAGTATCTGGTGTTTTTTGTGACAAGAAGGTCCCAAACAAACTAAAAGACAAGTTCTACAGGACGGTGATTAGACCCGCGATGTTGTATGGCGCAGAATGTTGGGCTACAAAAGGACAACACATCCAAAAGATGAGTGTAGCTGAAATGCGAATGTTGTGTTGGATATGTGGCCACACAAGGAAAGATCGAATCAGAAATGATGATATTAGGGACAAACTTGGGGTAGCACCAATTCAAGATAAGCTAGTCCAACATCGTTTGCGATGGTTTGGTGATATCCAACGAAGGCCTCCTGAAGCATCGGTACGCAACGGTATTTTAAATCGTCCTGAAAATACAAGAAGAGGAAGATGTCGACCGAGACTGATATGGGAGGAAGCAATAAAAAGAGATTTGAAGGAATGAAATATACCCAAAGAGTTTGCTTTGGATAGGAGTGCGTGGAATATAGCGATTCATGTACCTGAACAATGATTTAGGAGTTAGAGTCTAATAGTAGAGTTATAGACTTTATATTCTTAGATTTTTTAGGATTTTAGGATTTAGAATTTAGAAAAAGATTTCAGAAATAGAGGTTTAGATAGGATTTTAGGATTTAGAATTTAGAATTAGGTTTTAAAATAGGATTTTAGGATTTAGAAATAGATTTTTTCATAGAGGTTTATTGTACTATTATTATTATTGTTATTATTGCTACTATTATTAGCATATTATCATTATCATCTTTATTTATATATTATTATTATTTTTTTATTTTTTTATTTTTTTTTCTTCCATTATATTCATTATTATCACTGATATTTGAGATCTTTGATCTTATATTTTCCGATTGGATTTCATTTCTAGCCTACCCCAATTTATTTGGGATTAAAGGCTTTGTTGTTATTGTTGTTGTAAGCTGGACCTCACAATGTGTCCGTCTTTGAGCTCTCCAAACTACAGGTTTGGGGTTAGCGGAGGCCAGAGTTCGGAGGTAGAGGCCAGGGTTGGCGAAGGGCAAAGGCCGGAGGTTGGAGGTAGATGTTGGGGTTGGCGGAGGTCAGAGCCAGCAGTGGAGGCCTAAGGTAGCGGTGATTGCTTGTATTTCAAAGAAGAGATATGGAAGAGGAGGAGGAGGAGGAGGAGAGAGGGTGGACCGGTGGAGGGGGCGGTTTGCCCGATACTTCATCCCAATTCCGTAATTTATATGGTCATTCTGCTCAGTTCTTGAGATGTTAGAATTTAGATATGTCAGGTGCTAAACTAAAATAGAGAGAGATTTTAAAAGTGAGGTTAGATTAAAAATAGGTCAATTAAGAACATGCACAGAATATATTTTCTGTAAAATTAAGAGGCAAAGTATATATTATATATTCTGCCAGATTGAACATTTTAGAGCATTTTTCATCCCTGCAATTATAATGATTGAATTGAATTTATTTATCATGTCTGCAATTTAACATTTTTTATATTAATTTTAGGATGTTTTCATTGCTGCATTTTTTTTCAATTTTGCTGACATATTAAAATTAACAAAAAGTGACGTTTATAATTGGAAGAATGAAGATGCTCATACTAAAAATTGATATTTCTAATTAATTCAGTAAATTTCAAAATTAATAAATACTAGATATTCCTGCAATTACAATTGGAAATATCAAATTAGCATTCGAGTGCGTCTTCTCTTTGGACTATATATAGTTGTCCGGTTGTCCCCTGTGGTTTTAGATTTTGTAAATCAAAAGATTTTTCATATCCTCACTCGGAGGCACCTACTTAATTTGCTTTAAAAAGTGTGCTAACAATAGGAACTAGAAAAGTGGGGAGCCATGGTCTGGTGCATTTTTTTTTTTATTATTATTATTATTATTTTTTGCCTCTCGTCGTACAAGCATATCGGCAAAACGATAGGCATGTAATTACCAGAATCAGTTCTATTGTTTTTTTTGGTGCGAATATATGCATATGTTATCAAGTTAACACTATTTCTAAGATATAAAATTTTAAATCATGTATTTATCCTCTAAATTTATCTTTCCAAAACAGTTAAATATATCCCTAGTTTTTCTAATCAAGGTCACTAAAGAATGATTATTTTTATTCACGACAACTTTGTTTCTTTCAAATCACAACATCATATAAGATACTTAGTCCAAATTTTAATTCCTCAAAAATTGTAAGCAATTTTCTTTTCAGAATGCTTTAAACTATAGATATGGACTTTAGCTGCAAAATCCCAAAATGAAAATACATCGTCAAATTGTTGTAGGCCCAACCCAACGCAACGTAGGAAAAGTTGATTGATTGATTTTCAAGGCAAAAGCGACATAAACGATTATCATCCTATACTTCTTCCTGAAGTAATACTATATATTTTATTTATTGTTATATTATTATTTTCCAAATTGATCACTGCATAGTTGCCATCGGCCATCGCTTTCAATTTGGAAGCAATAGGGAATTTTTATAGTATATGTTAGAAGGGATTCAGATTCACTGTTGTGCGGTACCATGTAGCTAATACAAATCTCGAAGTGATCAAACGATCACATGCTGCGCTGCATGATACTGTACAGTAATAAATATGAATTTACGTTACCTTAGAAGGAAACAAGATAGGTCAGACCATTTTCTTTTGGGTGTATTTTTAAAAATCAGGATGCTTTTGATTGGATGTTTTGGAATGCTCATAGTCAAGGAGAAAACGAAGTCAAAACCGGAGGTTAAACCCCCCCGGTATTTTTTCTTCAAAAAAAACCTAGGCAAAGGGGAGACAAGGGGGGGAGCAGTTAGGAGAAGCATTTGTCTTTCAAAAATTATTATTATATGTATGAGGCTAATGATCTTTGGTATCTTTTATCGTCTGAGATATTATTTTTTAAATCATATGTAAATGAAATAATTTTGAGATTATGAGCAATATAATGTGATAGTCGGATATTAGAACGATTTGATGTGATAGGTATAATTTGTTCTAATATACTACTAACAATAAGGTTTGTTATTCAAACAAAAAAAGTTATGCTTGAGTTTTAAATGAAATTAAGGGATTATGTTTATTCTTTTAAATTTAATTGTTTAGAAAATGTAAGGACATTTGTCCGATTTGAAACTACATGGTTCGAAGAAAGAGTGCAAATGAAAGGTTATTTGTACCCTTTTTTTTACCCACATGATTCAAAGAAAGAGTTTTTCTTAGTACTTTGGTCACAAATACAAGTTGTTATTAACAAAGAAAAAAATAAAATAAAGAATTTATTTGTTCCCCAAATTTTTCGTGATCGCCCAACTAATTACATTTTCCGTGATATTATGCTCCCATCGTAGTCACATTATTGGTAGATAATATATTTGTAGTGAAGTGAAAAAAACTTCTTTACTAAAGACAAAAGTTTCTACAATTATTGGCAAATTTGTGCATAATAAGAGCACACAAAATAGTAAGATTTTGTGCAGTGCGCGGGACAATATCGTCGCTATAAAAAAATTAAAAATAAAATACAATATTTCTACGAAAAAGAATGCAAGAAATGAAAAACGGTTCGAACACCTCTTGGCTCTGGACCAATGCCAAATATTAGACAACGATAATTATAGCAAAGGTCTTATTAATACTTAAGTCATGAAATGGTTGCTCAATAAGTAATTGATTGAATAAGCGATCACAATCACCGTCAACTATATTTTAGAGTTAGCCATACAGTCCGATTAAAATTCTATTGAGATTCTCTTCGGTACATAGTAATATTTGGGATAATGGATTTATCTATTAATTAGCAGGAAATATTTGGACTAAAACGCTAAACTGGATTGGGGTCTTGGTGCCAGCGCCAGCTTATGATTTCCTGGATGCTACTCATAATTATAGCTGTCCTTAGTTAATAATACTTTTTTTTGAAGTAGAATAATAGTTATATATAAAAAAAATGTGTTTGGATGGAGTTGAAATAACGCTAACCGAAGAACATTACATTGTTCTGAAAATAGAAGTGATCCGAACGTAAATTTGAAAACTAGATTAGCAACGGTGCAACTCTATTTCACTAAATCATAGAAATGTTGATTTAGTGGAGCAACACACTTGTGAGTACAGTAGAAATAATAAAAAAATCTCATAGCATCATTATTTATTCATTTTTGCTACAAGCCATCGTAAAAAATAAAGCTAGTTGAAAAGAAAAAAAGAAAAAAAAATATGTTATTCATTTTTACTATCGTTATTCTCAAATTACCATCCAAATAATATTTACTAACTCATAATAGTTATTATTATTTTTATTTTTATATTTTTCGAGATATCACTAATCTCATACTATTCTTAATCACTCATTTAAAAAATATTATTCTCGCACTAACCCTTCCACCATCCAAACACATAAAATTAGATGATATAAGATATAGTTTATTATATTTATGCGTACATCCTAAAATCCTCCAAGTATTAAGATTATTTACACAAATAATATTCATGCTTCTCTAAAAAGTATAAAACTATCGCCCATAGGCTATACCTCCCATCTTACATTATCCTATATTTTGACGAAGGGAGAGTATATTTGATGGACATCGGATTTGTTGATTCGACGGCCCAATCTATCATTCAATCACTCTAAAATTCCTACATAAAATTTGCCTCATTGCTTCAAAATTCATATGAATCATCAGAACTATAAATCTGATGATAAATACAACCCGTTAAGTCAAATTTGGTCCGACAAATATCAGACCAATCCCTCTCCTATGACAAAACGTGTGACCATACTATTTTCTTTAAAGGGTGGAGATCAGTTGAGTTATAACAATGTTGACAATGAATATTTAAATAAATATAAAAAATATAGATGTATTATTTTAATTATAAATTGATGATCATTTAAATTTCATGTAATATCATTATCTTTTGATAATCCATCAAAGATTATCAAATTTTTATGTAGCTTGCAATAATTTTGATTTAATGGTCTTTGATGAACTATCAAATAATAATGAAATTATATGAAATTTGAATGATAACATATTTATAAATTTTTCATTTTTAAATTTTTTCATATTTATTAAGAAGCTCATTTTTAATATCATCAAAATAATCCATCAAACTGATCCCCATCTTTAAATTATCGGTAGAAGAATGCGATATGATTACTTTCATTACTTTCTCTGAGATGATATATTTCCAAAGTTTTTAGGGACCGTAAGAGAAATTCATTTTTACTTCTATGATTTATCTACTATTAATGGTGTAAACCTCTCCACTTCACCAACGCGGCAATACTCCCGCTAGAGCGGGCAAATCCTGACTGGATCCGACCATCCGTCTAAATCTGAACCCGACCCGATCCGATCCGATCCGCCCGACATCACTGCGAGTCTCCCGCAATAATTTATACCCCGCTTCACGCCGAGGTATTTTTCCTTCTCTCCTTTGGCCCTGGACTCTGGTACTCGTACTGTTTCTGTTTGTGACACGGACACCTCCCTCCTCTCCATTTCCACCATGGCCGATTCCAACTTGGTAGTAAGCTTCGGAGAGATGTTGATAGATTTTGTCCCCACCGTCTCCGGTGTGTCCCTCTCTGAGGCACCGGGTTTCCTTAAGGCGCCTGGCGGCGCTCCGGCCAACGTTGCCATCGCCGTATCTCGGTTGGGAGGTCGCTCCGCCTTCATTGGAAAGCTTGGTGACGATGAATTCGGGCGCATGCTGGCCGCGATCCTGCGCCAAAATGGCGTTACGGATGCTGGTGTGGTGTTTGATTCCGGCGCGAGAACAGCTCTGGCTTTTGTAACTCTCAGAGCCGATGGCGAGAGAGAATTTATGTTCTATAGAAATCCCAGCGCTGATATGCTTCTAAAGGAGCAGGAGCTCAACCTCGACATCATCAGAAAGGTTGGTGATGTTCTGATCTGGATTTTTCTTTTCGAGATTTTAGTGTAAATACTTGTACCAACTATTTAACTTCGTGTTATGGTCCTTTAAAGACTTGAAGTTGTGGCTCTTTTCACATTATTCGCTAAAAAAATCTGCATGCTCAAGCTCAACGTGATTTAATTTCTGTTGCGCAGCTTGTATATCCTTCTTTGTCTTTTTATCTTGGGAAATTTCTGTAGGGATAAACTTTAAGGGGAGGGGAGTTGTGTTACTATATGCGTCGTTGCATGTTCCAAATATAATATTTGCGTGTTTTTAAATAGAATGCTACTTAAATACTTAATTTGGGTTTGTCCTCAACTTACTAGTACCTAAATGTCGAACTTCCTCATGTAAAATATTATCCTTTACTATTTTTATTCGGTTATTGACAATTTCTTAATTTAGTAATTCAAATAAAAGCGAAGTTCCATGATAATTATCGTTAAGTTAACGTTTGTGTTTGTTTTCTTTCACAAATTGGCTCCAAATAAGATGTCTTTGACTCACTCACTACTAGTTTTCCTCTAATTTTCATAATTTCAAAAGTATTCTCTGTCCCTCTGGAATAAATTTAATTTTCTTGGAAGCTGTAGTTTGATGTTTTGTCAGGCATGTAGAAGGCTGATGCTGTCATGCTGAATTCACATTCTTACAAAAAAATAGCTCTATCTGATTTTCGTTGGTCTGGCTTGGTCTAGTTCTTCACTTTTCCAAGATATGTCTTTGAATTTTTTTATAATTTGTGTGGCAGTTGATGCTTCATTTGTATTCTGACCTTGCAATATTGTATCTGTTTTACATATTTAATTTCATTTGTTTATGTCATTACAAGAATTTCTGGAGGCATTTTCCAGAACACCTTTTTTAAAAAAAAAACAGAAATCCACAAGCTGTTGCTATTAATTATAGAGTGGGGATCCATTGACAATGGGTTATTTTGACAACCTTGACAATGGTCCTCTAAATAAATATAAAAAATCTTAAAAATGAAAAAAAGTTTATATATGTGTTCTACTTTTAGATTGATGGTCATTCAAATTTCATGTAATTTCATTATCGTTTGATAGTCCATCAAAGACCGTTAAATTGGAACCGTTGTAAATTGCATGAAAATTTAATGGTCTTTGATAAACTATCAAACGATAATTAAATTGCATGAATTTGAATGACCATCAATCGAAAGGTAGAAGAACACATCTATAAACTTTTTTTCCATTTTTAAGATTTTTTTGTATTTATTTAGAGATCCATTGTCAAGGTTGTCAAAATAACCCATTGTCAACCGATCCCTTCTCTTAATTATAACCAAATATTGTGTTCACCTATATCTTTCCAGTTTATAATTTTGAAGCTACATCGAGATCCTCTTCTTTAATCTGAAAAACCCAAAATAAACAAAGGTTTCAATTTTCCAAGTGAATATTTATAGTTCATCTTTTATATGATTATTTTAACTGATAATTCTAGTCTTATTAACTTATTTCTGGATCTTAGAGGCTGGGATGGAGACATAATTTTTGAAGTATCCAAGTCAATTATTTAAAATATTTTACTTTTTTGAAAAAAATTGGGGGGTCAAGATTAGAGTACATGCATCATATTTGTTTATAATACATGAAATATGGTATATGCTTTTAGATTTTTGGGAAAATAACACGGGTTGACTTGTCCCCATTTTTTGTGCATGAATCTATCCTAGTTTAATTTTTAGTACGTGAAGTTGTTGGTTTTATTTGTTGATGTTTTGTATACAAATATTGAAGTTTAGTACTGTAAGAAACATGTCATGTCCTTCATGTGATCTCTTCCAGAGGGAAAAAAACAAAAAGCTTTACTAAAGTAATCCAACTAAATTCCATTTCTAGGAATATTGTGTCTAAAACACAGTTGGTCGTCATCTTAGCTGTCAGCAGGATGGTGTATGCACCATTTGCGTGTGTAGATCCAGTTGAAAATAATCCAGGTGTTAGCATTTTGATGTTTCTCACTTGACATAGTTCAGATCTGGATCTGCATGGTACGATCTGTTCTGATGTACTTTTATTAAATTAATTAAAGAATTGCATAATCTTAGACCTTAACTACTTGTAACAACACCTTTTTCAGAGATCTATTTATCAAATTATCATGCTACTAAATCGTACTTATTATCTATTGCTATGCCAAAAGAGTTTTTGTTTTTATAGGCTCTTGAGTTCTGGTTGATGTCAATACGAAAATTAATACCTCCTTCGAAATCTGATTCAAGAAGAAGATAATTTAAGGCTCAATTTATTTCTCTTATTCTTTATCATTTGCAAGAAACATTTTTAATGTATGGATCTTAAATATGATATAGATCCAGCTAGATTTTTTAAACGTCCAGATCCAACTAGATTTATCTCACACTAAGGTGTAACACCTAAGCAGCCTTTTTGATGTATGGATATTACCTTAAAGTTGATACGGCTGGCTTGCATCTTTTGTACTTGGGCATCCCAAATCCATTCCAAAGTTATATTGTCCATTTTCATTTGCAAAGTGATATTTTTAACATACAGTTGTTACTTTGTCTTCTAAATCTGCAATAATTTTGATGTATGGATGTCAAAATTAATTTTGATCAAAGCCAGGTTTTATCTGTGCATTAAGTTTACAAAGTTAGAATTGTCATTATATTTGCCAAGCAGCATTTATAATGTATGAATTCCGCACTTAATTTATATACTGCTAAATCTAATCTTTTGCAGTAAAAGTGTAATCCTAAGGTTTTCCAAATTTAATACATATCCAATTAAAACTTAGCATTTCTTCTGTAGCTATACATGATTACTTAAATATTAATCGGCTCTTTTCTTTGTACTTATTTATTGGTGACCCATGACCAGTTTGCCTATTGTAACATTTTTGTTAGTCAAAAACTTCCAGTGGGCCCAATTTGAGTTTGCTTGAATATAAGATGGCCTGATAAGCCAGGGGAATTCAGCAAAATATAACTCCCCCATGGCCCCAACAACATACAGTTGTAAAGCAAAACTATTTTTTTTACTCTCTAGAAGGACCTTATAAAAATTAGATTATCATCACACAAGTCTTAATGCTGAATTTCACTTTTTTTCCTCCCTTTTCAGGCATCTGTGTTTCACTATGGTTCAATTAGCCTGATTGCTGAGCCATGCCGAACGGCTCACCTGCGTGCAATGGAGGTGGCCAAGGAAGTTGGGGCAATCCTCTCCTATGATCCTAACCTTCGTTTACCTCTCTGGCCCTCCCCGGAGGTGGCACGTGAACAAATCCTGAGCATCTGGGACCAGGCCGACATAATCAAGGTCAGCGACGTCGAGCTTGAGTTTTTGACTGGAGAAAGCTCAGTTGAGGATGAGGTTGCCTTGAAGCTTTGGCGTAACAATTTCAAGCTAATGCTTGTGACCATTGGTGAGAACGGTTGCAAGTATTATACAAAGGTAATTTTATCTGGTTCTTGTTAGCAAAATGCTCAAGAATAATGTTTTCGATTTTATGGAAAATTTTCATTTGTCTTAATAATTTTATTCATTCTTATAAACAAAAGGTCATAGATGGAGACGGCATTAGATTTTCAATTAAATTCTGCACTATTTGACAGGATATTTAATATAGATTACATTCCCATTTTGGATATCTGTGGATCATTGGCTTGTTTTGCTAGCTCATGTTTCAGGGGCTGCTTTTCCCTTGATTTTTATTATTTATCTTCTTTTGTTTAATTTGTATGTATTGTTTTCATCGAGTCCTTTTTCAGTGTTTTTTTAGCTTTGGTGTGCCTGCAAACATTTTTTTTAATTACTAAACTTTTTTGTGTGCTTCTTATTCATGCAGTGACTCTGCAACTACATTGCCATGATTTAAACCAACAGGACAATGGCTTGGCTTATTAGCAAATAAGTTGGAACCGTTGGAAGGAAAAAAATATAAAATATTCAGACCAAATTGCCCTTTCATTTTTTTTTTTAAAACCTTGAGTCACTAGATTGCTAGACCTCTTAATCCACTAGTCTAAACCAGCAAATTGTATCCCATCAATTTAGAATTTGCTAATCTGAACCAAGGGAACTGGGCTCAGTTGGAATCGGGTTCAGTTGTTGCATATTCTTGGAATGCAGGAAATGTTGAGCATTGGTTTTGGGTGGCAAAATAAAAGAGATGTATGTTACTCAAAAGTTTCCTTGATGTTGATGGTGTTTATCATTTTCCCTTTGACCATATTTTCAGGATTTCAGGGGAACAGTGGAATCCTTTCAAGTACAACAGGTTGATACTACTGGAGCAGGAGATGCTTTTGTTGGGGCCATGCTCTCCAAACTTGTACAAGACCTTTCGGCTTTGCAAGTGGGTATTTCAACAGAATTTATATTTGTGATTATTAAGCACCTTTCACATAACTTTAGAAACTTAGGGCAACTGCCTTTGCATTACTAGAAAAAAAAATACACCTCATCAAATACAGAAATCATTATTTATACCAGAGGCATGGGTCCAGCAGACCATAAAGCTTAGTCGCTTCATCTTAAAATCCAAGTTGCCATGGTTCCTCTGCATCACAATAGGACGCCAAATAGAGGAGAATCATTTTTGGACTGCACAGAAACAACTGAAAGAAAGAAGCCATTTCTTTAGCAAAGAATTCACAATATTGAGCTGGAGGCGTCAAGTGAGGCTCTTCTCATACTAGGGTTGGCTCCTCGCAGTTCTCCCTTTAATACCAACGGTAGATAGGAACCAAACTGTCTCACGGCGTTCTAAACCCAACTCACATACCACTTTCATCATAATATCCAAATGATCCCCAGCTACAAACTCCCCATTTTTCTTAACAGGAACAAATTGGAGTAGTTCGGTTTTGTAATTTTTACTTAGATATGATGGAATGCTTGCTATTTTGCTTGGAAGCCTCCGATAGTTAATCTAAATTATGAATTTCAGGATGAAAAGAAGTTGCGGGAGGTGCTGAAATTTGCAAATGGAGGTGGGGCAATCACAACCACCAAAAAAGGGGCAATTCCTTCACTACCAACCGAAGATGAAATCCTGAAGCTCATTGACGGTGCATAAGATTATTCGCCAAATTGTTGTGTAGTTTTAATTTATTTGGTTTTCCTATTTACTATTTTCGTTTTACTGTTGTATTTTACGTGTGGGCGCAGATAATGTTTGAAATTTTCTTGTCGTTGTGCTTATTGCACATTGTATCCTTTTGATTTCTGAAGCGTGCAGTGGTTATTCCAAGGCTGTTATATTTCAGTCTCAATAAGCAGCTTGAGAAATGAATTTTGTCATATTTTAATGTGGA
Organism: Schoenoplectus tabernaemontani; assembly: GCA_037127355.1. Taxonomy (NCBI): domain Eukaryota; kingdom Viridiplantae; phylum Streptophyta; class Magnoliopsida; order Poales; family Cyperaceae; genus Schoenoplectus; species Schoenoplectus tabernaemontani. Next base: position 14,304,478 of record CM073750.1, on the reverse strand, counting down.
ATTAATTAATAGATGTTTGAATATGCTTCACAAGTTGAATTTATACAGGAATGAACTTCTCGTATTATTATGTTCTCCCCAATATTTTGAATCATGATCAACTCCAAAACAGATTATGTGGAATACGATCTATGGGTCAGGCACTTCGGCTTATTTATGAAATAATTTTATTAATAGTTCATTAAAAATTATTAAAATTTTATGTAATTTGTAATGATTCTAATTTAATAATTTTTAATTGGCTATCAAATGATAATAAAATTACATATAATATAAAACACTACAAATCTATAAGTAAAAGAACATATTCATAATTTTTTTCTATTATTAAGATTTATTTTTATATTTATTTATAAATTCATTTTCAAAATTGTCAAAATAAGGCTTGTCAAGGTAAATCAACGGGACTACTAAAAGTGCAAGCTGCCACCATGAAATATAATTGTTGGTTTAACGGAGATGTATCACGAGGTTTAGCATTCACAAATTCCCGTCGTACTAACAGTCAGATTTGTTAAATTCATTGTACATGAACAGATAAACTTTGGTTGGTTTGGTCTTGGAAACGAATGAAAGTTGAGAATATAGCAGCACGCAACAAAGCGATTCAGTTCTTTTGACTTATTATTTTGGTGTTATATAATATGAATAAGAGATATAAGAAAAGAAAAAAGAAAAATAGCCTTCAGCTAAGCTTTGGCGATTGTTTATTTCAGGGATGGCTACTTTGTACCGAAGAAGGCCCAATTTAATCCAAGCCCTTTAATGGTTCTGTAATTTTCAGATCCCTTCGTTCCGACAAGACGACGACCCACAACATGCTCGACTGCCTCTAAGGCTCTAACGACGACGACGCTAGAAATTCCATCAAAACAGAAATAAGAAATTAAGAAGAATTTTTCCCAGATCATGGTTCGCTCAATTGCGTTACGATCTCTGATCTTACTGTCTGGCCTCGCTCTTGCGCTGGCACTTAGCAATCGGCTCAGCGCCAAGCACTGCGAGGATCTGGGCTTCACGGGCCTCGCGCTTTGTTCCGATTGCAACACCTTCGCTGAGTACGTCAAAGATGAAGGTACACTATCTTTTCTGTTGTCTCCTTAAACGAATGCATTACTGGAAAGTAAGTGGTTAATTTTATGTGATTGTTGTTTAATTAGTTTCTTTAAGCGCATATTGATGATTTTTATTTGATTGTGATTAAAAGTATAATTGAAGAGTAGAATATGTTTCAATTGGTCATAGATAACTTTAGATAATTGTAGTTTTGGTTGATGTACGGAAGATTTAGCTGGTACGAGCTGTTGGTAGGCTTGACCTGACCAGTACCATGCTTATACTAAGAGGTGATTTAGTGGCATTTTTTCAGCTGACCAGCACTATTCTCAGTTTGATGCAAGTTAAAAATATGGGTAATCCTGAGAGGATGACAGATCTTTTTTTTTTCCCAACATCTTGCAAAATAAACTGATAAAGCTAGAAATTAGCTGCTAAATTCTTCTCTAATTCCTAAATTAACTGCTATAAAGATAATGCTAAATTGGCTCCTATTGGTAAAACTGCCACTCTACCCAAATTTTGACAGTGCCATAGCATACACTTGGATCTTGACAAGAATTGTCCAATTTGCAAAATAGCATCACTGTTCTATTTCACTTACAATCCAAATGCACAGTCAAAGGTTCGAGAATAGTTATATTCATTCCTTCCAACACTAATCCAAGATTACAGTCCTAACAATATTTGCACTTTTTTGATAGGACTGAGTTAGCACTCTAAGATCTGTAACTCTATTCTAAGACACTGATCATCATAGTGCTGTTTTTACACTATTCATTTGTTGATTTGAGTACACCCCCTGCTGTTTACCAATTATGATGACTAAAGTGTCTTCTGTGGTCGCTACTGAAATTCTATCATTTACTGTTGTTAGATATCTTACTCTATCCTGTTCCGTTTTTCTTTTCGCTTAAACATATATCATTTATCTATAACAGACAATGCATCCCCAACTATCTAGTTAAATATGAAAAACATTAGTTTCTTTCCTTCTTTTTTATTAAAGATCAAAGCACTCAAAAAATTAATGGATGGGGGGCAGACATGGTGTACTCTTCTTGGTCTTGGTCTCTCCCAAAAAGTATGATATTTACTCTGAAATAGAATCATCTACATGTTTTTTGGATAATTAATATGGGTTAAGTCAAATGAATTGAATGTGTCATTTGACTCGTTAATATTGTGTTAAGTACTGGTATCCAGTGTCACGGAGAAGGATTAGTGCCATGTTTACTTAATGATAATCGTTAAGGGACTTATATTTTAAGGCAGTGACGTTATAATTTATATATTAATATTTGTGTCCTGATGCTTTGATTGCAGAATTGGTGTCAGATTGCCGCAAGTGTTGCTCAGAGGATTCTGAAAACTCTTTAAGTAAGGTATGATTATAGTAAGCTATTGTTCGACGACATCATAATCAAAATACATTACAGAGGTTATAGATATTGTATTGGAACAGGTTTCCAAATATGACCAGTAAGTGCGACATAATATTGCCTAACTACAAAGAAAAAAAAAGTGGCATTTGCTTACCTAGATTCTTTTGGCTTACTTTGTCTTTTGTACAATATTAAAATATAATTCTTAGATTTTGATAATTGTATACACATGTTAAGCATGTATTAAAGAAATTGTTCAAGTCCTGTGCTACACTTCACTTGTTGTATGGAAGTTGGTGGGTCAGTTAAGGTTGTCACAGGTTAGGTTGTACTACTTGGGAGCATTTGTTGTTTGTTTTATTCAAGTTTAATTGAGGTAATGACAGTGTCATAGGTCCAAGAGGAATGTTCTGTCTTTTGGCTGTCTGCAACTTTATTTAGTTGTGCTTTATTACCAAGGGAGATGACTAATATGAGGCTTCATTTTAACTACAAAAGTTTGTCGAAAGTTACTAAACCTTTTGGTCATAGCTGTGTTCCTAAACAAAGTATAAATTGGGAAACTTCCCTTGTAACGTATAATAGTCATGTCTTAGAAAAAATGTTCACAATTTTTTAGATGACATATCAATAAAAAAATTTGGCGCAACATTTGAGACCTCCAATTTTTGGCTGTCCTAAGGTGGCATGAATTTGAAAACTTCACACATGGAATTGCTTGTAATGGCAGGCCACATTTTCTGGTGCAATATTAGAAGTGTGCATGAGAAAGCTGGGATTCTATCCTGAAATACTTGCATTTATTGAAGAAGATAGGGATGAATTTGCTTATGTCAAAGTTCAGTATGCTTTTGCGTCTCCACCTAAACTCATTATGCTCGACTCTGATGGCCACCACAAGGAAACTATCCGGTTAGTTATGAATACCTTTGTGTGACTCCATTTTCAAAAGTTATTTATTTGTTTTGTTGCTTATAATAATTGCATTTGTTGGAATTAACTTTCTGTTTACTACACGACTATGCGACCTTCCAGTTTGACCATCGCTGGTATACAACCTTTATTTAACCATTGCATGTTATCATGTTGGCCATAGGATTGTAATAAATTTACTTGCATGGCATTCAACCTCCCAGATTTTAAAAATTCCTTGCTGTATCTTTTGAGTTTTTGACTTGTGCACAAATTGTTCAATCACATGGAAGTGGATCTTTAGCTTTTAGAGGCGAATTCTCCTAACCCATAAAACCATAAAGGGGCTTTTTGACTTTTACCTTCATTGGTTGTGACATCTCAAAGGATTCTCATGCAAATTGTTTCCCGCACTGAAGTCATTGGCATAGTTATCATTTCTCTGTTCAACTATCCATGCAATGATAGTCTATTTTTCTGTAATTTGCAATTGTAACCTTTTTAACATCATATCTGTTTGACGTATGCATAGAATTGATAACTGGAAGCGAGACCACATACGGCAATTTCTCAAAGAGAAGGTGAAGCCAAGTGTGGCATCCAGCTGAGATATCCTCCTTCCCTTTTTTATCCATTTCCTTTTTTATGAAATTGTTTAAGATTTGTCAAGAAATGTTAATGTAAAATATGACAACTTTATTTATCCAGATAATTTGTGCATCTCTTCAGCCATTGTACTATTAGTAAAAGTAAAATTAAAGGTACTGGTGCAATATATTTTGTGAACTCCGCAATAGCTGTTGCAACATTATAAGATTATCAAAATATGGCCATACGTGCTTTTTAAATAACGCAAAAAAGAAAAAAAAAATCACTCTTTATCTCAGGCGCGCGAAGCACACGAACACGCACACGCACACGCACACGCACAAGAGAACACTTGGTAGGCCACAGATAATCAAGGATCCAGCAAGTATTGTAGGTCTGATTTTACTGCCACAAATTTATCAGCATATTATAAAGTATTATAATAGATAATACGCATCGAGTTTAGAGTTCATATGTTTCTTTGTCTAATGTTTTGAACATAGCTGATTACGAAGAAGTATAAACTACTGAATAATCAGACTCGTTTTTCTGTTGTGTTGCTGTTGGGAGGACAATTTTCCTGCCACAATTTATTTATTGGAAGATATGTTACACATTTAGACAAATAAACCTTTGCTAAGATTTGTTCGACTAGCAAGTACCTTTTTCCACCACATGCATGCTTTGCTTTTAAATAAACGACGAACTTGGTAGAAAAAAGGTAACACGACTTTTCCCCTTTTCTCATGGAAACAAATTAGATAGGAATATGGGACCATGATGTTGAAATGAATAACTTCTGAAGGTGTTTGGATTGCTTGTTACTCAACACCGAACGAGTCTTGTAAGGATGTCATTTCAATCAGCAATCGTTTTCTCTGAGCCCCACATTTTTAGTGCCAACAGATCCATCAATTGGAGAACTAGCAATCGGAACAATCACAAGAGACAACTTATTATCATTGATTTATAATTAAATTCGGAACATTAAAAAACCACTCTCCTGTGATTTGATGGGCGCATTAAAACAGAGGAGAAAATATGGAGATGAATTCACATATTTACAACTTTAAACAGAGAAACACCAATCAGAGGGAGAGCTACACATATACTTCTCCAGGAGCTCCACTCTTAGTACTTCTAAGGCTTTTACCGACATTAATAGGAGCTCCGAGGAAGCGTAACTCTATAATAGCTTTGCAGTACTACTAGTAAATAGGTCCTATTACACAGTTAAAAGAACCATCAAGCCTGCATGATAGAAAATAAACAAAAAGTTTAATCAAAATTCAACTATTGGTCTATTGGCGTCAGTATATTTTCTCAGCTATTTGAACCCGAATGTCATCAACTGTGGTTCTGTAATAGTTTCTAAACTCAGTTTGAGAAAACACCAAAGCCGATGCCTAATAATAAAAAAAAAGTTCAATGAGATAATAAAATGGACATAATTTTGCCATTGACATTACCTGTCTTCTCCGCCTGCTTTGCACAATGTAGCACAAGCGTGCTATTACATAGCATGGCAGAAAGAGGCCAGCAAATTGAAGAGATGCCTACAAAGAAGTCAAACACTTGAGAATGAATCTAACAAACATATCAGATACCAATCTAAGAAATAATAAACAATTTCTTACATTAAATAGAGCTGACACGTCCTGTAATGCAGTAATATCTCTTGTGATCAGCAGCATATGGCGAACAAGCAGCAGTAGCATCAGCTGTTTAAAAAAGAGAATAAATGATATCTCTTTGTTTAGAAATTAGTAGCAAAAGGAGAAAAAAAATATCTTAAAGAAAAATGTTTTATAATGTAAAAATGGAAATAGCCTTTTGACAAGAGCACCAACTATATTGACAGTCAATTAATAGGGAGTTTTGCTTCATCTGACTGAGAAGATTATTATCGACTAGTAATCAACTAAAATACACATTTGTGATTGTGTCTTGGTTTTCATAAACAAAGAAACACGACATGCTACTCAAGAAATTCTAACTGAAATGAAGAACATAATGATGTAAGATTCTTTCTTTCCGACGTACAATAAGAGCAACTGTGCGACAGCATGCTACTGTGTTGGAACTGGCAGCGTAATCTTCATACTCAGCTTGCAGTAACTCCTGCTCTGCAACGGCAATTGCCAGGAAGTGGGAATCCCGGTCTCCAACTCGGGCACCCCAGCTTTGCCTAATAGTCAGAGATATTATATACAAAATGGGAAAAACATTAGTTCAGTCACAAGAATATGATCAAGCTTGAAGGTGGCAAGAAGAAAATGTTTTTAGTACAAAGAAGAACAAGAGTTTGTCGTATTTGTAAATAATACATGACATTTTTCACCTCACTTGCATTAAGCACAAACCATTTTTGCAATATTTGCATCTATTACCAAATCATCAGCTAGGTGTAATGTTGTTGGCACACTATGTTAATTATTGTCAACTTCATATTAAATATCAATTTATTTATATTTTAAGCACAACTTGAATATAACAAAAGTAATGTTCTAATGCTGGATTTTAAGTTTAAACACCTGTTAGAGGAGGATCGAATGAGTTACCATGAAGAAGTAAATCATTAACCTTTTTATTGAATGATTTGAACTTTGTTTTGGTGTTGCGAGTTGGGTTTATTTGCAAACAAATGAAGTTGTGGATCAATAAGAAAATTGGAAGTAGTTGGTATTGCACCAAAAGCTTTGTTGTAATTTCCAAAAATCATAGGAAACATATAAAGTATTATCTACCTGATATCAATAGCCAACATATCAGAACATGTTCTCACTGGAGGCGGAATCGAATAGTTTGGTGCATAGATCTGTTCAAAAGAAAAGAAAACAAGTGAAAATGACAAAGGGGATTAAATGCAGAAAAATAAAAATATTCTATTATGTTAGTCATTTTTCAATTGGGTGGAGGATGCTTAATTCATGGTAACTGCCTGATGTTTGAATTCTGAATGTTGAAATTAAATTGTGCAGTCCAAAGTAAAACTATAGTGTAATAAAAAGCCTACTAATCAAGTTATAATGTCACATTGTCACCGTCCCAAAATATTTTTAGTTGAAAATTATAATGAGAATACCTGGTTGCAAATTTCACATGTGATGCTTCCTTTCTTGTTGCACCATCTCTGGATGCACTTCCTATGCGCAAACTGCAAATCCCAGATTTGAGTTGTGAAAATATTTTACTTGTAAGAACAAGAAATGCAGCCTGAATATTGGTTATAAGCAGGGGTGGATGCAGAATTTTAATCAGGGGGTCAGTAATCGGATTCAGTAGCTTATCGGGTTCAAACTCATTAACTAATCGAGTATTAAATAAAAATATTAAAATAATATCTTTTATATATTAAAAATAACAAAAAATAAAAGTCAAAATAATAAATAATCATAGCGATAAAGAAAATTTTCCTTTATGAGACTTCATATTTTAAATTTTTTGCATAATTATTTTATTATCCACGATATTAAATATTTTTTCTCAATTAAAATTAATCAGACAATCTAGTGGAGTCAGATTAACAAAATTTTAGCCTAACAATACTATTTTCTAAAATCCAAGGGGTCAGTTGACACCCAGCTTGCACTTAAATCCGCCCTTGGTTATAAGTTGAACAAAATCTTAAATTTGATCCAAAAGCATTGCAAATTAAATTGAAAAAAATGGAACCATAGAGGTTCAATCAGGAGATATTATAACTACTATTAATTCATCTCAGGACCTGATGATAGGGGTACTAAACTCTAGTTCACATTGGTCTTTCAACTACAGTCGAATATTTGGTAAAATTTGTTTGAACAACTCCCAACTGCTAAAATGATTGCAGGTCCCAAAACAAAATGACACACTACCAATAATTCAGTGTGCAAAGAATTTTCTAAATTATCCTCTATATTTTTTTGATTTAATAAAAATTGACTAAATTGCTCTTAGATATTTTATTTTTAAAAAAGGCCAAAACAAAAATATATAACTATAATACAGGGCTAGCAATGATAGTTTATGTTTGCTATATGTACGAGTGTTTGCATAGAGCCCCCCTCAACCAACCAAAGGAAAATAAGTCGGATATAAATAATGAGATGCGAAATAACGGGCCTATTAAAAAAAGGAAGTAGAAGTACCTAACAAAAGCTGTCAGAAAAGTCAAAAATGGAGGGAAGAATACAGAATTGACCAAACACACATCCATATTCCAGTAATTAAAGGACAAAAAAGAAGTAATGGACTTGAAGAACTTGCCACTTCCTATTCCTTTATACACGCATGCAATGCCAAAAAGGTTTTACTTTACAACTAGCCTACCGGAAAGGAAACTTGATTAATAGATTAATTAAGTAGCCAAAATAATAAACAGGCACTGAACTTAAACACAGCACAACAGGCCTATCAATCCAATTCTGGGATTTAATTTACCTAGAAAGTAATTTACCTAAAATTATCAGGAAAATTTTGGAATAAGGCATGGAATAGGAATTGCTCAACCAATTAAGCATAAACAGGAATATGGACTTAGAATTTAGAATTCAACTCCACCTTTCCCCTCCACACAGCAACCGTTGCTTCTTGGGGATACTGCTACAGCTTATCAAGGTAAAAAAACCAAGGCCGAAACAGCACTCAACTAACGAGTTTAGAACAAAAAGTGAGTAACAGAATTAAGTCTGTGCGAAACAGTTGTCAGTAAAATCAACCTCCTTATTAAGTCTCTTGCAACCCAGAAGTTAATTTATACAGAATAGGATGCAAAAAGAGGTCTCTCCAGGGTGAAAAAGCATACAAACACACGAAAGACCAGCACAGGCGCACGTGAGCGCTCGAGAAAGAGAGAGTGCGTGAGAAATTTACCTTTAGAGTGCCACAACATGCGCAGGGAGACTCCATGTCGCCATCCTCTCCTTCCTCCTGGCATATCCTGCACTCTACCACCTCCCCTCCCGCCTTATTCTTGCTCTTCCCGCTATTCCGCTTCTTCTCAACGCAATTCCTGCTCTTATTCTCCTCGACAGCCTCCGCCGCCAGAGCGCTGGTTTCGCTGGCGCGAGAGGCGTCAAAGCAAGCAGAGGCGATGATACGGTCCACGCACACCATGAAATCACCCACCATTTCTTTCTCTCTCTCCTCCTTTCCCTTTCTTTTTTCCCACTTCTCTTTCTTTGTTTTTTCCCCTCAGTTGAGACTGATTCTTTGAAGACCCAAGGAAGCACACAGACAAATAGCAAATAGCGGGTGGCGGGAGCGATTAAGATAAAGATTCAGTGTTCCTGTTTATTTGGTAATACAGGTGGGGCCCATGAACAGTGATATGGAACAAAATTCCATCAAATATTGTACTGGATATTTTGTAACAAAAATTCGCTTGTTGTTTTATGATTCCAAACTGAAATATTTTCCGTGTGTTACTGTTATATTAAACGTCTTAAGATGTAATTAGTTCGATTATATTTCAAGATTTTCATTTCAATTACTGGATAAAAGAAAATAAATAAACCCTTCACCTTTCTTTGAATTAGAATATTAGATATTTTCGGCGCAAATTTCCTGTGGAACGGACTCATGAACTTCCCCAATATCTAGAAGTGGACAAGAAGAAGGTGAGAGAAAAGTTTTAAAATCCTAAAAATACCCCTAATGAACTCTTGTTTTATTATTTTATTCTTTTTGAAACCTTGGGAATGATCAATGAACTACCGTTTTAAATAGCGGATGTTGTCAGTTATCCTTTAATCAGCCGCGCTCCCACTTACCCACTTGCTCTGTTTTCCACAAAATGCTTTTTTTTTATTATGGTAATAAAAATGGGTGGGGATTAGAGTATTGAAGACGGTCCGGTTCAAACTCGGACGGTTCACGATCCCGCATAGTCCACGGTCCACGGTCCCGCACGGTCCGGTTCAAGGCGGTCCAAATTCGAAAAACTCGAACCCGTCCCACTGTTGACCCCCGGGGGCCGGACCCCTACGGGACAGGACGGTCCACGGTTCGGTCCGGTCCAATTTTTTTTTTTATAAATTGGAAAAAATAATAATTTATCATATTTTTTAATAATAATTTTTAACTAATTCTAATTATTATTTTTAATTGTTTAAAAATCTAATAGTGATAATGGTTGATGACACAGCATATGTACTGTACTATAACAGTATAAACTTCTGGTACATCACCGCTACCGGCAACTTCAAAGTTGTATTACAATTGATAGAGAGATTTCACACCACACACACACAAAATACCATATAGCTTGTCGAAGTGGAGATATAACACAATGAAAATTATAATCTAACATTTATGTTTATTTAGGCTTTGCAACCATCATTAGAACTGGAGAGAATTATCGAGAGGGGGTCCGGTCCACGGTCCCGCACGGTCCACGGTCCGGTCTGGTCCGGTCCGGTCCACGGGTCGGCACGGTCCATTTTTGGGTGAAAGGAGGACCGACTCACCGTTGGACCGGACCGTGCCCTACCACGGTCCGGTCCGGTCCACGGTCACGGTCCAGTCCGGGACGGGTCGGATCGTCCGGTCCATTTCAATACTCTATATTTGCCTCAGAGAGGTAGAGAGATATGTGACAGTGGCAACTAGAGTATTGAAGACGGTCTGGTCCAAACCCGGACGATCCACGGTCCCGCACGGTTCACGGTTCACGGTCCCGCACGGTCCACACGGTCCGGTCCAAAGCGGTTCAAATTTGAAAAAACCGAACTCGTCCCACCGTTGGCCCCCGGGGGCCGAACCCCCACGAACGGGACGGGTCCGAATTTTTTTTTTATAAATTGGAAAAAATAATAATTTATCATATTTTTTAATAATAATTTTTAACTAATTCGAATTATTATTTTTAATTGTTTTAAAATCTAATAGTACTAAAAAATTAAAAAATTGTAAAAAAAATAAAATTTCAGAAAATTATAAAAATATAATAAAAGTTGAAATATAAATTTATTAATTTTTAAATAATCATTTTCATCGAATTAATTATGTATTTTTGAATAATTTAAAAATCAAATAATACAAACAAATATAAAATATCAAAAATTAAAAAAAAATTTGGATTTGAAGAGGGGGGGGGATGGGAGAGGGGGGTCCGGTCCGGGACGGTATGGTCCACGGTCCTACACGGTCCACGGTCCGGTCCGGTCCATTTTTGGGCGAAGGGAGGACCGACCCACCGTTGGACCGGATCGTGGTAGGTCACGGTCCGGGACAGGACGGGTCGGACCATGCGGTCCATTTCATATCTCTAGTGGGGATAACTTGATAATTAGTTATTTTGATAATTTTGATAAGAGTGGAAATCCATTGACAATGAGTTATTTTGATAAACTTGATAATGAATCTCTAAATAAATATAAAAAAAATTTAAAAATAGAACAAAAATTATAGATGTGTTCTTCTACTTTTAGATTGATGGTCATTCAAATTTCATTATCGTTTGATAGTCCATCAAAGATCGTGAATTTGGAATCGTTGCTAATTATATGAAAATTTAATGGTCTTTAATGGACTATCAAACGATAATGAAATTACATAAAATTTAAATAACCATCAATCTAAAGGTAGAAGAACACATCTATAAACTTTTTTTCATTTTTAAGATTTTTTTGTATTTATTTAGAGGTTCATTGTCAAAGTTATCAAAATAACCTATTGTCAACCGATCCCTTCTCTTTTAATAATATTTTTTTAAAATATGAAAAAAAAAATTAAAAGTTCATCAAAGACTGTCAAATTATAGCCGTTATAAATTGTATAAAATTTTGATGATCGTTGATAGAGTATCAAGCGATAATGAAATTGCATGAAATTTGAATCACCATCAATTTATAAGTATAAGAAGATAATCATAAGGTTTTTCTATTTTTAATATATTTTTATATTTATTTGAAAATTTATTATCAAGATAATCATTGTCAAGTGATCTCTTCCCAATAAAAATAGGGAAGAGATCATTTGACAATGGTTATCTTGACACTTTTGACAATGATTTTTCAAATAAATACAAAAATCTTAAAAATATTTTTTATAAATATATTTTTTCTATTTATAGATTGATGAAGATTCAAATTTTTTGCGATTTCATTATCATTTGATAGTCCATCAAACACCGTTAAATTGAAACCGTTACAAAGTGCATAATATTTTGATAATTTTTGATGGACTAACAAACAATAATAAAATTACATAAAATTTTGATCACGATCAATCTATAAGTAGAAAAATATATTTAAAAATAATAATTTATTTTTAAATTTTTTATATTTATTTGAAGATTTATTATCAAAAATATTAAGATAACCCATTCTCAAGGATCCCTTCCCATAAAAATACTGATTCAACCTTTTTCTTTGGAAAATAGTCAAATACGGACCCCTTTGCTCATTGGCTGAGCAAGAGAATTGTCTCCGAACCGTTCGATGCAGATCAAACGGTTTGGATGAAGTCCAACCTGAACCTCCTGATCTGGGATGAAAGAGGCCGTCAATTTGCCAACGGTTTTCACCCACCTGCTCTGATGAAATAATTCGTATTAGAAGCTCCATCTTTTTCTTCAATCATTAATGGAATTAGGTGACCTAATATATTAGAGTTGACATAGGTTCAATCATAGATGTTCAGCATTTTTTTTTGTCCATCCTCACATTTCATTTTTTTTTTTCACAAACTAACCTGAGCGTTCAACTTTTCTCCTCCTATTTCTCTACTCCCGTCTGTACAACAATTAATAGACTACTCTTTTCACAACTCAATATTGATTGGCATTTCTTCTTTTTTAATTTCCTAAAGACATGATAAGCTCATCTACTTTAGCACGGAGTAATATTAAATAAATATTATTATTAAATAAAATACTAAAAAACAATTAATTATTTTAATTATTTTTTTCACTGTTCTTAAGTTTTTATTTAAATAACATTTTACTAACCTGAAATAGTAAAAATTAGAATTGTTCTTATATTTCCCAAAATATCACTAACCTCATGCTATTCTCAACTACTAACCCAAACAATGTTATTCTTACACTAATCCTTTCACCATTCAAACACACCTTTGTATCTAGTGAAAGCATATGGTCATAAATGTATGTGTTCAGAATTTTTTTTTGAAGTTTTTAATTTCTAAGCAAATAATAAAAATATGTATATATATGACCACCAACATTTGTGAACACATGAATTTATAAACTATAATTTTTATTTATTAAAAGCAAATATTCAGATATAACTTGTAAATGTATGTGTTCTAAAATAGAGAGTATTGTTAAATTTTTTAAAAAGATATAATCATTAAAAGTTTAAAAAATAGGGATAGGCAAAAAAATTCTTTTTTTTTACGATAGGCTACCATGCAAACGCTTCCCTATATGAATGTAATAGTTTATATAATTTTTTTTTAAAATGAGTGAAAATGTTTACTTATGTGTAATATCTTATCCTTCTTGCAATTATTTCTCAAATACGAATTTAAGAGCGGGCAGGAACTGTTATGTCTAGTTAATGAACCATAAATAAAATTATGAGAATAAATGGTATACAAGCAAAGCGATGGTAATTGCTTTTTATAAACAAGAGGTGCTGACTGTGGGATGTGACTAGACAGTCAGATTGATTAGTTGGTAGTCCAATCCAACTAAACAAGATGTACGAAAAAAATGTTTGAAAAATTGTGACAGAGAAAGGAAAATAAATCCATGATATTTGTGGGTTAGTTAATCTCGCCATTCAATATCCCGTTAATTTGGTTTTCATCCTTATTAATCTATCTTTTAATTTTCCGTTTTAAATCTGATAGTTGAGACCACAAACAAATTTATTGCATGCAGCTATATTTAATGGGAAAAAAAGTAAAATTAAGAGATGAAAGTATGACTTAAATTATCTTATCTCTTTACTTCATCATTCTAGAAACATCGGAACGTCTTTTTCTTTTTCTTTTTTGCGATTGTAAAAAGTATTATTTATGGTACATCAACATTATCATTTCCAAATCTTCCTCATATGTAAAATAAATTCTAATTTTAATTATACGACATATTATTTTTAAAATATTTTCTCAAAGCTTTACTAGTATTGCATTTTTTGAATTAAAACTTACATAAACTGCAAATAATTATGTGACCCTCTTTAACAGAATTGTTAAATTGGTATTTACTTTACATTCCTACAATAGTTTGTCACATCAACATTTGCAATTATTTTTTTATAAGTACAATGAAAATTATTCTTACCTATAACAAAAATATATAGATGAAATATTTGTTGACATGCATGTCTATATATTTAGATATTATGTAATTATGAGGACTTTGAGGACAAATCAAGTTCTATAAAACTTAGAAGCGTGGATATTCCTTTACAAATTTTTGGCACAATTTTTGCTTTAAGTTACAGATGAATAGATTTTGTAAACTTCTACTACTTACAAGATCGCTTCAAATACTCGTCAATTCACACGTTATATCATTTTTTAAGCATAAATACGTCAGTGTCTTGTAATAAAAATTATGTTCAAAAGCAAATTTGTGATAAGAGGACTGTATTCCATTATTTAAGAAGGTTGACAAAATAACTTGGATGACCATCAATTGACATGAGTGCTTGTTAAATCAGACAATATTACGTACTTTTGTTGGTAGTGATTATCCTTGATATCAAGCACTAAATTGATTAATAGAGCCGTCAATAATACTCATTTATTTAATCTATATTGTATTCGTTAAGATAAGCTGGTAAAGATTTTTTTTGTTAGCTTAATTAATATGGATGTGAATAAAAAAATAATATAAGTAAATGGATATGGATAAATATCAATTCGTATCCGTTACTCTATATGATAAATCATTAAAAAAATGATTTATATTATTTTAAATATAATTATGTTATCTAATAATTATCTTCTTTTTTCAATATAAGATTAATTGTTTTGAGTCTTATGAATTAATTCCTTCTTCTTTTTTCAATATAAAAAAGTTGAAACTAACTACTTAATTATAATTTATATTTCGGTTTTACATTAATAAAATAGAGATGGTTTATATAAAATGAATGTGTTGAATGTTTTTTCATAGATGATGATAATACTAATTAATATATTAGCATTATTTTTAATAATTATTATTATTTTGTTATTCATTTATTTTAATAGAAAAAAATAAAATATAAATAAGTCTAATTTTAATAAAAAAAGTAAAATATATAAATAAATAATTTTAAAAATATATAATAATAAAAATATCTTTGCTCAATCCATATCGTACCTTGACACCTACCTTATTGATTAGAAACCACTAATAGACGGGGCTAAAAATTTCTGCTAATTTTGCCACGTGTTCCCACATTGTTGGCTTACTATATTTTATCGAGTTATTAAGATCACCGTTCTTAACTTTTAAACACTTTGCACTTTTCGGAAACCATTACATTACCATCTAAAAAAAAAAATTAGCACCCTAGAAGGTTAAT
Organism: Schoenoplectus tabernaemontani; assembly: GCA_037127355.1. Lineage (NCBI taxonomy): Eukaryota > Viridiplantae > Streptophyta > Magnoliopsida > Poales > Cyperaceae > Schoenoplectus > Schoenoplectus tabernaemontani. The sequence continues at coordinate 14,289,069 of CM073750.1, read as the reverse complement.
TACCAAAATATCGATTATTTTATTTTTTGATATTCTTGGAAGAATTTCATGGATAACCTTGTAGAAGTTCGAAAATACAGACTCCATATAAACTTTCAAATATTAATTTATCCTTTATCAAAATCTCTCCCATCTACACGATAACGTTTTTAGATATAATAATGTATATCCAACTAAAACTAAACACAATGTTCGTTTCATAGTAGAATACTGATATACCTTATTTTCTAATAAAAATTAATACAGTAGACTCAAGCTAAATATGTTGTTTGCTCCTTAATTCAAAATTTATTTTAAACCAAATAATTATCTTTTGCAGAAAAAAATATAGAAGAATTATTCTTGCACTCTATCTTCTAGAAAAGCACTCGTCTACACTCGAAGATTTATTTACTTAAATATGTTGTTTGTTCCTTATATTCAGAATATACTCACCCTTTTGTCTAGTGAATAATTACGAGAAAGTTAAAAGTTACATATTTAGCAAAGAAGTATAAATAAATCTTTCATTTTTTTATTCATAACAATATAAGGTGCATGTATTTTTATCAGCGAGTATAAATACTTCTTGAAAAATAATATCCCAGACTTATGCAACATGCAAGTAAAGTGTTGTGTTATAATTTCTTTTATTAGACATGAATTTTGAAATCTTGATTAATTGTACGTACTGTGATCAGGCTTTCGTGAATTTCAACTTCTTTTCTAGATAACCTAGCGAAATGAAAATGTTGAATGTCAAAATTGGTATGGAACCTGGAATACCAAATGCATAAAGACGGTTTGAATGTTGGCAGATCAATGACTTTCAGTTCAACAATATTGTTTGGCATTTGCAAAGGTGACGACACAATTTTCTTTGTATCTAGTTAAGCGAATATTTTAGATGAGCATGACGCTGAAAAACAGAAAAAACAATGGGAGTCATGGAGATCAAAAGTTGAATTCCTTCAACCATATTTTTATTCTTCATGGGCACTTTTCCTCTTCTAGTCCTAGAAGAAATACAATTGAAGAATATAATATCAAGCCATAAAGATCTTATCAAAAGATTTTTTTTCCCAATTCCTTTTTCCAAATAAACTATGATAACAAAGAAACTATTTGATGCATTGGACTAGTTGTGTATTTTTATTAACAAATCGATATAGAATTTTAGGGTACTAGTTGCAAATTAATGTATATTTAAAAAAAATGATGAAACTTGCAAGGAAGAAGAATCTTTTTCCAATTGTTGGTTGGGGGGGACAAAGTAGGTGTATGATTCATGACAAGGAAAGAATGTGGGGACTAGGGAAGGATAAAACTTAGGAAGTGGATGATAAAATAATTAATACAAAACTAGTAAATTGAACACTGCCAGCTGTGCAAGGGGCCAAGGGCATCTGCCATCTGCTGCTTCTCGTCATAAAATAAAATAAAACACCAGATTATCTATTTGAACAAAACCAGGATATTAAAATTAATTTTTATGATAGATTCAAAATAAAGCACCTTTTTGACCTGTCAAAGAATTTCATATATATTAAATAAGATGGTTCAAATTAGAGCATCACAGAAGTGCCTACTTGTGAGTTGTGAGACATGAATAGTACCAAACAGGGACCAGCTTAGGAGGGAGGGGAGAGCTGTGTGCAGACATGAGACGTGGATAAGATTAATTAAAAAGTAACGATTGATATTTAATAGGATCTCTCAAGGTCTATGCTATGCTAGAATATAAATTGTGTAAGTTCTACTGCTACAATTAAAAAAATAGTCGAAATATCAGCTCAAAACTTCAAATTTAACAAAATACCACCCCAAAACTTGACTCTAAAATAGATTTATTTAATTATTTACCACTAATATTGTATACATAATAAATTAATGAATATAAATAGAGAAAATAACTCTTCTGACAAAATATCCTTGTTAATATGTTCATCTCTTCTCATTCGATACCTACCTTCTGAATAATAGCATCAATTCTCCATTCGTGACTCAAATACATATCGCGCAACACGAAACATAACGAATTATTTTCACCCAGCCCAATCGACACTCTCTCTTTCTCAACAAAGAAAACTGAACCAGATTTGGTACCAGTTGCTCTTACTGATGAAAGACTACAATATCAGAATCTATTCAGGACACTTACCGATGAAAGATTGTGTACAAGCAACAAATACAAGGAATTTGAAAAAAAACAAATTATTCCACGACTCCACCTCCTCCCCAGCAGACTCTTGCACATGATGGCCTTTGTAGATAGAACAATTTCTTATGATTCAAGTCGGTACCAGTCAATACTGGTTATGGTACTGATTCAAGTCGGTACCAAATATCTTTGAAAAATTGACTTCTTCTCACTTCCTCAGTACCCAATTCACTAATCACGAGTCCCTCCCATCCATGTCGGATGCTTTCTCAATTTTTCTTTCAGTCTTTCCCCGGTATGGTGGGACCCAAATGGCAGACACAATAATACAACTCAAGTACAACCACCTGTCAACCCATGCTTCATTATTCAGGCATCAGTCTATTTTTTCACTCACAGATGAATTCTGACTCAGCTACGGGATCCAGCCACACTGACACTGTAGCGTCTTCTTTAAAATTTCATATAAATAGGCTAGCCTAAGGTCTCAAGTTCAATTAAGGGATAAAGATAAGCTGAGCAAATTATGAAACAATTATTAATTTCAGAAGAAGAGTATAGCATGATATGTATTGTTAATGGAACTATTGCATTTAGACTATTAGCAAAATAATACTCCTTCAAACCAAACAATAAGTTGTTGATTGTATATGATTACGAGAGCGAGGCAGTGACTTTCATGATACAAACCGCGCAAAAGAAAGGTGCTGATGTTGAAACAAAAGGGTAAATCAGAGAAGAACAAAAGGGATGTCAGAGCAGAATAAAAGGGGATATGAATCTTGGAAGGGTATGAGAGGGGTAAAAATAGAAATACTAAAAATTATGTATAAATATTAAATATAGTTTTTTTAATTAAAATACTATAACAATAGTATAGTTGTGGTAAAAATCTAAATAAATCCATTTTAGGACGGGATTAGAGGAAGTTAAAATATTAGAGTGATATTTTACTAATTTTAAAATTTTGGAGTGACATGAGATTAATTTCCACAATTTTTTTTACCTTCTCTACGAATGTTGAAACAAATTATTTCTATATCTAAGCAAAGACAATCGAGGAATATTTGGGCCGAATTTTAACAGACAACTGTGTAATACAGAAGCCCATTAATTAGCTTCTTTTTGTTCTATTGAATCTTAATTTCTTACCAAGGCCTAAGAACTCCCACTCCCGTCTCAATGGGCTCAGTTGACTTTATGAAAAAAGGGCCCACTAAGAACAGTATATATATCCACAGCCGCAGCCGGAAAGCGCCTATGCGCCAGTTTTTCAGGGTTTTATTTTCTAGGATCTAGGTTGATTGAGGCAAATAATGGGGGAAGTAAGGGCTCAATAGGAGATGGAGGTATGGATCAGGGTTGGAAAGCTTTTCTCTTTGCTTCTGATCACCCTTCAAAGGGTGTTTTTGTGAAGTTATTAGTGCTTTCCAATTCTTCGCATGCCTATGGTTTCTATCATCCCCAAGCTTTCCCTCCCTTACCTTGTACAGGGATTGCTTGCACAGAAGATTTGATGCTTTCATGTAAATATATAATTTTGATTGTAACGTTACTGTTAAGTGTTTTCAGTTAATATTCATTTTTACCAATCCACCCATCAAAGTACAGCTTACCTTCAAATGCCATTCAGAGTTTGCAAATGTACTGGTTTATGTAGAAGATTGAAGTCGGAATCTTTTTCAGTTCTTTTACAAACTTATTTCAAATTATTTCTTGAGAAATGAGAACAGAAGTTGTTTACCTTCATATTTGCTGGTATAACCAAAATTTAACATAAAAAAAAACTCTCTCACAACTAGGACAACAAGAAAAGCTTGAGAATCGTATTTCGATTGAGTTCAACTCAATTTTTATCAGCTCGGTTCAAATTTGAGTTCAATATATTTTTTTAATGGCTTGATTCATAAATAGGAAAAATAATAAAATATGAATAAATTAATTAATATAATTTAAAAAATAAGAAAGATATATTTATTTATAACTATTATAACATATGATAAAACTAAAATATTAGATATGTTTAGAATTTATTATAAAATTGAGTAATAAAATATTAGTTATTTTAACTCTAATTATTTATAATTATATAAAATAAATATAAAAATTATAATTATTAAACTCATTTGATGTTCGAACTAGTTTAGTTCATTTTTAGCTTAGTATGATTTAATTCAAGTTCGATTTAATTTAAGTTTGATTTAGCTCAGTTTGGTTTAGCTTGAGTTTAATTTAGTTTGATTTATTTGCAGCTTCGGACTGAGAGGTAATTAATAGTAGATTTGGACTCATAATGTATCCGCATTTCGTTGAAAATACTAATTCGCCTTGGCCCACAAACCTGGTAATTAATTGAACCCATTTTTGACTAATATTTGCGACTTTTTAACTTGTGGAACTATGGCAACATTTTTCTTCGTTTTTGAAAATTTTGGACTAATTTGAAATTTCTGTACCATGCGGATGCGGTGTGTCGTACATCACATAAATGTTTAACTAATTAAAGAATTGTCCTTGCCTGATTGCCTCCGTATATGAAACAGTTAGAATTTGAAGTCAGATCGTTAGAACTTAGGAAGCACCTTCCGCCCTTGGAATATTTAAATTGACTCGTTTTAGCACCTACTTTTCATATTTTGCAACAATATTTGATATTTGGTCAATGTAATACATAAAGCGGAAGGATGCCATGACAATAAATTTTTAAAAAGATTTAAAAAAATTATAGATTTGTTCTTCACTTATAGATTGATAGTATTTCAAATTTTATACAATTTCATCATCGTTTGATAGTCCATCAAATATCATTAAATCAGAATTATTATAAATTGTATAAAATTTTGATGATTTTTTATGGACATATATATGAAATTTAAAACACAATAAATTTATTAGTAAAAAACATATATATAATTTTTGTCTCTTTTAAGTTTTTTTACTATTTATTTAAAAACTATTTGACAAAATTGTCAAAACAAACACAATTAATTTAGGATTATTTCCAGTTTCCAGCAAGCAAGCAAAATCAAAGAATGTTGGAAAAAAATACACATTCTGACCCCGCTATTTTCTTGTTGAAATATTAGTTTTTTTTGAAATTTTATTGTTAAATTAATCAAATATTAGTCATTTTAACTATAATTATTTATAACTATAGCTATAACTTTGATTTTGCCCCGACTATAGAGTTCTCAAATAAATAATTAATAATATAAATAAATTTCAGACATAATGTTTTTAAATGCTAAATAATAATGATAAATATATTATTATTATTATTATTATTATTATTATTATTATTATAAATAATATATTTAAACACATGATAATCTATAAAAGATTATACAAAAATATTGGAGAATTATAAGAGTTAAGTTTCATCTGAAGTATATTATATCTATTACTTTAAGTAAGGAGAGAGATAAATTATATAGATCTTTGAATTTAAGTAGATGAAAAAATTTAAATAAAATCAATGATGAAAAAAATGATGATGTTATATACTTGAAAATTTTGAAAGTTTAATCCTTTATAAGCTATATTTATAAAAATATATATAAAAATATGTATAAAAATTGTAATTATTAAACTCATTTTAAATTCGACCTCAGTTTGAGTTTGAACTAGTTTTGTTCGATTTTAATTCGAGTTTAATTTAGCTCAGTTCGATTTAGTTTGATTTACTTATTTGCAGCTCTACTTCAAACAAGTATATAAATTAATAATTCATTTATATACTAAATAGTTCCTGTACAAATATGAAAAACAAGTTGTCTAAAATAGCTAAACGGCTATATTACAGTTATATAATAAACGAAAATGACATAATTAATCGTGCTATATATAGTTTCTACATAATTATACAGAATCATTGTATCATTTTAGATATTACAGAAACAACAATCATATTTCTCTACCATGCGGATGCGGTGTGTCATACATCACATAAATGTTTGACGAATCAAACGTTGCCTCCGCATATGAAACAGTTAGAATTTGAAGTCAGATCGTTACAACTAAGAAGCACCGTCCGTCCTTGGAATATTTTATTTGACTCGTTCTAGCACCTACTTTTCATACTTTTCAAATATGTGATCTTTGGTCCAATGTATACATAAATTTCCTCGTACTTTTGTTAATGTCGTTATTCATCGCTGGTAAATTTCTCATTATCCATAGAATTTATTGGCGTTACGGATCCGACTGGTGAAATTAATTTGGGATTCTTTCCAACAAGGCAATCAAAATTAAGAAGCAATATTGAAAAAAAAATACACATTCTGACCCGCTATTTTCTTATAATGACTATTGGTAAAACTGAAAATAGCACCTGTATATTGTAGATTTTTTTGGGTTCACAATCAGGAAAAAAAACTTTAGCATCAGTTATACAACTATTTCTAATTTCAGTTGTTGCTAAAAGATATAGCAACCGATGCTAAAGAACATCATTTAACACCGATATTTAGTGAAAAACTGATGCTAAAGATATCTTTAACACGTGTTATTAATAAAAAATGGTGCTTAAGGTCAATGTGCCATTCTTTAATTAATGAGTTATTTGAGTGACGCTGAGGTAGTATATGCTCAAATTGTTGCACCAACTGACATTAATCAAAGTACAAACATTGATTAATTACGGATGCATGCACTGTACGTACTGAAAAACTAGCTAGAATTATTAGATATGTAATCTTGATTACTAACTTTAATTGTCGCTAGTACAAAAATTGAAACTATTTGTCAAATTAACTGAACTCTCTCAATATTCAAATTGTTGAATATAGACCGAGACCACAAAATATGCATATGCAATTTGTCAAACAAATGGAAAAAAAAATGCATAGTGATAGAGTACAGTGCGTATGCATTTGACTATCTGACTAGTTTGCTTTGACAAAAAAAAAGTTCTGTGCTTGGTCCAACCATGCCATGTTTTAATTCGTTACTTTTGAAAAAAAATAGTAAATTTCTAACAATTGATTCCACACGTGTACATTTCGGTTTAATTTTCTTTAGTATTTGATCTCTGGCTTACACTTGAAGCATTAACGTTCCTAATATTAGTCACCACTCTTCAGGTGCTTAGTTATTTAGTTATTCTTTTGACCTAGAAAATTAATAATTGTGTCAAAATCAGGACAACCTAAATTAATGGTAATTTATGCCACGTTTATGTTGAAGCTGACCAGTAACTTAAAATAATTTTACAATTCAAAGTAGTTGCATTCTTGGATGTTGGTAAACGTCAGATGTCCATTTTTTTTTGCTGTTGATCTACTATTTGATATATTTTAATTATTTTAAAAGTCGCACATATTAAATATACTATACGTTTATATAGTGCCATCGATCATATATTTATGGATATTGAATCTAAATAATGAACTCATAAATATCAAACTCAAAGTTCCGTGTCATAGATTTTTTTATGCCACTTATTTTATATTTATATTTTTCAAAAAAAAAATATACCCAAACACTGAAGAGTACAAACAATTCAGAATATATATTCATTTTTATGAGATATGCGCCCCCACAATTTTTTTTTGAAATTCAATTTGTAGTAGATCGAATAATTATTAAAAGAGGAAATATTTTTGTCCTCTAATATTTTTTTCCGGTGAAAATACTCCAACCATATGTGGACGGTTAATTTGAGCATGTGCTTTATTTTTTTCTGCTTCCATCGATTCTTTCACATTTTTCATTATAAAACTCACTCACTCTTCTATCATTTCTCTAACCAAATTCTAATTTTGACTTTTCCTCATTATATAATATTTCATTAATTTATGTCATCTCTATGTTATAGAAAAGAGTTGCGTTGCAATGAATGTGAATTTTGAAATATTAAATTCTTGGATCAAGTTGCATTGAATATGAATTTTTGAATATTAAATTCCTGTCTTTTAGTGATCATGTGGATAAATTTGCATTGAATATGAATTTCTGAACATTAAATTTTTGTCTAAAGTTTTATTGAATGTGAATTTTTGAATATTAAATTCTTATCTTTTAGTAACAACACATGGATTACTTAATTTGTGAATATTAAAATTGTTTTTTCATGGATGAGTTATGGAAATTTCTAACATATCTTCAAAATTAGGATTTTGTACTATGAATATCATTTATAATGCGATATAAACACTCACCAGAAGGCAATGTGAACATTTTATAGAAGACACTCTGAACACTCTTTTGAAAACGTTTTAAACACTCTGCAGAAGATTCTTTAAACACCTTGTAGTCCCTATAAACACCATTCAGATGACACTCTGAACACATCAAAAAGTGCTATAAATACCTTCTTAAAGGCCTCTGAACACTCTACAGAAGGTGCTCTAAATACCCCCAAAAAATATTTTATGAACATTCTTTTCGAGGCACTCTAAATGCCCTGCATAAGATGCTCTAAAATTTAACACATAATGAATTTAGCGCTCAAATTAATTTAGCACGTATTTAATTTAGCGTGATAATTAATTTAATACATAATTAATTAAAAGAAGGGTGATTGATTAAAATAAAATACGTGCATAATTAGTGAAATATGATTTTCCGTTCATGGGCAGCCATCATCTTCAAAAATGAATTTTCGCTAATTCCAAGTGTTCATTTTTGTAATAAAAAATGCTCATACCATCTGTGAGGGGTGTTCATATATTATGTACATATGTTCTTACAGTTGATAAGAAGGTGGAGGATTTTTTTCAAAAGATTTTTATAGAGATAGTTAGCACGACCCTTATTAAAAAAATATATCAGTTAATTATGATGAACTAACATAGATGATAAAATATCACATAACTTTATAGAGTGACATAGGTTTAAGTTTTGAGAATGACATATATATAAAGAAATATATGTCGGTGTTAATATGAGCCCTATTTGTTTTTAAAAAAAAATGATAAACTAACTTTAAGATACGACATCTTAATTTAGTATACAATAGTAAAATTCATAAAATTTTAATCAACATATGCATATAGCATAGAAATGACCATATAACTGCTTGAATTCGAGAATTTATTTTCGATTTTATATAAAAATCTTAATATTTGGGCCATTAAATATTTGTATTATTGAAATCTTCTCACCACGTTACAATTTCACTTGCTTGATAGTTCTGCTTGAAACGAATATTCTTTGTTCGATGCACTTTTTTGGGGATTAATTTAGGGAAAAGGGTAGTTCCGATGTTCATTGGACCGAAAATGGTTTAATGGGTGGGTTTTCACCGTTGGATTTTCGATCTGTACTGTTTTCAAAGTCATGGTAAAATTTAAGTACGAATCATAACACGAGTGAATGGTAGATTTTACTATCAAATCTAATCTCGGTCCGATGAGCATCGGAACTCCCCTTTCCCATCAATATATCATGTAGCATTAAATATCTTATATATGAATAGTGAATTTACTTTGGTCAGGGTGTCAAATGTGTGGCGGTGACGTCAGACCCGCTGGTATTATTCACTGCATATAGGATATATGTAGGGCTGCAAGAAATATTCGAAGTTCGTAGTTCGTTCGTGTTCGATTCGAAAAAAGTTCGAAAAAAGTTAGTTCGATTCTAGTTCGAAATTAATTTCAAATCAAACTGATTCGATTCGAAATTATATCGAATCAAACTCAAACCATGATGAGTTCGTTCGAAATGTGTTCACGAACTATTTTTGTTTGAATTTATATTAATTATTTGATTGTTTGAGACTTTGAGTAGTATGAATTTATATAACATTTATTATTTTTTGTTGAATGAACTTTTAGTTTTGTATGAATTTATATTAAATTGACATATTTTATATTTTATTCTGTTATTTTGATATGAATTGTGGAATTTGTTCACCTAATAATTCTATTTCAAACTATTTACGAATCAAATCAAACAGTTTCGAATATTTAACGAATCAAATTTCAAACAATGATTTGAGTTCGAAACGCCTATCTATTTCAAATCAAACTAGTTCGAAATAGATTTCAAATCAAACTCAAACACAAGTCAGTTCGTTCGTGTTTGATTCGTTTGCAGCCCTAGATATATGCTATTAAGTGTGTTGTAGTTAGGGATGTCAATTATTGATCTGACCTGATGGATTATCTCGATTCGATCTGATATAATCTGAAGATAAATGAGTTGGGTATGAATTTAATTTTTTTGATCCGAATCGGGTTGGATCGGGTTCGAGTCAACCCGATCCGATTAATTATATTTTTTGAAGTAATTTTGTGATTGAGTACTAATTAAAGCTTAAATATACACTAATTAAGATTAATTATAAATTAATTAATATTTTATTAGTTAAAATTATATAAAAATAATTAATAAATATTTAATTATTTTATATGGGTCGGATCGGGTCGACCCGTGACCCGTCGGGTCGGATATGAGTCAAAAAAATTTGACCTGAATTTAATTGAGTCAGGACAAAAATAATAATAAAATAATATAACCCGACCCATTGACACCCTATATGCATATAGTGAATGTAAAATTTATGACTAAATAACCTATTAATTTTTTTTTTAGTTCCAGAGACCATCTTAATCTGTCCTCGTTACAATAAAAATAGACTTTAATAGTTACATGAGAAATGTTATGTCAAAATTACTATGTTAGTTTTGATAATAAAGGACATGTTTAGAGACATTACATGTAAAAACATTGGAAGCGTTATGTAATACAATAGATATAAGAGAAATTATAAAACATAGTGCAAACAAAAAAAAATATTATTTTAAAATTGTTAGCAAATCAAAGAACATATATAGGAAAAAGTTATTTCTTAGAAATTATTGTATTTTCTAGATAATTCCACATAATGGCGCAGATCAATAGATCCACTACAGAAAACTAAACTAATGTTTTAATTATCCAGCGGATAATATGAAGCTATGATCCACATTACATAAACGTAGCCAATTAATGTTATGCATAGAAAATCACTAAATATATTATTCAGTTTCTTAAGATCATATGGAACTCTGTATGCCCGATCTAGTTGCTTTAAAGATGTAAAGGAATCCTTAACATATAAATTACAGAAAAATTTGCTCCACAGAAAACCACACAAAAGAAATTCACTGGACAAATAAAAATTTTATGTACGAAATAATGAATTGACGCTGCATTTCAATGTAAGAAATATTATAAATGTGATGCCTTCAATTGACCGGAGAATATATTTGCTCATTTCAGCGAGGATAAGCACATCAGGTTAGTTGCAATTTGACTTCTATAACTTCTTTTTGAAATATATTTTCTTAGTTGATTAAAGTGTTCAACAGTCAAGCCTTCCGTTTTCAGCATGAGGTTAAATAATCTAATTATTTTCTGACCCCATGTTTTTACACGAAAACATTATTTTAAGAAAGTAAAAATAAATATCATTATCTTTGTACATGTAATTCTTTCCAGGCACCATCAAAATCTTGAATTTCTTAATTGCTACAGAATACGAATAAAGTTTGAGCCTACCAACCTCTTAATTTACCTTTAAGCACGGAATAACCAAGGCATGCTTGAAAGAATTTTTCTCTTCGGAAATATAATAAAAATATATAAATAAAACCTACAAGAATTAATATATTGACAGACATTTTCGAAGGTGCAAATTTCACGAAAAAAAAGAAAAAGAAAAAGAAAAAGAAAGATGGATCGATATATAAAATCTCAATTATATTTCCTTCATATGAACATACAATTTCAACAAACTTAACTATAATTAAATTAATTTGTTTTTGAGATCTGTATAAAAATGAATAAACAAAAAAATTATTATATTACAAACTAACATAAAATAAAATCTTGTGTCCGGAATTGATTTTTCAATCTATGTAAAAAAACTAAGTCCCTAATTCTGGAGCTGAGGAGGAAAAAAAAAACCAAGAATTTAATGGCCGCCTCCTCCGGGACTGGGTCCAGACGGTAGCCTTTCCAAAATCGATGACATAACTACGGTTGCCTTCTGATACAATGCTTCATATGCTGCATCGACATGAGAAAGCTCTGGTGCGGGCCGAGCAGCTCTTGTGCATTGTGCGCTACTCATCACGACAACAACGACAAACAAGGCGTATAGTATCAACAGACTTATCCTCTGATTGTATCTCATGATTGTAATTCGTAAGAGATCAAGCAAAACTTAAGCCTTTGGGCTTTTTTCTTCTGTTCCTTCTCTTTTACTTTCTTTGAAGGTGTTTGGAGAGGTGATGTTGAGTGTGTTTTGATGGTCTACTTCCGGTTTAAGCAAAGCTTGTGTATATATAGGCACAAAACAATATGCTCTCTGTTCTTGTTTTACTAGTTCTTGGTCAACAAGTCGTATGTGAATCCGTACAAGGATAGAGTTCCTTAATTCTTGGTGATGACAGCAGAGAATGAAGAAGTCAATATATATATATATTGAAAAATATGAGGGGTTAGTTGGCATGCTAAACATGTTATGACCGGCATATATTTGGAAGATAACATTCAAAGTAGTCATTTCCATTTCAAAATTCCCCTTGAAATCAATAGTGTTTAAAGATAATTAATTAAAGGGTAGGTACAAGGAAAATATCTCAGTTAGTAAAAGTTTTTTCTTTTCCTTTTTTTGAGATAAAGATGGATGAAGATCTCTACCTTCAAATTTCATTATCGATGACACTAATTTGTAAAGTGATATCGTAATTATGACCAAAATATTAAAAAGACAAAATAAAATTATAAAAAAGAAAAACGACACTTTTTTTCTAGCCTGAAAACCAACTTTTATGCTGTCGTCACAGTTGGTAAAAATAATCTTGAGGATAAAGAAAACAATTTCCTTTCTTCTTTCCCCTAAATAAATTCTAGAAAAATATATAAATATAAATAAAATAATTTCGTTATATAATCTTCGTCGGATGAAAGAATAAAATATAAGTTTCTATAAGATAAAGAAAGATATATGCAAATATTATGCACTGCGTGCAGCCCACACAATACCATATAATAAGCCTTAATTTGCTGTCCTTATTAATGATTCTGATCTAATTGAAATTTACCCTACAAAATTTCATGCCCTTATGGACCGTTATTAATATTCGATGGGATATTCTAGACTAATTGAATAATAATTGAATCTTCACACAATACATATACATATAGTGCATGCAGGTAATATATAAGAGCATCTGCATTGAGGTCGATTGTTAAAATTAAGATTTCATGCCACGTCATCAAATTGACAATCCATTTTAAGAGTGACATTTCTGAATAAAATGAAATTATCAAAATGGCATTGTCATAATTAATTTTCTGTTTCTCCACTGACATGGCTTATCAAATGAATTGTCAAATTTAGATAATTATTTAATTTTGTCTAGTCTCTGCATCCCTGAAATTTAAATGACAATTGTCAAATGAGATTTGATAATCAATTTGACAATGGGATGCAGATGCTCTAAGTGTTGTACTTGTTTTCGAATTCAGATTGGTATGATCTTTGCACAATTTTTTTTTTGAAGCAGTGGGATTGATTACCCTCCTGTGATTTTATTCAAAGGTAAAAAATATTTACATAGTCCATTTACAAGCAAAAAAACGGATAAGAAGAAAAGAAAGAGAGGCCGAAACCTTACAAAAAAAACCAAATTACGAAAAAAAAGAAGAAGAAAAAGAATTAGAAATCTAAATTTTGAAAATTCTTCAAGAATGCTCGTTGCTTCTAATTTTTTGTCATAACTCAATGTTGAGGATCACCTTCATGGTTAGGCTATCCCATGTTAGCTTATTATTTTCTATTTTCAAAGACGCATATGTTTCTCTTTTCCATATATTTCAGCAAATCGTTGCATATATGCTTGCTACTCCCGAGCATAGAAACAAGTTTGTGATTCGGAAATGTTCGGTGAATTCAAAAATTTGAGATTTGAGTTAATACGGATATAATTTGAAAATAATTTATTTTATATAATATAAATATTAATATTAAAATGTTAGAACTTTAAAATATATAAAAAGAACATAAAAAATATTTAAAATATTATATAATATTTTTTCAAGAATTTTTTTATTCATGAATAAAATATTTTTGACCAAAAAACATATTATATATTAAAATGATGAATTATTCATGAAATATCCGGAAAAAATAAAAAGAATTATTCATGAATTATGTTATTATGCTCCGGAGTTCGTTAGTTTTCCAGCATTCAGGGTACGAGAGAAATATATGACAGAAGATGACAATAGATGAAAATTGGTGATTTTTCGGTAGGATATTGTTCCAAGTAGGGGTGTAAACGGATCGGATACAGACAGATAATGCTATTACCGTATCCTTATATTTTTTTTGGATACGGATCCGAATACAGATAGTATCAAATATGAATATGAATCAGATATTCGATGGATACCGGATACGGATCGGATATCGGATAGATATACATACAAATATGGATATATTTCGGATATTAAATACAATATTGTATGTATCATTGGAAAAAAATACATAGTATTTTATGATAAAATCATTAATTATAAATTTTAAATATTAATTATTATTATATTAGTAGTTTAAATGTATAATGAATTATAAAAAATATGATACATTAACATAAATTAAATATAAAATAAATTAGATTTATAATGAATGATAAAAATCTAATTAAAAAATATATAATAGAAATATTTTGGATACATATTCGGATAAAATCGGATATTTTCAGATAATGTCGGATATTGATAAATAATAGCTAAACGGCGAGATACAAATAGGTAAGGGTCTTACCATATCCACATCCATAAAAGAATTTTGGATATAGATTCAGATACGAATATCTCCGGATATAGATACAGATACAAATCGATAATTTTCATTATTTTTTGGATCGATCATGGATAAAATCGAATAATATCCGATCCGTTAACACCCCTAGTTTCAAGTCCATTGTGTGAAGAAACAGGATAAGAAAATATGATGATATTTGCACTCTCATAATGGATTCTTGATCAGATTCATATCGGACGACTTGAATCATTCATCGCATGAGTTTGGTCCGATGCCCTTCTGACCTTAAAGAATAATAAAAGAAAATTAAGACTTTTGAATCGAAATGAAATTATAAATTAATAAAAGAAAACATGATTAAGATGAATAGCAATAAAATTTTAAATTAATAAAGAGTTCAGCACAGCCCATGTATGACTTTGGGCCATAATCTCGGCCTACACGGATCGGAAACTTTTTTCCTATTCCGGGCTTCAAAATTCATGATAAACTTCAATGTTATTTTCAAATATGTATATTTTTCAAATATACGCATTAAAAAAATATAATATTAGAATGCAAATATTTATGATTTATCATCTCTAAAATTTATTTGTTTAAACTTGTAATTATTTTTAGATATTCGAATGCTTGTATTGGGACGATCGTGATCCAATACTTGAGTTTGAAATATTTGATGGAACAAAACATAAAAAGTGTGCGTTAAAATAATATTTGTGATTGTGTAAGATAGAATTTTTTAATATATTATTCCGAATTTCACGTGTAATTATGTTGAATTGCGCGACAAATATATAACTGTTTAACATATATTTCGCCATTGTTATTACAAATTCTCTCTGAATTGATTGATATTGAATTAAATATATTATATTCTTGTTATTCCGTTGTTTTCTTGAAGCATGAAACTGTAAAATAAATAAATAAATAGAAAAATAATCATTTTCTCGATTTTAGCTTAGAACTTAGATCTCATCATCTTGGATTGAGAAGTAAATCAAGTAACGAAAATAACATGATTAGATAAAGATATTCTTGTCCATTTAAAATAATTAGTTAATTGCCCATGGTTAGCTCTATTTAATTATAAAGAAACACATACGAATCAAGTGCCAAAATTTCTTTTTTCATATAGATAATGATATTTGCCAATATTCTACATATGCAACCAAAAATTGGGCCACACTAGTATTACTTATATACTATAATTAAAAGAAAATAATAAAACAACAATTGCGTAAGCCAAGACCGGAGAATGGAAAACAACATAGATTCGCCACCCATTCTTAGTCTCAATACTATTTTTGTTGCAAATAAAAAAATAAAAAAATAAATCCAACATGCATAAATTGATACATAAAAACTCCAATACTCTAATACTCCATTGACATATTAATGGCCGTCACCAGGGCTAGGTCCGGACGACAACCTTTCCATGAACGCAATCATCATATTTCGCGCCTTCGCTTGCAGAGTCCCGGCCGGCACGTCGCTTTCGAGAATCTGAGGAACGGGTCTCACAGCAGCGGCATATGGCATGCAGTTTATTGCTACAACTATTACGAGAAGGATGGCTAGTAGCACAACGTTCTTTTGAGAAATCATGGTTTATACTTGACTTTGTTTTGGTTGTGTTTGCAAGATGATGATATATGCATGAAGGAAGGATATGTGTGCAAGTATGAATATATAAGCGCTGAGGGGGAGAAGTCTAGTTAATTAGGGAATTAATACTTAAGGAGTAATGTGTAACACGGCATGCGCAATTTACAGGTGTCTAAAAATTCTTTTAGCTATTCTACTCTTTTGACCAATAAGATAAGGAATGGTCAAGGAAAGAATTTTGGCGGCATTTAATTTAGTCAACAGTTTGATACGTACCTCTAGGTGCTAGACTGCTAGCTAGCAACTCATAAAGAACTATTAAATACGTACAGTATTCATTTCTGTATAATTTATTAAAAGTAACAATTAATGATAAGTATAACTTACGAAAGTTTACTAATAGAACTAATTTTCTATTGATCAAACGGACAATTAAATATATATTTCATTTTGATGGAAATGAGGAGTGCGGACGTACATCATCCTCACATCATGCATGACATATATATAGACGTATATATATACACACACACACACAACCTTTCTCGCATAAAATTTTTGAATGAGAAGTTCAGTTATGTTCGAACGGACTTTATTTTTTATTATTATTTTTTTATAACCAGATTACGTCAATGTGTAAGAGTAAGTAATATTGCATGCCTTTCTCTTGTAGGAGTTTCGTGCTTGAACACAATCATATATTAATATTTTTTCCTATAAGAAAATAAGTTATTCGAGTCATAGCTTAATTAATGCAAATATTAACTGAATTTCTAAAACTTCTTACAATTAGAGGGAATGGCTTAACCTTAGACGTAATCCTTTTTAATATAAATTTCAAGTGATATTTGAGAATAAAACATTAATTAATGAACCAATAAAAAGGCAATTCATCACGCATATACTACATTAAACACATGTAGTACAGTAGTAGTATTACTGTTGAAACATTGAAGCAGTTATTGAGATTTTGGAGAAGAGATATTGAAAGCTTGTATGTTGATATTTTCTGTATCTATATTCGGTACTGTACATTGGATATTTATTTAGGTGTACCAATGATACACTTAATGTTACCATAACGGTAACACACTATATGGACCTATGATGTAAATATCTGAGGCCCATAATCCTATATCTCTAATAATTGCTATACCTATTAATTATTTACATTTCTAACAATTACAGAACTCTTATGAACTTTTTACTTGCGATCAAGAGCCACTTATTAATATTATATTTTTTGAGAATCACTAGCTAAACTCCTAACATTAAAATAAATAACCTCGAGTAAAAAAATGACCATGATGCTCACAATTATTTTGATTTTATTTGAACTGTTGCATATATTTTACCAGTTTAAACTGTTTTCCAGTTTTGATTTCAAATTGATAGCTAGAAAATCACTTGATTTTTTAAGATAGTTAGAAAATCACTTGATTTAATTATTATGAGCCATTCAAAATGAGTCATTTTCTAGTTATCTTAAAAATAGTAAAAAAATATAAAATTTGGTCTCTAACTAGATTTTCATATGAAAAATATTTTGACCGGTCGGATCGACCATTTAAACTTTGAAGATGGAGAAACGGTCCGTAGCACACGAGCCATCCGTGCTACGCGTAGCACCGTAGCCAAACTATCTCTCTCTCTCTCTATATATATATATATATATTATATGATGTAGAATACATCCAGTGATTTACATTTATAAATTTATACATGAATAAGTAAATAGACACAATCGCATAATCATTGTATATGTCATCTTATATGTGTACACAAAAATATATTATTTCAATGTTATTTATATTTATATCAAGCAATTAAAATTTATATTTTTCATATGCATACAATTGTGATGATGTAGAATGCATTCAGCGATCTATATTTATTAATTTATGCATGGATAAATAAATAGACACAACGGGCACCAATTGTCACACCCCAGAATAAATTGAACGGATTAGGGGTGCTTAATCCCGCCACGGACGCACGACGAGACGTGCGTACGGAAGGCTAAATGAATAAAATAAAGCAATCACAGAGTAAACAAAATAATAATAAATATAAATACATTATCATACAGTCCAGAATGAACAAAGAGAATACAACGCCTGTATAGGCGGGGCTAGCTCCATCGGAATGGGCAATAAATCTCTCAAATAAAAACCCAAAAGAAAGAAATAAGACTAAAAAAACCCCGATGGATCCTATCCAACTACCCGGCTCACATGCAAATACAGCGAAGCATCCCTGTCATCGCGTAGGACTGTCCCTAGCACTAGCTCCAAGAAAATCCCAAACCTAAAATACCTGGATCCCACAACCACCATGGAAACGTGAGTAATTTTAATAATTACTCGGTACAGATTTAGATCCAGCCTTAAGATTTGATCTTCTTTCCTAGACTGGACCCAAAAACCGATACTGGTGTTCAACATGTAGTATTATATTCATGTAAAAATAAAATAATATTTTATGCACATTTTGAGAAGCTTGTCTAAATGCTATGACATGAAATGTCAAGAACCCAAAATAAAAAGGCTGTGAAAATAATAATATAATATATAATATAAGGTACGAAAATAACACACCCATAATAAATACCCGGATTATAAATTTACCAGACTCATCCCGAGCGGGCACTACCAGGGCCCAACTTACTAACTCGGGTCTTGCCTAAGCGGGCACTACCAGGGCCCAACTTACTAACTTAGGACTTTATGTTTGTGCCACGACAACGCCGCACAAACGACAATTCGGGCTCCCGGGGTGATAACGCCCTAGGAGAGTGAACGGCTATAAAGCACGTACTCTAGTCTGCTGAATCTGGTAATTTACCTTACAAAATAGAAGCAAATGGATATAGTATGTCTTCAGTTGCCATATCAAAAAAAAAGAGATGACTACCCGTGAATTATCAAATCGGAAACAAATGGGAGCGTACACTGTACCAACCAAGGGTCAGAGGACCGCATCCCGTAAAAGTATCAAAATGAAATATAAATAAATGGGAGCCTACACTGTACCCACTAAGGTCAGCGGACCGCATCCCGACCCAAAAGAGAAAGCCCTTCGGACAATACTAGGATCCTAAATAAGCCGGATAAATATAATAGTATAGTATCATGAAGTAGATTCCAGTCTCGAATATGGCCGCCCACACTAAACACTGAAGTACATGGTATCCTAATCGCTCAAATTTTGATTAAAAATTTAATCATATCAAGAATAATAAAAATATAATATTGATCAAAAGAAAAACACTCTGACACAGCCGAACCCGCCAAATGACGGGATCGATGGATAACCCGACAGGAAAAGATGCGTAGTACATATACAGACCGGTGGGTCCCATGAGCCTATGGGTCACCGTACGTAACCACAACGGCCTGATTATGCAATGCAGCTCAGACTGAGAATTACCCGGTCCGCCTCTCAGCACTCCCATGCATTTAATGCATGATTTACTACCTGACTTAATTAATAATTAGTGATAGTAATAATATTTTCCTAATAAATATAATCTACAACTTGAATTATTTAAATCTATCAAATCCTAACTCGGGACTATTTCTCGAATCCTACTCTTATCATGTCTACGTGCAATATGACATGATATGACATGCGAATGCGGGTATGTCTCAAATATGCTGGTCAATTTACCGAATGCATATGACAGGTCAGATTTAGGTCTCTAATCATTTTTGGTCAGAAAACACCGCAATTCCGATTTAAAAGCAATTTATTTTTTTTCGGTTTGGGTTCCTAATTCTGAAGAAAGAAATTCAAATCCCAGGAAACCGTACCTGAGACTGCTGGTGAGGATCTCGAAGTCGCTCTACTCCGGAGATAGAACACCGGCCTCAGGGTCGGCGTCCGCGTATGTCGGGTCGGGAGTGACCTCGTACTCCGCGAGTGGATCCGAGTCGACTGTATCACCTATTTAATTTAATTTAGATGTTTATTAGTCTCACTTGATTGATTTTGAATTTAACAATTAATTTATATTGACAATTAAATTAACGTTTGCTCGGTTTTCGTCGTCTTTTCTTGAAAATTCGGCGGCATTCCTACTGCATATATGCGGTGTCGGAAAGTCTAATTAACGTATTTTGTTCGAAATGCTGCGTATGTCATTTTAAATCATCTCTTTTATATGTTTATTATATTTTTCTCGGATTTGTAGATTTTAGTCATTTAATTTCGTTAGTGTTTAGTAATAAATCCCCTTTTTGATTAATTCACGTTTCGATCATAATTACCATCTGTTTACTTGTTCATTATCTTTATCGTGTTTCTCGTTTTGTAAAGATTAAGTTTTTTAACGAATTAACTCTAAAACGAATAGATATCAAAAATAAATCAGTATATGCACATCGAGATAATTATAAAATTCATAATTCATTTTATTAATTTTATTTCGATTACATATACAATTTGCCATACAGCGGAATAAGGAATACAAATAAAAATCCTACTAAATGACTAAAACTAAAATAAAACAACAGTTATGAATTAAAAATAAAAATAAAAATTGATTAATATATATTATATATACAATATTTTATTTTATTATTCTTTTATTTATTTTAAAAATAGAGAAATTGATTAATATATATTCTAATATATATTAATTACATTCTAATTATTACTTTTATTATGTTTTTAAATTATGTAGTTTACTTTATTATATATAAGTATTATTATCGAGATTTTTATAAGTTAGAGAAAATAGTTTTTAAAAATAAAAGTAAAATAAAAAGAAATAAAAGAAAAGAAAAGAAATAAATAAAATAAAATAAATGAAAAATAAATAAAACATAAATAAAGAAAAAAATATTATATTATTAATGTGTTAGTGTTTTAATGTTCGGGATCATACGCTGACTACCAAATCATTAGAGCCTATGCTCTGATATCTCGTATTCGGTGGCAGTCAGGGAATTTAATCATTTCCCGTCTTTAAGTTTACGTTATTAATAATGGGTACCGCCAAACCTTTCGAGGCGGCTTCCAATTAATTAGTCACATTTTAAATTATGCACTTTTAATTATCTTTAGACTTTTAACATTGGGCCTTATTTTATTAACACTAATCCTAATTAATAGTTTGAGTTGATTAGGTTGATTTATCGGCCCAATAAGTAAAATTGAATCTGATGGATAGAAATGAACCTAATCCATTAACTAAAAGTTCATTATTCCTTATTAGTCCATTTATCTCCCCAAGTCCAATAAGTTCTTTCCAGCCCATTTAGAATTTGTTTACCTAACCAACCCAGCATTAAAGTTGGCCACATTTGGACATCCCAAGTCATAAAATCCCATTCGACAGATCAAGAACAAGCCAAGCAACAGATCAACAAACAACGAATGAGCAGCAAGTCCAAGGTTGTACATGAATCGGTACAACCATACAACCATCATGGTATAGGCAATAGGGGTACAGTACACACATACGACGACAAGTAGCAACAAGAATACCAAAGACAAGACAACAACAAGCAACCCAAAGACCAACACAATCCAATCAACAAGACCCATACCAAAGAATCAACCAAATAAGGCAGCAAAATCCCACAGACATTACAAGCAACACAAATCAAGCCAGCAATAGCACAACAATCAAACAAGCCAGTGACAGCACAACATAGAGGGGAAAACTGGTACCAGCACAGGTTGTACCAGAAATGACACAGAGGCAACAACAACCCAAAATACCAGAACCAAATCAAGGCAGCAGTGTAACAGACCAGGTAGCTAGAGTCAAGGTATCAAAACCAAGAAGAATTGAATGAACAGGTCCGGACAAGGGTCACTTGGTACAAAGAACTGACCTACACTGGTACCACTTTAGAACAGAGCCAGAAACAAATGGAACAGCAGAGGAAAAAGGAAATAACACACAGAGTAAGGCAACCACAGGGCTCGATGGCCCTTAAGCAACAAGCCAACCAGCACAGATGACCAAAGAGCAAATCAGATACCAGAGGGGCCTCACCTCACTGGTACCAGTGGTACCAGTGTATCAAGGTACACCACAGTCCAATAAACCAGCCAGAATACCAGTAACCAGAAACCAGAGCCCAACACAAAAAGGTGTACCAGATCAGATAAGACCCCAAATTGAAAGGGGTTAGTCTACCCTCTTACCAGAAAAATACCAATGACCCAAAGAATCATCTACGTAACGATGATCGAACCGAGAAACCAAAGAAAGTAACCCAACCCAAAACAGCACAGACAACAACACACGGTAAGGAGTATAACAGAGCAAACCAGCAATCAGAACAATAACCGGAAAAAAAATTATAATCTTTATCAGCAAGGAACAACATGTTGTTTACCCCTGAAAATTCAGGGAATTAAAAAGCAACTTGGGACAAAAGATTCAAAAATTCAAGGAGTAATTTTAAAAGCCCGAAGAGGCTTAATTCAAGTCCAGAAGCACCAAGAAAAAAAAAGAATTCAGTGAAATGCTCAAAAATCAAAATTCTTAAGAAAAAAATTAAATGTCGAAGCTCTACAAATTCAAATCGAAAACCTCTTCGAAACCCAAAATCTCAAAACTCAAATTTTATGGTAAAATCAAATTCTCCATAAAATTCTGAGAATTTTCATATATTACTTGATATTTTTGGAGTTACAGAAGTCAAAGAAATTCCAAATTATCGATTAATATTTTTGATGCTTGACCAAGGAGCAAAATGGTAAATAAAAATTACCATAAATTTTATTATATTTCAAGGAATTTTTGAGCAAATTTTGGTGCAATTTGGACAAAGGGATCTTTGAGAAACAATTTAAAAGCAAAGGAGAAATAAGAAAATCAGCAAATGGAGGGCTCCAATTAAAAATCAAAATGGAGAGGGGCTAAATTCGAAAATTCCCATTCTGCTACAGTGCGTGCTACACGATGTACCGAGCCTCTCCATGGTGTAAAATTCAAAAATGGTGATGGTGCTTCCGTGCGACGAAAACCCACATATTATATACCGTTGGAAAGAGCACGGAGAAGAGAACACAATGAGATAAAGAACTTACAAAATGATGGAGCGGTTTGGGAGAAAACTGAAGAGGAAGTTTCCGATCCAAAAATGAAATTGAGCAATCCGAACCATAATTGATCAAATTGACACTTCAAACACCTTCTCCATGGTCACAAGAGATTGTTTAAGGGCTTGGTTGAATTTCATTAGCTTTAAATTGGTGAGACCACGAACTCGCAAATCGGGTCAAAAAACCGAGTTGGTCAAACTCTATACCAGAGCATTCTATTGATTGAATAAACATTATAGATCAATTTCTGGGATCAATTAGATGCTAATCAAACTTTGAAACACAAGAAATGGTGAAGAAATGAAGAAGAACGGCTATGAGGCTTGAAATCGGGTTTGAAGGCAAAAACGGGTCTCGGGTGCGTAATTGTGATCCGACAAGGTCTAAAATGCAGGAAGGGAGTGGCAAGAACGTGTTTGAACCTCTACAACCTTCTAGAAGTTCTTAGAATCATCTGGTGACCAAGTGGTGGTTAGGGAGGGCAAATTTGTAAATTTTCAGCAAACATAACAAACTCCACTTGTCCTCTCAGCTGTTAGAGCACATTTAAAACACTTAGAACTGGTCTAATACATCATAAAACGTTCAGAAGAGTATGAGAAGATGAATGAAGGGAGTTGGTGCATAAATTGGTCAAAGAAAAGTCAAACCGATCTCATACACCCATCTACTACCCCCTAGGCCTATATAAACCCCTCTCCTCCTTCAAACAAAAGAGACACAACCCATCCCAAGCTGAATGCTAATCCAAAACGCTGCCAAAACCAATTGAAGCTCAAATTAGATACAAAATAAGATCCAATCTTTGAGTTGAGATCAAAATCAAACCCAAAGATACAAGATTCAATCAATTCCTCTTCTACTCAAGCTATAAATTAGATCTAGGTAGGCATATATCCTGTAAATATAGATATCAAGAGTGTATTAGAGCTTGTAATTTTGATTCGTGCAATAAAGATGAAATTTTTCATGTGCAATATCGATTTTTCTTCTTCTTCTTGATGTTCTTATGTTGCAATTCGATCTTTTTCATTTTCTTTCTTTTCTTTTGGCTCAAATCTGCATACAAACATCATTGAATGTTAGATTGAAGCTAAATGATGCATTTAAACTGTTTAAGATCAATGAATCCCTTATAAATGCAAAATCAGCCCTAAAATAGCTGAAAATGCAATAAAATAAAAAACGGGATGAGATCTTTTCCAAATCTTATAAAACTTTCAGATCTCGTAGAAATAAGTCATATGAATCTACAGAAACTGATTTTACATTTTTTTTATTTTTCTATAAAAAGTTATAGGCTTTTTAATTCTAAAAAACAGCAAGTTCTGGTAACATCCATTTTCTCTTTCCCTTTTTCATTTTTTTTTTTCATTTTTTTCATTTTTTTTTATTTTTCTTTTGGCTCAAATCTTCATACAAACATCATTGAATGTTAGATTGATGCTAAATGATGCATTTAAACCGTTTAAGATCAATGAATTCCTTATAAACGCAAAATCAGCCCTAAAATGGCTGAAAATGCAATAAAAAGAAAAATAGGATGAGATCTACTCTAAATCTTATAAAACTTTCAGATCTTGTAGAAATAAGTCATATGAATCCATAGAAACTGATTTTATATTTTTTTGATTTTTCTGTAAAAAGTTATAGCCTTTTTAGATCTGAAAAACAGCAAATACTGGTACAACATTTTCCGCTTTTGCCCCTGATCTGATTCGAAAATAAAAAATCATATCTCTGCTACTCCGATTTAATTGAAATTTTGTGAGCATCTAGATCTAGTTATAGTGCATCTCTCTGTAAATTTTCATAATTTTTAGAGCTTCATATCATTTTATATGAATTTAAATTTAAGCATAATAAAAACCAACAAGCTCTTCTTAGCTTTGGTGCCGGCTAATACAAAGTCGCGAGTGCCTGATTTTGGGGAGTATAAGCTTGTGCCGGCTATACACAGCCGCAAGTGCTCGCTTCTGTTGAGATTTAAAATACTTTTTTTGAAATTACATTCTTATATATGCATATTCCCCTATACAATTGATAATTACCTTCTACAAAAATAATTTTTCTATTGAATAAAATCCTTTTAAAACACATTTAAGATAGGCTTAAATAAAAATATTATAAAACTGAAAGTTATTACAAATATACTCCTTAAAATGTTCATATTTTTTCTGAAATATTTTCTTTAGTAGATTGTTTAAAATGTTCAAAATATCCTCTGCTGTCCAGTTCAGTCCTTTATCAGAAAAGAATTAAAAAACTGTACCGATCCGTAAATGTGACATATATATATTATTTTATATTCATAAAATACATATCAATAGGAGTTTGTATATAAATTTTCATGCAAAAATACGCTTTAAATACCTTTCAAATAAGCAAAACAATCTTGACAGCTCCTGATTTTCAGAACCGTCTTCTGCTGGTATTTTGCTCAAAATAGTACTTTTAAGAGCTCAAAATGAAAAGTGTTCAACATAAAAGTTGTTCGTAACATCTCATTTCATATTTCTGTTAAAAAAAATCAGTATGTTATTAACTCAGTTTACTCTAAAAAAAATAAAAAACAGTATTATCTGCTGAAATCTTCGTAAATTTTCAGATTTGTCCGTTTCTAATATTCCTCCCGAAATAATATTTTAAAGGATTCAAATTAAAAAATATTCAAACTAAAAGTTGTTCATAACATTGTCATTGATATTTTTATCAAATAAAATTAGTATCTTACTAATATATTTTTCTCAAAAAGTCTAAAAAGATCACTACTTGATTATATTTTCTTTACCGATAAAAATCAGAAAAATATTATGGCCCATTCTAAAAAAAATATTTTAAATATTTTCATAATAAGTATAAATAAAAATATAATTTCTTTATAAATAGATCTTAAGAAAATAAATTAAAAATAGTTTCATAATAAATCATTTTCAATTAAAGAATAATCATTTCAAGATAAAATATAATAATTAGAATAAAAATCATAATAAAAATAAAATAAAAATAGTGCATTCATTGAAAATATATAATAAAAAAAATAACATAAAAAATAATAAGATAAAAATTTTCTTAATATAAATAAATATAATTTTTATTCATTAAATCAAATTCTAAATTAAATAATTCTAAATAAAAATATACAAAAATACAAAAAATAAACAAAATTAAATATATAATGAATAAAAAAAAATAAAAAAAATATAACTCTTATTCAAAATCAAATAAAAATTAAATAAAAATGAATTAAATAAATAAATATATAAATAAAAAGTAAAAGACTTTATGATTTTTATTTTTACCAATTAAAAATAAATTCAATTTTAAAACTAAATCAACATTCACCTAAAATAAAGATGAAAATAAAAAAAATAAAAAGTAACTCTCAATTTCAAAATTAAATAAATTTAAATATCAATAAATAAATAAAATATTAGTAAAAATAATAATAAAAAACTAAAAGACTTTTTTTCTTCTTATCAAATAAAAAATTCAATTTTAGAATTAAACCAACCTTAATCTAAAATAAAAATAAATCTCAATATTCAAGACTAAATAAATTTAAATAAGATAAGTTTAAATAATAAATAAATAAATAAATAAAAACTAAATCATTTTATCAATAAAAAAAATAAAAAAAGTCAATTGAGAAGGTGTAAACTACCTTGAAAAGTCCATATATTTCATTCCCTTACTCATAGCGACCGCTTAAAATTGCTTAACTATTCTGTTTATTTTCTCTTTCTTAATCAGAGGTTCCTCGGGTTCAAAGCCCAGGGTAATTAACAATGGGGGCTTGCGCCCATTGGAATCTTAAAGACCCCACAATCTCTAAAACCTTTAAATGTGCATTTCAAATTTATATAAATATACCCCAATGCACACTTAGAGGGATCTCCGTGTCCTTCTTCCGCAATTCATCGCCCAGTTCCTTTTCAGGGCGGTGAGAGGCGCGAAAAAGGGTCGCACACATGTCTCGAGAGAGTAAATGAGCTAGGGTTTACCAGTAAAAGGGCAAGATGGAGGAGCAGAGGGCAAATAGGCACAAGACAGCAAGGGCAAACCAGCAATCAGAACAATAACCAGAAAAAAAAATCATAATATTTATCAGCAATGAACAACATGTCTCGAGAGAGTAAATGAGCTAGGGTTTACTAGTAAAAGGGCAAGATAGAGGAGCAGAGGGCAAATAGGCACAAGGCAGCAAGGGCAAGGGTTGTCGCCTCAATAGTACTTCCGGCTACCACCTCCTCCCTCGATTTTAAAGTTTGTTCTTATCAAGTTTAACTTTCTGACTTTGATTGGAAAAAAACAAATTTTCTCAGCACATGAGAGCAACAGGGAGAGGGAGGAGGCACCTGCACGGGTTTTATAGAGGGCAACAAGTGGGGGTAAGGTCGGGGCAGTAGAGGTCGTCAGCCCACGACCGTTAGGTGGACCTCGGAGGAAGGGTGAGTGCAATAGGTCAAAGAGGGGTAGTGGCACAGAGCGACGAGAGGTGCGGTGAGGTCACTCGGTAGAGTGAGAGAGAGGGGCGATTCGGTGGGTGGGTGAGAGCGACAGAGACAAGGGTAGGCGGTGTCGCCAAGAGAGGAGAGACAGAACGACAGAAAGGGGAGAAAAAAAGGAAAAAGGACGGAGGGGAAAGAAAAGACAGGGAGAGAGGGTAGAGTTAGAGATAGGCAAAGAAAAAGGAGGAGAGAGAGTTAGTGAGAGGGTGAAATTAATAGGAGAGAGAGGGTGTAAGTTTAAGGAGGGATCCTCTGTGGTCCATTCGGTGTAGTGTTTCATGTCAAATAGAGATTTACGGGTTATAAGTTTAATTAGAATCGTTTTAAAAATTAATTTCTTTTGTTATTTGTATTATTATTATTACATATATATTTCTTTAATTGTTGTTTTATGTTATTTATTAATTTGTGTTAAATTATTTTAATTTTTATCTAAATTTTTATTATTGTTTAATTAAATTTCATGGTTTAACACCAATGACCATGATCCTTCCTATATTTTCTATTATTAATGATCAAATAAATGTTTAAGTACTTGAAATTTGATTGTTTATGAAATATAATATTTTATATGAAAACAAGTTATGGCATACAGATTGAAACATGAAAACGTATATTATTTGTTAACAATTTCTTTTAAATTTTGATTGTTTTTTGAAATTAGATAATTCCTATTTTTTTCTAAATTCACAGTGCAAACTTTTAGATAATTTGTTTATTGTGAAAATTTAACCATAATGAATAAAATTAGCATTATTAGAGAATATAGCATTTGATTGAGAATAATCAAACAGAAAGGTGGATTAATTATTTGTTTTCTTTAACATTCGTACGGAATTCTCTCCCAACAATTTTTAGAACTCAACCTTATTTAGTCCGGGTCGTGTTATATATCTTGACACTTGTACCAGTCAAAATTTTGACAGAAATGAGGGTCGAAATACATATCCCGTCGTTTCCTTGCTTCCAATGGTGTTTAAAATTATGATAGTCAATTGAACTTGTAGCATAAACACTGACCGCAATAAAAAAGTCTTTGCAACAAAAAATTAATCAACCAGTGAATTAATAATGGACTTATTAATTATCTTGGTGTAATTAGAGCAAGATACAATAAATTTAGCTGCTCAGCTTGGAGTGGGACAAAAGCCATTTGGTGTGTGCTATTTTGGAAAAAAGAGGATGCCTCAAATATTTCCACCATCCCAAATTGACTCGAGAAGTTGTTCCATTCCCCCCTCAGGCTAAAGTTGGACCAAGATCAGTTCAAAACGTGTTCGTTTTGGGCGCATGAATCCTTCAAAAGCCTCGTACTTTCCGTACTTTGGTTATGACGACATTACGGACTAAGCTGCAAATGAATTAAATTCCATGAATTCATTAGTACTTGAGTTTTAATTTGAAATCATTTTGAACTAAATCGAACTCAAATTAAATTGAACTCGAACTGAAATCAAATTCTAGATGAACTCAATTATTTAAATTTTTATATTTATTTTTATATTATCATAAATAATTAGAGCTAAAATAATTAATATTTTATTATTTTTATTAAAAATTTGAAAAAGTAACTAATATTTATTAACTTAATAATAAATTAATAATATCTTATTAATGTTATAATAAAATAATTATATTATTAGATATATTATTGTCTAAATAGTTAAAAATATATGCTAATAATTATATATCAAACTCGAATTAGTTCAAAAAATCATCAAATTTACTCAAATCGAATTAACAAAAATCTAATCAACATTAACTATAAATTATGAACTTTTCTTACTGCCTTAATCACGGCAGCCTACTTAACGTGCAAAATGTGAAATCTGAGTATCTCTTTGCTTTTTTCTCTCTTTCTCCCACAAATTGCATTTTAATTTTTCTCCCGTCCGACAAAATAGCTACATGCAAGTCCTATATTGACGACATTCTATGTTATAACATATTCATCTCTCAATGCAAAACCCAACACGCTCTCTGCATTAGTCTATTACAAGTTTGGCGGTGAAAAGGATAAGCACAAGGCACAGATAACATTAACATTAACTACGTGTATATTTACAATGATGAGCACCGAATTGACTCTTCATAAAGAATAAACACTGGGGTCCACGTCTCTTTCAAAATCTTGAATGGTTTTCAAAAGTTATGACTATGGCAAGCCAACTTATAAACTTACAATAGCCTACGTTGTATAAAATTGTGTAATAAAAAAACAATATGATCATGACAAGCCAACTTATAACGAAAGCCAAATATTGTATAGAATTGTGTAATCCAAATTATAGCATGCTATGGTTAGGAAATGAAATGTACCTGAGGCAAAAAAAAAATTACTTCTGTATATTAAAGTTATAACTCCATTACTCAAGAAAAAGCGAAATGAAAGAATTCTCTAATGTAAGAAGAGGTGATTATTCAAGAAAACAGTGACATGAAAGGATTCTCCCAATTTGTCAATTATAGTGACCCTCACGAAAGATCAATATTATACCTGGTCAAACCAGATACAACATTCCACACCATTAGGCCTCGCTAAAACCTTGTATTCGAGCTCTGTAAACCCTGGGCCACAAGCTACTGTGTAACGTCCTGATAATATAAGTACCGCCAGTTTACCAATTTTCAGAAAAATTAAATTAGAAATAGTCATTAATTTAATTCCAGGTAAGGTGAAATGGTGATTTAGAGGTACATGGTGATACACGCAAAAGAATGGCTGAAATTGTGGGGAGAAGTGCACGGGGCCAGGTGGGTGGGGGTGTTGGAAGAGGAAGTCACGTGAATTTCAGAAAATGAGAATTCATAGCAAATTCGCAACAACTGTGTTAGCATATATCACATTCACAACATTTATCCCACAAGAAATATATTTCAAGATTTTATAAAATACTATTTATCTCTATACATACATACTACCATAATCAATCACAAAAGAATCAACGGCAAAAGGGTAACCTTATGCTAATGATACATCAAAGCGCTCTCATTCAATGATGCAAAATCATTTAAGTAGAAAAACAATACAATGTAGCTCAGTACTCTCTTGCTTTTCTTCTTAGTTCATTCAACTCATTCTCAATATCGGCATCTCTCAATTCACGGACAGCTGTTCTTCCAGGCGGTAGTTCTCCTTTCTACGGAAAATTAATGTATTTTATGTATTAAAATATATTCCTGATCACTAGAATTAGAAAGATAAATGATACACATAAGTGACCACATATAGAACCTTTTGTTTTAACAACTTAGAGGCTTAGATTAGAATTTCCACCTGGTACACGTACCATAATCAGAAAACATCATGTAGGTGTTTTACTGATAAATTAATTATGACAAGGATCATCATGTAATTCAAAAATTGTGCAGTATTAAATTTGTTAGATCACATATGAATCATCATAATATTCAACTTGAATTTGGATTCAATAGAAATTTGAAACCAAAGCAAATGAATCCACTAAAAATACGTGCAAACAATTATTGTTTACCAGCCAATTCTCATTTAAAAAAATTGTGCAGTATTAAATTTGTTAGATCACATATGAATCTTGAAAATGATGAATTTCACTATAATATTGAAACTTGAATTTGGATTCAATAGAAATTTGAAACCAAAGCAAATGAATCCACTAAAAATACGTGCAAACAATTATGGTTTACCAGCCAATTCTCATTTAAAAAGTTTGTGGTATTTGTCAGATCAAATAGTTTAATTAAATAAATATTCTCATGTACTGCATATCTGGTATAAAATTTGTTGTATAACTCAAACAGTAATTTAAAATATTCAAAAATTTCAAACTACAAAAAGGACTAATAGAATGGGCAAGCACCGTTGGATGCTGCTATATTTTTAATTAAATTTTGATCAGCATATCAATTACCATAGATTTTGATTAGATGTGACCCTTAGTCAAACAACAAGACTCAATAGAACCAGCGACAAACACTTATTTCCAGTTTCTATGTCAAAATTCCAGGGTCATGATTAAATAAACCATTAAGCAAAAAGTTGCATAATGACACCAAAAGGATAGATCCAACCAGTAAAAGGATGAGGCTCCGGTATATACAGGGAGCACTTGAGACCATAACCTGCTAATAACTGTTATATTGGGCAATGGCGTGCTAATTAATTTTACAAAAAAAGGTTGGAATATGAACATTCTGTCCCATGCTTTCAATCAAAAAGAAGCTGAGACGTACAATCGGCAATGCGATTACCTTATGACAAAAGTTTATTCTTGCAGATGAGAAAGAATAAAGGAGCAGGAAATATATGAAAAGCAAAGATCATACCAATGAAGGTCCTGATAACTCTTTTTTGAGATTGGCCAGATCATCCTCCACTGATGAAGTCTCGAGCATGGCAAACTGCAGGCATAGCACATTGTTTAAAAATTATGAATAGGAGAATTTTTTTTAATACTAAAAAATACCTAAAATATTCTTAAATTTGAAAACTGACCTTCCCCTCCAGGTCATCAGTGGTTAACTGATTCAAAGCCTCAGCTTGTGATTCCATTGCCATAACTGCTCGGTCAAAAAGGTATGTCATTATCTTTTAGCTTTTTGGTTGTTTATGTACTTTTTCTCATTTAACTTCTCTTTAATAGGATCCTGTAGTAAATTCCAATTTCTTTTATCCATATAGGAATAAATCACATGAAAAGAATTCAACCTTTTTCTTCCATCTTCTCAAATGCAGAAAGAGCACTGCTGGTATTAACATTTCCTAGCATTTCACTCACTTTTGTTGACGTCCTTAATTACAAAGAAAAACATTCACTCAGATTTAGTATGAATGCATGAAGATGAACCTAGAAAATTAATAGAAGTTGTGTATATTGATACTTGGCAGACTGAGCACGGGCTTTGAGAGTATCCTTCTTCTGCTTCGCCTCTGCTATCTTGCTCTCCAAGAGCTGTAGATCAAGGTTTGTAAAGAAACATATATAAGAAAAAAGTAATAAACAAATTTAAAAAAAATGGGGGGAGAGAGGGAGAGCAAACCTTAGTGTTTGATACAAGATTATCAACCACAGCTTTTTGCTGGTCAAGCTGCATCTTCAAAGAGCTAGCATTATCCTAAGAAAATGAGAAAAAGTGACTTCTTAAACTAGATATATTATTACAACAGCATAGATATGATAATATACAATATAATACAAAGTAGTAGGAGTTCAAGAAGCACATCATGAAAGATTAGCCACTAAGGGACCATAAACTAGTTAGCACTATAAAATGTGAACTATTTGTAAGATATGACTAGAAATACCATAAATCTTCCAATTTTTCATTTGTTGCATTTTCCTTGCAAGTTGGGGGAAATAATAAATGAAGGATAGAAGCAGAAATAAACAAATGCTCTCAAAGGTATCATCCAGACTAAAAAAAATACATGATACACCATGTGACACAAAAGGGCAACTTGGCAAGTTTGGGGAGCTCTTGCAATGATAATAACAAAGAGAGGATTGGAGGAGTTTAATTAATACTCAATTAATCAAATATCAGTCTAGGGGCCTGATTACCAAAAACCTAATACACCACAACCAGCTTAATTTAAATTTCATATGTACTAACAGCATATGACTTGCGCCTTTTAAGAGCCTCCCGAGCCAAATCTTCATCACCTTTCTGAAGAGCAAGTTGTGCCCTTCTGTACCTAAATATAGACATAAAAAAAAAAGACAAACACAAGAGAGAAATATAAGACCACTATAAACTGAATTAACCAGAATCAAGGTCATCATAATGTATAAAAGTGGAATTACCAGTCATTCGAAGCCTGTTCAGCAGTTTTGTATTTGTTCTCCAGTCTCTTCTGAGATGCCAGCACCTTCACCAAAAGCAATAAAAATAATATTTAAATATTAAGAATAAGAAACATAGTAACTTGTACAAATACTCCCTTTTGTATGACCACTGTTTACAATTTTTCCCTACAAACACAAAACACAATTCATTGGTATCACCTATTTTTCTATTTGTGCGCTTGTGAATCTAACATCATCTTTCAGATATGAGAGAGAGAGAGAGAGAGAGAGAGAGAGAGATATCCTTGCTAGAACTCAAGTGAATTAATCACTTTTTGGTGACAAAAATATTTTGTGTAAAATAGACTCCCATGCAGTATTTACATATTTTGATTACATTATTATATCTAAAAAGAGGAGCCTGAGAAAAACATGATAGAAAATATAAACTTAGGGACCAAAAATAGCTAACCTGACAAATTTGGTTAGGCTTTAATCAGTTAAAAAAATACTATCTCTGACTACAGAGTTGTGTATATAATAAACTGAGAAAAGTAACACGCTATCAGGCTTTTCTGAGATGGATTTTGTGTGTGTGTCTGCTGAAACACACCTGAGCTGTTGCTTGGCGCATTTTTATCAAGTCATCATTCATCTCCAAGACAGCTTGATCCAAAATCTTCTCTGGATCTTCAAAAGTACTTATGACTGCATTTGCGTAGGACTAGACAATAGAAATAAAGTTAATTCTAGCTTATGAACACACATCAGAGTGAGATTGAACAGAGAGCACAGATAATCAAATCAATAGTCAAGTTTGAATCACTTACCTTGACTACTCTAGCAAGCCTATCAAATAAGTTCATACGAATAGAATTGCATTTCAGTCTGCTGAAATTCACCCTCCGTACTGGTATGACTTTCAACGAACCAGCTGTACTAAGAGCAAATTAATTGACAAGAAAAGAGAGAGAGAGAAGTCACACTTCAAATGAAGCATACTAGAGGAAATTCTGATAAGTTCAAACTAGCAGTCAATTTACAGTTTACTCGGTAGTTTCAGAAATTTCAATCTATGATTAGGTTTTCACGGAAAATTTTAACTCAAAAAGGAAAAAAAAATATAAACAAGAAAAAACCTTCGCCAAAGACGGAGGCCTTCTTCACAATCGGGAACGAGACAGATGCTCTTCTCGAGTGCGCGCGCAATGGGGGCGCCAAGCTTAAACTCGTAGAAGGGGCCTTCAGCGCCATTAGAGAGAGAGAGCACTCAAACGAAGAAACCAAGAGGACTGGATGTACGAAATATTGTCCTTTCCAGTTTCTGGGTCTTGCAGTGGATTGGAGGAAGGGACAAGGGAGAAATCGGTGCTTGGAGAAGAAGATGGTACCGGACCTTGTGTGTGGTTAGGGGGGTTTTAGTGATTCGGGTCGGATTGAGGCCTTTCTGAAAACGGATAATGTCTGCCCGATGTGTGTAATGAGATGAGCGAGCCAACTGTTCCAAATTAGCCCAGAAAATAAGTCTCTATGACTATGGATTCGGTTCGGACAAGCTCAAGCCCAATATGCGGGTTGAATTAATCATTCTTCTATTGCAGTTGTGAAGAGATGCAGATATACATTGAAGAATACGAGAGTCGAGAGAATTTCGTTTTGGAACCTTCTCCTATATGTATAATTATCTCTGAAGGAACACTTGTCACTTTCCAAATGCAAGATATTGTAGTCTTTAGCAGTCCGCATCACGAATAGGAAAATAAAAACTGAGGTTAGGGGAAGAAAAAATGTGAACAGTTAGCTCAGAGAAGGGGGGAAAACAAGAAAAAGGCGCTCAACGCCCAAGTTCAGCTAATAAAAAAGAACAATCCATTAATCCATTAATCCATTTCCATTACAAGAAAGTTGGGCAATTACATCATTTCTGTAGGGAAAGAATCGGGACCTAAATCTCTCTTAAGTTCACACTTAACAGGAAGGTTCTTGTCCTATGGCTTCGGAATGGGCCTGACGGCACCTTCAATCCGATTAAATGCAGTCTTAATCCTCTCCCTCAAACCTTGATTCTCACACTCCACCACACCACATTTTACATCTAATTGTGCAATATCACCATCTACTGTTAGTACTAGTCTTCCATCCTCCCCGTATTTCACATCTCCAAAAAGTGAAACCATCAAGGAATAAACCACTTTCTGAGCCACTCTATCCATCTCTTCTTGTGTTTTTTCCTCGATTGGAGTCATCTTAGGGCCCTCCCTTTCTATATTCAAAATCATAGCAACAATTGAGTCTGATACCATATCACTGATTGGGTCTGATGACCATTGCATCACCACATAAGTATCTGACTCGTGCCTTATTGTTACTCTGTCATGCACTATTAAGGCTGGCACCTCAGTTTCTTCCTTTGGGAGGGATTCCACACTCTCATAAATCTGTCTCAGCCTATATTTTATTACCTCAAAAACACCATAATAAGGTACAGTCATCCTGTGTGTTATATTTGCAGTAGATAACTGTGAGAAAACACGTAAATTATCTGGTGCCATGATCTGGTATGTAAATCCCTTTTTGACAAGCAACCCACTAACTGCTTCTCCTGTCTCAGGTACCTTCTCAGCCAACCTACCAATAGTTTTTGCCATTTTTTCAGAAGAGAAGTGCATTGTAACTGTCTGACAGTTCTTTGGTGTATAAAGCTTTGTGCTTGTGTTGACGAATTGACTCACAAGCTTCTGTTTCAACCTCCCCATCTCATTCGCCTCACCATGCACCAAAACAATATGAGGCGGCATCAGCTCCTTCAGAAAAGCACTCGTCTGTGCAAAATCTGCATGTGCAGAAAAAGAAATATAATGCACCTGCATGTTCAAAGCCATAACAAGGCCATTCATGAGTGTTACCTCCTTTGGCTCATTTATTATGGTCTTTGCTAAGGTACCCTCAACAACATACCCAGGTATGACACAAGCATTCTTCTTATCAGAGCACCATTTGTCAAACAGCTGTCTTGACAAACCGCTCTGCAACCCACTTGGACTCGCCATGACAACAGAGGGACCCACATCATCGAAGTTTTCAATACTCTTCAGCGGTAAGATGTGCTTGAAATCAAAAGGGTTTGAGTTTGCAAACTGGGTCTTTATCCTGTCATTCATTGCATTAATATACGTCTGATACACTGCCATGCACCTTTTTGCCAATGGTGATGCATAATAAATTGGTATGTTATGAAGCTCCGGGTGGCTTTCCCAGTACTCATCCAAAATGAGCAATAATTCCTGTGCTCGGCCAAGGGCGAAAGCGGGAATCAAGACACGGCCACCTTGGGCAACAGTGGAGTGGATGACATCAGTAAAGCGCTTTTCCCGGACAAGACGGGGCTGGTGGAGCTGGACACCATATGTGGACTCAATGATACAGACGTCAGGGATGAACTGTGGAAGCTCAGCAGCACGCAGGTGGCGATCCTCCTCACAAGAATAGTCGCCCGTGTAGAGCACACGGATGCCGGCAATGTCAACCATAAACATTGCGGCACCCAGCACATGGCCTGCTGTGTAGCACCAGAAGCGGATGCCATTTACCTCCAGAGTCTGATGGAAGTCTATCACCTACATGCCAGGGGAACCACATAATTAAAGAACAAGTTGTCTCATAAAGGTTTACCAGTCCAGAGCCCATTTTAGCATCAAAGAGTTTTGTGCAGTGTTAGAGAGTGAAGGGGGATCTAGGAGGGCTGGTTATTTTTGTGACTGGGTAATGACAAAATAATCATTTTGTACAACTCCAACTTTCCAAAAGAACTGCAGGGCTATCATGCTTTACAGGGGTAATTTGAGTTTATTGTAAGAACTAGGAGATAAAGCTCTCAGCGCCACCCTAAATACTTTTGACCTCAGTTGTTGAATCACATTTTGTACCTTGAGTCGTATTTTGTATCATGTATCATATTGTTAAGATACACTAAACTCATTTTAAAATGAGTTAAAATAATTAATTATAACATGTAGTGAAAATCTTTTCATTTGAAGATCATTGTAATAAACTTTCAATTGTATTTATGTTGTATACTAGCACTATGTACAGTTGTAAATTATGCAAGCTGTGAACATAACCACTACTATTCTAACTCAAATAATGATCCAAATAGCACACATTAGTAATTAATAACTTACCATACCAAAAAAAAAATACCTTCTTTTAATCAATCATATATAAGTTGTGTACATATTATTTTAGAAAAGAAATAAAATTAGAGGAAATCGACCATATATAATGCATATAATTTCAATATAGATAATTATTTATGACCAGCATATTAGACAAAATATTTATTTTATTCAGTATTTTTTTAAGTGTCACTTATTTTGTTTAAAAATATATAGAAATAAATAAAATTGTAAATATACTTTGTCGAATTTTAAATGAAAATAAATATTTCTGCAGGTATAATTAATTAATTAAGTAGAACCACAGCTGAAAATATATTTAAAAAAATTGCAAAACAGAAAAGAAGAAGAGTGAAAAATATGTAAGCCCATGAGCAAGTCAAACAGATACCTCTTTTTTAACCCATCTATACAACACGATAAAACATATCGAAGCCATGTCGCGACTCAAAATCAGCTTATTTTTACTTGTGATAAGTCAAAATGGATTTTCACCTATTGTCGCGCAGGACAAAAAGGTAAAGACATTGTATTATTTACTCTATTGTAAAAAAAATGTATTGTGCAGTAGATACAAATCGCGATTCAGAAACGATTCGTCCGATTCATATCTCTACCGATACGAAATGCCAATTCACATCTATTGCTGTTCGAATCGTATCGTATCACACGATTCGTATGTATGAGGCAATGAGTGATATCGACATATGCTGTCTGACGGAAAAAAAATGTGGTTCACGGTGCTTCACAAAGGACTAAAGAAACACTAAAAATGATAGTTCAGGGTTTATGGGAACAGCCACAGATGACGTTTTGACATTTTGTAGAGAAATTCGTGATTTTTTTCCAATGGATGATTGCAAGATCGCTTAAAAGAACCCTGTACAAAAAAACAGAATTGCAAAAAGAAATAATAAGATACCAATAAACAGAATATTTATGTAACTTACCTCAATTTTATCCATAGAGCGAATAATGTCGTTCTCATCATAAAGCATATCTTCGACAGATACTTTGCTCACTTTGACATAATCTGACAGGAGCAGCCTGTAAATAGCCTTTGTTGAATGGGTCATGAAAACTCGGCCCTTGAAGTTAGTCTGTCAATCAATTGGAAATTGGAACTAGAGTAAGCAAGGAGATAAGACGAGCCTAAATTCATGAGCATTAAGTAAACATAATTGCTCACTAAAGTACCTACAATCAAAGGACTCAGATGAAAACTTAGGTGAAACCATCATGTTTGTTGACTGAACATAGCAGCTAGGTACAAAAGTACAGTTTGGTAATGTTTAAATCACATAGGAAAGAGCAAAATTTACCTTCTCTAGAAAGTACGGCAGCGAGGCAGCATGATCAAGGTGAAAGCTGCAAAAAACCATCTCAAGTCAACACCCAGAAAATATCAATAGTAATAGAGCAAAGAAAAAAGGAGAAAGGAGCATGAACTGAGTAATCAGAAGCACATCAATGGTTGAAGGATCAATCTCATCAAAGTAAGGTAAAGCTGCAACTCCTGAGTAAGCCGGATGTATTCCACAGTCAAACTGTCAACAAAAGGAAAAGAAAAGTTTAATAATACTCGCAAGTCATTACAAATGCACGTTACAATCTTGCTACAATCAAGTGCCACTCAAAATTACTGCTCAGCTCGAATTAGCTTCCTTTTACGGTTTTATCAATTTGGTTACATTATTGTGCTTCTTATAGATCCTATTATATAGCTGAATTTCCATTGACTGCCACAAAACCAAGATAACTACACAGCCACGCTCCCAAACTCCAAGGACAGATAATAATAGAAAGAGAAGGATAGTGACAATAGTGTGGAACTATGAGATTACCAGGACGGCTTTGCCCTTGAAAGTCATGTGAACGCAGGAGCGGCCGACCTCATTCCCAGCGCCTAAAGGAGTTATAACAAGCTGATCGCCTTCCCTGGTCGCCATCGTCGGAGTAGGATTAGGGTTCTGTCCCCCCGTCACAATCGATGCCATTCCCGCCAGCTCCCAACTACAATTTTTAAGCTTCACTGAATCACTGGACAAGAGACCTCAACTGCGAATTCGCCTTACCAAGGGTTTTGGTTTATGTTTGGGGGTTTCTGAAACGGGATTGAAGACTTGAAGTTGAACAGTAACGAGTAACGAGTGTATGAAGACTTGAACAGTAACGAGTGTATGAGACTGAATGAGAGATTGAGGCCACCACTTGAGATGGTAATGGCAGGTCAAATCCCGCTGTTTGATGCAATGCCAGGTGCGGATGCGCCTCTGATTTGATTTAGGAGATATCGGATTACCTGTGAATAATGCAGTGTGCTATTCTGTGTTTCAGCCCTTATAGGGATAAAAAAAAAATAATATCCACGAGGTATATATATTAATATTTATATATAATTTAGAACTTATCTGTGAATGAAAACATAAAAAAAATTAAGAACTTAATATTATTGTTTTACGCTAACGTTATTTGTTGTTATATTTTCGCACTACAGTTCCGTCACTACATTAATTAAACCAAAATGATTTAACAAAATAATAACCGTAAGTTTCATTTTCTTAAGACAAAAATAATATATTTTTTAACCTACAACATAAATAATTTCTCAAAAGAATATATTCTTAGTACCCCACAAAATAATTACTTATATATTAAAATATAAAAAATAAGTGTATAATCATAGTGATTAATTAAGCTAAGATGATTTTTCAAAACACAATAACGTAAGTTTTTTCTTAAGATAAAAGAATATATTTTTCTTACCTTATAAATATACTTTTTGTACTAAAGTTTGATCAAATTAAAGTGCATAACCATAGTAAATAATTAAGTTAAGATATTTTTACTAAAAATAAATCATATAACTTATTCATGTCATGTATGTGTTATCATAAAATAATATGCATATTTTAGAGTTAATATAATAATAAACTAAATAAAATAATAATGTCATGAGTAATATAAAATTTGAGTTCTATTAAAAATATATTTTTCGTATATTTCTACTTATGCTAAAATACATATAATATATGACACATAAATAAAAATAAGGGCACTATTTTTAAAATTTTAATAAGTTTTCAAATAAAAATTTAGTAAGTGTTTAAATAAAAATATATTTTTTTAAAATATTTAATTAATTTAAAATATTTATATTAAAGTACTTATGAATTATACAAACTTATAATTACATCTCATCTCATCTCATGCAAATATGCATTATGATATATCTTTAATTATCATTTCATGATAAATTCCTTATTAATCTATAAACAATCATAGTTAAAATAAAAATTTGATTAAAATTACTTTGATAAAATTTCTCATCATTTGTTATTTGATGGTGATTTTTTCATCAATGTATAATTATTTTTAGTAAAATTTTCTTAATTCTTATGTCATATAAATATTTGTCAAATAAATATGATAAAATTCTTAGTTAATTATCATATCATAGTAAAGAATTTTGGTCAAATTAAGGTAGTATAAAGTACCCTTAAAAATAGAAAGAATGTTCTCTTTGATCAAATTAAGATGGTATAAAGTAATCTTAAATTAAGAAAGTATGTTATCTAATGATAAAATTTTGGCTAAATTTTCTAATTACTTGTCATCTCATGATAAACAATCTTAGTGAAATTAAGAAGTACAAAGTTCCCTTAAATTAAGAAGATATATTTTCTAATTAAGCCTCACAAATCATGATAAACCCCTCAGATGAATAATTTCATCCCATGGTTAGTTTGTATAGAAAAAATACAAGAAAGTGCATTAGCCATCAAAGAGTTAAGAAAACAAAATATAAGTCTTAGTTGTTATCAATTTAGAAAAAAAAAAAAGATGTAGCAAAGCTCCCTCATTAGCCTCGAATTTCGTCAACCCTTCAATAATGTTCACTTTTTAATTAAAATCAAATCATCTAAGTCGTTAAGTCATTTCTTCATAAATATCAAGATAGTGCTCGAAGGGGACAGAAAAGTCAAAGGGGTGTGAACCGAGGTAGATTCAATTCAAGAGGACATAGCAAGTCTCGAACCAGAGGTGAGGCGAAATGCTGAAATTATGGGAAGAAGGGTCACTTGAAGCATGACTACAAGGCTCCTAAAAGGCGAAGAAGAGAGGAGATGAGTCCAACTCGGTGAACACAACAAGCAAGAAGGACTCAGATAACACTCTAATTTTATGTGTCAACGACCTAATCGAATCATGGATTCATGATTCAGGTGCTTCTTTTCATTCTACCCCTTGCAAAGAATTAATGAGAAATTTTATAATTGGAGAATATGAGAAGGTATACTTGACGAATGGTAAACCTTTAGAAATTAATGGGCAATAGTGATATTCATATTAAGTAAGTAATGACTATAGATAGATATTAC
Source organism: Schoenoplectus tabernaemontani (assembly GCA_037127355.1). Classification (NCBI taxonomy): domain Eukaryota; kingdom Viridiplantae; phylum Streptophyta; class Magnoliopsida; order Poales; family Cyperaceae; genus Schoenoplectus; species Schoenoplectus tabernaemontani. Next base: position 14,246,666 of record CM073750.1, on the reverse strand, counting down.
ATGATGTTCGCTATATTCTCAGGTTTGAGAAAATTTAATATATGTGGGTCAATTGAATAGTGAGGGGGTATAAAATCATCTTTGGAGAAGATTCTTGGAGGATAATGAAAGGAGTAATGGTTATAGCACGTGACACCGAGACAGTAGTACAAGAAGTTTGACAAATTTATGATCAATAATGGATTTAAACGAGGTGACATGGACCACTGTTATTACTTCAAAAGGTTTAATGACTCTTATATTATATTACTTTTGTATGTCGATGACATGCTCATTGCAGGTGCAAGCATGAAAGAAATCAACACACTAAAGCGAGAATTAGCACAAGAGTTTGAGATGGACTTGGGTCCAACAAATTAAATTTTGGACATGCGCATTTCTCGAGATCGAGCAACATGTACTCTAACTCTATCGCAAGAGAAATACATCAATAAGGCGTTGAATCGATTTTGAGTGTAAGATGCTAAGTCAAGAATCACACCGTTGGGAGTACAACTTAAGTTCTCAAAAGCTCAAGCATCAAAGAGAGTCGAGGAGCATAATTACATGGCGACTGTGTCGTATGCATCAGCAGTTGGCAGTCTCATGTATGCCGTGATATGCACTAAACCTGACATAGCCCATGCAGTGAGAGTGGTGAGCCATTACATGAAAAATTCAGGTACCGCACATTGGGAGGCGGTGAAATGACTGCTAAGATACTTAAAGGCACCTCAAGTATGACATTGTGCTTCAAGAAAGACAGCGTTGGTTTAGAAGGATTCGTTGATGCGGACCTTGATGGTGACTTGGATAGTCAAAAGAATACTTTTGATTTTGTCTTCATACAAGGAGGTACAATTGTAAGCTGGATGTCAATATTGCAGAAATGCATGGTGCTTTCTACAACAGAAGTGAGTATGTGGTATTTTCGAAAGCCGAGAAAGAGATGGTTTGGTTACTCAATTTTCTAAATGAGATTGAAAAGGATCAAGATTGCGGAGCACTCTACACTGACAGTCAAAAGTGCTTTGTGTCTCACAAAGAACACGGTGTATCATTAAAAAATGAAGCATATCCAGTTGAAGTATTACTATATACGTGAGTTGGTAGATGATGGGACCTTGTCATTGAGAAAATTGTAGGTGCAATAAATCTTGCAGACATGCTCATGAAGGTTGTCACCATAGATAAACTAAGGTTGTGCACTATCTCAGTTGGGCTCAAATACTAGTCGTAGTGGAAACTATTGCCGGCCTATGGAAGTTTGTATGGAACAAGGAGATGTGAAAAAAAACTACGACATTTGAATGTTATATATTATCATATTGTCTTTAAATGAGGAGATTGTTAGGTGTGAAGATAAAAATTTACTTAGCTATTAAGTAATGGTAAAGTTATAATTGTTGTTGCTTAACCATCAAGTAATGGTATGATTGTAAATATTATGACTTAGCCATCAAGTAATGACATAGTTATAATATTATATTAATTAGGTTACTTCATCTCTAAGTTTTTGTTAGTCTATATAAAGAAATCTAGACTCTTTTGTAAAGATGTACTCAAAGATGAAAGGCTTGGTCTCAAACCTATAATTGTTTCTTCTCCTCTTAATACAATTGTAGGCCGACGAGGTTTGTGATTTTTTACCACCCATCTGGTTTTTCACAATTCTTGTGTCTTTTCTTCTTTTGTTTTCTCTCTTGTTATTGTGTTGTGATATCAAACAACTTCTTCAAACCCTAACACAACATAGGCTCTTAAAGCAGATGCAACTCTAGCTGCACATCCACATATGAGCTTTTTGAAACATTAACGCATAGAGTTTCAGGATTATGAGTAAAGTTCTTTTTTTTTCCAAAATTTTTAATACGTCATGACTATAAATTATGACATACAAGTCCATATCTAGTATATAAATTTCACAATGATGCATGTATTCAAGACTTCAAGGTTTAGCAATGTAAATGACTCTACCATGATTTCTAAATTAAAATATTCAATACTTATGGCATAAATTAAATATTTGCGGTCTCACATTGCTAGACAAAAATTAATGCTTAATAATGGTGAGTACATACACATGTAACATCATATTCACTTTATTAATATAAACTGAAACGCCAATTGTCATTATTCAAAATATGAAGCGAAGTAAATGACCTAGTAGTTCAATAATAGCTAACTAGGATGGCCTCAAAGAGGTCATGAGTTTAAACCTTCATAGATATAAAATAAAATTTATGAATTAGACTCTCATATTTCTCTTAAAAAATGAAGCGAAATAAAAGAGATACCACTTATAAGGCCACTACGGTCTCTATTACTTTCAAGCGTGCAAAGCTACTTTGAATTTAGGTGGTATTTTATGGATCCTCCCTACAATTGATATAAAATAATTCATTTAAGTGTTAAGCCACTATCTTGACTATCTTTTCTAGGCTATACCATTCTAAAATCCATTAAAAAGTCAACACATGATATTTTAATGATTTCAAAAAGGCAACAAGCAACTACACAAGAGTATATCATATACTGTAGAGAATTATTAGGCTTATGAATGCGATAATTTGCTAGCATATACATAAAGAAGAAAAAAAAAGCAAGTGAAACAGATAATCTGGCATGGTACAAAACCATGCATAAGATACATAATCAACATAGGTTCAAATAATTAAAAAATTTTGAAGAGGTATGCCACCAAAAATTCTAGTTGAAAGCACATGCATGCCTGATTAAAGAAGCAATGCAAGCACCAGTGTGAAAAGAGGACATTCTTTTTTTAGAGTCGGTTCATCTCCAACTGATCTGATGCTTCCAAATATTTTATATTCAAACATACTTGTTATAAGTTATAACCATAAAAAAATTTCAAATATAATAAAAAAAGATGAATTAACACGTACAAACCTTTATAACTTATGTTCTAAAAATAAGGATCATATGTGTCTCTACTCCTACAAGAGATTTGAACTTTGTTAAAAGTGAAAAAAATTTAAGTAGAGAAAATTATCATAGAAGAAAAAAAAATTAAGTACAAAAATTTACCATTTAAATATCATTTGGTTTTTGGAATACCGAAACATGCAACTACATGTGCAAAAGTGTGTCACAATGAATATCGAAGAAAAGACTTGAAGAGTATATACACCAAATAATTTGCAAAGTATGAAAGTTATATTATAACGAAGATTGCAGTGTAGTTCTAGCCAAAAAAAAAATTCAACAGCTAGATTGATAAAAATAGCAGAAAATACAGTCTGTGATGATGAAATGAATCAATAGGCAAATAAAAATTATCATCTATAAGCTCTGACGGACAAAAATATCATAACAATATAAATACGGAAGCCAAAATAACATATTCATGCCAATAAGTAGTGTAAATAACCATTTGACCATAATAGTATATGTAACCCATATCTTCCTTGTGTTTATCAAATTGACACAAAGAAACTTTGCTTCTATAGGACAATACAAATATTTTTTTCTCGTTACTTAGTCAACAGTTCCATTTCACCACCAAAAAAGTATGATTTTACCTCCAATTAGACAAATCTAATGCATGATATATTTGTTCATAGCAAGTCAGATTCAATTGACTTAAATAATGCCATGAAGAAAAAAGAAAGATCCAAACCTCAAAAAACGACCAAGTCTTTTATTCCTTCTCCTCATACAATTGAAAATATGGATAAAATATATTTGGTAATTTTGTCTGCTATGAGGTATAAGGGTTTTTCAAGCCTTTTATTGTTGATATATATCTCGCTATGAGGTATAAGGGTTTTTCAAGCCTTTTATTGTTGATATATATCTAGATGGACATATAAAGAGTTATTTCAAATAAATAGAGCATAATTAGTCCAAATGTGTAGAGAGATTAAACCAAGTATGCTCCCCTTTGAATTCCACCATAATAAAGTCCAACACTATAGCATCGAGAAAAAACATTAAATTCCATAACTAAGTGACAGATTTTTGAATTAGATAAAAAACTAATCAAATACCTTCTTCGTCTTTATCTTATAAAAATATGTGCCTTAACTTCTTCGAAAAGGCATTGATGTACTCATTGAAATTGGCATATGTGTTCTTCACAACCTGCAAACTTTTCGGTTGTTTTTTGTTCTACTCGTGCATTGCACAAATCGACAAAAATTCAAATAATAAAAGAAGAAGTTAAAGAGTCGAGAGCAAAAGAAAGAAAATATAACCTTATTAGAGAGGAGGCGATAGTAGTCCCAACCGGGAACAACCTTCAAATAATAAAAGAAGAAGTGAAAGAGTCGAGAACAAAAGAAAAGAAAAGATAACCTTGTCAGAGAGGAGGCGATAGTAGTCCCAGTCGGGAACAACCTTGTGAAATGAGAGAGCAATGAATTGGCAATGGTCTCTGTCTCTATCGCCTTTTTCTCTCTTTTTTCTTGGCGCAAGAGTGAGATTTTGGGGTTTATTGCTTCAGTTGAGACTCGATATATAGTGTGATTTTGATGCGGGTTAGGGTTCTAATGTTGTTACACCGAAAAGTTGATAAGCGGAGAGGTGAGAGGTGATGTGCAGATGCGGGGTGCGCGGAGGTGGTAGAGGGGCGAGTGGTTGCTAGTGAGGGTTGCATGGTGGCCAGGGAGGGGAGTGAAGAGAGAAAGATGCGAGTGGTGGTCAGGGAGGGAAGCAAAGAGAGTCCTGGTAGAGCAGAGAGAGAGAGAGGTGTGAGTCATGATCGGAGAAGGGAACGGGAGAGAGAGTGGTGACCGATTAGGCTTTGACTTATAAGATGTCGCTATTTTTTAAAGTCATTTCAGAGAGCGAATGAGGCAGATAACAGTGAAATCAGGAAATGACTAGAGAGGAGAATGTATTGAAAGCCATCAGATCTCATCCGTCATTTATTTTTAATTTCTAATCTGGATCATTGATTGAATTAGGGTATATCGGACATTACACATTATCTGATAATATTACTGGATAAATTTAATTCATACGCTCTTTATAATATAGTATATTCATCTTAAAAGTTTTATGGTTCAAGATTAAGAATGTCTTCTTGAATATTTCTAAAGAAATAACATATTAATATCAAGAAATAAGAATGCATAATAACATTCACAAAAACAATACATAAATTATTATAAAAATAATAACTTTTAAAACACACATCCTTCAACTACAAAAGAAATTTAACTTATCATGTTCATACTTTATTATGACTCACTTTTTAAATAAAGTATCATTTAATTTCACTTATAAATCGACTAGAGTATAATTATTGTATTTGATTAATTCAAAAAAGTGTAATGTTCCTTTATTTTTTAATTAGCATGACAGAGTAAAATTCATATAGTAAAGAAGAGATTACGCAATCAATGAATATTATATGAAGTAAAGTGATTTAGTAAATTTTATTATCTCAATTAATATGATATTTTTTCTAATACCTCAAAAGAGGATATTTCTTCATTGTATATTTTTAAAATGTCATCCTATTCCGATACAAAATATGGTAACAAACAAAGTTAGAAGAAAATATAATTAATAAATTATTTTTATACAATAATTATAGTTTTTTTAATTATGTAATTAAATTTCAATGAAGGAATAAATATAATTCAAATTTAATAAAATATGTAGCAAAATGATGTCTTTAGGAAATTGATATTATCAATTTTATAATTTTTAATATAGCATATGTGTTATGAATTTAACAAAAAATTTAATATTTTTGTTATAATCTATCACGTCATAAAAAACTCTAATATATCTAATGATTCATGTTCTATCTGAAAACTAATCAATGAATTTTTAGTTCATTATAACCGTTGCAGAATTAAGATACTTATACGCTTAATAAAGAGTAGAGATTTTCAATTTTAATAATTCTTAGCCATTCCTTTTTGTATGATAATCAAGGATCATATCATCCATTATTTATTTATATATTGAGTATTTCTCATGATCAGTTAATATTTTATTAAAACTCATTATAATAGATTCTTTGAGTTTTATCAACATAAGTTACTTCTCAATTTATATCCATTGCCCTACTTCAGAATCATCTATTTTTTCTAAGCTTATTAAATCTTCATATTTTTTAAGGGAATTCAAGTATTTGAGAATCTGAGTATCTAGAAGGAGAATAACCTTTAATATTTCTTGAAGGAGAATATCCTTCAATACTTTTTGAACTCCTCTTTCAGAAGGTCTTATATTTATTTGTTCTGATAGTTTATTATTTATTTAATAATATTATGAGTAATTTACTCAAGTTGTGCAAAAGGATATTTGAATATTATCTTTCAATATATTTCATCATCATTAGAGACAAAGACAATTGATCTTGTTATTTGATTAATCTCGGTGGATGAGTTTGTGAACTAGTTAATATGAGAGTCTCACTTAAATTCAAGTAATTTTTTTACAGTATGGAACACTGGTGAATTTGCTCGAGAAAAGTGGATTATAAAAACTAGGTCTGATTCAGCTAAAATGGGCTAGTGAGCCGGAAGTCATATTACATTTAGATCAGGACCTAATGTTATTGAATTGGGCCCTTCGAAGGTCTCTAAATTTATAACACTAGCATTTAATTTTTATTCCATTTGTTCTTTTAAAACATGTTGTCCAATTTAGAAGAATAAAAGTGGGTATAAATTTTAACCAATTTGAAAATCATTAAACTTTGTATAAATTCTAAAGTTTATTTTATTTTAATAGTTTATGATGTTTGTCATTTAAATTTAAAAAAAAATGAATATCTAAATGTTTCACAACATATGAAACTTGTGTTGTTTGTATTTCTTATATTTTTAGTAAGTAAAGTATAATAAAAGTTAAATGAACTATAGAATCATTTTTTAGCAAAGATAGTACTAAATCGATTATTAATATTGAACAAGAGGTACCACAAACTTAATACCCATAGTAGTGAGTCACGCCTCACTACGAATGACACAGGGTCAAGTCCTAAGAAATAAAAATGACATATAAAAAATAATACATGCCAGATTTATGAGAGTTTTATTTTAAAAAATATATATTAAACAAAATATCATGAATGACCATCATTTCGTTTTTCCATAAAAATGATATAACGATGCCCTGGTTAAGATTAAAATGGACAGAAAGTGACCGGCTGAAAAATCTCTCGAGTTGACGGTTACTTTGAAAAATTATATTACTTTAAATTAGTATAATGTCTGTGCATTACTACGGATGCATTGTATGAATTTTTTTTAATAAATCATTATTTATCTATTTATAAAGATATCAATATGTTATACAACTTATACTGATGGAGTTTCATGGGCTGATCCAAGAAGGCCAGGAGGACAGCTGCTTTCGGAATTTTTTTATTATAAATATCCTTATAATTATGTATGTTTTTAGAAAAAATAAAAAATATATTTATATTAAAAAAAAATAATTTTAACCCCCTAAAAAAAGTAGTAATTTTTGCTGCCTTAGATTAAAGTTAGATCCACCCCTAAAAGCTTTGACACAATATATCTTCAAATCCTGAAAGGTCCTCTTTGAACTGCAATGATTTACTGTATCTGATTTGTAAAACTATAGAAATGATATATGAGCTGAGGGTTTATTTTGTTTTGCTAATGTAGTATATTGTATAATTGGTTTCAATTTACAAGAAAAATATTACTTTAAATCAGGAATCAAATAAAGAATTGAGCAATAGTAAAAGAAAAGAATAATTACAACAAATGATATAATAAATCTGCTGTTATATATTCTCTTAAGTTTCCTAAGAGAATTACTTAAAAGAACTTTCTTGCATCGGAAGTCGCCACACAAAAAAACTGATCGAACCTTTACAGTGCAAACATATTAGAATGATAATATAAACACTTTCATTCATTCTGTGTATATGTGTGATGAGAAGCGTGAAGCGCGAAGCGCGAAGCGCATAGGATGGAGAATGTATGAGATGGAAGTGTGTTGAAGAAAAAATATTCTGGCGTGAGGAAAAAAAAGTGCAGAAACAGTACGCAATTATCTCACACCTCTTAAGAGAATTTAGGACCAAAGTTACCATCTCCTAAATTGAGGGGATCGCTACCACCAAAATACCCAAAATCATAGAAAAAATAGTTACCTTCTCTCAAGATTGTTAAAAACAAGTCAATCTCACATAAGACTATTATTTTGAAGCTACACTTCCCTGTCTCCACTCCATGCGCTTTTCGTTATTTACACCAAATGTTAAAAGAGAATGGTGGATATCACACTTTGAGATAAAGAAGAGATGAATAAAACAAGCTTTCTTTCTATTAGACATTCTTATATCGTTCTTACATATTAAATAACAAATTATAATTCTATTTATAGGCTAAGATAACAAAAATATCTAGCAAATTCGTATTAAAAACGAAATACCAAACAACAACTGTTTCAGCTGACCCCTGTCCACTAAAATAATCATAACTCTCTGTAAGAAACTCCAAACGACTTGGTATTTGAACCATTAGAAACTATACTTCAAGAACTTTTCATCGTCATACTATCAAAATAGACGTCATTTGATTTTTCATATCCCCTCATCAATTAGTCCATAAATTCTACAACTACTGAATTCTAAGAGTCTTCTTTATTTTCTACTAGACTTAATATCATTAATGATAATTAAATTTATATTTCAACACAAGAAGCACAAGTAGTGCAGCAGGAAGAAGACTTCACTATTAGAGCCTTGGACAATAATACTTACTGGAAAACTCATATACAATATTAATTAGATGATATTATTATTTCATTCATGCTTCGGAGACTTCCTCAGATTCAGCTGGCTGGGACCCATGCTTGGCAGCTGCTTGTAACACCTGATTCTGCACGGCTGATGTTGAGGGTGAGGTTGGCAGCCCAATCTTGTTTGGTTCGAGTCTGCCACTGACCCATGAAATTGCTTGCGCGCTGAATCTTACCGGAGCCAGTAATAATCTAATAGAGAAAAGAAAGATGGATAAAATGAAAATAGGAATAATTATCAGTCTCGTATACAGTGCGGTGTCATGCTCTTCAACTTTTGTCATTTGTTATTTCATTTGTGTTGTTCATCAATTTTTTTTTGATATATTTATGTTATTTTTTTCACATTATTGACATTTTCATATAGGTTAAATTCATAGTAATTTTTTTTATTCTGTTGATGACAACAAAAACAAAAACTCTAAGTGAAGAAAGGATGTAGTACCTCAAGTCTTGTTTCAAATCATCAGCATCATGTTGAGAAATAATATTATTAGCCTCATGTGAATATTATTCATCATAGGCAAATTTAGGCAACAAAGCTAGCTTCCAAATTAATAGCTGTCAAGCTATAATCAGTACCTAGCTAGATTACAACAATTAGAAATGTAATTAGGCAACATATCCAATTTGTACGAAATAGGAAATAGCCAAACGGCTAGTAGAGATATTCTCATGTAATATATACACCCATGTACAGAAACAATATCAATTCAATTTTGGTTTTATCATCTTATTGTTCTCTTTCAAAATTCAACATGGTATCGAGCAGGGTAATTCCTGACTCCAGAAACAACAAACTTTGTTGCAGCTAACGAGTCCTGCAGACAATACTACAAACTTCACAAAGCTCTCAGAATTCAGCACCGAGTTCCTCAGCCAATAACTTGACGAGCCATTGGTGCTTTTCAATAATCATCATAGAGCAATTGAACAAAGAAAGGGCAAAACGATTCAAGTAAGTATCTGCTCTTACCAAAAAATACTTGACAAAAACCAGCAAAAATCTGTGAAAAAAAAAGGAAAACCAACACGATCCGTATCAGTATCTGCTCTTACCAGAAAACACATGAACAAAAAACTGTATCAGTATCTGCTCTTACCAGAAAACACCTGAACAAAAAAAAAACCCAGCAAGATTCTGACAAAAACCAGCGAGACCCGTATCACCACTCATAAAACATGTCACAGGGTGATAACACCAAACTTACAACCCTTATCCTCCATGGCAACAAGAACTACATCCCTTGGTCCAGATCAGTAACCATAGGCCTCGGTGGCAAAGGAAACTCCACTTTGTCACTGGCACCAAAGAAAGACCCAAACCAGCAAAAGCAAACGAGTTAACAGCTGCAGAAACAGCCCAGATCGAGGAATGGGACACAAACGATCAAATGATCATGTCCTGGCTTCTCAGCACAATGGACCCAAAAATCTCAAATGTACTCATGTACTCCAAATCATCCAAAGAGATCTGGGACAAGGCAAGAAAAAGGTACGGCCAAACCAAAAACTTTGCTCACATCTTTAGCCTCAAGCAAGAAATCTCAAAAATCAGACAAGGCAATCTCAGCAACAATGACCTCGTTACCGAAATCATGTCCAAATGGGAGGAACTCAACATATATCTTCCCCCAACCTCAGACCCGAACGAAATCCAACAAAGGACAGAACAAGATCTCACTTTTACCTACCTGGGAGCCCTTGACCCCAGCTACGAAGCGATCCGATCTCAAATCTTGGCATCGGCCGAAATGCCAAGCTTTGACGATGTGGTTGCAAGAATCGAGCAAGAACAGTCCAGGCGGTCACTCATGAACCCGCCTCAAGCCAAAACCACCGAAAACCAAGCCTTCAAGACTCAGCACACCTCTAACCCTAACCCAAGGGGACCGGCCAAGACAAAGGGAGCGGCAATGCCGCCGACCGGGTGCGACCACGCAAGCGTGCGAGCGTGCAGGGCACAACCGAGAAGGCTGCTGGGTCCTCCACCCTCACCTCAGGCCGTGCGCAACAAGGGAGGATGGGGCGGCGGAAAATCAGGCGGAAAGATAGGCGGAAGATTTATTGGCTTGAGCAAGGGGTCAGACTGGGGAAATGAAAGGATCGAGACAGCGCCATCTGAATCGATAAACCCGAACCCGAGGGGTCGCTATGAGCACAGAGTTGAGAGTCTTATTACACCAAGGGATCACCGGGTGAGGGATTATCTGTGGCGCCAACTGCACAGCTAGCCCAACTCATGAGTCAACTGAGCAACTTATTACATTAACATGCTGCAGGTTCAACTAAAACTTTTAATTTTTGTGGAATTTTCAAACTGTTGGAAAAATATGGTCCAAAATTTGCCAACTTTTGTCAAAATAAAAATAAGTGGATTGTAGACTCTGGGGCCACTAATCACATGACTTGCGAACCAAAACAATTGCAAAACTTTACCAAATTAAAAGAACCGCAATATGTGATTGTTGCTAATGGCAACAAAACTAAAATCCTTGGAACTGGCACCACTAACTTCCTTAACAAAAATGTTAAAGATGTCCTGTACTTATCAGATTTCAATTCAAATTTGTTATCGGTTAGAAAAATAACCCAAGATCTAAATTGTGATGTCATTTTCTCACCAAATAAAGTGACCTTTCAGGACCGAGTCACAGGGAAGAAGATTGGTGAGGGAATATTTAAAAACGGTCTATATTATCTTGAAGACACTATCAATAAATGCCTTGTTTCAATGAGTCCGGTAGATCGTGACAAGTTACTACACTGCAGATTTGGTCATCATCTGATCAAGTTTTAAATAAACTTTTCTGTTATAAATTAGACTCAAGGAATTGCGATATTTGTAAGCTTGCTAAACAAACTAGATTGCCATTTTCATCTTCTACTAGCTTATCAGAAAATTGTTTTGATTTAATCCACTCCGATGTGTGGGGACTGCTCCCATTGATTCCTATAATAATTTCAAGTATTTCGTCACTTTTATTGATGACTATTCTCGAACTACTTGGGTTTATCTTTTAAAAGCAAAAAATGAAGTTTTCTCCTGCTTTCAAGAATTTTTCAACTTCATTGAAAATCAGTATAATGCAAAATTAAAGATTTTTCGTTCAGATAATGGGATAGAATATGTCAACAAAAATTTTGCAGATTTTTTCAAACAAAAAGGCATTTTACATCAAACCACATGTGTTAATACCCCCAAAACGAGTCTCGGAAAGAAAAAATCGTCATCTCCTAGAAGTCACTAGGACACTGCTTTTTCAAAACAATGTTCCAAAGATTTATTGGTCAGATGCAGTTTTAACAGCAACTTATCTTATAAACAGATTACCAAGCATGAAACTAAAAAACATGAGTCCTTTAGAAATTCTCAAAGGAAGGAAAATAGAGTTGGATCATATTAGAGTTTTTGGGTGTGCTGTTTTGTACACGTAAAACGAAATGACAAATTAGATAGAAATTCAGTCAAAACTATTTTTCTAGGATATTCTTCAGAAAAAAAAGGCTACAAATGTTATGATCCAACAAACCACAAACTTTACATCTCAAGAGATGTGTCGTTTCTTGAAAGTGAGCCATATTACAAACCAAATATACTAGAAACCAACCAACCGACCATGTCACCTCCAAATATCTTTATGTTTCCTGAAATGACCAGTCAAGGACATGTTGAGAATATAGAAGAAGAACAGGTCGGTGAACCAATCTCTTCAGGGGGAGAATATGGAAGAGATGATTCAAATGAAGAGCCTTCACAACCGACCCAAGAAGAAACAAGAAGAAGATCCACACGACAGACACAGACTCCTACAAGATTGAGGGATTATGTATCCCATCAGGTAACGTATCCCATTCAAAAATTTATCTGTTATGAAAAGGTATCTCCTGAATATCGGGTCTATTTGAGTAACATAACCAGTCAAACCGAACCAGTCAGTTTTGATGAAGCCAATTTGGACCCACTCTGGCGCGAGGCCATGAAAGAAGAACTTTATGCTTTGAAAAAAATGACACATGGGATATCGTAAATCTACCAAAAGGAAAAAAACTATGTAGGTTGTAAATGGGTATATAAAATTAAGTACAATAGTAATGGTACAATAGAAAGGTATAAGGCTAGACTAGTGGCCAAGGGATTTACCCAAACTTATGGAATTGACTACCAAGAAACCTTTGCGCCAGTAGCTAAGATGAGTGCAGTTAGAATCATGTTATCAGTAGCTACCAACTTAGGATGGAAATTATTTCAAATGGATGTAAAAAATGCATTCCTTCAAGGCAACCTGGAAGAAGAGGTCTATATGACTCTCCTCCTCAGTCACAAAAATACATCAGATCCATCATTGGTGTGTAAGCTAAGGAAGGCAATTTATGGGCTAAAACAATCTCCAAGAGCATGGTATGCCAAGCTAAACTCTTTTCTTCTAAAAAATAATTTTGTTAAAAGCACGGTTGATTATTCCATGTTCATTAACCATTCTGGCAAATCAACCACAGTTATCCTAGTTTATGTAGATGACATTATCATCACTGGAAATGATAATGACGAAATTAAAAAGGTTAAACAATTATTGAAAAATGAGTTTGATATCAAGGATCTAGGTACACTCTCATATTTTCTTGGAATAGAAATAGCCCACTCAAGTAAAGGATTATTCCTATCTCAAAGAAAATATGTCCTTGACTTGTTAAAGGAGACTGATAAGCTAGGAGCCAAACCAGCTGGTACCCCAATAGAAACCAACATTAAACTTGGACCATAAGATGGTGAACCATTACCTAATATAGGACAATATCAGAGGTTGGTAGGAAAATTGATATACCTCACAGTTACCAGACGGATATTGCATTTGCAGTTAGTATTGTAAGTCAATTTATGCACGCTCCACGTACTAGTCACTTGAGTACCATTGATAGAATATTGAGATATCTCAAAGGTACCCCAGGTCAAGGAATCTGGATGAAGAAAAATGTTACTAACAATGTGGTTGGTTATTCGATGCAGATTGGGCTGGAAGTTGTGACAAAAAATCAACCACAGGATTTTGTACGTTTGTAGGCGGAAATCTGGTGACATGGAAAAACAAGAAGCAAAATGTTGTCGCTCGATCAAGCGCAGAGGCAGAATATCGAGCAATGGCTTCCACAACCAGCGAGCTTACTTGGATAAAACACTTACTTCACGACTTGAAGATAGAGTGCAATGGAGCTATGCGGATGTATTGTGACAATCAAGCAGCAAGGCACATTGCATCCAATCCTGTTTTTCATGAAAGAACGAAGCACATTGAAGTCGATTGCCATTTTGTTCGGGATAAAGTGCACTCAGGGGAAATTAAAACACCATTTGTGAGAAGCAAAGAGCAACTAGCAGACATTTTTACCAAAGCCCTAGACAAAACTACATTTAAAAGTATACTTAGCAAGTTGGGCTCAATAAATTTATTCGAGTCCAACTTGAGGGGGTGTTGAGAAATAATATTATTAGCCTCAGAATATTATTCATCATAGGCAAATTTAGGCAACAAAGCTAGCTTCCAAATTAATAGTTGTCAAGCTATAATCAGTACCTAGCTAGATTACAACAATTAGAATGTAATTAGGCAACATATCCAATTTGTACGAAATAGGAAATAGCCAAACGGCTAGTAGAGATATTCTCATGTAATATATACACCCATGTACAGAAACAATATCAATTCAATTTTGGTTTTATCATCTTATTGTTCTCTTTCAAAATTCAACAATATTGGTTCAGCACAGTTTATCTTTATAAATACTCAATTGGTGGTCAATACCACCATAATTAGGGGTGAACCTTGTATATTCAAGCTTAATAGAGACATAAGTATACAATTGTGACCTTATATCTGCAAGACGATTGGCTACCTTTAGGGCTAATTGTAGAATCAGGACTGAGGCTAGTATCGTGATTGCAGATTTGTTGAGGTTCGACTTAAACAAGCATTTATCCAGTCTGTTAACCTTTTTTCCCTTCGCTAAAGAAATTTTCTGCTCTTTTAAGTGTGTAATTGCACAATTGATGTTAAGTTAACTAGGACCAAACCCAAAGACAGATAGACCTTTCTTCAAAGCTGAACGGTTCTTCAAGTACTTCCTCGCACATTTCAAAGGAATAGGGGGAGTCCCAAGTCTTTGGAACCATTTTTGGTTCCAAGACATATTTTCACCTTGGGATTTGCATTGAGATTGGAATAAAAGATGGGATTGAAAATAAGTTGCATCGAGATTGATGATCAAATTCTAATTCAAAGGTGGAGATATACCTTGAAATCAAAAATAGTCCCAAGGGCTTGGGACTCCCCCATTCCCATTTCAAAGGCACACTTGTGTTTTATTTTGGTTGTGTGAAGATTGTTAATGTTTAATGCAAAACTATTCTGAGGCCCAATTTCCGTACAGTACAAAAGTCTCCAACATTTCCAACGACAGAATGGCACTCGACCCAACTAAACCAGCTCAAGTTTGTTAAGGAAGGAGGAAATTCAAATAATTTTCTAATAACTATATGGGTTGATGAGTCAGCCTATAATATCTGGGTCGGGTGGGTTTAAAGAATCTTGCTGCATTAAGTGTAGATTTGGGGACTGAACAGTCTAATGAAAATAGAATAAAAAAAAGTGGAGTCCTGTCCAAGACCGTCTGTGGGAAACTAGATACCAAGTTACAAAAAACATTAGGTCGAAAAGCATAACATTTCTGATCAATGGTACCTCATTTAGTACAGTCAAACCAGTTTCAGGTTGGAGTTCCTTCACACGCATACTTTTTTTACCCATGATTGGAATCCACATTTCATTAAATAAGGCCTCTGTCATAATCCAAAATTGTCGATGTAAGTAAAAAAAAAAACAGCATAAATAAGGCAGAAAATTCAACAAAATTGTATCAAACTATTAAAAAAAAGTTCCAATTTGCCTTCACACCAAGCCTCTTTAATGATCTTGCGATGGATTTCGATCTAGATCCACTAGCATCCATAATTATTACTTTTGAATCAGGCTGCAAATTGAATAAAAAGCAAGGCTCAGAAGTAATCATGTTAAAGTGCAATTGTCACAACTGGACAATGGAAAAGCCTTAAGAGTAGAATACCTTAATATTTTTCAAATTATGAATAACAACTGCCAGTAAAGCATCGTCTATATCTCTTCCACCTCTCAGCATTTTCTTTACTGAATCATCAATCTTACAACAAATATGGAATTATCAAATTAGTGACATTTTGAAGACAAATGCATCAAAGGAGTTTGTTGGCCATCTCCTATAAACACACATATAAATAAAGTAAGAATGTTAATTAGTCCAGTATCAAATAACAAAAAAATTTCTTTGGTAATTAATACCTTTTTCCTCCAAACTTGCTATTTGTTTAGTCACGACTCTTGTGTGTTATTCTATTTCTTTAATTGGATTTTTGAAAATTGCAATAAAATACAATAAATCACATCATACTTGTCCATTTTTAGTTTAGTTTGTTGCCTAGAATATTTCTTTTCCTAGGAAAAGAAAAATATAATTTAAAAGCATGATAAGAATTGATGGCAGCAGTGAAAAAATAGTTCGCAGGGTGATTTCAAATCAAATTGTGCTCTTAAAGATGCATTATATGTCATGAAGAGGGGCTCCATTGATTATTTAATGGTAAACAGTGAAAACCAACCTCAGGGAAAGTCACACTTGCATATTTAGGCCTAGCTCCTCTCCTAAGATCAGGTAGGCCATCCCTTTCCCTCAACTCCTACATTAAATCAATTTTTTGAATTAATACAAAGGAAATATTAGAGAGATATCATCATTGATATTGTTATGGTTACCAACTTTATAATTATACTAAAGTATCTTGTCCGTGCGTTATTACGATGATGTCTTTTAAAAATATAAAAATTCATATTTTTATGTGAAAAAAGGAAATAATAATGAAGATAATTTAGTAATTAATGTAAATTTTCATCGTGAATACATAATTAATGTAAAATAAATACAGAATTAATAGGAAAGTTATCATTTAGAATTAAAAAAAAAAGTTAAAATTCATAATTAATAACAATTTAAGAAAAAAAATCAATTTGAACAATTATACTTAGTTGCAAGGTCACCAGTCCAATCATCTTCAAACGCTTCAGTTGCAAGGTCACCAGTCCAATTATACTTGGAACAATTTTCATCTAGCTTCAGTTGCAAGGTCACCAGTCCAATCATCTTCAAACGCTGTGTATAATATTTAATGAACTTAGTTTACGTCAATATTGGATTCGAGGTCATACAAGTTGAGATGGAGGTATTGTATTAAAAACGGGGTGGTTCGGGTCGTGATGGGACGGTTTTGTACGGGTCGGCGAGTTTTGACGGGACGGATCGGAACGAGTCAATAAGTTTTCAAGGGATGGGTCCATTTTGAGGAGTTTAGCCGCGACCCGTCCTAGACCCGTCAGGTCAGATGGATCGGCGGGTCGGGTCCAAGGATTTTTTTTCAAAATTAAAAACAACCCAAAAAAAATTAAATAATTTCTCAAAAATTCTGAAAATTTTAAAAATAATTATTAAGAATATTAAAAATATATAACTATTTATATTTTGACCAAATTTTTTTAATTTTTCCGTATTTTTTGATTTTTTTTGAATTTTCTCGGATTTACCGGGTATTGGGTCGGGTTTTCCGGCCTGCCTGTCGGGCGGGTTTGCACGGGTTGGGCGGGTCGGGTCGGGACATGTCCAAAACGGGTTGGGTCTAGCTAGGAGTGTCAATTATTGACCCGACCCGACCCGACATGACCCGGAGATAAATGGGTCAGGTATGAGTTTGATTTTTTTGACCCGAATCGGATCGGGTCGGGTTCGGGTTAACCCGACCCGACCCGATTAATTATGTTTTTTGAAGTAATTTTATGATTTAGTACTAATTAAAACTTAAATATACACTAATTATATACTAATTAAGATTGATTATAAATTAATTAATATTTAATTACTTAAAATTATATAAAAATAATTAATAATTAATTAATTATTTTACACGGATCGGGTCGGGTCGACCGTGACCCGATCGGGTCGGGTATGGGTCAAGATTTTTTGACCCGAATTTAATCGGCTCGGGTCAAGAAAAATAATAAAATAATATGACCCGACCCGACCTATTGACACCTCTAGGTCTAGCACATATTTTTTTAAAAAATTTTTGCCCGCGTCTGTGCTAGACCCGTCGATTCTAACAAGTCATGGGTCGACGGTTACGGATTATTTTAACACACTAGATGGAGGTCCAATGTAGTCTTTTCGTTCCTCCATTTGAACTTTTAACACAAAAGTCTTAGCGTTCATTTACTCCATTTGATTATTTTTTTCTAAGATAATTAAATTATAGTCTTTTCTTTATTCAAAATAATTATATAAACAATTTGACCAATTTGAAAATCATTTATTATCTACACAAGAAACTTCGACATTTAGCATTCATTTACCAACCAAATTTTAAATTAACTCAAAATTTTATGCACAACACATCAGAAATTATTTTTAGTAATAATTTTAATCAGATAAATTTATCAGATAGTTTGATGTACTCAAAAAGCCGATTTATCTTTTTTTTTAAAAATAAAAATAGCTTTTGGTCCTTGAGTCCGTGTATTATCTTTTTTCTTTTCATTTATGAAAGAAAGTAGCTTTCTTTGTCAGTATGCTAGCGTTTATGTTTACTCTTGCACTTTTTTTTTGTTTTATCAATAAAAAAATTTTTTGCATCAAAGATAAATAGTTATTAATCCGGAATAACTAAGAAAACAACAGCTGAGATTTGATTGGTGTGACTTTACAAAGTAGGGTTTGTTCTCTAACAAAAAAAATATTTCATGGCCCATAAGTCCATAGACCGGGGCAAAAACAATGCCATTCCTCAGTCCTCGACCTCGAGTCGTTGCCTCGTTGGATATTGCTGCATGTTTGAATTTATGGGACATTTAATATTTGTTTGTGGAGGCCTCGGGGCCACGGCCACGCGCATAGGAATGCTGCTTTTTAGTAGACTTTTTCTTTTGTGGGTCATGCTGTCATGGCGTGATCTTTCATTTGTTCAATAATTGGTTGTTTTGTTGAAACCAGGGGCTTAATTAGGCAGTTTCTTTCTGGGACGAAGCAAATTGTTGATGTCGAGATCTTTTCACCCAACTACCTGGACTTTTTTAAACCAAAATTGCTGTAGAAAGCTAGAAGCTATGTAGAATTGTGTGAACATTTAACATAAAGGATCAGTGTAAATTCATTGTTTTTAATTGGCAGGTCGGCATGCCGTACCTTTCAATGGAACCTAAACCAGCTAATTTTGTTATTATTTTGAGTTTTTGACATATATGGTCCCTTAAATTTTATAGGATTGTCTTTAATTTCTATCTACTCCATGGACCAAAATACAAAATTGTAAATCCTAAAAAGTTTCTGCTTTATCAAGAATAAATTGTAGAAGAGAAACAAAGAAATTAGAGGGAATACTGTGTCGGATAGAGACAGACGACCACAAAACAAGTCCCGGTATCTGAACCCTTGAATTAGAAATTAAAGTACCAACTCAATGTTTCTGTGTCCTTTTTTTGGTACGTTATAAAGAACTGCTAGAGAAATTAGGACATCATACTAATTATGTAATAAATTTATCTCGAATTTCAAAACTAATCCGTGTTTGAAATGTTTGCAAGGCGATTTGAACCCAGTGAAAACTCTTTCAAGATCAACAATTTGGACTCGCAATTACAATACATATAGAAATTACTTGCCCAGTTATAGTCAAAATTTGTTATATTAAAAAGCTTCTATAATTGACTTGACTCAGTCAATTTAATCATGTATACAAAGTTTACAAATTGAAGGGCATGTGATCAGGTCATGTCATCTTATGTTTTTTATAGAAAAATGTTGACTGTGAAGTATATATGATGGTTTAACATTTGTATGGTCTTAATTGTTTAACTTCGTGCTATATTTATTTTCTTTTGTCAGTTCAAGTTTTGATTTGAAGTGCATGGTAAAGAATTAACACATAGTAGCATTTACTAAGATTTATGATATCAGAGTTAGTATAAGTTCAAAGCTTGCTAAAGTACTTCCCAAGCAAGTATAAAAAATCATTTAATCAACACTAACATTTCAAATTTATTTTTTAAACTCGAGTTGTATAAAGTTAAAAAAACATAATCTTCTTTATGTTTTAAAACAATTATTTAAAGTTGAAATTTTGAATAAATATAAGCACATGACTGATTATTAATTCCAGTTACAATGTTCAAATTTGTTAACTGAAAATGGATAATTAACTTGTATAATTACAAGCATTATATTAGAATATATATTTTACAAGTAATTAACCTTGTTGTCCCTCTTAAATCCTGTGGCAATTAGAACTTCTGCAAAGATATATGTTGATACCATTAATTCCGACTTTCAGAGTGTGTGCCCATGCTAGAAAAAAAGAAAAACTTTAATTTTCCCAAGTATGCCGACCACACGCCTGATCGAGTTCCCATGCAGTATGCCTTGAGAAAATACTAATCTATCTTCGCTTCAAATTAAAGGATTGAAGTAGGAAACCTAACTTAACAACCCCACCACCATACAGTTTGGCCAAAATCATTGAGCTTATCATGCACGCACATAGAAGGCTATCTATTATAGAAGACTAACAATAGGAACTCTCTCATCTCTTATTAGTCTAGAAAGCGAGTAACTTAACAATAAATATATGCAAGTTGCGCTTAGCTTTAGGAGCACTTTCACATGTCATTGCATATGTTCTTTGAATTTGGAATTGGAATAATGACCGAGCAAGCAACGCATAACCATATTTTAATCCTCGACAAGTCATACTGTGCAAAGCGTGTCTACACCTATACGGTACAAGTTGGTACACAAGTACTGCGTCGATCTGACATCTACTGTGCAAATCATGTGGCCCCTCGTCATCTTTACTTCTGTGTCGGAGTCTATTCTTGAATTCATGCCGCATGCTATAAAGTCGGTTGCTAATGACGATTTATTGGTTCAATGAAATTGTAAATTAAAATTATACTCCCTCTCTTTTTTATATATTCCAATATTCATAAAAAAGCGATCCCTCTAAGTTTTAGACAGTCGACAACCATAGATTATTAATGGCTAAAAGTTCGTTTGGCTTGTTATATTTCCAGTTCATTCTTTGTAGTTTTCATGAAAGAACCATTAATTTGGCGACACTACGGTACAAGGGACAATTGACCTCTTTCCAGTTCATTCGTTTGGCTTGTTATATTTCCAGTTCATTCTTTGTAGATATGGGACAATTGACCTTTTGGATTTTGAAAAATAATGATTTTGAATTATGTTTTTATTAATTTTACCCTCTGGATTATTCAATTACTTTCATCGAGAAAAATATTTAATATTATAGATAATAAAATAATTATACAAAATTTTTAAAATATAAAGTCTTATAGAGATAAGTTTTCTTCATCAATTTGATTATCTATTATTTTGAGTTTTATTTTTTTTTATTTTTAATATGTAACAAGATATTATTTTGATATTTTTTATTAGATAAAATTATTAATTTTTTATTTAATATCTGATTAGATAATGAGTTTGAATCTTATAAATTATTACAATCGATTAGTGATCGCTAGCCAAAATTCTGCATTCATCCTATTATGGTACAAGATCTGATGACTACCATAGATGATACCTTTGCCTTCAAATTTAAAAAATAGTATCGTCCATTTGACAAGAACATTTATATTGCCATTTTCCCACTCTTTTAATACCCATAAGATTGCCAAAACGTACGATCTTTTTATGTTGAGGTAAAAAGTTGAGCTTTCAAATTAATTTAAATACTCGTATTACTCGCCTTAAATAAAAATATTAAGACAAGCAGTCGAATTTAATAAAACCGACAAGTAAAATTTACCGACGATCATTAAATATCTTTTTTTTGTTATATTTCGCACCTTAAATTTTCTCTGACCCGGCATCCCTGCATTTTGTTTTGTCATCTTATGTATAAATGGCCAGTCTATGATTTTTTTTTTTGGTTATGAAGTGTCTTAAGAGGCAATTGTCTCATTGGCAGTATCAAATTAAGTGAATCCATAAAAGTTCATTTAATTAATCTTCAAACAAACAAACCACCCAATTAATGGCGAGTTAGTCACATAATCTGTCCTTAATTATTCACGATTCATTTAGAAACTGCACTTTGGATCTCATCATTTATAATTTTTATATGATGCAAGTGGTTTAAGATAAAAATGATCACAAAATTATGCATGCAATATGAAGGATTCTAGGCTTATGATTCTAGAGACGAGACCTCTTTCTCTAAGACCAGTTTTCTTTGTGTCGTGTGGAAGCCACACGAATTATTCAAAAGTCAGAGCAGTTGAGGTGTTCTGAGAAAGTGCCACATCCTGTATTAATTTAATGCATTGTAAGTTTGTAACCATTATCAAAAGCTAATAGCCAGCTATTGTCCAACAAGCGAGTACAGAGCCTTAACTACACCCTACAGGCAGGCTACATAGAATTTTGCTTCCTCAGTCATCACCTTCCCTAGCAATTATCCTTTTTCTGGGAACCTTCATATACTTGTATAAAGGAAAAAAAAATTCTTATAGTATTACATAACAATAGTAAAACGTGACCCTGTATTTTCTCTAAAAAAGACTTCCTCAGGAGTTTGGATATATATATACAAACTCTTACCATCAAACGACCACAGAATCCTTAAAGAGGTTTACACTTTAGAGAGATACAGATAAAGTGGGAGATGAATACAGAGATGAGCTCTTGTTTATATGTGCTCCTTATTGGAGTTCTTTTTGGGTTTTCTTTTCCTTATGTGAGTTCACAATCCGACTCTTGTAGTTCTACCCTTGCTGACACTGTCAGTAATTTGATTCCATTTAACACCACTTCCTTAAATTGCATCAATGCATGGAGCTCACAAAGTTTCATCCTAAGAGTAAGTAGTATTTTATTTTTCTTTACGATACTGCCAGTATGAAAACTAGAACCAGATTTAATAACAGTATAAAGTAATATTAGCATTAGCCTTTTAATTTTTCTTTTTGAGTTTTGGCCCAGTGGATTATTGAGGATCTAGTTTCTGGCTGACTTTAGTAGGGAAAAAAGAGGTTATATAAGGAAACCCTGTTGGTACCAATACTGGTAGTCTGGTACAGACTAATTTATGGACCGGGGCACACATCTGGGAGGATTGCAGAAGGTATGGATTGACAGGAAGCTGTAATTAGTTCTCTAAATTTAAAATGAGGATTTGAAAATTTTCAAAATTAGTCCGGAAATCCTAAGGATCTAACCTGTCAATTTGCTTTTGTAGTTTGGTGAAAATGGCCCAAACACATGGAGCTTTGTTCTATCAGCCCCTGACAGAGGGACCTATTCTGCAATCGGCTTCTCCTCCAATGGTAGAATGGACGGAAGCAGTGTCATGGCCGCTTGGATGTCATCGAATGGTGGGACAGGGGTAATTAAACAATATTATCTCGGTGGATATGACTCAGGCAGCTGTCCTCCGGACCAAGGAAACCTCCCGCTGGTGGCAAATAAATCGGTCATTATCTCACAATCATCACAGCTTTATCTTGCTTTTCAGTTGGATACCGCACAGCCTCAGTGGTCGCATTTGATTTATGCGGTTGGACCATCTGGCAGCTTGCCCTCAAACAATTATCTGCCTGAGCATTCTAAAAAAGCATCATCTTCTATCGATTACACGGCAGGTGGGCATTCAAAAGTGCATGTTCATATTTCATATTGCAATTTGCAAAAATTAAACATGGTATAGGAGAAGAAAACGTCAATTTCCAATATCAGTGTCCTGATTGAGTGAATCTATAATAATTTTGGTCCAATTTGTGGGGTTCTTTTGCAAATTTACCATTTTTTTAGCACGAAGCTTTAAGAATAAAGATATGTATAAATTTGCAATGGAAGGTCAACTGTCAATAGGCAAATATCTTCAAAATTGCCCATAAATGTGGTTTTAATTGACTATATTTTTTTCATACGAATAGGTACGGCTTCTGGAGCTAGCGGTGGATCATCATTTGACAAAGCCAGATGGCACGGTTTACTGGTAGCACTGGGCTGGGGCATACTCATGCCCATAGGAATCATGATGGCAAGATACTTCAAGAAATATGACCCATTCTGGTTCTATGCGCACATCTCCATCCAAGGAGTCGGATTTGTACTCGGAGCAATTGGAATACTTATCGGGTTTAGCCTCAATGATGATGGACTCAACAATGTTGATGTGCACAAGGCAATTGGGGTCATCATCCTTATCTTTGGAGCCCTTCAGGTACCTTTTTTGTGAAAACAAAGATCACTGGTCAGGTTTTTATCATATATTCTGGCTGCTCTGCACATGTAACTAAGATAGTTGTGGAATTAATGAATTATACAAAATCCAATTAAACACGGAAGGGAAAACACTAAATACGACTGTGACAAACCAAAGTTAGGATTCCTAACTTCCACACATTATAGTTTTGTTCAAAACTAATAGTTCCTTTTGTCACATTCTTTGATTTTAGGTGAAGGCATTCTTCATAAGACCTGTCAAGACATCAAAGATCAGGAGATACTGGAACTGGTACCACCACAACATCGGCCGTGCTGCAGTGATCTTGGGCATTGTAAACATTTTCATAGGATTGGATATTGCAAATGAATCAACCGGATGGAGTGCGGCTTATGGCATTTTTCTAGCAATTTGGGGATTATCATGCATTTTCCTTGAGGTTAAGCTATGGAGGGCTAATCGTGATCAGTAGGTGCTTAGAGGATTAGATCTTCTTCGATCTCGGCTTCATTTTTAGCATATATATTTTCGTTTTACCTTTCCATTTACATGTATTTTGGGTTTTCTTCTGTTGTGGAGACTTATAGCTGCTATTGTATTCATTTGTTATATTAGTATAGATTACTTTTCTATGATCCTTTTTTTTTCAGGATCTTTCTATTTCTATGATCCTCTCCTCGCTCCATCAGTTGCATATATATATATATATATATTAGCTTGGTTTTTATTATAATATGTCCTTAATATTAGTACTGGTCCGTATATTATGATATCAAGATACCAATCTATGTATTGCTTGTTTAGTATTTTTTTTTTCTTTTTTGACGTCTTCCTAGATTTCTCACAAAAATCCCAAAAAGGTTTAGTCTTATTTGCAGCCAAGAGAATTACAAAATATACAAATGAGATGAAAACCCCATATAGTCCCACAAAAAATGCATTGCTTCATAAACCTCAACATCTTAAGTCATTAATCCCATAAATTTTTGCACCTCACAACCACAAGGAGAAATATACACACATCCTTAATATAAAAATCTCAAAATTTTCAGTTGAATAAAAGTTTGTATGTCTAACAATATAACTTTAACTTTACCGAATTGAAAACGTGCAGTAGAGAATGCAATTAGATAAAATTTGTTATTTTTTATAAAGCTCTAATAAAAGAATTCCCTCAAATGTTAACCCCTATAATTTTGCAAGGAAACTAATTTTTCGAGCTGCTACCGATGAAGACTGACCAGTTCTGGTTCCTTAACTGATTTTCCGAGCTGTGCAGTGTGCAGATTCTGATCCTTTGAAGTACTTAAAAGCCTAGTTACCTTTTTTTAAATATGTAACTTCAGTCTCAGAGGATGTCATTATAATGCTCATTTGTCTGAGAATTAACAGTCAAATTGGTTGCCTTTGATTGACACATTCTAGGATTGAAATTAGCATTATTATTGCTTTTGTGCAGCGGTAACACTCTAATAATGGGATGTCCCATGAAAAAAAAAAGATATTAGATATCAACCAATTGGAGATTTCAAAAATTAGAACAAAAAACTGTCTGTGTGATCTAGCTTGGCAAAAACTACTGTACCAGTATGAAATTCACAAGTTTTGAACTTTATTAACAAAGCAACTTTTGATTACCATTTACCAGTGGAGTTTCACCTTCATAAACTCAAAACTCTTTGCAATTGTTTTTTAGTTAAGAAAAAGAAACAAAAAAAAAAGGTTTGCATGATTTATTAATCATGAAACCTAAGAAGCCAACACCCATACAAGTAGAGGTGGCAATCGGGCGGGTCGGGTCGGGTTCGGGTTCGGGTCGGGCGGGTCGGGTCAGTTTGACTTTCTGGAAGAAATCAGGTCGGGCGGGTCGGGTCAGGGGTCGGGTCGGGTCGGGTCAATTTACATGTTGTGTTTTTTCAGATCGTTGATAGATTTCGATTGGATTGAAGGTCATTTGATCTCGGGTCGGGTCGGGTCGGGTCAGGTCGGGTTCAGGTCGGGTCGGGTCAGTTTGACTTTTTTAGAAAATCGGATCGGATCGGGTTCGAATCCGAACGAGTCGGACGGGTTTGTCGGGTCGGGTCGGGTTCTCCCACCTCTACATACAAGGATGAAAATCTCAGAATAGAACAAACAATAGTTGACCTCAGAACTTCATAGCTCATGGACTCAATTTAACCATGAAACAACACCCCATATGATGCAATGTTACTATTTTAGCCCATGGGCCTGGGCACTAAGGCTTTTCATGATAACAAACAATGGCCTCAACTTGTATTTACATATTTATGACTACTCTAGACCGTCTACATAAAATCAGACAATCCAATTCTATGATTCATTTATGGACGGTCCAGATCAGATAGGATGCTCCTATTGAATAGAGCAACCGACATCGAGCCAAGCCAAAGACATTTCGATTCGGCATTTAACCAGAAAATTCTTTTCTTTTCACGGAAGTTGAGAAGACGAGAATTCTCGAAGATTTAATCAGAGAAGATATAAACCGTAAATAACGATAAAAGGCAACAATTTTGTCGGTTTGAGCGTAAAAGGAAGTGAAGACGATTCTGATAGGCACGGCCAGGAACCAGATAACTCATAACTGGATCTTAGAAACTATCGGATCCGAATCAGGAAAAAATGCTTCGTAACTGATTCTTTTATCGATTTCTTTTGTCAAACGGAGAGATCTAGGGAACGAGGAATTTCTTTACGGGCCGAAATCCTGATCAAAGGTTCGTTCTTTGAATTATTTAGTTGCAATCAAGACGTACGCCGGTTCTGGTTTCCATCGATTTAAGTTGCAGTGCTTGGAATTTATCTTAGATTTTTTAAATTGCTCTGATTAAACTAGCAAAAATGCTTCTTTAATCGTCGGTTTCTGGTATGTACTTAGTTTGAGCTCAATTTCATAACTTAATGATGTTGCTCAGTTTGCTGAATGCTGAAAAAGTGGTTTAGGGACATTAATTGGGTGCTGTTGTTAGATCTTACCTTGACTTGGTTTTGCAACTTCTGTGATATTTGATTGAACTTCTGAAACTTTCAGTCGATTAAAAATTGAAGCAATTGAAGCCCTGTAAGAAGAGGCTTACAACCAAGTCTCAATATGAGACTGATTAGTCACTAGTGTTGTGTACATGCCTTAGCTATACATCTGTACCAGACCCATTCCTGATGATACCACTTTGTCGCTCAAGCTTTTTTCTCATATATTCTACTAACTTGCAGCCCAATTGCTATCAGCACTGTACCATGACCCAATATTATTCTGCCATTTTCTTATTGTACTTCTGTATACTACCTTTTCTCTTCACCTTCTGTAATAAGATTTTATCCTTGTAAAGTTTTTTAAATAATTTATAGTGGTTGTTATTTATTACATGTAGGATCCTCAACTTGTGGCTTCTCAGAGCACAATCCGTGGCTCTTCAATATTTCATAATCGAGTAACAACTCAGATTTTGTTGAAATTGACAAAGAAGCATGGGGAAGCCGCTGATTTATGAAGTTGTGGAGAAACCTGCTAGTAGCACCATAATTGCGATATGCTCCCTGATATGGTATTATATTCAAAAAAAGAACATAGGTTATGGTGATGTGGGATTAAGCTATGAGACTGCAATGGAGGGTCAGTACTGGAGAATAATAACCTCAAGTTTCTCCCACGTTAGTATACTACATTTAGTTTTCAACATGAGCGCGTTATGGAGCCTCGGCATAATAGAACAGTTAAAGAACATTGGCCTCGGTGTGGAATTCTATCTCCAATACACCCTTGTCTTGGTAGTTTTGTCAGGCCTTTTAGTTCTTGGGTTCTACCATTTGCTCATTCAGAAATTCAAACTTGAGCATTTTAAGCGAGTTACTGCTGTAGGTTATTCATGTGTTGTTTTCGGCTGGATGACCATTTTAGCAGCAAAGCAACCTTCATCAAAATTAAATCTGTTCGGAGTTCTTTCTCTTCCAATTAGCTTTGCGCCATTTGAGTCATTAATTTTTACCTCGATAATGGTGCCCCAAGCAAGCTTTATTGGGCACTTGTCAGGGATAATTGTAGGATACGCTGTTGAATGGGGGTTGATTCATGGCATGAACAATTATTGGGCTGTTTCCATGCTTGGGTGGATTGTGCTGGTGTTTGTGTGGAGTTTGAAGAAAAGTGGGAAGATTGAGTTAGGTTTTGTTGAGATAGAGCAAGTTGCAGAATCAGTTGGGTTGGTGGCAAATAGGAATTCTAGGAATTCACAAATGGAAGAGGAGATTCCTTTGAGAATTGCACAAGTATAATGTAAAATGTGCAGTTTTTTTAATAATAATTATTCAAATAATTTTAATTTTAATAATCATTACTTTTTATGAAAGGAGATTGAAAAAGTTTTTGAAATATTTATCTGTCTTTTTAACTGTTTCAAACATATATCTGTCTCTAAAAACAAATTTGTACCATCTGATTAATTCACAGTTATATCTAGATCGTTGATTATTTTATTTAAACAGCAGGTTCGACCCAAAGCAAAAAACATGTCTATCTTATAAAAGTAGTCAAAAGTTGCATAGTATCGTGACAGTCCCGAGAAAAACATATTAGGTAGATGATTCAATTATGTTAAGATATAACTATTTTCTGTTAGAGTGTAAGACAGTTAGGATATCTGATGATTAACCCAGCTGTACACTGTCTTTATATAGTGTTGTAAATGTAATACGCATTCATTCAAGAAGATGCAATTCATCTTTCTACTGTCCATTTCAATCTATGTTAGTTTACATGATATTAGAGCCAAGATCTTAATCAAAAATGACGACTTTATCTCTTTCAAATCCCAATCCCACATCTTCCCCTTATATTATTATATTATTATGATCAAGATTATTTATTATTATATTATTATATTATGATTATTATGATTATGATTATTATTACTTATTATTATTATATTATGTTGTATTATATTATTATATGTTGATTATAGTGATGATTAATTTATTATTATATTTTTATAATTATAGTTATTTATAATTATTTTTATGATTATGATTATATTTTTATTATTATATTATTATGATTATGATTATGGTTATATTATTATGATTATGACTATAATTATTATTATCATGATTATGATTATAATTATATTATTAAAATTATGATTACTTATTATTATTATATTATTATAATTATGATTGTAATTATAAATTTTTATTATTATATTACTATATTATGATTATGTTTATATTTTTATTATATTACTATTATAATATTATTATTTATTATGATTATTTTTTATTACTTTATTATTATTATCATCTTACTATTATGATTATTATTTTACTATTATTATTATAATGATTCCACAGCTACTGGTACATACAGTACTCACCATAACTCCATGAACTCGATTATCTCTCTCACTCTTCCAATCACAATCAAACTTAATGAGTCTAATTTCCTTACATGGAAATCCCAGATCCTACCTTTGATTCATGGATATGACCTTGATCGCTTTCTTAATTCTTCACCTCCGGCCACCACACGTCGCACCTCAGATGGCCTCATTGAAATCAACCTCGATTATCTTCCTTGGCACCGTCAGGATCAACTCCTTGGATGGCTCCGTTCATCTTTGACTGAGACTCTCTTGGCCCAAGTTGTATCCACCACCAGCACCAAAGAACTCTGGCAATCCTTAGAAGAATATTATGCATCTACCTCTCGGGCACGCCTCCATGAATTAAACGTCAGATTCAGACAGCTTCCAAAGGTGATTCAACCTGTTCTGAGTATCTTCTTCGTCTTCGTCAAGTTGCTAACGAATTAGCCTTTATCGATGCTCCTTTATCAGAAGATGAGTTAGTTTCTGCCACGATCAATGGATTAGGGATCGAGTATAATTCAATTGCTGCCACTGTCTCTACTGCTCAGTGTAGTGGTACCTTTAATTTCTCTGATCTTCGAGGTTTACTGCTCTCTCATGAAGCTTTACTTAAAAGTCAGGTACCATCTGCCACATCAGCTTTCTATATGGATCGATCAGGTACAAATCGTTTTCGCCAACAATCCAACTCCACTTCCTCTTACATGCGACTTAATAACAATGAGAGTTTTCACAGACTGAATCCCTCATCTGGGCCTAATCCTCAACCCTATCTTCTATGTCATCTCGTGATGATTCATCAGCTAAACCCATTTGTCAGATCTGTACCAAAGTTGGCCACATTGCCAAACTGTGCTATAGAAGATATGGCAATGATCAAGAATGGAAGCCACAACCTCGTTACAAAGCTTATACTGCTCAACTAAACTCCTCTACTCAAGGTTCCAATGAGTGGATCATTGATTCTGATGCCAATAACCATGTTACAAGTGATATCAATAACCTCTTTTCTTTCTTTGCCTATAATGGACCCGATAAATTATAAATTGATAATGACCTTGGTCTTACCATTGCACACATTGGCTCAATAACTTTTAATCTTGCTAATTTCTCTATTAAAATACAAGATGTACTTCATGTTTGACAAATTTCTACAAATCTCATTAGCTTATCCAAATTATTCAATGATAATCCTTTTTTTCCATTAACTTTTCTTTCTCCTTTTGTTCTATTAAGGATCTCCGCATCAAGATTCCACCTCTTCAAACACCTAGTTCCAACGGGTTATATTCCTTCAAGATGAAGCTTCCTCCCAAAGTTCTTTCAATGATCTTTCTCCATAAGCCTATCTTGGTATCTCACTTCTACAAATGGGTGGCATGCTCGACTTGATCATCCATCCATTTCTACTACAATAAAAGTTATCAACAATAATAGTCTACCTTGTATTAGGAACAATATTTCTTCTTGTCATGATTGTTTACAAGTTAAGACCCATGTTTTCTTCTTCTTCTTCTTCTTATTATTCTTCTTCTTCTTCTTCTTCTTCTTCTTCTTCTACTTCTTCTTCTCTCCTCTAGAAATTATATATTCCGATATATGAGGTCCTTTCCCCATTTGTATCATCTCATGGTTATAAATACTACATTATCTTTGTTGATGACTATTTTATTTTACTTTGATCTATTTTATGAAATAAAAGAGTGAAGTATCTCATATTTTCTCTCTTTTCAAAGCTCAAATAAAAAATATCCTCAATGCTACTATCAAAACTCTAAGAATGGATGGAGGTGCCGAGTACAAGCCTATTACTTCAAAATTCCCTCAAATAGTTCATTAAACTACTTGTCCTCACACCCAAAAAAAATGGTATGGCGGAATGAAACATCGACATATCATTGAGCTTTCCCTTACAACCATGTCCTATTATTCTATACCTCAATAATGTTTAGGATGAAATTTTCTCTAGCATGGTCTATTTAATTAATAGACTACCTTCTCAAAACAAAATTCCATATCAAATCCTCTTCAACAAAACACCTAATTACAACATGTTACGTGTTCTTAGTTGTCTTTGTTTTCCTTACACCCAACCATACAACTAACATAAACTTCAACTTCAGTCTCAACCTTGTGTTCTAATTAGTTAGGGTCTTTCTAAAAAAGGATACTGTTGTCTTTACCTTTCATCAAATAAAATATTTGTTTCTAGAAATGTTCAATTTGATGAAACATAATTTCCATTTTAAACAAACTCCCCAATCTCAGCCTTATTACCTTGTGAATCTACTTCAACAGTGTCGCTCCACCTTTTACCTTTTACCTATGTTTCTCAACCCACTTTCTCGCAACTAATTTTCAGGCCTATGTTAAATTCATCTCATACTACTTCTCAACCCACTAATCTGGCCAGCTTGTCTCCATCCCATCAATCTCTCTCTCGGACCACTACATCACCTGACCCACCTCCTATTATTCATACCTCTAATGGTTATGAAAATTCAAACCTTCCTTCTTCAACTACTCAACTGAATTCCCATTTGTCTCCTTCCCATCCACCTATAATACCTCTTGTTCCTTCAACCTCTTCAAACTCACCACCTCATAATTCACATCCAACGGTCATCTGAAGCAAAGATAGCTCTCTCAAGCTCAAGTGTTTTCCAAATTTTGTTGCACATCATGCCTCCTTGGAATCCAATCCTACTTCCTTTAATCAAGCTTACATGTTCCTTACATTGGCGAGAAGCTGTCTCAAGAACTCGATGCCTTGGCCAATAATAAAACATGACCCTTATACCACCTCCATCAAACCACAGGATAATTGGATGCAAGTGGGTCTACAAAACTAAAAGGGACCCTGATGGCATTGTTGAACGGTATAAAGCTTGTCTCGTTGTCAAGGGTTATAATCAAGAAGTTGAATTGACTATGTCGACACCTATAGCCCAGTCATACGAGCTACAACTATCCGAGCAATTTTATCTTTGGTTGTGTCCTCTATTGGGCAATCAAATAACTTGATGTTTCCAATGTCTTTCTCAATGGTGATTTAACTGATCAAGTCTACATGTATCAACCACAAGGTTTCATTGATTCTTCTCATTCGGATTATGTGTGTTTGTTTTACAAATCGTTATATGGTTTAAAACAAGCACCACAAACTTGGTTCCAAAAATTGAGTGATAGTCTAGTTCAACTTGATTTTAAATCCTCCATCTATGACCCTTCTTTATTCCTATCTCATTCCCATGATCATGTTACATTGGTTTTAGTATACGTGAATGATATCATTGTAACAGGGAACAACACAGATTCGGTTCATGATTGTATCGCTCAGCTAAGCTCTCAATTTGCTATTTGTGACTTGGGTAATCTTCACTATTTTTTGGAAATTAAAGTCATCCAACAGATGCTAGTCTATGTCTCACCTAAACCAAATATTTATGTGATTTACTCAAACGCACAAATATGCTCAATTGTAAACCATGTCTCACTCACATGGCCTCTACACATCTCTCTCTCAATATAGCTCTCCCTGTGAAGATCTAAACCTCTACAGGAGTTGTTGGAGCATTACAATATGCCACATTGACAAGACCTGAAATCTCTTTCTCCGTGAATAAAATTTCACAATTTATGCATCTTCCTACCGAGACACACTGGTTAGCTGTTAAAAGAATTCTTCGCTATCTTGCTGGAACTTTACATCTTGGCATTCACTTTCATAAAGAATCCGATCTTCAAATACACGTGTATAGTGATACTTATTGGGTAGGCAACGTTGATGATCGTTGTTCAACATCTGGCTATTGTGTGTTTCTAGGTCGAAACCTTATTTTATGGTGTGCAAAAAAATAACCTACGATGTCTAGATCAAGCACGGAAGCTAAAAATCGGAGCTTAGCATTGACATGCACAAAAATTATGTGGCTGCAATATATACTACAAAAAATTCAGATTCATTCCACTTCTATCCCGACCTTATGGTGCGATAACATAAACGCTACTTTTTTGCTACTAACCCTATGTTCCATGTCTGAACGAAACACATAGAAATCAACTATCATTTCGTTCGCGAAAGAGTATCTTCACAACAACTTCAAGTTCGATTTTTGTGTTCAACAAATCACTGGGAGATGTCATGACAAAGCCTTTGCCTCTGCCTCATTTTCAATTTTTACGTTGCAAGCTTAATGTTACCGCCACAACATCCACTTGAGGGGGTGTATTAGATAGATGATTCAATTCTGTTAAAATATAACTGTTTTCTGTTAGAGTGTTTAGACGGTTAGGATATCTAACTGAGTGATTAACCTAGTTGTACACTATCTTTATATAGGGTGTGTATGGCACTCCATGGAATAGCAAAAAGTAGAAATATAATTGTTATTCCGATGAATTAATTTACCAAACGAATTTTAGACTAAGTAGAAGAGTACGGAAGAGTGCTACCGGTATTCCAAGCTATAGGTGGTATACTGGATTAACTCTCGTCGGAATAACGATTATTATTTGATTATGTTATATTATATTATTATATTATGATTATGATTTAATATTATATTATGATTATGATTTATTACTATACTAATATTATGATTATTATTATTATATTATCATCATTGTTAGTATTATTATTATATTATTAATTTTATTATTATGTATTTATTATTATATTATAATAATTATGATTTTAGTATTATATTATTATATTATGATTATAAATATGATTATATTATTATTATTATGATTATGATTATTATATTTATATTTATTATATTTTGATTATGGTTATATTATTATTATATTATAATGATTATGACTATGATTATTATTATTATTATTTATTATGATTTTATTATGTTGTATTATATTATTATGATTATAATTATTTATTATTATTATTATTATTATATTATGATTATGATTATAATTATAATTTATTATTATTTATGATTATGGTTATGGTTATATTATTAAATTATTATAATTATTATATTACAATTATATTATATCTATTCATTATTATTATTATATTATTATGAGTATGATTATAATTATAATTTATTATTATATTATTTTATTATTATGTTTATATTTTTATTGTATTATTTTGATTATAACTATGAATATTATTATTTATTATGATTATGATTATGATTATGGATTATGATTATTATTTTATTATTATTACTATTATTATTATTTTTATTATTATTTTATTATTATTATTATTATTATTATCATCATCATCATTGTTAGTATCATAATTATCCATATTTTAACTATTCTGATTAATAACTATCAAACGATATTTTTGCTCTTCCGAATAATCAAGAATATCACTCTTCTACCACTCTTCCAAAAAGACATTATTCTATCACTCTTCCAAAATTATTATTATTCCAAAACTATTCCTTGATTTGCCAAACGAACTCATAGTGTTGTAAATGTAATACTCATTCAATTAAGAAGATATAATTCATCTTTCTACCGTCCATTTCAATCTATGTTAGTTTACAAAATAATAAAAATCTCTCTCCCTTCCGGATTCATATCACCTGCGGAGCTCAAAAAGTTTTGCGGGTGCGATTTTTTTTAATTTATGCGGTCAGATCATCTATCAACGGTTCTGATTTAATAGTAATAAATAATTTTATATATTAAATTTTTTATAATTTTTTTATATTTATTATTATTTTTTTAAGCCGTTATAATTTTAGTACGGATATGTCCGCATGAAATTTCTCGGGACAGAATACGGATCCCTCCCTCCCAACCTCTCCGCTCTCTATATACAACAGCATTTTCTCCGATTATAAATTTTGGTTCACCTTTTCTCCGATTCCGTATTAAAGGATTCTCGGCCACCCGTCTTAAAGGAGTCCCGGACCACCTTTTCTAAAAGCAGTCCCGCGGATCCCACACTCTCTTCACGCGTACACACTCTCTTCACGCGACCTCTCTCCCGCGGGGCCAGCTCCTTCACGTTCTTGCCTTCTGCTTCCCACGCGTACACACTCTCTTCACGCGACCTCTCACCTTGTCTCCGTAGTTCTGCTTATAAATACACAATCAGTTTTTGAATTGAATTCACAAAACAAACTTGATCTCAAGACCGAAGCTTAAATCATGTAAGTAAATAAAAATTAATTTATTAATATAATAAATTATTATTATTATTATTATTATTATTATTCTATTAGTATTAGTATTATTATTATTACTCATTATCAATATTATTATTATTATTATTATTATTATCATTATTATTATGAATTATAGTAATTAAAATAATTAGTTATTATTATTTTTAATATAATAAATTATTAATGCTTTATATGAAATTGTATTATCATTATTATTACTCATTATTATTATCATTCTTATATTTTTTTAATAAATTAACGAATGATTCCTATTATGGTGTACGCGGGTGGTAAGATTATTACAGACCAATGGGTGTTGATTATGACAAGCAAATAAAATTTTCTTTTCCGGAAATGAAGATACACGTTTTGATGATGTGAGAACTATGATATACAGACGACTTGGATTAATAGAGAGTCAACATTTTCTTGGTATAAGGGCTCAATATAATACTGCAGGTGCGAGTGCTTATCATTTTTGTTTAATTCCTATACGAGATGAGGTTGAGTGACGAATGATATTTGAAATGGCAAATGCTGAAATGAATTGGAGAGCAGTTGAGTTATATGTAGAAATATTATCAAATGATGATGCGGGTCTATTTTCAAATAATCTACCCGAAACTAGTAATATAATCCCAACTCCTATTATCTCAGTAAACAGAGACAATCAAATGTTTGAATTGGATTCCCAATTTTTTAATCATGTTGAACAAAGCCCCCCAACCCAACATCATTTTATCCTGATCAAGCAATTGAGAATCTTAACCCTGGTCCTTATAGTTCTCCTATAACATATTCACCGGTGATCTTAGATAACACAATAGTTGAGGATACTCAAGATGAAGATGTTGATCTGATGGATGAAGAGGGGAATGACGATGATGAAGATTTTGTATCGATTATAAGGGAGGGATGGGAAATTGGAGAGGATTATTGGGACTCAGTCGACGAAGATGATGATGCAGATTATGATCCGAATGAACACATAGAACAACGTATGATTGTGAAAGAAAGGTCTGAAAAACAACACCCGGTACATGATTTTAGTGATGTTTCTGAAATTAATGAAATAAATATTCCATCACGAGTTCAATTTGATAACCCTCTATCAGAAAATCGAACATTTAACTCTAAGAAGCATTTACAATGGACAATTAGTGAATATCACATAAGAGAAAATATAGAGATCAAAACAGAAAAAAGTAGTAAATCATTGTTGGTTATGATATGCAAAGACCCCAAATGTTTTTGGAGATTATATGTTGTATGTCCTAAGGGTGGTCCATTTTGGGTTATTAAGACAAATCCTTACGAGCACACGTGTGTACAAGAGATTACTCGTTCAGATCATGCACAATTAACTGCAAAAATGATAGCAGGGGCTATCAAGAGAGAGTTGGCGGAAGATATGAACTCCACGATTAAAGGTATTTGTGCACTACTACGAGCAAAATTTCTAGGTGTTACTCCTTCATATTCTAAAGTTTGGCGTGGTAGAGAGGAAGCCATAGCACAGATTTTTGGAAGTTGGGAGGGTTCATATGGTATTTTACCTCGGTTGTTCAGTGTTATTCAATCGACGAATCCTGGAATGAAGTACACAATTTTGTCAGAGCCCACTAATAGGTCAGAATATCATTATTTTAAATGTGCGGCATGGACATGGGGCCCTTGTATCGAAGCATTTAAATATCTTCGACCGGTTATAAGTATTGATGCTGTTTTTTTATCCGGACGATACGAGGGAAGATTATTAATGGCTTGTGGATATGATGCTGAAAATCAGCTTATACCTTTGGCATTCACATTGGTTGAGAAAGAAAATCGCGAAAATTGGGGTTGGTTTATGAGTTGGTTGCGTTGAGAAGTGACTGGACCCTGAAGGATCGGTGTCATTTCTGATCAACACCTAGAAATTAAAGCAATATTTCAGTATCCACAATATGGTTGGTCAGAGAAAAATGGAGATGTCGTGCATCGATATTGTATGCAACATATTTCTGAGAACTTATACAAGACATGTCCTGATCAACACTTGGTAGAACTTTTTAAATGGACCGCCGCAAAGAAAAAGCCTCGTCGATTTAAAGAAGGTATGTTATTTATCTGACAACAGTATCCAAAAGGTTATCAATTTTTATTAACTGTAGGAACTACTATTGATGAAAATGATAAGGAGATTAAGCATCCAAGTAAATGGGCTCAGTGTAAGGATAAGGGCTATCATTGGGGAATAATGACCAGTAATGGGTCCGAATCATTAAATCGTGTCTTTAAAACAGTGCGATGTTTACCAGTTGTAGCAATAGTTGAGGGGACATGGTACAAGTGTGTTAGTTGGTTTGACGAAAGGAGAAATAAATCTATGACATTAATTAATGAGGGAAAATTATGGTCAAGAAAGGTTACCGAGAAATTAAATAAACGAGCAGAAAAATCAAGATCACACAGGGTTGACCCTTATGGTTCTGATCTTGGAGACTATGAGGTTATTCATCATGGTGAAACATTATCTAATTCAAATGTTCAACCAAGAAGCCAACCAGCACGTCACTCTATCAGTGTTCCTCTGATGCGAACTAATCAAAGAAGTCACACTCCTGAAGTGCCACGACATTCAGTTAGTAATCATAATCCTAGAGTGTTAAATGTGCAAAATAGCACACGTGAAGGTAATAATATTTGATAAGAATTTATAAGATTATATTTTTTGAAGTTTAATTATTTAACTAATGCAGATGTATCAACAAATCGAAGTGAGAATCAAACTTCACAAAGGTCGATTACAAGAAGAATTAAATCACTATTTCGAGGTTCTTCTAGTCGTTGAGTTAACAATGCTAAGTTGAAGTCGTGGATTGTATTAATAATGCTAAGTTGAAGTCATCATGTTGGTTTATATTGTTGTTTCGAAATTCTTATATCTTTAAATTTGAAACAACTATATTTTTTTGTACCTTTATATTTTTATGCATAGAAAAAAATAGTAAAAGTTCATAAATAAAAAAACTACATCAATGAAGATTTATAAATAACAAAGTCCATAAGTAATAAAGTCCATAAATAATATAGTTCATAAAGTCCATACACTCCATCAAATACAACCTACGAGATAACAAATGTAAAACATATAGATAAGAGAGTCAATCTAACTAGGTGTATATTAATTCGGCGGGTGGGGATCTCGGCGATCACGTCTAACTGCAAGTGGGGGAGTGTCAAATGCAGCAACATCGCCGTGAATATCAAAAGCGATCGCTTCCGGTACAAAGATGCGGATTACTACTAATATTATCTTGACCAAAAATCTCAAAGAAAACTAGATGTATAAAGGGTCAAATCGCTCCGATATAAACTACCGAGAAGAGCTTGGACCAGATATATCATGTCCGCGAACAAATCCATAACTCCACTAGATAGGAACCGTTGTGTGTGCTCGGCAGTAGGGGGCTCGAAGTGCTCGAGTCGACGGTGTCATGTCTGGAGGCCGAGAACCGCTCGGCCGACGGTATCATGTAGACGCAACATCTCGGTAAACGGAAGATTACCTACATTGTTGTCGTTATATTTATGTAATGTACTTTTTACATATGAATGAAAGAATAAAAATATCATTAATAAAAAATAAAATATTACCATCATAAAAAGAAGTCCACTCTGCATCGCTGAACACCATGGTCTTAGATGGGAGGAGATCATCCGGCTCATCATCTGTGTGTATGGAATCTATATCTGTGGGTATGTCGGCTCTAGTCATAATCATATCTAATCGATGACTCTGGCCGACATCCTCTAAATGTCCACGACAAGAAGTCAATAATCTTTTTCCGACGTGTTTCCATCCTCTTGTCAAAACATCTTTCATTCCTATAAATGCATCCTTAATTGCTCTCATACCCTACATTGAGTTATTTATATGTAAGTAAAAAATTTGTAAGTAAAATGATTGTAAGTAAATAATATATAAAAAAGAACATGTGTAACTCCGCTTGGGATAGGAATGTCACCACGCGGAACGTAAGCCACCGTGTGAATCGGCTCATCGGGTGCTGGTCGCGGCTGACTCAAATCACCACCAAAATATCGCTCCAAAAATATAGTACGCATACCATGTATCTCATACCACTGCATGTACTGTAATCTGCTATCGGGATCATACACTCCTGTAATAGGTACTAATCGATGAAAACGAACATCGACCCACTCATCAACATAACTCCGCCATCGAATCCGCCAATGCACCGACTATCCTCGAGGTATGCTCAACATTATCCAATCAGATGGGTACCCCACGATAATGGATCTGGTGGAGGAATAATCGAGATAGTCCAAACTCGTCTCATGACTCTATCCGATAATAATAAGAAATAACCCAAAAATGGATGAGTGCTACCCTAGCCATCCAAATATCCATATCACGATACACCACCGACGGGCAAACGTGTCATAACAGAGTTATATGGACACCAAGCAATATGAGTGTCCATAATACTATCGAACATATCCCTAGGAGCACCAGGACCAAAGCATGGTTTGGAGAATGAATAAAAGTATGCTTACCCGTCCAAAGATCTCCCATATGGTCGACAAGAATCTTGATCGGCTCACCCCAATCGCAAAATGGTTCAAGCGGTTTCGGTCGATCGACATCGAACCATGTCCATCCCCACATCTGAAGGAGAATCATCGGTCCGGTGATCGTTTTTGAACCGACTCGAGCAGTAATGGACAACTTACGATATAAAAGTGCTAGCACTGTAGCTCCCCAATTGTACTGCTGAGGGTGCTCCTGATCTGTGAGGAACTACAGATACATACCGGGAACTCCGATCCACGTCGATCCAAGTAATTAGATAAACATTACTTATCATATTTACAAAATTAATATGACATATATATGATTAACATGTACATTATTTTTTCAATTTAAAAAAAAACACAGAATAAAAAACACAATTATATGTGCATTATATTTTATTTTAATACTTTACTATGAAAATTATTTGAATGCATGAATATTATTTTATCAATAAAAATATAATTATATATGGATCAATCCATGCATGGTAATTTTTAATTTAAAAAGAATAAAAAAATATACTTATTTGCATGCAAGTTAATTTTCAATTTGAAAAAATACAAATACATATGCATAATTACATGCACATTATTTTTCAATTTATACGAAGAACCTAATACACAATTACATGTACATAATATTTTTAACTTAAAATATTCAATTAGTAGGATGTATAGATATTATTAATATATCATAATTAATTATCAGATTTAACCATTATTAGGATGAAAAAGTTTTTTTTTATAGATTATCAATTTTTTTTATGTTAATTTGAAACATACTACCAAAACAAAATAAAAAACCGAAGCTAATAGAGCTTCTTCATCTCACTTGAAATAATCAATACATTTGGCATGATATTTGCAATTATTATTTTAAATGCGGAACACTTGCTAGCTGTGAAGATTTCATTGTGATTTTGTAGATGTCATAAAAGATAATTTATCAACTATGGTTAATAAAGTCCAACTAAACCTCAACTATGATAACAAAGATCCCGACACTTGCTAGTTAATTTTTTTTTCAATAGCAAGTAATTTGAAAATATTGTATCAAAGATATACACAATTTCTTTTGAAGTGATATGAACACATATTTTCATCCATATACAATTTCGTGGCTTGTAACCCTTTTCTTTCCTCGCGTGAAGTCTTTTTTCTCTCCTCGTGATGGGTGAGCGTGGACCTCCTTTCTTTCGTTCTTTCTCAGTTAGGCGGTCTGGCGATGATCGGTGGGTGGAGGCGATGCGTGGCAAGAGCCTCGGAGGTGCGACGGAGATGGTTTCTGAGATCCCTTCCTTGAATCCTCCCGGCTCCGCTCTGGTCACTTCTCTCCACACATCCGCTATGCTTCTCTCCACTTCCTTAAGCAAAACCCTTCGTTTCTCTCCGATTTTCAACGCTCCTTTCGCTAAAAACAACAAAACCATCAATCATTGAAGATGGGAAAAACTGTAGGGAAAGAACCAAGAGGTGCCTCTAGTCGCTTCATTTTTTTCATCACTTCGGAGAAACCCAAGCAGGCTAAATGAAGCAAACCGCGCCTCTCTTCACAACCTTCGATCATTTTCGTTCTATTAGAAAGTCATTTCATTACTGTATGTCATTGAGGCTCTTATCTAAAAATCGATTGAAGCATCGTTCCCATACAGGAGCAGTCCACGACCACAGTGCATCGCCTCTCCGACCACTCATTACCAGACACCTCTCCTCTTTATTTAGGACGGATGTTTAAATTTGATCTCAAAGTTTAGAGTCGATATTTTTTTAATTTTTTTCTATGATGTTAATTTGAGATTAGAAATTAAGGAGATCCCAATAAGGAAGTACTACCGTGTTAATTGTTTATTTCTTAACATTATGAGTGGAGACGAACTCAAAATAAAAGTTATTTAGATATTTTTTTATTATGTCTATTCAATGTTGAATTGGGATACAGGGAACACAAAATTCTTATCGTGATAATTTCCTAAATTTAAGGCACAAATGGATACCTTTTTTTTTTCCCATTTTCCAGATTAATTTGTCAGTGTTTCAAGACATTATTTGTGCTTGAGAAGATGCAACCGCTGTTTTGCAAGGTGAGTTCTTAGTTGTTAGAATAATTTGTGAGTTCTGAAAGATGCATGGTTACTATTTGTTTTTGTTCAATCGCCTCGCTAACTTGATCACAGAATCAATCCTATAACGCCTCCTCCGAAGTCAAATTTGATTGCTTTCCGAAACCTAGGTTCTGTGTTGTTATGTGCTCATCTTCTCATGCTTCCACATCGGTGTCTACTTATCTATCTAACAAAACCAATAAGGAGGGGTTGAAACGTGAATCATTTCGCAAGAAAAAGGCTGTGATGCACATAGGCTATGTAGGGACGGATTACAGAGGTAAAAGGGCCTATGTTTTCTTCCTCTTCTTTTTTGGTTCATGTAATGCAGTTTTATATTGTTGTGAAAATTATTTTATTTTTTTAAATATGATAATTCATGTGTTACATTCACTTTGTTGTATTGCAATTCTTCAAAAACAATGTGACACCCATGAATTATCAAGTACAATGCTTATTTTTAACTAAAATTTCAGATTATGATTTCAAGAGGTTCAAGCTGACTATTTACTGAAAATAAGGGAGTCTTATGTCTGAGCTTACCTTTTATTTACCTAATTACTATTCTATTTGAAGAATTTATGATGGTTTGCCACATCAAAATGGTCAAATATCAAACATGCATTATAAACTTAAGTCTCCAATAACCTTAGTTTGCTACTAATCAAAGATACTGTCCTTTTCATTTTTGGTCTGTTATTGATATTTGAGTCTAATTTGCATATATATATATATATATATTGCACTTGTTAACTGAAAACACAAAAAGCTAACCAAAGCTCTACACTCTACAGTTATAGGCTTCTTCACTTGTCATATGGGTTTTTTCTGCTATATGTGTTTTTAAATTAAATGTTGTGGAGAAACTTATTTCTGTCAGTTCTGCTGAAAATACACCTTCAAGTTTGGTTACAGTTTCAATCACATGATACAAAGTTTATTATGGATTGTTCCAGCGAACATTAGGAGTTTTTGCTAAAGAATTTCATTCACAATGTTGAAATGTAGCCATTAAAGGGGAGTTGTAAACTGCCATTTTTAAGCCTGAGGGCATTCTTTGTACTAATTATGGTGACCTTCTAAAAGTTGGCTGGGCACGCAGCAGTCGCACTGACAAAGGGGTAACGCCTAATTTTCACAAGATATATTTATTTTTCAGAAGAGGAATCTATCTCTAACTTTGTTTTCCTTGCAACTATATTATGTCATGTTGAATTATTTTCAGGTGCATTCCCCGGCGACTATGATTCCATTAAAAATGGAAATACCAGGAGATGCATGGGAGCAAGATTTAAGCGTAATTGCCCTTGCCAAATTCCTTAATTCTCACTTACCGAAATATATCAGAGTCTTCAGTGTTCTACCTTCTCAGAAGTAAGAAGCTTTTGTAAAATTATGATGCAAAACACCAAGTTGAATTGTGCTGAATTTAAACTAGGAGCTTTGATGCAAGAAGAGAGTGTGCATTTCAAATGTGTACTCATACGGTCATACCTTCTTCCTGCTAAATTAATTGGAATTGGAGTCGATGCCAGCTCAGTACAAATAGAGGGTCACTTAAATGAGTTCAACTCTATTCTCAAAACTTTTGAGGTTCATCTTACTGGAATATCGACTATCCACTACCTAACTTCTCTACTTCGTCATTTCACTAATGATTTTCAGTGCCTGCAATTTCTTTTTGTTCATTATTTATGACCTTTCAGTACTGATGTACGTTGTGAACATCCATTTCATAACTTTACAGTTCAATTCAAATACAGAAAACAGCCTAATGGTAAACCCCATATAAACAAAAGATTGAGGTCATCTGAGAAGTTGTTTATGCCATACTAACCAGGCTTTCAGAAGTTGATAGCACTATAAAGAAAAAGGGTTGATGTTTCAAAATAGAAGTTAATAACTCTGAGGCTCTGATTATTATGTGAGCATTGGCGGAATATATTTTTATAACCATCCTGATTGTATTCTTGACCTTCAGGTTG
This sequence comes from Schoenoplectus tabernaemontani, assembly GCA_037127355.1. Classification (NCBI taxonomy): domain Eukaryota; kingdom Viridiplantae; phylum Streptophyta; class Magnoliopsida; order Poales; family Cyperaceae; genus Schoenoplectus; species Schoenoplectus tabernaemontani. The sequence goes on along the minus strand of CM073750.1, from coordinate 14,202,353 downwards.
ATGTCCATCTGGTACATTCTCTCTTTCTCATGTGTGTTTTCTGAATTGAATTTTAGGCATGGGGTCACTCCTCTGTCTCCATTAAGAGGGTTATTTACTCAAGGTCCAATTTTCATAAGCTTTTACTTTGTGGTAAGCTAACTAGCTTATAAAAATTACATCGCACTGTTTTTTTCATTAAAATTATTACTGCAGTGTGAGATAAATTATTCTTTCAACAAAGTGGAACTGTTATCTCTGGAAAGTCAATTCTTTTTTTCTTTTTATGATTCTGTTATTTAGAAATTGTGGAGTTTTTGGGACTTGCAAAAAAAAAATATTTTGAGTTTTTTAGTGTACAACAACTGTGATTTGTCCTGGGAGCTGGGAGTACATAACTAAGTTCTTACTACAAGCACACTATTCAATTAAATATAACATTCAAATTGTTCAGGAGGTATATATGGTGTTTCTTTGAAATTCAAAGCTATTGGCTGTAATTAACAAATGAATTTTTTAATTTTTTAATTTTTCCTGTTACAGATGAGATGACAAGAAAGGGCTAGCTCAGGTGCAGCTCCCAGTATCTAACATCAGTGTCCCTGGTTTCTTAGATGGCATATTTAAGGCTACCTGATTAATTCTCAATTTGCTTGATCAAGTTACTTGATTAATTCTCAATTTGTACTCAAGTTCCCAAAATTTATCTCAAATGATATGATGCGGAAATTTTTTGGAAAAATATTGCTTGCGAGTTTTTATTTTGGCCTGATGTTTATAATGAATATATTATACACTATAATTTATCTCCCACTGCAACGCAAAGTAAGAATGATAAAATTGAAATTTTAAGAATATGAATAACAGCGCGTCACTGTTAGTGGCGTTGTATAAAGCATAAGGAGTGACGTCTTTCATTTAAAAAAAAAACTTAGAGTTTGCGTTGCTTGGTGTTGGTACTGACGTCAGTGGGAAAAACACCATTTCTATTGGTGTCTTTTAGTTTAAAAAAAAATAAAAAGTAAAAAAAAAAATACTACTGTTAGTGGCGTCTTTGCAACGCGTCACTGACAGTAATGTGCTATCATTCGTATTTTTAAAATTTTGATTTTATCACTATTATTATTAAAATTAGAATTATTTGAATAATTATAATAAAAAAAAGTGTAAAATGTGCCTCCTGTAGTTCCCGATTCTCGTGCAATGTTCGATTTATATATTTTTTTAGTTCTTTAATGTTTATATACAGTGTCCAATCAAATGGATTGAGAAAGTAGTTTTTAGTTTATGCCGAAGAAAAATGTGAAACGTATTCAAACATGTCCACATACTTCTCTTTTATGTCTCAGATGAATTTAAACTCTGTGATGTGTGAAAAATGCAAAAGAGCAATCCCAATTCAAGCATACTTTTGCCCCGCAAAGAGCAATCCCAATTCAATGTGAATGATGAGAATGTGAACTCTTCGGGAAAAAAAAATATTCAGACCTGTTCGGCCGTCGTTCCTCATCCGAATTTGTTGTTTTCCAAATCTCAATTTTCGTTCTTCTTTAAATCGTGGAAAAAAATGAATCAACTCAAACTCAATAATTCCCCCCCTCTTTGGTGGCAAATGCTATTGAAACCCATTAGATATCTTAGCATGAACCCACGCCCATCTAAAAATGGCATCCGAATGGGGCCTTAGTTAGTGATCCATCCGACACAATTTGGGCCCGGAGTCCGCCTCTCCACCAAAGCTCACGCCAGGCACGAAGTTAGATTATTCAATGACACGTCAGAATAGCTGGCAGCAATATGAATTTGATGCATGGTTGAGAAACAGCAATTTCGAAGATCAGATTGTGCAATAAAATGCCATCGGAAAATCTCAACCTGCTAAAAATTCATCAATTGAAATAACCATCCGGAAACTAACAGTTTGAACTAGTACGTGTTGACATTAGATGGGTCCAGCACAACCCTTACAGACAGGACTGGAATACTTTCCTTCAACTACTAAGAAAATTCCAATTACACGCCCAAAAGAAGAATTATGTGGTTACATGTTTATTTCCTTGAAATTACAATTTAAAATGATTGAAATGAACTTCAAACAAAATAACTGCAGATATGCCCTAATCAGAATCTCCAATTCTTGGGAAGTCTCAAAGTTCATCCTGTAAATAATATCAGAAAAATATAAACTTGATTCCATGTAAAGTGTTTGTTGTTAAGTAAAATTTTACACAGATAACAAATATTCTGGACTATGAACTTACATGGTAGTCGTCCATATAATCCCTATGATGGCGCTGCACACAAATCCACATTAGAAATCAGTATATTGTGGTTTTGGTATATATGATAACACAATTAGAGAGACAACTACAAAGGATTCCCTTGACCAATCTGTTACAGTTGTACTTAGGTCCTTGTCAAGGTGGTCCTCAGAAAATAAACACATCACCTACCTGAGATATTTCTCACTAAATAACAAAAATACTAAAAAAGATGGTATGCATAGTCATCATTATTTCCCTCTTTCATGAATGAAGTGAGAGACCTGTACTTTCTGCAGGCTTTTTTTTTTGGAAAATGAAAAAGGGGATGAAGAATTACCCATATGCTTTTCAAAGGTTTTGTTAAACAGTAAAAGAATTATAAAAAGGATATCACCATAACAGAAAAAGGAAAAAAATAAAGAAACATGTACCCGTCTGTATCTATCCTTGTAGCGGTCACGATAACGTCGGTCATGCCCTCTCTCTCTTCTCTGCCTCTCTCCCTCCTCCCTTGCCCTTCTTGCTTCCTATAGATTCATACACAGAACATTTTATTCAGAAATCATAAACAAAAAATACAACTTGGGGAACATCAGCTGGTAACCAACCTAAAATATTAAATATCTGGAGTTCAGTTGGGCAAAGCAATGTTTCTATTTGGGAGAGAGAGGTTTAAAACCAAATATGCGATTTTGCCTGGGCATTGCAAAAAACAGCAGGCTAGAGGCCTTTCATTAACTTCTTTTACAACAAAAGAAAGATCTTTTAGCGTTGTTGTGAATTTCTAACTAAAATGTCAATGACAGGGCTCTCTTTAGACATAATTATGTAAATAAATTTGAAATCAGATAAGGGGAAAGAAAAAAAATATCCAGCAGGCTGTCACCTTACTTGAAGCTATTGGAACCTGGTAAGTCAGACTATCTCTATTACTGTCAAGTACTTTTGTTACTAATTGGGCACTTTCTACAAATTTTCTTTTTATACAGAAAAGAAGCTACTGGAGGGGATATATTTGAGAAACTGAACTTTATTAAAAAAGAAAACGAAATTCAACTGATTAGCAGGAATATTCTCACCTCATCTTCCCTAGCTTTTCTCTCCTTTTCAGCTTCTTCAAATGCTTCCTTCTCAGCCTATAATATGAACAAATTTTTTAAAAAAAAAAGAAGAAGTAAGAAATAAAAAATGTGAACATGAAAAACAGTCCAATGTCAGAGAAAAGGGTAAATGTCCGATCTTGCATTTACCTCCCTATTAGCACCCCAAGTCTCTTCTGCAACATGCTTAGCATAGTCTGGATCGTCACATATCAAAATGTTATCAAAAACTGAACCTGCCTTTACCTATAATTAAAGCGAGGTGTTACTTTATGATAAAGCCCCCCAATCCTTATAATAATTTAACATAAGAAATTATATATATGCATGGAGTATGTTCGGAATGAGCGCATTCACCTGCCATACTTCAATTCCAATGTATTTCAAAGGTTTTAGCACATAGAGATCTGGATCGTCTTCAAAGTCTGCCAACATCATAAAATTCACAAACTTCACTATTAACCATTACATGGAGAATGAGGGACCATGTGCAAATTGTTATCAAGATATGATTAATAAGCAATATAAAGGTATAAAGCCTGTCTAAGTAACAGCGCAAGTTCACAACACTCACCTGGGTTATCAATCCATGGGATCTTCCATTTACCCTTGTAGTTAGGATTCTTAATTTTCTGCATGTGAAATGCATGAGACACTTCATAAACCTTGTGTAAAATGCAGAAGGAGATAGAGAATACAATAAAATGAATGCTATCCTGTATATAGAAAAACAAACCTTGCGCTTCCAATGGCCCTTGTATGCAGGGTTAGGCACCTTAGGTGGCTTCCATATGCCATCTTCATCTTCATCCCATGAATCAGGCTGACAAATGAAAGAATTATTTAGATCAAACTTAATAGTTTTATCCACATGATTCTCCAAAATAATAATTTTAGCAACATAAATATTCCTGCAAATCAAAAATAGATAATCACAATCATATTGTTCCTCTCTAATTGTTCTTGGTTTCTTCCTCATTTTATGAAGACAATATGCTGAGAATGAGATCAGAAATTTTCAAACTAGGGTACCAAGAACTTCTATTATTAATATTATTTTTTTATGCAGAGGGTGGCAGATATGTTGGGACTTGGGGGTAATCTTGTTTTGCAACACTAGATGAAATAGTTAGTAGGACGGGTCTAAAATTTTCAACAAAAGCAAAGCGTAAGGAACTTGATGTACCATTTTAGCGTCTGGATCTGGTATCTCAGCTGGAATCGAATCATACCCCTGAAGAATTGGAAGAAATGCATGAGAAAAAAATTCAATCTTTTTTTAACTTTCTTAAAAGAAGAATTCTAGACAAGCTTATATACAAAATGAGAATGGGGACCTCTGGTTTTATGTCATTTGGATCGTCAATATATTCTCTGTCTTCCCAATCTTTTGGCTGCAATAAGAAAGAAATTTAAATAATGTAGGCATAAATTGGTGAGGTGGATCATTAGCTTCAAGGTTTTCAACAATCACTATCTAGTTACACTACATAAGTTCATGTGCCCTTGAAGTATCTAATTAATGTGCTGTGAAAGAATCATAAGAATTCTAATCCTCTTCTGAGATTTTTCAACCCCACCCCCCAAAAAAAAAAAAAAAGAAAAAGAAACATAAAACAAAAAAAAAAAAAACGAAGATACCATTTCTCCCTAACTATAGAGGGTTAAGGAAGTGATTTACAATCATTTATGTGTTCTTTGGGGTATATGTATATTTTTTTTTTTTCATTTCAACAAGAAAAGAACCAAAGTTCCTCAAATAGGAAAAAAAAATTTAACCTTCTTGGCATTAACATCTTTGATCTTTCGAGGTGGGAGAATGTCCCAATCAGTGTACATGCTTCCAGAGTCCCTCTCTCTATTATCAACCAAAACACTGTAAGATGCATCTGGCCTCAGTATGAAGGTGTATACATGTGTCATCTTGTCATTCTCACACTGAAGGTCTTTCTTCAATGGGTAGTTCTGCCCCTGGTAGGAAAGAATAACATGGAGCTTCTTTGTCTGTGTCCCACATAGGTCGGGCCCAAACATGAAACTGCCAGAAGGAGTTACAACTTCAATACAACCAGGTTTTTCTATCAAGCTAAAGGTTCAACAACTGAGAATACAATTAAACTTTCCAGTTGTACTTTTCAATATATATTAATGTTGACTTTGTTGTGTTTTATATGGTATTATAATGCACTATGGCTTGATTGGTGCCAATAATGACAACAAAAGAGAAAGAAACTTTACTAAATTAGCACGCATCAAGTAATTCATTTGAAGTAAGAGCAGTTTTTCAAAGTGTGGATTAATGTATTTATTTTTCAAGTAATTTGCAATTAAGAACATACCAAAGCAATTTATCATCAACCATGGACCTTGCCTCATAAAGAGTGTCTGGAGGTGTTTCACCACCTTTATTTTACATTATTTTGAATCATCAAAATTCTAACATGATGCAGCAACAAAACAAAAACGAAACAAAAAGGAAGGAATACCTGTAGGGAGTATCACCACCAAATTTTTTCTGGTTGACATAACCAGAAAGAAGCTTGATGTAGCCCCCACCACACTCAATATCTTGTTCAAACTTGATAGAATATTGGACCACCAAGGTGCGGTTTTTGTTGCTGAACTCAGGAAATTTTGCAGATATGGCAAAATGCCTTGCATCTGTTGTCGTCTGGATGCCTGGACAAAATAAATGGAAGCAAGTAAGCAGCTTCAGTCAAATTGAGAGAGGATAATCTTTTGTGTTGACTTAAATATTGCCAAACATACATTTCTTCACCGATCATACTCTATTTTGGTCTGGTAGAGTCTTTCTACATCCCACTATGATTATTTTCATTTTATACCCACAGTAATAAATAGTAAAAATCACTCTCAGTGCAGTAATTAAGTTGCTTCTTTTCCTGAATAGGGAAGGGAACATGTATAATAGAATAAAGTAAACATTGATAATCTATATCCATCCAAGAGGAGAAAGAATCAGATAAACAACCAAAATCAAATCACTTGCCAAGAATTACTACCAAGTTTTTTTTTATTACTGTACATGACCACAATACAGCATCAAAATTGATTATACTCGCTATTATATATAGGAAATTAGGAATATTTTAGCTCCCTTTGGAGGGACATGTAGGCAAAATTGTAACTGTTAACTTCCTGTAAAGTTGATTGTTTGACATTCTGAAAATTACAATAATTAAACAACAAAATGGAATGGAAGATATACCTTTGTCATCAGGGTCACCAGACCATTTGCCAGCAGTATGTTTGAAAGATCCAGCTTTTCCTTCACTCCTCTTCCAATCTGATCTTACCCATCTGCTTTGCCAACCATCTACCAATGAAAATTGCCAAATTAGCAACAAATATTTTAATCAGACTATCATTTATAGAAACACACCAGCAAGTTGAGATATTAAGACATTAAGACTATTCTCTAAAATGGCTGTCGAATTTTGATAATACCATTGGAAGCAGGGGCGGAGCCAGACATTCGGTTTGAGGGGCAAAAATAAAAAATAATTCAGGGGGAAGATTTGAAAATATTTTTCAGTATAAGCATATTTTTTATTTTTTATGAAAATACATATAACTGTAGGGGTAATTTTGAAAAACATTTCCGGCAAGGCTCCGCAGGAAGGAAACACAACTGTTTCTCAATAAATAGCAAATACCACAAGAGGAACAGGAAACAATGATTATCTAGTAACCACAAATTTGCCCGTACTGATACCTATAAACAATTAGCTAAAACAAGGAGTAAATGAAGAACTGAAGAAAATTAACAGAGCATCAGTTGGGATTAGAGCTAGAGAGGGAGAGCTAGAGAGGGGGGGAACCTTCGAATCGCTCTTCAAAGAAAACTTCACTGAAGGCCGGTGAGAGAAGGAGAATGAGAGAGAAGCACAGTAAGAAGAGGGGAGAAGTGACGCAATGGAGTGAAGAGAGTGGAGTGACCCGGTCCGCCATTTCTGGCCGTGGCCTTTGGAGAAATAGGAAAGGAGGTGTTAATTTGTAGAAAAGCCAACCCACTAAAGCACACTGCAGTTTGAGAATAATTACACAGCGATGCCACCGATGGTGTATCCAGTGGGAATAACAAGCGAACAAGAGAATGGTATTTTGGTGGTATTGTTCTGAGAAAAGGGCATTTTAAAGTCCTTCCAGATGAACCGCTGACTGGTGACTGCCTATAGGAGACGGAGAATAGTCAGTCAAGTCGTCTTGGACTCCCACTCCCACATTCCACATAGTTTCCTTTGTGGCCTGCACAGATAGGATCCACTGTGTGGTGAATCACTAACATTCTCTTAAAATTTTAAAATATGGAAGCAGCTGCACGGCGAATTTCTTTCTAGTTTCTACTGCATGATATCTACCACTACCACACTACCACTGGTTAAGAGGTGGACCTCTTAAATCTTGAATGCATGGAGATATGACTAGATGGGTGAGTCACACTGGTCTTCCCTGATGCATGAACAACCGGGTCAATTGGGTTCCCTTCTTTTTATGTCCGAAACAGGAAAAATAAAAAGATCAAGAAATCGTAAATAAATTTAAAAAAAAAAACAATTTCTCAGAATTCGATCTTTAATTTGACAGCGAAATGGAATTCTAGAAATCAGCGTAGCTGAAAAATAGAATAAAATCGGTTTCTCAAATCGGTGTTGTTTTGATTTTCTAGGTAAAAAGATGCAATTGATTAAATTCCGAACTCTTGGCAGTTAACGGCTAAATTATAAGAAATTGATCTGTTTTTTGTAAATTTTTTTCATAATTTCATAATTGTTTTTGTTTTAAAAAAAAAGTGCGCACTACCACTTTTTTCAGTTCTTAAACAGAAGTGTGTTCACATTATAATCTACCCAATCCATTCCCTTGCTATATAGTATATACAAATATAACTGGTATTTCGAAATAAACTAGAAAAGCGTCCCTACAAGAACCAAACCATAGCAACATAACTATGCGACTAAAAAGACTAAATCTTGCTCTTTTCCAACATAAAAAAATCTTCTCAATCCAGCGACTTAATTTTTACTCTCCGCATTGTCGGTACTAAATTTGAAGCTAATGTCTGTTAAACAAAGTATTCTATCTGAACAAAATAATTAATTTCATGCTCCTAAGGGCCCGTCTGATTCATCAGAAAATAAAAGGAAAGGAACGGAGTTCCTTGGATAAGCAAGTGATTCTTCAGTGCGTTTGATGTTCAAATTTTCCTGTATTACTGAAGCGGAAGCCTCCCTTTATTATTTCACTCTGTTTTCCGCTTAAACTCTCCCAGAAAACATGGCCGCACAAGGAAAAAAAGGTAGCATGAGCATCTTTGTGAAAGATGTTGCTCTTAATAGGATCAACCGCAAAATATATATATATATATATATATATATATATATATATGTGTTGCCCTCCATATGAAGATTATCAATTTGAATTCAGTGTAAATTTTGACCATCACAATGGATAAAAGTTTCAATTGAGAAACACCGAATAATCAAGGAGAGTGGTATGATGTGTATTAGTGTACTCTCTATCAGACAGCTTTTATCCTTCTAGCATGGAAATTAGCAAGTAAATAAAATGTCATGTTTGGAAGCTCGGATCGATGATAATGAATAAAAATTGATGGGCATATTGCTGAGAAATAAATCAATACAAAAATAAATAGGTTAAGTTCATATAGTGTGAAATATTATTGAAAGAGAAATTAAACTTTTTTAGAGAAATAATATTTTCAACCCTTATTCACATTTCTCATAAAATACATAATTTTAAACTTAAATTTTGAAACATATATTGTTGCAAAATTTTGGGGTGTAAGAATAATTTATAATTATTATATTTAGAGTGTTTATCAAATTTTAGTTACCTCAAAATTTAATTAATTATTATCAATAAAATTGTAAATTCAACGACTTTCAAATCATTTTATATAAACCAAACCATTAATGTTGTAATCATTAATTACCAGAAATTATATAATATTACGTTTTAATACTAATAAATGTATCGACGACGTCCTACTGCTCATAGGCCCATTAAAATAATATTGATGTGCACTGAACAATTCCAATCATTTATCATTGACCAGAGAAAGGAGGAAGACGCATGAACCAGCAATATAAAAAGTTAAAGTGCAATAATAATTTATGTAAAAAAAATATATAAGAAAGGAAGAGCAGTCCTGGCTGCTTCCTCCAATTACAGAATGCCATCTCATCATATTGACGTGTTCCTGGGACTTAACTTTCATAAGGCTCCACAACCACAAGGCCACAAACTTTTTTTTTCTTTTTTTTTAAGAAAAGGTTCTTGAAACTTCGGTACATAACGGACTCGTCGCTGACTCTTCTGGCACGTTTGCAGAGTGTAACGATTTGTATAACGGGTTAAAAGTAATGATTAAGGTCACAAACTCACAATTGATTTCGTCTATTTTTTCAATCCTTCCAACATTATCCGCACATATTTTTTTAACCGGATTTATTTTTCAAATATCATATTCAGAATTTTCTTGTCATATTTTAAACGTTCTATCTGTCATACGAAGAATATTATCTTGATCATTAAAATACAGATTCAATGACAATTATTCATTTTTCCTTTTAATACAATATATGATGACGCAAGCTGGCTTCACTTTTTAAGAAACGAGAAAAAAATCGTGTTGCATTTTTTAGTGACGAATGAAATAATGGGACAAGTGCAAGTCACTTAGAACAAAATTGAAGCTTTTGACACTTCTTCGTTGTGTGTGAATAATTCGTCAATTCGATTCCATCGATTTTCTTACTATGTATTGTTAATCCTTCAATAATTTTGAATACTAGAGTTATTCATTGGGTTTCGTCCTGAAAAATATAATATATATAAATAATCAAATATTTAAATTGAAATTTTTCCTTAAAATAACATAAATATATATATTTTTTCAAAATGCTAAAATATATATTCAATAATAAATATTATAATTAGCTACATAATGATTCAATAAAAAGAATAAAAAAATTATATTACTTTAGTATTTAAATTGCACTTTAGAAAAATCATATCATCTCTTTGAACGAAGGAAACAAATAATGATATGAATAACTTGATTAAGATAAATGAAGAGAGAGAAAAATAAAATTAATGATGAAAAGAATGAATGGTATAACATAGCTCATATAGGATTGTTTATGCATGATCTCACGGTGTGGTAGGTTGTTCCGTCTTTTTTTTTTAAAAAAATTAATTCATTTTTCTCTGTTAGTTTTTCTTTTCTGAACTTCACATGTCATTAGATTGGCCTCTCTTCCAGCTAGGTTGGTGTCTTGACTACTCTGTAATCTTGTATATCCCACATTGTTCAACATCTCCATCTATAAACTTGCCTCCTTTTCTGCTTCCTTTCTCTCCATGCCTAATGTATTTTTTATGTAATAATAGTATCGTTGCTTTGTTATTTTTAATCCACCTAATCTTTTAATGAACCCAGAAAAAGAAAGCAGTAACAACAAAAAATTCCAAGAATACGAACCATCACTTCCATCAAATGTTGAAGAAAAACAACTTTAATGGTAGAAAAGCTCGTTTAATAAATATTAAATCAAGTTGAAATATGTTATATGTAATTATCTTTTGAAATTTAAACATCTTAGCTTATATCTTATTATTAAGATTTTTTTGTTAGTTGTCGGTATCACACTGAGAAGGAAAGGATAGCTGAACTAACTAATATGAAATGTTTGCATTTCAGCTCAAATAACTTAGTAATTTAGTAAACCGATCAACTGTTATCAATTGTTTTATCCATGGTGTACCATAACTAAAGACTTCTCAACATCTTATAAATGATGCATAGCTCTGCGCCAAAAGAAAGAGACCAGTAAACTGTTTCCTTCACCTTAATATAATCGGCAAAACAACTTGAAAATAGAAGAAACAAAATAAACAATTTAGGCTCACAAGCATATCAAACAAGTTATGCAGTACTGATTTCGCTAAGGGATGCAGTAAACTTGTATTTTAGGTAAGCCCTGATAAAGGGGTCTAGTTCCCCATCCATGACAGCAGTAATATTAGACATTTCCTCACCAGTCCTGATATCTTTTACAAGCTTGTACGGGTGAAATACATAATTGCGTATTTGCTGGCCCCACTCAGCCTTCACAGCATCCCCTCTTATTTGTTTGATTTCAGAAGCACGTTGTTCCTCAGCTATTACAAGTAGCTTGGCTTTGAGCCGGCTTAAGGCCTTTGTTTTATTTGCTAGTTGAGTCCTCTCCTCTGAGACATCCCCACAGATAACAACATGGCAATTAGTTTTTAAAGAAGGGTTGTAGATTACAATGAGTTGTATAAAGCACATGTTATTCCTTAACATTTGTGAGTTCTGTTCTTAACATCTTTCATAACTATTTTACCGTAAGCAACAAACATTTGTGAACGGGATGTCACTTTTGGGGGGATTTTAATTATTTAAGGAGGCAACTGTGTATAATGTGTATAACCAAAATAAGGACTACCGTAAACTACAAAAATGGTAACAAGAAAGGTATACCTGTGTAAAACATATCAGACCAAGTGTACTGTAAAAAAGGTCTGTTTTATATCCAAGGTATTGCAAGGTAAAAAATAAAGGTGTATCAGGTGAATAGGAAAAAAAAAGCTATTGGGATGGTTTGGTGATACTCTGACATTAAAACTTGTTTCTAATTCACTTCCCATTATTTGGATTTTCTTTGCATTTATCAATAAAAAAACAGGTAAATTACCAGCACACCCCCACCCCCACCCTTTTTTTTTCAAACTTGAAGGGAAAGCTACATGAAGTAGATTATAGCACTATACAAAAAAAATGTCAAACCTGTGCAGCGAACAGTCACACCAGTCGGGATGTGAACAATGCGCACAGCTGTCTCAACCTTGTTCACATTCTGGCCACCACTGCCTCCAGCCCTCGATGTGGTTATCTCCAAGTCCTGATCTGGTATATCTAAATCCATGGATTCTTCTGGAAGGAGTGGCATCACTTCCACCCCAGCAAAGCTCGTCTGCAATGAAATTCCCCATTTTAAACAAAGTACCCTCGTAAAGTTTATGCTACAAACTCCTTACTCTTTTGAATTTAGCATCAGATAATTTCACTACCATATTGACATAGTAGTTTTATTGGTGAAACTGTAATATTAGGGAAGACCATAGCTTAACTAATAGCAAGTAAACTGCCGAACTTCAAGATTTTATGAGACAAATATGCAAGTAAGCTTGATTTCCTTTCCTATCAGATTTAAATTTATTTTTCTCTCACAAGAAAATTAGACATTCTGAAAGATAATAACATTAGCTCTTCCTTAGTACCTGTCGAAGACCTTTGGAATTGAATGGAGACTGACGAACCAGGCGGTGGGTCCCTTTCTCCCCAGAGAGATACCCGTAAGCATACCGCCCTTCTACTTCCACGGTGGCTGATTTTATTCCAGCTTCTTCTCCAAGGGATTTCTCAACTACTTTTACTTTGTACCTCTGTTTCTCACCCCATCTCACATACATCCTAAGAAGCATGTCAGCCCAATCCTGCACTGGAGAAAAGCCCAAGTTTTAATGGAACTACAGCTAAGTTGTAGGAAGACATGACTAAGAAATTGAAGTGACAGAATGAAGAGCTTATTACAGTTCAAGCGAAATTTTATAGCCGTATAAAGTCTAATGTTTCTGGTACTAGAGAAGAGACCCGATTTTCCAGATAACAACCGAATATCAGGTAATGCAGAATCAACTGTACTAGCCATGAACAGCATAGGAAGCTAATATGAAAAGCAAGGAGTATTATGCTATTATAACATACTAGCTTAAATTAACTATAGCATGCTTTTAATGATTGAAAATTGTTCTTTTCAAAATATATTCAAACACAAAGAAGCCTTGGAAGGAATCAATTAGATCTGTACCTGTGCATCAGTACCACCAGCGCCCGCAGAGATATTGACAACTGCACTTTCCTTGTCATAAGGCCCAGAAAGAAGCTGAGTAATCTCATACCGATCCAATCCTTTATTTAATTTTTTTATAATTGTCAACGCCTCTTGAAGAAGAGAAGTGTCAATTGATTCTAATTCTTCTGTTAGAGTTACTATTGTTTCAGCTTCTTCTATCTACATAAGATAATAATAATTAATTTATGATGTGAATTAGGCGGACTTAAAACATGTTCAACACGTTAAATTAAATACAATTGGCCGGCATCATATGGCATATCCAAAAATCGAGGAGCCAGTGAAATGTTGATCTAATTTGTAAATACCACAAATTATTTGGGTATTATGCCACCAAATTATGCAAAAAAAAGAAATGGGAATAACATGTAGCATCTATTACTGCTATATGCATTTGAGATTTTCATCTGACCAAAATATCAAGTTAATCGGTAGTTCAATACAAATTCTATGCAGCCCTATCATAATCAAACATAATTGATTCTAAACTAGTTCAGTCTCAACTTGGAGAACAAGATGGACCTTTCACTGGGAACACACTTTTAGAAAATACAAAGAATAACAATTTAGTTGGTTATACCACCGATATACTAAAATTAAAAGTGTATCATAAATCCTTTAGGCCGGTAGAGAATCGCCTGTCTGGATGTTATTTTCAAAATGCTACAAAACCGTGAGCTGGAATGTGCAAAAAAAACAAAATACAAGTTCAATTAGAAAACAAAACCTGCATCAAAAAGTCATTGAGAATTTTGATTTTATCTTTTACATCGGTCAAGGCAACCAGTATTTCCTGTGCCTTGGAAGGATCATCCCACAAAGAGCTATCAGCTGATTTTTTCTCAAGTGAATCTCGCTCAGCTTCAAGCAGCTCTAGCCCAGCAGAGGCTATAATTTCTTTGGTCCGCTCTGAGGTAGCCTCCACCTCCTTCCTCAATGCATAGAAATCTGTCATAGCAAATACAGATATTTTGTGTACAATCAACTCAACTCAAGTTGAAATTTTGGAATTGTTTCACCATGGATTATACCATACAAGATGTTTCATAGGTTTCAAACTCGCTAATATAAACTCAGTCTCCCGCTTGGAATTTCTTCCGGCTTGATATTGTCTTTTTCTCATAAGGAAGAATTAAGGACAACCGGACAGTTAAAGTTATATTGAGGCTAGGCTGATGTGAGGCCAAATTGCAATGTTAAGAATTAATCAACCAAAAAAACCAAAAGTTGGGTTTATTTGATTCTTCACAGATGCACTGGAGGATAAATTCAGGGGTTATATTGTTCTTCATGTTGGGTTTACTTGGATAACTTTGGAAAGTAGTACTAAACTTTGCTCACATGACAGAAGCCCTGTCCTGACAACGTGTCCAATAGCATCCTTGGTATGACAGGTATATCTGACTTGTCAAGTTTACTACATAGCGCACAAAGCACACATTCTGTTTACTAAGAAGCTGCAGCAGAAGGTACAGTTAGGTTGCTTCTAACTACAACGGCAATGAAAAAAAATAGCATACCTTGCATGGCCCATTCAGATGCCTCGGAGCTAGAGTCTACACCAGCCTCACTTGAACTCGTAGATTGAACTGGATTAGCCAACAATTAGTATCTGACATGTCAAACAAGAATCAAAACCAACGAATTGAGATAGCAAAAGAGAAGAAAGCACCAGGGAGCAAACGCCTTGAAGAGTTCTTCCTGAAGAAACTATATCCAAGGGAGCGCAGAGACCAACTCCTTGAAGCAGAAACCAAATGCGTTGAAGAGAAGATCCGTGACGAGCTTAGCACGATAGAACATGATAGGAGGTTGCGGGGCACGTTACCGCCCTTTGCCAGGAGCACCGAGGGCACTCCATTGGGAATTTGGGATGCTAGAAAACCAGCTGCCTAAAGGATAAGTTCCGTCGGAGAAGAAGAGGAGAAGAAATTCGGACCCGATATTTGACTTGGGCTTTGGGCTTCAATTTTAAAACGAGTTGTAGCTTCCCTAATTTTACCATTTGTAAAAGAAGCCCACCGGAAGTTCATAATAGGAAAATTTCATATCTTGTTGTTCCTTATATATATATATATATATAGATAGTAGAGATAAAAAACATATTAAATTATCTTAAAATTTTAATTTATCATTCTCATTAAATTCTTTATATGAAAATGAGCAAAAATTTGGAGCTTTTGAGCTTTTAAGTCACCGTTTTTAATTTTTGAAAATCACTACTTGAACATCATTTTCAAAAATTAAAAACGATGACTTAAAAAGCTCAAAACGCTCCAAATTTTTGCATCCCATGAGATTTTCATATAAAGAATTTAATGAGAATGATAAATTAAAATTTCGAGATGATTTAATATGAGTTTAACTTAAAAAATATATCAAATTATTTTAAAATTTTAATTTATTATTCTCATTAAATTCTTTATATAAAAATCTCATGGGATGCAAAAATTTGGAGCGTTTTGAGGTTTTTAAGTTGTAATTTTTAATTTTTGAAAATCAGCTCTAAAAATAATAATAATATATTCAATACTTAAACATCATTTTCAAAAATTAAAAACGGTGACTTAAAAAGCTCAAAACACTCCAAATTTTTGCATCCCACGAGATTTTTATATAAAGAATTTAATGAGAATGATAAATTAAAATTTCGAGATGATTTAATATGTTTTTTGAGTTAACCTCACGGAAAACCTCTGTGAGCTTAAGCTCACGATATCTCCACTCTATATATATATATAGAGAGAGTAAAAATATTGTTAACCTCACGAAAGTTTTTCGTAAATTTAACTCAAAACGTATATCAAATCATCTCCAAAATTTTCTTTTAATTTATCATTCTCATTAAATTTTTTATATGAAAAATTTATGAGATGCAAAAATTTAAAGCGTTTAAACTTTTTAAGTCACCGTTTTTAATTTTTTAAAATAATATTTAAGTATTGAATATTTTATTATCATTTTTAGAACAAATTTTTAAAAATTAAAAATCATGAGTTAAAAAATTCAAAACACTCTAAATTTTTACATCACATAAAATTTTCATATTAAATTTTAAAAATAATTTGATATAATTTTAAGTTAAACTCATAGAAAACCTCCGTGAATTTAAACTCACAATATCTTTATAGATAATATTACTACTTATAGGTAATATTACTATATATATATATATAGTGAATTTAAACTCACAATATCTTTATAGATAATATTACTACTTATAGGTAATATTACTATATATATATATAGGTAGTTAGGTACTATTACAATAAAGGACAAAAAGATTGATGAATAAAAAACTGAAAACACGTGAAAAATATTGACATCATATTTCTTCAAAATTGCACCAACCATATACTTCATACGGCAAAGATTTACATCCAGTGATCCCAATGCACGCACCACAAGTTCACTTAGTTGAAGGCTGAGTGGCGGGCTTGGACTATAACCGAGAAAAATGAACAATATTTACTAGCCAGAAATAAGAATGCACCTCAAGATTTTTAGTCTACATTTTGTACAAGACGAGAATAGTAAATTTCTATTATTGATCGTTTGCTTCAGTTTCTGGTACTGTATCACTGATCTCATTTGAAGTATAAGCTTTCAGTAGGTATTGCTTTGCAACATCCAACATCTGGGCCATTTCCTTCTTATACTGCCAAATGAAAACAAATATATTTAAGGAGACGGAGGAAAGTAACCAAATATGCAACAAGAAAATGCACTAATAAAAAAGCTACCTCATCAACAGCTCCGGTCTTTATCTTAGATTGCATGATACACCATTTCTTGAAATGGGCTCCTGAGAATTTACAAGTGAGCCATAAAGATTAAACAGAAAAAAAAACATTAGAGAAAAGGAGAAAGAATGATGTCTCTTACCAACTCTTATATCAAGGGTACATGAGGAATCTGATAGAGTTTTTAGAGACCACCTGCAGTGTATCTGAAAGAATAACAACAATGATATTCTCATCAAAAGCAATCAACATTGTCCCACACTACTATTGTAAGCATCTGTAACAGGTAACCACGCCATCCCGTAGCCAATTTGAAACAAATTTAACCTATTTTTGATGGATTTTCAGGCTCTTCCACTTTAATTGATTTTCACTTGTATATACTTATTCACTTTCCTTATGCATTACCCCAACAAAGATATCAGTGGCTGAACCAACAGCACCAGTGAACTCATGTGACCTTCCTGTTTAAACTATTATACTCAAGGGACTTGTATATCTTCACCAATAATATGCTGGTGAATGTTATGTGCTCTTGCCAGACGAACAAGTTTACCTCAAAGCATGATCCAAAGGGAACATCGTGTACCTGCTGGACCGTTTCAAAGACCTGAATTTAACAAAATAAACATATTAACAAGAAAATATGACATAGGAATTATCAAAACAGCCAACAGCTTTCTCAAATTACAGACAATTTTTACCTTATTTCGAATGACAACCAAGAATTCACATATTTCACAACAATAATCAACTGTTGCACTAAAATAACAGAAAAGGCATATCATCAAATACTACCAAAATGAAACTAGATCTCATTCCTTCAGGTTGAGGGAAGACCCAATTGAACTACAAACAATCAAAAGCATGTTGCCAGCAAAGTGGAATTGGTCTGGTGGGGACATGGCCCAAAGGAAGTTGGCCTTCAACTGGCCTTGTCCAACACAGGGACGTGCTCTAAATGGAGTATAAACACAACGAACTCTTAACTTCAGAGCAGAAGTCTGATCTTTATTCACCATGTCACAATTATGTTTGCCCATATACAGAAGATACCAGGTTGCTCAGTATCAGGGAAGGGTTAATACAGGCTAACAAGACCAGTCGAAATCAACATCAATAGCCATCTCTATTGAAAAATTGATTGCAAATAAAGTAAAATATTGATTACTGATTAGTTCCCCATAAACACGCTGGCCTCTGGGGGAACAAAAACAAAAAATGGCATCTTGTAAAGAGCAGAACTAACAAGGCTATTTTTATCGTGTGACAGAACAACATGTTGCCATTCTGTCATGGCAGTGTCAGGAGGGCACATCGGGCTCTTGCACACTGATCTAAATGTTATTTCTCTGACCTCCCCGTCATATTCATCAGCAGAATGCCACTGACCAAGCTGTATATAAAAAATAAATATATAAACATAATGCTGAAAACATTACCTGGGCTAACTTCCAATCCTTCTGTTCTGTACTTAAATGATAACTTCTAACAGAAATAACAGAGGAGAAAAAAGTACTACAACTTGACTGCAGAACCAGTGAACTTCTTACAATGTATAGTTCAACAGAAAGGGCTTGAATATTATATATTTACATAACCATTTATACCACCTAACAGTAATAGGATGTCCCCAGTCCTTTAATTAGAACAGAATTTAAGAGTCATTTCCCACATTTTCATAATATGAACAGAAAAGAGTCTACCATGCTATTCATATCAACTCCTGATCAAAGTCGATGGAAATGCAATACTGCTTTTGGTGACTTTCAATGTCCATAATATAAGTTTTACTTACATTGAGATCAGTGTCCTTTCTATCGGCACGGTATTCCTCAAGAAACTTTGACCCATCACTCAGCAACTGAATAAAAAACTCCTCTGCAGTACAGGGAAAAGTACCCTGAGAAAAAAGATAGATAAAGTCAAAACATACTTGTTAAAAGAAGATAAATGGAAAAGAAAATAGCCAAATAGGGTATCGATGGATCAGGTAAGTCAGAGTGGCATCTTTTATCTAGAAATATGAATTGGCCAGGTACTCAGGTCCGACATAAACTAAGCTGAAACCCACCCACCAGGCCATCTTTGAATTTTGTTGCTCCTGTCAAGTTCACATGGTTCCAAAAATATGTTAACCTTAATTATTAGGTATGTGGCTAACTAGGATTCATCCCTTTTTAAGTTAAACAAATAAAAAAATTAATAATTAAGTGTCGGACCTCACTTGACTAGCCAGAGGTCAACCAGAACCCACAACCCGTATTATTCATAAAAGATTTCTATTGGTCTAGTCTATATCAACCAGGCTGAGTTATAACTGCAAGCTCTAGTAATAAATAAAACTGATATAGAATCATACATTAAATATGCTAACAAGAACTTCTTCCTTAATAAAAGATTGTGTCTTTGGAGCAATAGCTATGCTGGCTTGAGGGACTTCTGACAGCCTCTTGCTCATTCCTCTGGTTGAACTACTGTGTGCACGTAAAGCTGATTGTGCCCGTTCCTGTAGAAAGAAATAGAAATCATATACAGCCATATATGCAATGAACAACACATATGCATGTACATAAGTGAATGAGAAAGAGAGATCAAACCAAAAAAAAAAAAAGTAGAAGAACAAGAGCCAAATATCCTATGTGAGATGACATATGATTTCCACAGCGCAGTGAGCAATCCAACAAGATAAAGACGATATCAACAAAAAAATAATCATGGTAAGTCTGTGCTTAACATCTTTATCTCAAACTTGTTGTATGTCACAACAGAGATCAGAGATCAGAAAAAATAAAAAAGGGGGCTTCAAGTCTCCATCACAGTTCTTTTTTCTTTCTAAATTTGTTATGATTGTTATACATTCTCATTCACCATCAAACTTCCTTAAAGTGACATTGCATACTTGACTGTCTATCTCTGTCCTGTCTAAGAGCTGAAAAGATGCATAAATTATGGAAGGGAAGAGATAGAGGAACAGAGAACTGATTTGGGATACTATGAACTAAAATTGGACTGGAATATAGTGCATGTTAAATTTGTTTGAAAATACAAGTAGGCGAACAGGAAAGCAAGTTAAACAGCTGAAGGGGACAACTGCACAAAAAAGATGCAAAACGTACTATGGTAGCTGGTAGGAATTAAACTTGTCACTAGATAGTGTCTTAGGTAAGACAATCCAAAAATCAATACAATAAAATTCCAACATAACACCGCTATTTTATCACTACAGGATCACAAATTGCAATGAATTCTAAGTTGGTCATCCAATGTCTAATTAATTCTCTCTTAATTGTGTGGAACTCAACAACATATAACGGAAAAAGCTCCCCACTAAAGAGAATAGACTTTCCCAGAAATGTTGAAAACAAAAACTTTATGGAAATTTCATACAAATATTGGCTCTTTTGCAAACTTCCTATAATGGTTACCTGCTTCTCCGCCTCCAACATGGCATGGTAATTCTTGACAGCCTTTTGTAAAGCTCGGTAGGTGTGGTTTCTATTCCAAAATGAAGCAAACTTGTACCTGACTTTTCCTGAAAAACAAACATGAAAGAATGAGAAACCTAGGTCTTCATATGAAAATAAGGGTATGGAATGGAAATGGTGGACTTCATATAGGGTAAAAAAACTCTTCTAACCCTTAAACCTCAAAAGTTTGTAGAATCTTTTGCAAGCAACATACAACATCTATCAAATATGTGCAAACAACAATTACACTTCTCACAAAATTCAAAAACAGACATGCAGCAATATATGCACATCCTCTGATCTAGTGTAAGCAAAAGGTGACCCTGGATATATTGATAGTTTACACTCCCTTTTTTTTGAACTAAAAAGGAATAACTAACACAAAGTAGTTTTGATATTGTTCCCAGCTTTGACTAAATTGAATGTGAGGAATTGGTTGGCCACTTAGGCAGGCAGTGTGGCAACTTAATTATAATTGCTCATCTACTCAACCTCAGTTTCAATGCTTTGGTGTTAGAAACAACCAGACAAAAGGGGAAAAAAATTGTTACACCAGCAATCAAAGTGTAAAAGAGCACACTGGAAGAGATTATATTAGAACACGTTCTCACAGTTCGATAAGGAACCAAAGTTAAATTCAGACCATTGGCAAGTTTAATACATGTAAAGAAGAATACCATCCGGGCTACCAAGGGGTGGTACACCATGGCCCCCAGAACCAGTACGAAGAACTAGTGTTATTGCAGGATTAATGACAGCATGTTGACTACGTTTAATCTGCAGTACTAATGAAACACAGATGTAAGAATTTTATAGTGCTAAATAAAATACAATAACAGACGGGATGCTATTGCTAAGTACTGAGAGGCAAGTACCTAAAAGCAGCTGACTATACAAATCTCATGAACAATCCCATGTAGATTAATATTCAGGTCAAATCTCAAGTTAACAGTCTCAATTAAATTCGGTCATAAAATTGGAATCAGAATATCAAACAAAAGGAGAGGTACATTGCAACATAAACCAGCTGATGCCTCCATAAATTGTATCAAAACAAATATAAATAAAGGGGAAAGAACAAACCTCATGGATATCTCCTAGAGGAATAACAACCTGTCAAACAGAAAACATACCAACTCAAAAAAAAAACATGGAAAACGAAAGATATCCTCTATAGGAACCTAACATGCTAAATTTTCTATGAAAACACTTCATTTCCTAGCTCAGTGAACAGACATCAATCAACCTTAGGACCTGTTCGGCGTGTGAAATTCCATAGGAAATTGAATCACTCGGGAATGGGTTTCTCCACTTCCAATTTCTGAGTT
Organism: Schoenoplectus tabernaemontani; assembly: GCA_037127355.1. Lineage (NCBI taxonomy): Eukaryota > Viridiplantae > Streptophyta > Magnoliopsida > Poales > Cyperaceae > Schoenoplectus > Schoenoplectus tabernaemontani. The sequence goes on along the minus strand of CM073750.1, from coordinate 14,180,483 downwards.
CCCAACAGAGAGCGATACTAGTTGGGAAAAAAATTGAGTCGGACTTGATTAATTTTTTTCCCCAAACCTTTACTTGGTGGATTCTTCTGGGAAAAACTACTTAAAACCCAATCCCAAAAGAGCATTCTGAACAGGAGGAGTTGGGAAAAAAAATTCAATGAGGCTACCTAAGATTCCCACCAGTACCCAGCCCGTTGTACAGGCCCTTGGTCTCTGGAGAATAAATCATAATGCTGAAACTCTTGAATTCACAGCCACACAGTAAGAGAATTTTAATCAATCTAATTATGAGAAGTGAGTGTGGCACACAATGTCAGGCGTCAACAAACAAGAAGGTCAATTTCCAAAAGTATGTCATAATATCATAATACTAATTATAGTAAGTATACTGTTGTAAGTACAAATTAGATAAGCTAATCCAAGAACAAAAGCAAATTTGTTTATTATCTAGCACAAGATCACCTAACCTTAATTTGCTTAGAGAACACATTTGAATGAAAGCAGATATGCCAGGCTGAAACATACATCCGACCGTGGTACAAAAAGGATCTCTCCAGTGCACATGAATAATGGTGATCAACAGCCTGATAAAAGTAGTAATTACATAGTAAATATTGACTGAAATTTCACAATAAAAAGAAGCTGATAAGGATAGTGAAATCATTTACTTGAAATAAACCACAAGAAAAGTTATCTTTATTCATGACCCCTTGGGGTATATCAAGAGATTACATCTTACAATCAAGTCCCTCAACTTTCTCTATATTCCTATTTTACTAACAGGTCCCTAAACAAGTTATAAATATCGACACATTTACTTATGTTATAGATGTTCTCTCTGATTTACCAACATTTTACGTATGTTTTCATGTCCTTATCCCCCCGTACCAGGGTCCTCAACTCATTTGTGCTTGTGCATAGTGTATATAGGCGATGTCAATTTACACCACATATACCTTAACAACGTAGTATACTCGAACCCTTTCCTGCACATGCCACCTATATACTCAGTACACTACATAAATAATAGATGCACAAAGCCTCAAGTTAGAGTCTACCTCATCAGGGGGGAGGAGAAATATGGTTTGTAATGGCCCGGGTTTCTGATGTACAACTGTTGGTACTTGTTTATCTGACGAAATTCTCCTTCTAGCCGCACCAGCAAGGGCTTTACCGCTCCTATATAGTTTTGACAAAATTATTATCACGCTTTTTGTTGTTCACATTTCAATAAATTTTAGTTATTTTGGAATCTTATTTGTTGGCTTTCAATTTGTATCATCATTATTTTACTTTGTTAGATAAATATCATAATATATCAAACCAAAAATTAACCTGGAAGAACTTTGAGGAAGCCTCGTTGTTTTAATATGAAGGCAAACCTAGAGAAAACAATATATACTTAAACAAAAACATAAACAAATATGTCAATTATTTGTTTATAAAGATCAGTGGTAGCAGCTCACATACCTGACCTGATGTGCTATTCAGTTGATGCCAAACTGGTCCCGTCTGCCCCTCGGTGTCAACCAATACAGTAACTGCTCCCAATATTGTGCTTTTCCATATTATATCCCAGTCATATATTGTCACATTTATCTGTATACAATAAATAAATGGATAAAAAATGCATATAATGTGAAGTCAACTAAAAGAGTTGAGCTTTTTTTAAACAGAACCTGTGTAGGAAGAGAGTCCACAAAAAAGTTGAACTCCTCACCCCACATAGGATTTCTCGAGCCAGGAACCATTGAACTGCCATAGTATCAAGAGGCACTTAAGTTATCAATTCTTCAAAAAATCAAAAAGAAACTGCCTAAATCATAAACAGAAATTTGAAGTAAATTTATACTCTGGATGAAATTTTTACCTAAAGCGCTTCTGGTCTCCACAGGTCAACATTGCATATGGATCTGATGTTCCATTCAAGTTTGCACCTAGTAAATTCTTAGCAGCCAAAAGTTCCAGCTGAAAGGAAGAGAGACTAAATTTCAGACATTTGAAATAAGAAGCGAAATCAATAATTCGAGAAATGTCAAGAAAACTATCTGATTTAAATACTAAAGAGACATTTTTAGTACCGGATCAGCAACTTAATACCCAACCTAAGCTGGTAAAGTTTATTTAATTTGTGTTCTTTTCACATGCTTTTGTCTACATAGGCTAAAAGAGTACATCAAAGAGCCCATCAGAGTACCTTGCTTTTATCGCATACCACTTGAAAGCTTAGTAGTTGAGAAAATGTACCTTTAATTCATAAGCAGAAGAGCCATCACAGTCTCCTTTGATCATCTACAAAATAAGTGCAGAACTGCATGTCAAAGAAATGGAAGAATTATTCCATGAAATTCAGTTCTCACTCTTGAAAACAAAGATGGCAATATTCATACTTCATAGTTATGCTGGGACATTTGTTGGTTTAAAGATTTGGAAGAAGAAGTCATAAATGTCACCTATTTAGTTACTTGGATCAGTAAGGGTACCGACTATAATACCAGATACAGACTGGTCAAATACTGGCATGAAATACAACCAAGGTCCTTGTAAATGTCGGTACTGTAGCTCTTAGGAAAAACTGTGAATTTGAAGATTTACTAGACTCTTAGGTAATAATAATCAAATCACCACAGCATTAAACTTAATTGCATTGCTGTTATAGAAAGAGAGAGAAGCGAAACATTCATCAAAATAAAAACATATTAATTGAAGAAACAGTTCGATTGCTCTTCTATACACAAAAACAAAGCCAAGCGCGGGATTCTATAAAGAAAGGAAGTCTTACCTTAAAATCCCCCGAGTCCCCAATCCGTCCACCATCCCCCTCGCCGGCGATCGCCGTCGCACCTCCTCCTCCATAACAAGGTGGACGACAAGCTAATCGCCTCTCGTAGAACGAATACAGAAGGATCACAAAAAATGCGGCGGAGAGAGTAATCTCGATCTCCCACCAAGAGGGGACGAGAGAAGCGGTCACGGACTGAAGCAACCCGGTCATGGTTGCAAAATCACCGAAAACGTCGATTGGAAAAATGTCTGAAGAAAGGGGAATTTCCATAGGAAGAAGAGAAAGGAAAAAGGTTGAGAAGCCACGAACCGGAGGGTCAATTGAGTTGGTTAGAACGCGACACGCGACTCGACGAGAAAACAAATATTTCTGCGACGCACTTGTATAAAAGAAATATAGTGCGGGTTAATTAGAAGCCTACTAGGTTAGTAGGTTTTACTATTAGCATAGGCTTACTAGGTTAGTTAGTTTTATTATTAGCATAGGCTTTGTTTGGCACACAATAGAAAAAAGTAGAAATATAATTGTTATTTTGATGAATTAATTTGTCAAACGAATTTTAGAATAAGTAGAAGAGTGCTAATCTGGTATACTAAGCTATACGTAGTATATTGGATTAGTTAAATCGAAATAATGATTATTATTTGATTATGTTGTATTATATTACTATATTATTATGATTATGATTTATTATTATTATTATATTAATTTATTATTTTTTTATTATAATTATGATTATGATTATATTATTATATTATGATTATCATTATTATTATCACTATTAGTATTATTATATTATTATTATTATCATGGTTATTATTATTATATTATCATTACTATTATATATAATAACTATGATTTTAGTATTATATTATTATATTAGAACTAAAATATGATTATATTATTATTATGTTATTATGATTATGATTATTTTTTATTATTATTATATTATTACAATTATGATTAAAAAAATATTATTATATTATGATTATGGTTATGAACTTATGATTATTATTACTTATTATTATTATTTTATTCTTTTATTATATTAGATTTTATAATTATATTATGATTATAGTTATGATTATATTATTATGATAATAATTTATTATTATTAAATTTAAAATTATATTATTATATTATTATGATTATGATTATCATTATCATTATTATGATTATAATTATGATATTATTTTATTATTATTTGATTATGTTGTATTATATTATTATGTTATGATTATATTATTACTAAAATTATTATATTATTATATTATGATTATATTTATTTTTTTATTATATTATTATTATAACTATGAATATATTATTTATTATGATTATGATTATGATTATTATTATTATTATTGTTGTTGTTATTTTACTATTATTATTATCATCATCGTCATTGTTAGTATCATAATTATTCATATTTTAACTATTCTAATTAACAACTTTCAAATAATATTTTTGCTCTTCAATAGTCAATAATATCACTCTTCTACCACTCTTCCAAAACAATACTATTCTATCACTCTTCCAAAATTACCACTCTTCCAAAACTATTCTTTGATTTGCCAAACGAACCCATTGTAATAAATTCATGATTCGATAAATACTCGACGAGATCAAAAAAATTAATGTTCGAATATAATATAAATAATATATATAATGTAATAATAAAATATTAAAAATATGTTAAAAATAATTTTATTTAGGATAATATATAATGTGTTTTTTACAGAATAATTTATGAATAAAAACTTTTTGAGTAAAAAATATATTATATATTAAAACAATAAATTATTTATTGAAATATTTAGCTATGATAATGAATTACTCGCGAATTATGTTAATATGACTACTAGCGTACTAGTTGATGGCTTGATTCGCAAGTCGCGATAGAGATCCTACAGAACAGAGATACAGACTACGTAACTTTAAGTATCATTGATTCGTCGGGTTGAGAAATTATCAAGCCCAAATTGGGCTAGTTGGAGTAAGAGTAGGGCCCGGTTATTCGGGTTATTGAAAACATTGGCCATCTCTACAGTATCAGAGATGAAAATAAGAATCGATTCACAAATCGTGACAAGAAATATAACTTTTTGTATGCACGCGGTGTGCCAAAGTGGTGAACCGAAGAGGTACGCGAGTGGGGCATACACTGAGGAGGCATTCGGTTGTCGTGCGATCACGTGGAACAAGATTTTATAGATGGGGGATGCTGTTGATTTTATAGATTAAATTTAGAAACCGTTCACTCTTATATCCGGCGTGTCGCTGATTTTCACTCTAAAATAATAATAAAATGTTGAATTATTGTTGCTGATTTTAAAAAAATCCAAAACAAATACTTAGAAAACTCAAAATACCCCAATTTTTTGTATCCCTCAATATTTTGATATGAAGAATTTAATGAGAATGATAATTTTGAATTTCAGACGTGTTACGATAAGATTTGAGCTGTATACACTTAAACTTGAAATATAAACGTTTTTCACAATAGTCTAACTCTCTCTCTCTCTCTCTCTCTCTTTCTCTCTATATATAGAGCAAATCTACGGTGTTCTTAAGCTCACGGAAGATCTCGGTGAGCTTAGCTAAAAAAATATATCAAATGATCTCTAAATTTTGAATTTTCACTCTCATTAAATTCTTCATATTGAAATCTCATGGGGTACAAAAATTTGGGATGTTTTTGAGTTTTCTAAGTCACTTTTTTCAATTTTTGAAAATAATGTACAAACATTGAATATTTTATTATTATTTTTAGAGCTGATTTTCAAAATTTGAAAAAAGTGATTTAGAAAACTCAAAATATCCTAATTTTTTGTACCCCACGAGAATTTAATGAGACTAAAAAATAAAAGTTTAAAGATAATTTGATATACTTTTTGAGATAATCTCACGGAGACCTTCCGTGAACTTAAGAATACCGTAGATTTGCACTCTCTCTCTCTCTCTCTATATATATATATATATATATATATATAATTTACCATGTGTAAATGTTGACCGTTGTTGGCACATTCAGACATTAACAATTGATAGAGTCAGTTGGATCAAAGTGATGAAACAACAACCATTGACCCTTAAAGTAGGTATCGTTTGTGATTTCAACAAAAGAAAATTCATTGAGTCAAGTTCTATGGTGTGTATGTGTGCACAGAGAAAGACGGGAATGGTCGTGACTCAATCATAACTTCATTGTGTCCTTATGTTGTCTTGCTTGTGTTATTGCTTGTTGTTTTTCTAGATATAGATTTGTTACTAACAGAGGCCTTTTGAATATATACTAAAAAGTACACTAACTTGGAACATATCATCAATATAATACTTTGAACATATTATTGCTTTAACATTGATCCCAAAATTACACACAACATGAAAACTGATATCAAACTAATAACTATTTATTTCATGTGAGAAATATTTTCATAAAAAGAAAGCATTAACTATCTAGATAATTTAGATCTTACAAGTATTTGATTTAAAGACATACTTTCATCTTATTATTCTATATAACTCCATGTTTATTGTGATAATGATTATGCTAGCTCACTCACTATTATCTTCCATTGGTCTCTATTAGAAAATATTTCTGCGATGTATGTCCACAGAAAATGGTCGTAGACAAATTGGACCCAACAATCATATAATCGTGCCTGACAACAAGTAGCTGGCCCTAGAAACCAAGCAACTGTCACACCTTAGAATAATTAAATCGGATTAGGAGTGCTTAATTCTGTCACGTACTGTTTACCCCTAAAAATTAGGGGAATTAAAAAATAAATTGGGATAAAAGATTTAAAAATTGAAGAAGAAATTTTAAAAGCCCGAAAAAGCTTAATTCAAATCCAAAAGCATCAAGGAAAAAAGAACAATTCATAGAAATGCTCAAAAATTAAAATTCTTAAGAAAAAAATTAAATGCTGAAGCTCCACAAATTCAAATCAAAAACCTTTTCAAACTTAAAATCTCAAAACTCAAATTTTATGGTAAAATCAAATTCTCCATAAAATTCTGAGAATTTTCATATATTACTTGATAATTTTGGAGTTACGAAAGTCAAAGAAATTATGAATTATCGATTAATATAATAAAAAATAAATTGATCAAGCGTCAAAAATTAATTGATGCTTGATTAAGAGGCAAAATAGTAAATAAAAATTACTATAAATTTTTTTATATTTCAAGGAATTTTTGAGAAAAGTTTGGTGTAATTTGGACAAAGAGATCTTTGAGAAACAATTTAAAAGCAAAGGAGAAATAAGAAAATCAACAAATGGAGAGGGCTAAATTCGAAAATTCTCATTGCTACAGTACCCAAGCTCCCACTGTTTCAAAACCAAAAATGGAGTATATGGTCTCGTATGACGAAAACTTGTATATTATATATCGTTAGAAAGAGCACGATGAGGAGAACACAAAGAGACGAAGAAATCACGAAATGATTGAGCGGTTTGGGAGAAAACTGAAGGGGAAGTTTTCGATCCAAAAATAAAATCGAGCAATCCGAGCCATAATTGATCAAATTGACAATTCAAACACCTTCTCCATGAGATTGTTTGAGGGCTTGGTTGAATTTCATAAGTTTTAAATTGGTGAGACCACGAACTCGTAAATCGGGTAAAAAAATCGAGTTGGTCAAACTCTATACCAGAGCATTCTATTGATTGAATAAACATTATAGATCAATTTCTGGGATCAATTAGATGCTAATCAAGCTTTAAAATATAAGAAATGGTGAAGAAATGAAGGATAACGACTATGAGGTTTGAAATCAGATTTGAAGGCAAAAACGGGTCTCGGGTGCATAATTGGGATTCGACAAGGTCTAAAATACAGGAAGAGAGTGACAAGAACGTGTTTGAAGCTCTACAACCTTTTAGAAGTTCCTAGAATCATCTGGTGACCAAGTGGTGGTTAGCGATGGCAAATTCATAAATTTTCAACAAACATAATAAACTTCACTTGTGCCCCACTTATGCTCTCAGCTATTAGAGTACATTTAAAATACTTAGAACTGATCTAATACACCACACAAACGTTCAGAAGAGTATGAGAAGATAAATGAAGGAGTTGGTGCATAACTTGGTCAAAAAAAAATCAAACTGATCTCATACACCCATCTACTACCCCTAGACCTATTTAAACACATCTCCTCCTTCAAACACAAGACACACAACTCATCCCAAGCTGAATGCTAATCCAGAACGCCGCCAAAACCAATTGAAACTCAAATTAGATACAAAATAAGATTCAATCTTTGAGTTTAGATCAAAATCAAGCCCAAAGATATAAGATTCAATCAATTTTCTCTTCTACTCAAGCTACAAATTAGATCTAAGTAGACATATAATATGTAAATATAGATATCAAGAGTGTATTGGAGCTTGTAATTTTGATTTGTGCAATAAAAATAATTTTTTTTTATGTTCAATGTCGATTTTTCTTCTTTTTCTTGATGTTCTTATGTTGCAATTCGATCTTTTTCATTTTCTTTCTTTTTTTTATCTCAAATCTACATACAAACATAATTGAATGTTAGATTGAAACTAAATGATGCATTTAAACTGTTTAACATCAATGAATCCCTTGTAAACGCAAAATCAGACCTAAAATGGATGAAAATACAATAAAAAGAAAAATCAGATGAGATCTACTCCAAATCTTATAAAACTTTCAGATCTTATAGAAATAAGTAAGATCTTACAGAAATAAGTAATATGAATCTATAAAAAGATATTGTCTTTTTAAATCTGAAAAACAACAAATACTACTACAACATTTTCCTCTTTTGCCCCTAATCTGATTCGAAAATAAATAAAAAAATTATATCTCTACTATTCCAATTTAATTGAAATTTTATAAGCATCTAGATCTAGTTATAACGAATCTTTTTGTAAATTTTCATAATTTTTGGAGCTTCTTACGATTTTATATAAATTTATGAATCTTCAGCTAGTAGATTATAATAATCTGGTCCATAATAAAATAAAAAAACTCTATAAACTCTTGTGTCGGCTGAGTTCACTCGTGAGCCCATAGTTTTAAAGAGTTATAAGGTATGTACCGGCTAATACAAAGTTGTGAGCCCTTATCTTCACCTAAAATATAAAAATTATCTTTATAATTAACAAAACTCTTCTAAATCTCGTGCCGGCTAATACAAAGTCGTGAGCTCTTGATTTTGAAGAGTTATAATATTTGTATCGGCTAATATAAAATTGTAAGCCCTTGTCATCAAGAGAAATTAATAACTAAAAGAATTTAAATTTGAAAGTTAAACTATTTTCTAAAAATCAAAATATATTTTTAGTTTTTTTTCTTAATTTTATTTGAAATTTTTTTGCTAAACAGGACTCAAAAATACATTAAAACAATTTCAAATAAGAAAGTTTTCAACATAAAAGTTGTTCATAATAACCTTATTGATAGTATAATGATTTGGTTCGAAAGGTTTCTTAAACATATATTTTCAAAAATACCCAAAATACCCTCAACTATCCAGTTCAGTCCTTTATCAGAAAATAATTAAAAAACTGTACCAATACGTGAATGTGACATATATATATTATTTTATTTTCATAAAATACATATCCATAGAAGTTTATACATAAATTTTCATGCAAAAATACACTATAAATACCTTTTAAATAAGCAAAACAATCCTGACAGCTTCTGATTTTCAGAAACGTTCTCTGCTGGTATTTTGCTCAAAACAATATTTAAAGTACTCAAAATGAAAAGTGTCTAACATAAAAGTTGTTCGTAACATTTCGTTTGATTTTTCTGTCAAATAAAATCAGTATGTTATTAACTCGTTTCACTCTAAAAAATAAAAAAAAATCAGTATTATTTGTTGAAGTCTTCGTAAGTTTTTAGATTTGTCTGTTGTTAATATTCCTCCCGAGATAATATTTTAGAGGGTTCAAATTAAAAAATATTTAAAATAAAACTTGTTCATAACATTGTTATTGTTATCTTTGTCTATAAAATTAGGATGTTACTAATATATTTTCTTAAAAATAAAAAATAATCCCTGACTGATCGTATTTTCTTTATCGTTGAAAATAAAAAATATATATTGAAATGCATTTATTAAAATGAAACAATAAATAATAAAAAATCAATCAATCGATGAAAATATATGTGTAATCACTAATCATAATTTGAACTGATAATAGGAAATGGACGCTTGATAAGAACAGATATCTCAATCCATCACACATCGGTGTGAAGTACGTGAGGGATCAGCTGATTATGTTGCCACCCACGCATGTCAATTGGAGGCCGTACGAGTCGGTTCATCACTTATTGCCGACATGTGTTGATGACTCTATGGACCCGTATACTTATCGGCTTCCACTTATTTACTTTCCGATAGTGGAGTGGTACTATCCGGATCGGGTGAGGCGGCAGTTCGGCTTACTTCAGTCAGTATCGCCTCCACTTCCCGAGGTATTTTACCATATATACTAAAAATATATAATTTTTATATTTATTATTTCTTATATTAACTATTTGCACAATTATACTAACTAATTTTACAAGCATTTATGGAGGAGCATCAGAAATTATCCGCGCTTGGATTAAAAAAAAAATGAACTGGAGACAACATCATCAGGCATATGTGTAGACATATGGGATGAGCTTCCTCCACGAGATCCGGATGAAGAAGAGTGGAATGCGGAGGACTATAGAAGGTATCGACGGTGGTATGAGGTCTATGGAGCCGCTAGTGCTCCACTTGACCCGAGTGATTTCGTACCTCATATACCTTCGGCAGCGGAGATCCCTAACATCGGCTACATTCCTCACGTACCTCACGAGACAATGTATGGTATATTAAATTTATAAAATTTATATATCTATATGCACTATTCGGTAATAAGTAACATATATATATATATATAATCATTATATAATAGATCGCTAGAGTTACAAAGACTGCACTGAAAGCGGTCCGATGAGCAGTCACCAGGGGATAGAGATGGTTTGGCAATATTTCGCTCTCTGATTGCAAGGGGCATTTTGAGGATGCAGGCATACCTCATAAGATGGACGAGCTTCTTACGGCGGCGGGATTACCCACGGATATTGATGCTATTCCGGATTCGACGGGTGATTCTGAGTAGACCTGGCAAATCGGGCGGGTCGGATTATTTTCAGGTCGGATAAAGTCACATACGGTTTATTTTCAGATACAGATTGATATCAGATTCGATTTATTACGGATTAATCAATTTTGAATTCGGTATATTTATGGGTCGGGGCCATTATATCACTCGGATAGTGAGAATTCAGATTTTTTTAGGTTTCAGACCAATCTGGATACGGATTGATTTAGGTGTGGTATTTTTCTTGATTCAGATCGTAATGAGTTACGGATAATAAGGTGCAGGTTTCGGATACAAATCAAATAGATCAAGTTGTGTTCAAATTAGTTTAATTGATTTATTTAGACTCAAATTATTTTCTATTTTAAGTTACATTGGGTCAAATATCTTATAAAAATTGTGTACTTTTGCATTTGAAATTAAATCAATCAATTTAATTGTATGATCATTAATCAGATAAAACTTATAAAATATAAAATTTCAAGAATTTCATGACTAATACGTATATGTGCTTGGTAAAATTAGAATATATAGTTAGGGGTGTGCAATTGGTCGGTTGGATTCAAACAAAAATAAATACGTGTATCCAAAATTTTACTCAGTTTGACAAATTATGAACTTAGTCAAATTTATAAAAATATAAACCGAACAAACCGAAAAATAAAATAAACTGAATTTTTATCTTATTTATTCGGTTAAGCCGAAATTACATTAATTAAAAAGGAATGAATAGAGGAATGACTTGATCTAAATTTTATCTTAATTTATTTGGTCAATACACCGCATGTCTTTCATATATTATATGTTTTTTTTTTCATTTTTTTCATTTTTATTTACGGTAGTGGAATACATTGATCTATATTTTAATCTTTTAAATGTGAAAAAAATTTACATGAGAACTGACTACTAAGGTCTTCATAAAGTAAAGAAATTAACGGGCCATGTAAATGCTTAATTGATTATTCTCTCTTCGCATCTCCGGCTCTTCATGTTTTATTTTTTCTAGCTCCTTCCTCGCGTTGTTCGAAAGTTACGACAGAGATGGAAATTTGGATTATTGGAATTGTAAAAATTGGCATCTCTCCGTCAGATCTGTCGGAGAAAACAATGGAGAGATCTCTGCTAGGTCGGTATCATCCATTCTTTCTCTTCGAGTCTCGTATTTAGAAACCGAATCTATCACGGCTTGAAAAAAAATCCTAAATTTTCGCTCTCCATTAATTCTCAGCCAGCTATAACAAAATTTGGCGCTATTTTGTTCTATCCGAAACCTCAATTTGGCGCCATTCATGGCTTTATTTATATATTGTATTTTTGGGTTATTTTATTTCAACTTGTGTAGTTGTGTTTGTGTCATACCAACGCTCATCCATTTTTCTGGTAAATTAAAGTAGCTTCTCTTGCTTTAATTTTTAATTTTTTATTTGTGTAACGCTGAATAAATAAGAGCTAAATCTCGGTGTCCCTTAGACTGTTGTGTATTTGTATTGATTTATTGACCAATCTAGTTTTGACTGTATTGTGCTATCTTCAGGACATGTTATTTCTTCTTTGAAGTTGGAACTATCATGCTTACATTTATTTTTCATGATATTTTTTTGTGTTTTGTGTTGTGCTACTCTTGGCTGCTAGTATTTGGTCATTTCTTTTGTACATAGAAATTGTACATAGAAATTACTAGTATTATACTCATTTTGACCAGCATATTATCTCACTCTACTAATATTCTTGATTTGTAGATGTCTTTTATGGAGATGGAGAAAACAGACAACCTTTTTGATGATGATGTCGAAATTGTTCAACAATCTACAATAGAAACACTTACTGATGTGAGTAATTCAAAAAAGAGGCGTAAGAAATCTAATGTTTGGAAGGAGTTCACTGAACTTGATAGTGCTGATTTTCCTGATAAGAGGGAAAGAGCTCAGTGCAATTATTGTACCAAGATCTTTTTTCCAGAATCAAGATTGGGAACTAGTAATCAGAAGCGACATTTAAGCACTTGTGCTAAGAGTTCTTCTGTACCAATAACGGGAAGCGATAAGGAGGTGGACCAAGGAGTGTATCGTGAAAAACTTGCTATGGCAATTATGCGACATGGTTATCCTTTTAGTTCTGTTGAGCATGAAGGTAACAACACCACCAACTTATCTAGTTAACAATTGTGTTCTATTGCCACTTTATACTAGAGTCAAATTCAATTTGATAGAAGCATCATTTTCAGTTATGAAAAATATGTAATCTAATTTTTTTTTACTATTCATTATAGGTATTCGAGATATCCATGCATATTTGAATGGAACAGCTAAACCAATTAGTAGAAATACCATCAAGGCAGAATGTTTGAAGTTGCATCATCAGTTCAAAGAAAAGGTGAAGGCTGAATTGGAGAGCATGTCTAATAGAATTTGCCTTACCAAAGGATCTATGGACGTCGTGCACCACTAAAGGGTACCTCTGTCTTACTGCTCATTATGTCGATAATGATTGGAGACTAAATTCAAAAATATTGAATTTTTGTCATGTTCCACCTCCACACACAACAAACAACTTATTCCAGATTATTTGTAATTTGTTAAAGGAGTGGGGGATTGATAAGAAAATATTTACCATCACTTTGGATAATGCAAGCAATATGGGTAGCATGCAGAAATGTCATGAGGAACTTACCTCTTTGTTGTGTGGTGGTGAATTTTTTCATATTCGTTGTTGCGCTCATGTGTTAAATATTATTGTTCAAGACGGGATAAAAGAGTTGGGTGATTCTATAACCAAAATTCGTGAGAGTGTGAAGTATGTTAGTGGTTCAGAAGGTAGAAAAATAAAATTTGAGGACTCTGTGAAGTATTGTGGTATTGAAAGTTCAAAAGGATTGTGGTTAGATGTGCCTACAAGGTGGAACTCTACCTTTCTGATGCTTGAAAGGGCTATTTATTATCGTCGTGCATTTGCAAATTTGGCAAGAACCGACACAAACTATTTGAATTATCCTTCCAATGAAGAGTGGGGTAGGGTGGAGGAAATTTGTGGTATCTTGAGGCCATTCTTTGATATCACTAATTTATTTTCTGGAACACATTACCCTACTGCCAATTTGTACTTCCAAAGTGTGTGGAAAATTCAGCTTCGTATTAGAGAGGCAACTTGTAGCTCTAGTGTTGTTATTCAAAGGATGGCAAAAAAGATGGAGGAAAAATTCAACAAGTATTGGGAAGATTATAGTTCAATTCTCTCATTTGTCAGAAGTAGTACTTGATCCAAGATACAAATTAAAAATTGTGAAATTTTGTTACCAAAAGCTTGATGTGGGTATGAAAATAAATGGGTACAAATCCGAGACCAAATGAGAAAGTTGTTCAATGAGTATTCATTGTGAAAAAGAGAGATGCTTCACTCTCCTAAAGTTGTTGAATCAAGTTATGCCTCTATAGAAGATCTTGACGTTGATATTAGTGTAAGTGCCTCTTTTCTTAAATTATTTATTATATTGTAAGCTAAAATATTTCAAATTGAACTAACTTCTTAACTTTGTAGGCATTTGCTTTAGTTTGATGAAAATCTCGATTCAAACAAGACTCAACTTGACATTTACCTTGAGGAACCAAGACTTGACCACAACATAGATTTAGATGTGCTTAATTATCGGAAGAAAAATCAAAATCGCTATCCCGAGCTTGCTTTGCCATGGCTAGAGATGTACTAAGCATTCCAATTACCACGCTGCATCCGAATCGGCATTTAGTATGGGGGGTAGAATTTTAAACAAATGGAGAAGTTCACTATTGCACGAGAATGCGAAGCTTTAATTACAACTCGCAATTGGATTTATGGATATGAAGGTATAAGATAATATTACTTTATATTAGACCTACAATTCTGTTTGATACACGATGCTTTGAAATTTTTTGATGTATTATTTATGTTCTTTTATTATTGCAAACGTACACAAGTGATATAGAAGATAGCACAAAAGTTTTAGGCGAAGAACTTAATATTGTTGGATCAAGAAAGTCGGGACCCGTGGGATCTAAAATCATCGGATCATTCAAATCAAGTGGAAGTTCTACTTTGCTTCAAATAACCTAGTTTAAAATATCTCTTGTTTTATGCATGTTAGGTTGGTAAAAGAATAAATTGTTATCCATATTTGAATTCAAATATTATGTGGATTGCTTCAAATAACTTAGTTTTGTGAGCTTGAATTTGAGCTTATTTTACATTTGTTTTGCATATTTAAATTATAACTCGGTATAATTTTGTTGCTAATAAATTATTTTTGAGAATAAAATAGCATGTTTTCTTATTTTTTTGTGATGTAAGTATAATTTGGATTTAATGGTTTGATAATTGTCTACTCGTTGCAAATTTTGAAATTGAATTTATCGAGGAAAACTCATCTCAATGTCGGTATGGAAGTACTCCCTTCTTTAAAAGAGTCACCAAGTTCCATCACATTAAATGTTCGATATAATTAAGTACGTAAAAATAATGAACATTAAATGTTCGATATAATTAAGTACGTAAAAATAATGAAAGTAGTTTTTATTTTCAAACTTCTATAATAGTGAATGAAAAACAACCGTGTTTATGTAAAAAAAATATTATCAATTTTAGTTATTTAGAAAAACGTACTAAATATAAAATTTTAATTATAAAAATATCTTTGTACAAATATGAAGAATTATATGAACTAAATATAAATAAAATATTATATGTCGATATCAATCCTTCTCGGTTCGGACTAATTTAGATTCGAATAATTATCGATTCGGTATCATATAGTTTCAGATCATTTCAGATTTAGATTTTTTCGATCAATAGATCACATCGGATCGAGATAATTTATATACGAATACCTAATATTTACGGGTTTATTTAGATTCAGATTTCTTTGGATTCGGTCAATTATGGGTTCGGTCATTCAATTCTCTAATTTTAGTAGATCCGAGTCGGGTTCAGATTAATCAATTATCGGGCGGACTATTTCGGTCGGGTCAACTTTTGCCAGGTCTAATTCTGAGACTGCACCGACTCCATCCACTCCTCATCCCTCACATTTCCCCTATGAGAATGCGACTTCACGTCTCTCCTCGACAACGTAAGTACTTGTATACCTTGATTTAATCTCTTGAATCGTATTAACGAGCGTAATTTTAATGATTTGAATCGTATTAACAATGTCGAGAGAACTACGATTGGAACGAAGTTATTACTAGGTTGTCTGTTGAGGTTCCCGATCCGTCGGGTACACCTTGTTCTCGAGATCCATTCGGGACTCGGCATTTTCACGGACCAACGACGATACCGATGGATCATGTACCGCAAGATACGACCAAGCGATGGGATCCGTAGTACGACTAGCATTACGATCGGCCCGATAGTTTTCCTTCCGGGCCTAGAGAGTCATCGCATATTCAGGATGATGCTGCAAAGCCTGCACAGACACGAGATTTCACTCCACTTGCTCATGGTCGGGAGCAGCGTGACGTTCATCCACCACCTCGATATACACCTAGCGTGGTTAGTTGTTTGGTCTACAACTTAGTCTATATTAATTTTAAAAAAAAATCAGCTCACTAATATACCGTCTTTATTTTTGCAGACACGTCCGAGAGCACGTCGATATGTTAGGCGTCATCAGGAGTAGTTTCTATGTTGTTTTTTTTTCACTTGATGTTTTATTTTATTATGGACATTATTTTTTTATTGTTGTTATATTTTATTATGGAGTTTCTGCTTAAATACAACATACATTATTTTTTTGCTTAAATACAACATACATCATTTTTTTTCTACTTAAATACAACATACATCTAGTACGAAAAAATAAAACATACATCATTTTTTTCCTCCGTGCGAAAAAATTTAAGATTCTGCCTCCAAAATTATTTCCTCTAGCACCCCTAGTTGAAGCATTGACAGCTTGTCTTTCTTGATCATGACCAGTTGAGAATCTCGTTGATTGCAAGGCATCTCGAGAAGTTTGAGTTATTTTGTTGTTATCTCTCGAATCATAACTAGTTGAGTGTCTCGCTGATTGCAAGGCATCTCGAAAAGTTTGAGTTATTCTGTTGTTATCTCTTGGATCATAACTACTTGAGTTTCTCGATGATTGCGAAGTATTTCGAGAAGTTTGGGTTCTTCTATTTGTTGTGAGACTTGAAGGCCTACTCCTATGCCGTCCTGATTGTAATGTATCCATTGGAAGTAGGTCACGACTAATTTCATCTCTTCGAGATGACCCACCTTCAGAAGACTGTATATTTCTCGTTCTACCTTGACCTCGTATCCTGCCCTTCATCTCATCCATTACCATTCGACGTCTAACCTTCGCACGCCGGCCAATTTTTATCAGTTCTTTATCTGGTATTATAGTTTCTCCAAGATATGGCGGCCAAACTTGTTGATCACCGTAATAATGAAATTGACCAGACCAAGTATTCAGTAGGTGAGCTGTATTGTATCACTCATCTATGAAGTCGTACACATCAAAGTTTCTATGTTGGCATACAACAATCACGTGAGAGCAGGGTATCCCAGTCAGTTGAGGTTTTTGTCAATCACACGTGCAGTGCGGTTCCGACAATTGTGGGTCATCTCGAGTGCGTCGTTCATTCAAAATTGTAACAGTGTCCTTGAACGGTCCATACCCTCCACTTTCGATCATTTCACCAAGCACATGAACCTCATATTTTCCTCGAGCAGTTCCGAGTGGAATTATGTTCATACGAGCTGTAATTATTGAAAAAAATACAAAAGGTATCACGATATGTTCAAAATTTTATAAAATATAGTAAAATAATATCAACACGAACCTGCTTTGTCGTCACGTTTTGCCAAGATGTCTTTAATTTTTTTAGGTCATTGCTTGCATGCTTTATGCAGGTTCAATGCTTTCATTTCCCTCTAATCGAACCATTTAGCACATTTATACCATGTTCCCTCCACAATGCACCGTTCAAATGGCAATTGGGTGCACCAGCAAATGAAGAAACACAAACCAAGAAATAGAGAGTGCAGTTTTACCTCTGCTGCCCTAAACCTCTGCCTATATAAACCCTCTCAGCGGCAAGCAATTCCCTGACTACAAAATACAAACCTAGCCCCCGGACCTTCTCTCTCCCTTTGAAATTAAAAATGAAAAAAAGAAAAGCCGTAGCTTAGAGGTTCATATCAGCAGCAAAAACCTTATCCTCCTTCGAAATGCAAGAGAAAGATTATCTCCAATCCATATTTTTAGAAGAGATATCTAGGTAGAATTCAAAATTGATGTAGTTTAGTACTTTGATTTTATTGCTGATGTAAAGATCAATTGGAATAAATACAATCAATGTATTCATGCATCTATTATTGATCTATATTTATTTATTCATTCTTTGTTAAGCTCATACAAACTTCTCTTTCTTTATTTTTTATTTCTTTTTCCTTAAACTGATTCTTTGACAAGGCTAGTTGAGATAAGCTTTCTTTCTTTTTTATTCTGATGTTCTTTTCCTTTCTGATTGATATTAATATTTGCTTATAAACTTCTTTTAATCCTCGTTAAAAGGATTGAAAAAAGTGAGACTGAAAGTGAAGATCTATTTTATTTTTCTTTCACTGTTCCATATTATCTAGTTCTTAAAATTGAATTTTCTTATTAATCTCATCAGATGTAGGTCTTAGATAATAATACATCAAGATTTTCAAAGTAGCAAAAATAACCAACTTTTCTTCTTTTTAGTTTTTGATCTGAAGTTCATTCCATCTGCTTTCTATTATGTAAAATATTTTTTTCATTCACACTTTGACTGATCTCTGATTTGAATAGCTGAGTATGGCTAGTACTGGCTTGATCAAATCATGAGATAAGTTTAAAGTATGATGGTCAGTCTCTTAATAAAAACTATATACAATACTTAACCTCTTCTTCAATGAATTTCATCTTTTTCGGATCTGAACCACTATCGAGTACGGCTAGTGTAAAGGCAAGGATCCAAGTTTATAACCTATATTAAGAAAATCGTAAGTTTTTCTCTATTTTCTCTGATACTGTTATTTTCTAAAACTCTCTTCCATTTTGCTGGTAAATCATAATAAAACACAATAAAAATATTTAAATGAGGCTGCATATGGCTAGTATGTGCTTTGATCGATCTTGCATAGGGTTACTATGGAGATTGATTAATTTTTGCATAATATCGGTATGTTGAAATCTGATTCAATATAACAAATTTTGAATATGACTAGTACTGGAGCTATAACGGTAACAAAGTCCTGAGCACAGCTGCTGCTAGACTATAAAAAAGATAAATAAACTTTCTACAAGGGTCTTAATGCAAAATTTATCCAAATGCAAGACCTGGTATTGTGCAAAAATTAATTGATCTATTTTTTTTTTGAAAAAAAGATGCTTTAAGATGTTCAGCCAGGCCTACAATACATGAGAACCAGTGTTTTGAGCATTATTTCAATAAATACACAATACTGACATGAAAATACAAGTAAAAGGCTGAAAATAGGGTAAATATGGAAAAATAGGGAAAGAATGATCCAATTGATCTCAAAATTCACCGGCACTTAGGAAATAATAAAAT
Organism: Schoenoplectus tabernaemontani; assembly: GCA_037127355.1. Lineage (NCBI taxonomy): Eukaryota > Viridiplantae > Streptophyta > Magnoliopsida > Poales > Cyperaceae > Schoenoplectus > Schoenoplectus tabernaemontani. Next base: position 14,161,002 of record CM073750.1, on the reverse strand, counting down.
AAAGTTTTTTACAAAATTTTACATTTTTCTCAATTTTATTCCATTTTCTGTGAATTGTTTGTTGAGAATTGATTCAAAATATATTTTTAAAATATTATTTACTTAGGAAATTATTTTGGTAGAGCTATTTTCAACAAAGACATAGAATGATTATAAAGTTATTTTAGAAAAACAACAGCCAAAATTAATAGACAATTATATTTAGAAAGTATTGAAATTAGTGGGGTAATTTATAGGAAGTAGTGGATGATATTTTAGGAATGTAGTAGAGTTAATTTGAGAAAGTTTTATACTATATAAATCATAGAATATTATGTAATTGTATGTCTTCAATATGCAATGAATTAAGAAGAGAGTTTTAGCAGAAATTATTTATTTGTGAGTTTGTTTGTCCTTTCATTATTCCAACAATTTGGTATCATAGCACGTTGATCACATTGGGGTTGTTTCAATGGCAGAAGCAGGCAGCAATGCTATCATCAGCATGTCTAATCCGATGTTACCGCTGTTCAAAGGAGAGAACTATGAGTTTTGGACCATCAAGATGCGTACGATGTTGAAATCTCATGACTTATGGGAACTAGTAGATAATGAAGCATCGAATCCTGATCCAACACCAATCGACACAACCAAGCGAGATGCAAAGCACTCTTCTTCATTCAGCAAGCCGTACACGACATGGTGTTCGTGAAGATTACAGTAGCAGAAACAACAAAAAAAGCTTGAACTATTCTGAAAATAGCATTTCGGGAAGTTCCAAGGTCCATGAAACTCGACTCAACAAATCTGAAAAAAATGATGATTATAAGGTGTTCCTCACCAAAAACAATTCAAGTAGAGGAAGTGGTCACAACGGAAGAGGTATGAGCAGTAGAGACAACCAACAACACTCTAATCAACCGAAGAAAGACATGGAGTGTTATTATTGTCACAAGAAAGGGCATATGGAAGCCTATTGTTATAAGAAGCAAAGGGAAAAAGGCCAAGTGAAATGCTACTTTGTCGACTGTTATAAGAAGTACAAGTTCGGTCATGTGCAAGCTAACTGTTACAAGAAGAAAAGAGAGGAAGGACATGCAAGTTTTGTCGAAGAGAAGGACAATCTTCACAATTATTTATGGTTAAAATCGTTGAAGAAAAATATGTGAGTAAAATCGCTAATGTGGCAGTAAAATAAAAATGTTTGAAGACCTACAAACTTATTTTTAGTGAAGACATAAGGTGAAGTCATATACCAACAGGTGCCGCAATGAGTAAGGTATAAGAGATTGTTAGTTGCAAGTATTCTGACTTGAAAAACTTTCCGATAAAATATCATGACAAGAAGGGTGATTTGGTAACTATCACAACAACTAAGGAATTAAATTTGGGTAAAGAGTCAGCTGATCCTCAAATCTCAGTTCGTCTTTATATTTTAGAAGGAATGAAATTATACTCTAAGGCGTTTGTGTTCGAAAAGGCACGAAATTTTTTGAAGTTGTGCAAGGGGAGTTTAAGATTCCTGATAAAGAGGCTGTCATGGTGAGTATTGGCAGTGAAAATGAGCATGTGAAATATGTAGAGTGCTTAGAGAGAGGAAGGAAGATGTCGGGACTGATAGGGCTGATCCAGATCAGAACAAATAAGGATGTAGTATTAGCTCAATGTGAAGAGGAAGAAATGTTACAATCAGAAAAAGAACATATTGAGATTGAATGGGATATGATATATAAGAAAAAAGAGGATTTGGCAAAAGAAGTCGAGTATAATGTAGTAAATATGGCAGCGTATCAAGTAGTTTGGTTGGGACGTATACTTGTTGATTTTGTGCAAGTAGCAGACATGTTTATAAAGGAATTGATAATAAGTAAATTTGAACAATATCATTTAGTTTTTGAGTTGAAAATTTTGAATCAAGGGGGAGTGTTGAGAATTGATTCAAAATATATTTTTAGAATATTATTTATTTAGGAAATTATTTTGGTAGAACTAATTTCAACAAAAACATAGAATGATTATAGAGTTATTTTAGAAAATAGACAATTATATTTAGAAAGTATTGAAATTAGTGGGGTGATTTATAAGTAGTGGATAATATTTTAGAATATAGTAGAGTTAATTTGAAAAAGTTCTATGCTTATATAAATCATAAAATATTATGTAATTATATATCTCTAATATATAATGAATTAATTTGTGAGTTTGTTTGTCCTTCTATTATTCCAACAATGTTTAAATCAGAATTTGCAAAAACTGAACTTTTTTCTTTTCAAATTTCCGGATATTTATACCGTTAAAAAAATAGATTAGGAACTTGAATAAAATAATCTCAAATAGAAAACTTAAATAAAACAATCTCAGGTTCTATTTCCATTTTCCTTTATCTATTACAAAAATATTTTTTGAATTGAATCTTTCTATAAATATAACATATATATTTTATTTTATATTCATAAACTACATTAAAAATAATGCTTAACTGAAACTTTTGAGACAAAAATATTATTTTTTAATTATCCAAAAAGCCAAAACAATTCTGATAAGTTCATTTTTCTGCTTTTAACCCTTGAGCAAGGATTGCTTTGTAAATATGCTTAAACTTGCTCGAAATGAAAAATATTCAAAATAAAGTTGTTTCTAACGTTTAGTACTGTATTTTTGTATATAAGTTTTAGTGTATAATTTATAAAAGTTTTTTAATTAAAATCACAAAACAGTCCCTGGTTTTGATTTATTCTTTATGCTACTGAATATATCCTTGAAATTTCAAATTGCAATAGGTTGTTGTCAGTGTACATGTTGCTTGTCTTTTCACTCTATACTCCCAAAAATATCTTTATCAGATTGAATAAATTTGAGGACTGAAACTGTATTGCACAGTGATAGTATGCAGAATAAGAATTATCCTGAAAGTATTTTGTGTTCAAACAATTTAAAATTAGTTTCTTGTGTAAATACTTCATTTTTGCACTACTGACTTGTTAGAATCTTGTAAGTAACAGTAGTGTGCTTACATTGCTTGTTTCACTGCTTCACATTCACAAAAATGTTTTGCTTAATCAAACAGCTCTCACAATTGAAATTGCGCGATGCAGTAATAGTGCACGGAACAAAAAAGGAAAGTTGATTTAGAGTTACACTGTTTTTCAAGCAACTTCTGAAGTAAAAGAAATGTTTTTCTTGTACTTAAATTGACACAAAGTATTAATTGAATCATCTTATCAGTCAACGAAGTGTGACCAGTACTGAGCCCAGTGTATTCACTGAAGTAGAAGATAGGTGTGAATACAGAATTTATCAGAAAAGAATGAGGAATCATGACTAATATAATTAGGTGACACCAGATGGGCTGTAAAGTGAATAAATTCATCAACAAATCAAATTAATTCAAGATTCTAGCCATCAACATCATAAGATAGCCATGGAAGGACAAATTGAGACCTGATCAAATCGAATATTGAGTCAAATGCAGCATATAATCATTCTTAGAATATTGAAACGATATGGATAAGTTTGAAAATAAAAAAAATTCGATGAAAATTGCCCGCCAACACTAGTAACGATTCTGACAGTAACTTCCTGCCGGTACGATGGTCTCCCTATTAATTCGACATTGAAACACTTAATCAAGACCTCACCACGGTTCAATCTACATTTAAGCGATTATGAAGGTAAGCTCTGATCTAGGTTTGGTTGAAAATCGACGACGATCACCATTGGAGAAAAATCAACGACCTCGGTTGAATTCGGAAATGAAAGAGGAAGATGAGGAGGATGACAGGAGATGGGCTACTTGTCGCGGCCCAAGTATAGAGAAACAAAAAGGAAAAAATAAATAAATAAAAGACTCTAACCCAAAGCTAGGAAAGAAATTAATTGTTTAGTTTTAAGCCCAAATACAATTTAACTTTCGTTCGTAACATCATTACTTCTTCAATAATTGTTTGAAATATAAAACCTAAAAATAGGAAAATACTTATGTAAATAACTTGTAAATATTTTCCTTAACAAATGGATTATTCTCTTGTAATTTCTTTCAAAAACAAATAAAAAATAAAAAATGTGAATATTTTTCTTTATCCAAGAGAGTATTTTTCTCCTATTTCCTTTAGAATTCATAAAGATAATTTTCTCTTACATAAATGTTTACAATGTGTAAATAAATTCTATTTTATAAAAATACAATAAAAATAATAATAGTAGTAATAATAATAAAATTAAGATAAATTTTAATTTCTTTAAGAAAAAGTAAATAATAAATGAAAATATAATAAAAATTAATATAGTTTTCTTATAAGAAAGGGGGTTATTATTCTTTTGCTAAAACTCATAAAAATAGTCCTTTTAAATAAATTGAATTAAAATAAATAAATAAGTAAGTTATAAATATTTTTCTTTTTCAAATAAAACCCTTCATTTTCTAAATTTTTTATCAAAATATAATATAAAAATATAAATAAATTTCATTAATTTGTGAGAATAAATAGTGGATATTTCTTTATCTTTCTTTTCTTAAAAAATATTTTTCAATATAAATAAAATGAAAATATAAATACTGTAAATATTTCCTTAAGGAGTATTTTATAAATAAAATAAAATTTCTCAAATAAATAAATAAAAATTAGAGTTTGATTTTGATTTTGTATTAACAAATTAGGTTTAATTCAAATAAAATTTGTTAAATAAAAATAATAAATTTGTTAAAATCATTTGATTCATAAGAAAATTTTCTTTCACTAATAGTTCTTCAAATAAAAATATAAAAAACATTAGTTTTTTTAGAAATAAAATTTATATTTTCTTTAGAATAAAAAATAAAAAAAATAATAATAATAAATAAACATAAATTATAAATATTCTTAAAATTCTCTTCTTATAAATAAAAATAAAAAATAAAAAATTTCTTTAAATAAATAATATAAATAAAGTAAATTATAAATATTTTCTAAAAAACTAAAAATTGAGTTTTGTTGCAAAATAAAAACATAACTCAGTTAAGTGCTAGCGTTGTTATGAATATGTGGTTGACTATCTAGTCTTATAAACCTAATGATTCTTCAATAATTGGCTTCTTGTAAATCACTTGTGATCTATTCCACAGTTCCTACTACAGAGCACGTAGTGTAGGGAAGATATGGTGTAAGACACAACAAGATATTTGATCAACTGTCATTATACGATGATGTTTGTGTGAATTATTTGTTTGAATAGTTGGTTTGAATGGTGTATTTTTGTGAGAAAGAGTGTCCCTGGTGTAAGATAGGGCTCCCCTAGGAGGGAGGCGATTAATTTTCATCAAACAATTCACGCAAATATTGTCGTATAATGACAGTTGATCAAATGTCATGTTGTGCCTTGCACCATATCTTCCCCACACTACTGCTCTGTAGTAGGAATTGTGAAATAGATCACAAGTGGTTTACAAGAAAAATGTTAAGCAATCATATCTTCATAAGATGCATTTCTCATAAGTTCACAAAACACCAAAAATCAGAAGTAATTGTTATTGTTAATTCTCATTACTCATAAGTGATCTCTATTTGTTTATTTTTATTTATATTCTAATTATTTTCTTCTTAAAATCAAAGGTTCTTCAGATTTATAGCTCAAAATAATTAACAACGAAGGTTTGCGTTCACTGAAAAAATAAAGTCTACACAATCACTAAAAATCTTTGAATGTATAATCCTAAACAGAAAATCCCACAAATATATATCTGAGAATAATACATAGCCCTTTTTTCACTCTCTTCACTCAATTCATCTTTTTTTGAATGAGAAAAACGCGAAAAAAGATCGCACATTCTCTAAAACACAATGCTAAGACTTATAGTTGAAGAAACACTTTTGTCGTCCCATAGTATTGTGCTGCAAGCCGCGACACTTAATATGTGTTAAAACTTGAAGTCCCATATATATTGAACTCTTTAATAAAATTCAATAATAAAAAATTTATACTCTATAAAAATAAAAATTATTAATATAGAATAAAATAAAATTAATACATATTAAGTCAATCATAATAATACAATTATTAAAGAAATAAGCACTATATACAATGTCACGTAACTAATTACATGGTCTATTTTCCTTTATCTTTTCGACTCATTTTTGAACCATTAATTTACAATTTTAGTGTGATAAATATTTTTTTATTTGAGTAAATAAAATGTTTGGACTAATAGAAGGCATTATGGATTCCTTGATAACTATTTATTTTGACAATCTTGATAATTAATTTCCAATAAATTTATAAAAAAATCTTAAAAATAGAATTTTTTTACAAATATATTCTTAAATTTATAGATTGGTTGTAATTTAAGTTTCATATAATTTGAACGTCATTTGAGATTTCATCAAAGATCATTAAATTTAAACTATTACAATTATCATATAATATTGATGGTCTTTGATGACATATCAAAAAACACTCAAATTGTATGAAACTTGAAACACAATCAATATATATATACAAGTTTTCTATTTTAAGATTTTTATGAATTAATTAAAGATTGACTGTCAAAAATAAATAGTTAGCAGAGGATCCCATCCATAAAAAGAATTTAGTTTTTATAAATATATACAATTTTTTTATAACATATGTTTTAATATACAATTCATTATTATTATACTAGGCTAATGCGCCATATCATCAGAAGGACATTGGATGGACACACTAGTGTAAATTCCAAATGTTCTCGATTTGATAAATGACATTGATCGAAATTGAATACTATACGGAAAGTATTTTCGGTAAAATGTATGAGATGCATAATTTTAAACATTTTCATATAATCTAATTGAAAATCAAAGATTATGTATATAAAATTTGAATCTAACAAATAAATTTATGAATAATATATTTTACTTGATATCGTAATCAAGCGCGACGACTTCCTTTGGATGGTGGTTGTATGCGTCTTCATCAATTACCGCAAGAGCGCCGTTTGTTGATCTCGTCTCTTGAAAACTTCTTAAGTGTGAAGCATCTACCGCATGCACTCTTTGACGCGTCAAAATGAGATTGCTAGACCTCCAATAGAACAAAAAATATCAAATCTCTTTTAATTCTTAACACATGAGGGATTGATCAATTGAATTAGAAAGATGCGGTTTAGTTTGTTAGTGCATCTCATTCATAATTTGGGTCTCGCCCAAATTGATCCAATCCAAATTTAATTTAATTAATTATGCCTCATAAAATTAATTAATTATTTTATTTTTGAACTTGTCAAATAGAGCGATCCAGTAGGATCCATGTCCTGACAAGTAATAAATTAATATGCATTAATTTATAATCATAATTGGTATCTAGCAATGTATTATAATCACCCGATCAAACACAGACAAATCATGATCCTTTAATTTCTTTTGTCACGTAATATCTATTAATTAATGTCAAGTATCGAAATGTATCATCCTTGACCATTAATTATTTTTTTGATCCTCAGTGCATAATTATTTATATGTGATCATCTCGTAATCATAAATTGCATGCATAATAATTATCACCGCATCAAGGGGCCCGGAGATGTCACTAATCTCATAAAAAATGAGACGAACAAAATATCATATTGACTATTCATAATTCATAGCATAATTCATGTATATCCAAAAATTACGTTTATAACCTTTGGTTAAAAGGAGCGTTTGATAATCGTACAAAATATACATTAATTATCTAGAACTATGAATATCTCAGATAATAGAATTAATACTAATTTATGATCTTCTTGATGACACAAACACAATCCATACAATAGGTCAAAGTGGGTCGGGTTCAATATCATGCATCTCATATATGTATATTTATGTGATTAAATAGATACCCCGTATCAGTGATTTATAAAATATGATCACGCATTAATCCACACACTAGTCAATATTATCATTTAGTGTTTCATACTAATGATATTAGACTAAAGGCAATTAAGAGTTTTAATAATAATTATAGAGTTTCACAATTCAAGTCATTAACTCAAATAATCCATAAAATATTAAAACGCAAGGAACAAAATGATATAAATTATCCAATACATAAAATAAAATAAGAGCACCATCACAAATGATTGGTCCTCTATGTCACTAAACTAACACTCTTCCACTTGAACTAGAGTCAATCATGTACCTCGTACTGAGCTCCATCATGTCATATACAATAATACTAGCCCTAAAGCCAGTCTCTCATATACCGTATACCCATAGCGTCAATATGTCTCTCTTACTTGGCTAATGGAAGTGATTTTGTTAGTGGATCAGCTGTGTTGCTCTCCGTATTAACTTTGTACATTTTAATGTCTCCATTCTCAATGAGCTCACGAATAACGTGATACTTACGCTTGATGTGTATAGTCCTCTTGCTGGACCTATGATCCTTTGCACCGATCCTTTGTCATAATAGAGCTCCACGATGATGCTCATGTTTACCCTATTGTCATAATAGAGCTAAATGAAAATAAATTGATGATTAATGATAAATCATAGAACCGATCGAAGAGGTCGCCGCTTAACCCCGGAATGAATCCATTAGTCCCACAATAGAATGTCGGGCATGAAGTGAAGAGTATAAATACCCCACTATTCTCTATCCACTCAAGATGAGTGACAAAGAGGATCGAGGGAGAGGAGATCTCTCGGGTGTCACCATGTGATTATATCTTTTCGACAAGTGGGACCCACATGGCGAGCCCTTATGAGCAGCTCCAATGACATGGACCTAGCCTATTTTGCTAAGAAAACTAATCAACCCGGAACAAAGGTTAAGCATTAATCCCACAATGAAATGTCAGGGTGAGAGACGAGGATATAAATACTCCACCACCTCCTACTCATTCGAGGTGGCTGACCCTCGGGAGATTTAGGAGAGAGAAAATCTCTTGATGGGTCAGCCATTTGATTACATTTTCTCTGACAAGTGGGACCCACCTGACAGTCCCTTGTAGATGGATCTAACAACATAAACATAGCCTATCCGATGAGTCACCCATGTGACCATTTTCACCGACAAAGGACCCCACACCTCGCCGACCTATTAAAGGAGTCAGAGTTAAACCCTAAAAATCTGCCCTTGGAGCTAACCCTAGAAAGGAGCTGAAGCAGTATAATCCTTATGCTACATGAAATGATGTCAATGCCAAGCTAGCATTTTGATGCAACTAGTCATGAGAAATTTCAAATGTGATTTTGCTTTCAAGGCTGACCTGGTGCCAAAGCTGTGAGCAACCACCTAACCATGCTTTGATTTGTGTCAATTACTGATAAGTAGTCAGTTCTTTAACCAAATCACCCTCATGTTAAGGGATTGAAAGTCAATTTCACAAGACTGATCAGGTGCCAAAGCTGGGAGCAACCATCTGATCAAGTCTAGATCCGTATCAATCGTTGACATGTAATCAACTGTTGATCGATCAAGCCCTAATGAATATCAATATAAGTCTAATTGGTATTTAGTTAGGGTGGTTTCTGCAAGAGAGAGATAATTGGCGAGACACCGAGCTACAATTGAGATCCTGGGATTAATTCGAAGAAATAATAGGGTTTTATGGATAAAAGAATTTTTAATTCAGAGAAGGAGGGGTAAAAATGGAATTAAAAATTACAGGGATGATCATCATGATTTTAGGGATTTTTGGTGAAATTTTCATGATTTTTGGATAAGTGGAGCTATTAAAATAAATTCAGGGAAGATAAAGCGTAATAAATGGATTAATCAAAGGCTGAGATTTGATCAGAGCAATTCTGGGTGCAAGTTGGGGATAACAAAGAATCTGGGTACAAACCGGGTGCAAGAAACACAGGAGGTATAAAATAATCGAAGAGAGAGGGTGTGCCACGTGGCGCCTCTCATCGGGCCATGTCGCCAAGTGGGCCCACCCCGGTATGAGTCACCGACAGCGGGCCCCACCTCGCCACGTGGCGGACGCCATGTGGGCCACATCAAGAACTACTCCACCAAACAGAGACAAGTGGCAAGCTACCAGCTTCACCATGTCACCCATTAGAGCCATGTGGCTTATTTCCATCGGGTCCACCTCACTCAACTCATGACACATGGCAGAATACCCTCTCACCCAAATCCGACTGCAGACAGAGCAATGTGGCTGCATGTCATTGGTCCACATCACAGACCACATCACCATTTGAGCCACATGGCCATCTGTGAGTGATCCACACCAAGAAGAGGTATGCCAAATGGCAAGACACAGAGCGAGCCACTTCAAGCACTAAATGCCACACGACACTTCCCTATCGGTCCACCTCACCATGCGGGCCCCACCATACCACAAGATGACTGACAAGTGGGCCCCACTTGGTGCCACGTGTCATGTATTAACTGGTGCCATGTCATCACATAATATGCGCAGGGATTACATGTGGCTCCATTTGATTGGTACAAGTCAGCACAAAGCAACACACATGGCATTACTAGGCAGAGCCATATCACTCACCATTTACAGATCATTAGTGTTAAGGATTTGTTTAACAAGCAATCAACCAATCAAGAAGAGCCACCTCAGCATATTAGCACTAATCAATTGCTAACCTCACAGACTTAAACGCTTAAACCTTACAGATGGGACCCAGTAGTCAGATGAATAAGGCTAGGATCACGAGCTAGAGATATAAAACCAAGTCCATTCATCCTGTCTATCCAACTCAGTGCAAATGAATTTAAACAAAGGAAGAAAAAGAAGGTGAACCTGGTGCATGAGCTCTAGACCACTGCCCCCTTTCTCTCCTGCGTGTTGGTGCGTGTGTGCCGTGCGCATCCAAGCTGATGGAAGGACCTTCTCCCTCCCTCTTCTTCTCGCCATTGCCCGATTCAAGCATATCTCGCGCTTTTCGTTTCCCCTGGCGTCTCACCATGACTATAGGTGATCAAGGAGATGATAATGATCAGGCGATGATAAGACAAAGGCTTTGATGAATTAATTAGCAATGTGAGATGAATTGAGAGCTGAATTAAACGATACCCGAAGATAAGCCGAAGAGGAAGAGATGAATTGACGTTATGGAGATCAAATTGCACTACAAGGTGGATCCTTTGAGGCAAGGCGACGCCAATGGAGGTGAATTGATGAGGCAATTTGAGGTATGAGATGCTAATTGATCAAAAGAAGGAAACGGGGCAGAAGAGAGCTAAGTGAAATTGAAAATGGTAAATGGATGAAATGGCATTGAGAGTGATCATGGAGTATTTAAATAGCAAGTAATAGCCTCGGGCCCGCTTGTCAGCTGAGCTACATGAGTAATTGAGAGTGTGAAGTCAAACAAAATCGCGGCACACTCAAAGAATAACAGAAAACGGTTAGAGAAGAAGCACAAATCAATCACAACCGTTCAAGCAATTAGAATGAAGGGTGGAGATGTATACAAGGTGGCAATCCGGCCCAGAGGCAGCCAACCAATCACAATTGGATTAATTGGACTAATTAGCCTATATAAACCGAAAATTAGCAATAGTAATGGGGGAGATCCATTAGCAGAGCAATTGAGAGTATCTACACACTTACACATACGCTAGTAGTCATCAATTACAGAGAGGAAGAGAGATTACAAGGAAATTAATCGATTTGAATTACTATTCAGATTAAGAGGTAACTGTTCATGCATTCAATTGGCACTTTCCTTTCATTCTCTGTAAATGAATTTAGGACTTTAACATAGCTAGTTAGGTAGTCAATTGATTTCTTTTCTGTTCTTGCTACTATTCTTTAAGAATTTGCTATATTCTTTCATATTTTCTTTTCTTTGCTTTTGTTCTTCCTTTGAATAACCCTAATCAATAGCAATTGATCAATCCAAATGAGCCATCGGCCCAATCACAAAGTGATTGGTGAGCCTTTAGGCCTGGACTACCACAATTATTAAAATTTTACAATTTAAATAACATTGCATCTGTTCCTTTATGATTTTTTATTTTCAATCGATTTCTTTGCTTATATCTCGTCTAATTGATGAAAGATAATGACTTGCTATCTTTTGAGTATCTTAGTTGCATGATTCTAATTGAATAGATGAGCCAATTCTTACAATTTCAAAGAAATGCACCGATTCCAAAGACAAATCGATATACCGATGAAATTCCGTAGATGAATTAGCTCCAATTGATCACTATCTCAAATGAGCCACCGGCCCTAGCAACGTCCGGGTGAGCCTTTAGGCCTCGAGAGTTGTTAATAGATATGAAAACATCTCAAACCGAGAAAGAATTGCAGCCGCATACAATCGCACCGCACACCCGCAATACACAGCTTGCTTCAACCCTAAGCTTAATAAGCACACAAGAAGCCTTATACTCATCCCAGATTACACATACATACTAGGGCGATGCTTAATAGTTGTATAATTGTCAAGAATTTCAATTGAATTCGATGAATTTGATGAAGAAAGGATCTTGGTACCGTTTTTGATTAATACACTAACTGACATTGTTGTATAAGTATCAACCACCGTATGGATCTTTGATCAGACGATATAGAAGGACTCCACGCACTGAGACGATATCAACGTGCTGGTCTGATCGGAGAAAGGGAGCTCCGGCCGCCGGGAACGCCACCTAGCACAGATCTTAATGCATCGGAGAGTCAGAGACTGAAGGGATCCTTCTGCACGATTCTTGAAGCGTTCACCAATCTTGAAGAATCTTTAATGAGTGAGATCCGCGAGAGTTCTAAATTTAAACGAGAGAAGATCCGGGCCTTATATATATTAAACACGTATCTCAACTAGATCTAACGGCCCAAATATAAATGAAACATTTGAATAAATTAAGCGCCAATCTTGGAATAGATCTGGCGGCCCATATTAGGCCCAATGATTAAATAATAACAGAATAGTGATGATATAGAATAAATAAATGATTTGAAAATGCTCCTGAACTCCAAATTGACTCAAATTTGTTTCTAAAATTTTCTTATTTTTCATACTATTTTTCTATACAATAATATTCCAGTTTTAAAAATATAATCATGATAAAACAATTTAAAAGCAAAAGACATTACCTATATTGATATGTTTGACCTAGCTTTGACTTGTCATTTTAAATACTATAAAAATTCTAAAAATTCAAATAAAATCATGAATAATAACTAGATATATTTTACTGATTTTTCAAGTGATTTTTCATGAAATAATAATGATAATAGTAATATGCCATAATAAATAATGAGATTAGCTATATTCTTTGATAAATAAAAAAAATATATATGAATAATGATAGATATTATGTTGATATTTTCTGTAAAAAGAATATTAAAAATAAATAACACAAAAAATACAAAAATATATACTACCATGATAATAGATAGTAAATACATTTTCTTTTATAATAAAGAATGATAATATAGTTTTATAATAGAATGAATTGCATTTCTTTTGTTATTTCTATACAAATATACAATAAAAATATTTTTAATGGATAAAATGCAATAAAAATAATAGTTGTAATAAAAATATAATGAATTTCATCTCTTATGGCTATTTTCAACTAATAATAATAATAATAAAAAAAAAATCTTATACTTTTCTATAGATAATAAATAGAAATAATAAAAAAATATATAATGAATAGTATAATAAATAAGATAGAATATTAATAATGATTTCTTTTTAGCTATTATAGATCTTAAAAAAAAAAAAAAAAAAAGAGAGAAGATAATAATAAAAATAATATAGCTAGTCATCTTTTGATTTGTGAATAATTCCTACATAATGAATAATGTTTCAACATAATAGAATATAATAATAAAATTCTATTACTTTGGCTATTATAAATATTTTAAAAATACAAATAAAAATCATAGCTATTTTATTTTCTAGTATTTTGTAAGTGATTTTCTACAAAATAAATAGAGTTTAGAAATAATAAAAATAAAAATTCTACTATTTTAGCTATTATAAAAATCCCAAAAAGATAAATAAAATTCTAGTTAATAGCTAACCCATTTTCCTATTATTTTTTGTAAATAATTTTTCTACATAGATAAATAGAGTTTAAAAATAAAAATAAAAATAATAATAATAATAATAATAATAATAATAACAATAATAAATAAATGCATCTTTATAATAGAAGTAATGATGGAAGATATTATGTAATAAACTTTTTACACTTTGAAGATGAACAAACATGCTCACATAAGGGATGTGAAGCAACACACATGATATAACATTTAGTACGATTAGTTAGGACAAGAACATCTTGACGAAGGTTGCAACAGCAACATGAGAAGATACGTTGAGACAAGAACATCTTGACGTAGGATGACTAAGGCTTCGATAGCAACATGAGAAGATACGTTGAGACAAGAACATCTTGACGTAGGATGACTAAGGCTTCGATAGCAACATGAGAAGATACGTTGAGACAAGAACATCTTGACGTAGGACGACTAAGGCTTCGATAGCAACACGAGGAGATATGTCGAGACAAGAACATCTTGACGCTTGATGAAGAATAACCAGAGCTGCGACATCAACATGGAGATATATGTCGACTCTGAGGAAGAAGAACATTACGATGTCCTAGAGAGGCGACATCTTAATGACTCATTACCATGAGCAAGTAACTCATGACTAAATACGCTCACACAAGGGGTGTAGGGCAACATAGATTTTGCACAAGTGATGCAACATGTAGAATAATTAGTCGAGACAAGAACATCTTGACGCTCGCTGAAGAATGACCAAAGCCACGACATCAGCATGGAGAGATATGTCGACTTTGAAGAAGAAGAACATTATGATGTCCGAGAGAAGTGACATCTTAATGACTCGGTGTCATGAACAAGTAATTCATGACCATTTGAATTAGCAAGACTGAACTCATCCGTCGATAAGTTTGTCTTCTGGTTCATCTCCTCAGATTGTGAGATTGAATCGTTCTGTAGTAGATTCATCCACAAAACAGTGAATGTGAACCGTTCTGTAGGTAGGTTCCTTCACTAACACATACCTCAATGTTAAGCTGGCCCAGCGCTTCAGGTTTAACATTGTGTGTAACTGTGTTTCCTAGGTTTATGGATCGGCTTAGTGCTTCGAATTCATGATCTAGAAGATCGGTGAGAAGAAACACGTGGGCCATATCCACCCTTCTCCTGATTCACCAACCTCAAGATCAACCGGCTCAGTGCTTCGAGTTGTATTTTGTGTGATTGGTTGTTGACTAGTTAAGATTGAACCGTTCTGTAGTAGGTTTATCTTCTAGATCAACGGAGGTCGAGTCGTTCTGTAGTAGACTCACCTCAAGCCCCTCTGAAGAGATTAACCTGGTCTGTAGTAAGGTTATATCTCGAGGTGGCATAGACTGAACCGATCTGTTTGTAGGTTCGTCTTCCATAGGATTAAGTAAGGACTGAACCGATCTGTTTGTAGGTTCGTCTTCCATAGGATTAAATAAAGACTGAACCGATCTGTTTGTAGGTTCGTCTTCCATGGACCCCTTTTGCGAACCCAGACGACCACTTGACCATCTTTTAACTATACTATTTGCTTCTCTCTTTCAAAGATCCAGAGGTGCCTCGAGGTTAATAGCCCAGGGTAATTAACGGTGGGGGCTTGCGCCCACCGGAATCTACAAGAACTCACAATCACTAAAAACCCCCGAATGTGCATCCAAATATCTCTAAACGGCAGAATCCGCCGGCACTTAGCCAGATGCACGCTCGGGAGGGATCTCCGTGTCCTTCTTCCGCAACCCATCGCCCAGCGGCGGTGCGGAGCGCGCGAAAAAGGGTCGCACAGAACAACACCAAGCTCATCGATGATCTTCCGTATCCAAACTCCCATTTTATCTACCTCACAAGCAGCCATATACTCAGCCTCCATACTGGAGTCAGTCGTACTGTCTTGTTTGGAACTCTTCCAATAGACAGCTCCACCATTGAGCATGTACATGTACTCTGTTTATAATTTTGAATCATCACGGTCGGTTTGAAAACTAACATCGCAATACCCCATAACTGCAAACTCACCATCGTAGATCAAAATCAGATCCTTAGTTGACAATTGTCCAATGATCTTCCCTGTGATCATTTTGATATCTGCTAGTCATGTTGAGTGCATAAGACACATCTGGGTGTGTGCACGACATGGCGTACATAATAGATCCAATAGCCGAAGCATATGAAACCATTTTCATCTTCTCTCTCAGCTCACGTGTCCTAGGACACTGAGACTCACTAAGAGAGATGCCATGCGACATAGGTAGTAAACCTATCTTGAAATCCTACATGTTGAACCTCTCCAACATCTTCTCTATGTATGTACTTTGACTCAAACCTATAAGTCTCTTCGACCTTTCACGAAAGATCCAGATACCTAGAATATAAGTAGCTTCGCCTAAGTCTTTCATTGAGAAAATCCTACTCAATGCTGACTTCACAAAATCAAACATCGGAATGTCATTCCCAATCAGAAGAATATCATCAACAAAACGGGATCTGACGGACGCCCTCGGTACGGCAAAAAATGAGACCGAGAGCGCAAAATATGAAACAACTTATTTAAACAGCAGTTTTTAATGCATCTTACTTATGTTTTGTGCAAAATTAGTGTTATAAAATATTCATATCGAAGTTTTAATTGCAAAATCTTATAATAGGCATATTGAGGAGTAATTATATTAATTTATAAGAAATTATGTGTAGTTATGCAGCCGAAAAATATTGAAAAACTCGGATAACTTGTTTAAACGAATGTTTTTAATGCATCTAACTTATGTTTTGTGCAAAATTAGTGTAGTAGAATATTCATATCGAAGGTTTAAATCAGATAATTTTATAATAGCTATGCCTAGGAGTAATTATATAAATTTATAAGAAATTATGTGTAATTATGCGGCCAAAATTTTTAAAAAAACTCAAACAACTTGTTTAAACAATAGCTTTCTAATGCATCTTACTTATGTTTTGTGCGAAATAGTGTCGTAGAATATTCATATCGAAGTGTTAATTGAACAATCTTATAATAGACACAATTAGGAGTAATTATATTTATTTTCACGAAATTATGTGTATTTATGGGGCCAAAATTTTTAAAAAAAGTCAAACAACTTATTTAAACAAATAGTTTCTAATGCATGTTACTTATGTTTTGAGCCAAATTAGCGTCATCGAATATTCATATCAAAGTTTTAATTAGATAATCTTATAATAGGAATAATTAGCAGAATTATATTAACTTTCACGAAATTATATGTAGTTATTAGGCGAGAAAATTTGAAAAACTCAATCAACTAGTTTAAACTGCTTTGTCTTTTAATGCATCTTACTACTTATGTTTTGTGCAAATTTAATGTTGTAGAAAAATTCATATGAAAGTATTAATTGGATAATCTTCTAATAGGCGCAATTAGGAGTAATTATATTAATTTTTATGTAATTATATGCGGTTATAAGACAATAAATTTTCAAAAATATTCAATAACTTGTTTAAACAATGACTTCAAATGTATCTTATTTATGTTTTATGAAAAATTACTGTTATAGGATATTCATATTTGAGTGTTAATTGGACAATCTTATAATCGACATAATTAGGAGTAATTATATTAATCACGCGAGATTATGTATAGTTCTCACGCCAAAAGTTCTAAAAAAAAACTCAAATAACTTGTTTAAACAATGAGTTTTTGATGTATCTTGCTTATTTTTTATGCAAAATTCGTGTCGTAGAATGTTCATATCGAAGTGATAATTGGATAATCTTCTAACGAGGCATAATTAGGGGCAATTATATTAAGTTTTACGAAATTATATGTAGTTATGAGGTCAAAAATGTTGAAAAACTTAACTCTTTTAAATAACGATTTCTAATGCATCTTACATATGTTTTGAAGAAAAATAGTGCCCTAAAATATTCATTTTGAAGTGTTAATTGAACAATCTTATAATGGACATAATTAGGAGTAATTATATTAATCGCACCAAATTATGTGTAGTTATGCGGCCAAAAATTTCAGCCAAACAACTTGTTTAAATGCAATGAGTTTTTAACGCATCTTACTTTTGTTTTGTGCAATATTAGCGTTATAGAATATTCATATCGAAGTTTTAATTGGATAATTTTATAATAGGAGTAATTAGGAGTAATTGTATTAATTTGCACGATATTATTTGTAGTTACGTGGCCAAAAATTATGAAAAACTCAAACAAAACAAAGCTTTTGATGCATCTTAATTGTGTTTTGCGCAAAATTAGCGTCATGGAATATTCATATCTATATTTTAATAGGAAAATCTTACAATAGCCGTAATCGGGAGTAATAATTTTAACTTGCACGAAATTATGTGTAGTTGGGCGGCCAAAATTTTTCATAAAGCCAAACAATTTGTTTAAACAGCAGCTTTTTAACACATCTTACTTTTGTTTTATGCAAAATTAGCGTTAAAGAACATTCATATCGAAGTTTTTATTGGACGACTTTATAATAGGCGTAATTAGGAGTAGTTATATTATTTTTTATGAAATTATGTGCAGTTATGAGGGCAAAAATGTTGAAAACTGAAACAACTTTTTAAAATAGCAGTTTCTAATGCATCTTACTTATGTTTTGTGAAAAAATAGTATCGTAGAATATTCATATCAAAGTGTTAATTGGAAAATCTTATAAACGACGTAATTAGGAGTAATTATATTAATTTATACGAAATTATGTGCGGTTATGCGGCCAAAAAATTTGGAAAGATGAAACAACTTGTTTAAACAATGCTTTTTAATGCATCTTACTTATGTTTTGTGCAAAATTAGTGTTATAAAATATTCATATCGAAGTTTTAATTGCAAAATCTTATAATAGGCATATTGAGGAGTAATTATATTAATTTATAAGAAATTATGTGTAGTTATGCAGCCGAAAATATTGAAAAACTCGGATAACTTGTTTAAACTACTTTTTTTAATGCATCTAACTTATGTTTTGTGCAAAATTAGTGTAGTAGAATATTCATATCGAAGGTTTAAATCAGATGATTTTATAATAGGTATGCCTAGGAGTAATTATATAAATTTATAAGAAATTATGTGTAATTATGCGGCCAAAATTTTTAAAAAACTCAAACAACTTGTTTAAACAATGATTTCTAATGCATCTTACTTATGTTTTGTGCGAAATAGTGTCGTAGAATATTCATATCGAAGTGTTAATTGAACAATCTTATAATAGACACAATTAGGAGTAATTATATTAATTTTCACGAAATTATGTGTATTTATGGGGCCAAAATTTTTAAAAAAAGTCAAACAACTTATTTAAACAATGAGCTTTCTAATGCATGTTACTTATGTTTTGAGCCAAATTAGCGTCATCGAATATTCATATCAAAGTTTTAATTAGGATATTCATATTTGAGTGTCATCGAAAAATTACTTGTTATAGGATATTCATATTTGAGTGTTAATTGGACAATCTTATAATCGACATAATTAGGAGTAATTATATTAATCACGCGAGATTATGTATAGTTCTTGCCAAAAGTTCTAAAAAAAAACTCAAATAACTTGTTTAAACAATGAGTTTTTGATGCATCTTGCTTATTTTTTATGCAAAATTCGTGTCGTAGAATGTTCATATCGAAGTGATAATTGGATAATCTTCTAACGAGTGCATAATTAGGGGCAATTATATTAAGTTTTACGAAATTATATGTAGTTATGAGGCCAAAAATGTTGAAAAACTTAACTCTTTTAAATAACAGTTTCTAATGCATCTTACATATGTTTTGAAGAAAAATAGTGCCCTAAAATATTCATTTTGAAGTGTTAATTGAACAATCTTATAATGGACATAATTAGGAGTAATTATATTAATCTGCACCAAATTATGTGTAGTTATGCGGCCAAAAAATTTCAGCCAAACAACTTGTTTAAACAGCAGTTTTTAACGCATCTTACTTTTGTTTTGTGCAATATTAGCGTTATAGAATATTCATATCGAAGTTTTAATTGGATAATTTTATAATAGGAGTAATTAGGAGTAATTGTATTAATTTGCACGATATTATTTGTAGTTACGTGGCCAAAAATTATGAAAAACTCAAACAAAACGAAGCTTTTGATGCATCTTAATTGTGTTTTGCGCAAAATTAGCGTCATGGAATATTCATATCTATATTTTAATAGGAAAATCTTACAATAGCCGTAATCGGGAGTAATAATTTTAATTTGCACGAAATTATGTGTAGTTAGGCGGCCAAAATTTTTCATAAAGCCAAACAATTTGTTTAAATGCCAGCTTTTAACACATCTTACTTTTGTTTTATGCAAAATTAGCGTTATAGAACATTCATATCGAAGTTTTTATTGGACGACTTTATAATAGGCGTAATTAGGAGTAGTTATATTATTTTTTATGAAATTATGTGCGCTTATGAGGGCAAAAATGTTGAAAACTCAAACAACTTTTTAAAATAGCGCTTTCTAATGCATCTTACTTATGTTTTGTGAAAAAATAGTATCGTAGAATATTCATATCAAAGTGTTAATTGGAAAATCTTATAAACGACGTAATTAGGAGTAATTATATTAATTTATACGAAATTATGTGCGGTTATGCGGCCAAAAAATTTGGAAAGATGAAACAACTTGTTTAAACAAAGTAGCTTTTAATGCATCTTACTTATGTTTTGTGCAAAATTAGTGTTATAAAATATTCATATCGAAGTTTTAATTGCAAAATCTTATAATAGGCATATTGAGGAGTAATTATATTAATTTATAAGAAATTATGTGTAGTTATGCAGCCGAAAATATTGAAAAACTCGTATAACTTGTTTAAACTACTGCTTTTAATGCATCTAACTTATGTTTTGTGCAAAATTAGTGTAGTAGAATATTCATATCGAAGGTTTAAATCAGATGATTTTATAATAGGTATGCCTAGGAGTAATTATATAAATTTATAAGAAATTATGTGTAATTATGCGGCCAAAATTTTTAAAAAAACTCAAACAACTTGTTTAAACAAATAGCTTTCTAATGCATCTTACTTATGTTTTGTGCGAAATAGTGTCGTAGAATATTCATATCGAAGTGTTAATTGAACAATCTTATAATAGACACAATTAGGAGTAATTATATTAATTTTCACGAAATTATGTGTATTTATGGGGCCAAAATTTTTAAAAAAAAGTCAAACAACTTATTTAAACAAGAGCTTTCTAATGCATGTTACTTATGTTTTGAGCCAAATTAGCGTCATCGAATATTCATATCAAAGTTTTAATTAGATAATCTTATAATAGAAATAATTAGCAGTAATTATATTAACTTTCACGAAATTATATGTAGTTATTAGGCGAAAATTTGAAAAACTCAATCAACTAGTTTAAATCATTGCCTTTTAATGCATCTTACTACTTATGTTTTGTGCAAACTTAATGTTGTAGAAATATTCATATGAAAGTATTAATTGGATAATCTTCTAATAGGCGCAATTAGGAGTAATTATATTAATTTTTATGTAATTATATGCGCTTATAAGACAATAAATTTTCAAAAATATTCAATAACTTGTTTAAACAAAGACTTTCAAATGTATCTTATTTATGTTTTATGAAAAATTACTGTTATAGGATATTCATATTTGAGTGTTAATTGGACAATCTTATAATCGACATAATTAGGAGTAATTATATTAATCACGCGAGATTATGTATAGTTCTCACGCTAAAAGTTCTAAAAAAAAAACTCAAATAACTTGTTTAAACAAAGTTTTTGATGCATCTTGCTTATTTTTTATGCAAAATTCGTGTCGTAGAATGTTCATATCGAAGTGATAATTGGATAATCTTCTAACGTGGCATAATTAGGGGCAATTATATTAAGTTTTACGAAATTATATGTAGTTATGAGGTCAAAAATGTTGAAAAACCTAACTCTTTTAAATAACAGCTTTCTAATGCATCTTACATATGTTTTGAAGAAAAATAGTGCCCTAAAATATTCATTTTGAAGTGTTAATTGAACAATCTTATAATGGACATAATTAGGAGTAATTATATTAATCTGCACCAAATTATGTGTAGTTATGCGGCCAAAAATTTCAGCCAAACAACTTGTTTAAACAATGAGTTTTTAACGCATCTTACTTTTGTTTTGTGCAATATTAGCGTTATAGAATATTCATATCGAAGTTTTAATTGGATAATTTTATAATAGGAGTAATTAGGAGTAATTGTATTAATTTGCACGATATTATTTGTAGTTACGTGGCCAAAAATTATGAAAAACTCAAACAAAACGAAGCTTTTGATGCATCTTAATTGTGTTTTGCGCAAAATTAGCGTCATGGAATATTCATATCTATATTTTAATAGGAAAATCTTACAATAGCCGTAATCGGGAGTAATAATTTTAATTTGCACGAAATTATGTGTAGTTAGGCGGCCAAAATTTTTCATAAAGCCAAACAATTTGTTTAAACAATGATTTTTAACACATCTTACTTTTGTTTTATGCAAAATTAGCGTTATAGAACATTCATATCGAAGTTTTTATTGGACGACTTTATAATAGGCGTAATTAGGAGTAGTTATATTATTTTTTATGAAATTATGTGCGTTATGAGGGCAAAAATGTTGAAAAGCTGAAACAACTTTTTAAAATGGCAGTTTCTAATGCATCTTACTTATGTTTTGTGAAAAAATAGTATCGTAGAATATTCATATCAAAGTGTTAATTGGAAAATCTTATAAACGACGTAATTAGGAGTAATTATATTAATTTATACGAAATTATGTGCGGTTATGCGGCCAAAAAATTTGGAAAGATGAAACAACTTGTTTAAACAAAGCTAGTTTTTAATGCATCTTACTTATGTTTTGTGCAAAATTAGTGTTATAAAATATTCATATCGAAGTTTTAATTGCAAAATCTTATAATAGGCATATTGAGGAGTAATTATATTAATTTATAAGAAATTATGTGTAGTTATGCAGCCGAAAATATTGAAAAACTCGAGATAACTTGTTTAAACTACTTTTTTTTAATGCATCTAACTTATGTTTTGTGCAAAATTAGTGTAGTAGAATATTCATATCGAAGGTTTAAATCAGATGATTTTATAATAGGTATGCCTAGGAGTAATTATATAAATTTATAAGAAATTATGTGTAATTATGCGGCCAAAATTTTTAAAAAAACTCAAACAACTTGTTTAAACAAGTTTCTAATGCATCTTACTTATGTTTTGTGCGAAATAGTGTCGTAGAATATTCATATCGAAGTGTTAATTGAACAATATTATAATAGACACAATTAGGAGTAATTATATTAATTTTCACGAAATTATGTGTATTTATGGGGCCAAAATTTTTAAAAAAAAAGTCAAACAACTTATTTAAACAAAGAGCTTTCTAATGCATGTTACTTATGTTTTGAGCCAAATTAGCGTCATCGAATATTCATATCAAAGTTTTAATTAGGATATTCATATTTGAGTGTCATCGAAAAATTACTGTTATAGGATATTCATATTTGAGTGTTAATTGGACAATCTTATAATCGACATAATTAGGAGTAATTATATTAATCATACGAGATTATGTATAGTTCTCACGCTAAAAGTTCTAAAAAAAAAACTCAAATAACTTGTTTAAACAAGAGTTTTTGATGCATCTTGCTTATTTTTTATGCAAAATTCGTGTCGTAGAATGTTCATATCGAAGTGATAATTGGATAATCTTCTAACGAGGCATAATTAGGGGCAATTATATTAAGTTTTACGAAATTATATGTAGTTATGAGGTCAAAAATGTTGAAAAACTTAACTCTTTTAAATAACAGCTTTCTAATGCATCTTACATATGTTTTGAAGAAAAATAGTGCCCTAAAATATTCATTTTGAAGTGTTAATTGAACAATCTTATAATGGACATAATTAGGAGTAATTATATTAATCTGCACCAAATTATGTGTAGTTATGCGGCCAAAAAATTTCAGCCAAACAACTTGTTTAAATGTAGCAGTTTTAACGCATCTTACTTTTGTTTTGTGCAATATTAGCGTTATAGAATATTCATATCGAAGTTTTAATTGGATAATTTTATAATAGGAGTAATTAGGAGTAATTGTATTAATTTGCACGATATTATTTGTAGTTACGTGGCCAAAAATTATGAAAAACTCAAACAAAACGAAGCTTTTGATGCATCTTAATTGTGTTTTGCGCAAAATTAGCGCCATGGAATATTCATATCTATATTTTAATAGGAAAATCTTACAATAGCCGTAATCGGGAGTAATAATTTTAATTTGCACGAAATTATGTGTAGTTGGCGGCCAAAATTTTTCATAAAGCCGGACAATTTGTTTAAACAAAGAAGTTTTTAACACATCTTACTTTTGTTTTATGCAAAATTAGCGTTATAGAACATTCATATCGAAGTTTTTATTGGACGACTTTATAATAGGCGTAATTAGGAGTAGTTATATTATTTTTTATGTAATTATGTGCAGTTATGAGGGCAAAAATGTTGAAAACTCGAAACAACTTTTTAAAATAGCGCTTTCTAATGCATCTTACTTATGTTTTGTGAAAAAATAGTATCGTAGAACATTCATATCAAAGTGTTAATTGGAAAATCTTATAAACGACGTAATTAGGAGTAATTATATTAATTTATACGAAATTATGTGCGGTTATGCGGCCAAAAAATTTGGAAAGATGAAACAACTTGTTTAAACAAAATGAGCTTTTAATGCATCTTACTTATGTTTTGTGCAAAATTAGTGTTATAAAATATTCATATCGAAGTTTTAATTGCAAAATCTTATAATAGGCATATTGAGGAGTAATTATATTAATTTATAAGAAATTATGTGTAGTTATGCAGCCGAAAAATATTGAAAAACTCAGATAACTTGTTTAAACTAGCTATTTTTAATGCATCTAACTTATGTTTTGTGCAAAATTAGTGTAGTAGAATATTCATATCGAAGGTTTAAATCAGATGATTTTATAATAGGTATGCCTAGGAGTAATTATATAAATTTATAAGAAATTATGTGTAATTATGCGGCCAAAATTTTTAAAAAACTCAAACAACTTGTTTAAACAATAGCTTTCTAATGCATCTTACTTATGTTTTGTGCAGAAATAGTGTCGTAGAATATTCATATCGAAGTGTTAATTGAACAATCTTATAATAGACACAATTAGGAGTAATTATATTAATTTTCACGAAATTATGTGTATTTATG
Source organism: Schoenoplectus tabernaemontani (assembly GCA_037127355.1). Taxonomy (NCBI): domain Eukaryota; kingdom Viridiplantae; phylum Streptophyta; class Magnoliopsida; order Poales; family Cyperaceae; genus Schoenoplectus; species Schoenoplectus tabernaemontani. The sequence goes on along the minus strand of CM073750.1, from coordinate 14,135,824 downwards.
GGGCCAAAATTTTTAAAAAAAGTCAAACAACTTATTTAAACAAAATAGTTTCTAATGCATGTTACTTATGTTTTGAGCCAAATTAGCGTCATCGAATATTCATATCAAAGTTTTAATTAGATAATCTTATAATAGGAATAATTAGCAGTAATTATATTAACTTTCACGAAATTATATGTAGTTATTAGGCGAAAATTTGAAAAACTCAATCAACTAGTTTAAATCTTGTCTTTTAATGCATCTTACTACTTATGTTTTGTGCAAACTTAATGTTGTAGAAATATTCATATGAAAGTATTAATTGGATAATCTTCTAATAGGCAATTAGGAGTAATTATATTAATTTTTATGTAATTATATGCGGTTATAAGACAATAAATTTTCAAAAATATTCAATAACTTGTTTAAACAATGACTTCAAATGTATCTTATTTATGTTTTATGAAAAATTACTGTTATAGGATATTCATATTTGAGTGTTAATTGGACAATCTTATAATCGACATAATTAGGAGTAATTATATTAATCACGCGAGATTATGTATAGTTCTCACGCCAAAAGTTCTAAAAAAAAACTCAAATAACTTGTTTAAACAAAGAAGTTTTTGATGCATCTTGCTTATTTTTTATGCAAAATTCGTGTAATAGTAGAATGTTCATATCGAAGTGATAATTGGATAATCTTCTAACAGGGCATAATTAGGGGCAATTATATTAAGTTTTACGAAATTATATGTAGTTATGAGGCCAAAAATGTTGAAAAACTTAACTCTTTTAAATAACGAGTTTCTAATGCATCTTACATATGTTTTGAAGAAAAATAGTGCCCTAAAATATTCATTTTGAAGTGTTAATTGAACAATCTTATAATGGACATAATTAGGATTAATTATATTAATCTGCACCAAATTATGTGTAGTTATGCGGCCAAAAATTTCAGCCAAACAACTTGTTTAAACGGCGAGTTTTTAACGCATCTTACTTTTGTTTTGTGCAATATTAGCGTTATAGAATATTCATATCGAAGTTTTAATTGGATAATTTTATAATAGGAGTAATTAGGAGTAATTGTATTAATTTGCACGATATTATTTGTAGTTACGTGGCCAAAAATTATGAAAAACTCAAACAAAACGAAGCTTTTGATGCATCTTAATTGTGTTTTGCGCAAAATTAGCGCCATGGAATATTCATATCTATATTTTAATAGGAAAATCTTACAATAGCCGTAATCGGGAGTAATAATTTTAATTTGCACGAAATTATGTGTAGTTAGGCGGCCAAAATTTTTCATAAAGCCGACAATTTGTTTAAATGTGTAGCTTTTAACACATCTTACTTTTGTTTTATGCAAAATTAGCGTTATAGAACATTCATATCGAAGTTTTTATTGGACGACTTTATAATAGGCGTAATTAGGAGTAGTTATATTATTTTTTATGAAATTATGTGCAGTTATGAGGGCAAAAATGTTGAAAACTGAAACAACTTTTTAAAATAGCAGCTTTCTAATGCATCTTACTTATGTTTTGTGAAAAAATAGTATCGTAGAACATTCATATCAAAGTGTTAATTGGAAAATCTTATAAACGACGTAATTAGGAGTAATTATATTAATTTATACGAAATTATGTGCGGTTATGCGGCCAAAAAATTTGGAAAGATGAAACAACTTGTTTAAACATGTGAGCTTTTTAATGCATCTTACTTATGTTTTGTGCAAAATTAGTGTTATAAAATATTCATATCGAAGTTTTAATTGCAAAATCTTATAATAGGCATATTGAGGAGTAATTATATTAATTTATAAGAAATTATGTGTAGTTATGCAATAAAAATATTGAAAAACTCGATAACTTGTTTAAACTACTGCTTTTTTAATGCATCTAACTTATGTTTTGTGCAAAATTAGTGTAGTAGAATATTCATATCGAAGGTTTAAATCAGATGATTTTATAATAGGTATGCCTAGGAGTAATTATATAAATTTATAAGAAATTATGTGTAATTATGCGGCCAAAATTTTTAAAAAAACTCAAACAACTTGTTTAAACAAGTTTCTAATGCATCTTACTTATGTTTTGTGCGAAATAGTGTCGTAGAATATTCATATCGAAGTGTTAATTGAACAATCTTATAATAGACACAATTAGGAGTAATTATATTAATTTTCACGAAATTATGTGTATTTATGGGGCCAAAATTTTTAAAAAAAGTCAAACAACTTATTTAAACAGCCAGTTTCTAATGCATGTTACTTATGTTTTGAGCCAAATTAGCGTCATCGAATATTCATATCAAAGTTTTAATTAGATAATCTTATAATAGGAATAATTAGCAGTAATTATATTAACTTTCACGAAATTATATGTAGTTATTAGGCGAGAAAATTTGAAAAACTCAATCAACTAGTTTAAACTGCTTTGTCTTTTAATGCATCTTACTACTTATGTTTTGTGCAAACTTAATGTTGTAGAAATATTCATATGAAAGTATTAATTGGATAATCTTCTAATAGGCGCAATTAGGAGTAATTATATTAATTTTTATGTAATTATATGCAGTTATAAGACAATAAATTTTCAAAAATATTCAATAACTTGTTTAAACAAAGCAGACTTCAAATGTATCTTATTTATGTTTTATGAAAAATTACTGTTATAGGATATTCATATTTGAGTGTTAATTGGACAATCTTATAATCGACATAATTAGGAGTAATTATATTAATCACACGCGAGATTATGTATAGTTCTCACGCTAAAAAAGTTCTAAAAAAAAACTCAAATAACTTGTTTAAACAAAGAGTTTTTGATGCATCTTGCTTATTTTTTATGCAAAATTCGTGTCGTAGAATGTTCATATCGAAGTGATAATTGGATAATCTTCTAACAGGCATAATTAGGGGCAATTATATTAAGTTTTACGAAATTATATGTAGTTATGAGGCCAAAAATGTTGAAAAACTTAACTCTTTTAAATAACAGTTTCTAATGCATCTTACATATGTTTTGAAGAAAAATAGTGCCCTAAAATATTCATTTTGAAGTGTTAATTGAACAATCTTATAATGGACATAATTAGGAGTAATTATATTAATCTGCACCAAATTATGTGTAGTTATGCGGCCAAAAAATTTCAGCCAAACAACTTGTTTAAACAAATAGCTTTTAACGCATCTTACTTTTGTTTTGTGCAATATTAGCGTTATAGAATATTCATATCGAAGTTTTAATTGGATAATTTTATAATAGGAGTAATTAGGAGTAATTGTATTAATTTGCACGATATTATTTGTAGTTACGTGGCCAAAAATTATGAAAAACTCAAACAAAACGAAGCTTTTGATGCATCTTAATTGTGTTTTGCGCAAAATTAGCGTCATGGAATATTCATATCTATATTTTAATAGGAAAATCTTACAATAGCCGTAATCGGGAGTAATAATTTTAATTTGCACGAAATTATGTGTAGTTAGGCGGCAAAATTTTTCATAAAGCCGGACAATTTGTTTAAACAATGCAGCTTTTAACACATCTTACTTTTGTTTTATGCAAAATTAGCGTTATAGAACATTCATATCGAAGTTTTTATTGGACGACTTTATAATAGGCGTAATTAGGAGTAGTTATATTATTTTTTATGAAATTATGTGCGTTATGAGGGCAAAAATGTTGAAAACTGAAACAACTTTTTAAAATAGCAGCTTCTAATGCATCTTACTTATGTTTTGTGAAAAAATAGTATCGTAGAACATTCATATCAAAGTGTTAATTGGAAAATCTTATAAACGACGTAATTAGGAGTAATTATATTAATTTATACGAAATTATGTGCGGTTATGCGGCCAAAAAATTTGGAAAGATAAAAAAACTTGTTTAAACAACAGTTTTTAATGCATCTTACTTATGTTTTGTGCAAAATTAGTGTTATAAAATATTCATATCGAAGTTTTAATTGCAAAATCTTATAATAGGCATATTGAGGAGTAATTATATTAATTTATAAGAAATTATGTGTAGTTATGCAGCCGAAAATATTGAAAAACTCGAGATAACTTGTTTAAACTACTTTTTTTAATGCATCTAACTTATGTTTTGTGCAAAATTAGTGTAGTAGAATATTCATATCGAAGGTTTAAATCAGATGATTTTATAATAGGTATGCCTAGGAGTAATTATATAAATTTATAAGAAATTATGTGTAATTATGCGGCCAAAATTTTTAAAAAAACTCAAACAACTTGTTTAAACAATGCGAGTTTCTAATGCATCTTACTTATGTTTTGTGCAAAAATAGTGTCGTAGAATATTCATATCGAAGTGTTAATTGAACAATCTTATAATAGACACAATTAGGAGTAATTATATTAATTTTCACGAAATTATGTGTATTTATGGGGCCAAAATTTTTAAAAAAAGTCAAACAACTTATTTAAACAATGCAGTTTCTAATGCATGTTACTTATGTTTTGAGCCAAATTAGCGTCATCGAATATTCATATCAAAGTTTTAATTAGATAATCTTATAATAGGAATAATTAGCAGTAATTATATTAACTTTCACGAAATTATATGTAGTTATTAGGCGAGAAAATTTGAAAAACTCAATCAACTAGTTTAAACTGTTTGTCTTTTAATGCATCTTACTACTTATGTTTTGTGCAAACTTAATGTTGTAGAAATATTCATATGAAAGTATTAATTGGATAATCTTCTAATAGGCGCAATTAGGAGTAATTATATTAATTTTTATGTAATTATATGCGTTATAAGACAATAAATTTTCAAAAATATTCAATAACTTGTTTAAACAATGACTTCAAATGTATCTTATTTATGTTTTATGAAAAATTACTGTTATAGGATATTCATATTTGAGTGTTAATTGGACAATCTTATAATCGACATAATTAGGAGTAATTATATTAATGCACGCGAGATTATGTATAGTTCTGGCGCAAAAGTTCTAAAAAAAAACTCAAATAACTTGTTTAAACAATGAGTTTTTGATGCATCTTGCTTATTTTTTATGCAAAATTCGTGTCGTAGAATGTTCATATCGAAGTGATAATTGGATAATCTTCTAACGAGGCATAATTAGGGGCAATTATATTAAGTTTTACGAAATTATATGTAGTTATGAGGCCAAAAATGTTGAAAAACTTAACTCTTTTAAATAACGAGTTTCTAATGCATCTTACATATGTTTTGAAGAAAAATAGTGCCCTAAAATATTCATTTTGAAGTGTTAATTGAACAATCTTATAATGGACATAATTAGGAGTAATTATATTAATCTGCACCAAATTATGTGTAGTTATGCGGCCAAAAAATTTCAGCCAAACAACTTGTTTAAACAATGCGGTTTTTAACGCATCTTACTTTTGTTTTGTGCAATATTAGCGTTATAGAATATTCATATCGAAGTTTTAATTGGATAATTTTATAATAGGAGTAATTAGGAGTAATTGTATTAATTTGCACGATATTATTTGTAGTTACGTGGCCAAAAATTATGAAAAACTCAAACAAAACGAAGCTTTTGATGCATCTTAATTGTGTTTTGCGCAAAATTAGCGTCATGGAATATTCATATCTATATTTTAATAGGAAAATCTTACAATAGCCGTAATCGGGAGTAATAATTTTAATTTGCACGAAATTATGTGTAGTTGGGCGGCCAAAATTTTTCATAAAGCCGGACAATTTGTTTAAACGCGAGTTTTTAACACATCTTACTTTTGTTTTATGCAAAATTAGCGTTATAGAACATTCATATCGAAGTTTTTATTGGACGACTTTATAATAGGCGTAATTAGGAGTAGTTATATTATTTTTTATGAAATTATGTGCAGTTATGAGGGCAAAAATGTTGAAAACTGAAACAACTTTTTAAAATAGCAGTTTCTAATGCATCTTACTTATGTTTTGTGAAAAAATAGTATCGTAGAACATTCATATCAAAGTGTTAATTGGAAAATCTTATAAACGACGTAATTAGGAGTAATTATATTAATTTATACGAAATTATGTGCGGTTATGCGGCCAAAAAATTTGGAAAGATGAAACAACTTGTTTAAACAGCAGTTTTTAATGCATCTTACTTATGTTTTGTGCAAAATTAGTGTTATAAAATATTCATATCGAAGTTTTAATTGCAAAATCTTATAATAGGCATATTGAGGAGTAATTATATTAATTTATAAGAAATTATGTGTAGTTATGCAGCCGAAAATATTGAAAAACTCAGATAACTTGTTTAAACGGTGTTTTTAATGCATCTAACTTATGTTTTGTGCAAAATTAGTGTAGTAGAATATTCATATCGAAGGTTTAAATCAGATGATTTTATAATAGGTATGCCTAGGAGTAATTATATAAATTTATAAGAAATTATGTGTAATTATGCGGCCAAAATTTTTAAAAAAACTCAAACAACTTGTTTAAACAGCAGTTTCTAATGCATCTTACTTATGTTTTGTGCAGAAATAGTGTCGTAGAATATTCATATCGAAGTGTTAATTGAACAATCTTATAATAGACACAATTAGGAGTAATTATATTAATTTTCACGAAATTATGTGTATTTATGGGGCCAAAATTTTTAAAAAAAAGTCAAACAACTTATTTAAACGATGAGTTTCTAATGCATGTTACTTATGTTTTGAGCCAAATTAGCGTCATCGAATATTCATATCAAAGTTTTAATTAGATAATCTTATAATAGGAATAATTAGCAGTAATTATATTAACTTTCACGAAATTATATGTAGTTATTAGGCAGAAAATTTGAAAAACTCAATCAACTAGTTTAAGCTACTTTGTCTTTTAATGCATCTTACTACTTATGTTTTGTGCAAACTTAATGTTGTAGAAATATTCATATGAAAGTATTAATTGGATAATCTTCTAATAGGCGCAATTAGGAGTAATTATATTAATTTTTATGTAATTATATGCGGTTATAAGACAATAAATTTTCAAAAATATTCAATAACTTGTTTAAACGACTTCAAATGTATCTTATTTATGTTTTATGAAAAATTACTGTTATAGGATATTCATATTTGAGTGTTAATTGGACAATCTTATAATCGACATAATTAGGAGTAATTATATTAATCTGCGCGAGATTATGTATAGTTCTGCTGCCAAAAGTTCTAAAAAAAAAACTCAAATAACTTGTTTAAACAGCAGTTTTTGATGCATCTTGCTTATTTTTTATGCAAAATTCGTGTCGTAGAATGTTCATATCGAAGTGATAATTGGATAATCTTCTAACGAGGCATAATTAGGGGCAATTATATTAAGTTTTACGAAATTATATGTAGTTATGAGGTCAAAAATGTTGAAAAACCTAACTCTTTTAAATAACGAGTTTCTAATGCATCTTACATATGTTTTGAAGAAAAATAGTGCCCTAAAATATTCATTTTGAAGTGTTAATTGAACAATCTTATAATGGACATAATTAGGAGTAATTATATTAATCTGCACCAAATTATGTGTAGTTATGCGGCCAAAAAATTTCAGCCAAACAACTTGTTTAAACAATGAGTTTTTAACGCATCTTACTTTTGTTTTGTGCAATATTAGCGTTATAGAATATTCATATCGAAGTTTTAATTGGATAATTTTATAATAGGAGTAATTAGGAGTAATTGTATTAATTTGCACGATATTATTTGTAGTTACGTGGCCAAAAATTATGAAAAACTCAAACAAAACGAAGCTTTTGATGCATCTTAATTGTGTTTTGCGCAAAATTAGCGCCATGGAATATTCATATCTATATTTTAATAGGAAAATCTTACAATAGCCGTAATCGGGAGTAATAATTTTAATTTGCACGAAATTATGTGTAGTTGGGCGGCCAAAATTTTTCATAAAGCCGGACAATTTGTTTAAACAGCAGTTTTTAACACATCTTACTTTTGTTTTATGCAAAATTAGCGTTATAGAACATTCATATCGAAGTTTTTATTGGACGACTTTATAATAGGCGTAATTAGGAGTAGTTATATTATTTTTTATGAAATTATGTGCAGTTATGAGGGCAAAAATGTTGAAAACTGAAACAACTTTTTAAAATAGCAGTTTCTAATGCATCTTACTTATGTTTTGTGAAAAAATAGTATCGTAGAACATTCATATCAAAGTGTTAATTGGAAAATCTTATAAACGACGTAATTAGGAGTAATTATATTAATTTATACGAAATTATGTGCGGTTATGCGGCCAAAAAATTTGGAAAGATGAAACAACTTGTTTAAACAGCAGTTTTTAATGCATCTTACTTATGTTTTGTGCAAAATTAGTGTTATAAAATATTCATATCGAAGTTTTAATTGCAAAATCTTATAATAGGCATATTGAGGAGTAATTATATTAATTTATAAGAAATTATGTGTAGTTATGCAGCCGAAAATATTGAAAAACTCAGATAACTTGTTTAAACGGCTGTTTTTAATGCATCTAACTTATGTTTTGTGCAAAATTAGTGTAGTAGAATATTCATATCGAAGGTTTAAATCAGATGATTTTATAATAGGTATGCCTAGGAGTAATTATATAAATTTATAAGAAATTATGTGTAATTATGCGGCCAAAATTTTTAAAAAACTCAAACAACTTGTTTAAACAGCAGTTTCTAATGCATCTTACTTATGTTTTGTGCAGAAATAGTGTCGTAGAATATTCATATCGAAGTGTTAATTGAACAATCTTATAATAGACACAATTAGGAGTAATTATATTAATTTTCACGAAATTATGTGTATTTATGGGGCCAAAATTTTTAAAAAAAAAGTCAAACAACTTATTTAAACAGCAGTTTCTAATGCATGTTACTTATGTTTTGAGCCAAATTAGCGTCATCGAATATTCATATCAAAGTTTTAATTAGATAATCTTATAATAGGAATAATTAGCAGTAATTATATTAACTTTCACGAAATTATATGTAGTTATTAGGCAGAAAATTTGAAAAACTCAATCAACTAGTTTAAACTGCTGTCTTTTAATGCATCTTACTACTTATGTTTTGTGCAAACTTAATGTTGTAGAAATATTCATATGAAAGTATTAATTGGATAATCTTCTAATAGGCGCAATTAGGAGTAATTATATTAATTTTTATGTAATTATATGCAGTTATAAGACAATAAATTTTCAAAAATATTCAATAACTTGTTTAAACAGCAGACTTCAAATGTATCTTATTTATGTTTTATGAAAAATTACTGTTATAGGATATTCATATTTGAGTGTTAATTGGACAATCTTATAATCGACATAATTAGGAGTAATTATATTAATCTGCGAGATTATGTATAGTTCTGCTGCCAAAAGTTCTAAAAAAAAACTCAAATAACTTGTTTAAACAGCAGTTTTTGATGCATCTTGCTTATTTTTTATGCAAAATTCGTGTCGTAGAATGTTCATATCGAAGTGATAATTGGATAATCTTCTAACGAGGCATAATTAGGGGCAATTATATTAAGTTTTACGAAATTATATGTAGTTATGAGGTCAAAAATGTTGAAAAACCTAACTCTTTTAAATAACAGTTTCTAATGCATCTTACATATGTTTTGAAGAAAAATAGTGCCCTAAAATATTCATTTTGAAGTGTTAATTGAACAATCTTATAATGGACATAATTAGGATTAATTATATTAATCTGCACCAAATTATGTGTAGTTATGCGGCCAAAAAATTTCAGCCAAACAACTTGTTTAAACAGCAGTTTTTAACGCATCTTACTTTTGTTTTGTGCAATATTAGCGTTATAGAATATTCATATCGAAGTTTTAATTGGATAATTTTATAATAGGAGTAATTAGGAGTAATTGTATTAATTTGCACGATATTATTTGTAGTTACGTGGCCAAAAATTATGAAAAACTCAAACAAAACAGAAGCTTTTGATGCATCTTAATTGTGTTTTGCGCAAAATTAGCGCCATGGAATATTCATATCTATATTTTAATAGGAAAATCTTACAATAGCCGTAATCGGGAGTAATAATTTTAATTTGCACGAAATTATGTGTAGTTGGGCGGCCAAAATTTTTCATAAAGCCGGACAATTTGTTTAAACAGCAGTTTTTAACACATCTTACTTTTGTTTTATGCAAAATTAGCGTTATAGAACATTCATATCGAAGTTTTTATTGGACGACTTTATAATAGGCGTAATTAGGAGTAGTTATATTATTTTTTATGAAATTATGTGCAGTTATGAGGGCAAAAATGTTGAAAACTGAAACAACTTTTTAAAATAGCAGTTTCTAATGCATCTTACTTATGTTTTGTGAAAAAATAGTATCGTAGAACATTCATATCAAAGTGTTAATTGGAAAATCTTATAAACGACGTAATTAGGAGTAATTATATTAATTTATACGAAATTATGTGCGGTTATGCGGCCAAAAAATTTGGAAAGATGAAACAACTTGTTTAAACAGCAGTTTTTAATGCATCTTACTTATGTTTTGTGCAAAATTAGTGTTATAAAATATTCATATCGAAGTTTTAATTGCAAAATCTTATAATAGGCATATTGAGGAGTAATTATATTAATTTATAAGAAATTATGTGTAGTTATGCAGCCGAAAATATTGAAAAACTCAGATAACTTGTTTAAACGGCTGTTTTTAATGCATCTAACTTATGTTTTGTGCAAAATTAGTGTAGTAGAATATTCATATCGAAGGTTTAAATCAGATGATTTTATAATAGGTATGCCTAGGAGTAATTATATAAATTTATAAGAAATTATGTGTAATTATGCGGCCAAAATTTTTAAAAAAACTCAAACAACTTGTTTAAACAGCAGTTTCTAATGCATCTTACTTATGTTTTGTGCAGAAATAGTGTCGTAGAATATTCATATCGAAGTGTTAATTGAACAATCTTATAATAGACACAATTAGGAGTAATTATATTAATTTTCACGAAATTATGTGTATTTATGGGGCCAAAATTTTTAAAAAAAGTCAAACAACTTATTTAAACAGCAGTTTCTAATGCATGTTACTTATGTTTTGAGCCAAATTAGCGTCATCGAATATTCATATCAAAGTTTTAATTAGATAATCTTATAATAGGAATAATTAGCAGTAATTATATTAACTTTCACGAAATTATATGTAGTTATTAGGCAGAAAATTTGAAAAACTCAATCAACTAGTTTAAATACTTGTCTTTTAATGCATCTTACTACTTATGTTTTGTGCAAACTTAATGTTGTAGAAATATTCATATGAAAGTATTAATTGGATAATCTTCTAATAGGCGCAATTAGGAGTAATTATATTAATTTTTATGTAATTATATGCAGTTATAAGACAATAAATTTTCAAAAATATTCAATAACTTGTTTAAACAATGACTTCAAATGTATCTTATTTATGTTTTATGAAAAATTACTGTTATAGGATATTCATATTTGAGTGTTAATTGGACAATCTTATAATCGACATAATTAGGAGTAATTATATTAATCTGCAGCGAGATTATGTATAGTTCTGCTGCCAAAAGTTCTAAAAAAAAACTCAAATAACTTGTTTAAACAATGCAGTTTTTGATGCATCTTGCTTATTTTTTATGCAAAATTCGTGTCGTAGAATGTTCATATCGAAGTGATAATTGGATAATCTTCTAACAGGCATAATTAGGGGCAATTATAATAAGTTTTACGAAATTATATGTAGTTATGAGGCCAAAAATGTTGAAAAACTTAACTCTTTTAAATAACAGTTTCTAATGCATCTTACATATGTTTTGAAGAAAAATAGTGCCCTAAAATATTCATTTTGAAGTGTTAATTGAACAATCTTATAATGGACATAATTAGGATTAATTATATTAATCTGCACCAAATTATGTGTAGTTATGCGGCCAAAAATTTCAGCCAAACAACTTGTTTAAACAATGAGTTTTTAACGCATCTTACTTTTGTTTTGTGCAATATTAGCGTTATAGAATATTCATATCGAAGTTTTAATTGGATAATTTTATAATAGGAGTAATTAGGAGTAATTGTATTAATTTGCACGATATTATTTGTAGTTACGTGGCCAAAAATTATGAAAAACTCAAACAAAACGAAAGCTTTTGATGCATCTTAATTGTGTTTTGCGCAAAATTAGCGCCATGGAATATTCATATCTATATTTTAATAGGAAAATCTTACAATAGCCGTAATCGGAGTAATAATTTTAATTTGCACGAAATTATGTGTAGTTAGGCGGCAAAATTTTTCATAAAGCCGGACAATTTGTTTAAACAGCAGTTTTTTAACACATCTTACTTTTGTTTTATGCAAAATTAGCGTTATAGAACATTCATATCGAAGTTTTTATTGGACGACTTTATAATAGGCGTAATTAGGAGTAGTTATATTATTTTTTATGAAATTATGTGCAGTTATGAGGGCAAAAATGTTGAAAACTGAAACAACTTTTTAAAATAGCAGTTTCTAATGCATCTTACTTATGTTTTGTGAAAAAATAGTATCGTAGAACATTCATATCAAAGTGTTAATTGGAAAATCTTATAAACGACGTAATTAGGAGTAATTATATTAATTTATACGAAATTATGTGCGGTTATGCGGCCAAAAAATTTGGAAAGATGAAACAACTTGTTTAAACAGCAGTTTTTAATGCATCTTACTTATGTTTTGTGCAAAATTAGTGTTATAAAATATTCATATCGAAGTTTTAATTGCAAAATCTTATAATAGGCATATTGAGGAGTAATTATATTAATTTATAAGAAATTATGTGTAGTTATGCAGCCGAAAATATTGAAAAACTCAGATAACTTGTTTAAACGGCTGTTTTTAATGCATCTAACTTATGTTTTGTGCAAAATTAGTGTAGTAGAATATTCATATCGAAGGTTTAAATCAGATGATTTTATAATAGGTATGCCTAGGAGTAATTATATAAATTTATAAGAAATTATGTGTAATTATGCGGCCAAAATTTTTAAAAAACTCAAACAACTTGTTTAAACAGCAGTTTCTAATGCATCTTACTTATGTTTTGTGCAGAAATAGTGTCGTAGAATATTCATATCGAAGTGTTAATTGAACAATCTTATAATAGACACAATTAGGAGTAATTATATTAATTTTCACGAAATTATGTGTATTTATGGGGCCAAAATTTTTAAAAAAAGTCAAACAACTTATTTAAACAGCAGTTTCTAATGCATGTTACTTATGTTTTGAGCCAAATTAGCGTCATCGAATATTCATATCAAAGTTTTAATTAGATAATCTTATAATAGGAATAATTAGCAGTAATTATATTAACTTTCACGAAATTATATGTAGTTATTAGGCAGAAAATTTGAAAAACTCAATCAACTAGTTTAAACTGCTTGTCTTTTAATGCATCTTACTACTTATGTTTTGTGCAAACTTAATGTTGTAGAAATATTCATATGAAAGTATTAATTGGATAATCTTCTAATAGGCGCAATTAGGAGTAATTATATTAATTTTTATGTAATTATATGCAGTTATAAGACAATAAATTTTCAAAAATATTCAATAACTTGTTTAAACAAGCAACTTCAAATGTATCTTATTTATGTTTTATGAAAAATTACTGTTATAGGATATTCATATTTGAGTGTTAATTGGACAATCTTATAATCGACATAATTAGGAGTAATTATATTAATCACGCGAGATTATGTATAGTTCTGCACGCAAAAGTTCTAAAAAAAAAACTCAAATAACTTGTTTAAACAAATAGTTTTTGATGCATCTTGCTTATTTTTTATGCAAAATTCGTGTCGTAGAATGTTCATATCGAAGTGATAATTGGATAATCTTCTAACAGGCATAATTAGGGGCAATTATATTAAGTTTTACGAAATTATATGTAGTTATGAGGCCAAAAATGTTGAAAAACCTAACTCTTTTAAATAACAGTTTCTAATGCATCTTACATATGTTTTGAAGAAAAATAGTGCCCTAAAATATTCATTTTGAAGTGTTAATTGAACAATCTTATAATGGACATAATTAGGAGTAATTATATTAATCTGCACCAAATTATGTGTAGTTATGCGCCAAAAAATTTCAGCCAAACAACTTGTTTAAACAAAGCAGTTTTTAACGCATCTTACTTTTGTTTTGTGCAATATTAGCGTTATAGAATATTCATATCGAAGTTTTAATTGGATAATTTTATAATAGGAGTAATTAGGAGTAATTGTATTAATTTGCACGATATTATTTGTAGTTACGTGGCCAAAAATTATGAAAAACTCAAACAAAACAAAGCTTTTGATGCATCTTAATTGTGTTTTGCGCAAAATTAGCGCCATGGAATATTCATATCTATATTTTAATAGGAAAATCTTACAATAGCCGTAATCGGGAGTAATAATTTTAATTTGCACGAAATTATGTGTAGTTAGGCGGCCAAAATTTTTCATAAAGCCGGACAATTTGTTTAAACAGCAGTTTTTAACACATCTTACTTTTGTTTTATGCAAAATTAGCGTTATAGAACATTCATATCGAAGTTTTTATTGGACGACTTTATAATAGGCGTAATTAGGAGTAGTTATATTATTTTTTATGAAATTATGTGCAGTTATGAGGGCAAAAATGTTGAAAACTGAAACAACTTTTTAAAATAGCAGTTTCTAATGCATCTTACTTATGTTTTGTGAAAAAATAGTATCGTAGAACATTCATATCAAAGTGTTAATTGGAAAATCTTATAAACGACGTAATTAGGAGTAATTATATTAATTTATACGAAATTATGTGCGGTTATGCGGCCAAAAAATTTGGAAAGATGAAACAACTTGTTTAAACAGCAGCTTTTAATGCATCTTACTTATGTTTTGTGCAAAATTAGTGTTATAAAATATTCATATCGAAGTTTTAATTGCAAAATCTTATAATAGGCATATTGAGGAGTAATTATATTAATTTATAAGAAATTATGTGTAGTTATGCAGCCGAAAATATTGAAAAACTCAGATAACTTGTTTAAACGGCTGTTTTTAATGCATCTAACTTATGTTTTGTGCAAAATTAGT
This sequence comes from Schoenoplectus tabernaemontani, assembly GCA_037127355.1. Lineage (NCBI taxonomy): Eukaryota > Viridiplantae > Streptophyta > Magnoliopsida > Poales > Cyperaceae > Schoenoplectus > Schoenoplectus tabernaemontani. Next base: position 14,120,745 of record CM073750.1, on the reverse strand, counting down.
GTAGTAGAATATTCATATCGAAGGTTTAAATCAGATGATTTTATAATAGGTATGCCTAGGAGTAATTATATAAATTTATAAGAAATTATGTGTAATTATGCGGCCAAAATTTTTAAAAAACTCAAACAACTTGTTTAAACAGCAGCTTCTAATGCATCTTACTTATGTTTTGTGCAGAAATAGTGTCGTAGAATATTCATATCGAAGTGTTAATTGAACAATCTTATAATAGACACAATTAGGAGTAATTATATTAATTTTCACGAAATTATGTGTATTTATGGGGCCAAAATTTTTAAAAAAAAGTCAAACAACTTATTTAAACAAGCAGCTTCTAATGCATGTTACTTATGTTTTGAGCCAAATTAGCGTCATCGAATATTCATATCAAAGTTTTAATTAGATAATCTTATAATAGGAATAATTAGCAGTAATTATATTAACTTTCACGAAATTATATGTAGTTATTAGGCAGAAAATTTGAAAAACTCAATCAACTAGTTTAAATCTTGCCTTTTAATGCATCTTACTACTTATGTTTTGTGCAAACTTAATGTTGTAGAAATATTCATATGAAAGTATTAATTGGATAATCTTCTAATAGGCGCAATTAGGAGTAATTATATTAATTTTTATGTAATTATATGCAGTTATAAGACAATAAATTTTCAAAAATATTCAATAACTTGTTTAAACAAAGCAATGCTTCAAATGTATCTTATTTATGTTTTATGAAAAATTACTGTTATAGGATATTCATATTTGAGTGTTAATTGGACAATCTTATAATCGACATAATTAGGAGTAATTATATTAATCACAGCGAGATTATGTATAGTTCTCACTGCTAAAAGTTCTAAAAAAAAAACTCAAATAACTTGTTTAAACAGCAGCTTTTGATGCATCTTGCTTATTTTTTATGCAAAATTCGTGTCGTAGAATGTTCATATCGAAGTGATAATTGGATAATCTTCTAACAGTGCATAATTAGGGGCAATTATATTAAGTTTTACGAAATTATATGTAGTTATGAGGTCAAAAATGTTGAAAAACCTAACTCTTTTAAATAACAGCTTCTAATGCATCTTACATATGTTTTGAAGAAAAATAGTGCCCTAAAATATTCATTTTGAAGTGTTAATTGAACAATCTTATAATGGACATAATTAGGAGTAATTATATTAATCTGCACCAAATTATGTGTAGTTATGCTACAAAAAATTTCAGCCAAACAACTTGTTTAAACAGCAGCTTTTAACGCATCTTACTTTTGTTTTGTGCAATATTAGCGTTATAGAATATTCATATCGAAGTTTTAATTGGATAATTTTATAATAGGAGTAATTAGGAGTAATTGTATTAATTTGCACGATATTATTTGTAGTTACGTGGCCAAAAATTATGAAAAACTCAAACAAAACAAGCTTTTGATGCATCTTAATTGTGTTTTGCGCAAAATTAGCGCCATGGAATATTCATATCTATATTTTAATAGGAAAATCTTACAATAGCCGTAATCGTGAGTAATAATTTTAATTTGCACGAAATTATGTGTAGTTGGGCGCCAAAATTTTTCATAAAGCCAGACAATTTGTTTAAACAGCAGTTTTTAACACATCTTACTTTTGTTTTATGCAAAATTAGCGTTATAGAACATTCATATCGAAGTTTTTATTGGACGACTTTATAATAGGCGTAATTAGGAGTAGTTATATTATTTTTTATGAAATTATGTGCAGTTATGAGGGCAAAAATGTTGAAAACTGAAACAACTTTTTAAAATAGCAGTTTCTAATGCATCTTACTTATGTTTTGTGAAAAAATAGTATCGTAGAACATTCATATCAAAGTGTTAATTGGAAAATCTTATAAACGACGTAATTAGGAGTAATTATATTAATTTATACGAAATTATGTGCGGTTATGCGGCCAAAAAATTTGGAAAGATGAAACAACTTGTTTAAACAGCAGTTTTTAATGCATCTTACTTATGTTTTGTGCAAAATTAGTGTTATAAAATATTCATATCGAAGTTTTAATTGCAAAATCTTATAATAGGCATATTGAGGAGTAATTATATTAATTTATAAGAAATTATGTGTAGTTATGCAGCCGAAAATATTGAAAAACTCAGATAACTTGTTTAAACTACTGCTTTTAATGCATCTAACTTATGTTTTGTGCAAAATTAGTGTAGTAGAATATTCATATCGAAGGTTTAAATCAGATGATTTTATAATAGGTATGCCTAGGAGTAATTATATAAATTTATAAGAAATTATGTGTAATTATGCGGCCAAAATTTTTAAAAAACTCAAACAACTTGTTTAAACAGCAGCTTTCTAATGCATCTTACTTATGTTTTGTGCAGAAATAGTGTCGTAGAATATTCATATCGAAGTGTTAATTGAACAATCTTATAATAGACACAATTAGGAGTAATTATATTAATTTTCACGAAATTATGTGTATTTATGGGGCCAAAATTTTTAAAAAAAAAAAGTCAAACAACTTATTTAAACAAATAGTTTCTAATGCATGTTACTTATGTTTTGAGCCAAATTAGCGTCATCGAATATTCATATCAAAGTTTTAATTAGATAATCTTATAATAGGAATAATTAGCAGTAATTATATTAACTTTCACGAAATTATATGTAGTTATTAGGCAGAAAATTTGAAAAACTCAATCAACTAGTTTAAACTGCTGTCTTTTAATGCATCTTACTACTTATGTTTTGTGCAAACTTAATGTTGTAGAAATATTCATATGAAAGTATTAATTGGATAATCTTCTAATAGGCGCAATTAGGAGTAATTATATTAATTTTTATGTAATTATATGCAGTTATAAGACAATAAATTTTCAAAAATATTCAATAACTTGTTTAAACAGCAGCTTCAAATGTATCTTATTTATGTTTTATGAAAAATTACTGTTATAGGATATTCATATTTGAGTGTTAATTGGACAATCTTATAATCGACATAATTAGGAGTAATTATATTAATCTGCGCGAGATTATGTATAGTTCTGCTGCCAAAAGTTCTAAAAAAAAAACTCAAATAACTTGTTTAAACAGCAGTTTTTGATGCATCTTGCTTATTTTTTATGCAAAATTCGTGTCGTAGAATGTTCATATCGAAGTGATAATTGGATAATCTTCTAACAGGCATAATTAGGGGCAATTATATTAAGTTTTACGAAATTATATGTAGTTATGAGGCCAAAAATGTTGAAAAACTTAACTCTTTTAAATAACAGTTTCTAATGCATCTTACATATGTTTTGAAGAAAAATAGTGCCCTAAAATATTCATTTTGAAGTGTTAATTGAACAATCTTATAATGGACATAATTAGGAGTAATTATATTAATCTGCACCAAATTATGTGTAGTTATGCGGCCAAAAATTTCAGCCAAACAACTTGTTTAAACAGCAGTTTTTAACGCATCTTACTTTTGTTTTGTGCAATATTAGCGTTATAGAATATTCATATCGAAGTTTTAATTGGATAATTTTATAATAGGAGTAATTAGGAGTAATTGTATTAATTTGCACGATATTATTTGTAGTTACGTGGCCAAAAATTATGAAAAACTCAAACAAAACAGAAGCTTTTGATGCATCTTAATTGTGTTTTGCGCAAAATTAGCGCCATGGAATATTCATATCTATATTTTAATAGGAAAATCTTACAATAGCCGTAATCGGAGTAATAATTTTAATTTGCACGAAATTATGTGTAGTTATGGCCAAAATTTTTCATAAAGCCGACAATTTGTTTAAACAGCAGTTTTTAACACATCTTACTTTTGTTTTATGCAAAATTAGCGTTATAGAACATTCATATCGAAGTTTTTATTGACGACTTTATAATAGGCGTAATTAGGAGTAGTTATATTATTTTTTATGAAATTATGTGCAGTTATGAGGGCAAAAATGTTGAAAACTGAAACAACTTTTTAAAATAGCAGTTTCTAATGCATCTTACTTATGTTTTGTGAAAAAATAGTATCGTAGAACATTCATATCAAAGTGTTAATTGGAAAATCTTATAAACGACGTAATTAGGAGTAATTATATTAATTTATACGAAATTATGTGCGGTTATGCGGCCAAAAAATTTGGAAAGATGAAACAACTTGTTTAAACAGCAGTTTTTAATGCATCTTACTTATGTTTTGTGCAAAATTAGTGTTATAAAATATTCATATCGAAGTTTTAATTGCAAAATCTTATAATAGGCATATTGAGGAGTAATTATATTAATTTATAAGAAATTATGTGTAGTTATGCAGCCGAAAATATTGAAAAACTCAGATAACTTGTTTAAACGGCTGTTTTTAATGCATCTAACTTATGTTTTGTGCAAAATTAGTGTAGTAGAATATTCATATCGAAGGTTTAAATCAGATGATTTTATAATAGGTATGCCTAGGAGTAATTATATAAATTTATAAGAAATTATGTGTAATTATGCGGCCAAAATTTTTAAAAAAACTCAAACAACTTGTTTAAACAGCAGTTTCTAATGCATCTTACTTATGTTTTGTGCAGAAATAGTGTCGTAGAATATTCATATCGAAGTGTTAATTGAACAATCTTATAATAGACACAATTAGGAGTAATTATATTAATTTTCACGAAATTATGTGTATTTATGGGGCCAAAATTTTTAAAAAAAAGTCAAACAACTTATTTAAACAGCAGTTTCTAATGCATGTTACTTATGTTTTGAGCCAAATTAGCGTCATCGAATATTCATATCAAAGTTTTAATTAGATAATCTTATAATAGGAATAATTAGCAGTAATTATATTAACTTTCACGAAATTATATGTAGTTATTAGGCAGAAAATTTGAAAAACTCAATCAACTAGTTTAAACTGCTGTCTTTTAATGCATCTTACTACTTATGTTTTGTGCAAACTTAATGTTGTAGAAATATTCATATGAAAGTATTAATTGGATAATCTTCTAATAGGCGCAATTAGGAGTAATTATATTAATTTTTATGTAATTATATGCAGTTATAAGACAATAAATTTTCAAAAATATTCAATAACTTGTTTAAACAGCAGCTTCAAATGTATCTTATTTATGTTTTATGAAAAATTACTGTTATAGGATATTCATATTTGAGTGTTAATTGGACAATCTTATAATCGACATAATTAGGAGTAATTATATTAATCTGCGCGAGATTATGTATAGTTCTCACTGCCAAAAGTTCTAAAAAAAAACTCAAATAACTTGTTTAAACAGCAGTTTTTGATGCATCTTGCTTATTTTTTATGCAAAATTCGTGTCGTAGAATGTTCATATCGAAGTGATAATTGGATAATCTTCTAACAGGCATAATTAGGGGCAATTATATTAAGTTTTACGAAATTATATGTAGTTATGAGGTCAAAAATGTTGAAAAACCTAACTCTTTTAAATAACAGTTTCTAATGCATCTTACATATGTTTTGAAGAAAAATAGTGCCCTAAAATATTCATTTTGAAGTGTTAATTGAACAATCTTATAATGGACATAATTAGGAGTAATTATATTAATCTGCACCAAATTATGTGTAGTTATGCGGCCAAAAATTTCAGCCAAACAACTTGTTTAAACAGCAGTTTTTAACGCATCTTACTTTTGTTTTGTGCAATATTAGCGTTATAGAATATTCATATCGAAGTTTTAATTGGATAATTTTATAATAGGAGTAATTAGGAGTAATTGTATTAATTTGCACGATATTATTTGTAGTTACGTGGCCAAAAATTATGAAAAACTCAAACAAAACAGAAGCTTTTGATGCATCTTAATTGTGTTTTGCGCAAAATTAGCGCCATGGAATATTCATATCTATATTTTAATAGGAAAATCTTACAATAGCCGTAATCAGGAGTAATAATTTTAATTTGCACGAAATTATGTGTAGTTAAGGCCAAAATTTTTCATAAAGCCGACAATTTGTTTAAACAGCAGTTTTTAACACATCTTACTTTTGTTTTATGCAAAATTAGCGTTATAGAACATTCATATCGAAGTTTTTATTGGACGACTTTATAATAGGCGTAATTAGGAGTAGTTATATTATTTTTTATGAAATTATGTGCAGTTATGAGGGCAAAAATGTTGAAAACTGAAACAACTTTTTAAAATAGCAGTTTCTAATGCATCTTACTTATGTTTTGTGAAAAAATAGTATCGTAGAACATTCATATCAAAGTGTTAATTGGAAAATCTTATAAACGACGTAATTAGGAGTAATTATATTAATTTATACGAAATTATGTGCGGTTATGCGGCCAAAAAATTTGGAAAGATGAAACAACTTGTTTAAACAGCAGTTTTTAATGCATCTTACTTATGTTTTGTGCAAAATTAGTGTTATAAAATATTCATATCGAAGTTTTAATTGCAAAATCTTATAATAGGCATATTGAGGAGTAATTATATTAATTTATAAGAAATTATGTGTAGTTATGCAGCCGAAAATATTGAAAAACTCAGATAACTTGTTTAAACGGCTGTTTTTAATGCATCTAACTTATGTTTTGTGCAAAATTAGTGTAGTAGAATATTCATATCGAAGGTTTAAATCAGATGATTTTATAATAGGTATGCCTAGGAGTAATTATATAAATTTATAAGAAATTATGTGTAATTATGCGGCCAAAATTTTTAAAAAAACTCAAACAACTTGTTTAAACAGCAGTTTCTAATGCATCTTACTTATGTTTTGTGCAGAAATAGTGTCGTAGAATATTCATATCGAAGTGTTAATTGAACAATCTTATAATAGACACAATTAGGAGTAATTATATTAATTTTCACGAAATTATGTGTATTTATGGGGCCAAAATTTTTAAAAAAAAAGTCAAACAACTTATTTAAACAGCAGTTTCTAATGCATGTTACTTATGTTTTGAGCCAAATTAGCGTCATCGAATATTCATATCAAAGTTTTAATTAGATAATCTTATAATAGGAATAATTAGCAGTAATTATATTAACTTTCACGAAATTATATGTAGTTATTAGGCAGAAAATTTGAAAAACTCAATCAACTAGTTTAAACTGCTGTCTTTTAATGCATCTTACTACTTATGTTTTGTGCAAACTTAATGTTGTAGAAATATTCATATGAAAGTATTAATTGGATAATCTTCTAATAGGCGCAATTAGGAGTAATTATATTAATTTTTATGTAATTATATGCAGTTATAAGACAATAAATTTTCAAAAATATTCAATAACTTGTTTAAACAGCAGCTTCAAATGTATCTTATTTATGTTTTATGAAAAATTACTGTTATAGGATATTCATATTTGAGTGTTAATTGGACAATCTTATAATCGACATAATTAGGAGTAATTATATTAATCTGCGCGAGATTATGTATAGTTCTGCTGCCAAAAGTTCTAAAAAAAACTCAAATAACTTGTTTAAACAGCAGTTTTTTGATGCATCTTGCTTATTTTTTATGCAAAATTCGTGTCGTAGAATGTTCATATCGAAGTGATAATTGGATAATCTTCTAACAGGCATAATTAGGGGCAATTATATTAAGTTTTACGAAATTATATGTAGTTATGAGGTCAAAAATGTTGAAAAACCTAACTCTTTTAAATAACAGTTTCTAATGCATCTTACATATGTTTTGAAGAAAAATAGTGCCCTAAAATATTCATTTTGAAGTGTTAATTGAACAATCTTATAATGGACATAATTAGGAGTAATTATATTAATCTGCACCAAATTATGTGTAGTTATGCGGCCAAAAAATTTCAGCCAAACAACTTGTTTAAACAGCAGTTTTTAACGCATCTTACTTTTGTTTTGTGCAATATTAGCGTTATAGAATATTCATATCGAAGTTTTAATTGGATAATTTTATAATAGGAGTAATTAGGAGTAATTGTATTAATTTGCACGATATTATTTGTAGTTACGTGGCCAAAAATTATGAAAAACTCAAACAAAACAGAAGCTTTTGATGCATCTTAATTGTGTTTTGCGCAAAATTAGCGCCATGGAATATTCATATCTATATTTTAATAGGAAAATCTTACAATAGCCGTAATCGGAGTAATAATTTTAATTTGCACGAAATTATGTGTAGTTATGCCAAAATTTTTCATAAAGCCGTACAATTTGTTTAAACAGCAGTTTTTAACACATCTTACTTTTGTTTTATGCAAAATTAGCGTTATAGAACATTCATATCGAAGTTTTTATTGGACGACTTTATAATAGGCGTAATTAGGAGTAGTTATATTATTTTTTATGAAATTATGTGCAGTTATGAGGGCAAAAATGTTGAAAACTGAAACAACTTTTTAAAATAGCAGTTTCTAATGCATCTTACTTATGTTTTGTGAAAAAATAGTATCGTAGAACATTCATATCAAAGTGTTAATTGGAAAATCTTATAAACGACGTAATTAGGAGTAATTATATTAATTTATACGAAATTATGTGCGGTTATGCGGCCAAAAAATTTGGAAAGATGAAACAACTTGTTTAAACAGCAGTTTTTAATGCATCTTACTTATGTTTTGTGCAAAATTAGTGTTATAAAATATTCATATCGAAGTTTTAATTGCAAAATCTTATAATAGGCATATTGAGGAGTAATTATATTAATTTATAAGAAATTATGTGTAGTTATGCAGCCGAAAATATTGAAAAACTCAGATAACTTGTTTAAACGGCTGTTTTTAATGCATCTAACTTATGTTTTGTGCAAAATTAGTGTAGTAGAATATTCATATCGAAGGTTTAAATCAGATGATTTTATAATAGGTATGCCTAGGAGTAATTATATAAATTTATAAGAAATTATGTGTAATTATGCGGCCAAAATTTTTAAAAAAACTCAAACAACTTGTTTAAACAGCAGTTTCTAATGCATCTTACTTATGTTTTGTGCAGAAATAGTGTCGTAGAATATTCATATCGAAGTGTTAATTGAACAATCTTATAATAGACACAATTAGGAGTAATTATATTAATTTTCACGAAATTATGTGTATTTATGGGGCCAAAATTTTTAAAAAAAAGTCAAACAACTTATTTAAACAGCAGTTTCTAATGCATGTTACTTATGTTTTGAGCCAAATTAGCGTCATCGAATATTCATATCAAAGTTTTAATTAGATAATCTTATAATAGGAATAATTAGCAGTAATTATATTAACTTTCACGAAATTATATGTAGTTATTAGGCAGAAAATTTGAAAAACTCAATCAACTAGTTTAAACTGCTGTCTTTTAATGCATCTTACTACTTATGTTTTGTGCAAACTTAATGTTGTAGAAATATTCATATGAAAGTATTAATTGGATAATCTTCTAATAGGCGCAATTAGGAGTAATTATATTAATTTTTATGTAATTATATGCAGTTATAAGACAATAAATTTTCAAAAATATTCAATAACTTGTTTAAACAGCAGCTTCAAATGTATCTTATTTATGTTTTATGAAAAATTACTGTTATAGGATATTCATATTTGAGTGTTAATTGGACAATCTTATAATCGACATAATTAGGAGTAATTATATTAATCTGCGCGAGATTATGTATAGTTCTGCTGCCAAAAGTTCTAAAAAAAAAACTCAAATAACTTGTTTAAACAGCAGTTTTTGATGCATCTTGCTTATTTTTTATGCAAAATTCGTGTCGTAGAATGTTCATATCGAAGTGATAATTGGATAATCTTCTAACAGGCATAATTAGGGGCAATTATATTAAGTTTTACGAAATTATATGTAGTTATGAGGTCAAAAATGTTGAAAAACCTAACTCTTTTAAATAACAGTTTCTAATGCATCTTACATATGTTTTGAAGAAAAATAGTGCCCTAAAATATTCATTTTGAAGTGTTAATTGAACAATCTTATAATGGACATAATTAGGAGTAATTATATTAATCTGCACCAAATTATGTGTAGTTATGCGGCCAAAAAATTTCAGCCAAACAACTTGTTTAAACAGCAGTTTTTAACGCATCTTACTTTTGTTTTGTGCAATATTAGCGTTATAGAATATTCATATCGAAGTTTTAATTGGATAATTTTATAATAGGAGTAATTAGGAGTAATTGTATTAATTTGCACGATATTATTTGTAGTTACGTGGCCAAAAATTATGAAAAACTCAAACAAAACAGAAGCTTTTGATGCATCTTAATTGTGTTTTGCGCAAAATTAGCGCCATGGAATATTCATATCTATATTTTAATAGGAAAATCTTACAATAGCCGTAATCAGGAGTAATAATTTTAATTTGCACGAAATTATGTGTAGTTAAGCGGCCAAAATTTTTCATAAAGCCAGACAATTTGTTTAAACAGCAGTTTTTAACACATCTTACTTTTGTTTTATGCAAAATTAGCGTTATAGAACATTCATATCGAAGTTTTTATTGGACGACTTTATAATAGGCGTAATTAGGAGTAGTTATATTATTTTTTATGAAATTATGTGCAGTTATGAGGGCAAAAATGTTGAAAACTGAAACAACTTTTTAAAATAGCAGTTTCTAATGCATCTTACTTATGTTTTGTGAAAAAATAGTATCGTAGAACATTCATATCAAAGTGTTAATTGGAAAATCTTATAAACGACGTAATTAGGAGTAATTATATTAATTTATACGAAATTATGTGCGGTTATGCGGCCAAAAAATTTGGAAAGATGAAACAACTTGTTTAAACAGCAGTTTTTAATGCATCTTACTTATGTTTTGTGCAAAATTAGTGTTATAAAATATTCATATCGAAGTTTTAATTGCAAAATCTTATAATAGGCATATTGAGGAGTAATTATATTAATTTATAAGAAATTATGTGTAGTTATGCAGCCGAAAATATTGAAAAACTCAGATAACTTGTTTAAACGGCTGTTTTTAATGCATCTAACTTATGTTTTGTGCAAAATTAGTGTAGTAGAATATTCATATCGAAGGTTTAAATCAGATGATTTTATAATAGGTATGCCTAGGAGTAATTATATAAATTTATAAGAAATTATGTGTAATTATGCGGCCAAAATTTTTAAAAAACTCAAACAACTTGTTTAAACAGCAGTTTCTAATGCATCTTACTTATGTTTTGTGCAGAAATAGTGTCGTAGAATATTCATATCGAAGTGTTAATTGAACAATCTTATAATAGACACAATTAGGAGTAATTATATTAATTTTCACGAAATTATGTGTATTTATGGGGCCAAAATTTTTAAAAAAAAAGTCAAACAACTTATTTAAACAGCAGTTTCTAATGCATGTTACTTATGTTTTGAGCCAAATTAGCGTCATCGAATATTCATATCAAAGTTTTAATTAGATAATCTTATAATAGGAATAATTAGCAGTAATTATATTAACTTTCACGAAATTATATGTAGTTATTAGGCAGAAAATTTGAAAAACTCAATCAACTAGTTTAAACTGCTGTCTTTTAATGCATCTTACTACTTATGTTTTGTGCAAACTTAATGTTGTAGAAATATTCATATGAAAGTATTAATTGGATAATCTTCTAATAGGCGCAATTAGGAGTAATTATATTAATTTTTATGTAATTATATGCAGTTATAAGACAATAAATTTTCAAAAATATTCAATAACTTGTTTAAACAGCAGCTTCAAATGTATCTTATTTATGTTTTATGAAAAATTACTGTTATAGGATATTCATATTTGAGTGTTAATTGGACAATCTTATAATCGACATAATTAGGAGTAATTATATTAATCTGCGCGAGATTATGTATAGTTCTGCTGCCAAAAGTTCTAAAAAAAAAACTCAAATAACTTGTTTAAACAGCAGTTTTTGATGCATCTTGCTTATTTTTTATGCAAAATTCGTGTCGTAGAATGTTCATATCGAAGTGATAATTGGATAATCTTCTAACAGGCATAATTAGGGGCAATTATATTAAGTTTTACGAAATTATATGTAGTTATGAGGTCAAAAATGTTGAAAAACCTAACTCTTTTAAATAACAGTTTCTAATGCATCTTACATATGTTTTGAAGAAAAATAGTGCCCTAAAATATTCATTTTGAAGTGTTAATTGAACAATCTTATAATGGACATAATTAGGAGTAATTATATTAATCTGCACCAAATTATGTGTAGTTATGCGGCCAAAAAATTTCAGCCAAACAACTTGTTTAAACAGCAGTTTTTAACGCATCTTACTTTTGTTTTGTGCAATATTAGCGTTATAGAATATTCATATCGAAGTTTTAATTGGATAATTTTATAATAGGAGTAATTAGGAGTAATTGTATTAATTTGCACGATATTATTTGTAGTTACGTGGCCAAAAATTATGAAAAACTCAAACAAAACAGAAGCTTTTGATGCATCTTAATTGTGTTTTGCGCAAAATTAGCGCCATGGAATATTCATATCTATATTTTAATAGGAAAATCTTACAATAGCCGTAATCAGGAGTAATAATTTTAATTTGCACGAAATTATGTGTAGTTAAGGCCAAAATTTTTCATAAAGCCAGACAATTTGTTTAAACAGCAGTTTTTAACACATCTTACTTTTGTTTTATGCAAAATTAGCGTTATAGAACATTCATATCGAAGTTTTTATTGGACGACTTTATAATAGGCGTAATTAGGAGTAGTTATATTATTTTTTATGAAATTATGTGCAGTTATGAGGGCAAAAATGTTGAAAACTGAAACAACTTTTTAAAATAGCAGTTTCTAATGCATCTTACTTATGTTTTGTGAAAAAATAGTATCGTAGAACATTCATATCAAAGTGTTAATTGGAAAATCTTATAAACGACGTAATTAGGAGTAATTATATTAATTTATACGAAATTATGTGCGGTTATGCGGCCAAAAAATTTGGAAAGATGAAACAACTTGTTTAAACAGCAGTTTTTAATGCATCTTACTTATGTTTTGTGCAAAATTAGTGTTATAAAATATTCATATCGAAGTTTTAATTGCAAAATCTTATAATAGGCATATTGAGGAGTAATTATATTAATTTATAAGAAATTATGTGTAGTTATGCAGCCGAAAATATTGAAAAACTCAGATAACTTGTTTAAACGGCTGTTTTTAATGCATCTAACTTATGTTTTGTGCAAAATTAGTGTAGTAGAATATTCATATCGAAGGTTTAAATCAGATGATTTTATAATAGGTATGCCTAGGAGTAATTATATAAATTTATAAGAAATTATGTGTAATTATGCGGCCAAAATTTTTAAAAAACTCAAACAACTTGTTTAAACAGCAGTTTCTAATGCATCTTACTTATGTTTTGTGCAGAAATAGTGTCGTAGAATATTCATATCGAAGTGTTAATTGAACAATCTTATAATAGACACAATTAGGAGTAATTATATTAATTTTCACGAAATTATGTGTATTTATGGGGCCAAAATTTTTAAAAAAAGTCAAACAACTTATTTAAACAGCAGTTTCTAATGCATGTTACTTATGTTTTGAGCCAAATTAGCGTCATCGAATATTCATATCAAAGTTTTAATTAGATAATCTTATAATAGGAATAATTAGCAGTAATTATATTAACTTTCACGAAATTATATGTAGTTATTAGGCAGAAAATTTGAAAAACTCAATCAACTAGTTTAAACTGCTGTCTTTTTTAATGCATCTTACTACTTATGTTTTGTGCAAACTTAATGTTGTAGAAATATTCATATGAAAGTATTAATTGGATAATCTTCTAATAGGCGCAATTAGGAGTAATTATATTAATTTTTATGTAATTATATGCAGTTATAAGACAATAAATTTTCAAAAATATTCAATAACTTGTTTAAACAGCAGCTTCAAATGTATCTTATTTATGTTTTATGAAAAATTACTGTTATAGGATATTCATATTTGAGTGTTAATTGGACAATCTTATAATCGACATAATTAGGAGTAATTATATTAATCTGCGCGAGATTATGTATAGTTCTGCTGCCAAAAGTTCTAAAAAAAAAACTCAAATAACTTGTTTAAACAGCAGTTTTTGATGCATCTTGCTTATTTTTTATGCAAAATTCGTGTCGTAGAATGTTCATATCGAAGTGATAATTGGATAATCTTCTAACAGGCATAATTAGGGGCAATTATATTAAGTTTTACGAAATTATATGTAGTTATGAGGTCAAAAATGTTGAAAAACCTAACTCTTTTAAATAACAGTTTCTAATGCATCTTACATATGTTTTGAAGAAAAATAGTGCCCTAAAATATTCATTTTGAAGTGTTAATTGAACAATCTTATAATGGACATAATTAGGAGTAATTATATTAATCTGCACCAAATTATGTGTAGTTATGCGGCCAAAAAATTTCAGCCAAACAACTTGTTTAAACAGCAGTTTTTAACGCATCTTACTTTTGTTTTGTGCAATATTAGCGTTATAGAATATTCATATCGAAGTTTTAATTGGATAATTTTATAATAGGAGTAATTAGGAGTAATTGTATTAATTTGCACGATATTATTTGTAGTTACGTGGCCAAAAATTATGAAAAACTCAAACAAAACAGAAGCTTTTGATGCATCTTAATTGTGTTTTGCGCAAAATTAGCGCCATGGAATATTCATATCTATATTTTAATAGGAAAATCTTACAATAGCCGTAATCAGGAGTAATAATTTTAATTTGCACGAAATTATGTGTAGTTGGGCGGCCAAAATTTTTCATAAAGCCAGACAATTTGTTTAAACAGCAGTTTTTAACACATCTTACTTTTGTTTTATGCAAAATTAGCGTTATAGAACATTCATATCGAAGTTTTTATTGGACGACTTTATAATAGGCGTAATTAGGAGTAGTTATATTATTTTTTATGAAATTATGTGCAGTTATGAGGGCAAAAATGTTGAAAACTGAAACAACTTTTTAAAATAGCAGTTTCTAATGCATCTTACTTATGTTTTGTGAAAAAATAGTATCGTAGAACATTCATATCAAAGTGTTAATTGGAAAATCTTATAAACGACGTAATTAGGAGTAATTATATTAATTTATACGAAATTATGTGCGGTTATGCGGCCAAAAAATTTGGAAAGATGAAACAACTTGTTTAAACAGCAGTTTTTAATGCATCTTACTTATGTTTTGTGCAAAATTAGTGTTATAAAATATTCATATCGAAGTTTTAATTGCAAAATCTTATAATAGGCATATTGAGGAGTAATTATATTAATTTATAAGAAATTATGTGTAGTTATGCAGCCGAAAATATTGAAAAACTCAGATAACTTGTTTAAACGGCTGTTTTTAATGCATCTAACTTATGTTTTGTGCAAAATTAGTGTAGTAGAATATTCATATCGAAGGTTTAAATCAGATGATTTTATAATAGGTATGCCTAGGAGTAATTATATAAATTTATAAGAAATTATGTGTAATTATGCGGCCAAAATTTTTAAAAAACTCAAACAACTTGTTTAAACAGCAGTTTCTAATGCATCTTACTTATGTTTTGTGCAGAAATAGTGTCGTAGAATATTCATATCGAAGTGTTAATTGAACAATCTTATAATAGACACAATTAGGAGTAATTATATTTATTTTCACGAAATTATGTGTATTTATGGGGCCAAAATTTTTAAAAAAAGTCAAACAACTTATTTAAACAGCAGTTTCTAATGCATGTTACTTATGTTTTGAGCCAAATTAGCGTCATCGAATATTCATATCAAAGTTTTAATTAGATAATCTTATAATAGGAATAATTAGCAGTAATTATATTAACTTTCACGAAATTATATGTAGTTATTAGGCAGAAAATTTGAAAAACTCAATCAACTAGTTTAAACTGCTGTCTTTTAATGCATCTTACTACTTATGTTTTGTGCAAACTTAATGTTGTAGAAATATTCATATGAAAGTATTAATTGGATAATCTTCTAATAGGCGCAATTAGGAGTAATTATATTAATTTTTATGTAATTATATGCAGTTATAAGACAATAAATTTTCAAAAATATTCAATAACTTGTTTAAACAGCAGCTTCAAATGTATCTTATTTATGTTTTATGAAAAATTACTGTTATAGGATATTCATATTTGAGTGTTAATTGGACAATCTTATAATCGACATAATTAGGAGTAATTATATTAATCTGCGCGAGATTATGTATAGTTCTGCTGCCAAAAGTTCTAAAAAAAACTCAAATAACTTGTTTAAACAGCAGTTTTTGATGCATCTTGCTTATTTTTTATGCAAAATTCGTGTCGTAGAATGTTCATATCGAAGTGATAATTGGATAATCTTCTAACAGGCATAATTAGGGGCAATTATATTAAGTTTTACGAAATTATATGTAGTTATGAGGTCAAAAATGTTGAAAAACCTAACTCTTTTAAATAACAGTTTCTAATGCATCTTACATATGTTTTGAAGAAAAATAGTGCCCTAAAATATTCATTTTGAAGTGTTAATTGAACAATCTTATAATGGACATAATTAGGAGTAATTATATTAATCTGCACCAAATTATGTGTAGTTATGCGGCCAAAAAATTTCAGCCAAACAACTTGTTTAAACAATGCAGTTTTTAACGCATCTTACTTTTGTTTTGTGCAATATTAGCGTTATAGAATATTCATATCGAAGTTTTAATTGGATAATTTTATAATAGGAGTAATTAGGAGTAATTGTATTAATTTGCACGATATTATTTGTAGTTACGTGGCCAAAAATTATGAAAAACTCAAACAAAACAGAAGCTTTTGATGCATCTTAATTGTGTTTTGCGCAAAATTAGCGCCATGGAATATTCATATCTATATTTTAATAGGAAAATCTTACAATAGCCGTAATCAGGAGTAATAATTTTAATTTGCACGAAATTATGTGTAGTTATGCGGCCAAAATTTTTCATAAAGCCAGACAATTTGTTTAAACAATGCAGTTTTTAACACATCTTACTTTTGTTTTATGCAAAATTAGCGTTATAGAACATTCATATCGAAGTTTTTATTGGACGACTTTATAATAGGCGTAATTAGGAGTAGTTATATTATTTTTTATGAAATTATGTGCAGTTATGAGGGCAAAAATGTTGAAAACTGAAACAACTTTTTAAAATAGCAGTTTCTAATGCATCTTACTTATGTTTTGTGAAAAAATAGTATCGTAGAACATTCATATCAAAGTGTTAATTGGAAAATCTTATAAACGACGTAATTAGGAGTAATTATATTAATTTATACGAAATTATGTGCGGTTATGCGGCCAAAAAATTTGGAAAGATGAAACAACTTGTTTAAACAGCAGTTTTTAATGCATCTTACTTATGTTTTGTGCAAAATTAGTGTTATAAAATATTCATATCGAAGTTTTAATTGCAAAATCTTATAATAGGCATATTGAGGAGTAATTATATTAATTTATAAGAAATTATGTGTAGTTATGCAGCCGAAAATATTGAAAAACTCAGATAACTTGTTTAAACGGCTGTTTTTAATGCATCTAACTTATGTTTTGTGCAAAATTAGTGTAGTAGAATATTCATATCGAAGGTTTAAATCAGATGATTTTATAATAGGTATGCCTAGGAGTAATTATATAAATTTATAAGAAATTATGTGTAATTATGCGGCCAAAATTTTTAAAAAACTCAAACAACTTGTTTAAACAGCAGTTTCTAATGCATCTTACTTATGTTTTGTGCAGAAATAGTGTCGTAGAATATTCATATCGAAGTGTTAATTGAACAATCTTATAATAGACACAATTAGGAGTAATTATATTAATTTTCACGAAATTATGTGTATTTATGGGGCCAAAATTTTTAAAAAAAGTCAAACAACTTATTTAAACAGCAGTTTCTAATGCATGTTACTTATGTTTTGAGCCAAATTAGCGTCATCGAATATTCATATCAAAGTTTTAATTAGATAATCTTATAATAGGAATAATTAGCAGTAATTATATTAACTTTCACGAAATTATATGTAGTTATTAGGCAGAAAATTTGAAAAACTCAATCAACTAGTTTAAACTCATTGTCTTTTTAATGCATCTTACTACTTATGTTTTGTGCAAACTTAATGTTGTAGAAATATTCATATGAAAGTATTAATTGGATAATCTTCTAATAGGCGCAATTAGGAGTAATTATATTAATTTTTATGTAATTATATGCAGTTATAAGACAATAAATTTTCAAAAATATTCAATAACTTGTTTAAACAGCAGCTTCAAATGTATCTTATTTATGTTTTATGAAAAATTACTGTTATAGGATATTCATATTTGAGTGTTAATTGGACAATCTTATAATCGACATAATTAGGAGTAATTATATTAATCACATGCGAGATTATGTATAGTTCTGCTGCCAAAAGTTCTAAAAAAAAACTCAAATAACTTGTTTAAACAAAGCAGTTTTTGATGCATCTTGCTTATTTTTTATGCAAAATTCGTGTCGTAGAATGTTCATATCGAAGTGATAATTGGATAATCTTCTAACAGGCATAATTAGGGGCAATTATATTAAGTTTTACGAAATTATATGTAGTTATGAGGCCAAAAATGTTGAAAAACTTAACTCTTTTAAATAACAGTTTCTAATGCATCTTACATATGTTTTGAAGAAAAATAGTGCCCTAAAATATTCATTTTGAAGTGTTAATTGAACAATCTTATAATGGACATAATTAGGAGTAATTATATTAATCTGCACCAAATTATGTGTAGTTATGCGGCCAAAAATTTCAGCCAAACAACTTGTTTAAACAGCAGTTTTTAACGCATCTTACTTTTGTTTTGTGCAATATTAGCGTTATAGAATATTCATATCGAAGTTTTAATTGGATAATTTTATAATAGGAGTAATTAGGAGTAATTGTATTAATTTGCACGATATTATTTGTAGTTACGTGGCCAAAAATTATGAAAAACTCAAACAAAACAGAAGCTTTTTGATGCATCTTAATTGTGTTTTGCGCAAAATTAGCGCCATGGAATATTCATATCTATATTTTAATAGGAAAATCTTACAATAGCCGTAATCAGGAGTAATAATTTTAATTTGCACGAAATTATGTGTAGTTAGCGGCCAAAATTTTTCATAAAGCCAAACAATTTGTTTAAACAGCAGTTTTTAACACATCTTACTTTTGTTTTATGCAAAATTAGCGTTATAGAACATTCATATCGAAGTTTTTATTGGACGACTTTATAATAGGCGTAATTAGGAGTAGTTATATTATTTTTTATGAAATTATGTGCAGTTATGAGGGCAAAAATGTTGAAAACTGAAACAACTTTTTAAAATAGCAGTTTCTAATGCATCTTACTTATGTTTTGTGAAAAAATAGTATCGTAGAACATTCATATCAAAGTGTTAATTGGAAAATCTTATAAACGACGTAATTAGGAGTAATTATATTAATTTATACGAAATTATGTGCGGTTATGCGGCCAAAAAATTTGGAAAGATGAAACAACTTGTTTAAACAGCAGTTTTTAATGCATCTTACTTATGTTTTGTGCAAAATTAGTGTTATAAAATATTCATATCGAAGTTTTAATTGCAAAATCTTATAATAGGCATATTGAGGAGTAATTATATTAATTTATAAGAAATTATGTGTAGTTATGCAGCCGAAAATATTGAAAAACTCAGATAACTTGTTTAAACGGCTGTTTTTAATGCATCTAACTTATGTTTTGTGCAAAATTAGTGTAGTAGAATATTCATATCGAAGGTTTAAATCAGATGATTTTATAATAGGTATGCCTAGGAGTAATTATATAAATTTATAAGAAATTATGTGTAATTATGCGGCCAAAATTTTTAAAAAACTCAAACAACTTGTTTAAACAGCAGTTTCTAATGCATCTTACTTATGTTTTGTGCAGAAATAGTGTCGTAGAATATTCATATCGAAGTGTTAATTGAACAATCTTATAATAGACACAATTAGGAGTAATTATATTAATTTTCACGAAATTATGTGTATTTATGGGGCCAAAATTTAAAAAAAAAAAGTCAAACAACTTATTTAAACAGCAGTTTCTAATGCATGTTACTTATGTTTTGAGCCAAATTAGCGTCATCGAATATTCATATCAAAGTTTTAATTAGATAATCTTATAATAGGAATAATTAGCAGTAATTATATTAACTTTCACGAAATTATATGTAGTTATTAGGCAGAAAATTTGAAAAACTCAATCAACTAGTTTAAACTGCTGTCTTTTAATGCATCTTACTACTTATGTTTTGTGCAAACTTAATGTTGTAGAAATATTCATATGAAAGTATTAATTGGATAATCTTCTAATAGGCACAATTAGGAGTAATTATATTAATTTTTATGTAATTATATGCAGTTATAAGACAATAAATTTTCAAAAATATTCAATAACTTGTTTAAACAGCAGCTTCAAATGTATCTTATTTATGTTTTATGAAAAATTACTGTTATAGGATATTCATATTTGAGTGTTAATTGGACAATCTTATAATCGACATAATTAGGAGTAATTATATTAATCACGCGAGATTATGTATAGTTCTGCTGCCAAAAGTTCTAAAAAAAAACTCAAATAACTTGTTTAAACAGCAGTTTTTGATGCATCTTGCTTATTTTTTATGCAAAATTCGTGTCGTAGAATGTTCATATCGAAGTGATAATTGGATAATCTTCTAACAGGCATAATTAGGGGCAATTATATTAAGTTTTACGAAATTATATGTAGTTATGAGGCCAAAAATGTTGAAAAACTTAACTCTTTTAAATAACAGTTTCTAATGCATCTTACATATGTTTTGAAGAAAAATAGTGCCCTAAAATATTCATTTTGAAGTGTTAATTGAACAATCTTATAATGGACATAATTAGGAGTAATTATATTAATCTGCACCAAATTATGTGTAGTTATGCGGCCAAAAAATTTCAGCCAAACAACTTGTTTAAACAAAGCAGTTTTTAACGCATCTTACTTTTGTTTTGTGCAATATTAGCGTTATAGAATATTCATATCGAAGTTTTAATTGGATAATTTTATAATAGGAGTAATTAGGAGTAATTGTATTAATTTGCACGATATTATTTGTAGTTACGTGGCCAAAAATTATGAAAAACTCAAACAAAACAGAAGTTTTTGATGCATCTTAATTGTGTTTTGCGCAAAATTAGCGCCATGGAATATTCATATCTATATTTTAATAGGAAAATCTTACAATAGCCGTAATCAGGAGTAATAATTTTAATTTGCACGAAATTATGTGTAGTTGGGCGGCCAAAATTTTTCATAAAGCCAACAATTTGTTTAAACAGCAGTTTTTAACACATCTTACTTTTGTTTTATGCAAAATTAGCGTTATAGAACATTCATATCGAAGTTTTTATTGGACGACTTTATAATAGGCGTAATTAGGAGTAGTTATATTATTTTTTATGAAATTATGTGCAGTTATGAGGGCAAAAATGTTGAAAACTGAAACAACTTTTTAAATAGCAGTTTCTAATGCATCTTACTTATGTTTTGTGAAAAAATAGTATCGTAGAACATTCATATCAAAGTGTTAATTGGAAAATCTTATAAACGACGTAATTAGGAGTAATTATATTAATTTATACGAAATTATGTGCGGTTATGCGGCCAAAAAATTTGGAAAGATGAAACAACTTGTTTAAACAGCAGTTTTTAATGCATCTTACTTATGTTTTGTGCAAAATTAGTGTTATAAAATATTCATATCGAAGTTTTAATTGCAAAATCTTATAATAGGCATATTGAGGAGTAATTATATTAATTTATAAGAAATTATGTGTAGTTATGCAGCCGAAAATATTGAAAAACTCAGATAACTTGTTTAAACGGCTGTTTTTAATGCATCTAACTTATGTTTTGTGCAAAATTAGTGTAGTAGAATATTCATATCGAAGGTTTAAATCAGATGATTTTATAATAGGTATGCCTAGGAGTAATTATATAAATTTATAAGAAATTATGTGTAATTATGCGGCCAAAATTTTTAAAAAACTCAAACAACTTGTTTAAACAGCAGTTTCTAATGCATCTTACTTATGTTTTGTGCAGAAATAGTGTCGTAGAATATTCATATCGAAGTGTTAATTGAACAATCTTATAATAGACACAATTAGGAGTAATTATATTAATTTTCACGAAATTATGTGTATTTATGGGGCCAAAATTTTTAAAAAAAGTCAAACAACTTATTTAAACAGCAGTTTCTAATGCATGTTACTTATGTTTTGAGCCAAATTAGCGTCATCGAATATTCATATCAAAGTTTTAATTAGATAATCTTATAATAGGAATAATTAGCAGTAATTATATTAACTCTCACGAAATTATATGTAGTTATTAGGCAGAAAATTTGAAAAACTCAATCAACTAGTTTAAACTGCTGTTTTTTAATGCATCTTACTACTTATGTTTTGTGCAAACTTAATGTTGTAGAAATATTCATATGAAAGTATTAATTGGATAATCTTCTAATAGGCACAATCAGGAGTAATTATATTAATTTTTATGTAATTATATGCAGTTATAAGACAATAAATTTTCAA
Source organism: Schoenoplectus tabernaemontani (assembly GCA_037127355.1). Taxonomy (NCBI): domain Eukaryota; kingdom Viridiplantae; phylum Streptophyta; class Magnoliopsida; order Poales; family Cyperaceae; genus Schoenoplectus; species Schoenoplectus tabernaemontani. Next base: position 14,098,166 of record CM073750.1, on the reverse strand, counting down.
AAATATTCAATAACTTGTTTAAACAGCAGCTTCAAATGTATCTTATTTATGTTTTATGAAAAATTACTGTTATAGGATATTCATATTTGAGTGTTAATTGGACAATCTTATAATCGACATAATTAGGAGTAATTATATTAATCTGCGAGATTATGTATAGTTCTGCTGCCAAAAGTTCTAAAAAAAACTCAAATAACTTGTTTAAACAGCAGTTTTTGATGCATCTTGCTTATTTTTTATGCAAAATTCGTGTCGTAGAATGTTCATATCGAAGTGATAATTGGATAATCTTCTAACAGGCATAATTAGGGGCAATTATATTAAGTTTTACGAAATTATATGTAGTTATGAGGCCAAAAATGTTGAAAAACTTAACTCTTTTAAATAACAGTTTCTAATGCATCTTACATATGTTTTGAAGAAAAATAGTGCCCTAAAATATTCATTTTGAAGTGTTAATTGAACAATCTTATAATGGACATAATTAGGAGTAATTATATTAATCTGCACCAAATTATGTGTAGTTATGCGGCCAAAAAATTTCAGCCAAACAACTTGTTTAAACAGCAGTTTTTAACGCATCTTACTTTTGTTTTGTGCAATATTAGCGTTATAGAATATTCATATCGAAGTTTTAATTGGATAATTTTATAATAGGAGTAATTAGGAGTAATTGTATTAATTTGCACGATATTATTTGTAGTTACGTGGCCAAAAATTATGAAAAACTCAAACAAAACAGAAGTTTTTGATGCATCTTAATTGTGTTTTGCGCAAAATTAGCGTCATGGAATATTCATATCTATATTTTAATAGGAAAATCTTATAATAGCCGTAATCAGGAGTAATAATTTTAATTTGCACGAAATTATGTGTAGTTGGGCGGCCAAAATTTTTCATAAAGCCAAACAATTTGTTTAAACAGCAGTTTTTAACACATCTTACTTATGTTTTATGCAAAATTAGCGTTATAGAACATTCATATCGAAGTTTTTATTGGACAACTTTATAATAGGCGTAATTAGGAGTGGTTATATTATTTTTTATGAAATTATGTGCAGTTATGAGGGCAAAAATGTTGAAAACTGAAACAACGTTTTTAAATAGCAGTTTCTAGTGCATCTTACTTATGTTTTGTGAAAAAATAGTATCGTAGAATATTCATATCAAAGTGTTAATTGGAAAATCTTATAAACGACGTAATTAGGAGTAATTATATTAATTTATACGAAATTATGTGCGGTTATGCGGCCAAAAAATTTGGAAAGATGAAACAACTTGTTTAAACAGCAGTTTTTAATGCATCTTACTTATGTTTTGTGCAAAATTAGTGTTATAAAATATTCATATCGAAGTTTTAATTGCAAAATCTTATAATAGGCATATTGAGGAGTAATTATATTAATTTATAAGAAATTATGTGTAGTTATGCAGCCGAAAATATTGAAAAACTCAGATAACTTGTTTAAACGGCTGTTTTTAATGCATCTAACTTATGTTTTGTGCAAAATTAGTGTAGTAGAATATTCATATCGAAGGTTTAAATCAGATGATTTTATAATAGGTATGCCTAGGAGTAATTATATAAATTTATAAGAAATTATGTGTAATTATGCGGCCAAAATTTTTAAAAAACTCAAACAACTTGTTTAAACAGCAGTTTCTAATGCATCTTACTTATGTTTTGTGCAGAAATAGTGTCGTAGAATATTCATATCGAAGTGTTAATTGAACAATCTTATAATAGACACAATTAGGAGTAATTATATTAATTTTCACGAAATTATGTGTATTTATGGGGCCAAAATTTTTAAAAAAGTCAAACAACTTATTTAAACAGCAGTTTCTAATGCATGTTACTTATGTTTTGAGCCAAATTAGCGTCATCGAATATTCATATCAAAGTTTTAATTAGATAATCTTATAATAGGAATAATTAGCAGTAATTATATTAACTCTCACGAAATTATATGTAGTTATTAGGCAGAAAATTTGAAAAACTCAATCAACTAGTTTAAACTGCTGTCTTTTAATGCATCTTACTACTTATGTTTTGTGCAAACTTAATGTTGTAGAAATATTCATATGAAAGTATTAATTGGATAATCTTCTAATAGGCACAATCAGGAGTAATTATATTAATTTTTATGTAATTATATGCAGTTATAAGACAATAAATTTTAAAAATATTCAATAACTTGTTTAAACAGCAGCTTCAAATGTATCTTATTTATGTTTTATGAAAAATTACTGTTATAGGATATTCATATTTGAGTGTTAATTGGACAATCTTATAATCGACATAATTAGGAGTAATTATATTAATCACGCGAGATTATGTATAGTTCTGCTGCCAAAAGTTCTAAAAAAAACTCAAATAACTTGTTTAAACAGCAGTTTTTGATGCATCTTGCTTATTTTTTATGCAAAATTCGTGTCGTAGAATGTTCATATCGAAGTGATAATTGGATAATCTTCTAACAGGCATAATTAGGGGTAATTATATTAAGTTTTACGAAATTATATGTAGTTATGAGGCCAAAAATGTTGAAAAACTTAACTCTTTTAAATAACGGTTTCTAATGCATCTTACATATGTTTTGAAGAAAAATAGTGCCCTAAAATATTCATTTTGAAGTGTTAATTGAACAATCTTATAATAGACATAATTAGGAGTAATTATATCAATCTGCACCAAATTATGTGTAGTTACGCGGCCAAAAATTTCAGCCAAACAACTTGTTTAAACAGCAGTTTTTAACGCATCTTACTTTTGTTTTGTGCAATATTAGCGTTATAGAATATTCATATCGAAGTTTTAATTGGATAATTTTATAATAGGAGTAATTAGAGTAATTGTATTAATTTGCACGATATTATTTGTAGTTACGTGGCCAAAAATTATGAAAAACTCAAACAAAACAGAAGTTTTTGATGCATCTTAATTGTGTTTTGCGCAAAATTAGCGTCATGGAATATTCATATCTATATTTTAATAGGAAAATCTTATAATAGCCGTAATCAGGAGTAATAATTTTAATTTGCACGAAATTATGTGTAGTTGGGCGGCCAAAATTTTTCATAAAGCCAAATAATTTGTTTAAACAGCAGTTTTTAACACATCTTACTTATGTTTTATGCAAAATTAGCGTTATAGAACATTCATATCGAAGTTTTTATTGGACAACTTTATAATAGGCGTAATTAGGAGTGGTTATATTATTTTTTATGAAATTATGTGCAGTTATGAGGGCAAAAATGTTGAAAACTGAAACAACGTTTTTAAATAGCAGTTTCTAGTGCATCTTACTTATGTTTTGTGAAAAAAATAGTATCGTAGAATATTCATATCAAAGTGTTAATTGGAAAATCTTATAAACGACGTAATTAGGAGTAATTATATTAATTTATACGAAATTATGTGCGGTTATGCGGCCAAAAAATTTGGAAAGATGAAACAACTTGTTTAAACAGCAGTTTTTAATGCATCTTACTTATGTTTTGTGCAAAATTAGTGTTATAAAATATTCATATCGAAGTTTTAATTGCAAAATCTTATAATAGGCATATTGAGGAGTAATTATATTAATTTATAAGAAATTATGTGTAGTTATGCAGCCGAAAATATTGAAAAACTCAGATAACTTGTTTAAACGGCTGTTTTTAATGCATCTAACTTATGTTTTGTGCAAAATTAGTGTAGTAGAATATTCATATCGAAGGTTTAAATCAGATGATTTTATAATAGGTATGCCTAGGAGTAATTATATAAATTTATAAGAAATTATGTGTAATTATGCGGCCAAAATTTTTAAAAAACTCAAACAACTTGTTTAAACAGCAGTTTCTAATGCATCTTACTTATGTTTTGTGCAGAAATAGTGTCGTAGAATATTCATATCGAAGTGTTAATTGAACAATCTTATAATAGACACAATTAGGAGTAATTATATTAATTTTCACGAAATTATGTGTATTTATGGGGCCAAAATTTTTAAAAAAAGTCAAACAACTTATTTAAACAGCAGTTTCTAATGCATGTTACTTATGTTTTGAGCCAAATTAGCGTCATCGAATATTCATATCAAAGTTTTAATTAGATAATCTTATAATAGGAATAATTAGCAGTAATTATATTAACTCTCACGAAATTATATGTAGTTATTAGGCAGAAAATTTGAAAAACTCAATCAACTAGTTTAAACTGCTGTCTTTTAATGCATCTTACTACTTATGTTTTGTGCAAACTTAATGTTGTAGAAATATTCATATGAAAGTATTAATTGGATAATCTTCTAATAGGCACAATCAGGAGTAATTATATTAATTTTTATGTAATTATATGCAGTTATAAGACAATAAATTTTAAAAATATTCAATAACTTGTTTAAACAGCAGCTTCAAATGTATCTTATTTATGTTTTATGAAAAATTACTGTTATAGGATATTCATATTTGAGTGTTAATTGGACAATCTTATAATCGACATAATTAGGAGTAATTATATTAATCTGCGCGAGATTATGTATAGTTCTGCTGCCAAAAGTTCTAAAAAAAACTCAAATAACTTGTTTAAACAGCAGTTTTTGATGCATCTTGCTTATTTTTTATGCAAAATTCGTGTCGTAGAATGTTCATATCGAAGTGATAATTGGATAATCTTCTAACAGGCATAATTAGGGGTAATTATATTAAGTTTTACGAAATTATATGTAGTTATGAGGCCAAAAATGTTGAAAAACTTAACTCTTTTAAATAACGGTTTCTAATGCATCTTACATATGTTTTGAAGAAAAATAGTGCCCTAAAATATTCATTTTGAAGTGTTTAATTGAACAATCTTATAATAGACATAATTAGGAGTAATTATATCAATCTGCACCAAATTATGTGTAGTTACGCGGCCAAAAAATTTCAGCCAAACAACTTGTTTAAACAGCAGTTTTTAACGCATCTTACTTTTGTTTTGTGCAATATTAGCGTTATAGAATATTCATATCGAAGTTTTAATTGGATAATTTTATAATAGGAGTAATTAGGAGTAATTGTATTAATTTGCACGATATTATTTGTAGTTACGTGGCCAAAAATTATGAAAAACTCAAACAAAACAGAAGTTTTTGATGCATCTTAATTGTGTTTTGCGCAAAATTAGCGTCATGGAATATTCATATCTATATTTTAATAGGAAAATCTTATAATAGCCGTAATCAGGAGTAATAATTTTAATTTGCACGAAATTATGTGTAGTTGGGCGGCCAAAATTTTTCATAAAGCCAAACAATTTGTTTAAACAGCAGTTTTTAACACATCTTACTTATGTTTTATGCAAAATTAGCGTTATAGAACATTCATATCGAAGTTTTTATTGGACAACTTTATAATAGGCGTAATTAGGAGTGGTTATATTATTTTTTATGAAATTATGTGCAGTTATGAGGGCAAAAATGTTGAAAACTGAAACAACGTTTTTAAATAGCAGTTTCTAGTGCATCTTACTTATGTTTTGTGAAAAAATAGTATCGTAGAATATTCATATCAAAGTGTTAATTGGAAAATCTTATAAACGACGTAATTAGGAGTAATTATATTAATTTATACGAAATTATGTGCGGTTATGCGGCCAAAAAATTTGGAAAGATGAAACAACTTGTTTAAACAGCAGTTTTTAATGCATCTTACTTATGTTTTGTGCAAAATTAGTGTTATAAAATATTCATATCGAAGTTTTAATTGCAAAATCTTATAATAGGCATATTGAGGAGTAATTATATTAATTTATAAGAAATTATGTGTAGTTATGCAGCCGAAAATATTGAAAAACTCAGATAACTTGTTTAAACGGCTGTTTTTAATGCATCTAACTTATGTTTTGTGCAAAATTAGTGTAGTAGAATATTCATATCGAAGGTTTAAATCAGATGATTTTATAATAGGTATGCCTAGGAGTAATTATATAAATTTATAAGAAATTATGTGTAATTATGCGGCCAAAATTTTTAAAAAACTCAAACAACTTGTTTAAACAGCAGTTTCTAATGCATCTTACTTATGTTTTGTGCAGAAATAGTGTCGTAGAATATTCATATCGAAGTGTTAATTGAACAATCTTATAATAGACACAATTAGGAGAATTATATTAATTTTCACGAAATTATGTGTATTTATGGGGCCAAAATTTTTAAAAAAGTCAAACAACTTATTTAAACAGCAGTTTCTAATGCATGTTACTTATGTTTTGAGCCAAATTAGCGTCATCGAATATTCATATCAAAGTTTTAATTAGATAATCTTATAATAGGAATAATTAGCAGTAATTATATTAACTCTCACGAAATTATATGTAGTTATTAGGCAGAAAATTTGAAAAACTCAATCAACTAGTTTAAACTGCTGTCTTTTAATGCATCTTACTACTTATGTTTTGTGCAAACTTAATGTTGTAGAAATATTCATATGAAAGTATTAATTGGATAATCTTCTAATAGGCACAATCAGGAGTAATTATATTAATTTTTATGTAATTATATGCAGTTATAAGACAATAAATTTTAAAAATATTCAATAACTTGTTTAAACAGCAGCTTCAAATGTATCTTATTTATGTTTTATGAAAAATTACTGTTATAGGATATTCATATTTGAGTGTTAATTGGACAATCTTATAATCGACATAATTAGGAGTAATTATATTAATCTGCGCGAGATTATGTATAGTTCTGCTGCCAAAAGTTCTAAAAAAAAACTCAAATAACTTGTTTAAACAGCAGTTTTTGATGCATCTTGCTTATTTTTTATGCAAAATTCGTGTCGTAGAATGTTCATATCGAAGTGATAATTGGATAATCTTCTAACAGGCATAATTAGGGGTAATTATATTAAGTTTTACGAAATTATATGTAGTTATGAGGCCAAAAATGTTGAAAAACTTAACTCTTTTAAATAACGGTTTCTAATGCATCTTACATATGTTTTGAAGAAAAATAGTGCCCTAAAATATTCATTTTGAAGTTTTAATTGAACAATCTTATAATAGACATAATTAGGAGTAATTATATCAATCTGCACCAAATTATGTGTAGTTACGCGGCCAAAAAATTTCAGCCAAACAACTTGTTTAAACAGCAGTTTTTAACGCATCTTACTTTTGTTTTGTGCAATATTAGCGTTATAGAATATTCATATCGAAGTTTTAATTGGATAATTTTATAATAGGAGTAATTAGGAGTAATTGTATTAATTTGCACGATATTATTTGTAGTTACGTGGCCAAAAATTATGAAAAACTCAAACAAAACAGAAGTTTTTGATGCATCTTAATTGTGTTTTGCGCAAAATTAGCGTCATGGAATATTCATATCTATATTTTAATAGGAAAATCTTATAATAGCCGTAATCAGGAGTAATAATTTTAATTTGCACGAAATTATGTGTAGTTGGGCGGCCAAAATTTTTCATAAAGCCAAATAATTTGTTTAAACAGCAGTTTTTAACACATCTTACTTATGTTTTATGCAAAATTAGCGTTATAGAACATTCATATCGAAGTTTTTATTGGACAACTTTATAATAGGCGTAATTAGGAGTGGTTATATTATTTTTTATGAAATTATGTGCAGTTATGAGGGCAAAAATGTTGAAAACTGAAACAACGTTTTTAAATAGCAGTTTCTAGTGCATCTTACTTATGTTTTGTGAAAAAAATAGTATCGTAGAATATTCATATCAAAGTGTTAATTGGAAAATCTTATAAACGACGTAATTAGGAGTAATTATATTAATTTATACGAAATTATATGCGGTTATGCGGCCAAAAAATTTGGAAAGATGAAACAACTTGTTTAAACAGCAGTTTTTAATGCATCTTACTTATGTTTTGTGCAAAATTAGTGTTATAAAATATTCATATCGAAGTTTTAATTGCAAAATCTTATAATAGGCATATTGAGGAGTAATTATATTAATTTATAAGAAATTATGTGTAGTTATGCAGCCGAAAATATTGAAAAACTCAGATAACTTGTTTAAACGGCTGTTTTTAATGCATCTAACTTATGTTTTGTGCAAAATTAGTGTAGTAGAATATTCATATCGAAGGTTTAAATCAGATGATTTTATAATAGGTATGCCTAGGAGTAATTATATAAATTTATAAGAAATTATGTGTAATTATGCGGCCAAAATTTTTAAAAAACTCAAACAACTTGTTTAAACAGCAGTTTCTAATGCATCTTACTTATGTTTTGTGCAGAAATAGTGTCGTAGAATATTCATATCGAAGTGTTAATTGAACAATCTTATAATAGACACAATTAGGAGTAATTATATTAATTTTCACGAAATTATGTGTATTTATGGGGCCAAAATTTTTAAAAAAAGTCAAACAACTTATTTAAACAGCAGTTTCTAATGCATGTTACTTATGTTTTGAGCCAAATTAGCGTCATCGAATATTCATATCAAAGTTTTAATTAGATAATCTTATAATAGGAATAATTAGCAGTAATTATATTAACTCTCACGAAATTATATGTAGTTATTAGGCAGAAAATTTGAAAAACTCAATCAACTAGTTTAAACTGCTGTCTTTTAATGCATCTTACTACTTATGTTTTGTGCAAACTTAATGTTGTAGAAATATTCATATGAAAGTATTAATTGGATAATCTTCTAATAGGCACAATCAGGAGTAATTATATTAATTTTTATGTAATTATATGCAGTTATAAGACAATAAATTTTAAAAATATTCAATAACTTGTTTAAACAGCAGCTTCAAATGTATCTTATTTATGTTTTATGAAAAATTACTGTTATAGGATATTCATATTTGAGTGTTAATTGGACAATCTTATAATCGACATAATTAGGAGTAATTATATTAATCTGCGCGAGATTATGTATAGTTCTGCTGCCAAAAGTTCTAAAAAAAACTCAAATAACTTGTTTAAACAGCAGTTTTTGATGCATCTTGCTTATTTTTTATGCAAAATTCGTGTCGTAGAATGTTCATATCGAAGTGATAATTGGATAATCTTCTAACAGGCATAATTAGGGGTAATTATATTAAGTTTTACGAAATTATATGTAGTTATGAGGCCAAAAATGTTGAAAAACTTAACTCTTTTAAATAACGGTTTCTAATGCATCTTACATATGTTTTGAAGAAAAATAGTGCCCTAAAATATTCATTTTGAAGTGTACATTGAACAATCTTATAATAGACATAATTAGGAGTAATTATATCAATCTGCACCAAATTATGTGTAGTTACGCGGCCAAAAAATTTCAGCCAAACAACTTGTTTAAACAGCAGTTTTTAACGCATCTTACTTTTGTTTCGTGCAATATTAGCGTTATAGAATATTCATATCGAAGTTTTAATTGGATAATTTTATAATAGGAGTAATTAGGAGTAATTGTATTAATTTGCACGATATTATTTGTAGTTACGTGGCCAAAAATTATGAAAAACTCAAACAAAACAGAAGTTTTTGATGCATCTTAATTGTGTTTTGCGCAAAATTAGCGTCATGGAATATTCATATCTATATTTTAATAGGAAAATCTTATAATAGCCGTAATCAGGAGTAATAATTTTAATTTGCACGAAATTATGTGTAGTTGGGCGGCCAAAATTTTTCATAAAGCCAAACAATTTGTTTAAACAGCAGTTTTTAACACATCTTACTTATGTTTTATGCAAAATTAGCGTTATAGAACATTCATATCGAAGTTTTTATTGGACAACTTTATAATAGGCGTAATTAGGAGTGGTTATATTATTTTTTATGAAATTATGTGCAGTTATGAGGGCAAAAATGTTGAAAACTGAAACAACGTTTTTAAATAGCAGTTTCTAGTGCATCTTACTTATGTTTTGTGAAAAAATAGTATCGTAGAATATTCATATCAAAGTGTTAATTGGAAAATCTTATAAACGACGTAATTAGGAGTAATTATATTAATTTATACGAAATTATGTGCGGTTATGCGGCCAAAAAATTTGGAAAGATGAAACAACTTGTTTAAACAGCAGTTTTTAATGCATCTTACTTATGTTTTGTGCAAAATTAGTGTTATAAAATATTCATATCGAAGTTTTAATTGCAAAATCTTATAATAGGCATATTGAGGAGTAATTATATTAATTTATAAGAAATTATGTGTAGTTATGCAGCCGAAAATATTGAAAAACTCAGATAACTTGTTTAAACGGCTGTTTTTAATGCATCTAACTTATGTTTTGTGCAAAATTAGTGTAGTAGAATATTCATATCGAAGGTTTAAATCAGATGATTTTATAATAGGTATGCCTAGGAGTAATTATATAAATTTATAAGAAATTATGTGTAATTATGCGGCCAAAATTTTTAAAAAACTCAAACAACTTGTTTAAACAGCAGTTTCTAATGCATCTTACTTATGTTTTGTGCAGAAATAGTGTCGTAGAATATTCATATCGAAGTGTTAATTGAACAATCTTATAATAGACACAATTAGGAGTAATTATATTAATTTTCACGAAATTATGTGTATTTATGGGGCCAAAATTTTTAAAAAAAGTCAAACAACTTATTTAAACAGCAGTTTCTAATGCATGTTACTTATGTTTTGAGCCAAATTAGCGTCATCGAATATTCATATCAAAGTTTTAATTAGATAATCTTATAATAGGAATAATTAGCAGTAATTATATTAACTCTCACGAAATTATATGTAGTTATTAGGCAGAAAATTTGAAAAACTCAATCAACTAGTTTAAACTGCTGTCTTTTAATGCATCTTACTACTTATGTTTTGTGCAAACTTAATGTTGTAGAAATATTCATATGAAAGTATTAATTGGATAATCTTCTAATAGGCACAATCAGGAGTAATTATATTAATTTTTATGTAATTATATGCAGTTATAAGACAATAAATTTTAAAAATATTCAATAACTTGTTTAAACAGCAGCTTCAAATGTATCTTATTTATGTTTTATGAAAAATTACTGTTATAGGATATTCATATTTGAGTGTTAATTGGACAATCTTATAATCGACATAATTAGGAGTAATTATATTAATCTGCGCGAGATTATGTATAGTTCTGCTGCCAAAAGTTCTAAAAAAAACTCAAATAACTTGTTTAAACAGCAGTTTTTGATGCATCTTGCTTATTTTTTATGCAAAATTCGTGTCGTAGAATGTTCATATCGAAGTGATAATTGGATAATCTTCTAACAGGCATAATTAGGGGTAATTATATTAAGTTTTACGAAATTATATGTAGTTATGAGGCCAAAAATGTTGAAAAACTTAACTCTTTTAAATAACGGTTTCTAATGCATCTTACATATGTTTTGAAGAAAAATAGTGCCCTAAAATATTCATTTTGAAGTGTAAATTGAACAATCTTATAATAGACATAATTAGGAGTAATTATATCAATCTGCACCAAATTATGTGTAGTTACGCTACCAAAAAATTTCAGCCAAACAACTTGTTTAAACAGCAGTTTTTAACGCATCTTACTTTTGTTTTGTGCAATATTAGCGTTATAGAATATTCATATCGAAGTTTTAATTGGATAATTTTATAATAGGAGTAATTAGGAGTAATTGTATTAATTTGCACGATATTATTTGTAGTTACGTGGCCAAAAATTATGAAAAACTCAAACAAAACAGAAGTTTTTGATGCATCTTAATTGTGTTTTGCGCAAAATTAGCGTCATGGAATATTCATATCTATATTTTAATAGGAAAATCTTATAATAGCCGTAATCAGGAGTAATAATTTTAATTTGCACGAAATTATGTGTAGTTAAGGCCAAAATTTTTCATAAAGCCAAACAATTTGTTTAAACAGCAGTTTTTAACACATCTTACTTATGTTTTATGCAAAATTAGCGTTATAGAACATTCATATCGAAGTTTTTATTGGACAACTTTATAATAGGCGTAATTAGGAGTGGTTATATTATTTTTTATGAAATTATGTGCAGTTATGAGGGCAAAATGTTGAAAACTGAAACAACGTTTTTAAATAGCAGTTTCTAGTGCATCTTACTTATGTTTTGTGAAAAAATAGTATCGTAGAATATTCATATCAAAGTGTTAATTGGAAAATCTTATAAACGACTAATTAGGAGTAATTATATTAATTTATACGAAATTATGTGCGGTTATGCGGCCAAAAAATTTGGAAAGATGAAACAACTTGTTTAAACAGCAGTTTTTAATGCATCTTACTTATGTTTTGTGCAAAATTAGTGTTATAAAATATTCATATCGAAGTTTTAATTGCAAAATCTTATAATAGGCATATTGAGGAGTAATTATATTAATTTATAAGAAATTATGTGTAGTTATGCAGCCGAAAATATTGAAAAACTCAGATAACTTGTTTAAACGGCTGTTTTTAATGCATCTAACTTATGTTTTGTGCAAAATTAGTGTAGTAGAATATTCATATCGAAGGTTTAAATCAGATGATTTTATAATAGGTATGCCTAGGAGTAATTATATAAATTTATAAGAAATTATGTGTAATTATGCGGCCAAAATTTTTAAAAAACTCAAACAACTTGTTTAAACAGCAGTTTCTAATGCATCTTACTTATGTTTTGTGCAGAAATAGTGTCGTAGAATATTCATATCGAAGTGTTAATTGAACAATCTTATAATAGACACAATTAGGAGTAATTATATTAATTTTCACGAAATTATGTGTATTTATGGGGCCAAAATTTTTAAAAAAAGTCAAACAACTTATTTAAACAGCAGTTTCTAATGCATGTTACTTATGTTTTTAGCCAAATTAGCGTCATCGAATATTCATATCAAAGTTTTAATTAGATAATCTTATAATAGGAATAATTAGCAGTAATTATATTAACTCTCACGAAATTATATGTAGTTATTAGGCAGAAAATTTGAAAAACTCGATCAACTAGTTTAAACTGCTGTCTTTTAATGCATCTTACTACTTATGTTTTGTGCAAACTTAATGTTGTAGAAATATTCATATGAAAGTATTAATTGGATAATCTTCTAATAGGCACAATCAGGAGTAATTATATTAATTTTTATGTAATTATATGCAGTTATAAGACAATAAATTTTAAAAATATTCAATAACTTGTTTAAACAGCAGCTTCAAATGTATCTTATTTATGTTTTATGAAAAATTACTGTTATAGGATATTCATATTTGAGTGTTAATTGGACAATCTTATAATCGACATAATTAGGAGTAATTATATTAATCTGCAAGCGAGATTATGTATAGTTCTGCTGCCAAAAGTTCTAAAAAAAACTCAAATAACTTGTTTAAACAGCAGTTTTTGATGCATCTTGCTTATTTTTTATGCAAAATTCGTGTCGTAGAATGTTCATATCGAAGTGATAATTGGATAATCTTCTAACAGGCATAATTAGGGGTAATTATATTAAGTTTTACGAAATTATATGTAGTTATGAGGCCAAAAATGTTGAAAAACTTAACTCTTTTAAATAACGGTTTCTAATGCATCTTACATATGTTTTGAAGAAAAATAGTGCCCTAAAATATTCATTTTGAAGTGTAAATTGAACAATCTTATAATAGACATAATTAGGAGTAATTATATCAATCTGCACCAAATTATGTGTAGTTACGCGGCCAAAAAATTTCAGCCAAACAACTTGTTTAAACAGCAGTTTTTAACGCATCTTACTTTTGTTTTGTGCAATATTAGCGTTATAGAATATTCATATCGAAGTTTTAATTGGATAATTTTATAATAGGAGTAATTAGGAGTAATTGTATTAATTTGCACGATATTATTTGTAGTTACGTGGCCAAAAATTATGAAAAACTCAAACAAAACAGAAGTTTTTGATGCATCTTAATTGTGTTTTGCGCAAAATTAGCGTCATGGAATATTCATATCTATATTTTAATAGGAAAATCTTATAATAGCCGTAATCAGGAGTAATAATTTTAATTTGCACGAAATTATGTGTAGTTGGGCGGCCAAAATTTTTCATAAAGCCAAACAATTTGTTTAAACAGCAGTTTTTAACACATCTTACTTATGTTTTATGCAAAATTAGCGTTATAGAACATTCATATCGAAGTTTTTATTGGACAACTTTATAATAGGCGTAATTAGGAGTGGTTATGTTATTTTTTATGAAATTATGTGCAGTTATGAGGGCAAAAATGTTGAAAACTGAAACAACGTTTTTAAATAGCAGTTCCTAGTGCATCTTACTTATGTTTTGTGAAAAAATAGTATCGTAGAATATTCATATCAAAGTGTTAATTGGAAAATCTTATAAACGACGTAATTAGGAGTAATTATATTAATTTATACGAAATTATGTGTGGTTATGCGGCCAAAAAATTTGGAAAGATGAAACAACTTGTTTAAACAGCAGTTTTTAATGCATCTTACTTATGTTTTGTGCAAAATTAGTGTTATAAAATATTCAGATCGAAGTTTTAATTGCAAAATCTTATAATAGGCATATTGAGGAGTAATTATATTAATTTATAAGAAATTATGTGTAGTTATGCAGCCGAAAATATGTAAAAACTCTGATAACTTGTTTAAACGGCTGTTTTTAATGCATCTAACTTATGTTTTGTGCAAAATTAGTGTAGTAGAATATTCATATCGAAGGTTTAAATCAGATGATTTTATAATAGGTATGCCTAGGAGTAATTATATAAATTTATAAGAAATTATGTGTCATTATGCGGCCAAAATTTTTAAAAAACTCAAACAACTTGTTTAAACAGCAGTTTCTAATGCATCTTACTTATGTTTTGTGCAGAAATAGTGTCGTAGAATATTCATATCGAAGTGTTAATTGAACAATCTTATAATAGACACAATTAGGAGTAATTATATTAATTTTCACGAAATTATGTGTATTTATGGGGCCAAAATTTTTAAAAAAAGTCAAACAATTTATTTAAACAGCAGTTTCTAATGCATATTACTTATGTTTTGAGCCAAATTAGCGTCATCGAATATTCATATCAAAGTTTTAATTAGATAATCTTATAATAGGAATAATTAGCAGTAATTATATTAACTCTCACGAAATTATATGTAGTTATTAGGCAGAAAATTTGAAAAACTCAATCAACTAGTTTAAACTGCTGTCTTTTAATGCATCTTACTACTTATGTTTTGTGCAAACTTAATGTTGTAGAAATATTCATATGAAAGTATTAATTGGATAATCTTCTAATAGGCACAATCAGGAGTAATTATATTAATTTTTATGTAATTATATGCAGTTATAAGACAATAAATTTTAAAAATATTCAATAACTTGTTTAAACAGCAGCTTCAAATGTATCTTATTTATGTTTTATGAAAAATTACTGTTATAGGATATTCATATTTGAGTGTTAATTGGACAATCTTATAATCGACATAATTAGGAGTAATTATATTAATCTGCGCGAGATTATGTATAGTTCTGCTGCCAAAAGTTCTAAAAAACTCAAATAACTTGTTTAAACAGCAGTTTTTGATGCATCTTGCTTATTTTTTATGCAAAATTCGTGTCGTAGAATGTTCATATCGAAGTGATAATTGGATAATCTTCTAACAGGCATAATTAGGGGTAATTATATTAAGTTTTACGAAATTATATGTAGTTATGAGGCCAAAAATGTTGAAAAACTTAACTCTTTTAAATAACGGTTTCTAATGCATCTTACATATGTTTTGAAGAAAAATAGTGCCCTAAAATATTCATTTTGAAGTGTAAATTGAACAATCTTATAATAGACATAATTAGGAGTAATTATATCAATCTGCACCAAATTATGTGTAGTTATGCGGCCAAAAAATTTCAGCCAAACAACTTGTTTAAACAGCAGTTTTTAACGCATCTTACTTTTGTTTTGTGCAATATTAGCGTTATAGAATATTCATATCGAAGTTTTAATTGGATAATTTTATAATAGGAGTAATTAGGAGTAATTGTATTAATTTGCACGATATTATTTGTAGTTACGTGGCCAAAAATTATGAAAAACTCAAACAAAACAGAAGTTTTTGATGCATCTTAATTGTGTTTTGCGCAAAATTAGCGTCATGGAATATTCATATCTATATTTTAATAGGAAAATCTTATAATAGCCGTAATCAGGAGTAATAATTTTAATTTGCACGAAATTATGTGTAGTTGGGCGGCCAAAATTTTTCATAAAGCCAAACAATTTGTTTAAACAACAGTTTTTAACACATCTTACTTATGTTTTATGCAAAATTAGCGTTATAGAACATTCATATCGAAGTTTTTATTGGACAACTTTATAATAGGCGTAATTAGGAGTGGTTATGTTATTTTTTATGAAATTATGTGCAGTTATGAGGGCAGAAATGTTGAAAACTGAAACAACGTTTTTAAATAGCAGTTCCTAGTGCATCTTACTTATGTTTTGTGAAAAAATAGTATCGTAGAATATTCATATCAAAGTGTTAATTGGAAAATCTTATAAACGACGTAATTAGGAGTAATTATATTAATTTATACGAAATTATGTGCGGTTATGCGGCCAAAAAATTTGGAAAGATGAAACAACTTGTTTAAACAGCAGTTTTTAATGCATCTTACTTATGTTTCGTGCAAAATTAGTGTTATAAAATATTCATATCGAAGTTTTAATTGCAAAATCTTATAATAGGCATATTGAGGAGTAATTATATTAATTTATAAGAAATTATGTGTAGTTATGCAGCCAAAAATATTGAAAAACTCTGATAACTTGTTTAAACGGCTGTTTTTAATGCCTAGGAGTAATTATATAAATTTATAAGAAATTATGTGTAATTATGCGGCCAAAATTTTTAAAAAACTCAAACAACTTGTTTAAACAGCAGTTTCTAATGCATCTTACTTATGTTTTGTGCAGAAATAGTGTCGTAGAATATTCATATCGAAGTGTTAATTGAACAATCTTATAATAGACACAATTAGGAGTAATTATATTAATTTTCACGAAATTATGTGTATTTATACTATTATATAAAGCATCTAAGAATTGGAGGGTCCATTTTTTGTCATGGTATTTTTTTATTATACCAATTTTATCCCTCAATTAGACGGATAATATTTATTTTTGGTTGATCGAACGTTTGTGATCGTGTCCATTGATTCCCTCTTTCTCTCCATTTCTTTCCCTTACATACTATTATTTTCATAATATTATTTTTTTATTTAGCAACCTTGTGCATATTTGGTAAGAAATTAATGGTGATAATATATGTTATAATAATTTATTTTTCTTGCCATAAAAATCATGAATCATTAACTCATATTGTGCAAAAATCTCATCCAAAATTAAATATTGTCTTTATTATAGATTTTTTCTATAATTTGGTGAATTTATAATTTATATATTAGATAAATGTGAATTTTTTTAACTTATAATGTTTTAATGTTTAAATAAAAGAGTCTGCTGCAACACACGGGTATATAGCTAGTGCATCTTACTTATGTTTTATGCAAAATTAGTGTCGTAGAATGTTCATATCGAAGGTTTAAATCGGATGATCATATAATATATAATAGGTATGGTTGGGAGTAATTATATTAATTTATAAGAAATTATGTGCAATTATGCGGCCAAATTTTTTAAAAAACTCAAACAACTTGTTTAAACAGTTGTTTTCAAAGTCTCCTACTTATGTGTTGTGCAGAATTGGTGTTGTAGAATGAAGTGTTAATTACATAATCCTTTAATAGGCATAATTAAGAGTGATTTTATTAATATTCACTAAATTATGTGTAGTCACGACGCCAAAAATGTTAAAATACTCGAATTACTTTTTTTTAATAGTTATTTCTAATGCATCTTACTTATGTTTTGGGGAAAAATAGTATCGTAGAATATTCATATCGAAGTGTTAATTGAACAATCTTATAATAGGCACAATTAGAAGTAATAACTTTATGGGCCAAAATTTTTAAAAAAGTCAAATAACTTGTTTAAACAACAGTTTCTAATGCATCTTACTTAAGTTTTGTACCAAATTAGCGTCGTAGAATATTCATATCAAAGTTTTAATTAGATAATCTTTTAATAGACATAATTAGGAGTAATTATATTAATTTGTAAGAAATTATATGTAGTTATGTGGCAAAAAATTTGAAAAACTCAATCAACTAGTTTAAACTGTTGTCTATTAATGCATCTTACTTATGTTTTATGTAAACTTAGTGTCATAAAATATTCATATCGAATTATTAATTGGATAATCTTCTAATAGGCACAACTGGGAGTAATTATATTAATTTTTACGAAATTTTAAACAACTTGTTTAAACAGCAGTTTTAAATGTATCTTATTTATTTTATGAAAAAATACTGTTATCGGATATTCATACTGGAGTGTTAATCGGACAATCTTATAATAGGCATAAGTAAAAGTAATTATATTAATTTGTGCGAAATTATATGTACTTTTGCAGCCAAAACTTTTTGAAAAATCAAATAACTTGTTTAAACAACTATTTTTAATGCATCTTACTTATTTTTTATGCAAAATTAGTGTTATAAATATTCATATTGAAGTTTCAATTGGAAAATATTATAATAGGAATATTGAGGTGTAATTATATTAATTTATAAAAAAATATGTGTAGTTATGCAGCCAAAAATATTGAAAAACTCATATAACTTATTTAAACAACTATTTTTAATGCATCTTACTTATGTTTTGTGCAAAATTAGTGTTATAGAATATTCATATTGAAGTTTTAATCAGAAGAACTTATAATAGGCATGCTTAGGAGTAAAATTATTAATTTATAAGAAATTATGTGTAATTATGCGGCCAAAAGTTTTATAAAATTCAAACAACTTGTTTAAACATTTGTTTTCAAAGTCTCCTACTTATGTTTTGTGCAGAATTAGTATTGTAGAATGTTCATATTGAAGTGTTAATTAGATAATCTTTTAATAGGCATAATTAGGAGTGATTTTATTAATATTCACTAAATTATGTGTAGTCACCGCGCCAAAAATGTCGAAATACTCAAATTACTTTTTTTTAATAGTTGTTTTTAATGCATCTTACTTATGTTTTGTGAAAAATTAATATCGTAGAATATTCATATCAAAGTGTTAATTAAAAATCTTATAAAAGGCATTATTAGGAGTAAGTATATTAATTTATATGAAATTATGTGCAGTTATACTGTCAAAAAATTTAGAAAGATCAAATAACTTGTTTATACAACTGTTTTTAATGCATCTTACTTATGTTTTGTGCAAAATTAGTGTCATAGAATATTCATATCGAACTTTTAATCAGAATATCTTATAATTGCATGCTTTGGAGTAATTATATTAATTTATAAGAAATTATATGTAATTATGCGGCCAATTTTTTAAAAAAATCAAACAACTTATTTAAACATGTGTTTTTAAATCTCCTACTTATATTTTATGAAAAATTAGTCTTGTAGAATGATCATTTTGAAATGTTAATTAGATAATCTTTTAATAGGCTTAATTAGGAGTGATTCTATTAATTTTCACTAAATTATGTGTAGTTACGGGGCCAAAAATATTGAAATACTCAAATTACTTTTTTAAATAGTTATTTCTAATGCATCTTACTTATGTTTTGGGAAAAAATAGTATCGTAGAATATTCATATCGAAGTGTTAATTAAAAAATCTTATAATAAGCATAATTATGAGTAATTATATTAATTTTTACGGAATTATGTGTATTTATGGGGCTAAATTTTTTTAAAAAATCAAACAACTTATTTAAACAGTAATTTTTAATGCATCTTACTTATATTTTATTACCAAAAATTAGCTTATAATAGTCATAATTAAAATATTCATATTAATTTTTATGAAATTAATTAGATAATCTTATAATAGACATAATTAAAAATAATTATATTAATTTTTATGAAATTATAATAATTATATATTGTTTAAACAACTGTTTCAAATGTATCTTATTTATGTTTTATGAAAAATTACTTTATAGAACATTCATATTGGATTGTTAATTGAAAAATCTTATAATAGTCATATTTAGGAGTAATTATATTAATTTACGCAAAATTATGTATAGTTATGCAACCAAAATCTTTAAAAAACTCAAATAAATTATTTAAACAGCTGTTTTTAATGCATCTTACTTATTTTTTATGCAAATTCATATCGTAGAATGTTAATATCGAAGTGTTAATTGAATAATCTTCTAATAGGCATAATTAGGGGTAATTATATTAATTTTTATGAAATTATGTGTCGTTATGAGGCAATAAATGTTAAAAATCTTAAATAACTTGTTTAAATAATAATTTCTAATGTATCTTACTTATGTCTTATGAAAAATTAGTGTCCTATGATATTCATATCGAAGTGTTAATTTGATAATTTATAATAGACATAGTTAGGAGTAATTATTTTAATTCGCTCAAAATTATGTGTAGTTTTGGTAAAAAAATGTTGAAAATCTTTAACAACGGTCTCTAATGCATCTTAATTATATTTTGTGCAAAATTGTGTGAGATTCCAGAAAAAATATAAAACAAATATATAAGGAGCATCCACAAAATGGTGTTATCCAATTACATCCATAATTCAATTGATACTGGTAAGTTTATCCATCGGTAATAAAAGGATAAATGATTTTATTTTGTACCCGGCCTAGAGGTCAATACAGTCAGGTTCGGTATCCATAAAATACCACGGTTACTTAAGTTTTGTGTTAAATAGATAAAGAGAGGTGATGTATGGAACAAGTGTAATAGAATATTATAAAAGATTTTTATTGTTGTGCTTAGGTACTTTGTGATAGAAAACATGTTGTGCTTAGTGCTTTGTGATAGAAATTTGAAAAATATAAGAAGGGATAGGTGGAATATTTCCTCGCATCGTAGAGGAGGCGACGAATAAACAAAGAAAGGGTGATCATCATCCACAACAAAAGAAAACAAGACATAACAAATACAAGCCAGCATGTAACATCCACAAGTACATTCCATATATATCCGCAAACATGATAAGTAAAGGGGAGAATAAAAGAGCAAAAGAAATACAAAGATACAGCGTAAGAGTTGGAGAACCAAGACTCAAGTTCAAAAAATACGGCACTGATCATATCCAAGTGGTCATGGAGAGCGTGCTTGTCCTCCTCCTCAGCCGCCTCAAGGTTCAGAAACCGAGTAAAGGCCTTATCCCGAGCACCTATACGGGTCTAAAGAGCCGGTATGAGCCCTAACATATATTGGGAGAAACCCTCGACTGACTACCGCCTGTCCTCTACCTCCTGAACGAGCAGTCGAGCGGGCCCGCATTGTACACCAAGGAGCAATAGCGGAGTCGAGCAGCCTCTAAGTGCCTATGAATCTCGTGGATCTCCAGCTCGCATTGGTACACCAAGGAGCTCACATCCTGATAGATCCTGAGCATCTCCTCACATCTCCTGGCGATGGGGCCGCTCGAGAGGTAAGGAGCAATGGGTAGAGTTGGTGTGACGACATCCCGCATAAGACCACGCCAGTCAAAGGAGACATCCTTTAGGAAGAAGTCCAGAACCTCGAGGTCCAATGGGTAGTCCCTGAACAAAGTGCTCTGAAGTGAATCCTCCAACTCCGTCAGGGCCAGCCTCACATCTCCTAATGTGACATCTACAGAACAAAGAGCAAGTCACACAACCTCGTACAATAAAAAGGAGAAAATGGAAAATGAAGAAAGAATATAACCTTAGGAGGGTCTGTAAGTACGCTAGGCTCTGTATCGCCAAAACATTCACATCCACTGACTTTGGAGGGTCTGTAAGTACGCTAGGCTCAAGTACAAAATAAAACAAAGGCGTGAATGCAATAAAAAAGTCCCGAGATAAAATGACAAAAGAAACGAGAAGTACTATTATTTTCGACGGTAACGACAGCGTCGGGTCCCGTTTTGTTATTTTGCGTTCCCGGACTCAATTTCGGCGGTACCGAGGGCGTTGGGTCCGTTTTCATGTTTTGCGCTCTCAGACCCGTTTTGGGAGGTACCGAGGGCGCCGGGTCCAATTTTCGTGCTTCGCGCTCCCGACTCGGGTCCAGCTCCTTGGCCCGAGTTTGAAACTCGGGTCTGGTTTTTCATATTTTGCGCTGGCAGTCTCGTTTTCGATGATACCGAAGGCGTCGGGTCCTGTATTCATGTTTTGCGCTCCCGGACTCATTTTTGGCGGTACCATGAGCGTTGGGTTTGATTTTCATGTCTTATGCTCTCGGACCCGTTTTGGGCGGTACCGAGGGCGTGGGGTCCAATTTTCATGTTTTGTGCACCCGAACTCGTTTTCAGCGATAACGAGGGCGTCGGGTCCCATTTTCATGTTTTGCGCTCCCTAACTCATTTTCGGTGGTACTTAGGGCGTCGGATCCCGTTTTCATATTTTGCGCTCCCTAACTCGTTTTCGACAATACCTAGGTCGTCGGGTCCCGTTTTCATGTTTTGCGTTCCGGAACTCGTTTCGGGCGATACAGAGGACTTTGGATCCAATTTTCATGTTTTGCGCTCTCGGGCCCGTTTTCAACAGTACCGACGCCGTCGGGTCCCGTATTCATGTTTTGCGCTCCTAGACTCATTTTCGGCGGTACCGAGAGCGTTGGTTCGAGTTTTCATGTTTTGTTCACCCTGACTCATTTTCTGCAGTACCGATGGCGTCGGTCCCGTTTTCATGGTTTGCGCTCCCTGACACGTATTCGATGGTACCGAGGACGTTGGGTCTCATTTTCATGTTTTACGCTCCGGGCTCATTTTGGTCGGTACCGAGGGCGTCGAGTCTAATTTTCATATTTTGCACTTTCGGACCCGTTTTCATGTTTTGCGCTCCCGGAGTCGTTTTTAACAATACCGAGGGTGCATGGTCCAGTTTTCATGATTTGCGCTCACAGATCGATTTTGGGCAATACCGAGAGCGTTGGGTCAGTTTTCATATTTTGCCCTCCCGGACTCATTTTCGGCGGTTCTGAATGCGTCGTGTCCAGTTTTCAAGTTTTGCGCTCCTTAACTCATTATTGACGGTACCGAGGGCGTCGGGTCCCATTTTAATGTTTTGCCCTTCCGGACTCATTTTAGCCGGTACCGAGGTCGTCGGGTCCCGTTTTCATGTTTTGCTCTCCGAAACTCGTTTCGAGCGGTACCGAGGGCACCTGGTCAAATTTTAATGTTTTGCAATCTCGGACCCGTTTTCGACGGTACCGAGTCCGGTTTTCATGTTTTGCGCTCTTAGAGTCATTTTGGGCGATACTGAGGGCGTCAGGTCTAGTTTTACTGTTTTGCGCACCCGGGCCTGTTTTGGGCGTTACCGAGGCCTCTCGGTCCAGTGTTCATATTTTGCGCTCCTGTACTCATTTTCGCCGGCACCGATGGCGTCGGGTCCTATTTTCATATTTCGTGCTCCCGATCTTGATTTCAGCGGTACTGAGGGCATTGGTTTCAGTTTTCATGTTTTTTGCTCTCGGGACCGTTTTGGGCGGTACCGATGGTGCCGAGTCTCGTTTTTATGTTTTCCGCACCCGGACTCATTTTCGATGTTGGTGAGGGCGTCGGGTTCGTTTTCATTTTTTCGCTCCCGGACACGTTTTGGGCTGTACCGAGGGCTTCAGATCTTGTTTTCTTGTTTTGCGCTCTCGACTCATTTTCGGTGGTAACGAGGGCGTCGGGTCCCATTTTCATGTTTGCGTTCCCGGACTCATTTTGGGCGGTACGAGGGCGCCGTGTCCAGTTTTCATGTTTTAAGCTCCCGAATTTTTTTTTGCCGGTATCGAGGGCGTCGGGTCTAGTTCTCATGTTTTGCGTTTCCGGACTCATTTTAGGCGGTACCGAAGGCGCCTGGTCCAGTTTTCATGGTTTGCACTCTCTGACCTGTTTTGGGCGGTACCGAGTCCAGTTTTCATGTTTTGTGCTCTCCATTTTTTGGCGCATCAGATGGCGTCAGGTCTCATTTTCATGTTTGCGCTCTCGAACTTGTTTTCGACTGTACCGAAGACGTTGGGTCCCATTTTTATGTTTTACGCTTTCTGACCCGTTTTGTGTTGTACTGAGGGCTCCGGTTTGTTTTTTCATGTTTTGTGCTTTCAGACTCATTTTTTGTGGTACCGAGGGCACTGAGTCCCGTTTTCATGTTTTTCGCTCTCGAACTCATTTTGGGCGGTACCAAGTGCATCGGTTCTAATTTTCATGTTTTGCGGTCTCGAAACCGTTTTGCGCGGTATCATGGGCATCAGATTTTTTTTTCTTATTTTGCGCTCTATGACTTATTTTCAGCGGTACCGAGGGCGACGTGTCCCGTATTTATGTTTTTCGCTCCCGTACTCATTTTCGTCGGTGCCGTGGGCGCCGAGTCCAGTTTTCATATTTTACGCTCTCATACTCATTTTTGATGGTACCTAGTGCGTCGGGTTCCGTTTTGATGTTTTGCGCTCTTTGACTCGTTTTCGGCGGTACCGAGAGAATTGGGTCCCGTTTTCATGTTTTATGCTCCGAACTTATTTTTGGCGGTATAAGGGCACCGTGTCTAGTTTTTATGTTTTGCGCTGTCTAACACGTTTTAGGCGGTACCGAGAGCGCCTGGTGTAATTTTCATGTTTTGTGCTCCCGGACTCATTTTGGGCGCTACCGAGGGCGCCGGGTCCAGTTTTCATGTTTCGCGCTCCCCGATTCATTTTCGGCGGAACCGTGGGTGTCGGGTCTCGTTTTCATGTTTTGCGCTCTCGGACTCATTTTCGACGATAAGAGGGCGTCGGTCCCGTTTTGATATTTTGCGCTCTTGAATTCATAACGAACATACTATACTCGATGACAAAGAGTGCAGGATAAGGTTAGTAGACAATTATAGGTCCATAGTAGAGCCCTGCTTCCCAAGCTGCTCCAGAATACCCATCAGCTTTTGAACGTGAGCACTGACTGAGGCCCCCTCAGTCATCTTACATTCAAAGAGTTCCATCGCGACACGATATCGCTCAACACAGGCTTGCTCTTGACACATATTCTTGAGCTCACCTATCATGTCGTATGCTGATCAATCCTCAAAACACTTTTAAAGATCATGTGTCATAGACACCAACATGAGGCAATTCATCTCATTAGACTAATCACACTTTTTCTCATACTGCTCAGCACAAGTAGCAGTATCAGTAGGTGGGTCAGGTAAGGGTGCATCAAGCACATGCTCTTTCTTTTAGTGTTTCAATACAATCTTCAGATTACGATACTAATCGGCGAAATTGGTACCGTTGAGCTTGTTTGGTCTAAGACATATGCAAAACATCAAACAAGTGCAAAGATTCAGTTTTGGTTTTATGTTCTTGTGCCCAGTTCAAGGTTTTTGGTGCCGAACACTCCCACTACATATGACATGTCCTTTATATAGTAGGTCTGAGATCCATATTTTACTAAACCAAGCCAGCGTCGACGTAAAACTTGGATTAGACTTTTTTAGGTAAACTAACCTGGTTAATCATGTGTCCCGCTACATGACTCTCGATTTATTAACCACACCCCGTGTGAATTAACACCTTGCATTAGGGTCCAAACACGATTCGATAACCCTATTAGACAAACCTCACTCTATATGCCCCGCACTACCCAAACTCCTAAAGGATAAAAGGAGACGCTTCCTGAGTAGGAACACGTCATTCTAATGCCAATAGTTTGAAAGGGATGGAGTAGGAAGTGCGACATGTCCTAATTTTTATGGAGGCTTTATTATGTGTTTTACAATTCAAATTCAAGTCTGGTTAAGCATACACCCATACTTCTAGACTCACAACTAATAATTCAAATCATATAATAATAATATTGTAGGAAATAATCACATCCCATACAATCAGGCGTTGAGTAGTATGATATCTTGATATGCATCTTCACACACCATCTTCGCGCCACGGCAAACTCGACATACCCAAATAAATATATTTATTCTACTCAAATCTAACCTAATAAATTTAAGTGCGACATAAATATACTAAATCCTAATTAGACATGCAAGCTGTAAATGAATATATCAAATTGGCTTTAATAATTTGCCAATATTAATTAAATAAAATTAATTAATTAATGGAGCACCAAAGATTTACACACATTATTCACATAACATTCAATACATCACATAAGACATTGAACATTAGTCATACTACTCAACTTCCTACAAAACAAAGTTAGCACAATATATTTTGTATCATGCCGCACACATGACACTCATACAATTCAAATTTGTGTCATATCACACATGACACATAACATAAATTTAATCCACATATTTTCTTGATTTTTAAAATTAAGTTATCTCATAATTTAATTTTAAAAATAAATTTATCAAAATAATAAACAAATTCCACACTTGATATAACCGAAGTTAATTTCTACCACGCAGATTCAATTTCACAAAACAGAATCCTCTCATTGATGCAATAACTAACGAACTTATGAAACAAAATATTTTCATTTTGTGATTTGCATAAACCGAATAAGAGAGGGCATTTTTTTTTCTTGCGGCTAAGAAGAAAAAAATAAAACCATAATCTGTAATCTGGTTACTTAGCATATGCAACAAAATTTGATAACCGAAAAAAAATATTTTAATTCCCGGTTAATTTTTTCAAAACAAATTTTGTTGAATACCCGAAAAAAATCATCAATTCTTCCTTTCAAATTATTTTGTCAATCTCATCAACAAAAATATGTTAAAAATAATTTTGAATACATATATGACTCTGATATCAATTGTTGGGTTAGTGACATACATGAGATGCAGAATTTTAAAAATTTTCATACAATCCAATTGAAAATTAAGATCATGTGTATAAAATTCGAATCTAACAAATAAATTTGTAAATAATATAGCTTAACTTGATATCATAATCAACCGCGATAACTTCATTTGGATGGTGATTGCGTGCGTCTTCACCAATCATCGCAAGAACATCGTTTGTTGATTTCGTCTCTCAAAAACTTCTCAAGCGTGAAAACTCTACCGCGTGCACTCTTTGACGCGTCGAAACAAAATTGCTAGACAAAAAATATCAAATCCTTTTGATTCTCAACACATGAGGGATTGATCAATTGAATTGAAAGAAAATAAAATAGGAAAAATGCGGTTTAGTTTGTTAATCGGCAGAAAAAAAAATCCCTATTCTTTTTTCTTGTTGTTCCACCTTTTCTGTCGCTCGCACAGAAAACAAAACAAAAAAAAAAACTAAAAAAAACTTCCCTTTATTTCAGCGCCGGAAGATAGAGAGATTAGTTAACACTAATCAAACAGGTAATGGGAGGTTATAACCTCTCATTACCGCACTTTTTTTTTGCCGAATAAAATTTATTAGGCTTAGCTTGCCCCATGTTCAAGTGCATCTCATTCATAATTTGGATCTCGTCCAAATTGATCCAATCTAAAATTAATTAATTATTATATGCTTCAACTTGTCAAATAGAGCGACCTAATAGGATCCATGTCCTGACCAGTAATAAATTAATATGCATTAATTTATAAATCATAATTGACATCTAGTAATGCATCAAGATCACCCGATCAAACACAGATAAATCGTGATCCTTTAATTCCTTTTGTCACGTAATATATATTAATTAATGTCAAGCATCAGAATGTGTCATCTTTGATCATTAATTATTTTTCTTGACTCTCGGTGCATAATTATTTATATGTGATCGTCCCATAATCGCACATTACATGCATAATAATTATCACTACATCAAGGGGCCCAGAGATATCACTAATCTCATAAGAAATGAGATGGACAAAATATCCTATTGACTATCCATAATTCATAGCATAATTCATATATATCCGGAAATTACCTTTATAGCTCTCGGTTAAAAGCAGCGATTGATAATCACGCAAAATATACATTAATTATCTACAACTATGAATATCTCAGATAATATAATTAACACTAATTTATGACCTTGCTGATGACACAAACACAATTCATACAACAAGTCAAAGTGGGTCAGGTCCAATATCATGCATCTCATATATGTATATTTATGTGATTAAATAGATACCCCGTATCAGTGATTTGTGAAATATGATCACGCATTAATACACACACTAATCAATATTATCATTCAATATTCCATACTAATGATATTAGACTAGGAGAAATTAAGAGTTTTAATAATAATTATAGAGTTTCATAATTCAAGTCATCAGCTCAAATAATCCATAAAATATTAAAACTCAAGGAACAAAATGATACAAATCATCCAATACATAAAACAAAACAAGAGCACCATCACAAACGATTGGTCCTCTAGGTCACTAAACTAACATTTAGTTCTATTTTATGAGTTCTAGGTTGAAGTACATACATTGGATGTGATATATGAGATAAAAAATGATAATCACTGCAAAATAATGATATTGTAGGATTTGGTAGTAAAGGACTAGATGGTGCGATAATGTAAATAATTTAAAGATAAGAGATGTAAAACTATATTTGAGGTTTAATGTTCAAGTTTAATTACAGCGAAAGATAATTTAATTTAATTATCATAAAAATATAGTAATTAAAGTAAAGAGAGCAAAGAAAAGAGAACAAAATTAAGTAAGAACATAAAATATAATAGAGTTGGCATACAACGCCTATGTTTTCGGGATCCTCAGTCTCTAGCAATCGAGGTTGAGTCGATATACTAAATAAGTATTTATAAAATGTAGAACTCGATCTCTTACAGAAAAATGAGTTGTTAGACCTAACGGTAATAAAAAGTGACAACACACTAAAAATAAATGAGTAACAAAACACTAAAAAATAAAAGAGTTACAACACACTCAAAGAAAGTGAGTGACAACATAATAAAAAAATAATAAGAAGAGTTGACCATAAAGAAATAAGTTAGAAGAAAGAAGAGAAATTTGATTGAACTTAAAGCAAAGATTTGACTTATCAAGTACTATCAATCTATTGAGTTTATCTCTCTCGCTTTAGAATATAGCTACTAAGTTTTGAGAAATTGAGATTTTGCTATGTGAAACAAGTTAGTTAGGAATAAAAAAATAGTTCATTTATATAAACCTCCTAAAACTGATCAAGAAACTATTTTCGATTTGAGAGAGCTGTTATAACAACTTAGAAATGATAGCTGTTGAATTTAATTTTGGGATCTTGGTCTACTTAGCTGTTATAATGGCTCGTATCGTTGTAACAGTTCCCCAAACCATTACACAATGATACATTCTGGTTTTTTTAAGAGCATTTATGACTTAGTCAAAATTTCGTATGATTTTCTGAGCCGTTACAACAGCTTACTGGGCAAAAATAATTTTTGTTATTGTTTAAGATCAATTTACCTTACTAATTCAATTCAGTTTGAGTCTAACTAAATCTAAGTCTAATATAATTTTGATTTAGCTCTTGTATCTCATTATTAGTCTTGGTTCTTATGTATTAATACATTTTACATTCTAATCCCTGCACATTACTCAAATAAGATAAATTATAAATTATAAATATTATTTTATAAATTAACAAATTAAAGAAATTATTTAGTACAACATATACTTATTTTGTTTTCGGTATATCTATCTGATGTGGTAATTATTATTATCTTTCTTTTCACTTAATTACATCAGTTTTATTCTATTTATTTTCTCTACATATAATGGCATTAGGGTGGGGATAAATTTTATGATATATGGCTACATAAATGATAATGTTCATCATGACAAAAAAAAACCTTACATTTATCAACACAATAATTTAATCACCCGCTTTCGGGATGTAACATGAGAGTAATGTCTAACTCATCATTTATATACCCATAAATTTATCAGTATGGACAACAAATATTATGTTTGTAATTGTTCGTATTTATTTAAGATGCTTCTGATTACTCCAGGTGCCATTAAATGAGTGCAAAATCTTCATCAAATCAAAGAAATAAGGTCTATTTTCGTTTGGCAAATCAAGGAATAACTTTGAAATAGTGATAATTTTGAAAGAGTGATAGAATATTGTATTTTTTTGAAGAGTGGTAGAAGAGTGATATTTTTGACTATTCGGAAGAGCGAAAATATCATTTGACAGTTGTTAATCAGAATAGTTAAAATATAGATAATTATGATACTAACAATGATGATGATGATGATAATAATAATAATAGTAAAATAATAATAGTAATAATAATAATGATAATATAATAATAATAATAAAAAATAATGATTATAATCCATAATCATAATCATAATCATAATAAATAATAATATTCATAGTTGTAATCATAATAATATAATAGAAAATAATATAATTATAATCATAATAATATAATATAATAATAAATAATCATAATTCTAATAATATAATCATAATATAATAATACAATACAATATAATCAAATAATAATAAAATAATAATCATAATCATGATAATAATAATCATAGTCGTAATCATAATAATATAATAACAAATTTTTTAATCAAATCATAATATAATAATAATAAATAATTATAATCATAATAATATAATTATAATATAATCATAACTATAATAATAATATATTAATATAATATAATAAATAATAATAATAATAAATAATAATCATAATAATATAACCATAATCATAATATAATAATAATAAATTATAATCATAATTATTATAATATAATAATAATAAATTTAATTATAATATAATAATATAATCATATTTATAATCATAATAATATAATAATAAATTTAATAATAATAATAATAATAATAATAATAATAATAATAATAAATAAATAAATAAATAAATAAATAATCATCATCATATTAATATAATAATAATAAATCATAATCATAATTATAATATTATAATATAATAATATAATATAATATAATCAAATAATAATTATTATTCCGACGAGAACTAATCCGATATACCATCTATAACTTGATATACCGGATTAGCACTATTCTGCATTCTTCTACTTAGTCTAAAATTCGTTTGGCAAATTAATTTATCGAAATAATTATTCTATTTCAACTTTTTTCTGTTCCACCAAGTGCCAAACAAATTGTTAGTGTTCACAAATTTAAAATCAAATTTATCAACCGTCAATAAGTGACGGAGCCACATTATAAATATTGATGTCAAATGATACCACTAAATTTAGCAAATTATTTTATAAATTTATACATTTAATTATTCTTATTTATAATGATCTTCAAAAAATATATATATTGATGTCACTGAATATATTTCTACTTTTACTTCCGCCAATACCGTCAATTACCTACTAATTTCGCTCTATTTTTTTCTTAATTATTCTTTCTGTCGCGGCGTGAGGTTGTCCCCAAGAGATGCTCAGATAAGATAGGATCACAGAAAAATCATATGAAAAGTATTATAAAAATATTGTTATTGATATAGATTTTATTATATATATTAAATAAATTTTTATACGTATTAATAACTTCATGTCTTCATTATACCTCTCACTATATATAATATTTTTTATTCAGCTTAAATACAACTGATATACATAATAATGAAACTCATATCAACCACAATATCCGCTCCCAAATCATATATCACGGAAAAAGAGCTCTTTTACTCGAGTCAACATTATGTTCATGACAAAGACGTACTAATTCGACGGATGAAACAAAACTTAAAATTAATTTTGATCCCAAGACACACCCCGCTTTCTTCAAAGACGCTGTAATGCGTCGGTGCGTGACAGCTGCGAGCCTTCCAGAGTCATGATCGGATTGGCCGAGCCAGATATGAAAAAAAGACACCGTGCGGTGTGTTCTTGGAAGTTAGCACAGGAACCGGAGTGTTAAACAACTCATTCCACCGTTTAAACATTTGAATGCGACACAAATGATCCGTCACCCATTGGATTCTCTAACTAGCCGTTGATCCTCGCAAGTGGCAGACGCTTTCCCCAACGGTTACATCCCTCCCTCTCTTCTTCTTTCAAATACTCATCTCCTCCACCCCTTTACCACAACCTCTCTCTCTCTCTCTCTCTCTCAATACAGCCAAACCAGAATATCCAATCAACAATGGGGTTTGCATCGAGATCTTCGAGCCCATCTCTCCACTGCACGCGCAAGGCCTTTCTCCTCTCCAATTACATCCTCCTAGGTGCTGCTTCTGGTTGCATCTTTCTCACTCTGTCCCTGCGCCTTATCCCATCACTATGCGGACTCCTCCTCATCTTCCTCCACTGTCTCACTGCTGTCTCAGCTGGTTTCTCCTGCTCAGTCGGCCCTGCCTCCTCCCACATGGCACAAACAGCAATTTCATCTCTCACTGCAATATTTCAAGGTGCTGTTGCCTTGATGGCACTGACCCGTACTTCAGATTTTCTGACAGAACTGAAATCTTATGTGAGAGAAGAAGATGCTGAGGTGATACTAAAAATGGGAGGTGGGCTTGGTCTACTGTTGTTTGTGGTGGAGTGGGTGGTGCTTGCCTTGGCGTTTGTGCTTAGGCTAGAGGGAGAAGGAGATGGGGTACATGGAAGCAATGTGAGGAGCTCTAAAGTGGGGAATGATGACGAATTGAAGGATTGGCCTTTTCCATTCCAGATCTAAGTTGTAATGTGGGAGGATGTTTTGGGGAACTGGGATTTCTGTCATTGAAGTCCTTCCTTTAGTCTGATATATATAGTCATAATGATCGAGGTATATTTCTGATTCTGTTGTTTGTTGATTCTTTTGTTTCTTTTGTGTAATTGGAAACATGAAGTGTATTAGTAAATCTGGTATTAGTCGCAGCAGTGTAAGGATACATTTCTGTATAATGGCAAATTTATAATTATGCTGAATTGCTACTGAATGTTTTCTGATTTGAACTGTAGATTTGATAATACTGTTCAGTTGAAATCTAGCATATTCTCTTCTGTCAATATTCCATATTTGTAATATTTTCTAAACAAACCATTTTTAAATCTGTTCTTTGTTTGCATAATTTTTAAAATATGCCAGTTACTGTAATCAAATTCAAAACTGCAAATCTAAGTAAAAAGCACAGAAAAGTTATACACGGTCACAAATTGACTAAACAGTAAATCCAGCAGAGAAAAAAGAAAATCAACCAATCCTAAAAAGAATAGATAATTGTACAATCAAACCAGTACAAAAGAAAATATCAATCCTAAAAATCAATTCACACTTGCAACAAATTCAAACCAATGCAGTCAGAAATAAAGAAAACCAAACAACCTGAAAAGAAGTATACTACCTGAATGGTCTTCTGCCGACCACCACCGGCATAGAGACAGCTGAATCAATACTAATCCCGCTAGCAACTGACAGCGTCGACCGATGCCTCCTTGACACCTCAGATGGCGCATTGCTGATCCTCTCTGATGGGGCTGTTTCCCTCCAAAATGACCCCTTTCCCCATTTTATACCTTGGCCTATCCCAAAAGAGAAGCGCCTCTTATCCTCGTGCTTTTCATGTACGCTGGCTTTTACCTTTGCCTTGGCAGACACAGTTGGTGCCATGTAATTCGGAACAGTAAAAGGGGGGCAGCTAGTAAGGCTGTTATCATCCCTAATTATTTTGTTGGGCTTGGTCTTTGGTTTGAGTTTGGGCTTTGAGGAACTAAATTCTTGCAGGGGCGAATTAAACTCATGTTGGGTTTGAATTGGGTACTTGATTTTTGGTTTTGAACAGGATTCAGCAGGTTGATGCAGGTGATGGTCGAGTGGTGTGTTGAACTCGAGCTGGATTTGAATAGGATGTTTGATTTTTGGTTTGGAATGGAATACATCAGGGGAATGACGGTTGAATGGTGTGCTGAACTCATGCTGGATTTGCGTGGGGAGCTTTATCCTTGATTTGACATATGATTCATCAGGAGGGTGACGGTCAAATGGTGTCCAGCTCCATTGGTTCGCACCTGAATGGAGATCAGCAAGGATTGCAGTAGCTGCGGCAGGCGTTGCCTTTAGTAACTGCATGAATGTGGAGCAAATGAAATTAACATAATTGAAAGAACTAATGTTTTTGACATCTTGGAAGTACTGCTTGAAATTGAATCAGATCGATAATAACAAGGTTGAATTGTATAATAGTATAAAATTAATAACCTGATGAGAATAAGCATATGCTAGAGCTCTCTCCCTTTTCATGACAGCCTCGACCTTTCTTCTCGTCCTGACTTCCATTTCCTCTTTTGTAAGCACACTATCATTCCATGAAGAGTCCGGCTGTATCAGAAAAAACAAAATACATTATTAGCTATTCATTCCATATACAAACATTTTGTGTACTGGCATTGATATATACTAATTAGAACATTACCAACATAATACAAATCCTGATTAAGTACACCATATTGAAACTGAGATTCATCACACCAAAATTTACTATGTAATTGATGCATCGTAGTAAAGCATTGCGAGATAGAAACCAGAGTAGCATAATTCTAAATTGGTATTTCACCATCCTTTATATGAACTATATTGGTAAAGCATCGTCAGATAGAAATCAGAGGTAGTATACTTCTAAATCAGTATTTTATTATGTTAATTGAAGGATATGCCTTGATCAATTTAAGCCTTTAAGAAAGGATTGTACACTTAATTCCCCTAGTGTCCGCTGTGTCCTAGCATATATAAACTAGGAACATGATTTGAAACAAATAATTGCTCTGAACTGATAATAACTAAAAGTTTATTACCAAAATGAACTTCGACTTCACATCTTAATTTTGTAAATAGCTGGACAATTTCAAATAGAACAGGATAGCTTTAATATCAGAAAATTTTAATATTACATGGTGGCAAAGGTGAATTGGTTGAAGAAGTTCATTTTTTTTTCAAGAGGATGTGAATTGGTCAGACAAATTCAGTTTTCTATTTTACAGAGGATGGAGGTACATGAGGTGGAAAAAAAGAAAGTAAAAGCATATTTAAAATGTATGTTTGGCATTGTTTTTTTTTTTTGTTGCAATCCATTTTTTTTATGCCTCTCACCTGAGTGCACCACCGGCCAAATATGCCATCAGTGTCAGACATGGGGTGAGGCTGAGATGCTCTGCTCTCCATCATATCCACCCTTCTTGCATGAATTTGTGTTTGAACCTTAACCAGCAATTGCATGCACTTCAAGGCTTCCATTGTCTGGCGCTTGATGCCATGCCCTCGCATCATTGCCTGCAGCCTTATTAGCCCCTTCAGTGCTCGATAATTCCTCCTAGCCTGTATAGATAAAGAAGTCACATATAATGAATGACCTGTGGCCTAAGAAATGACTGTGCACATGGGATCAATCAATTTTAAGTGGAAATAATATATTATTGACCTCAAATCTAACTCACCAAATACCCTCGAAATGCTCTTTGGATTTTCAAAGCCGATGAATGCGCAATGTTTGCACTTATTTTTGGTCTCCGTATTTGCACCATTTGAGCTTTTCTGGGGGCCACATTGGTTTCTCTGTGGTGAAAATCAGTGTCATTCTGCGTCATCTGTAGGTGGACTTGATGCCCTCTTTTTTGCTCTAGCTCCCTGTCTTGATCTTCAACTCTAATACCAGGAAATTGAGGCAACCTATTCTGATCGACCTGTTACTAATAAACAAAATTATTTATGGTTGTAGCTTACGACATTACACAATACAACTTTGGTAGTACTTTTGGTTATACTACATATTTAGTATCTTCATCGCTCAATTTTGGACTTTTACTGTTCCAGAACTTGTTGTTTTGATTTTTTTCTCCCCCCCCCCCCCCCCACTTTTCTTTTCTACTATTTGTGATAGGTTAACTGAGACATAAGTAAGACCATATAATGCTGAAACATGAATATAAATGATCGAAATCTTCTGAGTTCTCTAGTTAGACACCCAAAAACTCCCTATAGTGAGAAATACGGTACATTGCTAAATATACAGAAGAAGCAAGTAATAAAATTGCTCAGTTGTATCATCACCTGTTGGATATGATGAAGTATAGTTGAAGGAACTTGATGTACCATATTATGATATGGATCCCCATGACTGTACACCTCTGTTGATCTCCTGTTATGATATGGATCTCTCTCGTGCTCGATTGTTCTCCTATATCTGGACTGGTATTGAGCTATCTCATTTTCAACTGATCTCCTATTAGAAGGCCGCTGGCGGTGTCTCTTGTATGGTTCTTCTAAATCTTTGTCAGCATCACCTAATATCTTTTCAATGCTACTTGGCTCTCTGCAGAGAGGGATGAAGGTGTTTATTTCACCATTTTTGGGTTTCCCAAAGACCCATTTCTTTTTGTCCTTGGCATCGTTCTTTTCCACATGAGCCTAAGTCATTAATTTGTATTAACCTTATTAGAGTTAGAATTCACCAAAACGTTCTATGAAAGTTGTACTGATTCCATGCAATTCCCTTTTAAACATTCTGAAGCTTACTAATCCAACCCTTTATATTGATTTCACTTTCTTTAGGTCAATAATTGTTCTGATGGAGTGCATCTTCATATCATCATAATATCAATAGTCATTAAATAATTAGTTCTTTGTCTTGCTCTTAATCAGAGCAAAGCTATTTTGTTCAGTATATTTTGTTGGCCAGCATTGACCTGTTAATTTGATAAAAAGGAATTGTGATAGAAAAGAAAGAAAATTTGCTGATTACATGACAAACTTACGATCACAGGCTTTTCTTTGGAACTTCCTGTAAATGCTCTTTTAATGGCAGAAAACCAATTTCCTTTCTTCCCCATCTCGTTTGCATCAGTACCTTATTTCTTCTCGGTGGACTGATCAAATAAGGAAAGAAAAAAAAATCAGAAAGTGGTGTTTTCCCCTTCTTTTTTATGTTTACAAAATGGGGGCATTTTCAATCTCAATTCAACTATAGCTGATATCTTTGATATCATAAACTATTACCAAATCAAGAGCAAGAAAAATATTTGCAAAGTATCCTAGTAACGTAGGATTTTCTAGAAGGACAAAAAGGAGAGGGAAAAAGTGTAGAGAAAGGAGGGTTGCTAGTTGTTACCTTGGCAAAATCCTGAGGAACCATAGGATACAGCAACATAAAGAATGTAACACCAGACCTTTAGATATAGAGTACACCTCTTAACCTACACATGTTGCCATGTTACTTCACTGACATCAGACATGAGGCATTTATATCGCTTGAGCAACCTCGTTTTCATTTTTTAGCTCTTTTAATGAGAGACATGATATAGAGTTCTCTCTTGCAAGCATTCTCAACAGAGATATAGATATATCCCTTTTGAGTGATTCCTTTTCAAACATATTGTTTCAATGATGGTGAATAATGTGGCCGCTTTCTCACTCCATTGGGTCCATCCACCCACCTTTGCTTGGTTATAAAGTTATCTTTTATGGCACCGTGCCAACAGAGAGAATTGAGGTATCATCTCTCCGTTTCTTACCTCACTAGAGACGTTAGTTTCTACCATCAATTTTCTAGTAACTGCTAGCTTTCTTTGATAACAGTCTACATATATTGCAAGTATACACGGGTCTTGAGCAGTTTAATTAACTTCATCGAGGTTTGCTCAGTTTTCATCTTATAGATATGTTGATTTCACTCTGAAAATTCGATTAATTAATTAACAAAATTAAGTTAATTTAATAGTGCTCAACTGTAAGAAATTAAGATATGACTATGTAATCAGTTTAGTTATTAATTAAGACAATAATTTATGTATACAAGTTTAATACAAAGGGATATCACTTTGTGGAGAGGAGCAATAGGCTAAAACAAATCTTTATGTACATTCTTATATTTCCCTATCACCTGCAAACTCTTTTTGTTATTTAATAAAATATTTAAATAATTGTGCCCTACTTCTAAAAAAATTCCTGTATGGAAGGTAAGATCAAAATTCAATTAGAAAATTTTAAGTGTATATTTAAGTTGAGGCTTAAGATATGACTACAATTAAAGTTTAAAGATTTGAATCTTCGTCCAAAAAAAGGAACTAAACATCTTAATTAATATGTACTTAGATGCTCAATGTATTCTAAATGAAGGTTTGTCAATGATTTAACGTTTGCAATGCTTGGTAGTGGATGCCCTAATAAATCATATGAAGTTCAGAATTTAATTTTATATAAGACTTGCAATTGTCTTTGTCGAAATTGTATATAAACCACATGCGCAGAGAAGTTGATGGTTGAACTTGACAAAATATTTCCGGATAAACAAAATCATTTTTTATTTTAAAAGTACTTTGCCTGATGTAATCAGGAAGAAGGGATGTATCCATTGTTAAATAACTGGAGAATATTGGATCCCTGCGTGAGATTTACATGGTAAAGGTTAGCACAAAAAAATGGACCAGCAATTAATAGGAAACAAATAAGTAGTGGTTTTCGGCATATATTCTTGGCTTGGACTGGCGTTCGGTTACTATGAGATTCCAAGAAATTAAAGAAAAATCAGGAATATTCATATCAAGTGGAATTTGATTCTATATAGTTTTGAAATTAAACGAACTAGCATATGTTTTCCAGTTTAAATTTGATGCATACTAAATTGTACGGCCATTATTCCATTACTCATGAAGTCAGAAAAAATAGAATTTTTTTGAATGAGTCTTAAATGTTAAATTAAATATTAAAATCAATAGAAAAATTACTGCTATGAAAACCAGCAGGCAAACAACATAATCAGTATTAATTATTATCTCTATTTTAACGGCATATTAATTTTTGTAAAAAGACTCAGATATGATATTTCGTCGAACTTTTTCTTTTCTAGTACATGATTTTTCATATTTTACATTGAAAATAATGTATGAATTAATTCTTCAAAATTAAAAATGTACAAAGTGGATAGTTTTTTCCAAAACGAAATAAGAATTAATCATGAACTGGACGAAGTTTCAGTGAAACTACTGGACGATCAATATTATATATCTAAAATACTATATATACGTACATTTAACTAAGACAATGATATAATACATCATAGCCACATTTTTATTGTAATTTTACTGCTATGAAAATTATATATAAAAAAAACTCAACTGCTATAAAATTACCGTCTGCTACAAAACTTAACAGAGAAGAACAATCTAGCTTGCCTTTCTAAAATTAATCCCCTTTTTCTTTTAAGAGAGCGTAGACTATGAAATTGACACTCGCTTGTAAGCTACTCAAGAGAAAGAAGCTTAATTTACAATAAACAACAAAGTTCTTGAGGTTGGTAACTAACCTACTTAAACTGCAATAAAAAAAAAACAAAGTGCTTGAGGTTGGTAGCTAACAGCTCTATGTTTAGCCTTCTTGAGTTCTTTCCTTCGTCAAATTTTGTCTCAATCAAAATCATATTATTGTGGCAAGATAAGATCCGAACAAATTGTGACGGATAATTTTACGTTTTGCCCTTCTTTAAAAACATTGAAACAAAATTCTTTTCCTTCTAAATTATTCAACAAAATATCTTTATAGCCCCTTTTCCCCCTTCATCCAATTATCTCTCTTTTACTTTTCCTCCAAAATAATTAATAAAATGTTTTGTTTATCTTTTCATTTAGTCTCTTTCATTTATACACTCACATTTTCATATAAGAAAATGATATATTTTTATTCATAATTTTTTACGATAATACATATTTAAAAAAATATATAGTTTGAGTAATTCAAACCTAATGCAATATGACACGTCATAAAATGAAAAATAAATTTTGTTTAACAAGGGATTTTAACTTGTAATAATATAAATACAAAAATATGTATAGTTTCATCATTTTATATTAAATTTTATTAATAAATTTCATTGATCTATAATATTTCGTGTCTCTTGAGCCTTTGATTATTAAACTAAAAAAATCATTCTAGTTTGTTTATATTCATTAATTATATATTTTAAAACGGTCACTGGCATATTGGATATGTGTCATAACAAATAAGATTATTATTATTATTCTAAATATAATAAAATGAAAGGAAATAAATGTTTTCTTTATAAATCTTAAAAAACTAATGAGAGATATAAAAATTGTAATTCAAATATATATTAAATAACCAAGTCAAGAAAATTATATCATGATCACATGTAGAAAAAAATATGTCAATATTGCACATATAAAAGATTAAAAGATTGATTTTTTTAATTTTTCTGTAATTAATAAAATAAATATATTGAAATATTGAATTATTGTTTCACCTTCAATATTAAAAAAACTAAAAAAAATTCAAAAATATTATGATTACAAATTCTCTTTATGAATTTATAAGGAAAGTGAGAGTAACAACCTATATATTACAAAGTATATTATTACAAGTTAAAATTCCTTGTTAAATACAATTTATTTTTATTTAATAATGCATCATGTTGCATTAGGCTTAGATGATTTAAATTATATATATTTAATATATATATAATATTGTTAAAAGTCTCATAAATTAAAATTTGAGTGTATAAATGAAACTAATGAAAAATAAACAAAGTATTTTGTTAATTATTTTTGGATGGAAAGTAAAATAGGGGTAACATGGGTTAAGGGGAAATGAGGATAAAAATGAATCCACATTTTGTTGAATAATTTAGAGAGGAGGACATTTTGTTTCAAAGTTTTTTTTTTAAAAAAAAAAGAGTAAAATGTAATTGCCCCATTGTGACTTTGTCGTTTCCTGGCAAAAAGCCTGAATAGATAAAGCGTAAAAAGTCAGAACAGATAAAGCGTAAATGTAATTGCCCATTGTCGACCGACCAGTTTGAGTTATAGAATATAAAACAATAAAATAACGGAAGTGTGAAATTCATACAACTAATAACTTTGGAGTTTCAATAACCGTAACAAATAATTTATATTCTTTTTAAAGTATTTTCCTGTTATTTTAAGTGTTAATTGCATAATTGGGGCTAAACTACGGATATGATCTAATCTAGGCTCGGTTGCATTATTAGAAGACTCTTAGGTTTAATTCATGCATGTGTCAGTATCAAAATGTGAGAGCACTTACTGTTTGAGTCTTTTGACGCACCAGTCCAGACTATTACAATGCACTATTTGAGTTTTATTTTGGTTCTTTGAAGCCCGTTATTGGTTGTTGTGCATAACTTCATTCATTAAGGCCTAATTTTTGTATCTCGGTTAAAAGAGGCCTTGCTCAACAAATTTGAACCAGTTTATGCTATGCTACTTTAGGAACGTTACAAAATTTGGGTTCGCAATATTAATTTGACCTGATCTGATCCAACTGATCTAAAATGGTCCTGATCATTACGGGGTCTGGCTAAGGTGTTACTGTGACAAAACACAAAAGATAGAAGAAATTCTTTTATGCTCGGAAAATGAAGAATAGGAACTAGGAAGAGAATTAATTGGAGAAATAATTATCATTGCTGAGATACTTTAAAAGAGTGAATATTTGTAGAGGTGATTTGTAAGGATCCTTGTTAGATGAGAATTTTACTATTGTTATTATTATTATTTATCATTTTTATTTTTCTATATGTTGGATGACAATTTTTTTCATCAATGACCGTCTACATATAAAAATTACACTACCAGTCCATTCTTAATATCTTTTTTTTTAATATCTCATTTACACGAAAATATTGTTTTTGTGTAACTGTGTTTTAAGACTTTCAAAAGGGCCTTACAAAAATCAGGTAAAACGTCTCATTTTAGTAAATTAGATTAAGTCCATAAAGGATATCTTTTTTTTTATTGACTCAACCTGCAATTTAGAAAATGATTGTCGCCTTGTCAATAGCCAAAATGAATGATTTGTAGAACCCATAACAACTATAGTTTTGGCAATCTTTGCAACAAATTTTATATAAATTTATTAAAAAAGCGAAAACTAAAAAAAAATCTAAAACCTATGAATTAATTGTGTTTCAAGTTTCATATAATTTAAGTATCATTTGATATTTCATAATAATAATTAAAATTATGTGATAATTTTAATAGTCATTGATGTAATATCACATGACACTCAAATTAAACTTGAAATAAAATTAATCCATAAATTTTAAAATATGTTTCTTCAATTTTCTTCATTTTGATTTTTTTTTATGAAGTTGTCAAAATATATAGTTGCCACTCATAAATAATTATTTTCATATGAAAATATTGTGGCACTGAGTAATTCACGCTTTTGGATACGTAAAACTTCAAAAAGGATGAGAACATTATTTTTGTACTTTCTTCGCTAATCGCTACTATGAAATAAAAAAACATATATTATATCTATGTTGTGTGGGTGTTGGATATCCGATACGATATAGAATCAGCAATACGGAAATTAAAAAAAAAATAAAGATGCGCCGATACGTTATATATAATAAATTTATATAAAATTAAAAGAATATTATATTTTATATAAAAATAAAAACAAAAAGTAAGAAGATATATATATAATAGAAAAGGACCCGTATGCAGTGGCAGTTGCTGTGGAGGCAACTTTCGTATCCAAGTTCGAATCTAATCATGTGTTTT
Organism: Schoenoplectus tabernaemontani; assembly: GCA_037127355.1. Taxonomy (NCBI): domain Eukaryota; kingdom Viridiplantae; phylum Streptophyta; class Magnoliopsida; order Poales; family Cyperaceae; genus Schoenoplectus; species Schoenoplectus tabernaemontani. The sequence goes on along the minus strand of CM073750.1, from coordinate 14,055,759 downwards.
TGAGTTTTTAAATTTATTTTTAGCGAATTTATATGATCGAATATGACAACGCGTGCAGCTTACCGAAATACTTTGAAAGTATGTGAGACATATCCTGGAGGGTCTAGAATGTATCGGGAAGCGTCTGGTATGTATTTTTGATCGAATTCATCAATTAAAATTATGTCAAAATTATCAAATATTTAGATACGTCAAAAATATCGGATATATATCATATATAAATTATATTTACTTTTGTATTGGATAATATGGGTAAAAGGCTGAATCTGATAACTTCATTAATTATATACATCATAGATAGATAGCGTTGAGTTCAGTGAGGAATTTTTATTTAAACAGCTCAAATATAAATTTTAACTACACTAACGGTCTAAGAAGCAAGTTATTTTCACAAATAGTCCAGCTAAGGACGTGAGTTAAACTCATACCCTTGAACTCATTATTTATTTGCCCGCACTGTCCGAGCAAAACTTTTAACCTAAAGAGCGTGACCGGAATCAGCTCCCTTCAATCATTTTATTGCCCCGAACCCACATGTCAGTGACAGAAAAAACCTAAGGGCGTAAGTTGAGTTGAACTCACGCCCTTCAGCCCTTTTTTTCCGCTTCTTTATTTTCAGCCGACCCCATCTCTCTTCTCTCACATTTCTTCTCCTTCCTTCGCCTCTTCCGATTTTTCTCTTCACACCCCTTCATCTCAAACCCTAAATACTTCAAAATTCACTAAAAAATTTCCCACAAACCCCCTATTTAACCCCTTCCATCAATTCTCTCACACCATCTCTCTCTATTCCCCTCTAATTCTCCCACTAAAACCCTTCTCATCTCTCACCATTCAAACCTCCATTAAAATTCGGTTCTAAGAGTTGAAGATCACCATTAGAAGCCGATTTTGAAGTTATAATTGAAGAAAAAATATCATAAGGTTAGCAAACTATATTAATTTCTAATTTACTTAATTCATTTTGTTAGATTAAGAGATGATGTAATGTGATGATATTTAGTAATTTATGTTGTTAAAAAATGTATTATTAGAATTAGCATTTATTTGATTTAGAAATGTAATGGGATTAGAAATGAGTGTTTATTTGAATTAGGGTTTATTGGAATTATGGTTTATTTGAATTATAGGGTTTAGGGTTATGTATGTAATGAAAATTATAACAATGTTGATATAAAATAGAATTCTATAATTTCCTATTGTGGTTATAAATGATATATTTATCATTAATATTTCTTATTTTATTTATTATATATATATATAATAATTGTGTAAATATTATAGCAAAAATAATTATAGTAATGATAAATATAAGATTTTAAATTGTGTAATAAATAGTTGTAAGCTAATTTTGGTAATTACTTAATTTATAGAAATGACTCGAGGTGGTCGTGATCGTGGTCGTGGTTGTGAGCGTCATGATGGCGCAAGGGAAGCTTACCAAGATTCATTATTGACAAGAAATGAGACTCATACGTCAAATCGAGCCTATCGGAATGTAAGTTTTATTTAAGTTATTTACTTATCATTTTATATTGAAAAGAAAATAATAATAGTTAGTTTTATTGAATACAAGAGTCACACGAATGAGGTTCACGCCGAATGAACAAATAATGTCAATACTTGAAAGATTTGGTTTGGATCGGCTAGCAAACATCGACACTATACAAATAGATTGAGACTTGATAAGTGCAATTATAGAAAGATGGAGACGTGAGACTCACACATTTCATCTCCCTGTCGGTGAAATGACAGTGACATTAGAAGATGTGAGTTGTTTGTGGGGCCTACCAATCAACGGGTATTTAGTCATAGGATTTGCAGATGATAATTGGGAGGAGGATGTGTTGCAAGCTTTTGGTCGTCTTAAATGGGCTTCATTTCGTCGACCGTCAGGTACATATCACATGAGTACTAATTGGTTGTGTGAGTCATGGGTTTCGGCTCGAGAAAATAAAAATGAAAATGATATAAGTCATCCTCGTGCTAGATTGCTTGATAATGTTGGTGCTCAAGAAGTTGGGTATTATGCGCGTGCGTATATGATGGATTTATTTTCTTCTGTTATGTTTTCAGACCATTCTGGATATATTCAGACAATGTATCTCTAATTTATACGCAATATTGATAGCCCCCTCGGTATAGTTGGGCTTTTGCGGTACTTGCACATTTATATAGAGAGTTGTGTGAGACTTCAGAGAATGATGCAACAGAGATATCAAGACCACTCATGTTGTTGCAAATGTGGGTTTGGACCCGATTTCCCTTGGGAAGACCGACCCCTCACTTTTTACCAAATGATTTGCAAGGTGAAGCATTTGGGGCACGTTGGAGAGCGCCCCATGTGTTTGCAGATGAACCCCATAGAAGTATTACATTATACAGACGTTGGATCGACACCTTAACTGACAGTGAAGTAAACTGGTGGCCCTACCAGGATGTCATGCAAGAGTTACCAGAGGTATGTTGTTTTGACACTGAGTGTGAGATGTGGTTCTACAATGGACCTTTAATTTTATTTTGGATGGTTGAGTGGTATATCCCGGAAAGAGTAATGCGATAATTTGGTATAGAGTAATTTATTCCTCCTCCGCACCCAAACTTTTCAGATGAGTTACATAATATTCATCACGAGTCTCGCTCACAAATAATATGGGATGTAAAGCACACGGATTATGTTGAGTTATGGACGACACAAATGCAGTCCATTGTGTCGCGTGATGAATTATAGGATGTGAGGACATGGCACAATTATATGGCATGGTTTAATCGTGAAGGCATGCGGACCGTGTGGTGGCGTGGTTCGACCACCGCCAATATTCACAATCGTCCACCATCACCATCTGGTTCAAGATTACATTTAAACTTCTCAATGAACAGTGAAATAGTGCAGCAAATGATAAACTATTATTTACCCTTTTATTTCGTATCAAGTTTTATGATTTAGGGTTTATTTATTTATTATAATATTTCTTTGTTGTAGGTCATTCATAATTTGGCACTAGCAAGGGATGTTGTGGGAGTCTTAGCAAGCCAAGCAATGCGTACATTTACTAGACGCGTTCTACGCACATGTAGAGAAAACTTAGAGGATATTAACCAAGGAGCAGTTTTCAACCAATTCATGCAACGACATAACATACAGGAGGACGACTTTGAGCCGTCACTAGTCGAGAACATGCGTGTCCGTCCCAGAGACTATGGCTGGATGAACCAATTGCTTGGATCGAATTATGCTAGTTTCATGCCGGTTGGACCAATGTACCGATCGGAATCCGCACAACTTTCACAAGAAGGTGTATGGGAACATGGGGAATCTTCTAACCAAGGCGTGCATGAGCGAGGTGAATCTTCTAGTCAACCACCTACTCAAGAGTCATATTCTCAAGTTGAAGATCTGACACAAGGTACGCTCCAGAGCAGCGTCCGCGTAGGCAGGTCAGGCCTCGGGATGCATTTACTCCATCAACATATGATACGCATGGTCGTGGGAGAAATAGGGTCCGGGTAGAAATTAGGGTTTATTTGATGTTTGAATGAACTTTGATGTTTTATTTAGTTAATTAAGTACTTATGGCGTTATTTAGTTAATTGAACAATTTGTGATGTATTAACTACTTAAATGAACTTTTGTGATGTATTATCTTTTGATGATATTTATTTATTTATGTGTTAAATATATAATTCGTGTGATGTATTATTTGAAAGGGGTGAGTTTAAATGTATGAGTAATCAGTTGAACAATTGAAGCTTTAAGGGCGTGAGTTCAACTCACGCCCTTTAGAGGTGGATGCGTTCTGGAATTAGGGTTGAGAGTGAAAAGTTCTAAGAATGTGCTCTGGAACTAGGGTCAGAGTGAAAAGCTCTAAGGGTGTGAGTTCAACTCACGCCCTTTAGAGGTGGATGCGCTATGAAACTAGGACTACGAGTGAAAAACTCTAAGGGCGTGAGTTCAACTCACGCCCTTTAGAGGTGGATGCGCTCTGGAACTAGGGTTGGGAGTGAAAAGCTCTAAGGACGTGAGTTGAACTCACGCCCTTTAGAGGTGGATGCGGTCTGGAACTAAGGCTGCGAGTGAAAAGCTCTAAGGGCGTGAGTTCAACTCACGCCCTTTAAAGGTGCATGGGCCATTTCATTATCCCATATTACTATATAATACAATCCAAATAATCAACCTTTATAATAGACAATATAATCAAATTAATAAAGTACTAAATCTTTATAACTAAATAATAAAAGGTACAATACAAAAGTTAATTAGTAGATAATACAATCAATACTTAACTACCATATTAATAGATAATACAAAGCATCCCTTTGCATATTGAAATAGCGCAATCAAGCATCTACAATAAAAAATAAGTCATTAATAAAATTGAATAGCAAAAATAATGATAATTAAAAATGTGATTTTTCAGTAGTACCTTCATTATTCGGTTAGCGGTACAAGTCCTTCGACTATGTCCTTGTTGGTCACACCGTATGGATCTATAGGTGTATTTTTCTTGATTCATCTCATACATTTCATTATGGATTTGTATGTGTTGTCGGCGACCCGTCTGGATCATGTACATCGAAGGATCCGGAACAAGTGTGGGTCCTTCATGTTGTGGCCATGTTTCACGGTTCCCATAATAATAAAATTCGAGTTCCCATGTTGCCATAAATTCACTCGCATGGAGAAAAGGGACCACATGTTGGTTGTTATTTATTCCTTATGTTGCGCAAGCCGCTAACACATGAGAACAAGGTACACCTATCAATTATTGTTTTTGACATGTACATGTCCCTTCCTGAGTTTCTAGTCTAACCCAGTGCTTTTTTCCTCCTTTAATTTTTTTCCCCTCAATTCGTTCCTTAGTTATAATCTCATATTTTCGGACATCTCTATAAAGAGTGACTTTGTGTGTGTTTCCTTTTAATCGTCTTTTTTCTAAAAATATCTCCACCTTTCGGGCAAAAGACAAGATTTTCACTAATAATTTGTTCCTCTCTGGTTCTCATCTCTGCAAAATATTTGACCGACTTGTAAAATGTGATATCAATAATAGAGGTTACCGGTAATTCTCGGGCTTCTTTAAAAACATTATTAAGTGATTCAAGACCATTAGTTGTTAATATTTCTCAATGTTGATCGCCTTGGTCATAAGAATATGCCCACAGATCATAACGTGGGTCATGATTCTCATCGACCCTGCCAATATCATTTAACCACTTTACCGCTTCGGGGTTCTTTTGTTCTAACATTCTCATTCTCATTTGGAAATTACGTGGTTGATTTTGCCGAATAACAAACCTAACCCTCTTAGCAAGTTCCTAGTCTTTAAAATGACATTGAAAATTTTGACAAATAAGCCTAGAACAATACCTGTGAAATACCTCCCTAGCATCCTCATGCCAACCAAGATATGCTTCTCGAAAAACTCTTAAAATTGACACATGTCTATCTGAAATCACACATATCATCCTAGAGCCAATAACTTTTTGACGAGCAAATTTCATAAATCTCTCCCATGATAGATTAGTTTCCTTATCAAATAATCCAAAAGAAAGCGGTACCAGTTGGTCTTCGGCATCATAGTCGCAAGCCGTCATGAGTTCTCCTTTGTATCTACCCGAAAGAAATGTGGCATCGATCCCAATGACGGGTCTACAATGTTTAAAGGCTCTAATAGCCGGACCAAAAGCCCAACATACACCTTGAAAGAACCTATAATTAGAATTATTTGTTGGTATAGTGAACCACTCAACCTTTGTGCTCGGATTATTATTTTGCATTGCTCCCAATAATGAAACAATTAGATTGTAAGCTTGCTTCCAACCTCCAAATAACCGTGCAATTATAATTTCCTTCACACGCCAATATTTCATATAATTAACCTTGAAATGGTACATTTGTTCTACCATCACTTTAATATCTATGATTTTGTACTTCACATTGGCTTTCATATGCTCCCATATTAATGATGCTACGAAAGATGCTGTGATTTACGGATGCTCTAGTCTATCCTCCGAGATAACACATGAGTGTGGTCCTTTTCGTGTCTTTATTACAAAAGCATCATCATAACTTCGACGAATTGCATACAACCTCCATTTGCAATTTTGATTCGTGCATACAACAGTATACACTTGTTTGTTGGTCTTTTTAGTAAGAAATGAACGGTTTGCTTTAATATGAAAATCATGTACTACCCATTTCAAATGATCCTTGGTACAAAATACTTGGTCAACTGCTAAGTTATCATCGGTTGCATAATTCATATCATTAAAGTAGTTACCATCACAAATAAATTCTATAATTCCTTCTATGGCATTAAACGATGCAACTGGGTGTGAATCTGAGCGGTCCTTGAGTAACTATCCGGGATAGTTATCATTGTTATCCATGTTAAACTCTTCAACGATATCTTCATTGGTTTCCTTCATATCATTAAAATCCATAAAATTAAACTGTTCATCAGAGTAAGTATTACTAATCGGAATATCATCCGATGATATCATATGCCCAACTCTTTCAAAAGGGAAAATGTCATCTAATGTGATATTAAACTCAAATGCATCCGCATCTGCATCCACATCCACATCATTATTACAATCAGGAGATATGTGCATATGTGTTGTAGGATTTGGTGAATATGATGGTATTTGATGTTCTTCGTGTGGTGTGTCTCGACTGCTACTAGTAAATACTTGTGTTAATCTGGGTTGAGAATCACTTATTCCCGATTTAGATTCTGGGTCCACAAATAATTCTATTACCTTCCAATTACCCATATTTTCTACAATAAATCTCCAAGTTTCGTTGTTCAATAACTCAATCTCGGTAAAAAAAAATACATGGTGGGGGTGATGCATTGAACTTAACTCAAAATTTTAAATTAAATTGTATCTCTAAAAGTCCCAAAACTCTATAAATTTTATTTCTTAACCGAGAGAGAGTAATATCTTCATTTACCGTGAAATTCAATCTTAGACCTTGCGAGTAGAAAACCCCGAGATGTCCGTGTTGCACACTACCGCTCGTGAACAAATTGATGATGAACATTATCTAATGCTTCCTACATCACATTTTAAATTGAGAATATGAACTTAAATTAGAAAAATATTAGATAAGAGAAAAATATTACTCACAATTGAAATAAATGTGATGTTTTTAGAAGGAGAAAGATATTAGTAGATTTGTGAGTTTTTAAAAGGGGTTGGATGAGGTAGTAGAAGGAGAAAAATATTAGTAGATTTGTGAGTTTTTAAATAAATGGCAAGTAGAATGAGATGATTGTTGGGTTGGATGGGTAGTAGAAGGAGATGGAGAGTAATAAATGCAGCTGGTGGGATGTTGAAAATCGAAAGTCTTAAGGGCGTGAGTTCAACTCACGCCCTTTAGACCTGGGCCCAATTACAGCGAATGTTACAACTGTTACAACTTAAAAACAGTGAAAATGAAAAAGTAAGACATAAATACGGTAGGTAGACCTGAAGGGTGTGAATTCAACTCACGCCCTTTAGACCTGGACCCTAGCAGCCGACGTTAACAACGAACGTTACAACGGTTACATTTTAAAAAAACACTGGAAGAGAAAAAAATATGCTAAAGGGTAATTTCTTTCGTTTGGCAGTTGGCGGGCGGAAAAAATAAAGTTTTAAAGACGTGAGTTCAACTCACGCTCTTTGTTAGACCGTTTGTGAAAATAAATTTACTCTTAGACCGTCACTATAAATATTATCTAGTCTTGGACCGTTTAAATAAAAATTCCTTCAGTGAAGTGCTCACTTCCTCTCTTTTTTAAACCCTCCAGTAATGGCTGACAGTAGGCCCCACCGGACGCCAAAACTGTAAGACCGCAAATAACTCTGTTTGATCTCAGCCGTCCATACTCTAGGGTTTCTCATCGCCCGTCCAAACCCTTCAATATATTGCGGCTTATAAACCTCTTCTTACCTTTCTTCTCTTCTTCTCTCTTCTGTTCACCCCGCGAAGGGAGCCGCCGCTCGAAAGAAGAAGAAAAAGGAAAAGATGGTATGGATTTACCGCGAAATTATCATTTCTAGCTCCTGATTATCGTTGAAACTTCATTTTAGCTAAATTCTGCAATGCGTTCCAGTATATTCGCACCATTTTTTATGCTCGGTATATAAGTTTCTGCAATCGTACGGGAATGACCCATCCGAGCACAATATCGGCTTTTCTTCTTTCACCATTTCGGATCCTTGTGGTCTTCTTTAACTATCAATTAGATTACCTTGTCGATATAGAATGCTAGATGTATCGATTGCAGTTCAGTAGCTCAATGTTGGTCGTTGATTTGTAGAGTTACGAGATCTACTAGGTTATACTGAGATTTTACGATCATATTGTAATTTTTTGTGGTTTTTCGGGTTTGCAGATGTTAGTTTTGGTTTTCTTACAGCTGAAGCACATTACTTGGTTGAATAATTTTATCGATTTCTCTAATTCGTGTGTAGGTATTCGTCAAGGCCCAGAAGAGTAGGGCTTACTTTAAGCGTTACCAAGTCAAGTTCAGGAGAAGAAGACGTTTGTGCATCTTAACTAAAATCTGCATGATGATTTGAATTTTATGCATCTTAACTAAAATCTGCATGATGATTTGAATTTTATGCATCTTAACTAAAATCTGCATGATGATTTGAATTTTATTTGTTCTTGATTGAATTCTTTTCCTTTTGTCCGACAGAGGGAAAGACTGACTACCGGGCCAGGATTAGGCTCATCAACCAAGACAAAAACAAATACAATACTCCCAAGTACCGATTTGTTGTCCGATTCGTAAGCAACTGGCCTCTCTATTTATTATGTAATTCATAAACAATTTCATCCATCTGGTCATATAGAGATATTATTTTAGTAATAACAAATAAGCCAATATTCAGGGAAATTTATATTGTTCGCTTCTCTTTATTTACATGAATAGACCAACAAGGACATTATTGCCCAAATAACCTCAGCCAGCATAGCTGGAGATATGGTGCTTGCTGCGGCCTATGCACATGAGCTGCCACACTATGGTCTTGAAGTGGGCCTCACCAACTATGCTGCTGGTACGTCGTTGTTGTTGTTGCCATTTGAATTATCTAAGAAATCCTGTACCAAATTAAATGTTGAAAAAAAATGTTCTCTCTCATAAGCAAGAGATGTATTTCTTCGGTCCCAATAAGTTGCCTGGTTTTTCATTCATCTATCTCAATAAAGATTTTAGGAAGAATGTGGGGTAATAAGAAATTGTGTATAATAGGAGAAGGGAAAAACATAGATATCTGTGCATTAATTTTATTTTGATTGGGGCCATCAGATATTTTAATTACAGTTTGACTAAACATATTTACAACATTGTTTTTTTATTTTAGCTTATTGCACTGGTCTTCTCTTGGCTCGTCGTGTCCTTAAGAAGCTTGAGATGGAGGGACTCTATGAGGGCAACGTTGAGGTGTGCTGTTATAATGTGTTTCCCTTATTTTTGTTTGTTTGAAACTTGATGCTGATATTGTGGATTCCTTTATATGTAGGCTTCTGGAGAGGATTACTCTGTTGAACCAGAAGAATCCAGGAGGCCCTTCCGTGCTCTATTGGATGTGGGACTTGTCAGGACCACTACTGGCAACCGTGTTTTTGGTGCTCTTAAGGTTTGCTTTCATCTCTTTAATGTTTTCTAACTATCTGTATGTAAACCCATTTAATGATATAGTATCAAAGGTTCTCATGCTCAGTAAGAATGTTGCTCTGTATCTAAAACATTTCTTATGTCACTAAAGTGCTAGCTATCTGAACTGTAGGGAGCCTTGGATGGGGGTATTGACATCCCACACAGTGAAAAGAGATTTGCTGGCTTCAAGAAGGATGGCAAGGAGCTGGATGCTGAGGTGCACCGTAGCTACATCTTCGGATGCCATGTTGCTAACTATATGAGGGTCAGTACTGACCATATTTTTAATGTTTAGTAGATTTGTGTTCATTATTGCATGATAGTTCTTGTTCAAGGATGATCATGAAACAGATTTCCATTCTCGAAACATGTGCATATTCCTCCCTATTGTGGTGGTAAACATGAACCAATATCTGATAAATAATTCTTTTTAAGAGTATGGAAACTGATAACCTTGTCTATGTATTGGAAAAAAACATTCAAATATGGTGTAGATGTATCCTTAAAGGATAAATTAAACTGGCAAATAATTAATAATTCTTTTTAAGAGTATGGAAACTGATAACCTTGTCTCTGTACTGGAAAAAACATTCAAATATGGTGTAGATTTGTATCCTTAAAGTATTAATTAAACTGGCATCCAGAATGTTGCAAAACATATTGGGGATAAAACTGTCTGATTGATGTATTAGTCTTGGACATTTTTTTTCCATTTTTTAATTGTATGTTATCTGATGTGCAGCAAATGGAGGAGGATGAGCCAGAGAAGTACCAGGCTCACTTCAGTGAGTACCTCAAGAGAGGAATCACTTCTGATAACATGGAGGCCTTGTACAAGAAGGTCCATGCTGCCATCAGGGCTGATGCAAGCACTGTCAAGGCCGCTAAGGAGGCTCCCAAGGAGCATAAGAGGTAGTGCCCTGACCAGTTTTGTTTCAAAAAACAGTTTCAGTTACACAGATAAAAATATTTCATCAAAATGTTAAATTTGTGCAAGTAGAAATGTGTTTCATGGGGTAAATTTTGGATTCTGAACATGTAACTCACAGGATGGTATTGTCAGCTCATACACCAGAGGCAAACTATGTTCTAAGAAAATATGTTTACAGCAAGTCTGTTTACTGCTGACAGCATGAGTTACAACCTGGGTAACAAGGTTTTAGTATAGTAACCACTCACAAAGCAACCTTCTTAGATGCTTTTGAATGTCTCATGTATTATAAGGTTCTGACTTTTTTTTTCCGGAGTATTAGGTATAACTTAAAGAAGCTTACTTATGAAGAAAGGAAAGTTAGGCTCTTGGAGCGCCTCAATGCCATTAACTCATCTGGTGGTGCTGATGATGATGAGGATGATGAATGAACTAAGATCTTTTATTCTTGCTTCTAGTGTTTTCCTCTTTAATGTAGTTTTGTTTTATGGAAACCAAAAGACTAGAAGCGTGTTGGGTAATGTTTAGGTTTCTGGTTTTTTGTTTTTTGGCGAAAGAATATTGTTTTTATTGTTTTTAATCTGATCGGAGTTAGGACGACGGAATTTACAAAACCGCGAAGGCCACGCAGAATCGTTTTGACATTCAATTTTCGTTCCTAACCTTTGCCCTGTCAATACTGGGTGACTTTTATATGTAAAAAAATAAAAAAAATTGTGATCATGCAAAGAAACTTCAATTACAACAAGTAATTGAAATGAATTTTGGGAAAGAAAGTGAACTGGATAAAAGAAGGAAAAGAAAGCTGAGAACGAATCTCAATTTTCTGATATATTAATGGCAGTTTTTTACAATCAATTAAATGCTACTTATAGCTATCACCATCCTAACAAACACTACTAACTGAATTACAATGATTAATAGAAAGTAGTTTGGTAATTAGAAGTTCCTAACACGCTCTCCTGTTCTGCAAAATATTAATACAGCTTTAGGGTTTGTTTGGCAATGCATGGAATATCAAAAAGTAATAATAGAATTGTTATTTTGATGAATTAATTTGTCAAAATAATTTTAGACTAAGTAGAAAAGTGTGGAAGAATACTAATTTGGTATATCAAGTTATAGATGGTATATCGAATTAGTTCTCGTCGGAATAGTAATTATTGTTTGATTATGTTTTATTATATTATTATATTATAATTATGATTATGTTTTATTATTATTATATTATTATATTATGATTATGATTATGATTTATTATTATATTTTTATATTATATTATATTATTATATTATGATTATTATTTATTATTATGATTATTATTATATTATTAAATTATAATTATCAATATTATTATTATATTATCATCATTATTATATTATTATATTATGAATATAAATATAATTATTTTATTATTATAATTATGATTATTTATTATTATTGTTGCATTAAACACCTTTTTTGATTTGTCGATTTGCAAAACAATCTTGAATTTTACAATTTGTCTTGTTTGAATTTTGTGCAGGGATTAAAATGTAAATGAATTAGTGCACAAGAACCAAGACTAATGATGGGATACAAGAGCTTAATCAAGACTGTATTAGGCTTAGGTTTAATTAGATTTAAACTGTGTTGAATTGGTTAAGATAAATTGAGCTTAAACAACAAAGAAAAATACTTCTGCCCAGTGAATCGTTATAACGGTTCATCTCAATACTCAAAAATATTCTAAGGCGAAAAAGTTCTCAAAGAAGCTAAAGCGTATCGTTGTGTAACGATACAGTAATCATTGCAACGATTTATGACACGTATAACGATTTAGTGAATCGTTATAACGTTTCAGCTCAATCAGATCCAACGACTATCCTTTCTAAGCCGTTATAACGATTCCCAAACCGTTATAACGGTGCATGCCGAAAATAGTTTTCTTCGGCTATTTCAGAAGATTCATTTTAAAATGATCACCTCTCTCAACTGATAATAATCTGATCTATCTAGCTAAATCATTTTTTCAGAGAGCTTACTAGCCAAATACAAAGTGAGAGAGATAAGCCAAGAAATAGAAACACTCAATTATTTAAATTCTTGTTTAAACTCAATCTAGCTTTTCTCTATTCTCCTAACTTGATCATTCGTGATCTACTTTCCTTGTAACTTTTCTTGAGATGTAGTTCTCACATTTTTTAAGTGTGTTGTCACTTTTATTACCGATAAGCTTGACAACTCATTTTTGTGTAACGAACCAAGTTCTACAAGTGTAAAAAAAAAATTAGTGTTTCAGCTCAACCTCAATTATTAGAGGTTGGGAGTCCCGGAAACGTAGACGTTTTTAAGCCGAACTTCGTTACATCTTGTGTTCTTGTTTGATCTTTTTTTCTCTTATTTATTTGATTGCTATATTTTTGTGAGAATTAAATCGAATTAAATTATCTTCCGCTGTCATTACACTTGAACACTAAGCCGCAAATCGGTTTATACATTTCTACTTTAGATTCTTTACAATCTTACACTATTTTGACCTTAAATATCATTTTTACTAGAAGTATCAAAGTGGTATCAGAACAAGAGCTTAGTTTTAATTGTTTTATTTGTGATATTTTTAGTCCAAAATGATTTCTTTAATGCATATAAAATAACCACCAACTTTATATCTTAATTGCAAAATTTTCAACTTTTGAAAGAAATATATGGTGAACTACCTCAACATACTAGATTTTTGGGATGTTGTCAAACATAATTATGTACACATTATGATCCTAGCAACTTCACATTGACACAAAGATCAAATAACTAAAATCTAAAAATGATTATGCCGTCAATGTTATTTTAAATTCGGTTAGGAAAATGATTGCTATAGTTTTTGGTACTATCAAAATTGCTAGTGAACTATGGGAGACCCTATTGAATAGATTTGAGGGCAACTATCAAATGAAAATAACAAAACTAATGGGTCTAGAGTCCGAATTTAAAAATTTTTGTATACAAGAAGAATAGTCAATTGAGAATATATATTCAAGATTAATGTATATTTTAAATGAATTTGATGAAGTTGAAGAATTCTTGTCTAATTCTAAGATTGTAGGAAGATTTTTAAGGCAATGATGAGAAGATAAATATGGGAGAGCATTAAAAGCACTTTGGAAGTAATGCAAGACACTCTTGGCGAATTCACACATGAAGAAGTGTTCACTCATCTTCTATGCTTTGAGGAGAAGCTACGACAAAATAAAGAGCTCACACTAAAGCTAAAAAAACGCACTTCAAGCTAAAAAATCTCCACCGCACTACTATTCGAACAAAACATCATCTAGCTCATCTTCTATGAACGATCAAATCATTACAAAGATATTTGAAAGAATGCTCAATCTAGAGAATGAGCACAATAAAGAGCGAGATAAGAAAAGAATGACGTACATATACTTCTAATGTCATAAGGAAGTGTTAGTTAAGTGACCTAGAGGATCAATCATTTATGATTGTGCTCTTCTTTTATTTTATGTATTGGATGATTTATATCATTTTGTTCCTTGAGTTTTAATATTTTATAGATTATTTGAGTTGATGACTCGAATTGGTGCATTGATGATCGATTAATCATCAATCTCAGCATCATGATGTCACTTTTTCAGACATCATAATGTTCTCTTTTTAAAGTCAGCACACTCGCTGTGTTGATGTTGCAGTCTCAGTTATTTTCTTGGCAGGTGTTAGGATGTTCTTGTCTTAACTGTTATTAACTGACTACTCTGAGTGTTACATTACTTATGCAAAAATATTATGTTACTCTACACCCTTTGTGTGAGCTTATTTGATCACCTCTAAAATGTAAAAGTGTTATTGTATTTTTATTGACTCTTATTACTAAGATAATACCTTTATTATTATCCTGACAGATCTTAAGATTCATTCTTCAATCGTAGCTTCTCTCTTAGTTGCTTGATCTAATTGTTCCTCGCTTTTCTTATTAAATGAGATCTCCATCTTATCAAATCGGGCATCTAATGCCTCCAATCTCTCAATTACCATTTCAAGAGTAGCCGTATCGATTTTTGCCTTTTCGACCATCGATATCGATCCGTGGATGTGATGCGAAGCGCGTAACATGGTTTTGATATCAAGTTGTTATGTCCTTGACACAACAATGATGATCATGCAAAAAAATTACAATTATAATAAGTAGTTGAAATGAATTTTGAGAAAGAAAGTGAATTGGATAAAAAGAAGGAAAATAAAAAGAGCTGAGAAAGAATCTCAATTTTTTGATATATTCAATAATAGTCTTTTACAACTATTTATAGCTATCACCATTCTAACAAACACAAATAACTGAATTACAATGATTAATAAAAAGTAATTTGATAATTAAAAGTTCCTCCTAATACACTCTCCACTTTCGTGAAATATTAATACAACTTCAGCGTCCGTGTCTGGAGAAGAACGTAACAACCACCAACCAACAATTTCCAGCTTAATTGCTTTCTGCAATTCAACTCAATTGTCCAATTTTAGCTCATTCCTCGTCAATTCAATCTCTTCTTCGCTAATTCCTCTTGCTTCTGACCCTTCTCTTCACTCAATTCACCACTAGCCATGCTCCTTCACAGCTAGCCACTACCTCCATTGCTGATAGATTTTGAGCTTAGTGGTATTTCCAGTTCAACTTTTGCAAATCAGTTTTGATATATATACAATTCAGCACTTAACGTGTTCTATTCATCATTTTTTGTGTAATTTAAATCAATTCATGTCATTTTAGGTTGCAAAACATGTTTAATATTTTTAACTTGCAACATCTAATAAGAGTGGAAAAGGTATAAGTTTGTATCAGTTCATCATACTTTAGTATCAGGGTGAAAACAATGCAAACTAGGACTGACTTGTGATTTTGAACTTCACACTAAATCTTTTTTATTTAAGCAAGTTTAGACCATTTTCAATTATTCTTTATAAAGAAAAAATTGCGATTAAAGGACATGAGATAAATTAAGGCATTAATGTACCTTACATTTTATATTTTCATCTCAAATTTTAAATAAGCCTTATTTTTATGTGGTGTCAAAAATATAAAATAAAATACATGTGTCATATTTACAGATATGCTTAATTCAAATGCATTTTTTTTATAGCAGTCAAGGAAAAATACAAACAACAAAATATTTTGAGTTTTTATGAAAAATATAATAAAGAACTTATTCAAATAAAATAACAGTGAACTAAAGGGGTTATTTTGAATAACTTGTACTTCTACAAATTTTTAATTTAATGTCATTTTTAATCATGTTTTTAAGTGCTTCTGACCCAAAGGTCAAATCTGAAGTTAAAGAACCGTCAAAGTAATTAATCTTTTTGAATAGTTTGCACTTCATATTTTCACCTCATGCATTTAAGCTTTATTTACGATATTAATCAAGATTATGAAATAAAATATATATGTCATATTCACAGATTGGTATAATTTTCATGAGGTTTTTTAACAACCAAGTGAAAGTGTAATAAAATATCATTTTGGGTTTTTCATGAAAATGTGCTAACAACTCACTAAAACAAGATTACAATGATATTGGCAGGATCATTTTTGACAACTTTGATTTACAAAAAATTCTGATTTATGGTCTTTTATTGTGTTTTGATCAAGGTTTTAAATAGCGCGTTATTCGACATAAATTAAGTTTTGTTTAATTTTTTTTTGTACAACTTTAGATGTTCAAACTTATGTAATTATAATATTACAATCATTTTAATGAAGAAAATAATATAATTTATGATTATTTAGATTATTTTGAATAAAAAATTTATTTAGGTTTTAGGTATCAACGATATTTTCAATAGCAACTTCGAGTTTTTACTAATTAATTATAAATTTATAATTCTTTAATCAACTTAGTTACTCTATAAAAGTCTAGTTTATATGAAAATTAATAGAAAATATAGAGAACACATGTTGTACAATAGCTTCTGCTATAGCACGATAATTGTTTTTGAAACACTGTCGCCTGATGTGATAATTGTTATTTAGAATCTTGGTTTTTATCATTTCCTTCATCAGCACATAAAATTTCTTAGTAAATACAAAAAGAAAAGGAAATTTTCTTAATTTCCAGAATCTGAACTTGGGATGTTCACAGAAAATTCAATATATGCTAAAAAAATATGAAATTTTGTACAGACGTTTATTTTGGGTGTTTTTAAGTTAAGGCAAATTGACTAAGTATTCACATGTTTTTCTTTTTCTGTTAAATTTCGGCCTATTTTCACCATTTTGTGCCTTGGATTTTGAACAATAAGCACTGATTTAAGCTGTATACATGTTTTCTATTTGTAATGCAAGTTCAGAAGATGATTTTTACACAAAAGTCTAGTAAAGTGCAAATTTTACACATGGGTCCAGTTTTCATTTCGTTTGACAAATTAGTCATTTATTTGCGCTTTAATCCCTACAGGAACTTCATTTGCATGTTTTGAGTCTGTCTTGAACTAATTTAAGGCCCGGTTGGGGTTCCACTTGGTACCAATATTGTTAGCTTCAATACCGATCACTTTTCCTTTGTCAAACTGAATGCTTGAGCTTGATCCTTCTCCTAATCTTGCTTTCTTGTCTATTGAGAGCTAAATGACATGTTCATTAGTGAGAAATTCTATGTTTGACAGAGATTTTGAGATTTGCAGATTAGCATCGATTAATCGATACCGAATTTTAAAGCTCTCATTCTTTGTTTTTCAAGCTCATAGTTCACTGAAGAACATTAATTCATGTTCAATTCAAAGAATAATAAGGTCATTATTATTTTCACTATCCTCTAACCCGTTTCATGCTTAGATGCGTTCCGCGTCTATCCGTGACTGACCTAGATCCATCCCGTACCTACCTGTGATCCGTCTAGATCTGTCCCGTGTCTATCCGTACCTGTCTGTGCTTACCTGTACCTACCCGGATTCAGATCCGTGCCTACCCGAATGTACCCCTCTCTACCTGTACTATCCCTGCATGGAGACGGCGCTACATTGTCAGTTGCGCTACATAACAACGCGACATGAAGGCGGTGCTAGACTTTGAACCGGACCATCCCAAATCGCTTCGTCTTCAAGTCTCTAATTTAAATATAATCATATATGATTAAAGGAGTGTACGTATTTGATCAGACAAGGTGTTAATAGATTAGTGAGATCTTCATGCCTGATCAAAGGGGTGTACATAATTAATTGCGCAATATATTAATATAATTTTAGAGATGCAGCACTGTGTTACATGTCACAGCACGAACCGTAGCACTTAGCCTCAAGATCAACAGCCGGTGTTTATGTTATATCTAGGCCGAGATTTTTATAATAAATCTATACTATTATATAAAGCATCTAAAATTGGAGTGTCCATTTTTTGTCATGGTAATTTTTATTATACCCATTTTATCTCTCAATTAGACGGATACTATTTATTTTTGGTTGATCGAACGTATATGATCGCGTCCATTGATCCCATCTTTCTCTCAATTTCTTTCCCTTATATACTATTATTTTCATACTATTATTTTTTTTTAATTTAGCAACCTTGTGCATATTTGATAAGAAATTAACGGTGATAATATATATTAGAATAATTTACTTTTCTTGCCATAAAAATCATGAATCATTAACTCATATTGTGCAAAATCTCATCCAAGATTAAATATAGTCTTTATTATAGATTATCTCTATAATTTGGTGAATTTATAATTTAATATTAGATAAATGTGAATTTTTTTATCTTATAATATTTTAATGTTTAAATAAAAGAGTCTGCTGCAACGCGCGAGTATATAGCTAGTATAAAAAAATCATAATTTCAATAATAAGAGGGGATCAGTAGATAATGGGTTATTTTGACAATCTTGACAATGAACTCTAAATAAATATAAAAAAAATTTCAAAATAGAAAAAAAAATTATAGATGCATTTTTCTACCTGTGGATTGATGTTCATTCAAATTCATGCAATTTCATTATCGTTTGATAGTCATCAAATACCGTTAAATTGGAACCATTGTAAATTATATGAAAATTTGATGGTCTTTGATGGACTATCAAATGATAATGAAATTATATGAAATTTGAATGATCATCAATCCATAGGTAGAAGAACACATCTATAATTTTTTTTTTAATTTTTTTTATATTTATTTCGAGGTCCATTGTCAAGATTGTCAAAATAACCTATTGTCAACTGATCCCTTCTCTTCAATAATAAATATTAAATAATCATAATTTAATAATAAAAGTGAGTGACAACACACTCAAGAAAAAAAGTGAGCACTACAGTTCAAGAAAGGTGAGCACTACAGCTCAAGAAAAAGATTACAAGAAGATCACGAAGGATCAAGTTGGGAGAATAGAGAGAAGCTAGATTAAGTTTAAACAAGAATTTGGCTAATTGAGTGTTTCTATCCCTTAAATTATCTCTGTCACTTTGTATATGGCTAATAAGCTTTTTGAAGTAATGATTTAGCTAGATGGATCTTATACACAATCAGTGAGAGAGATGATCCTTTTAAAATAGATCTTCTGAAATAACTGAAGAAAATATTTTCGGCCTAAACCATTATAACGGTTTGGGAATCGTTATAACGATTTAGAAAGAATAGCCGTTGGATCGATTGAGCTGAAACGTTATAACGATTCACTGAATCGTTATACATTTCATAAATCGTTGAAATAATTACTGAATTGTTACACAACGATACACTCTGGTTTTTTTTGAGAACTTTTCTGCCTTAGAATATTTTTGAGTATTGAGATGAACCATTATAACGATTACTGAACCGTTATAACGATTCACTAGGCAGAAGCATTTTTCTCTATTGTTTAAGCTCAATTTATCTTGATCAATTCAACCCAGTTTGTGTCTAGCTAAACCTAAGGCTAATGCAGTCCTAATTAAGCTCTTATATCCCATCATTAGTCTTGGTTCTTGTGCACTAATCCATTTACATTTTAATCCCTACACAAAACTCAAACAAGGCAAATTATAAAATTCAAGATTATTTTATAAATCGACAAATCAAAGAAGATGTTTTGTATAACAATTAAAAATATAATTTATTTAATACTCATTAAAAAATCACGGTATATATAGGTGTTTATATTTAATCATATATGCTTTCATATTTAGTTGTTTATAACGCTACAAATGAATCAAACTAAATTGAATTCGAACTAAATCAAACTCTAACTAGATCAAACTTGAACTGAAATTGAAATCCAGACGAACTCAATTATTTTAATTTTTATATTATCATGAATAACTAGAATAATAATTATTTTATTAAATTTATAATAAAATTTGTAAAAAGCTAATATCATATTACTTTAATTATTAATATTATATTAATATTATATTAATTTAATTATTTAATTATTAATATTTTATTAGCTTAATTATTAAATTATGCATATTTTATTAATTTAATAATAAAATAATTATATCATTACATATATTATTAGCTAAATAATTCAAGATATATATATATATATATATATATATATATATATATATAACTACATATTGATTTATTGCGAATCAAACTTGAATTAGTTTGTTAAAAAGTTATCAACCGAATTAATAGAAAAATCTAATCGAACGAATCAAACTCGAGTTAAAATTGAATCAAGTACTGAATGAATTATGAGTTTTTCATCCACCATGGTTTTTTGAGTGTTGATGTCAAATCATAAAATATGAAAAATTATTAAAAATAAAAATATTACGGACAAATAAAAAGTATGGAGTGGAAAAATTATATATAAAAAAGTAATATCATTTAGGGAGGGAATCACTTGACAATCTTGATAATAGATCATCAAATAAATAGAAAATAAATCTTAAAAATAATATTTTTTTATAAATATGTTATTTTACTTATAAATTGATGGTGATTCAAATTTCATTTTCGTTTGATAGTTTATTAAAAACTTTTAAATTGAAATCGTTGTAAATTGCATAATATTTTGATGAGCTATCAAACAATAATGAAATTATATAAATTTTAAATCACCATCAATTTATAAGTAGAAGAATATATTTTTATATTTTTTTTCATATTTATTTAAAGATCTGAAAAGAAACCTGTGAAGGGATCCTTCCCTATCACATATATTGGTAGTGTTGTACTCTTTTTTTTTTTTTTAAAACAATCCAGTAATTGCTGTCACTACACTAGGACGCTCGAGACGAGAATCCAGACGCGAAAATATTGTCAGATCGCAAACTCCGTTTGATCTCAGCCGTCCATACTCTAGGGTTTTCTCTCCAAACCCTAGATAAATTGCGGCTTATAAACCTCTTACCCCTCCGCTCGTCTCCTCCTCAACCCCGCGAAGGGAGCCGCCGCTCGAGAGAAGAAACAAACAAGGAAGAGATGGTATGGATTTAGCGCGAAATTATCATTTCTAGTTACTGATTATCGTTGAAACTCCATTTTAGCTAAACTCTGCAATCCGTTCCAGTATCTTCGCTCCATTTTATATTAGTTCCCTTGTTTTTATAATCAGATGCTCGGAACGACCCGTTCTACCCAGTATCAGTTCCTTCTTTCACCATTTTGGCATCATTTGTGTTGATCCTTGTGGTCTTCTTTACTATCAATATATTACCTTGTCGATATAGAATGCTAAATGTATCTATTGCAGTTCAGTAGCTAAATGTTGGTCGTTGATTTGTAGAATTATGAGATCTACTAGGTTATACTGAGATTTTTACTGTCATATTCTAAATTTTTTGGTTTGTTGGTTTGTCGGATGATAGTTTTGGTTTTCTTACGGCTGAAGCACATTACGATTGGTGGAATAATGTTATGGATTTCTCTAATTCGTATGTAGGTATTCATCAAGGCCCAGAAGAGTAGGGCTTACTTTAAGCGTTATCAAGTCAAGTTCAGGAGAAGAAGACGTATGTGCATCTTAACTAAAATCTATATGATGATTTGAATTTTGTTTGTTCTTGATTGAATTTTTCCTTGTCTGACAGAGGGAAAGACTGACTACCGGGCCAGGATTAGGCTCATCAACCAAGACAAAAATAAGTACAATACTCCTAAGTACCGGTTTGTTGTCCGATTTGTAAGCAACTGGCCTCTCTCTATTTATTATGTAATTCATAAAAAAATTCATTCGTCTGGTCATATTCAGATACTATTTTTTGTAATAACTAATAAGCCAATATTCTGAGAAATTTATATTGTTTGCTTCTCTTGATTTACATGAATAGACCAACAAGGACATTATTGCCCAAATCACCTCAGCCAGCATAGCTGGAGATATGGTCCTTGCTGCGGCCTATGCACATGAGCTACCGCACTATGGTCTTGAAGTGGGCCTCACCAACTATGCTGCTGGTATGTTGTCGTTGTTTCCAATTTGAATTATTTCTGTACCAAATTAAATGATGAAAAAAATGTTTTGTACTCTCTTATAAGCAAGAGATGTATTTCCTCAGTCCCAATAAGTTTCCTGAGTTTTCATTCATGGATTTTAGGAAGAACGCAGGATAATAAGAAATTTTGTATAATACGAGGGGGAAGAATGGATATCTGTGCATTAATTTTGTTTTGGGTGGGACCATCAGATATTTTAATTACAATTCGACTCAACATATTTATGGCATTGTTTTGTATTGTAGCTTATTGCACTGGTCTTCTCTTGGCTCGTCGCGTCCTTAAGAAGCTCGAGATGGAGGGACTCTATGAGGGCAATGTTGAGGTGTGCTGTTATAATGTGTTTCCCTTATTTTGTTTGTTTGAAACTTGATGCTGATATTATGATTCTATGTGTAGGCTACTGGGGAGGATTACTCTGTTGAGCCAGAAGAATCCAGGAGGCCTTTCCGTGCTCTATTGGATGTGGGACTTGTCAGAACTACTACCGGCAACCGTGTTTTTGGCGCTCTTAAGGTATGTAAGCCCATTTGATGATGGTATCCAAGGTTGTTCTAATGTTCAGTAAGATTGCTGCTCTGTTTGTAAATCATTTCTTACATGACTAAAGTGCTAGCTTTCTGAACTGTAGGGAGCCTTGGATGGGGGTATTGATATCCCACACAGTGAAAAAAGATTTGCTGGCTTCAAGAAGGATGGCAAGGAGCTGGATGCTGAGGTGCACCGCAGCTACATCTTTGGAGGCCATGTTGCTAATTATATGAGGGTTGGTACCGACCATATTTTTAATGTTTAGTAGATGCTTATTCAAGGGTTGATTTCCATTCTCGAGAGTCGAGACACATACATGTTCCTCCCTATTGTGGTGGTACATGTGAACCGATATCTGATAAATAATTCATTTTAAGAGATTGGAAAATGATAACTGTCTCTGAACTGAAAAAAAGGACATTCAAATATGGTGTAGATCTGTATCTTTAACAGATTAATTAACTGGCATCCAGAATGTTGCAAAACATATTGGGGATAAAACTGTCACATTGTGTTTGTCCATTTTTTAATTGTATGTTATATCGGATGTGCAGCAAATGGAGGAGGATGAGCCAGAGAAGTACCAGGCTCACTTCAGTGAGTACCTCAAGAGAGGAATCACTGCTGATAACATGGAGGCCTTGTACAAGAAGGTCCATGCTGCCATCAGGGCTGACTCAAGCGCTGTCAAGGCCACCAAAGAGGCTCCCAAGGAGCACAAGAGGTA
Organism: Schoenoplectus tabernaemontani; assembly: GCA_037127355.1. NCBI lineage: Eukaryota > Viridiplantae > Streptophyta > Magnoliopsida > Poales > Cyperaceae > Schoenoplectus > Schoenoplectus tabernaemontani. Next base: position 14,032,507 of record CM073750.1, on the reverse strand, counting down.
CTGTGCCCTGACCTGCTTTTGTTTCCAAAAAACAGTTTCAGTTAAACTGATAGACTTTTCATCAAAATGTTAAATTTGTGCTAGTAATGTATTTCACGGGGTAAAATTTGGATTCTGAACATATCTCATAAGATGATATTTGTCTGCTCATATGCCTGAGCAAACTCTGTTCTAAGAAAATGTCTACAGCTAGTCTGTTTACTGCTGGCCGCATGAGTCTCAACTAGAGGTGGCAGAACCCGAATTTACCCGAGAAACCTGATCCTATCTGATTTTTTAAGAAAGTCAAACTGACCCGCCTGAACCCGATCTGTCCCGGCCTGAACCCGATTTGACCTCGATTTGACCTGACCCGAGATCAAATGACCCGCAATCCAATCAAAATCAATCAAAGATCTGAAAAAAAAACACAACATATAAATTGATCCGACTCAATTCGGCACAATTTGATTTCTTCCACAAAGTCAAATTAACCGACCCGCCCCGCCCTGCCCAATTGCCACCTTTAGTCGCAACTTGGGTAACAAGGTTTTAGGAAACCACCCACAAAACGACCTGCTTAGATGTGTTATGTAGTGGATAAGCATCAACATGCTTTTGAACGTCTCATGTATTATTGGGTTAACATTTTCTGGCTTGTTTTGTTTCTGAATATTAGGTATAACTTGAAGAAGCTTACTTATGAAGAAAGGAAAGTTAGGCTCTTGGAGCGCCTCAATGCCATTAACTCATCTGGTGGCGCTGATGATGATGAGGACGATGAATGAACCAATATCAAACATCCTTGCTTTCAATATAGTTTCGTTTTATGGAAACCAAAAGACTAGTTATCGTTGTAGTTTTTGTGTGAGCCGAGATTTTGTTGAACTCGGGATACTTATTGCAATTTTGGTTCATTGTTTAATGTTAAGATCATTTTTTTTTCGTGCCAATCTTCCCATGTGTTCTTTACTTCTATATTTCTTGGTTTTTATTTCGTCTTCAATTGACAATTGTGGTATTTTAGTAGCAGTACATCTATTATTCACTCTATGTTAAAATCACTAATGCACGTGCTTCTCACAAGTTTTGCTTTGTACTTTAAGCTTGCTCGATTTTAACTGCGAGTGGATTAATGTAGCGTAGATCGTGAAATATTGTTTCACGTGATCCATTCGTTGAACTCGGACTTAATACAGTGGAGAATTTATGTACCGAAATTGTTATGGGGATATTAGAGCTGAAATATGTTTGTATTGCCGTTTCTTTTAATGATTAATTATCATACTAACGATTTTATTATGCTATCTAATTTAGTAATTTGTATTGTGCTTTTATTATTCAATTTACATATGTTAATATAAGTAATACTAATTTATTATATATAAATAGGGATCACTTAGCAATGAGTTATTTTGACAATCATAACACGAATTTTTAAATAAATATTAAAACAATCTTATATGGGAAGGGATCACTTGATAGTCCATTAAATACGGTCAAATTATAATCGTTATAAATTATATAAAATTTTGATGGTCTTTGATGGAGTATCAAATGAAAAACAAATTGTATAAAAATTGAATTACCATTAGTCTACAAGTAAAAGAACATATTCATAATATTTTTTTCTATTTTTTAATTTTTTAGTATTTATGTGAAAATCTATTGTCAAAATTATCAAATAACTCATTGTCAAGTGATCTCCATTAACCATTATATATATATATATAGTAAAATTTATATGCTCGTAGGAGCACGGAGCCCTCCGTGATTCTAGTTTAAAAAGATATATCAAATGATCTTCAAATTTTGATTTATCACTCTCATTAAATTCTTCATATTGAAATCTTATAGGGTATAAATATTTGAGGTGTTTTGAGTTTTCTAAGTCATTCTTTTTAATTTTTGAAAATCAACTCTAAAAATAAATATAAAATATTCAATGTTTGTATATTATTTTCAAAAAAATAATAATATATTCAATACTTGAACATCATTTTAAAAAATTAAAAACGATGACTTAAAAAACTCAAAACACTCGTGATATTTCAAAAATAATGGTTGATGTTTTTTACCAAAAATGATAATTTGGTCTAGTTTGGTCAAAGTACAGAAATTATAAAGAACACTGAAAATGTTAACGAAATTCAGCTTAAAATGCCTACGTCTCCGGGTCTCACCCCACTAACGGGATGCCGCTTTATTACTCAAAATTTGGTTATAAATAACAAGTTTTAGCTTATTCACAATACAAGTGCAAGAAGACTAAAAACTTTAAAAAGAAAAAACAACAAAGGAGCATTCAAGGCTCAAAGAAACTGTAATATAACTGCTGAGAAAAGATTTGAGACAAAGCTCAAAGAGGTGTTGAACTGAAGATTGTACAAAAATTTCTTTTGATTTGGCAAATTCAAGATCACTTATTCTTGTAACTTGCAAGGAAAGAAATAAGTTCTTTTTTGTTGCAGTTGAGTGCTCTGGGTTGCTAGAGATGTTGATTATTTTCGATTTTTTGGTCTACATCCAAAACATCACTTTTTATAAATCATTAACAGAAAATTGATATTCTTGCGCTGGAAAACGTTATAATATTTCATCAATCGTTATAACGTTTCTGTATTGATAATCTTGAGTTTCTAAGAATACTCCTTATCAGAATTATATATAACGTTATAACGGTTCAAAAATGAATAAGATGAATCGTTATAACAATATAAAGAAACGTTTCAACGCTTTGACTGTTTGACCAATCTTCTGACAGGTCTATTGATCTTCAGAAACGTTATAATGATTCAGTGAATCGTTATACGTTTCATTAATCGTTGAACGCTTTACAAAACGTTACATAACGATACACTCTGTTAATTTTGGTTCATTTCTGCTCATAAAAAATTAGAATATTTTTGAGTATGTGTATTGAGTCGTTATAACGCTTGATGAAGTGTTACGTAACGATACACTCTGTTAATTTTTACTTATTCTTGCTCACAGAGAACTTAGAATATTTTTGAGATGTGTATTGAATCATTATAACGATTGAGTAATCGTTATAACGGTTCTCTGTGACAGAGAGCTCTTTATTGCATAATTATGAGGAATATAGAATTTTAAATTATACCTATATATTGAATATGATCCTATATCTTCATAGAAGCCTCTGAATTGATCGTGATCATCTTCTTCATAGAAGCCTCTGAATTGATTTTGTAATCAAATCTTAAGGAAAATTTGTTAAATTCGATAATGTTTAGCAAAACAATAAAATTAAAGAAATTGTTAAGTGTAACAACTCTAAATTTTTGCATCCCACGAGATTTTGATATAAAAAATTTAATGAGGATGATAAATTAAATTTTGAAGATGATTTGATATGCTTTTTGAGTTAAATTCACGGAATGCTTCTGTGAGCAGCTCACAGTATCTTTACTCTATATATAGAGAGAGTTTGGCTACGATGTCATGCGTGACATAAATGACCTGTGTGTTACGGACCGTTTCTTCATCTTCAAAGTTTAAATGGTCAATCCGATCGGTCAAAATATTTTTCATATGAAAATCTAGTTGGAGATCAAATTTTATATTTTTAGGATTTTTTATTTATTTTTTAAGATAGCTAGATAATAACTTCTTTTGAATGGCTCATAATAATTAAATCAAGTAATTTTCTAGTTATATTAAAAAATAGTAAAAAAATTTTAAAAAATATAAAATTTGGTCCCCAACTAGATTTTCATATGAAAAATATTTTGACCGGTCGGATCGACTATTTGAACTTTGAAGACAGAGAAACGATCTGTAGCACACGGGTCATCCGCGCTACAAATAGCACCGTAGCCAAACTTTATATATATATATATATATATATATATATATATAGAGAGAGAGAGAGAGAGAGAGTAAATATACCATGAACTTAAACTCATGGAGGCCTTCCGTGAGCTTAACTCAAAAAGTAAATCAAATCATCTCCAAATTTTAATTTATCATGCTCATTAAATTCTTTATATTAAAATCTTGTGGGATGCAAAAAATTGGAGTGTTTTGAGCTTTTTAACCCACCATTTTTAATTTTCTAAAATGATGTTCAAATATTAAATATTTTATTATTATTTTTAGAGTTGATTTTTAAAAATTAAAAACCACGACTTAAAAAGCTCAAAACGCTATAATTTTTGCATCCCATGAGATTTTCATATAAAAAATTTAATGAGAATGATAAATTAAAATTTGAAGATGATTTGATATATTTTTTGAGTTAAGATCACGGAAGGCTTCTGTGAGCTTAAGCTCACGTTATCTTTTCTCACACACACATATATATATATATATATATATATATAGTAAAGATACCGTGAGTTTAACTCAAAAAGTACATCAAATCATCTGCAAATTTTAATTTATCATGCTCATTAAATTGTTTATATGAAAATCTTGTAGGATGTAAAAATTTAGAGTGTTTTGAGCTTTTTAAGTCAATATTTTTATTTTTTTAAATTATTTTTTAAAATCAGTCTTGTTTAACATAAGAAAATAATTTATTTTAGGGTTAATTTTAAAAATAATTAAAAATAGCTAAAAAACTTACAAAATAATGAAATTTAATATCCCACAAGAATTTGACATGAAGAAATTATTGAGTAACTTAGATTGAGCATTTGAGATCTCTGGATATTAAATCCCACCCTAAATCAATATGAATTTTTTGCTTTGTAAAATACCATAACACACATCTCTCTCTCTCTCTCTCTATAGAGAGAGAGAGACTGGTGCTTCACGGTCGTATCTCAAATTTGAACATTCGGATGGCCAATCCAAATCGTTGAACATGATCTTTATATCAAAATATCTTTGAAAATCAAATTATATATTTTTTTTGAAAATTTTCGTTATTTTTAGATGAATATAAATTTTGTTGATTTAACTAGTTTTGTATCATCCAATACTAGTGATTTTCAATCATTTATTTTTTTTCAAAAAAATATAAAAATTTTTATATAGAGAGTTGGGCTATGGTGCTATGCATAGCACAGATCGACTCTGTGCTATGGATCAGTTCTTCATTCTTGAAGTCTAAATGGTCGATCCAAACCGCTCAAAGTGTTTTTCATATGAATATATAATTGGAGATCAAATTTTATATTATTTTTAAATTTTAACTGTTTTTTAGATAGTTAAAAAATCAATTATTTTGAATAGATCATAACAATTAAATCAACTATATATATATATATACACACACATTGTTATTCATATTATTAAAATTTTAATTTAATTACTCTTATCATTAAAATTAATTAAGATTATTTATATGATTATTTTCAAAATTCGTTGTATTTTGTCAGTATCGCTCTGACTTCACTTCTCCCCTGCCTCGTGTCCTCGCCCTCATCCCCAGTTCAAGGTCTCTCTCACAATTGATTCTCCACAGATTCCACACATCTTCAGTAGGTTCGTTTGGCAAATCAAGGAATAATTTTGGAAGAGTGATAGAATAGTGTTTTTTTGAAAGAGTGGTAGAAGAGTGGTATTCTTAATTATTCGGAAGAGTAAAAATATCATTTGACAGTTATTAATCAGAATAGTTAAAATATGAATAATTATGATACTAATAATGATGATGATAATAAAAATAATAGTACAATAATAATAATAATAATAATAAAATATTCATAATTATAATCATAATAATATAATAAAAATATAAACATAATCATAACATAGTAATATAATAAAAAAAAATATAATTATAATCATAATCATAATATAATAATAATAATAATAATAATAATAAAAAAAAAAATAATCATAATTTTAATAATATAATCATAATATAATAATATAACCATAATCATAATATAATAATATAATAATAAAAAGAAAATAATAATAATAATAATAATAAAATAATAATAATAATAATCATAAAAATATAATAATAAAATAATCATATTTATATTTATAATATAATAATATAATAAAAAAAACATATTTATTATAATATAACAATAATAAATAATATTATAATACTAACAATCATGATAATGTATAATAATAATAATAATCATTATAATAATATAATAATACTAATAGTGATGATAATATAATAATAATCATAATCATAATTTAATAATATAATAATAAAATAATAATATTAATATTAATATAATAATATATTATAATCATAACATAATATAATAACATAATAATAAATCATAATGTAATATAATAATAATATAATAATAAATCATAATCATAATAATATAATATAATATAATTAAATAATAATCGCTATTTCGACGAGAGCTAATCCGGTATACCACTTATAACTTGATATACCGAATTAGCACTCTTCTACTTAGTCAAAAATTCATTCGACAAATTAATTCGTCGGAATAATAATTTTATTCTTATTTGTTTGCTATTCCATGCCAAACAAACTAGGCGGGCCTCGATCACTCGCTCAAAGTGCCTCGCCTACCGAGGGGGCCTCGGAATGACATCCCCTAGAGGGCAAAATAAGTTTTTCAGATGGAGTATTTTTGATCTGATCCGTTTAATCAGAAATCAACGATCTTGATTAACAATAATAAATCCTTCGTGCATCAAAATTCGTGTTTAAATTTCACTAAAGTCGTTGTGATTAAAATGAGCCATTATGATTAATCCTTAAATCTCTCCTAAGCTACCGGGATCTCGCCCTGACCCTCGATTCAAGATCTCTCACGTTCCCTTTTCCACGCATCTTCAGTATATAATACTAAGTTTAATTGCTTGATTTACAGGTACGATCTCCCATAACGGCTCCAGACATCTTGAGAAACTTCCAGATTCAGTTATAGACCAGAGCATAGAAATTATAGTGTTCTTAGCTAGCTTTCACAAAATTGTAATTCAAACAAACAGACTAATTCAATCTTGGAAGGAAAAAAAATAAAGTCAGTTAAGAATCTGATCAGAGATAGAGAGAGAGAGAGATAGAGAACTTGGAGGATAATTTTTCAATTCAACTATCTTGCAATGCCCAAATAACAGTACAATATCTTGTAATTGAAATAGAAGAAATATTTGATTCTTGTCACGAATTCAGGCTTGGATGCTTCCATTTTCTGTGCGTGCCAGCATGTTGCAATAAAGTAAGGGAAGCAACATAAAACAAATAAATAAATGGTAAACCGAAAATTGACTACATTGTCTAACTTCTCTCTTAGTTTTCCTCGAGGCTGCCTTTGTTTTCTTCAATCAAACAAAGCAATAACAAAACCTTATCTATGTTGAGAGAAAGCACAAATAAAAAAATCGCCTGTACGTAGTAGCGTTGTTTGGGTTGCACAAATAAAAAATTGCCATGAGGCAGCATTAGTGAGGGACCGATCGGCGGAGGCTCGCCGTCTTGCCGACTGAGTTGGGAAAATGAAATAAGTCTGGAGTTTAGATGGGCAAGAGAGGAGAAGCGAAGTCGACAAGGATAATGATATATTAAAATGGAATCGGCCCGACTTTTTGAAAAAAAAAAACAACAACGAAGGGCCTCTGAACCGGATTAGAAAAGCTCTGATCAACGGCTTGATCATGCACGGATCTAAAACCAGATCCGACAGTCTAAAAAGGTATAGTAAACATATCCAACTACGCGTAACACGTAATCTAATTTTTAATAATAATAATATTATACAAAAAATAGTTGTATAAATAAATTATAATAGGGAATCAATTTAACGTGAATAATAAAGTCTCTATTAACTTCACCTGTGTGGACTAGTTTCTGCACAATCTGTCTCAAGCCAGGATAAATAAGGAGGATTGCGGTGGGTGTGGCGAGCTCTGCACTAAAATACATGATCTTTATGAAAATAAAACCTAATCAAATTTCGTTGAGGCGTCACCCTCTTAGCGACGTGTCATATTGGAACCCGGATATGGTGAGAAGAGAACAAGGACGTGGTCATCACCGCCTTAGTGGTGCGCCGTATTGGAACCCGGATATGGTGATAAGTGAGTGAGGGCCGGATTGTCATCACCTTAGTGACGCGCTGCATCGTCACCCGGATGTAGTGTCAAATGAACAAGGATTTTCGCATTTGACTCGACGAGTGCGATGGGCAAGGAAGTTAATCGGGAAAAGTAGAATTCGTTTAGGTAATTGGAATGTAGGTTCCTTAACAGGTAATCTAAGATAGTTGATACTGTGATTAGGAGATGCGTGAATATCTTATGTGTTCAGGAGACTAAATGGACGGGTCAGAAGGCTAAGGAGGTGGAGAATACGGGCTTCAAATTGTGGTACATAGGAAAAAAACGAAGTAAAAATGGTGTAGACATTTTAATTAATAAGAATCTCAAGAATGAAGTTATCGTAGTTAAGAGACAAGGGGACATGATCATCATGAACAAATTAGTTTTTGGAGATTTGATCTTGAACGTAATCAGTGTGTATGCCCCACAAGTAGGTTTGAGCGATGATATCAAGAGACGATTCTGGGAAGACTTAGAGAACATTGTTAGAGTAGTGCCTAGAAGTGAAAAACTCTTCATTGGGGGAGATCTTAATGGTCATGTTGGCACAACTAGATAGGGGTTTGAGAGAGTAAATGAGGGTTTTGGATATGACAAACAGAATCAAGAGGGAGAAGAAATCTTGAACTTCGCTATAGCTTACGACCTCATGGTAGCGAACACCTTCTTCAAAAAGAAAAAAAATTCTATTTAATTTCTTTCAACAGTTGCCAGCACTCGAGCCAGAACAATTTTGTCCTGACTAGAAGGGAGGAGAGACCAAACTGCATGGATTATAAGGTTATACCTGACGAGTGTGTTGTCACACAACACAAATTTTTGATGACTGATTTTCATTTTTCAAGTATGCGTTCAGCGAGATAGAGGCGCGAAAATCACGAGAAGGGAGTGGTGGAAGCTCAAAGGGGACGTTTCTCAGGTGTTTACAAATAGAGTTATGGCAGAAGAGCCATGAAACGAAGGTGAGGATGCAGATAATATGTGGAAGAAGATGACGACTCACATTCGGAAGATGACTATAGAGGTATTTGGAGTAAACAGAGAAAATAAACGTGAACCTAAAGACACTTTGTGGTGGAATGATGATGTACAAAAGGCGATCAGTGAGAAGAAAGAATGCTACAAACGTTTACATCACAACAAGATTGATAAAAATATATAGAAGTACAATGAGAGTTAAATGTATTAAGGATGAGACTAATCGGCTTTTGGTGAAGAATGTTGAGATTAAGAACAGATGAAGATAATACTTCGACAAACTATTCAACGATGAGAGTGAGAAAATCGAGATTGAGTTGGACGACTCAGTTGACACCAACAGGCGATTTGTTCGGAGAATTCAAGAGTCTGAGATGAAAGAAGCTTTAAAAAAATGAAAATATATAAGGCGTTAGAACCTGATGATATCCCGGTTGAGGTATGAAGATGTCTTGAAGATATAGCAATAGTGTGGCTCACTAAGCTATTTAATATTATTTTCTGATCTAATAAGATGTCTAATGAGTGGAGAAGAAGTATATTAGTACCAATCTTCAGAATAAAGAAGATATTCAAAATTGTACTAATTATAGAGGAATTAAAGCTCATGAGTCATATTATGAAACTTTGAGAGAGAGTGATCGAACATCGTTTAAGAAAGTTGACAACCGTCTCTAAAAAATAGTTTGGTTTTGTACCTGAGAGGTCCACCATGGAGGCGATTTTCTTGATATGACAACTTATGGAGAAACATCGGGAATAAAAGAAGGATCTACATATGATATTTATTGATTTAGAGAAAGCGTATGATAAAATACTAAGAAATATCATGTGGTGGGCGCTTGAAAAGAAACGAGTCCCAACAAAGTACGTTACCCTTATTAAGGATATGTACACAAATATTGTGACTTATGTCAGAGCATGTGACGGCGAGTCCGATGCATTTTCTATTAAGATAGAATTACATTAAGGGTCAGTATTAAGTCGATATATTTTTACCTTAGTGATGAATGAGATCACAAATGACATACAAGGAGATATTCTTTGGTGTATACTCTTTGCTGATGATATGATGCTGATTGACGAGAGCAGAATTAGAGTTGATCAGAAACTAGAGTTGTGGAGATAAACTTTAGAATCGAAAAGTTTTAGACTTAGTAGAACCAAAATCGAATATATGAGGTGTCAGTTCAGCGAGGAAACTTAGATGATGGACATATTTTGGTATTTGGGATCGATGTTACAGAGTGACAGAGAGATCGATGAAGATGTTAGTCATAAAATAAGAGCTGAATGGGTGAAATAGAGACAAACATCTGGTATTATCTTTGACAAGAAGGTTCCAAACAAACTAAAAGACAAGTTCTAAAGGACGGTGATTAGACCCGCGATGATGTATGGCGCAGAATGTTGGACTACAAAAGGACAACACATCTAGAATATGAGTGTAGCTGAAATGTAAATGTTGCGTTGGATACATAGCCACACAAGGAAAGATCGAATCAGAAATGATGATATTCGGGACAAACTTGGGGTAACACAAATTCAAGAGAAGCTAGTCCAACACAGTTTACGATGGTTTGGTCATATCCAACGAAGGCCTCCTGAAGCATCAGTACACAATGGTGTTCTAAGTCGTCCTGAAAACATAAGAAGAGGAAGATGTCGACTGAGACTGACATGGGAGGAAGTAATAAAAAAATATTTGAACGAATGAAATATATCCAAAGAGCTTGTTTTGGATAGGAGTGCTTGAAAGATGATGATTCATGTACCTGAACTATGATTTAGGAGTTAGAGTTTAGTAGTAGAATTTCAGGTTCTTAGATTTTTAAATTTTAGAGTTTAAAATTTAAGTTTTGAAAATAAATTTTATAATAAAAATTTATTATATTATTATTATTATTATCATATTATCAACATCATTATCATTTTTATTTATTTATTTATTTTATTTTTATTTATTATTTTTTTTTCATCATCTCATCATTATCATTGATATTTGAGATTTTTAATCTTATATTTTTCGATTAGGTTTCATTTATAGTCTATCCCAATTTATTTGAGATTAAAGGAGTTGTTGTTGTTGTAATAAAGTCCCAATTAATTTTGATATACACAGACATTATTAGTGTATTCTGCTAATTTCCTTTCCATGTATAACGAGAAGTGCACAAAAATTGATAAGACCGTGCCTAATTTCCGAGCACACGTTTAAGCAATTCAGAGTGCAAGTGATATACACAGATTCACAATTCACTTATCCGTCTTGAGCCCGCCTGCTTGCATTCAGGCAACGATTCTTTTGTCTAGTACTTCCAAAAAAATAGCAATGGTAGGCAGTTATAATCTGTGAAGGTCTTTCCAAGGATCGGGTGTGTTATTGGGGCTTGGGGATGGAGTTCGGAGAAGAGAGATTTCCTCCTGAAACCATCCCTAGATTAAGAAACAAAGAAAAGTCTAGGAAGGATACAATTGATTTGCCAAATGAAGAATACATTTCTGATCAAGTCGTTTCTTTTTGAAGGCTGGTCATCGAGATGTCAATCAGGTCGCTTTTATTTCGGATCAAGTTGAATAATACATATATCGTGCTATTATGGTGAATCTTAATTTTATATATGCAACATAGCTACTTTCTATGCATTGAAATCTTCGTGGCCATTCCTTTAAGCAGAGGCTACAAATCTGTACCCGTCAGTCTTCTCAGAATCGATAAAATCATGACTCACCGCACCAACTGCTGTTACATTCACATTAATGTGTCAGATTTGTAAGAATAGACATTATCAGTCAGATAGAACCTTAAATGGCATTGTTAAAAGTTCCGACTCGGAAGTCATCACTATAAGAGATCTCTTCTGGGATCTTTGTGCGTGTTTTTTCTTCTAACTTCTTTTTGGTGGTCAATAAAGGTAGACTTATAAATTTTTATATGAATAACTGCCCCAAAACTTGGATAATACTGTCTGTATAAGTGGACCCTTACTGTAGGTTATCAATCAGGTTTACAATTCCTCATTATACTATTTGTAACCTTGGTTTGTCCTTAATTACTGCATAACTGAATCACTTTTATCTTTTGATGATAATTTCATCTAAAATTCAAATTAAAAGATAAAACAAGAATATACCAGTCCAGAGCATTGTCAAAGTAAACACAAATTCATACTGAAACAAACTTACCAAGGGGCTCATAAGTAGGTAGGCTGATGTAGCGAGGACATGCTGAGCTCGATTTTGATACACCATCCATTACATTACTTGATAATTCAGTCACACAATCACGAGGCTGATAATTGAGCATTAGAAGTTTAGAGCAAATATTTAAAACATACTTGCAGGACTGGTCAGCTTCCCATATTTCTTTCCAGAATCAGAGAAATGAATTGTCATAAGGAAAAAAAATAAGCATTCATATTAACCTTAAAATTCTTGTAGAAGCAAATTCTAAGCTCTTCGACTGATCCATGTCTGCAGACAAGTAAAGGTGTTGCCCCAAATTCATTTTTAATGGCAGATACTACATCACCTAATAAGTATTTTTCACCATTTTGAGCACCAATGCCAGCATTTTCCAAAATCCTCTGCAAAACCAGAAATGCATTTTGCACTAATGAGAGATGTTTTCAAGCTACAGGAAGTTAGATGATGAACTTTTCCTTAATACCTCAAATTTAACTGAGGTAATGAATATGCCCAGTAAGGGCATTATTTTAATTATTTATATACCAAGAGATAAGAGCAAAAAAAAAAAAAACAGTCCTTTGGCAGTGGGAGAAGTAGGATACAATAAATTTGCATGAGAGTGCTACATAACACAATAAATCACAGAGTTGTTCTCAAAATTACCCTGCATTCAATTTTTTTTCAAATAAAGTTATTGCATGAATTAAGAAAATTTTGTGCAAATATCATTTACACCGAACCAATAACTGAAATAGGGATGGAGATTGTTCCTTAGAGTTGAGATTAACGTTGCATCAAGAAACAAATTTAGATACTGAATATGTCCTGTATAGAATGAACCATGTAATAAATCACAGAGTTGTTCTCAAAATTACCTACATTCAATTTTTTTCAAATAAAGTTATTGCATGAATTAAGAAAATTTTGTGCAAATATCATTTACACCGAACCAATAACTGAAATAGGGATGGAGATTGTTCCTTAGAGTTGAGATTAACGTTGAATCAAGAAACAAATTTAGATACTGAATATGTCCTGTATAGAATGAACCATGTTCCGTAATCAAATTAGCAGCCGGTGCTAATTTGACGTAGAAACAACTAAGATGAATGCAGGCCAGGCAAAAGTAAGAATAATATAACACTTACTGTAACATTGTACTTGGTATAAAGATTGAGGGTTGTGGCAAAATAGTCGTATTCATCTTGTATTACAGGGTAAGAGCATGTCCCGTGCTTTTCTGAAAAAAATATAAACATTTAGCCAATCATGTCAAAAGTTTAATAGATTTAAATTTTTGAATATGTATCCTATAGAGAGAGGTATTACCCCACTACAGAAGAGAAAATCGCCAGTCATCCACAAGCAACACAAAAAGAATAATATTTCATTAGTTATTTGACACTTCAATGAAATTGTAGATGGGAATAGGAATGAATTCAGAAGAACCCTGGAACTATCACTGATCTGAAAAAACCTCCTTTAAATTTTGAGCAAGATCCTTCTTGTGTTAGATTATGTAGAATTTAATTATAAATTATACTAAAAAGATTGAGTAGTTACTTCATGTGCCCAGATAGGTCCCTTTCCACCAAAGCAACGCTTAGAAGAGGTACAATACAAGGATGGCCAGTACGCCTCCAGCTGCGGCATCAGTGACTTGATCTAAATTAAACAAATTAAAAACATAATAAATTAAAGTTTATTAACTGTAAAGAGGGCATGAATCAGATCAAAGTTCTTATTGAAATAAACAATGAAAGATCATTTCCATTTATATTTCAACAACCTTACTAATATCAAAACCATCATAGGTACAGCATGATGGCCATGTCCCATCGTCATAGTCTGTCCACAGACCATCTATTAAATGAAATTTCACATGTTAATCAGTTCATGAGAAATAATGGTCTACTACCATAAGATACTGCCGTTTTAGTACTAGTTTATCGCAATTTAATTCAACATAGAATTTTAATACATCTGGTTGTTGTCATTCATGATTGTTTTTTTTGGAAAAAAATGCAAGCTTCAGTAGTATAAAGGAATTGTTTTTCTTGTGTATTCCTTCCAATACTGAAATCCATAAGACACGATCTCACAAACTACCATATAATAGAACAGATAGAGCAAAGTACATATAAATAGGAGATGCAAACAAGAAAGAACTTACGAATTGTAAACTGATTGATGGGCTCTGATCTGTAAAATTTTAAATACAAAAAACACTTAGTTCTCTCCAAAAAGAGTAAAATTTTCCCTATCTGAGGTAGAAGGTACATCTTTTAGTAGAACAATATTATAATTATTGTCTTAACAATTCATGAAACAGAAACAAAGTATTAAGACAGAAAAAAGTTTGCTCTCTCTAAAGAGTGTAGTTCTACCCTTTGTGACGTGAAATTACATTTTTGGTTCTAAAAATACAGGGCAATAATCGATCTTAATAAACTTAAGGAATAACATGGGAAAGGGGCTAGACTAAAAAGCACATACAACAGACAATTAGGTAATAATACATTGGGGGCAAACTATGTATTGTATCCCGGGCTTCCAGGGTAGCAAGCCAAAATTAATCAATCAAGAGGCTAAACAATCTATAATTGATATAACAAATTCTAAATTAATGACAGAACAAAACCAAATTAATAATTTTAGAGAAGAGCTGACCTGCAACAGCCGTTTGCGGAGCAACAGTGCGAGGTATGAGCGCAAATCGTGCCTGGCCACTGCAGAGCCAAGAGGAAGTAATCGAACTCTCTCTGATTCGCCCAAACCGAACTAGAGATGAACGAAATGGACAGAACGAAGGTGAGTGCAAAGAAGGAAAAATGTCGAAAATTCAAGCATATCTTCTTCTCCATTTTTCCCCAACTAGTTCTTGCTCCGCACCATTATTTATCAGGTAAGAGTTTATTGAGTATTCGCATCTAACTGTTAGGTTCGGTATCTTATTGGTGTCATTTCCTGGAGAGTCCACATTGGATTACGAACTTGCTAATATTGTGGGAGTCTGGGAGATTATTTGTACTTGGGCTAATGTATTGTCGACATGTCATGGGAAGTAAATTTGTGTAAATAATCTGTAGTAAAGACGGAGGTGATTGGCGGAGTTCCTTTCTTTTGTGTCGTTTTCGTCGGATGAAAATCTTCTGGTCTCTATATAAAAGAGCAGAACCTTCTCTTCGGATCAGACGGTTGAAAAATACTGAAAAATAGAGTTATCGGAGCACTTTTGAATAGCAGGACGCTGTTTTTCGGGTCGAAGAGCAGAGAAATTGGTACCGTTTTGTCATCGTCTGCATGAACTGCATCGCAGTTTTATCTTTGTGGCTAACTGTATGGTTACGGGCCCTTCCGCAATTTCTGATCGCTAAAAGGACTATTTTAAAATTTGTCGGTTTTTGCGTTCCTTTGCGGCTTGGCCTAAACCCTAGCTCAGCTCTGCTCTGCTCTCCTACCGCTCTCCTCCCTCTCTCTCTCTCTCTCTACAGTACAAACATGTGGCGATTACAAGCTAGAGCTTTGCTTCGATCTGCTCGTCAATGGAGGATTCCTCAGGTGGCTCTTCATGAGCCAATACAAGTGCCCAGTTCCGTTGCTTCGAAGATACCAAGGCGATCTCTCCCAGTCTCATCTCATTTACCCTATTACCTCAGATCCTTTTCTTCCAGCTCCGAATCCGTCACTCAAGAAGATGATTCAGGAAACCGTAGCTTGAACCAAGAACTAAGCGAGAACCCTGGTCCGGAATCGGCGGGAGGAGAGATCTTGAGTGATTTGTGGGAGGAAGTCGTGCAAACTGGCGATTCAGAGACTGTATTCAGACTAGTGGATGAAGAAGAAAAGTTTGATGTGGATGAAGAAGTGGAGAAGGTTAAAATTGCCATAGATAGTGCTGGAGGGGTTGAAAGGTGTTTTACCAAGATGTGGTATGGCATAAACGAAGAGGTAGTTTCCAGAGTTTTAGAAGAAAGTCCCAAGTTTTCACCTGAAAAATTATTTGAATTCTTCAGTGTTATTAATGAAATGTATCCATCTTCTGTTACTAGAAAGACAGCGAGCCTATTTGTTAACGCAATCATCAGTTCAGATGAGGTTTCAAAACAGGATATTTACAAATTGTGGGATTTTATTAAGAAATTGGATGAGAGAGAGAAGGGATTGGTCCATACTGAGGCACTGAATGGTTTATTGAGTGTTCTTTCCAAGTTGGAAGAGGGCATGGCTGCACTGGAAGTGTTTGAGAAGTTCGGTGATTTTTCATGTGTGCATGATAGTGATAGTTCCTATTTCACAATTGAAGCACTTGGTAAAATAAATAAGTTCAAATGGGCATGGACTGTTTGTGAAAAGATGCTTGATTCAGGAAATTTACCTGATGAAGAAAGGACCGGTAAAGTCATTTCCATCTTCTGCAGAGGTAAAATGGCAAAAGAGGCACAGTTAGTGTACCTCATGGCCAAGGAGAAAAAACTAACTGTCAACACATCAGTTTTAGATGTCCTGGTCAGTGCTTTATCTAGAAGAGATGCAACTATTAAAGAGGCTCTGAAGATGTTAGATGAATATAAAGGGGATGCTCTTAGAAATGCAGGTTGCATTTTTGGGTTAGTACTTCGAGGTCTGTGCTGGGCCAAGGATGGGAAAGAGGCAAAGACGTTAATTTTAAGGATGGTGGAATCAGGCCCAAAACCAGGTAATGCAGCATTTAATTATGCGATTACTGCATTATCAAAAGAAGGAGATATGGAGGATGCCATGGAATTAATGAAACTGATGGTAAATAGAGGATTGAGGCCTGATATGTATACCTATATTGTAATAATGAGTGGATATGCAAAGTATGGCATGATGAAAGAGGCTCATGATATCTTACATGAGGCGAAGAAGAGACATAAGAAATTAAAACCTGTTTGCTACCATATTATTATTCGGGGGTATTGTAAATTGGAACAGTTTGATAAGGCAATTGAGTGTTTGCATCAGATGAAAGAAGATGGGATTACACCAAATTTGGATGAGTATAACAAGCTCATACAGTCTCTTTGTTTGAAAGCAATCGATTGGAGACGTGCAGAGGCTCTTTTGGTGGAGATGGAAAACAGCAGGCTGCACCTTAATGATGCAACTTGTAGTCTCATATCGGCTGTGAAGGAGCTAGAGCAAGAGGTCGTCAAATCTGATGAAAGCACTGAAGCATAATTTCTCTTTTCTGGTGGTTTTATGTTCACAAGTAGAGAGGTTGAATTTATTTTCTATGGAGCAAAGGTGCTTGTCTTTCTATTTTGTGTGGTTGTTTTAAAGTTCACAAATGTTGTCAACTGTCATATGAGCGACAAAATTTTGCCTTCATATTAATCGGAATGCAACCAATTATAGTGCACTCTTAATACTTGTGTCTCACTGCTTCAGGGAGGAGTACTTGGATCCATAGCAGGGTGTATATTTCAATATTGTCTTCTCACTCCTCTCAGGAACTATTAGCTCTAGGGTTTAATGAGTTGTGTTGCAAAATTGCTTATGCTGAAATTGTAGACCCGTGAAACCAGTCGTATTATATCTTCGCACACCATCCTTGTTTGCGAGTTGTTGCCCAACTTGTTTTGTCTTGTTTTTGGTACCTGCAATCACATGTGATGACTGTGGGGGATCCAGTTGATGAAATTTATTTAATAATAGTACTTTATCTCCAATCAACTTCTCTTAAATAGGGCCCGCATGCTAAGGAACGACGGATTAAAACCTGCTGTTATTCTTGTAGTTGTAGAAGGAAAGGGTCTGTTATTTATTTTGAAAAAATATAAAAAAATTTAAAAATATATTTTTTTATAGATATGTTTTTTATTTATTTATAGATTGATATCATGTTAAATTTTAAGTAATTTTATTAATGTTGGATATTTCATCAAAGATTATTCATTATTGTGAAAAATGGAATAGTCGTTTGTCTATTTGGTCGAATAGTCGGAATCATAGGGTAAACCATCACGAACAATAGAACAGGTGGATATTTTATGGTCTCGGACGATTAATCGGCTGTTTTTTATGTTTAATCGGTCATTTTTTCATTTAATTGGTATGCTACAATATGTTTTTAAAAATTCAACAGCTTGTTATCAAATTTAATTAGTGTTTAGTTAAAATAACTACGCAACTCATTAAACTCATCTCTCTCGAAGAAATCAGAGAACTACTATTATAATTTTATCTTCTCCGAATCAATTTCTCTGATCTCTATTTTTTTATGTTTTTAAAGACTTGTGATCTCCTCCTTCTTATTTTACCTCTCAAAATCAAAATAAATAAAAAATAGATTGATGATTAGATCATCCAAATCTAAAAAAACTAAAAAAACTAAAAGATCTAAGTTATTTAATTTCATTTCTCTAATCACAATATCATGACTTTATAAACTAAAATATATGAAAATGTTATTGAATTATGTATATATTTTTTATTTTAAATATTTTTATATAATCAATTATTAATATAATAAAATATAAAGAAGATAGATTTTGCACTATAGTATTCTGGTGCGATTGTAAATAATATATGTATTGAGTGTATTTGATGTATTAAAGTAATGAATCATAAAATATCATATTATGATTTTTAAATCATTTACTATAATGTTCAATGACTATGGTTATAAATATAATATTATGAATGGATAATATATGTTAGATGTAAAAAAAATATGTATATAACAATAAAAATGTTAAATAATCCATAAAAGTCCGTTTAATCAGCCTCATAACGATTAATCACTTTGCGGTACCATGTCCGTCTGCCAAACGCATACCGTCTTTTGCAACACTAAGATTATCAAATTTAACGGTGTTTTACTAATGCTTGCAACGGTTTCAAATTAACAGTCTTTGATTGACTATCAAAATTTAATGAAATTACATGAAATTTAACAAGTTATCAATCTATAAGTAAAAAAATATATCTATATTTTTTTTTCTTTTTTTAGAGTTTTTATATATATATATATTTTTGAAATAAATAACATGATGCTCTTTTTCTACAAAAAACAAACAAACAGCGGATTTGGAGTCAAGGAACGACCCAAATAGATAACATGCAAATGTTCCGCTGCCAGTGTTCTTTTTTACTCGTTTTTTAGTTCAATTATGTATTTTGGTTCTATGTTGCTTTATAATAATAATAATTTCCTGCTGTTACATTTTTTATATAGTTGGTTAGCATGCATAACTACACGTAGACAGCTACTAGATGCCCTGGTGTCAACTTCTGTCATAGTTTTGATACATTGTATGTGATTATTTCTTTGTTTTGTTTTCCTCTTAAGCCCTGGGTTCCTCACATTATTTATTCAACTATGGAAATAAAATTGTACTTCATATGAAATTGAGTGAGCTTGAATACTGTGCAACTTGCTTTATTGTTTGCAATCATGTATGTATTTGCAAATTGTTTCTTGCTCGTCTTCGTGGAGATGCTACAAGGCTATCAACCATCATTTCTTAGGTTTCTTTGGCAAATTAAGAAATAGCATTGAAATAATGATAATATTTTAAAGAATGATAGAATAGTATTTTTTTTGAAGAGTAGTAGAATAGTGGTATTCTTGACTATTTGAAAGAGCGAAAATATCATTTTAGTTATTAATTAGAATAGTTAAAATATGGATAATAATGATACTAACAATGATGATGATGATGATAATAATAAAATAATAATAATCATCATAATATAATAATATAATAATAAAAATTATAATTATAATCATAATCATAATTATAATAATATAATAATATAATAATAATATAATAATAATATAATAATATAATCATAATATAATAATATAATACAACATAATCAAATAAAAATAAATAATAATCCTTATCATGATAATAATAATCATAGTCGTAATTGATAGCTCTAGGATGGTGGTATTAAAGGTTAAAAAAAGTGCAAGAATGTAAAGAATCTAAGGTATAAATGTATAAACCGATTTGGGGCTTAGTGTTGAAGTGTAATGGCAGCGGAATACAATTCAATATGATTCAATTCTCACAAGAATATAGCAATCAAAAAATATGAGAAAAGAAAAGAAAAGATCAAATAAGAACACAAGATATAATAGAATTCGGCTTAAAAATGCCTACGTCTCCATGACACTCAACCTCCAACAATCGAGGTTGACCCGAAATACTAAAAATAATTTTACACTTGTAAACTTGGTCTATTACACAAAATTGGGTGTCAAGCCTATCGGTAACAAGAGTGACAACATACTCAAAAAGAGTGACAACACACTCAAAAAGGTGAGTGACAACACACTAAAAAAAGTGAGCACTACAGCTCAAAAAGGGTTGAGCACTATGGCTCAAGAAAATATTTATAAGAAAATCACGAAGGATCAAGTTGGGAGAATAGAGAGAAGCTAGATTGAGCTTAAATAAAAATTTAGCTAATTGAGTGTTTCAATCTCTTGAATTATCTCTCTCACTTTGTATATGGCTAGTAAGCTCTTTTGAGTAATGATTTAGCTAGTTTGATCTTACCTTTCTTTAGTGAGAGATGTGATCATTTTAAAATAGATCTTCTGAAATAACTGAAGAAATTATTTTTCGGCCTGAACCGTTATAACAGTTTGGGAATCGTTATAACGGTTTAGAAAGAATAGTCGTTTGATCAATTGAGCTGGGACGTTATAACGATTCACTAAATCGTTATACGTTTCATAAATCGTTGTAACGATTACTGAATCATTACATAACGATATGCTCTGGTTTCTTTAAAAAAATTTTTGCCTTAGAATATTTTTGAGTATTGAGATGAACCATTATAACGATTACTGAACCGTTATAATGATTCACCTGGCAGAATCATTTTTCTTTGTTGTTTAAGCTCAATTTATCTTGACCAATTCAACCCAGTTTGAGTCTAACTAATCCTAAGCCTAATGCAGTCTTGATTTAGTTATTGTATCCCATCATTAGTCTTGGTTCTTGTACACTAATCTATTTGCATGTTAATCCCTACACATAACTCAAGCAAGGCAAATTATAAAATTCAAGATTATTTTACAAATCGACAAATCAAAGAAAGATATTTAGTATAACAAATAATCATAATAATATAATAATATAATAAGAAAAATTATAATTATAATCATAATATAATAATAGTAATAATAATAAATAATTATAATTATAATATAATAATAATATAATTATAATATAATCATAATAATATAATATAATAATAATAGTAAGTAATAATAATCATAGTCATAATTATAATAATATAATAATAAAATTATAATCATAATAATATAATATAGTAATAATAAATAATCATAATTATAATAATATAATAATAATACATAATCATAATCATAATAATATAATCATATTTATAATAAGAATATAATAATATAATACTAAAATCATAATTATTATAAATTAAAATCATAATATAATATAATATAATATAATAATAATATAATAATAATAATAAGTAATAATAATCATAGTCATAATCATAATAATATAATAATAAAATTATAATCATTATCATAAAAATATTGTATAATAATAATAATAAATAATTATAATATAATAATAATAATAAATAAATAAATAAATAATAATCATAATATTAATACAATAATAAATCATAATCTTAATAATAATATAATAATAAATCATAATATAATCATAATATCGTAATATAATAATATAATACAACATAATCAAATAATAATCGCTATTCCGACGAGAGAGCTAATCCGATACACCACCTATAACTTGGTATACGGGATTAACACTCTTCAAGACTCTTCTACTTAGTCTAAAATTCGTTTGGCAAATTAATTCGTCGAATAACTATTCTATTCTAACTTATTATTATTATTATTATTATTTTATTATTATTATTATTATTATATTATATTATTATATTATATTATTATGATTATGATTATAATTTTATTATTATTATATTATGGTTATGGTTATATTATTATTATATTATTATGATTATGACTATGATTATTATTATTATTATTATTATTATTTTATTATTATTATATATTATATTATTATATTATGATTATAGCTATGATTATATTATAATTATATTATTATGATTATAATTATTTATTATTATAATATTATGATTATGATTATAATTATGATTATTTATTATTATTATTATATTATATTATTATGATTATGATTATAATTTTATTATTATTATATTATTATGATTATGGCTATGATTATTATTACTTACTATTATTATTTTATTATTATTATTATTAATATTATGATCATCATCACCATTATTAGTATCATAATTGTCCTTATTTTAACTATTCGATTAACAACTGCCAAATGATATTATTATTAAGGTTTTAAAATGCAGATTTCAATATGTGTGTGGAGAGCCTATGCATAGTGCATATGCGGTATGCGGATTTCTGTGCGGAGTAATATATGTGGTCCAGTTGTAAGAAATAGTTGTTTTATACTATATATTTGAAATATAATATATACAAATGCAACTAATATAAATCACAAGTGAAGTGGTGGCTCAGTGGTAGAGTGCAAAGTTTGTCATTCTCACTTCCCAAGATCAAATCTAGCTCGGAGACATTAATCATACGATTAAATTAAAAAGATCTTCCACTTTTGAAGAAGTATACGAAGTCACCTTCTATATGAAGAAATCATTGCCACCAGCAGCTACCACAGATGGATTTTTTATGTTGGAAAAAAACAATCAAGTTATAAAACAGGAAAATTTTAAAAACGTCGCAAAACAAGAAAACCGCTTCCTTAAATAGCGGTCATACTAGAGAGGACTGCTTCCCAAAATAAAGAACGGTATTTTCTGTGAAGGCAGAATCCTTAGAATGCGACCTTTCATATGACATTTAAGTTTTGACGTTAATATTTTTTTCATCGTTTGATGGAATTTGACCGTTTTATATTATTTTGGAAATTTCTCGAAGCCTTCTATGACATATTAAAATTTTCATGCATTTTGAAACTCTCAATCCAGAGAAAGTTGCCACTAAATAAATAAATATCATTGATTTCAGAATTCTAATGTCTACTACTTGTGAATGTATTAATTTTTCTAAGTTTATCTAATTAATGACTTCTTATACTATATAAAAATATTATTAAAATATCTATAATATTAATGAAAAATATTAAGTCGTGAACAAAAATGAGTATGAAAATAACAATGCAATATCAGGACCAATAAAAAAATATGTTTAATACTCTTATTAATCATTTTTATTGTTCTTTTTAAATATGAGAAAAAAATTTGTCCATTGTACGAAACTTTTTTACTTTTAAAAATACTTATATATTTTTATTATAATTATATATTTATTTAGATATAATTTATATCTAAATTAATTACAAAGACTCTAAATTTTATAAATAAAATTAATCCATTATTTAATAAAATATGATTTATAAAATATAATATATATATTTTTAAATAAAGCCTTATAGTAGATAGTTTTCTTTTTTCAAAAAACTAAAATAGTTGATTATTAATTTATTTGATGAATAAATTCTTATTTTAGATCTCCTATTAATGCATGATAGAAAATAAAAAATAAAATGAAGAGAAAAAATAACATTGGCTAAAATCCAAATCATTAGTTTTTAAAAACAAATGCATTTTTTTCTTCGATTGTTTTGCTACATTATCATATTTGTATGGAGTAAGCTACCATAGAATCCCTTAATAATTATTTGATAATCCTCAATTCAATGCAGTTCCGCACTAATGCTTAAATCATCAAATCCAATACAAAGGTTGAACTTTACTCTTTAACGTTAATCAAGCAAGAGATGAAGCCAAAGAAGAAAAAAAAAGTACTCAAAGCTCAAAGGCAAGCAACTAATGAGAATAGAGACCAATACATTTGTTAACCTGTCGTAATCGTTATAGTGACTCAACTCAGAGTGCAACGTTATGCATTTAATATTGAGCTTTCAGAATTCTCAAATCAGTAATCTTTCTGTATTTAGATGTAATTTTCTCTTGATTGGAGCCCTAAAATGCATTAAATTTAGTATATTAACATTTCAAGAGCTTTCTAAAAATATAAAAAATTTAAGTTTGATAAATAGTCAGAATTTGGTTTTAAATGTCAGATGTTGATGCTATCTGAAAGGTCATGTTTTAGGACGCGGCCTTCATAGAAAAGACCATTTTGCGGAAACGGTCCTCTGGCAAGACCACTTTTTCAGGAAGAATTTTTCTTGTTTTGTAATTTTTTTAGGTTAATTTATTATGTATCCGTTGAAACTTTTGCAATTGACAATATCCTTATCAAAACATCATAATATTTTATTTCTCCGTCAAAACAAATCATTATTTCTTTTATCTTTTTATCATTTAATTATTACTTACTCTCAGATAAAAATTATATTGACTAATTTGCCCTTCTCTTTATTATGTATCTTCTATGTTTTCAGATCCAGCACCACGCCTCTCTCACTGGTAGTATCCAGTTCTGGCTTTTTGTCCCCAAAAATCCATAATCAAATATGAAAATTTGAAAACACGCTATAATATTTAGGTATGTCTAGATTTTATATGCAAGGACATGGACGGACTCTGATGGATCAAAATAAAGCATCAGTAGTAGTAGTGGTTGTAATACAAATATGAAATTTTAAAAACATGACAGGTGAATGTGATCAGGATGAGTTCTAGTTTCTTTGTATTGTAGTTTTTTAAAGGAAGCTTTCTTTTTCTATTGAAATACCAAATTTAATAAACAATAAAATTGAGGATAGCATATATATGAAATTGCGTACATTTTTTAAATTGTCGAACTTCTAAACTGACGTCACTAAGATCATATCTTACAAATTTACTCAAAACATAGGTGCTCTGCTAATGTGTATATTTGTAAAAAAAAAAAATACCACATTGCAAAATTGTAACATTAGTTAATCCAGTCAGATCTTACATTGTTAAAATTTTCATTTTTTTTTCAGAATTCATCTTTGATTAGATTAATTGAAGATTAGTCTCCAAAGCATGCTTCACTGTTAAGTTATGGAAGATATACAATGGAGAGAAGGGTAAATTAGTCAATATAATTTTTATTTGAGATTAATCAATAATCAAATGATAAAAAAGGATAAAAGAAATAATGATTAGTTTTGATGGGGAAATAGAATATTATGATGATCTGATGGGATTCAAAAGTTTCAATGGGTACATAGGAAACTAACTTTTTTTTTAATATTATCATGTTTTATAATTTTGATTATTTTTTCCGACGTAAAAAAAAACCCACCACAGATATGATACTTTCTGCTTTGTTACAACTTACAAGAGAGAATGAGAATGAATGAAAGCCTGAAAGGGATGGAATAATATAATTATATCGAGGGAGATTGCATAGGGGCGAGAAAAATTGAGCCAAATATTGGATGACTATGAGACCCGATGCCAAAGTGTGGATACCGTAGAAGTTAGAGGCGAAAAAAAATGAAAGATAAAACGAGAAAATAAATGGATGATTCTATCCGTGCTAGTTCATGGAAATTGGAATAATAGTTTCCTTGTAGGCTAGCTAACCTAGCAGGTAAAATTTTTTTTTTTTATTCCTAGGAAGGATGGGTGTCAGGATTAAGACTGCAATATGTACTTTTTTTTTAATTTGACAACATGAAGATTAATAACAATGTCTTGTGGAATTATCAAGGACACAAATCACAACATATTGTTCATATTAAATCTCTTTAATGCTCATACATCTCACCTGCAATATGTAATTTTTTAGTTTTGACAACAAGAAGATTAATAATAATGTCTTGCAGAATTAATTAAGCTCACAAATCACACCATATTGTTCATATTAAAACTCTTTGATGCTCATACATCTCACCCGCAATAATTACATTTTTTTTATTTTATTTCGACAACATGAAGATTAATAATCATGTCATCCGGAATTAATTAAGTTCACAACGTGAATCATGCGCTTAAAAATCTGATTCTAATTCGTGTTTTGATGAAATAATAAAATTGTTAGTCTGTTCTCAGATCTTTGTTTATTTATTTATTTATTTATATTTTATTTTCACAGTAAGATCACGTGAGTATAGGGGTGTTAATTTTTGACCCGATCCGACCCGACATAATCCGAATATAAATGGGTCGGGTATGCGTTTGATTTTTTTGATCCCGAACCCGATCCAACCCGATTGATTATATTTTTTGAAGTAATTTTATGATTTAGTACTAATTAAAACTTAAATATACATTAATTAAGATTAATTATAAATTAATTAATATTTTATTACTTAAAATTATATAAAAATAATTAATAAATATTTAATTATTTTACACGGGTCGGGTCAAGTCAGGTATGGGTCAAGATTTTTTGACCCGAATTTAATCGGATCGGATCAAAAATAATAATAAAATAATATGACCCGACCCGAACCCAACCCGACCCGACCCATTGACACCCCTACGTAAGCATGAATTGTATTTCATAAAAAAGATTATTTTTTTTACTCTCTCATATTCATATATATCATATCATCATGACTTAATTTATTATTAAATTTATTAAAAAATTTCATCTACTTAAATCTAATACTTCATATATAATTTTTTAATGTACATAATACACCTACAATAAAATTTAACTCTTAAAATGATTCCATTTTTTATGACATTTCATAGATTCATCTATTTAATTATATTAATTATTATTCTTATATACATAATTATTTTTAATTTTTAATATTAAATATTATTAAATATATTTAAAAGTTTATATTTTTAATCTGAGATGAAATCCAAGTTATAATTTTAGTACAAATAATTTAGAAATGGTAGAACCGCATTCTATCTAAGAAATTCATCCCACCTATATGGACCTGAATTTAACCTGATTTACCTTTTAAAAAAAAATAAAACTGATTTCATATGATTAAAAATCTGATTTGAATCCAACTCAATTTGAAATTAAATAACTCATGATATAAACAAAATTAATCTAAAACGACCGGACCCATTCGAGTCGAACTACCCGACCCATCCCGACCCCGACGCCACCTCTAAATACGATCGCTTGTGAATTGCGATTAGGGTTGTCAATGGATAGGGTAAGGTACGGGTGGAGAGTATTTTCATACCCATATCCATTAAAAAAAATTTTATCCATACTCTACCCTTGTCCATTAAAAATTTCAGGTAACGAATGGATAACGGTAGATAATGAGTAAAAATAAAAATAATTCAATGAAAAAAATTATATAATTTAGATAAATAAATAACATTAAATAAATATACTAATAAAATATAATAATAATAACATTTTAGATATAACAAAAATCATATATTTTTTCATGTCAATTGTCATAAAATATATATATACTAATTACTATATATATATTTTATATAATTTAACTATATATTTATTAAAAATATAAAATAATTATATTTATATATATTTAACTATATATATTTATATAATTTATCCAATGAATAACGGGTAACGAAAACATCTTATCTATATCTATATCCGATAAGTTAATAAAATTTTTTTTTATTCATATTTATACCCGATGATCTAATGAAAATAAAATCTTATTCATATCCATCTTATCGGATACAATATGAATTGAATAAACGATCAAAAGAGTGTCATTTACGAGTGCGTATCCTTTGGGCAGCCCAGAAAATAAAATAGACAGTTAAAAGAGGATAGTACTACGGACGAGTGTGAACACTGACCGTGTTTAAATTCAGGGACTGTTTACTGTTGAAATCCTTAAAATCCGGCGCTCTAAACACAGTGCATTATCCCATTATCCCAGAGGATCTTAATTCGCCATTGACAGCCCTAATTGCGACATCATTTCGTCCTTTCCACCCTCCTCCCTCACTCTACCACCATTTGTCAGCGAGGGATCAAACCAGCATCGCTCTCTCTCGTTCTTGCCTCCCCCTTCTCTAATGGAGAATGCAAGGGAAAGCTTAAGTGGCGGAGCTATCAAGGAGGTTTCTATAAACGATTTTCCCAACGATTTCATCTTTGGGGTTGCCACTTCAGCGTACCAGGTATATTCAAATGATCCAATTATATAGCACCTTTCGTTATCCTTTTCTTTTCTATTACCGTAAGAACGAAGGAAAAAGGAAATCGAAATTGAGGTTCTTAATTTATTCATCAGCGACATTATGCGTCTAGTGGCCTTTCCAAATTGAATGATCGTTGAATACTTGATTGTGAATTTGTGAAACTGAAACGAGATCGGCGTACTTGCAGTTAAGTCGCTTTCAGTAGTCTGATCCAGAGAAATGAAATCTCAAATCTGGAAGAAAACATGGAAACTTTACTTCATGCACAGGGTGGTATCACCCCACCTGAAATTCGTGCTGTCAGTTGGTACCAGCGCCCAGTATGGTGGGGCGAGCAACTTGTTTGCTTTAATTTCTCTTGTTTTTATTTCACTTCCTTTAAGAGGGGCAATGTTAGGTCCAGACCAATTGGTAACAATCCCAGCTCAAAATGGGCTTCTTCAATTTTTTACTTGTTTTAATGTCTTCTTTTTTTTTATAAGTTTTATTGTCAATTATACTTCATGGATGTACCAGTGGATTTACTTTGACTTATTGCTTTTCAGATTGAAGGGGCGAGGAGGGAGGGAGGCAAAGGAGACAGCATTTGGGATGTTTTTTCAGAGAATAAAGGTTGCATGTTCTGTTCTTTGGCTTCTTATTTCATTGTATCAGCAATCTAGGCTGATTTACTGATTTTTTTATCCTTGTATCAGATAATATCAGGGATAACAGCAATGGAGAAGTTGCAGTTGATCATTATCACCGCTTCAAGGTTGTCATTATGATGATTAATCTCGATCTGTACATGAAATTATTTATTTTCCTCCACTCTAATTGTAATACCATGCAGGAAGATATCGAGCTTATGACCAAGTTAGGTTTCAGTGCATATCGGTTCTCTATATCTTGGGCCCGCATATTCCCTGGTATGTTAAAACTGAGCAAATAGTACACTTTATTTTTTCTGTAGCACATCTAATATGCATTTTTTATTTACTACAGATGGTTTAGGAACTGAGATTAACAAGGAAGGAGTTGCCTTTTACAACAACCTAATCAATTTCATGCTAGAGAAAGGTATATAGATGAAGAATTGAAGGGTTCATTCATCTGACATAGTTTCCAGTATTCATTTCATGTTTTAAAAACTTATCCATAACCGACAGGTATCCAACCTTATGCTACTCTATATCACTGGGACCTTCCTTATAACTTGCATAGTTCAATTGGAGGATGGCTTTCTGACAAGATTGTGTGAGTTGATATAACTATGTGATGCTAATTTAAATTTGCTAAAGTAGAGTTATATTATGTTATGACATGGTAATATTTATAAAACACAGCAAGGTGTGAACTTTGTTGGGGGAAAGAAGATACTATAAATTTATACATACCATCTTGCCTTATTGCAAGTCTGTAATTTTAGTAACTCCTGTGGCAACTTTGTATGCATTACCTTTCAAGAACAAATTGTGCCAGTACTAGGGGGACCCCCTATTGAAATTTCTCTTAATTTTGAGCATGTTCAGGCTTTTCCGTATAATTCCAGCTAACAAAAGATAAATCTCTCAGAGAATACTTTGCGATGTACGCAGAGGCGTGCTTTGCTAGTTTTGGGGACAGAGTGAAACACTGGATAACCATTAATGAGCCATTACAAACTGCTGTAAATGGTTATGGAATTGGCATTTTCGCACCTGGGGGGTCTATGGATACAACCAAGGACCCTTACTTAGCTGCACATCATCAGATTTTGGCGCATGCCGCTGCTTATAAGGTCTACAATGACAAATTCAAGGTATTTATTTTTCTTTTATAGGAGGCAAGTTCTGTTGAGCCTTTCCCAGTTAGAGTATGTTTTCTACCCTTTCCTAAGCATTGGAATTATCATGTATCCTACAAAAACATGAAAGATATTCTTTATACCCCTTATGTACCAATTTATTCAAAGGATGCCCCAAAATTAACTTTTGCATCCTTGATTCTGCATATCTCTGCTTCTCTTAGGAAGATAATTTTAGCCTCCAAGTTTGGATTATTTTTTCGAAGAAGATCACACACCCCACAATTCATGGAAGTAATCTTTTTTGCTCCTAAAAAGAATCCACTAAACACCACCTTTCTCCTGCCCGTTAAGGGTGTCAATGGGTACAATACAGGTTGGGTGGAGGCATTTTTCATTATCATACCCATTAGAAAAAGTCTTACCCACACCCTACCCTTATCCATTAAATTTGGTTTTACCTGTATCCTACCTTCACCCGTTAATGTTAAAGGGTAACAAACATATAATGGTAATTATCCAATAATTTATAGTTTAATTAATTTTACCAAAAAAATATAACAAACACATAGTTATATATTTTCTTATGCTTGCTAAAAGAATGTATATTTTGGCATCAACTACAAAACGTTTGAAGAATCAAAAAGATCAAATAGAATTTGACAGGGTGTTCTATAGAGAAGAATCAATCGCCAGGACAGCTAGTATGTTACTTTACACTTTGATCCTGAGCTGCTCTCCAAAAAAGTATATCTCAATATCCTTTGCTCTATTCTTTCCTTTTATTTTAAACATATTATGTACATAACAAAATAATTATAATTATCAATTTGATTATTTTTAAAATCTCATGATAAATTATTAATTAAATTACATTATATGTTATATATTGATCATGTTAGTAACAACAACAATAATTATTAATGATAATGATAATTATACTTATAATAATATAACTAAATATAAACTTATACATCCGTGAAGTGAAAAGTTGTGCCCTCCGTACAGCTAGATTCAACTTCCCCCGAACCTTGACCAAGGCGCGTGCGAATCGAAGAAAGTGTGAAAAGTAATGTGGCATTAACATTTATTATATATATTATGTACCCTATATAGTAACGGGTATGAAATACCTCTTACCCATACTCTTATCCAATAACCTAACGAAAATTTTTTCTTAGTTCTTACCTATACCGTACCCGCTAAGTTAACAAAAAGAAATCCTTACCCATACCCGTGTTATCGAATGCGATACAAAATGGTTAAAATGGTTTCATTGGCAGCCCTACTGCCCATCTTTGCACAAGTACGAACCGAACACATCTAATGAGTTCTTTGAAGATATTTTGTGAAGGATTAATGTTATATTTTGTTTGTTTTATATGATTGAATGTATTTTCCCATTTTGGTGGGTATAATTTGGTGTGTTGATGATTGTAGGTTTGGAGATGAAACAACTTATGTTATTACTAATTTAGTACTTGGCATGGTGTTTAAAATTCAATGTTCCTTGGTTCTGCAAGCATTACTATGTTGTTTACTACACTATCATTTGAATATCAAAGCATAACTGGTATTATAATATGGTTAATTTCTTCTTATAAGTAACAGTAACACTAAGCATTGTATTTTCAACTTTTGGTATTTAATGCTTATTTGGGTATAAAGGTAAAATGTACATACTTTTAGTAAGCATTTTACCTATTATTTATCTTGGCACTTTTTGTACCGCATCATAGGCTACACAAGGAGGTGAAGTAGGACTTGTCATTGATTGCGAATGGGCCGAACCATTCTCTGACAAGCCAGAGGATGAGATGGCTGCTGCTAGACGGCTGGACTTTCAACTTGGCTGGTAAGTTCTTCTTACATAAAATCTTTTTTCTAATCTTTGATAATGGTATTTTAAGTTTGTTATTGCATATTTGTAGGTGTTAAGTAAAGTGCTCATTTTTTCTTAAAAGACCCAATAAAATTACAATAAACAGAAACAAGAGAGGCAATATGAAGAAGTATAACATTTTGATATAAATTACTTCCACGTCTATATTTTTAAATTGATTTCTCTATTTGTTCACAAGGTATTTGGATCCTATATATTTTGGTGATTATCCTGAGACAATGCGTCAAAGGCTTGGAGATAATCTCCCTAAATTGTCAGAGAAAGACCAAGAGTATTTGAGGAATTCAATTGACTTTCTGGGATTGAACCATTACACCACCAGATTTATTTCCCATGTGGATATTCCACGAGAAATTCATTTCTACCAAGTTCAAGAAATGGAGAGAAATGGTACATAGCAATATTCGAATTCTCATCTTGATTATTTTTTTGAAGGTTTTTTGGATCCTTTTTTTATCCATTATACATTTCTCTCAGCTCTTGTGAGTGAATCGAGATAAAAGGCTTGAAATACTAGAATTGATCTGGGAAAAAAAAATTAAGTAATGTACTGAAGGCTAGATCTGTTAGTGGAACTGGAACAGTGCATGGCTTATGTAGACTGTAGTGATAGTAGAGGTGGCAATTGGGCGGGTCAAGTTTGGGTTCACATGGGTCGGGTCGGGTCAGTTTGACTTTTTAGAAGAAATTGGGTTGGGTTGGGTCAATTTATATGTTGTGTTTTTTCAAAACTTTTATTTATTTCGGTTGGATTGTAGGTCATTTAATCTCGGGTCGGTCGGATCGGGTGAGTTTGACTTTACTAAAAAATTGAGTCGGGTTGGGTTCGGGTCCAGGCGGGTTTCTCAGGTCGGGTCGGGTTATGCCACTTCTAAGTGATAGAGACATTTAGAAATTTTAACTGAATAATTGGTGAAGTATTTTAACTGATACTTTTTTTATGTCCTGTTCATCAGAAACATTGAAAAGCGGTGAAGCGATTGGAGATCGGGTAGAATTCCTGTTCTAAAAGAAAATAAATCAAATTTTCTTTCTTTCTTTCTATTTTTTAATCAGCATTTTCTTTTCTTTTCTACCAGAAGTTGTATCAGCTGAAGGAATTATGTTTTGATTTACAGGCAGCATCTGATTGGCTCTTCATAGTCCCATGGGGCCTCAGGAAGACTCTTAACTATATTGCAAAACGGTATAATAGCCCAAAACTATATGTAACTGAAAACGGTAAATCTATTTTATCATTTAATTTGAACTTACAATTTGAAATTTTTTTCTCTATTTGTTTCATGAGATTGATTCTGTAAAATTTTGGTAGGCATGGATGAAGAAGACGGTGAATTAGAAAAGTTGGAATTACATGAGAAACTAAATGACACAAAGAGATTAGGATACTACAAGGGGTATCTAGCAGCTGTTGCACAAGCCATCAAGTAAGTATTATTTTGAGTTATGTATAGATTAGATGCTTCCTCCTAAATGGCAAATAAAAAAGGAAATATCACATTTAAATCTGCATGATGTTAAGAACATCTTTTTAACACTACTTTCCCCTTTTATGCTAAATCTAAGTCCTGAATTTTATTATCATAAACAAAAATGAAGGAAAATAAAAAAGAGGATTTGATTCTGCAATTAAATGGAAGAAGGTTTCAGGTACTATCTAGATTGGTATACAAGTCATTTTCATTTTATAGAGATATAAACAACAATTTGAAAATCATTTTAGTAGCATGCGATCTGGAGACTCAAATTAAATAGGAGAAGCTAAAAATAAAGGAACAAAGCGCTATTAATGGCTCCAGATAAAAAAGTGCCAGAACACTGCCTAAGCCATAAAAGGAGTCAAAATCACTAACATTTAGTGAAAAAAAAATCAAAATATAGAAGAAATGATAGTTCAAGAGGTACACTATTTTAAAATAGGGTATACTGAACCACAATAGCAATTTGTTGGTATTTCCTAAGAAGAGGCGTAATTTGTAGAAATCACATCTGGTTTGACTAAGGCATTGTATTTCCTGTGGAAAATTGTTGGTCTGAAACCCAGTGCTCCTTGCTGGGATTGAATTGAGTTATTGAGGGCTTTGACCCTCGTGTCATGTTTAAAAAAAAAAAATATGGTGTTTATTTGTTTATCCCTTACTCAAGTTCAATTTGAAGCATATTTGAGGTGACATTTTGAAATTGAACTGGAACTGGAACAGGGATGGTGCTGACGTAAGGGGATACTTTGCATGGTCCTTTTTGGATAACTTTGAGTGGGCCCAAGGATACACAAAGCGGTTTGGTTTGGTCTATGTTGACTACAAAAATGGACTAACAAGACACCCTAAGGCCTCTGCCATTTGGTTCTCTCACTTCCTCAAAGGCAAAGAAGCCCAAAATTGATCAAATGGACCAACATTATTTCTTTTGCATTGTGGGGAATCTGACGTGCGTGCACAAGCTGGCAAATTCATTTTTTTGCATTTGCGCATTTTTAGTGTTGCTTTTGAATTGTTATAAAATTTCTTGTAAAATTTAAGTATTTTGAAGAAGCCCCAAATTGATCTAATAGGCCATTTGCGTTGTGTGGAAACTCTGATGTGTATGCACAAGCAGGCAAATTCATTTGTTTGCACTTGCCACTTACGCATTCTGAGTGTTGTCTTTTAAAGGGTATAAGATTTCTTGTGAATTTGAAGTATTTTGAGCTGGTTATTAGGTTCGATTACTTTTTGAACTTTTATCTCTGCTTTTATTTTCCTTTTCAGTCCTTAAGGATCAGTACTAATTCAGCAATGTCGAAGTGCTACAGTACATTATACTTTTGGATGTCTCTTGGTGGTTTGGGCGTATTAATTAAAGAGTGGGGATCCATTGACAATGGGTTATTTTGATAACCTTGACAATGGACTTCTAAATAATACAAAACAAATCTTAAAAATAAAAAAGTTTATAGATGTATTCTTCTACCTTTAGATTGATGGTCATTCAAATTTTATGCAATTTTATTATCGTTTGATAGTCCATCAAAGACCGTTTTTTTGGAACGGTTGTAAATTATATGAAAATTTGATGGTCTTTGATAGATTATCAAACGATAATTAAATTGTATGAAATTTAAATAACCATCAAATCTAAAAGTAGAAGAACACATTTATAAAAAAAAATTCATTTTTAAGATATTTTTTGTATTTATTTAGAGGTTCATTGTCAAGTTGTCAAAATAACCCATTGTCAACCAATCCCTTCTCTTAATTAAATAATGTAGCAGTCGACGTTCAATTTTTTGGGCTTGAAATGAGATCTGATGGTTACTCTTGCAGCCTTTTATAGCTCATGAATTAGGGAACAGATGCCTATAATAACTCAATTGTTATAAATATTTATTCCTTCCGGACATATATAAGTTAAAATGTTTCAATTGATATGAATTATTATATTATTATATTATACTGTCGACTGAAATTAGAATCCCATGTGCTGCTATTGCAAGTTTTTGAATATAATTGCGTTATATTATTGTATGTTTTTACTACACAATTTAAAGCATGGTAATGATTTCCTGTGCACGTACTACATGCTGCTATCAGCAGTTCAACACCACAAAGAACCACCAAATCAATCATGCATTTCCTGGTTACAGTGCTTGACGTCATGAACTTTTGCCATGTTACCAGTTATAGCCACTGAGAAGTACTTTAAAGAAGTAGCATGCAATGCAACATCTCATGCTACATGCATTTTTTTTTCCTATATACCCACTCTTCCCTCTATTCGTCATTAGCTTGATATAGCACAGACAAAATATCATTACATGGTGATTCAGTATATACTGCACCTTTTCCCAGATTAAAGGCAGGTGAAGAATTGTTATGTCCGCCAGATAAAGCTCCAAAGCTACGCTGTTTTTCTATTATCT
Organism: Schoenoplectus tabernaemontani; assembly: GCA_037127355.1. Taxonomy (NCBI): domain Eukaryota; kingdom Viridiplantae; phylum Streptophyta; class Magnoliopsida; order Poales; family Cyperaceae; genus Schoenoplectus; species Schoenoplectus tabernaemontani. The sequence continues at coordinate 13,996,654 of CM073750.1, read as the reverse complement.
ATTTTTATTATTTTTTATCTAGGTTATTGACTTGTTGCACATCTATATCACTTCCAGCCTACCCTAAAAAAAAATATCACTTCCAGCCTTCCAGGCATTTTTTTCCTTTTAAGGGAAAAAGTAGAGCCCAATAGGCCCCACAATTACCTTTTGTCAGGCCTGCATACTACACTACGACATACCAGATCCACAGGTAGAGACCAGTAATCATGAAATTTTATCAGGCTCACGGTTCAGAAAAAATTTACAATTGCAATTCCTTCAAAACTGCGGAGGACATAATGCTATATATCATTTGTCTGACAATCAAATACAAGCAAATGCAAATACGACTTGCATGAAACTAGAATCATTTCACTATGATGAAACAACGAACATTTTCATATGCTATGCAAAAAGGCATGCATTAGTTAGTAAAAAAAGGGGGAGACACTAAAGCAAGCGTGGCTTGAGGGTTTGAGGCTGGGAGTGACCTCTACTAGATGTGCATTTTTATGGGTTTTTATTGTTTTCCTTCCAGGACCAGAAAAGGGAATGAAATTCATTTACCAGAAAGGAAAAACAGAGGCACATGATGGAGGGATCTTTTGTGGCGTAGATGACATATCCTGCGTGTGGCAAGTTGCTGCAGAAACCCCGGAACAGAAGATTTCACTTGTTCTTCTGAGAAACAAACGATTTTTAAATTATGACTACTCGCAGTTGAAAATGTACAGTAGATTTTTTTTTTAATATTTTTTTAGTAAAAGTTATGATAGTTGTTTCAGTGATTCTCGTATTCGGATTCGAAAGAGAAAATAAAAGCTTTAAATTTTTTTGTTAGCTCCTCTCTTTAGGCAGTTGGGTGGATGGTAACATGACTACATGAGCAACAGAGAAATAATTTAGGAGTTGACTCATTGAGACCAGAGGGCAATAATGATAAAGTCTATTCTTTCTGAGGTTAATAAGCAAAAGAAGAAAAAAACAAAAGAGAAAAACAGAAATTTGTGCTTTTGCATGATTGTTTATTTGACAAAAACCACTCCATCTTTTTTTTTTCAAACTAGAAATTTCTAGACTTCAATTTGGTACTTTTCTATTGTTTTATTCTTATATTTTTGTTAACAGAACGCACAATATTTATGTTATTAAGAATAGAACTCACAGAAATGTTTTGTTTTTTGAAAATGGAGCAAAGCTACTAGAGCAAAATGTCTATCCAATCATATTTTTAATTTTTAATCATTTATCATCAGAAAATTTATGACTAAAACTTTGAATGCCAACTCTAATAAATTGAGTGAAATCTGGATGGATCGAGTTCCTTTTTCGTTTGGTCTGGTACTGAATTCTTTCATCATTCTTGAAGTTTTTTTTTATCAACAGAATTAAATTTTAATTTTTTGTCATTCCTCCTCAATTAAACTAATATCAGATTTTCTTAATTAAAGCCTTTCTATTTTTTCATTATATATTTTTATTTTATCCTTCTCTTATGTTGCATTTTAGAACGTATATATAAACCATGCCAAAGTCTTTAGTATGGCCCTTATTTTTCTCATATTTGAAAAAAAAAGGATCCTTCAATCGCCAAGACAAACAGATGAAATGGACTAATCAGATCAAAATCCTCCTTATAAAATAGATCAAATAGATAAGATAAAAAAAATCCTGTTTTCAAGATGTGAAAGCAGCAGATGTAAAATCTAAGGAACCAAATTTAGTGTTCTACTAAATTTTTATCGATATATGAATTGGACCAATCATTATTTAATAAATATTTATTTTAAATTTAGTATCTAAACTAATAAATATTTTTTTGTATTACGCATTCTACAATGATCGATCCAATTCATCATCTTTTGAATAATGATCGGTCTAACTCATATGTTGATAGAAATTTATTGGGCAGCTGATGCTGTGATTTATTGCACAGAAGCTTTGTACATGCCATAAGAGATGACAATTTAGTCCACAGTACGGTGAATTCGCTCGGACTCGTTCCGGCCTGACACCAATTCGCTTAGCCGGTCAGTGAACAGTGCGAATTTGAGATTAGACATGCCCGTCTGGCCTGAAATAATTTTATATGTATATAATGTATTTATATTTATATTTATATTAAATATATTTATACATATTTTATATCAATAATTCTAAAAATTATATAAAATTTTAACATAACATTAATGTCACTTAAATTATATTAAGCATTTAGTTACGATATTATTATATGAATAAAAACACTAATATTTTTGGAACTTCTAAATATGAACAATGTAATTCAACGGACATCTTGATACATTTGTAGTCATATCTTTTAACTCAAAAATTCAATCAATATAAAATTAAAATTTCTAAAATTAAACAATTATATCTATCATTTTTATATTTTGAGCTCTTTAAAAAATAGAACATATCAATCTCAAAAATTCATATTTATGAAGGTTAACTGCTGAAAAATTGTAGACCTCTAGATACCCTTTTAATCATAACTTTGTACTGAAAAATCATATTAAGATGAGATAAAAAATTTAGATGTATAACAATAAAATATATATTTTTTATATTTAAAGTTTTCTCAAACTTAAAACCTAAAGTACTCAAAAAGATACGTTTGTCAGCCGATTTTAAAAAATTATACTGCAAAAAGAGCCTGAACGGGCCGTGTCAGAAAAAAAATAGCTCGTAAATAGGACGAATCAAAATTTTCAAGCCTTAACATATGAACTAGATAAGATAAATATGTAATTTTAATTGATTTATCGAACCACGGAATTGATATTTTATCAGTCTATGGACCATTGCCATTCCTACATCCCACTGAAAAATGAATGGTTTATAATAACATTTTTGTGTCGCATGTAGTAAAATACAGGAATACCTTGTATCACCTGACATTGATTGTGATGTTTAAACTGACAGTGAGATATCTGGTTCAATTCAATCGGATGCTTTATAATAATATCTCAAGAATGTAACGGAGGACATTAGTTTTTATTGTTTCTTATTGAGGGCAGTTTGTGTGTTTCCTCGATTGTCATTAATTAAGCAGAGCCACATGAAAGTTCACTTTAAATAAGACATCTATCAATAGCATTTCCACTATTTTTAACGTATTATTACCATCAATAATACCAAAAGACCCCTCTAAATTTCGTACTTGTGACAAATAATTCTCCGATTTTTATTTTTGAAATTACAAATATTTAAATATATATATATATATATATATAAATATTTTTCAATATGTAGATAAATTATATTACAATTTCATACAATTTATGTTTTATGAAAAATATTAAATAATCTTTGATATAATATCAAATGATGATATGAAACTTTAATGTGAATTCTTTGCGAACATTTAAAAGTTGACTAACTGGACTCTCATTTTTATTTCAAAAAAATAAAAAATAAAAAATAAAATCATTAACTGAATTATGAACTTATTCAAATTATTTCTTTTCATGTTGCTCTACCTGGCTCGTTTTTAAGTTAGAGCAGTGTGGTAGAAGTATTTTTAAAATCCCTTCGACAAAAAACGAAACAAATTGTTATGCTGTAAGCCAAGAGAAATTTTTATATCAAGTAGTTTAAGTTTGTTTTGGAATAATTCAAATCTGTCATCAACTATCGGATCCTAATCTGCTGCCATAACATTTTTGCTGTCATTAGATGCTATACTTTATACAACATTGGATTTAGTTTGGATAATCCAGATTTTGATATAAAAAATACTCTTTTTTATGAGCCCAATAATCATCGATACAAAAGAAAGTATGACAATAGCTGCCATATAAAAGTATGACAGCTGATGTAAATCCATCAACTACCTACTGTCTACGTATTGGTTTTGAAGTATATTCTAGGAAAACTATACAGATGTCAGCCCCTTGTAGTGTATTAAAATCGGGACGGGTTATGGCGGGTCGGCGGATTTTGGCGGGACGGGTCAACGGGTTTATACGGGACGGGTTAGGACGGGTCAATTTTAGGGGGTTTGGCCGCGACCCGTTCTAGACCCGTCGGGTCGGGACGGGTCGGGTCCAAGGGTGGGACAGGTTGGGGGGGGAACGGGACGGGTCGGCGGGTCAAATATATTTTCTAAAATTCTGAAAATTTTAAAAATCGTTATAACGTTTCAGTAAATCGTTGCAACGGTTCAATAAATCGTTGCAACGATTTATGAAACGTTATACCGATTTATAAAATATTATAATGATTTTTGAAACGTTATAATGTTTCAGCAAACCGTTATAACGATTCCCAAACCATTATAACGGTTCGAATTGATATGACTCAAAATAAATTGAAATAAAATTTTAAATGAAATAATTTAAGTAAAAAATTAAATAAAATCTTAAAGAATTAGAATAAAATGATAGAACTTTAAAAAAAGTGAGTTTTTTTTTAAATATTATAAAAATTAAAATAAATGGGTTAAAAATAAAATTACCTTCCTCCTTTATTCCGGACTTGGGACCGACTATGTAATACATAAGCGGAGTTCTCACTTTTTTTTTAGTTAGTAAAGTTTATTGAAAAAAATCAAATAAGGATTGTAAATGCTAGAAAAATAATAAAAATGGAAAAAAAATAAAGAATATAAGTGTTTAAAAATACCGTCTAAAAATTCGAGTTCATATACTATAGATTATTTTCCGACACTAAAGGAAGTGATTTGCGGGTTGTAATTAGGATCAATATGCGGTTGTGATGGATAATATTATTGTAATGGGATTTGTTGATAATAAGGATGTGGAGGGTTATGATTTTGTTGATAGTATGGGTTCGAAGGGTTAGAACGTGGCATATCTTCACCAAAAATTTCAACGCTCAATCGATGTGGCATTTCTTCAGCATAAGAGGGATTGGGAGATGCCATTTGATATTGCTAAAAAACATTAAAAATATAAAAAAGAATTAATTATTATAAATTAAAAATACAATTAATTACAAAAAATATAGAATCTAATAAAAACTAATTAAAAGAAATAAATGGCAAAAAAAGAATGTAAATATATATTTAAAAAACTAATTACCAAAAAATATAAACTAATTATAAAATACTAATTATAAAATATACTATATACTAATAACTAACCTTTTTTTGTCGGAATCGAAAGATTATCGAAAACCCGAAACTTTAAAATAAATTAACGACAAATAATATAACGAATGCTAAATTGACAATAATAACTAAATAATACTAATAAAAATATTTTAATTTTTTTTTTTCTGGATAATGTAACAAAATTACTATAATAATATAATTAGAGAATTGCTAATATCTAATAATTAACGAATTAACGAGTGAGAGTTTGGTTTGGAGAATTAAGAAGAGAGATAGAGTGAAGTTGTTTGTGTGAGGATATGAGATGAAATGAGGTGGTATTTATAAGAAAAAAAAATTAATTATTTTTTTATTTATTATTTGTTTTTTTTTTTTTGAATTTTTTTGAATTTCTGCGGGTTTGGGACGGGTCGGGCGAGTAAAGTGGGTCGGGTCGGACGGGTTTGATTCTCGGTTTTCTCGGGTCGGGTCGGGCACGGGCTAGGGTGGGTTGGACGGGTCGGGTCGGGTCGGAACAGGTCTAAAACGGGTCGGGTCTAGCACAGATTTTTTTCAAATTTTTTTGTCCGCGCTCGTGCTAGACCCGTCGGTTCTAACGGGTCACGGGTCTGATAAATTTGAGCACGGATCGGGTCGGGATGAATCGCGGGGACAGATTTCGTGGGTCATGTTTTTGCGGAAGGAGTTTTTTTTTAACCACTAGCCCCTTGTACTGTTCCTTGTCTGTGCTGCGAACGGAGGTACGACTTCTAAGTACCTGCTTTTTGTTTTATTAATTGGCATTAAAAAAATTGTTTCGACTTCATTTCTTTTTTAATTCAGCATGCCCACTTAATTACGATATGTACCGTGGGTTTTCTAGATGCAAAATATCTCAAACATAAGATAAAGCTTTATTTATTGATTTGTTGAGGAGAGGTGATGGCTTAACAACCAGCTTTTATTATTTTCCAAAAAATGCGTCACACTAAGCGACTCATTCAATAGCTCTGTTTTTTTTTTTTAATTTAGATGTGAAATCTGATTGGTGTGGTTCCCGTGCCAAAGCAAGTTTACAAATATATTTATAAAATTTATAAAATAATAATAATAATAATAGCCTTATTTTTCGTTGGATGGTTCTTAAACAAAAATTCTTCTTTGTAACGATTTTTTAATATCCATCTACAGTAAACATAGAACATGTACAATATTATGATTATGATTCTTATTTAACCGAAGCCCATGTGTTGTATGTTTTTATTCAATAATATTGATCAATGATTGATGTATTAAAACATAGGATCCATGCACAGAGACAATAGTGGGATGTGGGGTCCCTTAGCAAGAAAAAAATACGAAAGGATGTGATGATGCGGGGTTAAACTCTATTATTATTGTTGTTGTTATTATTTATTTGAGAATTGCTGTGGGGTTAAAGTTTGGTAAAGCAAGTCGTTGCCACAAAGTTTATTTGCACTCAACTGCTTCCGTGCTATAAGCACATGGTATGGTATAATAATTTGGTGATCAATCTCTGAGATGAAAATATATTTTTTGTTATTTTGTCCTAGTAACTTTGAGTGAATGAGCATGTCTCCTCAAGTTACAATATATAAATTATAATGCTGTTGGTCTATCAATTTGTACAGAAATTGCATTGTTTTTGAATCGTGTATAAGGTTTGATGAGGATGATATGCATCATGTGTGCATATCAACTTAAATACTGATAACATTAATTAAGTACGGTTGACCAATAAAATGTGTTGTATAGTTGTCAGAAAGTAAGCACGATCAAAGAAAAAGGGAAATTCTTAGATTTAAAAAAATTGGAATGTAGCCACTACATGAGCATTGAGCAGTGAGCATCACTTATGACCCACAAAACATGGGTCAAAGATATAGCGCATATAAGAGTTATAAGAGGGGGTTGGGGGGGGGGGGGGGGGTGTAATTGCCAGAAAGACCTCATTAATTTAGTAAAGGCAATTTGACCCCTATATACTAAAAAAAATGGAGAGTAAGACAATCTCACAATTACATATTTAACAAGGAGCAAACATAGCATTTTTCTCTCCAGCAACTATCTTTTAGGTCAGGCCCACAAAATATGACACAATTACGTGCCACAAGTCGCTTAAAATGAAATTCAATAAATCATGCAGGCATGGGCGGATGCAGGATTTTAGTCACGGGGGCAAATATCGGATTGTAATAGCTTATCGAGTTTAAATCCATTAACTAATTGGGCACTAAATAAAAAAATAATAATTTAATATATATTCTTACCTAATAAAAAATTTATTAGAATAATAACATTTTATATATTACAAATAACAATAAAATAAATCTCAAAATAATAGATAATCAAGTTGATGAAGAAAATTTTCATCTATAAAACTTTATATTTTGATATCTTTGCATAATTGTTTTATTATACATGATATTAAATATTTTTTCTCAATAAAATTAATCAAATAATTCAGGAGACCAAAAAAATTTCAGAAAAGGGCAAACTACCGAAAGAATTACCGAAAAATACTAATTTTCAAAATCTAGAGGGGGCAGCTGCCCCTAGGCTAGTGTGCATCCGCCGGTGCATCAGGCGTGGCAGTGAATATATGCACCTGTCGGTGGAGGGATCTTCTGTGGCTTTTCTGGTGCGAGTCTCCAAAAGTAGATTAGCATAGCAGAAGACTTAATCACTTAAGAAAAATTATTAGGCTATTGTCAGGGTATTGCTGCACTAATCATGAAAGAATCGACACGGTAAGAACGTTTTTAAGATATGTTATAGAAAAAAAAGTTTCTAACTTCTTTGTTAGATGAAAGTTGTAGGGTAGTTATTATGTCTTACACAGTTACCACATTTTTTTTATTTTATATGTAATTTTATACCAAGTATAATTGTTCCAAATCAACGTTAATTTGTCAACATCTCGCCTAAATCATTAAACATTTCAAAAAAAAAAATCAATTTGAACTGATGATTTAAAATGTCAAATGGTTGTTCATATACCGTAAAAGTTGATTTATAAAACACTTGTATCAAAATTGATTTCATACATTCAGAACTTAATTTTTTTCCTCCATGTATAAGATGGAAAAAGACTTTAGGACATGTTTAGAACTGACTTCAATTTTATGTAAGCATATGGATTTTGATTTTCTTTTTGTGCAAAATCACAATAATTTTTTGTCCGCATCTTACAAAATGTATACAAAATGCTATATAAAATAAACAGACAAGAAAAATATATATTAGAAACATTTCTGTCAGGCCGGATGCAGAGTAGGTCAGGTGAATAAGCTGATTCCTCTGTATTTTGAAAAATAGTAAATTTTAATTAAGATTTTGCTAATTTTAATCTCCTGAATTTGACCCCTAGTTGTTTGATTAATTTATTGAAAAAAAAATATTTAATATCATGAATAATAAAAAAATATATAAATATTTCAAAATATAAAGTCTCATAGAAAAAACTTTTTTTTCATCGACTTAATCATCTATTATTTTGAGTTTCATTTTTAATTACTTTAATATATAAATGAATATTATTTTAATATTTTTTATTAAGTAAAAAATGTATATTGAATTTTTAGTTTTTTATTTAATATTCGATTTAATGATTATGAAACCAATAAATTATTATAATCTAATTATTGACCATTTTATCATAGTTGATTAAGATCGATCGTCTTTCATATAAGGGATCACAAGTCCTTTTGATTACTATAAAACCAATTTATAAACTTGAACCCACAATATCTAAAGAAATAAATCAAATATCTCAGATTTTGGTTTTAGCAAATGAGTTGAGGTGGTACTGAATTGGTTCAGATGTTGTGCTCGAGTTTCTAACAAATGAATTGCACCGTTTTCTCGTCTTTTTCCCTAAAGCATCATGATAACTTGTCTGAACTTTGGAAGTTTGTACTATGTGTAATCACATGAAAACAAAACGACTAAATTCGTACTAAAAATGATACTGAATACTTTCAGGGAAAGAATACGGTTGTCTCAAGAATCCGTATCATCTAGAATATTATACATATACAATAACTGTTTAAATTGTCGATCTGTGAATTTAAAATACACCGTTGTGACGGATTTATTTGCGATCTAAATCTGACGACAATTATAATTTCGAACAGTTATATAATATTTTATGAAGTATAAAATCTTCCGTTTTTGCATTTATATTTTGAATTTAAAAGTTCAAACGGCGATCCAAACTGTTGAACATTATATTCATATTGAAATATCTTTGAAGATCAAAATTTATATTTTTTTGAAATTTTTTATTTTTTAAATAAATATAAATTTTGCTGATCTAATGATTTCTACATCATTTAAAACTAGCGATTTTGTAATCATCTAAAAAATAACAAAAAATTTTAAAAAAATATAAATTTTGATCTTCAAAAATAATTTTATATAAAGATCATATTTAACGGTTTGAATCGATCATTTAAACTTTTAAATTTGAAATATGAACACGAAACATAAAAAAATTTATACTCCGCGAAACACCATTCGCTCACCCTCTCTATCCATCATCTCGCTTCCTCTTCTCTTATATTATTTTATTAACATTTTCGTCCATAAATGATACTTCTAAACAAGTAAACCCATTAATTATTCAGAGGACCGGAGACGATTAGGAGCGCACAACGGCCCCTCTAATATATTTTGCTTTCTTTTTTCACTACCTATTTAATTTTTGGATGGATCATTCCCAATTTGCAACTTCATTAATAAGAGACTTGTTTAAGGTTTGTCAGGAAAAACTCCTGATTTGAATTTGCCAGTGTAGCCTCTTGCCTGCTTGAGATATTCAATGCTCTGTCTATGTATTTAGCAGGGAAAAAAATAACTATTTTCTGAAGCTATTTTAACTTAATCTTTTATACCACTGGAATAAGCATTACAGTCTATTAACGGAGATGTAACATGTTAACTACAAACGCACCATTTAATTGACAACTCGGGTGACAAAGGTTTCTTGGAAGAAAACAACGGTAGCAAAAATCAAAGGAAATTTTTTTTTCTTATTCTTATTGGTAGCATAATTTTGAGTGATATCTGATAAGTGGTCCTAGTGAGTTGAACTAAATAATAGTCGGCGGACATCATTTCAATTTTGAACTAAGAAATTATTACAACATAATGAGATATTTTAATTGGAACATTTTGATTTGTTTAAGGAAAATATTACCAACATAATGGAACACAACTATGCTTGTTTGGTATTTCTCTATTTCAGCATCATTTGCAGGGTTGGTGATATTAATATTATTATTCAATAAAGGTGGTTAACTTCCATGATTTCTAAAAATATGTAACGTCATTAAATATTTCTAATTTTCAGATATTAGATAACAGTTAATTACTCCAAAATTTAATCGATAAATAGCTAAAGATAATTTAACTTAGTTTAGTAAATATTTATCATTTTGTGGAATCCGTTTAATTCATCACATGAAATTGATTATTTTATCGTGAGATCATTTTCTCAGTAAGATGTCAATGTGTTGGTCATCATTATTTTACTATTTTTTGACTCAACCAAATCCAACTAATTTAAAATTAGATCAACATTTAATAAGTAATTGACTCATTAACAATTCCAAGTGATCTAAATCAATCTAATCCGTAACTGCCAATATAATTCACTCATATGCTGATAAATTTTAGGCATGCAGAAATTGACCAAATCAGATGACAAACTTACCGTATCGAGCTTTCGATCCGTATAATTATGGCTATAAATGAGCCGAGCTGGCATATTAATCATTCGGGTTCTAAGTTAAAATTGTCGACTCATTATAAGCTCGTTAATATAATAATCAAGCGAGTCAAGTTGAATCATTAACAACTCATTTAATAATTATTAATTTTACAGAAATATTTTATATCAAAATTTATATAAAAGTCAATAAGAACAAATAGCAATATATTTTAATACTTATTTCATATAATAGTTTTGTTGTACTTAATAATTTTTTTTATTTTGTTATTTTATAAAATATAATTGAATTTAACAAGTTCTTTTAAAATATATTTGTAGGATCCTATTGATGCTTCAAGAAATCAAACCTGCATATGCTCAAGGCTATTGAAGAAGTTTCATTGAAGATATAAGATTACAATCATATAAAGATATAATTCAAAACTCTATGTTTGTTCATAAGTTTGCAAGGAAAATATGTTTCTATCATAGTAAAGTAGTGTTATAACGGTTCATCCAACCGTTATAATGATTCCTTATTTGATTTCTTATTCCTCAAAATAATGATTCCTTATTCGATTTCTGATTCCTTATTCGATTCCTTATTCCTCAAAACACTTTGAGTTAACAATGCATATTGTTATGTAATGATTTATAAAGCATTGATGGCACAATAACTGTTGAACGTTTTCTTGAATCATTATAACAATTCTGAAGTTCAATAGATCTTGTCAGAGGCTAGTAAAACTAAATTTTGATTTTGGTTCTCACTCTTATTTTTAATAATATTAATTTAATTATAATTATTATTACTAAAAACTAGTCAAATCATTATTAATATTGTGTAAAACATTCAATATTTTCTGTTATCGTTATAACGGTTTATCTTATTCATTTTCTGAGTCATTGTAACATTATAAAATGTTCTATAAGGGGTATTCTTGTTTCTTATGCAAGAATATCAATTATTTTTTATTAAAAGCTTTATTTAAGGTGCTGATTCAGTATTACCCAAACTGATAAAACTTTCATAATTCTAAACAATCTAAGTACTCAATCCAAGTCTAACAAAGAGTCATTTCATTCTCTCCTTGCAAACATAAGAAACTAAGAATTTTTATTAGCCAAATCTATTAGAGTTCTTATAAATTTTTCTGAGCATTATTTAGCTCTCATCTTTGAGCTTTAGCTTATCTTTCTCTACAAGTACTAGGTGTCTTTTTTCTGAGCCTTGAGTGCTCTTAGTTGTATTTTATTTTGTTAAATTCTTGCACTTATTCTGTGAAAAGACTAAAGTTTCTAATTGTAAAATATTTTTAAGTAATAAAGTGGTATTCCATTAGTGAAATGACACATGGACACGTAGGTTATTATTATAACCAAACTCGTTAATATATTTTATTTTCTTTAAAATTCTGCACTTACATCTTTGATACTTCACATTTTATATTTTTTAAGGTCTATTGTTTTACATCAATTATTCTTTTTGATAATTGATATTTGATTGATTTTTTATAGCATATTTTCATTACATTAGTATCTAGCATTCGACTTCATTGTTGTGTTATTGTACTATTTGTTTTGAGTTGATTTTTATGTAAATTTGTAGGAAATTTTTTATTTACCAAACCGGTCTTTTTCTAACTTGTCCAAATTTATGTAAACTTGTGTTTTTGATAAATACCATCATCAATCATCTTAAATTATCAAGTTTCATACATATCAAAAATATATTTATGTAATATACTAAAAATCTATAATAGAATAATATAAATAATAAATAGAATAATACAAACAATAAATATCAATAGTTTAGCGAGCTAAATAAGATCAATGATCTTAACATGTTAAATTGTTAGTGGCCGATTCACTAACGAGCGAGACAAATATGAGTCAATTTCAAATGAGTCACAAACGATCAATGAACTATATGAGTTTCCTTACAACACTGTACACAGTATACTCCAAAATAGTTAAGAATTTATCCCCCTCTTTTCTTCAAAAACTAAGCTCTACAAATGCCCACCATCTCTTTGTATCTAACCTTAATACGTATTTCTAAAATGAACTGGTACTGTTGATCCTTAGATTTCGAATAGTGTACTGTATACTTCATCATCCCTTCATGCCGCAAGTTGTCGACCGAGTTCTCTAGCATAAATGTCAATAAAACAAGAAAAATGTGAGAAATATGTCCAGTAAATTTTTAGAAAATTATGCTCGGACGCCCGTAGTTTACTTCAAAAAGCTGGTAGCTTCAATTGCATATGCCCAGTTGCATGTATGAAAAACACATAGGAGAATCAATGTCCTAAACGATTTGCATATGTTGATATGTTTTTAATTTATTTTTTCAAAATCTCTTACAAGATATATATTACATAAATTAATATGTTTCCTATATTAATTTTATGCATAAAAATAATATATTTTTTTAAATGTAACAACATTGTTTTCTCCTAACATGTAAGAATATGTATGTAAAAAAAAAAGAGGAAGGTCCAAATGCCTATTTTTGTGCCTCAATTGCGTCTTCAATTTTTAAATTTCTAATAACTCAAAATTTAAAACTAAAATATTAGAATAAAACCATTAGATTTGATCTATATTATATTTTCTCTTACACATAAAAAATATTTATTTTTCACTTTCATTTTATGTAACTTAACACGTTATAAAATCAACGTCTAGAAATTAATTATATTGTGCATTTTTATAAGCTAAAAAAAAATCACATAAAATGATATTCAAACGTCATATTTTTTTAATCAATACATAAATAATTTGACCTAGATCAAACCAAGAGTTTTATTTTGATATTTTAGTTTTAATTTTAAGTTATTAAAAATTTAAAAAATGAAGGCATGATTGAGATACAAAAAATTGAGGCATAAACTATGTAAAAAGACATACTTACATTCAAAAGGATCTATCAAAAATACGCAGAATAATTAAAAAAAGAATCAAGGATAGAAAGCACGCTATATGTGAAAGTGTTCTGATTGCCAGAGTGCAAAATGCGAGTCATGTGAGAAAATAAAATGGTTACATGAGATATAAAATTACATCAAATTTGAAATACTATATAATTATTTATAATTATTTTTATGATTATGATTATATTTTTATTATTATATTATTATGATTATGATTATGATTATATTATGATGATTATGACTATAATTATTATTATCATGATTATGATTATGATTATTATATTATGATTATATTATTAAAATTATGATTACTTATTATTATTATATTATTATAATTATGATTGTAATTATAATTTTTATTATTATATTACTATATTATGATTATGTTTATATTTTTATTATATTACTATTATAATATTATTATTTATTATGATTATTTTTATTACTTTATTATTATTTTATTATGTTGTATTATATTATTATATGTTGATTATAGTTATGATTAATTTATTATTATATTATTATAATTATAATTATTTATAATTATTTTTATGATTATGATTATATTTTTATTATTATATGATTATGATTATGATTATGATTATGATTATTATGATTATGACTATAATTATTTTTATCATGATTATGTAAATTTTGATGGCATTTGAGTAATAGATAAAAATTCAAGTCCACGTAAGTTTTACTTTATTTAAAAAATAAATTATATACTTAATTACCTACTTATTTTTTTAAGAAATAAAACACTTTACTGCGGCTAATTCTCGCAAATAATATTATATTTGATTTAAGAGGGAACTTTTAATTTATTCCGTTTGCAGTGAAGTCCTCGTGTACTCTAGTCCGGTGGGGTGAATCATTTCACGGATTATTGAGCTGCCTCTTCCATCCAGGTCAGGCAACGAGCAACTATGGTGGCGCGAATCATTTTACAAGCACTGAGCGCTACGATGCTAATCCACGAATCCAACATTAATGTGGTTTTGCTTCGCTTTATGCTTTATGCTCTCACCTGATATGAAAACAGAGGGAATTGGACCTCTTTTAAATAATTTGTATTCCTTTGCCGACGATATCTGAAATTTTATACAATTATTTTTCTTTTTGTAGGTCTCCAATGGCAATTGTTTCTAGGACACTTCTTATTTAAAAGTCATCTAATTGAACACATTGCACGGGTACTTCAACGTTTTTATTTTAAGGAAGTATCACTTGACAATGTTTTTTTTTTCTTGACAAGTTGACAATATTTTTGCAACTTAATTCAAATAAGGTTAAAATCCATTAAAAGTTATAAATATAGAAAAATATTTTGAAGACGTCAAAACTGATATAAACTTTATGATTATGTTAAATGAGTTTTACTATTTGTGTTGATAACTTTATAATATAACACATTTTATATTGTACTTCAATTATTCAATTTAGATACTTTTAATAGAAATAGTAACTCATTTAATATGAATAATGATAACATTATATAAATAA
Organism: Schoenoplectus tabernaemontani; assembly: GCA_037127355.1. Lineage (NCBI taxonomy): Eukaryota > Viridiplantae > Streptophyta > Magnoliopsida > Poales > Cyperaceae > Schoenoplectus > Schoenoplectus tabernaemontani. Next base: position 13,981,440 of record CM073750.1, on the reverse strand, counting down.
AAATCATTCATATGGATAACTTATTCAATGTAGATAATAAAGTACGTATTGATTTTGATAGTCATATATCAGCTCCCGTAGATATATCTCTATCTCTTACTCCTTATTAAGCACGTAAGTGTTCTAATCCTGCAACGGTTTAGATTTTTTATTAAATTTTTAGAGTTAATATCAGTCATCAAATTGGGTTATTCGTCAAATAATATTACTATCTCTATAGCCATTTGTGTTGAAACTATAATTTTCTCTCAATTTTGATTGTTGCACAAAATACTGCATAATTTAAGAGTATAATTGCTCTATTTTATTTCCATTTTCTTTCTTAGATTGTCATCAATTATGAATATTAACTTTTTAAATTCTAAATGATAATTTTCTTTTTTTATATTTATTTTATATTAATTATGTATTCACAATTGAAATATATATTAATTACTAAATTATCTTTATTTTTATTTTATTTTTTTTACATGAAAATATGATTTTTTATATTTTTAAAAACATCACCGTAACAACGCACAAACAAGATACTAATTGTTAAGTATATAGACACAACATGAATCAAAATTCTTGCAATTGCAATTGTTGTACCATTTATTCATTTGGTGATGTGAAAGGAGCTCTGCTATTTTATAAATTTATGTGTTCAAGCATATTTTAAATTAGTTAAATTATATTTAAACAACAAAATAAATTCAATAAAATTTGATTTTCTAACTAACATTATCATTAATGATATGATATCAAATAATAAATTTTTACTTGCCTGCAAAAGTGATACTCCTGTTTTTATTGTTTCCACTTGAACTTTATGTCTATATATATATATGTCTATATATAGATAGCCTTTGGAATCCTATCTCTTTAGTTAATCATATCATTAGATATTTACATTCGAGGGGGTAATTCATTAATAATTGTTTAGTTTGATGATATAATATATACACATTACATAATTAAATTTGATGCAACATTTACAATTTATCATATCAAATGAAACGGAATTGTATGGAAAATATTGAAATTTTATCAACAACAACAAAGCCTTTAATCCCAAATAAATTGGGGTAGGTTAGAAATGAAACCCAATCGGAAAACATAAATCAAAGATCTCAAATATCACTGATAATAATGAATATGATGGAAGAAAAAGAAAATAAATAAATAAAATAATAATAATAATATATAAATAAAGATGATAATAATATAAAATATTGAAATTTTATATATAGAAATAATTTGTAAGTAATCCAACATCTCATTTTTTTCTATTCTAAAATTTAAACTTAATCTAAGGTTAAGATAGTATCGTAAATATTTCTTTATTAGTCTTTACATTCATGGATTTAGAGGGTGCTGGAAGTTCATCCCTCGATCTCATGAAAGTTATTTATTGAAGTTAAAATTTATTATATTTTTTTATTTTATGACATGTACTGCTTTTAGTTTAATAATTTTAATGGTCTACTCATATAACCTACATTCCGATTCTTTTGTCAGTCAGTTTAGTTTGTTTCATATAAGATGTACAGTTTATTTCATTTGAGATATACAGTTTATTTCACTCATAACCAGTCAGTCCAGTCAGTCAAATACATTTATACATTTTTTGTTCACCTTACACGTGATTTTGCTACTCTTATATGCGACTATTCTAGGAACATGCAGTAGAAAAAGAGGTGTTCTGAAATCCATTCATATCCTCTGATGCAGCGCAGTATATAGATCATTGGATTTTCTTGTGATTCAAATCGGTAAAAATTTTAAAATAATTTAAAGATTACATATTATACTGCACGGTGCTACGCAACATAGAATCAGAATCCGATAAAAATAGCAGTATATGCACTTATGCAGACAAAAACTGTCTGCAAAATTTGACCTGTATTCCAGAACACTCACCACACTTTCCAGTCCAGCATTGCATAGCATGATGGCAGTATAGCACACAGCAGCACAGGAAAACCCAGGGACATCTTCTTCCATCTAAAGAGTGCATTAAAAGACTTGTACGATAGGCCTATTGCAGAGAACCAAAAGGATTGTGCTCTTCAAAAAATAACCCGAATCCTCTGTTGCGCATAACATGATTCAGCACTCTGTGTCGACTTAAGACAGGTAAAAGGAAAGGAAGGAATCCGAGGAAAGGATTTCAGAAACACGCTACACAATAGGATGAACAGAGTTTGCCTTAATCAATCAGAGCTCTGTAAGAGACTTATTTTTCGCTAGATCTACATGAGCAGGTACAGAAAACCGACTTCTCTGATCCTGCTCTTTACTGTTTTGCTCATGTTTAAATGCAAAAAGCATACATAACAATATAACATAATTGAACCTCCGAATTCGATCTCCTCTCTCCCCTCCTCCTCTACCATTGTAATTACGCGGCGTTTTCCTAAGATGCAATTCTCCTCCCCTCTGCGGATGGAACCAGATCAGCTCGCCTCGTGCGGCGCAGCGACGGTGTCCGTTCGATCATTTTGAGATTCGCTACTCGAATCTCAAAATACTAACTCTTTAAATTCACTGCATGTCTTACATGTCCGCTTTCTCATGAGATCGCCTGCCGGCAGCCAGCAAAACGAGGGCGCTGATAACCTTTAAATTCACGGGGTCCTTTGAGATTGATGAAGCACGAATTTTGACGTCGATCGGACGGACTCCAGACCGCGCTGCACGGTACAACGCGTCAAACTATACGAATTCCCCCTCTGCATTGTAATTACCCGGTGCTTCTCTAAGATACAATTTCCAATAGGAGGTGTAAATTAATATTTTTTTTACTTATTTATTCGATTTATATCATACTCAATAAAATATAAATAAATAAAAATTTACTATTAAATTTATTAAATTTATTGAATATGAATATAAATAAGATCTTTTCGTTAAGTAAACAACTAAAAATATGAATAAAGATTGTTTCATATTTATTTACCTCATAAAATAAATTATTAATTTTTTTATTATTTTTATTATAATTATCTTTGATAATAATTTTCTTTTTTTCTCCATATTACTTGTTTCAAATCATATGAATTAATTATTATGAATTATAATTATAATTATTATCTTCATCACGTTCCACCTTCTCATAAATTATAATATTTAAAAATATTTAGTACTTCTTAAATAAAACCATATTAGTTGTTTCAAATCATATGAATTAATTATTATGAATTATAAATTATAATTATTATCTTCATCACGTTCCACCTTCTCATAAATTATAATATTTAAATAATATTTAGTACTTCTTAGATGTCTTAAAATGTTAGAATGAGGCAATATAAAATTTAAGATGCTATTTTTATTTTTAGTATATTTTATTTTCTAATTAAAAATTTGTTAAGAGATATTTGTTTTTTTAATATATTTATTTTAAAATGATTCAAGTTAAATTTGATTGTGTATTTATATTATGATTTCATATTAATAAAATAGAAGTATATTTATATGAAATGAATGAGTTCAGATAGTTTTATAAATAATCAAAATTAATTAATATATTAATAATTATTCATCAACATCTATTATCATTTTGTTACTTATTTATTTTAATAAATAAACAATAAATCTAATTTTAATAATAAAAATAAAATATAAACAAAAATAATTTTAAATAAATATAATAAAAAATATCTCCCCTAATCGATACCGTACTCATCCACCCCTAATTTCCAGTGAGCAGTGAAACTCGAGCTTATTTAATTAAACTCCCAATATTAGACTCTCATGTGTTGTGTATCTCCATCTCTACTCTTATTAAGTACTTATGTGTTCTGATCCTGCAACGATCTCAGATTTTTTATTAAATTTTTAGAGCTAAATATTACTCATCGGATTGAGTTATTCATCAAATAATGTTACTATCTCTATGACCATTTGTGTTGAAGTTAAAATTTTCTCTCAATTTTGTTTGTTATATGAAATACTATATAATTTATGAAGTACAATTACTCTATTTTATTTTATTTTTTCTTAAATTATCATTAATTATGAATTTTGACTTTCCTTAAACACTAAATATTAACTTTTCTCTCAATTTACATTTATTTTGCATTAATTATGTATTCATGATTATAATTTAAATTAATTATAAGATTATCTTTATTTTTAGTTTATTAATTTTTATATAAAAATATAAATTTTTATATTTTTTAAAAAATATCACTGTAACACACAAACAAAATACTTATCATTAAAATTAAAGAAAGCTATCTCTCGGAGGAAAATAATGAAAAGAAATTTAGAATCTTTTCTTCTTTATTTACCACGCCATGATCACCTGCTTGCCACCTCCCCTTGTACCTTTGTTTCCCACTCACTACCTCCACCTGTCATCTCTTTCTCTCATAGTCTAATCTCTTCTTTGAGTTCTCTCCCACCGTCGTCCAGGTCCAGCTTTTATTATACCAAGCACACGAACAAAATTCCACACCGAACTCGGCCGAAATATATTCGCGTAGAAGCAGACAACAAAAGCCACCCCATCTATTGCATCCCTCTGCACTATCATCGCCACTGTACCTCCACCCCCTCCCCCATCTCTCAAAAGAACAAGAACCTTCACCATCTACACTCTCCACGTCTCTCTCCCCCTCTATACTTGCAATTTATGGTCATTATCAGAAAACCTCTCTCCCTCTCTAATACTTCTCTATCTACACAATGTATCCACCATTATTCCTCTGTATCCTCTCCTTCTTCCTCTTTCTTCAGTTTTCTTCTTCAACACCAAACAACAGAAGAACACTACACCAACCTTTCTTCCCTCTCACCTCAACTCCCCCCTCCTCTCCCCCTACACCTCCAACAACTTCTCCCTCCACTCCTCAGCCATTTTTCCCTTCCTACCCTGTCCCTCCCCCTCCCCCTCTTTCCATCCCCTCCTCCTCCTCCCTCCCCTCTCCTCCTCAACAACCCACCTTCCCAGCAAATATCTCTTCTCTCACTTTCCCAAATTCGAATTCCGCCCCTTCCCATCACTCTAACACCAAAATTGTCCCTGCCATTGTCCTCCCTATTCTCACTCTTGGTGTACTTGCCTTATCCATTGCCTTCTTCTTCAACCACAGGAAGCGAAACGGATCTGTGTCCCGACCTGCTGCCGACAGATCCGAAAGCCACCGACTTTTCCCGCCCGGTTCAGCCCTCTCAGATTCAGAGAAACCACCTCCGGTTTCGAACTCAAACCCACATAGCTCTGAGTTCCTGTATCTTGGTACATTAGTTGATTCCAGAACTCACCATGGGGAAGATGCGGATCTACAATTTGGATCCCCATACAGAAAGCTTGGATCACCTGAATTGCATCCACTACCACCCCTCTCACGGCAACGCCGGTACAATGCTGATGTGGCTATCACCTCCCCTTCCTCATCAGAGGAGTTCTACTCGCCGAGAGGCTCCTCAGCTGAGAAGGACAATTCTAACTCCAGACGCACCATACCGACCATAACGGTCCGGGTAGAGAAATGCCCTTCACGGAGCTCTACTATGAGCACACCCTCCTACCCGTCTTCAAATTTCCCTTCCCCAGCTGCCTCATCACCGCCAATTCTCTCCAGTCCGAATCATTCCAGTCGTAGATCTTTCAAAATGGGTATTACCCCTTTTTCGAAAGCTGCACCACCTCCTCCGCCACCTCCGCCACTCTTCCCGAGTCTGCGCCCGTTAACCCCTTCTCCGCCAAAAAGGAAACCGCATTCGCCGTCTCCCCCTTCATCACCAGTAGAGAAAGACTCCGACTTGAATTCCAGAACTCAAATTCCAGCAATTCAATTTCAGAGACCTCAAATTCAAGAATTTCAGACTATGCCGGCCCCCCTACTCTCAGGCAGGCCCCACCACCTCCGCCTCCGCCCCCACCTCCAGTTGGGTATTGGGAGAGTCAGGTGAGGAAACCAGAGACGAACAGAGGAGTAGCCCCTGTTTCACTGAAGAAAGCTGCCGAATTGAAAGATTTCAGTGCTAAAGGAGAAATAGAGAGCTGTGAAATGAGTGAAGAGACGACACCAGTAAAGTTGAAACCATTACACTGGGATAAGGTGCGCGCAAGCTCTGACAGGGCAATGGTATGGGACCAGCTTCGATCCAGCTCTTTCCAGTTAAGTTTTCATTTTTCCTTTCCCAATAAACTGTTTGCTCTGCAATCCCACTATTTTTTGCATCATCATGTGTTGATTGTTAAACATAGATCTCGAGAGAACTAATCATTTGAAAGCTATTACCTTGTCATCGGTATTTCTTTCAGTTAACATTGTTGAGAAAACAATTTACCAATTTCACAATATATTTCTTTCAGTTAGCATTGTCGATAAATATATTTCCCGTGAATGGGGACTTAGGGACTATAGATAATCATTTGTCCATTTCCATCAAATGATCAAATGGTTTCGTAATAAATATGTAAAACATAAATTATAATTTATTTAACATAAATTCTCTTTGTTATTTTCTCATAATGTGAATTTTTTCCTTTATGTAGGGTTAATGAGGAGATGATAGAGACTCTTTTTGGTTGCAATGCAACAACTAATAGTGCAAATAAAGAGGCTATTAGAAGGTCGGCTATTCCAATTCCAAAAGTGCAAGAGGACCGAGTACTCGACCCAAAAAAATCACAAAATATAGCAATTTTGCTTAGAGCATTGAATGTCACTAAGGAGGAAGTGTGTGAAGCCCTCTTGGAAGGTAAAGTATCAGTTTCTCTGCTGATGAAAATATTTTCTTCTTTGAAATTATTGAAATTGAGATATTACAATGTGAAATGGACTGCTTTTGGTCCTTACTGAGTGGTTTCTAATTATTCAAATTCCATAATTTCCTTTGTCTCTAGCTCCACATTAGTATGACAATTCCTAATTTGAAGGTTGGTAAGAAGGTTGAGTTAGTGATGGAGTTTTAAAAAAAAAAACAAAAACAATTTCTATCGCAATAGTCAATATAAAAAACAAAAATAAGCCAACCGAAAATTCAAATTGCCAGATAGGAAAGTCTATTTGTTTTGGGTAAACCAAAAATTTTACAATATGCACATGTTCAAGTACAGAATAGTGATGCTGTCATGTTCAATACAATTCTGAAAAAGATTTTTTTGATTTGTGATTGACAACTTAGTTTTTAATTATACTTTTTAATGTGTTTGGACGAGCTTCCAAGTGTGATTGCTTTTTTTTTTCTTCTTTATGCATTTAACATTAAATATACATAACAACTAATCAGGTGACATAGACATACTTAAAATCATGCCTTGTTTATATGACATAGCTCTTATACTAGTGGAAGCCTAGGTGTGGCAGTCATCAGCTGATTTTTCTTTATTAAAATGAAAAGAAAGATAGTAGTTCCTTTTTGTCATTGTCTTTGGGGCTTTTCTTTTTTGCAATATATACGTTAGATATAAAAACTTGCTTTCTCTTAGCTTTCTTTTCTTTTTATTTGTTCTCAGAAATAAAAACAAAGATTAAAGTAACAACAATGATTGCTTTTGTTTCCATGTTCTTGCCTTACACTTTCTCTATACAGATAAGCTTCTCTAGCAATTGTTCTATATTCTATTCCCTTGTTTTCTGACACAATTAGTTAAAATACATTATGTTTATAATCTCAATCTAATTTTTTTTTTCACTCTCTGAACAAATGATGGTTAATACAATCTCTCTTTTGGTTGAATAAGAAGTATAGATAAATATACATGTACCTCTCTAATGCATGTCGATTATTTTCCAAATATTAGATGTGTGCCTTTTAGTCATTTTATTTTTTAGTTTATCTCCAAGAATCAATTAGGTTTGAGTTTCATTTTATGACATTTTTTGTGCATGCTGTTGTTGTTGGATTCTTAAAATCTGATAGTAGCAATCATATCATCCTGCTCTTATGTAATGATAAAAGCAATTCTGTTAAAGAAAAACCTTTCTATCAGATGCTTTATGCAGATTTCTTACTTGTGGACCTTCTATATTCTTACCCATCAATATCTCAGGTCAATTATCATAATTCATAATGTACCTTTGAACATCATCTGAGAACAAAATTTTGATCAAGGCACATTAGGCTCAGCGCTAAGGAACTGAACTGAACTGAACTGAACTGAATTGGTTAAGGTTGGTTTCTTGGGCGGGGTTTTATATTCATCCATTTCCTACCTTTTTGCAAATTAATCTCTAAGTAGCTTTTAACTTATTAAATTGACTCATAAAATCCTTGATCATCCCTGAAACACAGGTAAAATCGACAATGTAGGAGCTGAACTGTTAGAGACATTGCTAAAGATGGCGCCAACAAAAGAAGAGGAGATCAAACTGAAAGCATGCAAAGATGATGAGTCACCAAGTAAGCTTGGTCCTGCTGAGAGGTTTCTCAAGGCATTGATTGACATACCATTTGCCTTCAAACGGGTTGACGCCATGCTTTATATTGCAAGTTTTGACTCTGAGGTGAAGTACCTCACCAAGTCCTTCGAGACACTTGAGGTATTTTCTTTTCTTCAAACACCTTAGCAACCCCGAGGCCCCGAGAGCTGTCCCGACAGCTCTTGAAGTGGCTAACATACTTAATTGTCATTTGATAAAATACATTTGGTTCTGTTATTCTATCTCCCATATTTTATTTATTCTTGATTATTATGATAGGTTGCATGTGATGAGCTCAGGAATAGCCGTCTATTCCTGAAACTTCTGGAAGCAGTACTGAAAACAGGCAATCGTTTGAATGTCGGCACAAACCGAGGTGATGCACATGCATTTAAACTTGACACCCTCTTAAAGCTAGTCGATGTGAAAGGGACAGATGGCAAAACCACTCTTCTCCATTTCGTGGTACAAGAAATCATTCGATCAGAGGGGTCCCGCCTGTCAGAAACTAGTAGTCCCCAAAATTGCAACCAAAAGGATGACATACAGATAAAAAAGTTAGGTCTTCAGGTTGTTTCGGCTCTAGGAAATGAATTGTGTAATGTTAAAAAGGCGGCAGCTATGGACTCTGATGTGTTGAGTAGTTATGTTGCGAAGCTAGCAGCAGGTGTGAATAAAATTAGTGACGTTTTGAGATTGAATAAAGGGGGGTACGAAGGAGGGTTTACCATAGCTATGGAAGCATTTTTGAGAAAAACTGAGGATGAGATCATAAAAGTTCAAGCACAAGAGAGTGTAGCACTATCATTGGTCAAAGAAATAACTGAGTACTTCCATGGTGATTCGGCAAAGGAAGAGGCACACCCATTTAGGATATTCATGGTTGTTAGGGATTTTCTGGCAATTCTTGACCGAGTATGCAAGGAGGTTGGAAGAATTAATGAACGAACGGTGGTTAGTACAGGTAGGCAGTTTCCAGTACCAGTTAACCCTAGTCTACTACCAGCATTTTCCCGATTTGGAATGCATAGATCATTAAGTTCAGATGAGGAGAGTTCATCCTGAAATGTCATTCAACTTTGCTAGAATGTGTACATTCTTTATCAGCCACTAATGAAATGAGGCAGCAGGGAGGCTGGATTTGTAGAAAAATAGGATGTATAAGAGAATATTTCTTTTTGTATTATTTATTTCTATATATGTATACCGCATGAAATTTAGTGGGCCTTTTGGGGAATAACAAGGGTTATCTTATGTAGTCTACTGTTATTTAGTAAATCTATATATTCCTTCAGCATATATAGGGGGGAAAACATTTCAGGGCGTTGGAAATAACAGAAAAAAAGGAATTTCAGAATTACGAGCGAAGTTTTTCCTTTTGATCTTGCGTAGGGTGTTAATGGGTCGGGTTCGGATCAGAAGGTCATATTATTTTATTATTTTTTTGTTCTGATTCGAATTCAATCCGATTAAATTTGGGTAAAATTTTTATCCATACCTAATCCGACGGGTTACGGATCAATCCGACCTAACGGGCCATGGGTCGATCCGATCTGTGTAAAATAATTAAATATTTATTAATTATTTTTATATAATTTTAAGCAATAAAATATTAATTAATTTATAATTAATCTTAATTAGTATATAATTAGTGTATATAAGCTTTAATTAGTACTAAATCACAAAATTATTTCAAAAAACATAATTAATCGGGTCAGGTCGGGTTGATCCAAACCCGATCCGATTCAGGTAAAAAAAATTAAACTCATATCCGACCTATTTATCTTCGGATCATATCGGATTAAATTAATTCGTCGGATTTAGTCAATAATTGACACCCTAATCTTGCATTTTCAATCACATCTAATGTGTCTAAATTTTTGCGTTGTGTCTCCTGCACTTTAAACCTTTGAGAATCGCTTGGTTGGAGATAGATCACAGTCAAGATCGAGCCTATCACACTGCTTCACAACTTAGATGCCGCAATCTCTCCGATTCTCGTACTGAGATCACTCGTTCTCACTCTCGTTATGGAGGAACCGAACTATCTCATTTTTTGGATGATGTTTCTCTTTCTCTCTAAGTGTCCTTGACATACTTTATTATGCTTTCTATTGTGTTTCATACAGATACTATTCCATATACACAAGTATATAGCAGAAATAGAGCGACTAAACTGAATTGGTGCATATGCATCTCTTCAGGCACACATCTGCATATGTTGTTTAAATTTAACAATCTTCCTCTTGGAGATTATAGATAAGAATCAAGAGTCTTCATACTGACAAGTAGGTTGTGCGACCAGCGATACACTTACAATTCTAGAGCTCATAAACCAAAATTTTTAAAGTCAGCCTAGATGCATTTCCTTAAAATAAAATAATAATAATATATGTATTTCATACCATAGACTTATGATATTGCAGGCATTTTCGATCCCTCGAGAAATATGTTTTCTCCCTCTCAACATCACATGTATTCTCAATCTATGTTCATATGACATAATTGATAGATCCGTAAATACAAATAAGTTAAAATACAAATCAATCAACATTCCTTTCATCCTCATATCATTTGAATCAGGATCAATTGTTTTCTCTGCAATGCTCTCGTAGACCGAATCATTCATGATCATAGATAGCACATCAAAATAGTAGCATTGATTCCTTTCCTCATGATATAGTCAAAAATTCATAAAGATACGTAATTAGAAACCGAGTCATCTCCCTCTTAGATAGTATTTCTTTCTCTCTCTAAGTGTCATTGACACATTTTATTATGATTCCTACCATGTCTCATACACTATTTTATATACACAAGTATATAGTGAAAATAGAGACTAAACCGAATAGGTGCATATGCACCTCTTTAGACATATATCTGCATAAATGATTCAAATCTAACAGTGTAAATGTATATTCATTCTTTTTTTTTCATCTAACATGTTAAGAATTCGATCGCACATGTTAAAATGGACATGCGTCCTTGTTTCATGAATCGAACTTCCATCGAGCTGCATGCTTTTTTCTTGGATCTGGGTTGATCCTTACATTATTTATTAGTTTGGTCGGGTCATTCACTCATTTCAGTTGATGTGCCTTGAAAAATTACATAAGAACACTAAAAATAATAATAATTAAATTTATGGTTAAAAATATAAACATTAAAAATAATAATAATCAAAATTTATGGTTAAGAATATTGAATTCAATCACACATGACATTTTTGTCAGTGTTCATGTAAGCCACTGAATCTTTAAAATTTTCCGATTAACTGGTTTCCAGACAAAATTTCAGAAAGAGAAGTCACTGATAGACTAACAAACACCTGTGCAACTTAAATAAAACGTGTTTGCCAATTTAATTAAATGTTACAAGACCGCAGGTCAAGCTCTTGGTTTGGTAACCGGCCCTGCTCCTTTGTCTTTCTTCAGAATTCTTTATTTCCTTTGCGTTGTTTTATATAGCTTGCATAATACTCGCAGCTTGAGCGTCTTACAGAATCTTCTATGCTCAGGTAAAATATTATTGATATGAAGGTTAGGATTAAGAAGTGTATTGTGTTTACATTTTATCTTCCTTATGCTAGAGATGAAATTAAGATTGGAATTAAGATTATTAAGATTTGAATTTGATGGGTGCCGAGAGATCAGAGAGAGTCTGAGTCTACAATACAGTGATAGAGAATAAGCAAAGAAGAAAACAATTCATTATTTATCACCGGTTGAAAAAAATAAATCGTCGAAAATCAAATTGATAAGCTAATGAAGTGAATACAATGGATCTTTAATTGAGCTACAACATGTTTATAATTTAGATTTTTAATAATTTATATATTTAAAATGAAATTATGAGGATATCTGATAACTAAATATTTTATAAATATAAATAAAAAATTATATTTCTACTGATTTACGTAAATTATTGGTGTACCTGACACCGGTGTGGACCACTGTTCCTTCTAGGTTTTATCTTCTTGAGTTGTTATTTTTAAAAATTATAAATCAAGTTACCTAGCACAAAAATTGATTGCTGATCCTTAAAAATACATGATTATGTGAGATGGGGAAAACGAAAAATAAAACAGTAGACCAACAATATAACAAAAAAAATGCTAAAAGATCAGACTACAGACCTGCCGCTCAATCATTCGACACATATATGAACTGAATGTATACAATATTATAATTGAAGAAGAACCACTATGGTACAAGTGGCACGTGGATGATGGGACCGACACTATGGTGCGTGTGTACTGGTAAATCCCAATTAACACTGGTAAATGTGCTCGTTCAAACACGTAGGAATAATAAAACGATACCTTTGCTGTTTTGCCGTGGTTATAAACCATTTCGGCCAATTTTGTCAGCATCAAGGGAACGAGGAAGTGTAAGCATTCAATTTTGAGGAAAGGCAATCAATGCAAGTTCATCTTTCATTGGTTGATGGAAACCGCAATGAAGGGATATGTAAAAAATGGATTATTTAATCAACCTGGTTCCCCCCTTGTCATATTTTTTTTTTCTGTTTAGCTATTCTGCCACCCTTGCGATGTTGTGTTTTTGAATTGTTTATATATATTTTTAATAATCGGTATTATGCAATATAGTAAGATCATCAGTCATTAATATTATAGGATGTAACTTTTGGAAGAGGTAAGCTGGAAAAGATAAACAACAGTTTATCTGGAAGTAGAAGACACAAGGACAGCCTTCCAAAAAACAGCTCACGCCTGATGCCTGATGGAATATGAAGCGGCGGCTACATTATACAAACACTATCATATCACAATCGTTGCAAACTCATCAGACGGTGAACAATACAAATCACAAGAAGAATACAACATGAGATGAAATAACTGCATCCAGACGATCCATCCAAAGAGAGGAACAAAAAGAAAATAAAGAATGAACCGGCTGAGAGGGCCCACGCCATGAGCAACCAAATGAAAGAACATAAACAGACGTCTCCATCCGAGAAAAGCAATAATCAGGACAAGTGGAGAACCAACCCATGCAAATCAAAACGAACAAATTTTTCAGCGGCGGTTACTGTTCAAAAACCACTGTTCATCCAAGATCGCAAATTGAGGAACTATAATGCGGGTACAAGATGTGAATGTATGATACCGGCCGCCATTCAATTGTGTTACAAAAATAAATGTCATGTAAAAAAATCACCATAATGAAATGAATGCTACCGTTTCCTATGTAAACGGATGTCGACTCAAAGTTGGATTATGTAATTAGTTTGTCTCTGGGTTCTTGTATTTTGATAATGAGAAGTAATTTGGGTTGTCCAAATTATCTTCTCTCGTACTTGTACAGCGATCATGTTGCAATACAAGTACAAAAACTGTTACCAAGAGCAATATTAAGTGTGATTTATGGATAATTTTCGCCAACATATGTAAAATATACTACGAGTTTAAATTGCATACGGCCCACAAATATCTACGAAGATATAGGCACCAGCTTACATGAATTTGCAAGCGACGCCATTCATTAGTTCACTCATCTTCAAAGCCAAAATCCTCCATTTCATAAAAATATCCTCAGTTGTCACATTTTCCAACAGTAACTGAATTTATTTGCACTTGAGCCAAAATCCTCAAGATTGGAATTACAGGTTACTGGTCCAAGAAAAACTAGCATAACCTAGTGCTTGAATTCAACAGACAGTAACGGAACATCTAAAAAAATCTTTTCACATATGAACCAAATCGCTTCTAAACACACAATACTTGTTTATATGACGAACCTAATTGAAAATAAGCGACAACCAACTACAACAAAAGCTATCAGGTAATTAACTTTACATGACATATATATACATAAATGATGCCACCCGAACGGTAAGCTCCATTTACACTACAATCTTAAACATGTAACATAGATTAGATGAAGATATAAATCCTAGAGGCATAACTGACAAACTAAAACTAAGGTTACAACAAAAGTCACGGGATGGAGGTATAAATGACAAGAATAAATTATACTTTCACTTCGTCTATGATGTCATATAGTATGGTATGCCTGATAGTGTATTAGAACTCTGACTGCATAAGCTTTGCTCCTGGCTTGACATTCACAAATCCAAAAGGAACTTCTTGCTTCACATTGATATAGTCCTTGGTAGTTAGAACCTACAAAATGTTTGAATGATGCCATACAAGTACAAATTAAATATATTAATGATATGCAGATTAATCCTTAAATGATATTTAAACTGCAATATAATATATATCTTACATGATTAACAAATATTTCCCCTTTTAAGCTCAATGTAAGGACAGATTGAAATTTTCATTTGCCTTCACCCTCTAGTAATACTATTGATTGGCCAAAGACGATCCTAATATCCACTTATCTCCAACTTATAAAGTATCAAGAAAGACCAAATAAATTAATTGTAGACCTCATGGAAAAAAATAACAACGTACCAAAGTCTCAAAGAACATTCTAGAAGCTTCCTTACGGGACTTCCCAACTAAAAGATTATCTATAGGAACACTTTTTCTTCCATGCCCCGTCTCTTCATCAAACAAAAGTTTGAGGTACCTCGCAACTCCCCTGCAGCAAAACAATTGAATATCATCTTCAAGTTTTATTTACAACAAATATCATCAGATACCTAGCAACATTTTTACACACATAAAATTGTTCCCTTGAAAACTCAAATTCCAAAATGAGCAGAAAAAATGATAAACAAGGTTTGCTTGTATTAGTTCCACAGAAACTCATATTTGTCCTCCCAAATAACAACAATAACAATAACAATAACAAAATCTTTAATCCCAAATAAATTGGGTAGGCTAGAAATGAAACTCAATCTGAAAGCTTAGAGATCAAAGATCTCAAATATAAGAAAAAAAATTCAATGATAATAATAATGATGATGATGATGAGAATAATAAAAAATGATCATGAGAATGATAATAATGATAATAACAATGATGATGATGATAATAGTACTAACAATAATATAGACATCCATAATAATAATAGTAATGTTAATAATAATAATAATAAATTCCTAATAACAATAGTCACAGTAAACCTATACTATAAAACATACTCCTAATTCCTAAATCTCTAAAATTTTAAACCCTAAAACCCTAGAATCTAAAAACTAAAAATCTAGAAACCTGAAGTCTATAACTCCATTGCTAGACAAGAAAATTTTCCTCCTTTGAAAAATGACCAGTAAATCTGGATGTATTAATAAAAATATCAGGGTTAATATACATAGATTTTAAAATTTGTCAGTCGATCTCCGTTTTAGTATCTACTGTTGTTGCGAGTAGCGGCCATAATTTCTGCCATCAACACAACTTCTACCGAAGTAAAGAAAATAACAGTAAAAGTTAAAATGAATACTTCAAAGAACAGATTAATGCTGGGAACTATTCAAATACTAAATCTTTTCACCTCATTTCATTTCCATTTGGCTTTTAGAAACATTAAGAAAAAAGTTAGCTCATTTTGGAGGGCAAAGTTGTCAACATTTAAGAAAAATCTCATCCCCATATGTTTCTGGCAGAGATGGATTACTATAAAATAATCTAAAAATTCTAGTTGTCCAATGCAAGAGTGATTAATGCTGGGAACTACTTGCAGGAAAAGTTCCTAGCATACAGAAAGGTTCAAGTCACTATATCCAAGTATGATATTTTGAAACCTGGTTCTAGAAGACCATCCACTATTGTCGAGCACAGGTATGTCTCCTGCATCAGCTGCATCGTCACCCGTGTCTTCATGATAGTCTGCTTCATCATCAGCATTCAGAAAATCTGGAATGTAACCAAAATCAAATGAAGATTAAATGAGAGAATAGATGTGTTGATAATTATAGGACACGGGTAGGATGCCATAATGATAAAACTGGTCTCAATTCTTATCAAGTAGATACGTGATAAAATAACTGGTGCAGAATGATTTAACATAGAATGTAAATGACTGGTTAATTTTTTTAGCATAGTGAACCATAGCCTTGAATGAGCAATACTGCACGGATGAAAAACGAACTTCACATGCCCGTTCCTATAGCACAGCATATACACACAGACACAAAACCACATATATAATATCATGCAAACATCACCTGTATTAACACCTTCTATTGCACTGCAAAAATCCTGCACACCAAATAGAGCAGATGAAACAAAGCTAATGTTAGCCATTATCAGGAAAGCTCATCACATAACCAACAATGCTGTAAGTGTTTGAGGTGATTTCTTTTACAATTGAGCTATATTTCTGTGTGTGGCTGTGTATTCATGTGCATTAGCATTTTTATTTATTTATTTTTTTTTTTTTTTTTTGGGGGGGGGGGGATGCAGGTCCTTAATTAAATTTTATATCATGTCTACCCCTCTATTCATTGGTCAAGATGCAAAAGAACACTCTTGGACAAGCTAGACTTACACTGCACTCCTTCGGCATGAAATCGTTATGCCCCATGCCCTCCATGTGAACAAAGTCCCCTGCATTACTTTCTTGCAAAACAGAATTCTCCCCTGACACTGACATGACATTCACATCTTCAGCCTGTTGATCAGGAAAAAGGAAATCTTCTTCTTGCGTAACACCATCGCCTTGAATCAAGTTATTCACATTCTCACCACCAGTCTCAGTATTAGGATTTTCCATTGGTTCAAACAACTTATCCATCTCATCTTTCATCTCATCATGTATTAAACCAGATTCACTGTCTGGAAGGTTTCCCTCAGGCACAAGTAGAGGTGCTTCACAAGTTCCTTGGCCAAGATCTGTGCTCGTATCATTTTTATCCAACTCAGAAGGTTGAACCTGTTCGTTGTCATTCTCAAATTTCTGTTCTGGTATAAAATTGTCATTATCGACACCATAAAAGGGTTCAATAGAGGGTTCATCTTGTGGCAGATTAATTAGGGTTGATTCAACTGGATATGCATAGGGTGTACAAGCATTGTTGCTGCCTTGTTCCTCAGTAGTTGTAGGATATGGTGTATATAGGGTTTCCTCGTTTGTCACCTTAGTAGCATCTGTTTCTACTTCTTTTCCCTTGCCATCTCTTATTAGTTGTTTCAAAGGTTTGAAGATGTCTATCTCATAAGTTTGGCGTTGTAGTTCGCTCAGCTCCTCTGTAGCACCTGGAGTTAAGAAACAAAAATAAAATCCTTATAAAAAAAAATAAACACAAGTGTAAAGCCAAGATATATTGCAAGATGAGTTTACATTGTGCTTGCAACAAGCAAACAATTTTCAGTAGCACATAATAAGGGCAAGAATTATCTATAATACCATCGCGAACTAGGATTCTATAAATTATGTAATGGAACTAAGAAAATTGCTAGTATCCATGCTCTGTTTTTTAGCTTGAGAGTCAGATTTTGAGTTGTAAATACATTCGGTCCTCAATTACAGGAAGATTGAAATTTTGGCTGCTAAAGCTGTTGAAGTGAATGGACCCCAATAACATTTTATATGCAAAATCAGATGGGAAAACACAGATGTAAGGGTCATGTGAGGACCAAATTTAATTAAACTTAAACCATTTGTCTAATCATATAGCACCAGTATGGTCTAAATTTTAGTTCATTTGATTCCTGAGAAATCAAGGTTATTAGGAAAAATAATCCAGGGGAGAAAACGAAGTTGCAGACATACCACTGAATAAGGTTTCACTGAAAATCTCATCTTCCAAAGGACCCTTCTCAATTATCCATATCTCAGCACGAGTGCATGGAGCTTTCTTCCTCAAACGGCATATATCTTCTGTATTTATCAATTGCTGACGTATCACGCTGAAAAGTGAAGAGCACAAACTCAGATAAAGACAGGATCACCATAAATAGTACTTGGAAGCTAATAGACAAAACAAAACCACTAGAACAAAATGAAAGACCTACAATAAGAGCACATGTTCAAAGATGACAACAGGGATGGCGATGCCCATGGGAACAACATCAATAGAAATGGCATATACAATAACTAATACTTAAAAACTCTTTGCTATTAGTAGTATTTTTATTTCATTACAACTCGTAAGAATGTAAAAGTTATAACATGACCATGATCATCATCAGCGCTAAAGGGAAAGTAGAGAAACATGTTAGTTTAATAAACATTTAAGAACAAGTCTGTAAGTTGTGTTATAGAAAACATAGTAGCAGCTAACCTAATTATTGTTAATTGAACATGATTTACATTTCTTCTCTACATACAACTGATTTTATCATGACAAATATAAATATGCAATAGAAGAAACTAAAACATAATAAAGCGATATAAAAGCAAATAATAAAGAGTGTGTACTCTGCATGTAAGACCATGGCATCATCCAGCTGCAACTTGCGCTTGTTAACACCTGACTTAGGTGTCATCTTCTGGCGCTTGTATAAACTAGACTTGTTGGGAGTGGGCCCCAAACGCAGTCCTGGGGTCCTCTTGCCAGCTAATATAGAGAGACAAATAACAGTACATAATGTGCACTCAACAAAGGAACTTACTTGCAAGGGTTTCTTGTACTTGCAAGGAACCAAGAAACATACTGTATATTGGTGTTTATAGCAGAATTATTTATTGGGTAGAGGAAAACACTGGTTCCTGTGGATGGTTACTAAGCTGAATCTGGACTGCCAGATTATGGGTGTCAACTGTCAAGACATCAACTAGTTTGGCTCTATGAGAACCTCCACTGGAACAGAGCAACCGGTTTTTCTTTAAGCAGGTAAAAAATAGACAGACTGGAAACCCACCAATAACTTATTTTTCGAAATAGTTGGATTGATAAAGTATAATAGCAAAATAAATGACCCAAAATAAAAAAACTGTGAGATTTACCTAGAATGGAAGTCAATAAATCATGGTCATGAGGAAGGAAATCGCTATTGGTCTTCTTAACCCGTTGCCTGCTGGAAACTCTTTCAGTACTACTCTTTTCAAAGTGCAACAAACTGTCATCTTCCAAAGATCGTTTTTGGCCAATAAGACTAATGGTCGTCCTATCAATGCTCCCATCCATCTCCAATACAGTTCTTTCAACAGTAACTTGCCCCAATTCATCATCTCGATTTATAGTATCGAATCCTTGTTGCTGGAGTACTTTCTCTGGCTCTGGAAATTCACTAGTTGTTGACAAGCCAGCCATGTTATCGAAGTTTGGTGTTTCTTCAAGTTGTAGTTGCTCTGGGGTTTGTTCAACCTCCAAATTATTGATCGCTTCATTATTGAGAATTGTTTCAGCGCCTGAAGAGAAAACTCTTTAACATTAACTAAATCCATGCTAGAGCTAAACAAATATATATTCCTAATTATTTTTTATATTTTTAGCTTTATATATATAGGCACGTTAATATATAATCTCTTGAATTCTGTTAGGTGTCCTAAAAAATAGTGGGTTTGGACATTCGCCAATATTTATATATTTAGAAGAAAGGTAGGCTTCTGAATTATAGGAAGTAACAATGCCGTCAGTTGCAAAGATAACTAGCCAGAACATAGTGTACACAAATCAGTAATTGCAAAAAGGTGAGTTATTATAAAATCTATCTTCGCAGATAACAAACCCTGAAATCCTAAAGGCAGGCTACAAAAGTTAAATATGCAAGATAACATGTTGGTTTGGAACAATTCAAAATGTCAGAACACATAAACAAAGTCAGATGATTACCCAAAAACCCAACAGTAGAATCAACGGCAGTATCGTTCAAGTTCACCACATTTGAAGCATTTTCAGTAATCACGCCATTTTCAACAGGCATGTTTTTATCACCAAATAGATCAGCACACATGTCAGATACCTCACAGTTCAAATTAGGTGCATCAAAACTTGGCAAAGGCTTCTCAGAATTACTATCCAAAGCATCCTGTCGAGCAGACTCACAAGTATTGTCATTTCGCTCTTCATTTCCAGTATTCTCTCCTGCAGAAGTTGCATTCAAAGTAGCAGTTCCATTAACAGAGCAAGGTTGGAGAAATGGAGCAGAATTATTATCAGCCTTGGGGGCGTCTTCATAATTTACAGAAGGCGAGGCATCATTTACTCTAGCATGAACTGTCACTTCCATTAGCCCAGGGGTGGAAGGGGGGGCACACTCAATGGTTTCTGGTGAATGCATCACATCATGAAAGGGAGTTTCTGGAAAAGGCGTTGCAGGAACTGAAGAGCCATCCATGTGGCTACCTTGACCATGAGAGAAGAATATTTCATTAAGGTCAGGGGTCTGTATGTTATAAGCAGGCGTCTGTATATTGTAACCAGGTGTGGCAATGTTGTACCCAGGAGTCTGGATATTGTATCCACTCCAATTAGAGAGATCTGTGCTTGTTTTGAAATCCTCATCCTTTTCAGCATTGATAAATTCATTTTGGTTCTGATCCAAGTCCATGTCTGTTGGACCTGCTGACGACTGCCCTTGTTGAAAGGTACTGCTTGAGAAAGATGTAAAATGTAAGATACCAACCATAAATCCCATATGAAGACTTGAAGACACCGATTAGTCAATAGACTTGAACACACACCCAACACACTCTCTAAACTACCCTTACCCCATCAGCGGGGCTCGATCCCCATACCTCCCCCTGGAGGGCCAATGTCACTACCAGCTGCTCCAAGCAGCGGTGACACTACAGCAACCATTAAAGAAACATTGGTAGCTAATTGGCAGCATAATTGATTTTGGAGTCCCCCCCCCCCTTCTGTGTGTGTGTTTGTGGAGGAATTGGGCTATGGTGCTATGCCTACCACGGTCGTCCTCATGCTTGGATCATTTTTTTTTGTTTTCAAAGTCCAAACGGTCAATCGAACCGTTCAACATGATCGTAGACCAAATTTTATATTTTTTAGAATTTTTGTACTATTTTTTAGATGATTAGAAAATTGCTTCTTTTGGAAGGTTCATAATGATTAAATCACTTGGGGGCAACCCGTGCTATGCATAACACCAAGCTCAACTATATATATGAGAAAGAAAGAGAGTGTGTGCAAATAAACACATAAACACATGTGAGTCCATATGGCACCCAGCAGCACACAAACTAAAGGCCACTATAATTATTTATTAACCTTTCTCCTCAATTGCCTGATGTATATTAATTATGATTTTCGGGTTGTCTTCATAGACACTGGTGGTTTCTTTTTGTTTCGGTTGAGTTAAAATGTATGAAGAAAAGGAGAGGAAGAAAAGGGAAGGAATTGAACAAGTTGAGATACCCATTGTCATCTGAAGGCAATCTAACTGAAGAACGCTCCAGTGCTGATTGATCCTTGTTTAAGAATAAGTCCTGTAGACAAATAAAGCATTGGTTTTGGTACTAAAAGTATATTATACATCTGTCACAAAAGTAAAGATCTATTGTGGCCGAAGAGTACATGCACACAACAAAGGAAGAACCATATAATGGATCCAAGGGGTGATTAGATTTTATTATGACGACAACAGGCCAACTTCAAGACAAGAGCTATATGCAGAAAATACATTGACGCCTATATCACCAGTTTCCAGCCAAGCAGGCCTTGTTCTTCAACAGAACAAGAAACTCTAAAGGCACGCTATCCATTAGAGTAAGAATGGATTCTTGGAATTAGTTTACAATGAGACAATACTAAAAGACTAAAATAGCAATATAACATGATATTTAACAAAATAAATTAGCTTTCTAATATATTACATAATCAGATAATTACAAATAGGCAAAAAGGAGCTTCTCACTTAGCTATTAAGGAAACATGTTGTCCATAAACTATGAAAAAAAAAAACCCAAGTTAACAACAATATCAAGTTAACATGTTGTCCATCCCAAACATGTTAAAGAAAAAAATGCAGTCCTTCATTCAACCAAGTTAACAACAATATCAAGGAATGTTAAAAAGATATGCTACCTTGGGATGCATAGCATAAACATACGGACCTAATAATAGTCAAATGATATTTGAATCCACAATACTGTAAGTTTCTTAGTATAATACATAAAAATGCTTGAATACAAATATGGTCAGAATATTAACCTCATCGAGATCCAGGCCAATGTGAGAAGCATTTCCATCACCAAAACGCTCTGCAATAAAAAAAAAGTGCAGAAGTTGTTAAATTTCTTAATATACTATTAATATCTAAAAGACAATTGTATGCTTTGTGGCAGGAGAAAAACCATCCAATCCAAACTTTGACGTTGAGAACTCAGTCTTCTCCAAGTTATCTTGTAGTGTTATCTGCTCTTTAGTGCTAATATGGTGATCGACATAGTCACTGGAACATAGAGAAACTAAATCAATAACAGATAGAAGTCTTAATCTACTATTATAATTGTATTTATTTCATGAGGACATTTTATGTCATCTCCGTGTGTTTTTCCAATAATAAGCACCCTTATGCACCACTCAGTACCATGGAATCAGTTTGTTGTGCTGACATTTGATTTTTTTTTTCTGCAATTGCTACATATCAGATAAGTTATAATCCTATCCAAAACCAGTAAATATCACAACACAGCACTTCATTTGCCTGATTATACCCATTAAAATTGCTGCTGACGAGCAGAAAGTATTATGCACGATAAAGATGCAAACCATATATCATAAATTAAATTCCTCACTCACCCCTGAAATGCAGAGTCTGGAAGCTCAAAATCATCAAGATGGAATGTCTCAGGCAGAGTGATAGAATGGTAGGGAGCTGTTGACTCCTCTGGTGGGAGATCAACTGCAGTCGACCTGAAGGCCTGTTTTATCTTCAGCAAGGCCTCACTACAGTCATGGAACAGATAGTTCACCTTGCGTGAGTATATTCTCACCACACCAAGCAAGAGATGGCTTGATAGACGCAGAGCGATTGGCACATCAGGAAAGAGAATAGAATCTGCAGTAGAAAAATTAATAAAAACTAGGTTATACTTATAGAAAAAATTGAGTTTCAGTAAAGAGCAGGCAGTGCTCCAAATATGTAATGACATAAATAATCCAGTGATCCAGCTCTGACTTAGATTCTGGTCTCCTGAATATGATAAATGTTACCAAATATAATATTTCAAGGCTTGTTACCCAGAAATGAAAATAGTGTTCTCTTTCAAGGCTTCAAGTTTCTTCTCCCAGATGCAAAGTTATTTCCTGGTATTATCTTTTCTTTCAAAATAAATTCCTATTTTGTAATTTTAACAGTTCCTTTTTCATAAATAGACTCAATTACTTCTTTTATTGCTCTATCCTAAATTATAACTTACTCTATCAAATTTATTTTACCTCGCCAACTTCATTATCTCAGAAATTTAGAAGTCACTCTCTCTAAATAAGAACTTGCAGATATTCATCCTTATCAGGTCTATTTCTTATTTTCTTTATCCAATTGTTCTTTATCTAGTCAAAATTTTACCACTTAGAATAGACTTACATTGCTATATCCACGAAAAGAAAACCCAATAAACTTGTTGTAAGCCATTTAAATATCTGATGGACCCCCTAGCATAAAAAAAATCTCTAAAGACAAATGGTCATAAATAGCATTCAATTAGACCCAATGCTAAGTAATATCTGTGTGTTCTTAAAAGTTAACTGTTTGTCTCTTGTGAAGCAACACTTGCTGATTCCCCTCAGTTAATATGTTAAGCGATTGTTTGTAGCAAATAAGATTATAATAGTGATGTTTCTATAGGAACAAATTCAAAGTTCCAATTTTTGGGACGAGTTCAACAAAGTACACGGGAGCTATATTTCAGAGTCATTAATAAGCAATTGAACTACAGTAACTTACCAACAGAAACACCAATGTCGGTATCAGCAACCTGATTCTTGCGCAATTTCCTCTCTAAATGGGCAGCAATCCAAATCGTGCCAAGCGGCCCCTTTTTCGCCAATATAAACTGAGAATAGAACATTTTCCGGCTTTTATTTCACAGAAAATTCAAATTCTCAGAAAACCCCCAAATTCTCATCCGAATCCCTAGTTTAGAAGGCTCCCTCCGAATTCTGACTGAATGAAGCTCGATAAGTAACAAATACGGGAGCCTATCTCAAACTGCTTCGTCGGAAGCGCGGCGGAGTAAGTAGAAGCAAGTCACAGCCGTGTTACTCCCCCAAACCGAAACCCTAGAAACCCTAACTGCGACGAAGATTGGAAATTGGCCTACTATTCGAAGAAATAAAAAACTAAATTCCGCCTAGACTGGAGATCTACGACTTTCAAGTAAGAAACGGGCAAAAATTTTATGTGGAGAGAGAAAATCGATTCGAAATCAGGGGTTCATTTCACGGACTCGAAACCAGGCTAGGCTACGTTCCTTCTCTCCCCTCCTGGTAGTCAAGAGTTAGTTATACAAGAACCTGGTTTACAAAGGGACAATATACGTAATATTGTTAGATGGGACCTAGTAATTACTTTCAGGTTCTTTATTGGACAGCATGTTATGATACGGTTTGCTCCAGGTCTTGTGAAAATATTAACGAAGAGCGTGACTAGAATTTTTTTGAATCAATCTATTATTTTCCGCAGATTAATACGACCGCTCACTGCAACGGAGAGGAATTATTAACTTACGGTTAATATTCAGAGCATCTCCGTCGCACCATTTAATGATTCAATGATTTGTTAATTTTAATTTGACTTCTAATTAAAAAATTTAAATCTATGAAGTACTTATTAAATTAGTAATGTCTAAAGTTTTAATTTGACATCTATAATTAAATTTAAATCTATGAAGTGCTTATTAAATTAATAAGTTGTCTAAAATTTATTATATAAACATTTACAAATTTTCTGCGGGAAGTACGAGCATTTTGTTCATGAAATTATTAAGATCGCTCTTTTTTATTAGATATTATCATATTAATAAATTTAAATTTGTAATGATAAAAATATTCTAGAATTGATATGTAAAAGACTGTTAAATTAATAATGTGATAAAAAAAGATTCAGTTTTTACGTTAACATATCGGAAATACTCTTAAAGTATAATTGGAGTACCGGTGTTTGGATTTCAACAACTGATTTTTCAAGAGCATCAAAATTAATGCCTTCTTTTTCTTGGAGAAACTCGATGATCTAATCATTTGAATTGAATTACAAACTTGAAACTTCTTACATGTGAAGATACTATCACAATTATTTAGCTAGAATGCTAGATGTGGTTCTATTTTGCCGTCCAATTTTAATCGGTCTTATATTTGTTTTCATGGATCTCTCAGATTAAACTTTCGTTCCTTGGCGAATTACAATACATGTTTAATGCTTTGTTTTGTTTTATTGAGTTTTACCTTGCATTGGAAAATTTTGTTTAGTCTGTTCAGGTGATATTCGTTTATAATTTCAAATAAGTATATGCAATTATGCATACATCCTTTTAGCGAAAATAATGTATCCTGAAAATAACTATTGAATAAATGCCTGACAACGAACTCAAACCATTAAGATTTATCAACTTCACGATTAAATGTGTTATATGTGAAATTTGTTAATTTTATTTAGTATAAAGTGAAGTGATAAAAAAATGACGGAGAATTTTTTTTTATAAAAGCAAGCAATAGCTTGGTTTTTCATTTCTTTTCGGAAACCCATATAATAACAACCAAAAAGTTTAACAAAATTAGCAAAATAAAAAAAAATGAAGGAGAACTAACACGAATAAAATAACTAACAAATCTTAACAGCTTTTATTGCTTCTATTGAATTTTTTTTTTGAAATTTTGTAGATTTGAAAATTGAGATGTAGATGTTCATTCGTGAAGTAGATTGATTTCAGTGATGTCTCTAAGTCGATCCAATAAAATTTTTGAGTTAAGCCTACTAATTATCGAGTTTAATTATATTCTAATTTCATACATTTTAAAAAAAAAATGAAGCAAGTAAACATGTTCTCTGTTTAAATAAGAAGGAAAAAAAATCTTTGGTTGAATCTCGTTCGGTTTACATATTTGATTATGTTAAACAAGATATACATTTCTTTTAGAGAAAATTTCCTATACTCATATTCTATATCTCAATCTGTACTCCATAACCGTCATAACGGATCACCGACACATTTAAAATAATTTAAATTCTTTCCAAAACTTACGATCAATTTCCTCTCTTCCCCTGCTTCTGTCCTGATCAAGTGATTTCTCATCTCCTCCGGCGATTTCTTATCCTCCTCTCCTCTGACAATTTCTTATCGGAGGTGGGATGTTCAAAACACTTTGAATTAAAAATTAAGTTCAAAACTTTTGAGAGCCGTTGATTTTGCATCGAGATTCGTACTTTTAATAAAATCTAAATTCAAAATTCATATTTTCAATAATTATTACGAATCTCGATACAAAATCAACGGCTCTCAAACGCTTTAAACTCAATTTTTGATTTAAAAACTTTGAACCTCTCCCACCTCCTTTCTTCTCCTCTTCTTCTCCTCCAGTGAATCTCATCGTTTTCTGGTGATTTATCATTTTTATATTACATTCCAAATGTGAAAAAATTACACTCTTTATACACTACGCTCTCTTCTCATATCAGTAGATGTACGGAGGGAAAAAACTAGAGAGAAGACGGAATGAGGGTGTTTCACTCTCAAACGTAGTTGATTAGAAAATATGATCAATGAGGATCAATGCTTTTTTCAGTTAGGGTACAAATCAGGATACAGGTCTTAAATATAGAGTATAGATTTTAGGTACAGTTAGCCGACTTTTTATTTCTATAGATTTTAGCTGAAAATGCAATAATAACTTCGAACTTGAATCCCGATATTCTTTTAGATAGTTTATATGATTGTCAACAGTCATTGGTACCTCAGAGTTCTTAAGAAAGATAAGGAATCACTTCGAATACTCGACTCTGCTCCTTGGGGAGTTCAGCTTTTGGAATACGCAAATCGGACTTCTCAATTTTACACTTCTTTGATGAATGGAAGGCAGAGCGTCAGCGATCAAAGCCTTCAATTTCTCCTTCTCCAGATGTCAATAGAATTTTCAGCGAGTAAGAATGAGCGATGCCGCTAAGGATGCTGCGACCCTCTTCTCTTCAAAACCGCTACCAAATAAATACAGTTCTTGAGATGACATCCTTGGACTTGGAACTTCGGGAAAACATCTCAGTCAGATGATTCTTTAGAATCCATAAGCGCTACGTCCTTTTGAGAACAACACAAACAAAGACACCAGTTTGGTAAAATGCACAAACAAAGTTAGCCTCTATTTAAGACACGTGGAATCATGTAAATTTTAAAAATATGAGAACCTAAGAGGCAAAATACCACTTCAAGAAGAAAAAAAAAGCAAAATAAATTTCTCTATTTTGTTCTCTCTAATTATTGTTATATATTTTAAAATATGTGTTATCTATCGCAGTTACTATTCAGAATATACACTCTGAACCTGATTTTTTAATTAATTAAAGAAATAGTATATTTTATTTTTGATAATTATATCTGAGTGAGACTATTGTGCTTCGCGAAGCACAATGACTAATGTACTTCGACTCAAATTTTTAATTTGAAACTAGATATGACTGATTCAAATTATTCAATCTAATCTCCGTATCAAAATGTGTTAGCAAACTAAATTTTATATTTTTTATAAATTTTTTTCTATTTTTAAGATGGGGGAAAATGACTTGATCTATGAATTATAATTCATCTAAAAATAATATTTTTTTTCTCCATCCAAGAACGATTTAGATCGATCACATCTAGCTTAAAATTAAAAAATTGAATCTGAAGCACACTAGTTAATGTATTTCACGAAACACGAGCCTCACTCATTATATGTTGCAAATTGAAATAACTTTTCAATTATAGAATAATATCTCTAAAAAAAAATCTGATAAAGAACTTCCTCGGCCAAATGCATAAAATGGATGATATTTCTTATTGTGAAAAAAATATATATATCGTTAGATAAGATAAAGTAGCTTAAAAATTTTACATGCTCGATAGCACGAAAAAGATGCTATGAACAAATAGAGCAGCAATAATTTAGCAGTCTTTCTTCTCAATTTAATAAACATACAAAGTCCATGTGATCATGTAAATTTTACATTAAGTTTTGGACGGAAAATAAAATGATTAATTTGAACAAAATAGAGTAAAGATATCGTGAGCTTAAACTCACAGAGGTTTTCTGTGAGTTTAACTCAAAAAACATGTCCAATCATCTCCAAATTTTATTTTATCATGCTCATTAAATTCTTTATATGAAAATCTTGTGCGATGCAAAAATTTGGAGTGTTTTGAACTTTCTAAATCACCATTTTTTATTTTTAAAAATGATGTTCAAACATTAATTATTTTTAGAGTTGATTTTCAAAAATTAAAAATTATGACTTAAAAAACTCAAAACACTTCAAATTTTTGCATCCTATAAGATTTTTATACAAAAAATTTAATGAGTATCATCAATTAAAATTTAAAAATGATTTGATATATTTTTTGAGTTAAATTCACGGAAAGCCTCCGTAAATTTAAGCTCACGGTATTTTTACTCAACAAAATAATATCAAGCAAAGATCAAAATTGGATTTGATATGAAATCTAGTAACCTCCGGAGAATTTTATTTAAAATTAAATAGCACCAAGATGTGCCTAAATACAAGGTGTATCTTTATGAAAAAGTCAATTATATATTATATAAGACTGAAGTGTAAGTGGAAAGTAACGTCTTAATTTGTACTATCCCCTCTATTTGCATAGTTATGAATATTTATACCATTCCCCGATTTTTTAAGATTTTTAGAGGGGATAAAACTTATTATTTATTAGTCGAGGAATTGAGATCCCTGACGTCTGTGTTCATGGGTCGAGAAAAAAAATCAATTCAGTGTACGTGGCCTAAATTTTTTCGGTCCAGTCCATTATTTTACTTGTTTACTTGTTTTCTTTTTCGATTTCAATTTTTTTAGTTTGTTAGGTGCAATGTAACTCCCATTGAGGCTCTCTCTATTGGTTTATTTTTCAGATCTTGTGTAATTCTGATTGGGACATATTATGCGGTCATGAAAATCTCGCAATGCGATCTACGTTTGTTTTAGGATAAAGCCGAAAACATTATTTTTGTAGGTCAGAAAACATCCTTTGATATCTCAAAATACCACCTCAAATTTAAGGTTTAACAAATTATTAAACAAATAAAAATGGAAAACTTAGTACAACACCATCTACAATTATTTTATAATTTAAATAAAAAAATAGTATTACTATTATCTAACCAAAAATAATAATCTATATCGAGAAATAAGTATGCATCCCGCCATCACCGGAAAATTGATACGCATGCACAAAATTAATTATGCATACATGTAATATTTATTATTCACGCCCGAGATTAATTATCCATACTCGAAAATTAATCATTCAAATCCAAAATTTAATTAGACACATCAAATTATTTACAGAAAATATAAGACACAAGTAAACTACATATTCTAACTTAAACTTAACTAAATAAAATATAATGAGGTAAATAAAGGCGAGAAAACGCATATCTTATAAAAAAAAATCATTAGATTCAATAGATCAGGAGTGTTTCACATTATTTTTGGATGAATTATAATTCATAGATCAAGTCATTTTCTCCCGATCTTAAAAATAGTAAAAAATTCTAAAAAATATAAAATTTAGTTTGCTAACACATTTTAATATGAAGGTTAGATTGAATGATTTGGATCGGTCATATCTAGTTTAAAATTAAAAAATCGAGTCCGAAGTACATCAGTCATTGTGTGCTTCGCGAAGCACAATAGGCTCACTCAAATATAATTATTAAAAATAAAATATAGTATTTCTTTAATTAATTAAAAAATCAGGTTCAGAGTGCATATTCTGAATAGTAACTGTGATAGATAACACATATTTTAAAATATATAACAAGTCCTAATTTTTGTAAGAGAGAACAAAATAGAGAAATTTATTTTGCTTTTTTTTTCCTAAAGTGGTATTTGCTTCTTAGGTTCACATATTTTTAAAATTTACATGATTTCACGTGTCTTAAATAGAGGCTAATATCTTTTTTTTCGTTGAGTTTTGGATGGGAATACTGAGGGGTAATCAAATTTGAATAAATATTAAAGTGAGTAATTAAAAATAAAATAAAAGTTGAGTGATGAAAATAAATTTATGGTAAATTTTAGGTTTTTGGAAAAAACTCCTTTAAATTTTTTATGAAAGAGCAGTACGCCAGTCTGTAAGGAAAATTCTACGGCAAGGGCAAGGACTATCAAATGATACTTGGTTGCCATTTTGATAGATTTTTATTGGACTATTAAATAATACTTAAATTATATGAAATTTAAAATATAATTAATCTATAGTTCAACTTGATGTCTATAAATATTTTTTAGATTTTAAAATATTTAAAATTTATTTAGAATCTCATTATTAAGATTGTTTAAATAATCATTATCAAATAATCTCCCGGCGAGGGGCGTCTCCGGTTTGGAGATTCCGCAGCGATTCCAGTTCGCAGTTTCGAACCAGCCGAAAAGCAGTAAGAGACAAGACATGTGATCGGAGGAGATATTGCTGCAAGGCCGCCACGATGTCGCATTCTTATTATAATTGGCCATCAATCAGGATATGATGTGCCAATTCCCAATTCCTATCAAGACAATTCTCAGCTGATTTAGTTCAGAAACTTCATGTAAACAGTTATATTGCAAGTTGCAAACTTGTAATACCTTGAAAGTGACTCATTACACAGGAGAGCTCCTATACTTTGTAGTACTGAGCGATGAGGGGAGCCAATGAATGATTGAAACGGCTGTCACTGCGACAGTGCCGTTTTTTTAATTAACCGTAAAAGAAAAATAGAATTTGCAGATTTCTGAAAAAAAATGGATCGTTTTTTTCATGAACTAGATATGTCCGAACTTTTTCGGACCTAGTGCGGTAGATCCAATATTTTTTGGGTCCAATATGTCAGGTCTGAAAAAAATTGAATCCGTCTACTTCATCGAAAACACTAACTTTTTGAAAACTCAGAATTTAATTTTTTTTCTATTAATGTTAGAGTTATGTTTCAACGACTTAATTAATTAATTAATTAGAGTTGAACACTTATAATTTTAAAATACTATCTAAATAAGACCTATAAAGTCTATCTTATGCAAAATTCATCTCGAATAATTTTCAAACTAGATATTTTTTAGCTCAAAAACTACTTTATATTTATGTCGATATTATCATGAATTTCTCTTATCTTATAACTATTACACATAACTGAAGACATAATCTGACACATATTATCTCATTCTTAAAAGCTCTTTTAACTCATATTAATGAACCCACTTTATGACACCTCTATGTTAAAGCTATGTTGAAACTTAAAAAAAATATATTGTTAGAATTTACCGGGAGGAATCCTCATTTTCACACACACATGGAGCATATAGATCAAAATAACACTCGTACATAATCAACATACATATTCATACACACAATTTTTACACTTTATTTTCTACATACGATCTGAACTACTAGATCAAGACGTATCCATTAATAAATAATACATGACAATGACAATGACATTGTGTTAGATTTGTAACACAATTTTTTTTATTTATAGAAGAAGAAAAATTAAATTCATGACATTTGAAAGATTATGAAGTTTTTTCGATGTGATAGTATGGTCTAAATTTTTTTTGGGATCAATATGCGTGTTCCGAAAAAAAAAATTTGGTTCAGGTCTTTCCTGCGAATATCCCTGACGTCTGTGTGCCTCTGTGTTCATGGGTCGAGAAAAAAAAAATCAATTCAGTGTGCGTGGCCTAAATTTTTTCGGTCCAGTCCATTATTTGTTTAATTGTTTTCTTTTTCGATTTCAATTTTTTTAGTTTGTTAGGTCCAATGTAACTCCGATTGAGGCTCTCTTTATTGGTTCATTTCTCATATCTTGTGTAACTCTGATTGTGATATATTATGCTGTTATGAAAAGCTCACAACACAATCTACGTTTGTTTCAAGATAAAGCCGAAAATACTATTTTTTTAGGCCAGAAAGCATCCTTTGATGTCTCAAAACACCACCTCAAAATTTAAGGTTTAAATTATTAAACAAATCAAATGAAAAATTACTTAGTACAACACCATCTACAATTATTTTATAATTTTACTAAAAAAATTAGTATTACTATTATCTAACCAAAAATAATAATCTATATTGAGAAATAAGTACGCATCCGCCATCCCCAGAAAAATGATATGCATGCAAAAAATTAATTATGCGTAAATGTAATATTTATTATTCATGCCCGAGATTAATTATCCATACTCGAAAATTAATCATTCAAATCCAAAATTTAATTAGCCATACATCAAATTATTTACAGAAATATAAGACACAAGTAAACTACATATTCTAACTTAAAATTTAACTAAATAAAATATAATGAGGTAAATAAAGGTGAGAAAACTCATATCTTTAAAAATAGTAAAAAATCACACCATACTATCACATCTAAAAACACCTGCAATATTTTCAAATATTGTGAATTTAATTTTTTGTGCAAATATTTTTTTTTACAAAATTAAAACATATATATTTTTTAATTTCGTGAAAACTTATTTTTTAATATTTTTTACTCGGGAGATCCATTCAATGCTGATAAGATGACTCCTGAGTTGTCTTCTACCAACGACATTAATTTGTCACCAACTCGTTCAACGTCCAACTAGAATTCTTATAAGAAACATGAAATATTTAAGGAACGCATTTATAAAGGACGCACCATTGGCATGGAAATTAGTTAATTACAGTTTCTGCACTATTTTTCTTTTTTTCAAACACCCCTTAACACGTTCGAATAAGAATATGATCAATATGCTTTACATGATACGAGGTGCGTTGCATTTTGTAGAATTAATTATCAAGAAATTTACTAAATTTAATAAAATGATTGACAAATCGTGTATCTATCAAACTTGTCAATTCAGATTAATATATAAGTCAAATAAATCTTCAAGTCTCCACATTTACCGGACATATCAAGTGGAGGTATTTTGATATCCGAATGTGTACTAGAATTAATTTATTCATATGCTGCTCTAGGGCTCTTAATTCTTGATCTGACCCGACGGGTTAACTTGATCCGATCCGAACCGACATGATCTGAAAATAAATGGGTCGATATGAGTTTAAATTTTTTGATCCAAATCGGGTCGGGTTCAGTCAACTCAACCCGACCCGACCCGACCCGATTAATTATATTTTTGAAGTAATTTTGTGATTTAGTACTAATTCGAGATTAAATATGCACTAATTATATACTAATTAAGATTAATTATAAATTAATTAATATTTTATTATTTAAAATTATATAAAAATAATTAATAAATATTTAATTCTTTGCACGGGTCGGGTCGGATCGACCTGTGACCCGTTGGATCGGGTATAAGTCAAGATTTTTTGACCCAAATTTAATCTGTCGAATTCGGATCGGATAAAAAAAATAATATAACCCGACCCGACCCGATCCAACCCGATCCGACCCGACCCATTGACACCCCTATGCTGCTCGAACTTATTTTCTGGATTTTCGTACTTTTGTTCCAATTAATTAAACGGGACATCACAGCCCTTTTCAAACAAAAAAAAATACTTGTACTTTCTTTTCACATATGTTATTAACAAATAGCATGAGCAAAACATATAAATATAGCAAGCTTTTGTTTTAGAAACTGGGACTTTTTTTTTGAAAAAAAAAACAGATTTAACACCTTTTTTTGAACTAAACAATTTTAGGACTGATAAATAGGTTAAAATATCAAATGTTATATTTCCAAGCAATCGAACATTAAAAAAATTTGTGTTGAATTTCATGTAATTCAAGTATGGACGTTAATTTTTTTATCCAAACATATGGCTCAACATGTCCTGAGAATAAATTATTCAGGTATGGATAAATTTTTTTAAACCATCTCAGATAGAGACAAGTACTGATCAATACCCATTTAATCATTTAGATATTTATTTTATGAATTAATACTAATAAAATATTATGTAGAAATTAATTAAGATAAAGTATATACTAATTGATATTAAGTTGCTTAAAATATATAAAAATAATTAATTAATGAATGAATGATAATTATTTTATTATGATAAGGCATGTCGAGTCAAAGAAAATTTGACTCAATCTTAATTGAATAAGGTCAAGAAAATAATTCATTAATGACGATATGATCCAGTCCAATTCATTGACACCATAAATCATGAGTAATTTTCAAGGTCTAAAATAAACAAGCTAAATTTTAGTGATCGAAAATTTAAACGAACTTTATCATATTTGACTTTTTAAACACATGGTATTGTTTAACACATTAAATACTTGTGATATATTTGTTATTACCATTTAGGTTTATTATTTTCTCAATTATCAAGTTTAAAAATATATTGCATTATCTTTATAAATGCTGAAAAACAGATCTTAAATCAATATCCACATTATGAATTTAATAAACATTTAATTTCGTTTTAATGCTAAACCCTTAAATAGTCATCTCACCATTAAGAGCCATTCAATATTTTTTTTAAATATTGAAATATAGATTTGTCTCATAATAAACTGTGATAAAGTTCAGGAAAAGTAAATATCCTAATATTTTTCATACTTATCTCAATTTTAAAATTGAATAACAAATCCTTATTACTCAACGTGATTTCAATACTGAAATCTTGTTGGTGATCAAATTTGTATTTTTAAATTTCTTTAATCATTTTTAGATAATATAAATAGAAAGAAAAAGATTTTTCAGATCAATCGATTTCTCCCTACTAAGAAATAGTACAGAATAACACACATAAAATTTCATCTTCAAGAAAAATTGTTTATGCCCTGACACGCGAAAGACAGATTGGAATAGCAATGCTCTAACTTTAGAACTTCTATGGCGCATGAAATGAAAAACCGATTCCATCTAAAATCTAATTATCATATTATCTAACTGGAATCCCTTTGGATAACTAGAAAAAAAAACTGTGTGCAACCCTTTTAATTTTAAAAATAACAGTATATATTATTAATTTTATTATAAGTAAATGATATCTTTTCTTTAGATATAACTTGTACCTAAATCAATTATAAAGACTCTTAATTTGTATATAAAATAATTCATTATTTAATAAAAATGATTATAAAATATAATATTTTTTTTGAGTAAGGCTGTATAGTGACTAGTTGTTTTAAATAAAACTTAATAATAATAATTTTTAATTTATTTAATGTATATTTTTTTATAACTTGATAAAAAAATAACAAATGAAACACAAAGAAAAAATGACTTTGGTCAAAATATGAACCGTCTAATTCTTCTTTATAATCCTTACTCATTATAAAATAAAATTGGAAAAATAGATGAAAACATCTATATGTCACTGAAAAAAATTGTAGACCATAGGATTAATCGCATACTAAAACATCTATCTGAGTTTTTTCTGACTTCTTTTTTCTATTTTTTTAAAATCTCAGCTAAAGTCACATTTAAAATTTAGATAATTTCTAAATCGATTGAAGTTCATGTTAGTAAAACCGTCTCTATTTTAATTATTATATTTAGATCAAGTGATCAATACGTGATGATAGTTTTTGTTATCACTATAGTTGGCGTTTTATGTTAAGAAAAATGCGATTAATGATCAAGTACATGGAATGACATGAATTAAAACTGACAATTTAGGCCCAAAAAAATTGATCACCATAATACAGACGACTTTAACTAGTTTTTTATGCAATTAAAACTTACGGTGCCTTTGTTCAGTTAATATTACACATTTTACCAATTACCACCAACAAAAGCAGCATCAGAACTCTTTAGAACTCCGAATCACTTGGAGCATCTCCAACTCTATTGCGTAAATAGTGGTTTAATCTGATATGGCAATTAATTTGCAATTTTAATTGCAGGTATAGAGTACACTTGCTAAATTAGAAAGTTTGTCTAAAATACTTAGATTATTTTCTCTACCAATTGCAATTTGTTATGTAAATGAATTATCAATTGCAGGAATGAAGACGTATTGAAATCAATATATAAAAAGTTTGCTAAATTGTTGTTGCGACAATAAGAAATTGAATTAGCAATTTCAGGGAGGGAGGAGATACTCTTAACAAGGGACTGGAATCTTCCAGTTAAAAAAGCCAGGAGATGATTTGATTATGATATCTCGTTTAAAAATTAAAACACCGTCCAGTTTTCACCGCGCATTTTAAATTCGCTCTGTTTATGGCAAACCGTCGCTAACACAACCCCGCAAAACACGCGCAAGAACAGCGATCTCTCTCCTTCTCTCTCTCTCGCTCTTCATCCCCTCATCTTTTCTCTCTCTATCAACCAAAATCAATCTCCATTCCCAAATCTGATCTCAACTACCCCAAATTTCTATTGATCAATAATTGGGGGCTCATTGGAGCTCCGTTTTTAGCTCTGAATTCCCCAAATTAAGCCATAGCAAAACATTGACCATGTAATATAACAACCAAGAATCCGACCATATACAAATTTTTGTTTTGAGATATAATCAATGGAGGCAGCGAAACGGGTTATCAGGCGCCAATTCTCGACCGGCTCAATAAGACACAGCCACAAGTTCAACTTCGTACGGAGCCTGTCTTTCGATCCTCGACTTGTGGGTAGGGTCCGGTTTGCATTTGGTCGGCAGTCATCACTTGACCCAAATCGACGATGTCGCAGCCGGAGCCCCGTCAATGAGGGTTTGGGTGTGCCGGATAATTTAGATAATACCATGCAACTCCTCTTTATGGCATCTCAAGGTGATGCGAAAACAGTCGAGGGGTTATTGAAGGATGGTGTTGATGTAAATAGCATTGATCTTGATGGCAGAACTGCACTTCACATTGCGGCTTGTGAGGGACATGTAGCTGTTGTCAGGCTCCTGCTCAGCTGGAAAGCCAATGTCGACGCGCGTGATCGGTGGGGTAGTACGGTAAATTCTTATGCTATGATGAACTTAAGGTTTCTACATGACTGGGCTTTGACTTTTTATTTTGTTTCCTTGTTAGAGATTTTTAGTTTAGTCCATTTTGAAATTGATTGTTCATCCCATATGTTAAGGATCAGAATCAATTTCTTTTCAATAAATAGATAGGTCATTTGGAATATGTTCTCATAGCTTCACTAGCTTTTTCTCTATTTTCGGTTGAATTATTGCACATACAGAAAGCAAATTTGGTCAGTGTTTTTTCTGGTTATGTAGTTTACTATCTGAAGCAAATTTGCTTTAGAAATTTGTTTGTTCCGATACCATAAGATTGCATTTGGGACTTGCTATTTGATTGGCTGGTCTTAAGTGAAGACATGACTACAAATTACCAGATCGTACAATATGCAATCACATTCTTTTCACAAATTACTTGATCGATACTTCTCTGTAGGCGGCAGCTGATGCGAAGTACTATGGCAATATGGAAGTGTACAACATGTTGAAAGCTAGAGGAGCAAAAGTTCCGGTATTTGATATGATTAAGTCAATTAGAAGTAACTGCTACTTTATTGAAGTAATTGTATTAATGATGTGGTAAAACATACTGGTTCGATCTCACATGTGTTGCAGAGAATAAGGAAAACACCTATGGCTGTTTCAAATCCACGAGAGATCCCTGAATATGAGCTTAACCCTGGAGAACTACAATTTCGTCGAGGTGAAGAAGTCTTGAAGGTAAATACAAATTCAATTCATAAAAAAATTACATGAAAAAATTTGCAATCATGGTTGTAACATACAAAAGAGCTGAAATGGCACACAATCTTTACAGGGCAGATATCAGGTTGCAAAATGGAATGGCACTAAAGTTTGCGTCAAAATCCTAGACCGAGAGAGTTATTCAGACCCCGATAGCATGTATGTCATAAATATTGTGCATCTTTAATCTTATTTAGAACCTCTACATTTATATGGATTTAATTGAAGAGTCCTAGGCAGATCCATAAGTCTTTTTAAAATAATATTGTCTAGATCAAAGCCTGACATTTCATGGACAGGTCGGATGGTACGGGCAGATATATGGTCAGAGTTGATTTCAATTGATCAATCAAAAACAAACAGCAGAAATTTTCTAGGACTAAAATCCATGCAATTAAAGAGGCGACCGACCTAATGGTCAGGGATAATTTTTTTCAAAAGGGATAACTGAACAATGGACCAACAATACTGGTAAAATTTAGAAATAGAATAATTAATCCATATGTTTCTACCAGTATGTCTGGGACCAATTTGGTATAGGTATGAGTCAAAAACTGGGTTCCTGGACTGCAGGTGCAATCTCTCAAAATATTGTATAAGATTTAATTTTATGATATACAATTCTTGTAAAAATGATTTCTTTTGGACAGAAATGCATTCAAGCATGAATTGGAGGTGCTGGAAAAAGTTAGGCATCCAAATGTGCTGCAGTTTGTTGGGGCGGTTACTCAAAACATCCCAATGATGATTGTTTCCGAGTACCATGCTAAGGTAACTTCACCTGATTGGCTTATTTTTAACTATTTTTTGAACTGTACATACCAAGTGAACAAAATCAATGCTGATGTTTTAGCAATTATACCAAAATTGAGGTATAATTTTTTTGGATTGTTAAGTTTTGGGGCTTTCAAACTTTACAATTATGCCCATTTTATGTGCAACTTTGCATCTAAAACTTTAGTTTTGTATGATTTTGTAGCTAACCTCAATCAACGTCTAATCAGGATATAGCTCAACTAACTTCCATTTATGGCATCATCATATAATTAAATACAAATATTTAAAATAAGTGGAATTATGATGAGAATATGTCATTCAGATTACCTTCAGCCAATATTAAATGGCATTAAACATGAATTGTTATACTAACACTCGGAAAGTAAAAATAACGCTATTTATTTTGTACCAGTACCACCAAAAATTTTATTCTTAATTTTTATTTCTTTTTTGAAAACTATGAGGGATGATCATATTCACATCAATATTTCTTTTTCAGGGTGATCTAGGAAGCTATCTTCAGAAAAAGAAGTTGAAGCCCCAGAAAGTTCTACGATTTGCCCTTGATATTGCTAGGTATGTTTCTCAATAATTGAATTTTTAAGAATTTACCTGAATCTATCATAATACATTAGATTGACAAGTGTGTATTTTTTCATGTTAGTCATCAACTTTTGTATAATATCAAAAATTTTTAGAACCTAGATAAGAAAAATATACATATTTAACAAAATTGTCCTTTTCTTGTTCAGGGGAATGAATTATCTTCATGAATGCAAACCAGATCCAATTATCCACTGCGACCTAAGGCCTAAGTAAGATGCGGAATAATTAATATAGATTTAAAGTATCTTATAATTGCAATTATTTTATAATTAAGCGATTGTAATTTCGGTAAGGTGCCAGAAATATCTTGCTGGATTATGCTGGCCAACTGAAGGTTGCTGGATTTGGCCTGATCAGGTTATCAAAGATTTCACCTAATAAAGTACGATTGGCAAATCCCAGTTCACTGGATGAGATTATAAGTAAGTTTGTGGATGCTGATTTTCATTTGCAAATATCTTTTTTATTCAGAGTTCTGTTATAATTCTGTGGCAGTCTGAAAACCAATCCCAAATCAAACTGTGATGTGCATAAACCAAGTAATATGATACATATCGTATATAAGAAGCAGGCTATCCATTAAACATTCCAAAATTTTGTATCATTAGTCTATAGCAATGTGCCGTGCACAACACTATTACAAGGAAATTTTATCATAGCATACATGTGATTGTGACGTTTATCTATATTATAGGTATGTACAGTGCACCTGAAATCTACAAAAATGAAATGTTTGACAGAAGCATCGATGCATTCTCATTTGGCCTTATTCTTTACGAGGTTGGTCCCTTGTTGATCAGGTCTTATTTTGAAATATAAACAATGGCTTTATTGGAACAGCTTTGGTAAAGTTTTTAAAAAAGAAAATTTCTCTGCAATCTACTATTGCTTGTACAATAATGTAACTTTTCGGGTTTAATTAGATGATTGAGGGGGGCCCACCTTTTCACCCAAAACCACCTGAAGAGGTTGCTAAGATGATCTGCATAGAAGGTAGTAGGCCGTCATTGAAGAATAAAGTGAAGAGCTATCCTTCTGATCTTAAAGAGTAAATCAATCCACTTTATTATTTAAATCATATAGAAAATATATAATTTGATGCTCTTTTAAGCACTTCTTTGGCATTTTTTAATTAATTTGGATAGAGGATTATTTTTTTTGAGTTTTTCAATCGTAGATTGATCGAAGAATGTTGGGACCCACAAACTGTGGTAAGGCCTACATTTTCAGAAGTTATAATCAGATTGGATAAAATATATGCAAATTGTGCTAAACAAGGACGTTGGAAGGACACATTCAAGCTTCCTTGGTACTTTATTTTTGTATTTTCTTTTTGGCCATTTCCTTAATAGCGAGCAATAACTCGTTATACACAATCCAAATGCCACAGTAAAAATGAAGTAAAGAAATACACTTTAGTTCTCAATACCAAGTACTTGTTGCTATCAGCACCCTAATTTTTCTTTATTTTTTTCCTTCTTATTTCCTCTTGTCAGTATTATCTTGGAAATTTCCTTTGCTAACTAAAAACTATCTGACATGATTTACATTCTTCCATTTGACAGGAAATAGCGGTGATTTTAGAGTTGTGCAATGAATTTCTTCCAGCTTTTGTTTTATGTTCCATTGAATACCAATTCTTCACCTGGAAACAGTCCAATTTTACTCTTCCCTACCAAGGACAGACCGGCTTAAGTGCTTATTCATACAAATATAGAACCAGCAACTCTTTTCTTATGTCAGAGATATGTTGTAATTAAACAGCTACAAAAAAAGTTGTTTCATTTGCTAGAAGCATTGTACGTCCATACATTCTTCTTGTACTCCTATTTGATGATACTTTCGGATTTTTTATTTACCATTTTTGTACTCCTA
Organism: Schoenoplectus tabernaemontani; assembly: GCA_037127355.1. Lineage (NCBI taxonomy): Eukaryota > Viridiplantae > Streptophyta > Magnoliopsida > Poales > Cyperaceae > Schoenoplectus > Schoenoplectus tabernaemontani. The sequence goes on along the minus strand of CM073750.1, from coordinate 13,940,186 downwards.
TTTGTTGATACGTTCTTCTTGTACGGCCATTTTTTTGGATTTTTTATTTACCATTTTGTTATGGTTTTCCTCTTGTGATGGTTTCTAATGTAGTTGTGAAAAAAGAATTTTGGGCTGGCAGGCTCATAGGCCAGAATATGTAAGAAATGAATTCAAACTACATCTATTGTCTATTTTGAGTTTTAAGCTGACAAAACGAATTATTTTTTTCAATCACCAATTACACCGCTGGGAAATCGTCATTATATCTGAGTTATATTACTAATATTTTCCAGCCAAACTTTTATTTTTATGTTGAAAACGTGATAAAAACATAAATTTCACCAGAAAAGAACTCAAAGATCTGTTGTCTGGGTGGAGTTATTTTAAGAGAAAAGGAAATAGCTATTTGGCCAAAAAAAATGATGTAAGATAGTGGAGTCAATTAAGCATGTTTTACAATATCTCGGCCGTGAGGCACTACTAGCATGGCACTAAGCTTCTATGGACAGATAGAAGGATATCATCAAAATTACTATTAAAACTTTTCAATGGAAAGTAACTTTCAAGAAGAGAGAAGAAACAACCGACCTGTACCACATCTGACATACTCAAGTTCCTTCTTTCTGCAGTCTTTATAGTAGTTCCTTTCATGGAGTTCTTGATCTCAATTCTGCTGAAATTGCTTTCAAACATGCTTCCTTCAAGTTTCAAGGGGGATGCTGAATGAGGTCAGTTTTCATTCTTTTTATTAGCAAGGGTTCCTACATCAAACGTGCTTCCTCCCTCATTCTTTATCTGCATAGAGGCGTTGTAATTTATGTTTTCTGAAATAAGTCGGAAGTGGTGTCAATGTGGTGCTCTTTCAAGTAATTGGTAGAGTAATGGTATTAAGAGCATTTGCGTAATAGTGTATATGCAGGGGTGAAGTCTGAAATATAGAATTGTAGTAGCTGGAATAATCTTGGTGTAATTTAACTTTATGAGAGACTGAAAGTATACCTATACTATCAGTAGGGGTGTCAATGGGTCGGATCGGATTCGGGTCGGATCATATTATTTTATTATTATTTTTTATCCGATCTGATTAAATTCGGATAAAAAAATCTTAATCATACCCGACCCGATCCGTGTAAAATAATTAATTAATTATTAATTATTTTTATATAATTTTAAGTAATTAAATATTAATTAATTTATATTTAATCTTAATTAGTATATAATTAGTGTAGATTTAAGGTTTAATTAGTACTAAACCATAAAATTACTTTAAAAATCATAATTAATTGGGTCGGGTTGGATTGACCCGAACCCGACACGATCCGATTTAGATAAAAAAAATTAAACTCATACTCAACCCATTTATTTTCGAATCATATCAGATCGATAATTGACACCCCTGACTTTCGGTCATTACAACATTTAATCGATAGAAGCGCTATTTTATAATTCAGGGAAGGGGTTTTGCCCCCGCTGCTCCTCCCTCGCTCCACTGCCCCTGGTATATGGTATATTTCTGAAATTTCAGTGTTGTGAATGGTACCTAACGTTTCGATGGTTTAAGCATAAAATTCATATTTCTTAACTGTATTTTAAATATTTTTTTAATTGTTTATGAGAGCATCGGCATCGTTGCCACTCACAAAAATTAGAATTTTGTGCGACGTCGTTAATTTGACAATTTCTCCTGATAATTACTTAGGCAGTGTATCGTTGATATGGTTAAAGTGACAGTTTCCTAATTAAAGCAGAAGGGTTTAGCGCAACTCAAATGAAGGCGTTGATTGGTGTGACATGGTTTGTCAAACTAATTGTCCAATTTTATATACTTGATGCATCATTGAAAGTAAATTGATAACTGTTAATTCAAATATGATAATCAATTTGACAATGTAATGCAGATGGTTTAATATTGTTTCAAATATGATAATCAATTTGACAATGCAATGCAGATGGTTTACTATTGTTTCAAATATGATAATTAATTTGACAATGCAATGCAGATGATTTAATATTGTTTTTTTTTTTTAAAAGTTAACAGAGTCTGCCAACATCGAATTATATCACAATACATCAAAAAACGTCGTAGTAAACTGGTATTATCTTCTCTACCTCCCATTATGCAAACAATTACACCCGCTTCCCTACTCTCTCAGTTATTCCTATACTATACTATTACTAGCAATGCTTGCACCTCAACGATCTTTGGTACCAAAATCCTCGCGGTCATCTTTTTCTCCTGAAAGATGCGTGTGTTCCTCTCCCACCAGAGGGCCCAACAAGAAGGTTATCGCCCAAAGCCTATCCTTGCTTCGGCTATCCTCCTTGATCTCGCTACGACGCTTAGTACGTCCATATCCATCAACATAAATCGACGGCTGTAGTGTTGTGCTAGGCCAGCCCATAGGAAGAATAAATGAAGTACTGATTCAGTTGGGTTGAAGCACATCACTCTCTATTGTGCATGGGATATTCCTCTTAGCCATTACGTTATTTTTTTTTGTCGGTTCGATTCGAGTTTAATAATTTTTTTAATGAACTAATTTGAATTTGATATGTGATTATTTGCATTTATTTTAATTATTTAGTCAATAATATATGTAATAAAATAATTATTTTATTATAAATATAATAAAATATTACTAATTTATTTTAATTTTAGTAAAAAATAATAAAAATATTAATTATTTTAGGTCTAATTATTTATGATAATATAAAAATAAATGTAAAAATTAAAATAATTAAATTCTTCTAGAGTTTAATTTCAGTTTGAGTTCAATTTAGCTCAAGATTGATTTAATTTGAATTTAACTTAGTTAAAATTCAATTCAATTCAAATTAAACTAGCACAGAACCTAGTTCGATCAAAATCAATTTATTTACAGTCCTACTTGTGAGTAATTTGCTTTGATATTGTTCTTTAAGGGGTCGTTCTAAATCAATTTATTTACAGTCATACTTGTGAGTAATTTGCTTTGATATTGTTCTTTAGGGGGTCGTTCTAGTATCTTAATGTTCTGAGGTCCTGAGCCATTTCCAAGTTTTTTTGGTTGCTGCATGAAGTTTTATTGCTTTCTTTGATCCAAATGTAGGAAAAATTGAAGAGAAATCTTAAAGAAATGGAGTATACAAAGTTTTTACAGGAAACCATCAAAGAAATGGAAAAGGAAATCAGAAGCACAAAGAGTAGTGAGATTGAAAAACCAACAGAAGACCTTGATGAATTTATGAGAAAGATGCATTATAACTGAGAAGATACTTTCTTTCTTTATAATGCCTGATAAAATTGTATGAAATTGCACCCCACATTCTCAAATCCATTTTGGCTTACTTTTTGATGCTAACGTATGCAAAAATATTGCCAAATTATCCATGGAAAGTGGGAAATTTGCTAAAATAAGTTTTAACAGAATTTGGTTCATTTGCAAACTACTACAAATATGACCAAAACAAGCTGATCATTTGATTAATCAAGTTAATTCAAATTTCAAAATTAGACAAATGAACAAGTATTGTACTAAGATAATTTCTCTTTTGATTGTAGGAAAATAAAGCATTCAGGAAAACAATGTTCATAAGAACTCTTGTGCCAGAAAAGAGGAACAAAAAGGAAATGACATACATTGCACAAAATTTAAGTTTCAGCTTGAAAACCGCACTAGTATGCTATTGAAATTAAGCACAACAAAATAAACTACTAGCCTAAGCCTTGATAGCATACTTTCTCATGGGGAAATACTTCTCTCTCTTCTTCTCACGCTCGGTCTTCAAAGACTCCTGCTCAACAAGCAAAGTGGACATTTTATCAGAAACTTCAATCAGTTGAGGAAAAAATTATCTTATTAGAAATTTAGATTTAATCTAAAGATTTCCCATGCAAATTCCACTGTTATATGGCATTCAGAGAGCTCAAAAACAACCCATCAACTATTATGATTGCCCAATTAGACAAAATTGTTGATACAATTGAATTCATTTCAAACAATCCTTTCAAACTCAGTTAATTTGCTAGTACTGCAATTGCACTAATCTGAATATTTCAGTTGACAACTGCTGATTCAAGGCTGAGTAAACATAGGACCTAATTTTCCTCCTTCCCTCCCTTTTCCTCCTCCCTCTTCCCCATTACAACCAATGCCTGAATTGGTGGTTTAACATGCACCTCAGCAAATCAACACCTGACACCAAACCACTAACCAGATTTTCCCATAATCTATATAGTTGATTCGACATTCAAAAGAACCCAGAAAAGCCACGTAGGCAGTAAATGCAGTGACACATGAGCAATTCATCAATCTAACAAAAGGATTTAACTGAAAAAACACGAAAGTCAAAGGTCTCAATTCTACCAAAATAGGGCTCAGGGATGTATTGACAAAAAATGAGTCCTCATCCTCTGCCGCAAAGCACGTGTGTGGTATGATGCACAGATGGATGGATTTATAAAAGTTCTTTTTTTTTAGAAATTGGCACAGCACAAATGTTGATGTGTTTTGACAGTCCTGCACAGCAGGACATGGATTGACATCACTAGAGTTATCCAAGGTCATTCCATTATTTATTTACCAACAGTGTTTTGATTAGTCAATGACAACTCAGTTAAAAAAATTTACAACAGCAATAAGTCAATAACAATAATAGTAACAACAACAAAGCCTTTAATCCCAAATAAATTGGGGGGGGGGGGAAGAAATTAAACATCACCAATTCAGCATTTAAAAATCCATATTCTGCTGCAACAATGTGCAAGAAAATTCATATAGGAAGAAATTCATACATAAGGAACTATATCAAGAATAACGTAAAAGTGCGAACTAATCAAAACATCATCAATTCAGCATTAAAACCCAAAGATACCTGATGCTTGGTGAGTTTGCGGCGGATGGCACGGGTCTTCTTTGGCCTAAGATCCAACGGCTGATACTTCTTGTTCTTGTACGCTTCCCTCAGCGCTGCCTTCTGCTTTTGAGAAATGACGGTCAAAACCCTAGCGATCGACAGCCTCACCACTTTACTGCACAACCCCAACCCATATTCGAGTTATTATAAAAATGGAATAGAAGTAGTAGATCTAAAATTTAACAGGAGAGCTCGCGAGACTACATCTTCGATAGCTTGTTCGGGGCACCTCCGGTGACTTTAGCGACGCGGAGGAGAGAGAGCTCCGCCTTGAGGTCCTTGAGCTGGGCGAGCAGCTCCTGCTTCGTCTTGCCCCTCAGTTCGTGCACCTTAATTCTCGCTGCATCATAACATCACATCAAAACATTACTAGATTGTGAGAGAGAATTCGAGGAGAAATGTAGTAGTTAATCTAGAGTTTTTACTCACCCATCGGTGCTGTTCAATCGGAGGAGAATGCTAGAGGAAGAAGATGCGGCGCGACAAATCAAGGAACGAATGGAGATGGAGGTGGGATGTGTGTGAAGTATTAAGTATACCAACTTGGGAAAAACCCTAGTTGGGGGTAACTTTTGGGCTGGGTTTTACACAAGAGAAAAAATTGATTTGGACCTTACTTTATTCTGAAAGAGAGAGAATTGGGCTTCCTGCTAATTCTGAGGCCTATATGGGCTTGAAACCACTAGTAAGAGAAACACGTTCGAACTTGTTTTAGCGATATATTTTGGGTTTTCGGTCTTGCTGGATATTTAATTAGATTCAAGTCTTAGAGCTTGTTTTGAGAACATATGAATTAGAACTATCGGTTTTGACTTATGAGTCCTTGTGGATTTCTGTTAAATTCATCACTACATTAATATTAGCTCTACAAGTGTGCTTTACCAATTTATGACTTCGTTGAAAACTATTGACATCGGTACAGAAGCACATGCCTCGTAGACTTAACTAATGGACAGATGGAGTATAATTAAAATGAGATTTAAGGAACCACATTATTGGATATGAAAGGGATGAATTTCATAAAGCTAAGATTTAAAGAAACATAAAACATGAGTGGTTTTTTCATTACATTCATGCTCTTCCAAACTTGGGAAAAACACTAATTCTTTCAACTGATTACAAAAGCTGTTCATTACATTCATGCTCCCAAATTGGTTAAATCAGCCCCTCCAATATAAGTGGTTTATTCATTATTTAGAATTGCAACAAATCAAATTATACTGGATAACATTAGATGTATGTATCTGCACTTCGCATTTTTTCAGTATTTAGTTTTTGCATACTTGGCTACAAACTCAACAACGTTTGTGGTGGAACTCCCGATTTCTCCCATTGCCTCCTTTGCTCGCTTTCTCAGTTTGCTCGCATTTCTCCTAAATTCATGATGTCTCTCTCCTTCCATCACCTCCCTCACACACCTTTCGATCTCTTTCGCCCCCACCAAACCTTCCTCATCAGCCTTAACCCTCAGCCCCACCTGCCAAACTGCCTCTATATACTTTGCATTTGTCGGTTGGTCACTCCACTGCGGCATCGCAACCATTGGTACCCCTAAACTTATTGCTTCTAATGTTGAGTTCCAACCGCAATGTGTCACAAAGCAGCCTACAGCATCGTGTCTGAGAATCTCCAATTGTGAGGACCAAGGAACTATTATACCTCTCTCTTTAGCCATCTCTGCAAAACCTTCAGGTAATTTTGGTGCCTCAGTGGATCTCACTACCAAGAGGAAGGGCTTTCCAGAATTATAAATTCCCCAGGCTACGTTCTCCATTTGAATTGCACTGAGTGAGCTTAGGCTACCGAATGAGATGTAGACGACCGAGTTTTGTTCTTTGCAGTCAAGCCAGGCTGTGCAAGAAGTTGTAGGATTGAAGAGGTGAAAGCCATAGTGCATGTCAGGTACAAGCTGATTATCCAGATACGATGTCGGTATGCATGGACCAATTGTCTTAGCATCCCAGGTTCTTCCCATATACTCTGTCTCCTACGTGTGTACATTACATCAATTTTAGCATTAGAGAAAACTAATAAATTGAGAAGCAATGTTTTTTCCTTCTCAAAGTACTGAGTTTTAGTGTCATTCTACAAATTTGAAAAACCAAACTCCAGCGAGAGTTGCTGGTATAATTAGATACCAAATCGTTCACACACACGTGCTCGCGCAGACAAAGATATATATATATATATTCGACAAACTCTAATGTTATGTTTTTATTTTGAATAGAAAATATACAACCCAATTGGACGTGAACCTAGTGCTTATGCACATACCTCAGGTTCGAGCTCGGAAAAAGAGTTGACTAAAACTGAATCGGCCTTATCGAGTTCTTTGAACTGTTCCAGTAACATACCAGAATATCCGTGCTTTGGTCCTGGCCCAACAAGATAAGATGGTAAATCTTGTGGTCTGAGCTCAGTTGCTGCAGGGAACTTGATTGAATTGTCCTTGATCGGAAGTGGAATCTGATTTCTCCACAAGTACTCATAGATTGAGTTGACAAAATTCGGTTGTGTGAAGAATGCCACAGTAGCAATTTGTAGCTTCCTCGCCACACCGCCTGCCCATGGGCAAAAGCTGTCGTAGATTAAAACATTGACCGGCCGACCCATCGATGACTCTGACAATAAGAGTTCTTTCAGGGTTTTTGAACCGATTGAAATAAGCCGGTCAAGATAGACAGGGATTGAACCAGCCTCGGTGAAACCAGCGGAATCACAACCGTCTGAGATCGAGGCAATGTGAACTGCACCAGGCTCAGGTTTCGTGGAGCTCAGGGTGAATCGGGTCGTTGCCAGGGTGCACCGTACGCCATAAGCGGTTAGCCTTTTCGCAAATTGGAGCATCGGATTAATGTGGCCTTGGCTTGGGTATGGGACGATTAATGCATGTATGCTTGTTCTGGCACAATCCTTTTGGTACTCCATTCTTACCAGTATTTTTCAGATAATTAGTGGATTAGAATGATGGTAAACGTTATTTGGATTCAATTTATAATTGTACCAAAGACCCCACATGAAATGATTTAAACCCGAAAATATGGTTGGACCAAAATTATCGTTGATTGCGCACCTGCCAGTACGTCAATTCATTCTTGAAACAATAAATACAAGTTGGAGCGAAATGATTTTCCAACTGAACAAAGTTGGAGAACAACAGTTACGTGTATTTGTCTCAATTATTATTTAAAAAAAATGCACTGCATTTCATCTTATCTATTAGATAGTGTATCAAAACTTGATGGTGTACATGCGTAACAGGACAAACACAAACTACAGCAAGACCAGAGTTTAGAGACCGGCCAATTCGCAAGAGTTTATATATTTTATCTTAAGATTGCTCTCGAGTTTGAAGGAAAAAAAAAGGAAAGGATAATGGCTTCACACCTCTTTGTGGTTAGCTGGTCTTTAGCTTTTGATTTGAACAAATACATTCTTAAATTATACAATTCGTGATAACCCATGAAACTTGAAGCACAACGTAAGAAAAAAATAAAGTAGATTTTTATAGACAAATAAATTCTCAAAAACAAAAACAAAAAGAAGAGTGTAATTGTTCAATTAAAGAATAATGCAAAATAAAATAACACTCAGAAATAATAATAGAAGACTTAGAAATTAATAAACATTATTGTTTAATAGACGTAGAGAATCTTCAAGAATATTATCAGGAATCAATAGATCCTATTAAATTATACAAATAATTTTTAGAAGTAAAATTAGAATAGGATATCGATTTATTTTTAAGAAAGTTAGAAAAATTAGAAATAATAGAAGAAAAACCCTTAAAATATTGGGAAAAAGATAAATCAAAATGTAAGTTATAAAAACCCTGATATGAGTATAATAACAGATAATATAAAACATACTTTAGTAAATAAAAAAGAATTTAAAGTGCATATGGGAGAATTATAAAAATTAGGATTTGTTAGAAAATCAGATTCAAGACATAGCAGTGCCGTATTTATAGTACAAAAATATAGTGAACAAGTTAGAGGTAAAAGTAGAATAGTTATTAATTATAAAAGGTTAAATGATAATACAACAGAAGATAATTATATGGTATTAGAAAAAGATACTTTATTAGATCATATTCAAGATGTCAAGTTATTTAGCAAATTTGATTGTAAATCAGGTTTTTATCTGATAAAGGTGCATCTGCATTTAGTTGTCCTCTAGATCATTATGAATGATTAGTCATGCAATTTGGATTAAAGAATGCACCTAGTTTTTTTTTTTAAAATGAATTATATTTTCCTAAAAATATAATTTTTAATTTAGTATATACTGATGATATTTTAGTATTTAGTCAAAAATATAAAAAAACATATAAGCCATTTATAAATTATATTTTTAGAATTTATGAAATATGGTATCATAATTTATAAAAGACTTACCATCATTAGCAATATAATTAAGAAAAAAATTACCTTATAGTAGAGACAGACACTCGTAATCTAGATGAGGAGTGAAATTATTAAAGAAACCTAATTAATTTTAGAAAAAAATACAGAATAAATATGTAGGTATAGTAGTGAAAATTTTAAATTTAGTTTTGAAGCGACACCTTTATAATTAGAAAATAAAATCAGTACTAAAATGGATAGAATCATTTGAGTTCTTCGTAAGAAATAAATCTTTTACATTACGAACAGATTGCCAAGCAATATTAAAATTTTACAATAAAATAAATGAAAAAAGTTCTTATGTCAGACGTTGGGTAGAGTTCCAAAACATATTAATTAATCATGGACATAAAGTAACAATAGAACATATAAAAGATAATGATAATAGTTGAGCAGATTATTTATCAAGAAAATTACTAACATAATATATCTTACAGATGAATATCAGAGGAACTCCAGAATGAAATAAGTATGAGTTACCGGCTATATCTTTTAGAAGTATACAATTAAATATTTATAAAGGTACTAATATGCAATTCAGATCTAAGAAATGATAAATTTAGACAATAATGATAAATGTATTTTAGATAATTTGTACACGGTATTCTTTAGACAACAAATGATCCTAATAAAAAATCTTATTTGTTAAGTACACTAAATGCATTAGCATATTATTTGATAGTTAGTAAGCATAAAAGAATAATTATTATGTAGTATTCGATGGTAATACATCAAGAGTGTATGCATCATGTTCAGAAGTAACTAGCATCATTAAGCATCTATATTACAAAGAATTTGATACATTAGCAGAAGCATTTTCAGTAACTATACAACAATTAGGAGCAAATTATTATGTTTTACTAGAACTTAGAACATGAGTAAAAACAATATGGGATAACAATAAGGTTATATTTTATAATCATTGTGAGAATCAAAGAACTATTATAAAATAGAATAAATGATGAATTAGACATAGCAAAAACATATATTAAAGAACTCCACCAAAAGCTAGTCACATTAGAAAATCAGAAACAATCTATTATAGCGACGATTTTCTCTAGTATTTTTCCTCAAAACACTGATGGGAAGAGTGTTCCTTCCTCTCCGAAGGATAAGAATGTGAGAACATCGTAGCATAATAGTGTTTCTTATTAGAATCAAATGGTTTTTGAGAGATCTGAATCAAATCCGTTTATGAGTGTGACTTTCCTAAAAAAACCAAGAAATAGATTTAGAACAAATAAATTTTTTACCATTACCACCACAAAATTTACCATTTCAGAATTTTCAGAATATGTATTCACCACCATTCTCACATTCTTGTCGCCCATAATATTCATAATATGTATAGAATTATTATCCTCAAATAAATATGCCACCAAAATTTTAGAAATATAGCCCAGAAGAATACAGAACTATGCATGAACCAAAATATTATCAATAATTCCCACCAGAACCACATCAAGAATACTATAATGATCCAATTACAGAAATAACAATCTCTTCAAGACTAAGAGAAGAAAAATCAAAACAAAATTTATAGAAGGAACCAATTTAGAAAGAGAATTTAAAAAGATGATGAAGGAAGAATTAAAGAAGATTATTTCAGAAATAATAATTCAAGCATTTTAAATAGAAATTACAGCATCCTTCAATAGTAATGAATAAACTGAAGAAAAGAGGGCCAAGAAAAATAGAGAAGATGCTTTGGTGAATAAGAAAACTGTAGAAAAAATCACCTCACAAAATCACTAGCAAATTTTTTAGAAAAGCAGCAGTAAAGAAGCATCTGGAAAATAAAACACATTAAAAAGATGATAATTCTCAACCGTTCAAAAGCAACCTTAGTCAGATGACACTTGTGAATATTTTTTTTTTTTTTTATCAAATTACACTTGTATGAGCCTCATAATGTTTTACTTTTTCCAATTCATTTTTCTATTTTGTAAATAAGTTTGAAGTCCGAATATCTGCCTATACAAAGACCTTACGTTGCACATAAAAGATATAATTGAATGTACTCTGACAATCCTTTTTCTTATAATAAGAGCTTGACGTTTTTAACAATGGCTGAGTAGATCCTTTTCTTATCATGTGATGTTTTGTAATATTTATTCAAGAGGTTAAAGTTAATCCATGAAAATAATTTTATGATTTGTTTTTAGTATAGATCATTTCCATCTACATATGTTCATATAACTGCATTGCATTAAGAAACTAAAAGATTAAGAAAATTTGTCTTGAAAGATCTAGATCAACCGAATATGCAGGATAAGTTGAGAACACAGAGAGGCTAGTTTTGCCATGAGTAAGTCACGTTAGTTCTGTTATCTAGAAAAGACGAGTTTAAAATCTTTTGTATCTTCTTTGTAAATATTTATGTTTTGTAAAAAAAAAAGACTAAACCAAGACGTCTTTGAATAATATATGGATAAACCTCTGACAAGGTTTTTCAAACTATAAATTTTTTCAAAAACTTTCAAATAAGATGAGTATAGTTGTCGTGTCGTCCTCGCCTATAGAGTTGGTATCAGAGCACGATTATTTTTCTAAAGTACTATTTTAAAACAAAAAATTATGATAAATAAACTTAGATAATATTAGCTTCTATATACTTAGAAAATGGTGATCAACGAGAATTATATCATAAATTTTTAAATAATTTTTTTGTTGCTATCTTAGGAAAAACATTAGATAATCACTTATTAGACTTTAGAACAGAATATTATACTGCATAATTTATAATTTTTTTAAATAAAAATACTTGAAGAGGATGCTTTATTACGCCAGTAGATGAAGAAGAGGCTGCAGCTAAGCTAATAGATGAAGAAGAAAATTATTGGTTTTTTCAAAGACATCTTGTTAGACTTAGACAAGACTTATTAGAAGATATAGAATTTGATAATTATAACGAAGTGACTCCGATTAATTCATTAAAATATTTAGATCTAGAAATTAATGATTATAACAGGAACCTAATTTCATTAGGTAGAAATATACTACTTTGCAAATTTGACAGAAAATATAAGCATATTCTACATAGTGAAAATAATATGTTAGTTTCTGAGAATTTAAATAGTCTTACAGATTTAGTTATTAATTTAGACACAAATCTAGAAAGAGTATTAGATGATAATAATATACGAGAATTAATTCCTTAATAACTATCATTCAAGAAAAGAATAAAAGTACTAAGGAATTGAGGGAAAATCAAGATTATATTAGACAACGAATAATAGTATATTAGAAAGATTAGCTAGACAAAAACCTACGTTAGATATTCAAAGGGTAATAGAAGAATTAAGAAAGACAAGAGACAAAATTAATAAGATAGAAAATATTATTTTATATTGATGGTAGATAAGTTACAAGAGTCAATAGAAAAAATAAGAAAATATACAGATGAGTCTATAGAATCAGGCTTTAATTATATTAATAGTGTTACATCTAGGTCAAATGAAATACTTATTGCATAAAATAATTGTATAATACAACTCTTATCAGATATTTGTGAAAAGCTAGATGTTTTAATAAAAGGAAAAACTAAGGTATTATCTGACGAAGAATTAGACAATTTAGTTAACCTATTTTCTACAAACTAGTTTATCAAAAGAAATCAAGAAAAATAAAATAAAATATAGTAATATATTTGCAATAAGAGATGGAGAAACCACAAAGTAACATAAGTGAAGTAGGTAGTAGCAGTAGAAATCCTCTAATAAAAATATTTAATAGAAGCCAAGGAGCAGATAATATATAATTAGAAGAAATTTCAAACATAAATCAGGATATAGATAATTTTGGAACAAATGCATCCACTATTTTAAAACCTAAATTATTATATAAAAATAAAAGTTTTCTGAAAGATACTAGGCTATACAGATATATTTCAGAAAGAAGAATAATGTGTAGAGAAAGAGAAAAAAATATTAGATTTATGAAAGTAGATACAAAGAAAAATTACTTAAAAGGAAAAGGAGATTGGAACTGGTAGAAGATAGACAGGTTCTAAGATATTAGTAGCATTATATGATGTAAGTTGTGGTAGAAATATGGGTAAAATATTAATATCTATGATAGAAATAGATATGAATGAGAATATAGAATTATTATATTGTACGCCACAGATATATTCTTAGAAATAAAATTTTTCTGTAAATATACAAAAATAGGTCTTCAAGTAAAGGATGGACACATGACAATAATTTAATAGTATGCTTAGGATTTATAGAAAAATGCACAAACAATAGTCATAATCAAGTGAGTTATAAGTAGAATTTAATAAAGTAATTAAAATATTAAGTTCCAAACATATAAAAATAATAAAACCTATGATGTATTGTTCAGAAGAATTAGTAAGCTTAGAATGAAATATTAATAAATTTGCAGAAGATGATAAACCAGTAATAAACCCTACATAAGAATATATTTATCAAGATCAAAATGATGAAATGCTAGGAAGATTTACAAATTATGAACGAATTTAGGCCCTAGAAGATATAAGGGTAGAATGACGAAAGATGTAGAAACAAAGGAATTTGAAACCACTAGAAAATTATTGGAAAATATAATAGTATAAGATATACAAAATGATATAAATGAAATGGAGATTATGATAAGTTTTAAATAATATTTAAAATATTATGAAAAAGACAGAAATAAAATGAAGAAAAAGACCTTATAGATTTAAATTTTAAAGAAAAACCCTTAATAGATTTAACAAAATAAAACCTTATTTTGAAGAAATAAAGGATTATAAAAAAGAACAACCTTTAGATCAATATCTAAATCAGCAAGTAGAATTAATTTCAATTAAGAATGAATATTATTTTGAAATATTTTCTGTAAATAATAGTATAAAATACTTTTTGATAATTTACCAGATGATATAAAATCTATAAACCAAAAATTTGTTAATGGAGAAGTAGCATGACAAATTATAGATAGTCCTATATATACACGAAAAACATATAGTCATGAAAATTATCCTAGATAGGTATGAAATCAATATATTGAACTAAATGATAAAAATTATAGACAAAAAATAAATATCCTATAGAAGTATCTATTAAATTACAAGACTTAGGGGAATTTTTTTTTAAAATATTTCAGTACATGATCCTCAAAGATGTGGACTCAGCGGCTCATCTATTTTTGGACCATTTTGGAGCACAGATTGGGTCCGCCGCGCTTCTCTTTTTTTTTTTTTTTTTGCATTTCTTTTAAATAATTTTTCTTTTTCTTTTTCTTTTTTAACATAAAAATAACCCGAAATTTCCCCAAAAGAAAATAGAACGGTCATAGAGTTGATAACAAGCGACTCATAATATACGTGTTACTAAGTTTATACATCACTATTAGTTGTAATTTATGAACTCAAAGTAATACACAGAAAAGAGATACTAGTAGTAGAGCAGTTAACAAAGCGAGTAATGCATAAGAAGAATTACTTCGGATAATTAAAATTATGAATTGTCCAATGTTTCAACTTTTAAATTTCATTCAATTTTAACTGCTTTTTTTTATTTCATCAGTTGCATTAAATCCGGATTGTTGTAAATGTAATATAATTTTAATAATTTCTCGATGGAATATCAAGCACTTAAATTTGAAACAAGATTGACCTATAAGTTTCACAATATAGCTATACATTTTTTTGGGTCAATGTTATATTTTTCTATCATAGCCTATACATGTCCATCGTCATATCTGATTGTTTGTCTGAATTTTCTTGTTTAGCAGATCCGATGCGGAAGCACTTGTGATTCCTAAACAGTAAACAGCTAAATACAGGAGTTCAACGCTCCCTTTTGTTTGAGGACTATATTGTTAGGACGAAATTCAAGTTACAACCTTAATTACTTATAGTTACTAACATTTAGAAAAACAATTGGCAGTAAATTAATTATCATCTGTTTGAGAATTATGCTTTTACGTTTTAAATTAAGTCCATGCATCTATTATTTTTTATCCCTCCAAGTTCCATACAGAAATTCAAAAGTTTCACTTTGTATTTTACTATTTTATGACGTCTATTTACCTGCGGTGCAAACATCACCATAGGAAAAATGAGTTGTCAAAGATGGAAATGTTTAACAGTAAGTAATGTACGGAATATTTTGATTTCTCAGGATGTAAACGGGCAACAGGAGTGTCGGAAAATAGACATGGCTGCCCTGCTCTATATATTCTATACGAATGAAGATATTTGGGAGTATAAAGGACATGCAGTTTGGTTGAGGTGGTTAGCAATTGTATGGATTTTCTTCTAAATATATAATTTTTTGTAACACTTTTTCAAAAAAAAATATGAAAATAAATTAAGCATGGTTTTTGCTATAGGTCATTGAAGGTTTTTAAACAACATTTTTATTGAACAAGGGGTCAGTTGACCGTGTCAGATTTGTTTTTTAAACAACATCTTTAAATAACATTTAAAAAAAAAAACAAATCTTTATGTTAAATCAACTACAAATCTGAGCAAGCAGATATATAATACATCTTTGTGTTCAGGGGCGTATTTATATTGAACAAGGGGTCAGTTGACCGTGTCAGATTTGTTTTTTAAATATCTTCATACTTTTTGACCATAATTTTTATAAAAATATTATAATTAAGTATATTTTCAGAAAAATAAAAATATATTTATATTAAAGAAAATTTTTAGATTTTGGTCCTCTTAATTTTTTTTTTGACCCTGTGTCAAAGTCCATCTCCGCATCTGTTTATGTCCAACATCAAATTGGATATTAATGTACGGCTGTCGAGAAGATGGTGCCTTTTGTACAGTACAGGGGTAGGCATGCTATCTGCTTAATTAATTAACAACTTCTGGTTGAAAAGAGATCGACAACATAGAGCTGTCAACTTCTAAATCGGATGGATGCAATTGCAACATGAGGCAGAAACTAATTATTTTATTTTTGAAAAAAAATGTCAATTTTCCTACCATGAACAGTGATATATATTCTCAAAAAAGATAATGCCCTCAGGCCCACACAATCTACAACCCTCATCATGAAGTCCGTATAGCTTTGCACATTCTTGTACCACCTTCTTGGCCTGCCATTTAAACTGGAACCATACATATTGATATCGCCGACCAGATCATGTGTGATATCCTTTTTGGATTTTTCTATCACCAGGTGTTATTTTATTTCAAGAAAAAGAAAAAAAGAAAAAAAAATCATGATGAAAGTGTTTTTGTGAAAACAAACTAGTCAACAATACTATGTATTAAGCATGAGAAATCGCTCTCAAGTGTCCACAATTCGGCAAAGTCGGCGAAGAATGAAAATTGTTTTGTTTGTGCCTTTTGAGGAAATTTGCGAATCTGCTGTTCATACTAGTTGCATAACCCGTATTTTGAGACAGATATTTTTATTTAGATACATAATTTTTTTTTGTCAAATGAATACATTTATATTAAAGAAAATAAAAATTGCTCATCTCTATCTTCTAATATATCTTGATGAAAACATGATTAATATTTCTAAGAGAAAATATTGAAATTTATTTCTGATTCTCTTCTCTGTTTTTATACAACTATGATAGTTAATTTATCATGTTTTTTCTTTTTCATCTTTTCAGTCATACAAATGATATACGTCGTATCATTAATAAAAATACTTATCAATGAGTAAAATATTATTTCGTCAAAAACACGTAACATGATTGTTAGCTTCATCTTTAATATTTGTAGGTGCTTTTATATATAAAATTGTGAGATATATCATCAGAGATAACTTCTATAAAAGATAAAATAAAAAAATAATAATTAAAAGGAAATAATTATTATAGAAGATCACCTAAAAAGAGAAGTCAATTTAGAAAATAATTACTATAAACTAAGATGATCAGATAAACTCTGTCAATTATCAGGAAAAATACAATATCATATTGTTTCGGTTGATTGACATTAAATTTTTAATAAAATCTTTATCTTTCCAAAAATTGTTGTTTCCGAATAGAGAGGAAATAAAAAAATTGGAAACGATATCTGCCGCTAAAGTTAATCAAATTGAATCTCAACTATTGTATGAATGATAAATGGGTATTATAAAAGTTTGAATACCATGATAAAAAATGGACGCCTCCATTGCTTAGATGCTTTATATAATAGTATATATATGAACAGTAAATTTCTGTCAAAAAAATTTAAAATTTGATTAATAATTATTCAACAGATAATGAGTTGGATCGAATGTGAAACGTAAAAAATATTTGTTAATTTACATATTAAGTTTAAAATAGATATTTATTTAATAATGATTGATCCATGATAAAAATTTACAGTCCACGTGAGCATATTGAAACTCGTAGGAGTCCCCTCTTCTTTTAGATAAATATTTTCCCCTCTTCTTCCAGATGAATAATTTGCTCCATGTTTCTAGCCATTTGATCCTTTTTGATGAAACAGAGAATACTTGAAATTCATCACATCACAACCATCATCATCATTGCTGAAGTTAATATTCTTTTATTCATTGAGTATGCCCATTTTATTATGCATATATACATTATTAATACAGCGCTTGTTGGGTTTGCGCGCGGTTGGACTGTGCTTCCACATGTAAATTTATCCAATCACGCGCCTCCTTGAATAATAGCATTTATTACCCAAAAAAAAGAAAACAAAATATAATAACAATTATTGATCCAAGAATAGTGGCTTTTTTGTTCGAGGGATCCAGCGCATGAGAAAAAAAGTGTAGTTCATTGCCTCCAATTTTTTTTTTTTAGAAAAATATATAATTTTTTTTGTTGAAACTAGTATGATGGTATTTTTTTTAGATGCAATAGGAGGACTGTAATTTCTTAGATAATTTTTTTAGGGACCGAAAATATGTTACTGTTCCTCAAACAAAATATCAATGCACATGAATTGTATTCTCGTTCACTATTTTTTTTTTACAGTTCCTAAAAAAACTTACTTAGATCAAATAAACATTTACTTTTAATATTAAATATAAATTTACTTAGATTAAATAAAAATTTACCTACGAACAGTCCAATCATCCGAATGAGGTGGTAACTCCAAAAACTCAGCAACCATGCAAGCCGGATGTGATACCTCAAACATTCAAGGGTTTGCATGAGGATCAGCCTCGTGTGTAGCGGGGTCACGACCAAAATTATCCTCCAACATAACATCCTAGTCGTCATCGCTTATCCTACATATCAGTTCACCTATTCAAAAATAAATTAAATAAAATTTTATAACTTTTAATTTATTTATCAATTAAATAAAAAATAATTTATTTCAAAACTAAATAAAAATTTACCCTGAATCGATAAGCCCCAAAGACAATTAACATTCTCTAGGGTGTCAGTCACGTCGTCGATTGGTAGATGAAATATATTCCTCTTTGGTCTCCATTACTCGACAAGTACATAAATCAATGCTCTATTGACATTGCAGTCGCCCATAGCCAATACTTGATGACTACAACAATAATACAGTTCTCATAATTACTGTCTACAACAACAATACAGTTCTCATAATGGCATAATTTCATAATTTCACAAATACATCAATAATTCCCATAATCTTATAGCATCACAAATATATAAATATTTCTTATGATTCCATAACATCACAAATACAACAACAAATTACAAAATACAAATTAAATTATTTGCAGATACAGAGTCTACAGATGAAGTCATTCTGCCTAAATTAAATAAGACATACAATTAGATTAGAGACATTTGATTAAAGAATAATTTAAAATGTCAGAAGTATTGCTGTTTTAGGTTATTCAGTCGAATTAAATTCTGATATGGCGTTTGCTAGGATTAACTTTAGCTAACAAGTATGCTCATTATTTTGCCTACGCAGGGGTGGATGCACTAGTGCCTTGGGGGGGGGGGGGGGGGGCCCCCCTGAATTTTGAAAAACAGTGCTTTTCGGTAATACTTTCGGTAGTTTGCCTCCCTTGGAAATTTTTTTTGCCCCCCTGGATTGTCTGATTAATTTTATTGAGAAAAAAATATTTAATATCATGTATAATAAAATAATTATGCAAAGATATCAAAATATAAAATTTTATAGACGATTTTTTTTTTCATCAACTTGATTATCTATTACTTTGAGCTTTATTTTATTGTTATTTTTAATATATAAAATGTTATTATTCTAATAAATTTTTTATTAGGTAAGAATATATATTAAATTATTATTTTTTATTTAGTACCCGATTAGTTAATGGATTTAAACCCGATAAACTATTACAATCCGATATCCCCCCGACTAAAATCCTGCATCCGCCCATGTGCCTACGACAACACAAAATGCATCTACTACAATAAAAACCCTTTATAAATGTTGCCTTGGTAACAAGGGAAGCTACAATAGATCTCTAGGGCATGAAGGTCCCAGGTGGAAAGGAAAATAACAAGAAAATTAGAATTTCAGTACTAGTAAATTGTCAATTGTATTTACAGGTATTTATGGCATTTATACATATAATAATAAGATCTGAATGATGCATAATACTTCATGGTATCATTGAGACTTAGAAAGTTCCCATGTTGCAATAAGATATTTTTGTTAATTAAAGTTACGACCAAAAGAAGACCCAGGTGTGGCGCTACTGGCCAGTCGATTGGTTCTTTGGTTGTGGAGTTGTGCTCGAAGCCGTGAGCCGTCTCTGCTGATTGGAGAGATGGAGAGTCGGACACTCTCGCTTGCTTAGAGAGTCGATCGTCGATCGGAGCAACGAAGTTAGGAAGGTGGACTGATGGAGATCGGACATCGGACATCAGGGAGATGGAGAGAAGAGAAGGGCAACTATATATAGAGAGTATCATAGGTTAATTTGGACGGTTTATTTTTTATCAGATCGGTTATGAAAAATTTAAATATAAATTTTGATATATGAAAAATTTATTATTATTAAATTAAAATCTTTAATTTTTAATCGAACATATTAGATAAAAAAATACTCCATCTGAAAAGTTTTTTTTTGCTCATCAAAATATATTGTTCGTTCAGAGAACCCGAGATCCAGGGGGGGCTTATTTTCGCACGTGCCCCCCCCGGGAAATTTTTTTTGCCCCCCTCGAATCGTCCGATTATTTTTATTGAGAAAAAAATATTTAATACCGTGCATAATGAAATAATTATGCAAAGATATCAAAATATAAAGTTCCTTAGTCGAAAACTTTCTTCATCAACTTGATTATCTATTACTTTGAGCTTTATTTTATTATTATTTTAATATATAAAATATTATTATTTAATAAAAAATTTATTAATTAAGTATATATATTAAATTATTAATTTTTTTATTTAGTACCCGATTAGTTAATGGATTTGAATCCGATAAGCCATTACAATCCGATAATTGCCCCCCCTAATCAAAATCCTAGATCCGCCACTAAGAACTGAGATCGCGTGGCGTGAGGATTGAGTGAAGAGCAAGCGGCGGAGAAGGAAAAATGAAAAAGGGATTTAGGGTTAGGTCTTCACGCTGGGTGAGTGGTGCGGAGAAAAATACTTTTATAGTTTGATTATCGAGTTGAGTTTCGAGAGAGCCGAACTAACTTAAACTTGGCTTAATAATCTATCGAGTTAGATTAGTTCAAGTAAATTAGTTCAGTTAAATTAACTCGAGTATGAATTAAGTTCGAGTTGAACGAAGAGCTGTTTGTTCGTGCAACCCTGCCTACCACATTATGTTCGAATTTAGCGAATATATAATCTATATTTTTTTTTGGGAAAAGTGACATGCCAAAATATGTACAAGTAATTGCAACACATAAGTAGCAATATTGTGAAGTAAACATGCATCAAATAACGTTCAAAGTATATTATACTGCCAGAAATTAATTCAATTTCTCGTTTAAGATGTAAGCTCAAACGTGGAATAATTAACTCGTGATTGTGGTCTACAGAAATATGATGGACCAGATCCATGAATTTGTCGTGCTAAACTGGGTCCTTTTGTAATCGTGAACCAGTCATTTTTTTTTTCTTCAGATCTTAAGTTGATATGGGTTGAGATATAAAAGAGTTATCATCTTTATTTGTTAAAATAAAACTTATCGACTATTTTCATCGATGCTTATCTTATTTTTAAATATAATTTTAGATAAAATTTCAAAATTAATATAAAGAAAAAATAGTAATTATCATCATTCCACCAAAAAAAGATAAGAATTATGTGCTCATTTGATTACTCTCCTAAATATAGTGTAGCAGCATATCCAATTTTTCTTTAAAGAATAAACAGCATATCTATACTTGTATTTTTTCTATATGTTCTACTTTTTATAATTAAGATAGTATCTTCATTTTTGAAAAAAAAAAAGAATAATAGTTCTACGAAAAGTAAAAAATCAACGCATCCGCCTTCAAAGCTTTGAATATATTATTCAGATCGTGGAAACAATTTTGTTATTAAATCAGAAACAAAATATTAATTGTTGATTTTCTTTATAAAAAGTGCAGGTACCACATTTTTTTTTAATTTTCCCTGGAGGTAAATTGAAAACGAATTCTTTCTTTGAAAACTCAGATATGCAAAGCTCTGCTGAAAGTGACAAGTGTCCATAGCACGCTTTTTTGTCCCTGTATTTATTATCAGTTCAACACCAAAGTGTCACTATCGTGTCAATTTTCTTCGCTTTTTATCAAAGATAGAAGGATTCACAAAATAATACCAATAAAAGAAGTAAAGATCTTTCTCCTCCACAACTCTCTCTCCCTCTCTGCGCTGCAAGTGCGATCCTGCAAGGTAAGGACTTATCTTGGGATTGGTTCGCTAATTAATTTTTTCTTTTCTTTTTAACTTTTTCATAGAATCCCAATTCATTTTCAATCCGCAGTTGTTTTGAACTGTTTTTAATTACTATTTCTCATCTAAATTCAAATCTTCTTTCATTGAACTGCATAAGTTTTTGGCTTTAGGTTTATTGTCTAAGTATCAATCATGAAAGGTTTTTATTCAGTATGACTTTGGGAGATAATCATTTCCACATAAATATTATCAACTTTTGATCAATGAATCTTTGCTTCTTTTAGTTAATTTCCTTTATCTTTTCCTTTATCTGGCTTTCTTTAGGTGAATATTGTGTATCTTATGCCTTATAGTATAAGTTATGGTTTCCTTTTTAATGGAAAGAAATCAGGAAATGGCATCCTCTCAGCTTTTGGATGAGTATTACAGAATTCCCAAGCCGCCCCCACTCCCTTCTCGGAATTATGGAAGCCACAGAAATTACATGAGAAATTTAGGGGATTGTGTTGATTTATATGAGAAGAGAAAAGACGCTTGGGATAAAATTTTCATAGAAGGATATGGAGCTGATGTGCGTGTGGTTACTGGAAAGGATGATGCCAATGTTGCTACTCGAGATGATCATGTGATCTTGGCACATAGTTGCATCCTTGTATGTATCTTCAAACTTCCTTTATGAATTGTTCTCTAATTGAGGTTTCGACACTGAATATGTCTAAGAAAATACAATAAAGCTCTGCAAAATGTCTGGTACAGTTGCTTTTACCAGTTTACCTAGGATAATTTTTTTTAAGTTTGTCTTGTTCTTGGTATGAGGTTATGTGTAGTCCTAGTTTAAAGTTTTTGAATTTCTAAAAGACAAAACATATTGTGGTCAGAAATTATTTGTTAAAAGTTTGAGGGAATATTTTCAATAAAGTTTTATATGTTACAATTTTTCAATTGAATATAATGTGTTTCTTACAGGGTATGAGCTCTCCGGTGCTAAGAAATATGCTAGAAGAAGCATCAGTAAAACATAATTTCAGAAATATTAAAATTAGTGGTGTTAATCAGGAAACAGCTCGAGTATTTATCAGATTTCTTTATTCTTCATGGTACATTGTTTCTTCATCCCTTTACGTAATATCTGGCACAGAACTTGCCTGTACTGGTAACACTTGAGTATGGAATTGTTGAGGTGAACAATTTAACCATCATGAATCACTTCTTTAGGAAGGTCAAAGGTACAATTAGCTGTTTAGCACTTCTACCATGCTGGTACATGAAACCTCACTAACTTCTTTTCATTAGTTTTTGTTAGGAATATACATGCTCACCCCTCCAAAAAAGCTTCCTAGAAAGCAGAGACATGTTTTATGTCCTCTAAAAAAGTCATTGGCAATATAGCCAACAACAAATTTCATTAACAGAATTCTGAATTACAAAAAATGCTGATTTATTTCAACAGTTCCTAAACTTTTTATTCAAGCAGTTTGGGGTGAGGAAAATAGGGGTAAGCATTATTTTTTGTTGGGACTGAAGGGGGTATTCATTGACTCTACACATGAATTTTGTTCCATTTAATAACTGTCATTTTTTTTTAATTTCCTTCTTTCTAATGTAGTTATGAAGAAGAAGAGATGAAAAAAAATGCATTTCACCTCCTTGTCCTTTCACATGTGTATTCCGTCCCATCTTTAAAAGAAGTATGCATCTATCAAATTGAGAAAAGAATTTTAAACTATGAAAATGTGGTAGATTTGCTTCAACTAGCACAGGGATGTGATGCTGCCCGGCTCTGTTTTATCTGCACCCGGTTTATTTGCAAAGATTTTAAAACCGTGTCAGTAACTGAAGGTTGGAAGGTTATGCGAAGAGCCAATCCCAATTTGGAACAGGAACTTCTGGAATTTCTTGTTGAATCAGATTCTGTGAGTTCTCCTTATCTAAGTGCATAAGTTAATCTAAGCCCCTCATAATTTGTAAATATGCTAGATACTCAGCAAAATCAAGAAAAACATTTGAAAGGACACCTTAACCCTATTTCCTCTAACTTTATTTTTTTCCGAAAAATAGAGACAATAAAATGGAAATACCCATCTTCCTCATTTTCTTGGGAGGAAGTTCACAGATGATGATGCATATATTTCCAGTAAGTTTTGGTAAATGATGTTGTCAGTTGTTTGCATAACGATGAACAATCTGTATGGATACTCGTAATTTTTTGAGGTTTTTGAAGTGGCATACATGAAATTGTCTCTTTTTTCTGCTTTGCATTCTAATTTCTGGGTATTTCTAGTTTTGTAGCTTTCAAAATAAGCATTGATTACCTTCTAAATTTGTATTGGGAGGAATTCAAATTTGTGTTGGTAGTAAATTGCAACATTTTCTGTCTCGATCTGTCACCAACATCTAAGAAATTAATTAGTCTAACAATGACCAGACAAATTAACTGGCAGGGTTGGCTGGACAACTTGTCTCACCACTTTTTAAGATTGTTTCGATCCTGTGTTTTGGTTTTTATATTTTTTTCTTTGTCAATAACAAAACTTATGACTGGAGATGTTGGGCTGAGATAGTGCTTTAATGTGTTATTTTGGTTACAGGTCTAATTCAAAACAAAAGTTTTCATGACATTTTGGGCTATGGGAAAGATTAATTTGGGCATTTCAAACATGATATGATATAATTAGTGAGATAAACCAACTGGGTAAATAAAATGCAGAAGAAAGTGGAGAGGTCGAAGAGGAGAGAAGAAGAGAAGACATACTCTCTACTGTTTGACGCAATGGAGGCACTGGTTCACATATGCCAGGATGGATGCATCAACATTGGGCCTGCTGATAAATCCTTCAATCATATTCAAAATCAAGGCAGGAATTGCCATTTCTCAGCTTGTAAGACACTAGAGTTGCTGGTACGCCATTTCCGGTGTTGTGAGATAGGTGTACCTGGTGGTTGTGCCAACTGCAAGCGCATGTGGCAACTTCTCGAACTGCATTCACGCATGTGCACCGAGTTGTGCTTTTGCAAGGTTCCACTTTGCAGGTAGGTGTGTGAGACACAGAAAAAGTTGGCAGTTTTAAACGATAATTTGTGCCATTATTGTTTGTTGGTAATTTAATTAATTAATTATTTATTTCATCTTTTGTGTTTCCTCACAAATAAAGTTATATAAATCTAATTTAGGTGGAGCACCTATTCCCACTCCCAAACAATTTAAATCTAATTTAGAGCAGTGATTATGTGTTCTTTTGCTTTCAGGTACTTCAAAGAGAAGATGCAAAATCTAAGCAAGAAGGAGAGACAAAAATGGGACCTCTTGGTGTGGCGGGTGCAAGTATCAAAGGGAACTTTGAGTTCAATCTGCTATAGGAGACCATATAATGAAGAAAAGATTCATGTGCATTGGCTCGATTGAATTGTAGTCTTTGTTATTTCAAGATTAAGCTACCCTAACTACAAGAAAAAAAGAAACAAAACCAAAACCCTCTTAACCTTAGCAACAGATTAGTTGTGGCGTGTATCTTCAAGTGTATTTGTATAGATGATCTTTTTTGGCATTTGGGACAGTACAGAAATTCTGATAATACGGAGCTTGTTTTCTTTTTAAAAAAAATAGTAAAATAGGCAAATGACAAAGGTGCATAAGATGAGGAAAAAAAGATAAAGAAGAAAAATCAGGAATGGATCAAATCTTCTGGTCAAGTTTAGGGTTATTGGGTTAAATGGGCCGATGATATAAATTGGAAAAGCCCAAATTTAGAATCATGAATGATTTAATTTGTAGACTTGTTGCAAAAGAAAGACATTGATTAACCGTACAAATTATTTTTCATGGCAATCTCAAATCACTCCACTGCTTCATGGATATGATCTCTATCAATTTCTAATCTCTCCTCCCCCAACATCAATTATCACTTGTTCCACTGACCAGTCGTAACTCAACTCTACTTACCTGAGCTGACATAAACAAGACCAACTTATTCTTGATTGGTCGCGTTCTTCCCTATCAGAATCACTTCTTGCTCAAGTTGTATTTTGTTCTATCTCCAGTCAATTGTGGTCTACTCTACAATAAATATTCTCTGCTATGTCTCGTGCCCGTCACACTGAACTTCGCTGCCAACTTTAAACACTCATAAAGGGCGGATCCTCTTGCTCCGACTACCTTTAAAAACTCGGATCTATTGCAGATGAATAAATATTTATGGGTACCCCATTTTTTATGATGACCTTATAACTTTTGCACAAACTGGCCTCGATGCAGAGTATAATTGTAGTCGCTGCAACCACTTATTCTCGCCAATCTACACTCTCCTTCGTCGATCTCAACACACTTCTCCTTAGTCATGAAACCCTTATTTAGTCTTAAAATTCAAGTCCTCAACTCTCTCTTCCTTCTACTCAAAATCCCTCGGCCTTTTATTCTAGTGGTAACCGACCAAATGGATCTCGTCCCTATGTGTCTGGGTACCTCAAACCTAGAAGAGGAGCACCTCATCAAAGTATAATTAATTCCTATTCAGCTGGTACCCAACCCACTTACCCATCTAGGCCTTCCCTTCATCCAACTCAAGCTGGGCTGCTATCAAGACCTCCTTTTCGGCCCATCTCACCCTCCTCTCAGAATACTTTTGGTCCACCAGAAACATGCCAAATTTGTTTAAAAAAGGGTCATGCCACTTGAGACTTTTGGCATAGATTTGATTCCAGGGTTGGACACCCTCACAACCACAAGCCTTTACTGTTCATACTACCACCACAACACCAACCAGTTAATTGTACTTAGACTCGAGTGCGACTCATCATATGACAAGTGATCTTAATAATCTCTCCAACTTTATTTCTTATGATGATCATGACATTCTCAACATTGATAATGACACCGATATGCAAATTCTACACATCGACTCTTTTTCTTTTGTCTTACTACTCATTCTATTTTTCTCCAAGATATTTTACATGTCCCCTCCTTCACAAAAAATCTACTGAACTTATCCAAACTATTACTTGATAATTCTCTCATAATTGAGTTTTCTTCTAATGTTTGTCTCATAAAGGACCGTCTCACCTCGACTCCCTTTTTCCAAATTGAGCTTCATAAAGGTCTCTATTATGTCCACCTTCCACATTCCCCACCTCCTCAAGCCTTCCTTGATCGGCCGATGTGTGGCATGCTCGATTAGGCCTCCCCTCTTCATCCACTACCTTATATGTTCTAAATTCATAAAATTTACCTTGTTCTTCTAAAATTTTATCCTCTTATCAAGATTGTTGTATGACAAAGTTTCATAGACTATTTTTCTATTCAAGTATTTCTCTTTCTTGTGCACCACTTCAATTAGTACATTTGGATATTTGGGGCCTCACCCCTATTGTGTCCAATGATGGTCTTTACTACTATGTGTTTTTTATCGATGATTTCACTCGTTTCTCTTGGATATATTTTCTTCACACAAAGGATAAAGTTACAAAGATGTTCCCTTTATTTAAGGCACAAGTCGAAAACCTACTAAACACCATCATAAAGGCTATTCGAACTGATGATGACACTGAATACAATATGCTCAACACATTATTTTCTCAAATAAATCATCAAGCCACATGTCCAGATACTTCTCAACAAAATAATATTTCTGAAAAAATATCGATATGAACTCTCTTTAGCCATGATCCAACATGCCTCTTTACCACCAAAACATTGTGATGATATTTTTGCTACTACCATTTATCTAATAAACCGGCTACCATCTTCAACCCATGAATCTCCTCCATTTTCAAAATTATTCAACTAAAATCCCTCTTATCATAATTTCAAAGTCATCGGATGTCTATGCTTTCCTTACATACGACCCTATAAAGAAAATAAATTACAACCTAGATCATCTCCTTGTATATTTCTTGGATACGCAATGTCTCAAAAGGGTTGTTATAAGTGCTTAGACATAGCTACTAATATTTTTTTTATGTCTAGACAAAATTTCCCTTCAAAAATCTAGCTCCAAGTCCCTACAATAGCTCAGCTGCAACCTCACACCTTGATTTAATCTCCTTGGGTTTTCTTTATCCTACTTCTTCGGGTCAAGTCCATGTGCAAGCCTCATTGCTTGCCCCAACCACTCTCAGCACGGCATGACCGCACCCCTAATTCAATGTCAAGTCCAGCTCGCAATTCAATCTCAACTGCTCCTGACCCTACCTCAATCAGCGCCCCTACCCAACCACTTTTTACTCACTCCCTCCTTGCCCCAACTTCAAATATGGCTAACCGACCTCCTTCCCTCTCACCAAACAGAACCCCTCACGCTACTCCCTTATCTCCTCCCTTCCCAACACTGAATATATATCAAGACTCTTCTACCATCAGGCTCTTTTCACCCCATGACAATAAGAACTAAGGATAACACCCGTAAACCTCGTTTGTTCTCAGACCATGTAATATATCTTGCTATCTCATCTCATAAAATAAAACCTACATCATTTCTTTGAGCACAACACTTATCTCAATGGAACACAAACATGAGCCATGAAATTTAAGCATTCTAACAAAATAACCATGGGTTCTTGTTCCCCCTCATGACAACCAATACATCATTGATTGTAAGTGGGTTTACAAAATCAAATGCCACGCTGATGGGTCTATAGAGCGGTACAAAGCTCGGCTAGTTACTAAAGGATATAATCACAAAGAATAAGTTGATTATTTTGATACGTTTAGTTCGGTGGTACATCCTACAATAATTTGAGTTATTCTCACTCTTGCACTCACACATAGTTGGCCAATCCGACAACTAGATGGCCGAAACGTATTCCTTCATGACGATCTCAATAAAATGATGTACATGCAACAACCATCCAGCTTTGTTGTCCTACACATGTATGTCTTCTCTCAAAAATTTTATATGGACTCAAACAATCACCTCGTGCATGATTTCAAACCTTAACAATTTCTCTTCAAACTTTTGAGTTTTGTAGCTTCCCGCTATGATCCATCTTTATTTGTGCTAAAATCAAATGGAACCATAGTGATAATCCTTGTATACGTTGATGATATCATCATTACGGATACAAATTCTGATTCAATTGTGATTATTATTATAAAGTTACAATCTTCATTTTCTCTCAAAGATCTTGACACATTGCATTATTTTCTAGACATTGAAATACAACCTACACAAACCAACCTCCATCTTTCTCAGCATAAATATGTCACATACCTTCTCCAAAAAGTTAATATGCATTGTTCAAAACCGTGCCCAACTCCCATGGTTGCAAATCAATCTTTATCAAAAGTTGATGGTGAATTTTTTGAAAACCCTATCTTTTATCGCATGGTTATTGGAGCACTTCAATATGCAACTATAACCCGTTCGAATATTACATTTTCTGTGAATAATTATCCCAATTCATGCATAGTTTGACTATTACCCACTGGTCTGCAGTCAAGAGAGTGCTGAGATATTTAAATGACACGTGACTTACTTATTCGGGCAGCCCAACATCTCAATCTTCATGTGTATTGTGATGCGGATTGGGCGGGTTGCCCTGATGACCAAAGATCAACATTAGAGTCAGACTATACAAAAACTGAATGTAAAGCTGTAATGTAATAACAAATAGAATGAATGCAACAGTTTAGAAAATATCTCTATCTTTTCCTTTCAATTTTCATAATAAAACAGTGTGCTCGTGGAGTTTAAATGAAAACCAAGGACTGTCGACCCATCGATTTTTATTTTCCAAGTCAAAACAACATATTTTTTATAATATGGTAAGCGACTATTTGTGGTCAATCTATTCACAACAAATCAATTAACTAATGAATAAAACCATATTATAAAATCATCTTGACAAAAAGCAATCCGGACAAATTAAAAAAAGCACGGTCAAATGATTTATGTGAAGATCGTTATATTCCGTTAGTTAATTATTATTTTTTATATCACGTCATATTTTGAAGCATAGAAATTCCATTTTAGAACAATACAACAGTAGTATAAATACCTTCCTCT
The DNA here is from genome assembly GCA_037127355.1 of Schoenoplectus tabernaemontani. Lineage (NCBI taxonomy): Eukaryota > Viridiplantae > Streptophyta > Magnoliopsida > Poales > Cyperaceae > Schoenoplectus > Schoenoplectus tabernaemontani. The sequence continues at coordinate 13,910,162 of CM073750.1, read as the reverse complement.
CCTTTCTGTCTTCTCAAATCCGAGCAAATTTTCCTACATTCGGCAGTTAATGGCTTCCTCTCCTTTCTTGTGCCATGTCACCAGCTTAATTCCTTTCTCTCATGCCTCCTCTCCTTCCTCTGCTCCATATCACATCCACCTACACCATCAACATTTTTCTCTCTTCACCATCTCTACCACTGCTCACCCTCCTTACAATGCATCCCAACCACACATCTACTCATCAATCAAGTGCGGGTTAGCTGCCGCAATTCCATACTATTCGTCTCATCGCATCATTCATCGGATTCATGTGCTCGGATCAGTCAAGTCACCTTCAGTGGGGCCCACTCGCAGTCAAGATCAGCACCATGTTGATATTCCCATGGAGGCAAGAGATGATGAGCCGAGTCCGTCGGGCCAAAGAAGGTCGATTGGTGTGGTGGGTCCCAACTTCAGAGAGAAGCTTAGGAGATTCTTAACACTGAAGAATGGACATATCTCAGGTTTAGAGGATAGGATCCGAACTTTAGAAAGGAAAAATGGAGATACCTTTCTGGATTTATGGAGGTTCAATTACAAGTACTCACGACTAAAGAGAGAGTTGCACCGAGAGTTGTTCAGGCTAAAAATTGAGCGGAGTTGTATTTTGCTTCTTTTGTTCTTTCTGTAACCAGAATTTATAAATTAAGATCAAGAAATTAAAGCAGTCGCATATTTCAAAGTTGAACAGAGTTCATGGGGACTGAACTTGGGTTGCCAATATACATTGGATCAATTATCAATATACCGCTGTTAGCATTTAACAACTCACAGTGAAATAAAAAAAATAGAGAAAAAGGATGAAATGAAGAACTTGATGAAAGCATGTGCAGTTGCTATCCATTAACTTCATTTTGTACTTTTAATTAATCTTTTAAATTTTTTTATTCTGAGCCGAGTATGAAAACAAGGTTCTTAAGAGCCGCTGGTAATTGAAACCAAGGAATATTAACGTCTGCGAATCGGTCTGTAAATTTTATTTTGGATCAGGTCAGCACTTTAAAAAATTTCATGATCAGGTCTACACAATGGAAGATGTGCAGTAAATGTGAACCGAAATAAATCATGTTAATTAATTAGCTGGATATATATATTAAAATTTGAGGACAAAATTGGAACTTAGATACAATCCAGAAATTTGCACAACTGCGCAAATTCAAATTAAAATTTTCTCCGAAAGTTGAAATAAAATTGATGTCATTGCTACATAATTTGTGTCTGAGCATCCAGTAATCTATTAAAATTATTTAGTAATTAATGTTTTAGATAATTCCGAGGGTTACATAGAAAAGCTATAAATACCCTTACCTTGGTCTTCTACTCTATATAGGTTTCTCACTTGACAATTCACATTCTGACATACTTCTTCCTCATCTTGACTCTGATATCTCTTCACTGGCCACCCCACTAATTTAAATTTTTAATCCCTTTCTGATCTCTGGCCCGGCCTCCTCTCCTCTCCTCTCCACCATCACTAGTTACATCATTTAATTCTCCATCCCCAGCGCCTCTTTCAACTCCATCATCATGGCATCTCCATCACGCAATTCCTTCTTGATCTCAAATTCGGAGGAAGCCGCCATGCAAAATGAATCGGCCTCATTGCTCAAAGATAGTAGCAGCTTCCATAACCACCTGTCAGAGAGGTTAATGCAAACCAGCGATCAGGAGCTGCAATCTGCGCATCCTACAAGAAGACCCACCAACCGTGCCGACTGGATACCAGATGGATCAATAAGGAGGCATGAAGACCGAGACCAGGATAAGAGCAAGATCCAGTCAAGAATCTCAGATTGTGATCAAAGCAGTCCAGTTGAGTCATGCTCAGTGGGTCCATCCAGCTCCCAAGATCAGATCCATGCCAACATCTCAATGAAGACAAGAAATGTCGAAGCTGGTTTATCAGAGCAGAGAACATCTACGAATGCAGCGGGTCCCGATGCCAGAGAAGAGTTACGGAGATTCTTGGCATCCTCCATTGATCGTGAACCAATCATAGAAGAGAGGCTTAGAAGCTTAGAAAGGGACTATACGAAGATGCTTCTTGAAGTTTGGAGGTCGAAGCTAGAATATGCGCGAGTGAAGAGAGAACTTCGGAGCGAGTTGTTTAGGCTAAAGATGGAGAGGATTATGGATTAGTTATGAAAAACACACTGTGTAATTAATTAAGTTCTTCAATGATGTTCTGATTAATTCAAAGATAGGCTACTGGGATAATTCATGGCGTTTAGAGATTGTATATACAGATTCTAAGGTAAATCAATTAGTAAATTGCTTGATTTTTCAGGAAGATTGTATGTAGCTGGATGCTTTAAATAAGATTTTATTGGAGTTTTTATCTGGAGCCTTTTTTGTATATTTTTAATTAATTTTACATTCGAGATGCCAGTAACTTTTCTGTGGAGATTTAGTATGAACCTCGACTATTATTATTCTTGAAACAAAGATGAGTCTTGACTCTTGATTAATTAAATAAACTCGAAATTATTTCTTGACAAGAAGTCTAAATATTGCTTAAAACAAGAAGTCTAAAAGTCTAAATATTACTGTCATTTCTACTCGGGCAGGTTTAAACAAGTTGATTTTTCTTAAATCCTAAACCCTATAAAATATTTGTTTACTCAGAACTCGTCTTGTTGGTCTTGATTTATGATAGTTGATTCTTTTTTCTTTAGTCGGAATAAGAGAAATGAGTTTCAGAGTTATAGGCCCAACAACTCTGCCAGTTGGGCTTTTTTTTTATTGGACGACGAAATTACCCGTTACAAAATTTATTATATTTGACATTTTCACCATTACTCCAAAGAATGTTTTGAAATAAAGGAACTTACATAAATTAGAAGAGTACATAATAATTCAGTGGATCCTGTGTGCTCTGATTTTTTTTTTTATTTTCAGTGATTGACCTAGCTTTTAGGCTGGAACTGGTTTTAGCTTAAATCCTCTATGCATAGGTCAACATTCTAATCAACTAATTATCTAAGAAAGAATAAGAAAGAACACAAAACAAAAGGGAGAAATCAAACGGCGCCCCGTCCAATTATTGACAGCTTTTTTTCTTCTTTTCCTTTTGAGATAAAAAATATAAGCAAACAAAGTTCTTATGGATTCTTAAATCAATGGTATTGTAGACCACCGATTCATCTTCTGATGGAATCGAATAATTGTATAATATATATGCTTGTAGTGGTCGAGCAAATTTGGTCAAATTATACCCGACTTAATGATTTTTATATCTAAAGGCGTCAAAATCTGACCTAATTTGAAAAAAATATCTAGATTTGAATCTAATCCGATTTGATTTTTTTTTAAAAAAATCCAATTAATTTGATTCAATCCGAATATAATCTGATTTCGATCGATCTAATCCGATTTGATTAACCGATCCGATTTTTTCTTTAAAAAAAAAATAATTAATCTAATCTAACCCGTTTAAATCCGAACCCAACCCGATTTAGTTGTTTGCCACCTCGAGTTATATCCGAAACCAACATACAATAAATAATAGCCCACAATATCTGAAACTAGAATCTGTCACATTTATATCCGAAAGTAAGGCTTAAATCCTACTCAAGTCATCAATAATTTCTTTAAAAAAATGGGCCACAATATATAAATATTAGAATTATAAAAAATGTAGACAAAATAAAATGTTGGATTTGTGTATTGTGGCCCATTAAAATGTAGACGAAATAAATGCCGCATTTATTCTCCCTTCTAAGGGGTGATTGTTTGAAATTTATTTTACGCGAAATTTAACATAATAGAAGGATAGCATGTTGATATTTGAGACAAATATAATATCATTATATGGCCACAATATCTGAGGCCATAATCGCATATATGAGTTCCGATAACTCATATGAACCCGCAGTCGCTGGACTTAGTCATGTAAAAACCTTCTTATTATCAATGATTATAATTAAGGGCATGAACTTTTTTCCTTCTCAAAAAAGATTATACTAGCAATAGAGTTTTGAAAAAACCCGTCCGGTCCAACCCGTCCCGGACCGGACCGTGACCGTGGACCGGACCGGACCGGACCGTCTCCGGACCGTGGACCGGGCCGTGCCTTGCCGTGGGCCGGTCCAACGGTGGGCGGTCCACGTTAAACCCGAAAATGGACCGTGCGGACCGTCCGTGCCGGACCGTGGACCGAGGCCGGGCCGGGCCGTGGGCCGGGCCGAGGCCGGGCCGTGGGCCGTGGACCGGGCAAATCCGTCCGAGGCCGGGCCGGGCCGAGACCCCCCACCCCCCCCCCCCCCCCCCCCCCCCCCCCCCCCCCCCACATCTGCGGCAGAATTTTTTGGTGAATTTTTTTTTAATTAAAAGGTGATAGGGCCCCCCCCAAAATACCCCCAAGTGTACAAAAAGGTGATAGGCCCCCAAAAATACCCCCAAGTGCAGAAAAATCTGAAAAAAAATCAAAAAAAATAAAAAAAAATTCCAAAAATCTGAAATTTTCCCTCCCAAAAATATCTATAAATACCACTCCCATTTACATCTCAAAACACATCAAAATCTCATTCTCCCTCTCTTCTCAATCTATCAAATTCTCAAATTTTCATTTAATCTCAAATTCTCAAATTTAATTTTCTTATTCCAAAAAACAAAAAAATAGTTTAGAATTATTAATTTGTTATTAGTCCATTGAAAAAATTAACTAATCGAAAATATAGAAGATTAGAAGGATAATATTCGGTATTCGCCATTTCTCAATTTCATCGTTGCGATAATATTTTTCCTTCAAGGTTAGTTTTTAATTTTAATTAGTTGTAATTTTTATTTATAGAAATTAGTTATGTTGTTAGATTTTATTCATAATTTTTTATTTGAAATTTGTAGAAATTAGTTTATTTATAAAATCTAATTTTTTATTTATAATTTTTTAATTGTAGAAATTTATTTTTTTCTTAGAATATTACATTTTAGTTTTATGTTGCTAGATTAATTGATTTAGAATATTAGATTTAATGTTAAATTTATTTTTTGGTTAGAATTTATTTTAGAATGTTAAATTTATTTTTTAAGTAGGGATTTATTTAGATTGTTGTTTTCTTTTTAAAATTTATTTATTATGTTAAATTCATTTTTTTGTTAGAACATTTTTTAGAATGTTAAATTTATTTTTTAAGTAGGGATTTATTTAGATTGTTGTTTTCTTTTGTAAATTTATTTATTGTGTTAAATTCATTTTTTTGTTAGAATATTTTTTAGAATGTTAAATTTATTTTTTAAGTAGGGATTTTTATATTCTTTTTTTTTTTAAATTTAGAAATGGCAAATCCTCCTAATCCCGTAGATGATTTTATGCACCGGTTGAGTGTGGATATTTTTGGTGAAGATGTGGTTGATAATACAAACCCCTCACAATACTATCAGCAACCACAAACTAACGCTCCATATTATCCACGACATGCGAACCTCCCACTCCACCCTCAATCAAATTATATACCGCAAGATCTTAACTATCAACCTCAACAAACCCCTATATTTACTACACCGCATCATCCTCAATACGCCTCAAGTTCCCATGAAATAACTGAAGAATCCCCATCGCAAGATCCGACCGCACCTTCCTCTGCCGCAGAAACTCCAACCTCAAGTGTACCACCATCACCAATGGAAGCGAGACCATCAGAAAAGAAAAGGAAGACAACTGGTCCCTCCTACGATGCACCTTGGTGGCGTTTTTATGAACAAACAAAGGATGCGAGCGGTGTCATGCTCAGCGGAAGGTGCAAGGTAAAAAATTGCAAAGCTTTTTATAGATATTCTAAGGCAAACGGTCTAAGTGCATTTAAAAAACATCTTTGATAAACATGTGGCAAAAAATGAGGAACCACAAGATCAACCGGATCCTCATTTAGTCCAAAGCGTTATAAACACGAATGGTAGTAGAACTCACCAAAAATATGATGAAAAAAGAATGTTGAGTGAGTTTGCCCGGTATATTGCCCAAAAAGAACAACCAATAAGTATGGGTAATTGCTTAAGTTTTGCCGGTTGATTATCCGAGGTTGTGGTCAACCATTGTATAAGAGATTTCACCATAGAAAAATGGTAGCCGAGATTAAAAGACAATATAACGAACGTAAAAATGATTTATTAGCAACATTTGGATATGCCAACTATAAGGTTTCAATTACCTCGATATTTGGACGTACGGTAAACACGGCCTTGGATACTCTTGTGTTACGCCCATTATATTGATGAAAATTGGATATTACAAAAAAGAGTTTTAAGTTTTCGTATCATGGAATTTCCGCATACCGCACAAATTATTTATCAATCTATTATTAGTGTTTTACAAGAATTTAATTTAAAAAGAGATTTAGAAAATAAAATTTTTTCGATTTCATTCGATAATGCTAGTAATAATATAAAGTCAATTGATTATTTTACTCGGTCATTAAACCCTATCATGAATGGCAAGATGTTTCATCAAAAATGTGCTTGTCATATTCTTCACCTTACCGTTAAGGCGGGTATTAAAACACAAGGTGTTAATGCATTAATTGTGAAATTTAAAAATAGTCTTCACCATATTTTTTCAAATAATATAAGAAAACAAGAATTTCACGCCTTATGTGTCCGGTTGGGTTTGAGCAAGTTAAGAGTACCATGGGATGTAGATACCGTTGGAACTCGACCTATAGAATGTTTCATCGTTGTTTTCCTTACAAGCATGCTATAACCGAAACCTTAAATAACTCAACCGAGGGAATTCATTTGCTTATCTCCGAGGGAGAATGGGACCAACTTGAGATGTTAAAATCCTTCCTCGGTGTCTTCTTCACGGCAACCGTCAAACTATCGTGCTCGTATACACCGTCTACACATGAGTTACTTCATCATCTTTATCGTATATCGAAGGTGAATTATTATTTTTTTTTTAATTTGATTCATTTTAAACTTCATCTTTTTTAACTTTTTATCTTTTTGTCTTTCTATATTATTTTTTCTATCACATTTTGTTCTATATTCTTTTTTTATCTAATCTTTTTTTTATATTCTTTTTCTCAAAAGGTTTATCGTGAGATGGAAAATATAGAAAGTCTCGACTCCTCTCTTTCTCCAATCGTAGAAGCAATGAAAGAAAAATTTCTCAAATATTGGGAGGAAGTACCCGCCGTGACAATTATCGCAAATTGTCTTCATCCATCATTCAAGAAAAAATACACCGTAAGACTTCTTCAAAGGTACAAACAAAATCTACATCTACGCACTAATGAAGAAGATAATCGCGTAAATAGCTTATTGGAGGAGATGTTCAACATTTATAACTCCCGACGAAATACTAATAATCCTTCTACTACCGATCGCAACATTAGGTATGAATTTTAATCATCATTCTTTCTATTACATAATTTATTCACTTATATTGTGTTCATTTTTAATCGTATAGAAGTAATAGTTCATCTGGATTGCTAAATGAGTTGCGAGATGATGATTGTTTTGAAGATCAACAAATAAACAATAACGAATTACGAGTTATTGTTTGGGAAGCATGGAAGATGATCAAATTGATATCCTGGAGTATCGGAAGAGGAATGCAACTCGCCATCCAACATTGGCGATGATGGCGCGTGATGTATTTGCGATTACTGTGTCAACCGTCCCTTCCGAATCATGTTTTAGTTCGGCAAACAGGATCCTAACGAGATAAGCGTACAAAATTGGGTTCAAAACTTTTCGAACAACTTGTGTGCAATAAAGATTGGATTGATGCTGAAAGTCGCATGCAATATGATACCACATTTGAGACAGCAACATCCGCTATAGAAACTCAAGAAAGCGGTACCAATATCCCTAATATCTCTCTGGAAGATGATTCCGACGACCCAATTGACATTCAAGACAACGATTTATGGTATATGCATAATGACTTCTAGGAGTTTGGTATTTCTTACCATATCAATCTTTTTATTTATTTTTAAATATTTCAATTATTTTTTTAAAGAACATTACTAACAAAAAAAAAGTTATAACTCCGCCTATGTTTTTTAACATAAGCCGGTCCCAAGCCCGGATTAAAGGAGGAGGGTAACTTAAAATATTATCCAAATTTTATTTTATAATTTTTGATATTTTATAATTTTTTTGTGTATTATTTGATTTTTAAATTATTCAAAAATACATAATTAATTTGATGAAAATGATTATTTAAAAATTAATAAATTTATTTTTCAACTTTTATTATTTTTTTTATAATTTTCTGAAATTTTATTTTTTTACAATTTTTTTAATTTTTTAGTACTATTAAATTTTTAAACAATTAAAAATAATAATTCGAATTAGTTAAAAATTATTATTAAAAAATATGATAAATTATTATTTTTTTCAATTTATAAAAAAAAAAAATTTGGACCGGACCGGACCGTCCCGTGGGGGTCCGGCCCCCGGGGGCCAACGGTGGGACGGGTTCGGTTTTTTCCAATTTGGACCGTCTTAGGCCGACCGTTTGGGCCGTGCGGGGCCGTGGGCCGTGGGCCGTGCGGGACCGTGGACCGTCCGGTCCGGACCGGACCGGCCCGGACCGGACCGTCTTCAATCCACTAACTAGCAATATGGCAGGCATATGTAGGGGTGTGCAAACGGTCAGTTTGGTTCAAACCGACATAATTATATACATCCGAAGTTTTTTTCGGTTTATCAAATTATGAATCGAACTAAACTTCTAAAAATATCAACCGAATAAACCAAAAAAAATTTCGATTTATTCGGTTAAATCGAAATTATATTATTTAAAAAAGGAATAAAAATATCAAAAATTATTAAAATTAATAGAAGAAACTAATAGTTTAAAAGATAAAAGAAATAACTAAATAAAATTTATAGAAAATAAATATATTCGGATTATTTTTGATATAATTTTTATTTATATTAAGTAAAATAAAATTATTGATAAATTTTAGACTATTTGGTTTATCGGTTTATCCGATTTAGAAAAATTAAAACCGAACCAAAAAACAAAAACCAAATTAGCTAAATTAAATTTTCAACCGAACCGAAATTTTTAAATAAAAAACCGAACCAAATAATTCAAAATTTAACAATTCGATTCAAAATAATTAAACCGATCCGTTTGCACTAAGACACATGAACGTCCGTGTCACGACAAATAATCGCTCGAGCGCTTTTCTTATCCTTGCCGATCTTTTTTTTTCCTGTAACTTTAATTTATTGCCACATGAACGTCCGTGTCCGATATTTTTCTTTTTTCTTCTTTGTTTTCTTTTAAGTCTAATACAAACGAGCTACGGATCACTTGGGTCCGTATATATATATATCCAGGAGGGTCAGATGTAAGATTTTGATAAGAGGGGATAATTATCGGATTATAATAGTTTATCGGATTCAAACTCATTAACTAATTGGATACTAAATAAAAAAATAATAATTTAATATATATTCTTACCTAATAAAAAATATTAAAATATTAATATTTTACATATTAAAAATAACAACAAAATAAATCTCAAAGTAATAGATAATCAAGTTGATGAAGAAAGTTTTCGTCTTTGTAACTTTATATTTTGATATTCTTGCATAATTATTTCATTATGCACGATATTAAATATTTTTTTCTCAATAAAAAAATCAGACAATTCAGAGGGGCAAAAAAAAATTTCAAGGGGGCAAGGGGGCAAATTACCGAAAAACACTATTTTTTAAAATCCAGTGGGCAGATGTCCCCCTTGGAACCTATTGGATCCGCCCCTGTATATCTTGCAATTCTCGAATCGATATTCTCTCGAGAACTCTCTCTGCGGAGTTGTGTAGTTTTTTTTATTATGAATCATCTAATTACCAATCAATGGCCCTGATTTAATAATAATAAATAATCTCGTACATCAAAATTCTTTCTTTAAAACAAAGCTTCCAAACCGACAAAGATTATTCTCGACCGCAATCTGGATATGTATTTTGCCTAAACGGAGGAGTTGTGAGTTAGAATAGTTCCAGACAAGAGACAGTTGTTGATTCTATTTAGACTCCCCCACAATCGTTCATATTAAAATGAGCCGTTTAGATTTTCCTACAAAAATTTCTCTAGAGGAAAAGATCCACAAAGAATAAGCACCCTGCAATTATCATTTCAAATTCTCGTTCTTTGATATCAACATTAATACATACTGTGTTAGAAGCTCAAGTTGTATGTATTTTTAGAGAAAAGCAACAAATAATTCACTGGTTTCATTAAAATAATAAGCCAAAGTCTGAAGGCAATAAGACATCAAACAACTAGTGTTTTAAGTCTATACAAGTTCTAACAAAAATCTACTAGCTATGACAAAATAGAAAACACATAACTGCTCATATTTGGAGCCAACCTCCAAAAAACTAAACAAGTCTCACATAGCTAGACAAAAGCATACAATAATAAATAACAACATGAATTTTCCAAACATCATAATATAGCAACATATTATATCACTCAAAACAAAGAAGGAGTTAGTAATGTCAATAACATGGATGCTATATTATGAGCAACACAATTAACTCAGGCCAGACTAGTAGAGACCGAGTAAATTGGATAAGTGTGATGTCTAATATCTTTCACACTCATAACTAATGTATGAATTTAGTTTTATCTTTTGGGCAAAATTAATTTAACTTTATATTTTTCCAGTGAATATTGGGTGACGACTCCATAAAAAATATATAAAAAAATATTAACCATTGGTCGGGTCTTTAGTTAGTTAGCGGGTAGCTACAAATGATTATGATATGATTTTCACTGAATTTTATTTCGAGGTCATCCATTACAATGGCTAAGAATTTGTTACAATGGTGGGACAAAATATCTCTATTCTATTTAATTTAATCTCAAAATTACTTTGTTTGTGTTTGTTTAATACAATTCTAATCTAACTTAACTCTATCTTTAGATTTTTCATACATATTCTTTTGTTAATGTTTTATATCTATATTTTATAAATTCAAATAAACTATTAAATTCTTATATGATTGTTTTACAAATTGATAAATATAATTTTATATTATCATTTTCGCTACATGGTGCAGACACTATTTTAATAAATTATAAAGGATAATGATAAATTTTCTAGAAAACAAAGTAAAGGGATTATATATAATAAAAAATAAGTTACTATAATTGTGCAAGAATAATAACAGAACCCCTCGTATCTTTTATGGGTGGGGATCACTTGACAATGGGTAATTTTGACAATCTTAACAACAGACTCTTAAATAAATAGAAAAAAATCTTTAAAATGGAAAAAAATTACCTATAAATTGGTGCTCATTCAAATTTCATATAATTTTATTATCGTTTGATACTTCATCAAAGACTATCATAATTTTATATAATTTACAATGATTATTCTATCTATAAATTGTCAAAATAACCCATTTTTAAGTGATCCCACCCACCCATCTTTTTATTGTACCCATTTGGAGGAATAGTCCATAAGAGCTCGACCCTTAAATCCGGCCTGACCGGCCATTCAAAAAATGGTCTTTACCCGGCCCTCAGAAGTCCAGTCCTGTCCTTTTTAATGGCGAGAACTGGCCTCAATTTTTAGAAAGCGAACCTTCTAATCTGACCCTTATCAAATCCGATTCTTATCAAACTGGACCCTTTCCGGCTCTTACCAAGCCCTTCTCAGACTCTTTCTTTAATTTCTATATTATGTATTAGTTACATTTAAAAAAATTAAAAAATAAAACATTAAACTAAAATGACAAAATAGAAAAAAAATATAATTTAATATTATTATATAAATTAAAATTAAATTTAAAAAATATATAATCGATAAAAAAAATATATCGGCTCTCTTACCGTGGCCTTTATCTCACCCTTTAGAGTCTCTAACGAGGATCAAACTCATTTCTTAAAAATTAAGTCCTTTAAAATTTGATTCTCTAAAAATTATTATCAAACTTACTCTTATCTATCTTTTTCTGGGCATATCAGATATTTTCTTTGAAAAATCTGACCTTACTCTAAGGACATTGCCTATCCAACACTTGCCTTGAAAAATGCAAAACTAATTTTAAATTTTGGGGTCCCATGTTGCCGTTATTCAGTGAATCGAGTATACTAGTTGATAAGCACCTGGCATCATAAACAGGCGCGACTGCACGAATTAAACCTCCATTAAATATATTATAAATAACGTACGGCTAATTAAGACCCGACCTCTTTTTTTTTTTCAAAATGGACCTGACTTCTTATCTTCCCATTCCATGTCAGGATTTTGTACGAGTGACGAGGTACCTAAGAATCATGGATCCTGATCGAATCAGTTTTATTTTTTTTTTAAATCGGATCGGATCGGATTCGAATCCGGACAAATCGGACGGATTTCTTAGATTGCCTCTAAGTAAGATGAATACAAACTATTCATCACCTATACAAATTATTCCGAGTTCGATATTCCGATCTCATTTTCTTTTCTTTTTTTTCCTTTTGAACTTTAGTACAGGCCTGAACATAAAATTGTTGAATAAATCTGTCTAGTTAATTACTCTTGCTAATTTATTATAATTCAGAAGCTCAATCATCATTGTCTTTGCTGGTTTCATGATCTCCTCGCGCCTGATATGAGATACCGATCAATCCGGTCCAATGTTGGTGTATTGTAATTTGTATTTGTCATTTCAATTTTTTTGTTCTTTGATGGCAGCATCATTCAATTCCAAACTGAACCATCTGATATAAAAGCAAATCAAATCAGATGAACCTAAGCATGAAGAAGAACCATGAACATGCTGCGCGCTTAAACAAGTCATTGATATAAAAGACATTTTAATGCAATAAAAATACAAGTACTGTTCCAAAAATATACACACAAAAAAAATTTCCACACCATTCAGTAAAAATTAACATTATTTTTATGTTTCTCGAAAGAGATCACTAACCTCACACTATTCTCAATCACTAACTTATTTTTACACCAATTATTTCACCATCCAAACACACTTTGAGAAACAGCTTGTGATTGACACTTATGGAGAAAATTCACACAGCACGTTTTTGTTTTGAAGTCTGGTCGACCCCATCAATTACTTGCGAATTGTTATATATTTCAGGAATGGTCAAGCAATTATGTTCAAGTTATGCACAACTTAATTGTTGAACTTATTATTAAAATCAAACAAATAATTAATTATGAATATATCACTACCGGTTGATCAAATTTAACAGAGATTCTTGAACCATTATTAAAGGAATGTTAGAAAAACTTTTAAATAATTATTGCTAAATCATATATTCAGATTTTTTTTAAAATGACCTTTAACAATGATTCTAGCAAAGAATCATTGTTGAAAGGGTATTTAACAATGATTTTGGACTCAAAATTGTTATTAAATATTCTTTTGACAATGGTTCTTTGCCAAAATCGTTCCTAAAGGTCTTTTTTTTTAATTTTCTTAACTAAGAACAAAAGTAAATAATATGAAATGAAGACAAATTTATATATAAGAACAAATTAAGAATAAATATTATAACATATTATTTATTCAATAATTAATATGAAAATAAATATAATTATTCATTCAATGAAAAACTATATTACTCAATAATACATTTTGCTCATGCAAATTTCTAAGAAAAATAAAAATAAAAAAATGAAAAAATAATACTTGAATCTTCAAATGCGTTTTGAGAGTAAATGCAGAGAAAGACATGGATCTTGTAATATAGAGTTCATTTAGTGTTTAGTTTTATTTTGTATGTTTTTGGCTACACGACTATATATAAATGTAGCTCTTTTATCTTTTTCTTTGAGACTGGACTATATATGGTTGGTTAAGATGTTGTTTTGCTTTTGTTTCCATTCTGAACAGAGATATTGTATCGTTTTTAAGAAGAAATGAAACTCTTTAAGAAAAAATATGTAGTAATAATTATCTGTTATGCATGATATAATAATAAATTATACGTGAGTTTTGAAAATGAGCAGAATGGAGAAGATGAAATAAAGTAGAATAAGAGGAGATTTATTACTGTAAGCAGAGACGAGTTGGAACCAGGTACAAGAAATGGGGATCAATTGACCCTCATTTTTTTTTTCAAAAATCATGTGATTGGGTTTAATTTTATCATATAATGTAATTTAAAATATTATGGAAATTTCAATTTGATCCTTATTTTGTCAAATTTTATAAGATTGACCCCATATATTCTTCTGAGGAAAAAATGAATAAAAGTTTGACTATGATAGGATGTGTACAATCTGAGAGATGCATAATATTTATTGTTTTTAAAAAAAATACGTGATCAGTTTACAACATCATCTTTCTCTCCTCCATTCCATTTGAAAAATGGACTTTTTTCTCATCCTCTTCCTCCCCTCCTTACTATCCTGTCAAAATTTTCCCTTTTTAAAATGGACATATATTGGTAATAGTTTTTGATACATTAGTGATCTAATATTGCTCATTTTTTCAGCATAAAAAGACAAATAAATAATTTTCTGAAATGTTGATTTCAAAATGGGACCACTAATGAACCATAAATTTCAATTTTTTTGGAACACTTGTACTTAATGGAAAATGGCTATGGTTAATATATTATTTTTAATTAATATTAAAATTGAAAATATTATATATTTATTAATTTTTATTATAATTATTAATTTATTAAATATTATATTTATTAATTTTAAATTTAAATGACCACCATACTTAAAAAGTCTGTCTCCGCCCCTAATTGTGAGGTTCGTTTATTCAGAACCGTTAGATGAATTATAAGATAATACTTTGAATGTTTGATGTATAAGATAAGACTTCCTCCGAATGTTCGTTTATAAGATAAGACATTGAATGTTTGATGCTTAAGATAAGACTTTACATGTTTGTTTATTTGGAACGTTTATTGACCAATGTCTTCCTCTGGATGTTCGATGTATAAGATATGACTTCAAAGTTTATGAGTGTCATTTTTTGAATTCTTATTACTATGAATATTTAATAACGATTGTTTATAAAAATAATTATTGAAAGTTGAGTTCAAAATAACTCTGTACTACGGTTCTTAATAAAACCCCTAGTACGGTTCTTAATAAAAATCCATTGTTAAACGATAATTTTCATTAACTATCCTTTTTAAGACCGTTACAAAAAATCAATAGGGCGGGGATCACTTGACAATGTATTTTGAGAATCTTAATAATGGACTCTAGAATAAATATAAAAAAATAAAAAAAATAAAATTTTCTTATAGATATATTATTTTATTTATAGATTGATAGTGTTTAAAATTTTATGTAATTTCATTATCATTTAATAGTCCATCAAAGACCGTCAAAATTTTATACAATTTATAAAATTTATAATTTAATGGTATTTGATGAAATATCAAATCATAATGAAATTATATAAAATTTAAATCACTATCAATCTAAAATTAAAACAATATATCTATAATATTTTTTATATTTTTAATATTTTTAATATTTATTCTAAAATTAAAATTATCAACGTAACCCATTGTCAAGTGATCACCACCCAAATCAATAATGCATTGGCAGCACTTCTTTCAGAGATGTTGACTACCAAGTTCACGACAAGCATCTGGACCGGTGGCAGAATCCGACCCGATCCGTTCGGATCCAAACCCGACTCGACCTGACCCAATTTTTTAAAAAAGTCAAACTGATCCGACCCGACTCGATCCAACCAGACCCGAGATCAAATGACCTTCAATCCAATCGAAATCTATCAACGATGTGAAAAAACATAACATATAAATTAATCCGACCCGACCCGACCCGTCCGATCCGAACCCGAACCCGATCCAACCCGTCCGATTGCCACCTCTAGAGGATGACTGGATGAGTATCGACCGATTCTGGCCAAGATGTTGACTTTGAAGTTTACGTCAAGCATGCCATGCCAAGTTTGTTGGCCAATGATCATCTCACTCGGAAAAAGAATCTCTCCATGTGGGATAGGAAAGTTGTTATCTACGGATGCTGAGTGAAGAGGATAGTTGACGGGTAGGGGAAGCAAAAATATCAGCCTTTCATCAGTAAAAAAAGGCATCGCTTCAATATCCCAAATTGTTAGCTTTTGTCCTCATCCAATGCACCATATATTTTTTTAAGTGACTATTTTTTCTTATTAAGAACAGTTATTAAATGATTCTTTCCAAAAACACGTTGTCTTAGTAATAAGAATCGTAACTGAATATTTCTGCCAAACTTCAGTAACGATTCTTTATTAAAAATTATTATTAAATTAATATCAAAATTTCAAAAATACCATAAGAACATCCGTATTGATGTCGAATGTCAAAATTAAATTTTTATGTCATGTCATCAATTGACAATTTATTTTAAGAGTAGCATCCCTGAATAGAACGAAATTGTCAAAATGACATTTTCATAATTAATTTTTTATTTCTTCGCTGATGTGGATTGTCAAATTTAGACAATTATCTAATTTTATCTAGTCTCTGTATTCTTGAAATTCAAATGATAATTATCAAATGAGATTTGACAATGGGATGCGGATGCTCGAATATTCTGTTGAGAAATAAGAAGATTGAGGAATAATTAGCCCCAAATTATTAATCAATATAAGCTAGTTAGAAAACTATACATCCAACCATTCTTATGTTAACAAGAGGTTGTCAGTTTTTTTAACAATACCGTTAGGGATAACTTTTATTACCATTGACATCCGCCTATATAATGGGCCTGCCTGTATAGCCTCTGTAATTCTCTCTTAGTTTTTTCTGATAATAAGAAAGATTTATTATCATCATTTTTTCATCTCCAAAATTTACATGGTATCAGAGCTCCAAACTATGTTGTCAATAGATAAGTTAGCCTTCGATGAAGTTACTGCCTGAATCCGACAAGAAGCCCTAAGACAAATTGCAATGGGGACTTCCGACTCGAACCCAAGCTGAAAGATCGATTGAGATCGACTAGAAGCAATGCTCGCTTCACTGCTCAGCCAACAAGGCAACAAAGCCTCTGGCTCTGGTAACAAGTCACTAATAAATAAAAATTAGCAATGATCAATTCTTTATGATTATCAATAATAAATAAAAATTAAAATTAAAGGATTGGGTATGATTAGTATATTTTCAAAGAGATTTATTCAAAATGTGTTTTATGTAGAAAAATATTTGGTAAACCTTTTATCCATTAGCAAACTTTCTAAAGATTTAAATTTCGAGGTAATTTTTTAAAAAAAAATGTATATTTTTCTGAATTTACTCATCAAGGAGAAGATTAGTGAAGATCATTTAGAAAATGATCTCTATTTTTTTTTAATGTGAACAAATCAAGTTTTAATGTTAAGAAAAAAAAAATTGAGTGAGCTTTTGGCATAAGCGTGTAGGGTATCCATCCGATAAAATTTAAAAATTATGATTAGTATTTCAAAGGATTATTGTATCAATTATGAAGTTTATAAGCTTGCCAAGCATACCAAATTTTCATTTTGCAATTCAAATTCTAAAAGTAATAAAATATTTGAGCTTGTTCATTTCGATGTATGGGAATCCATCCCTATAGCTTCTTATAATGACATTAAATATTTTGTTATGTTTATCGATGAATTTTCAAAAATAATATGGCTATATTTGATGAAAAATAAAATTGAGATTTTCACTTATTTTTGGGGTGTCAATTATTGACCTGACCGACGGGTTAACCCGACCCGAGCTAAACCCAATCCGGCCAACATGACCCAAAGATAAATGGGTTGGGTATGAGTTTAATTTTTTTGACCCAAATTTGAACGGGTCGGGTTCCCGTCAATCGACCCGACCCGATTAATTATGTTTTTTGAAGAAAATTTATAATTTAGTATAATTAAAATTAAATATACACTAATTAAGATTAATTATAAATTAAGTAATATTTAATTATATAAGATTATAATAAATTAATTAATAAATATTTAATTATTTTACACAGATCGGGTTGAGTCGACCCGTGACCCGGTCGGATTGGGTATGAATCAAGATTTTTTGATCCGAATTCAAATGGGTCAGTTTCAGGGTGGGTCATAAATAATAAAATAATATAATCCGACCCGAACCCGACCCGACCATTGACACCCCTATTTATTTTCAAACATTCACTAATTTAGTACAAACTGAATATAACAAGAAAATAAAAAAATCCTTTGTACGTATAATGAAAGAAGATTATGAAACAAAAAATTTCAAAATTCACAAATTCAAAAGGCGTTATTAAAAGAAAATACAATGGTATTTTTAAAAGAAAACATCAGCATTTACTTAAAATAACTAGAATCCTTTTATTTCAAAATAATATTTTAGAGAAATCTTTTGAAAATTCTCTATGGATGTATAATAAATATTAATCATCTAAGAATATTTGAATGCACATGTTTTGTTCATAAAAAAAATAAATTAAATTAACTTGACTTTACTTCGATAAAAAAGATTTTTTTAGGATACTCTATTTCAAAGAATGATTACAAATATTATGGTTCAAAAACTAAAAAAAAATTATCTCTAGGGATGTAATTTTCTTTGAAAATGATCATTTCTTTAAAAATAATGAAAATAATTCAAATGATCAAATCTTATCAAATGAATTTATATTACCTTGTTATACTAACCAAGAAAGAAGAGATTGAAGGAACCAAGCAAATACAAGAAGAGGATGAAGGCGGTGAACATTTGGAAGAAGAAGAAGTATCATCAAGAAGATCAATTTGACAACATCAACTTCAACAAGAGTAAAGGACTTCATTACATATTCGGTACAATATCTAATTCAAAATTATATTTCATATAATAATATCACTAATGACCATTATGTAATCATGAATGCCTTGTCGAAAATTGAAGAACCAAAATAGTTATGACATAGCAAAACTTGATTCCAAATGATATAAAGTAATGGAGGAAGAGCTCCGTGCCATAGAAAAAAAAATCAAACATGGGTACTATGCCCTTTACCAAATAATAAAAAATCGATGGGTTGTAAGTGGGTATATAGAATTAAGTACCATAGCGATGGAACCATAGAACGGTACAAAACAAGCCTGACAGCAAAGGGGTATACACAAACCTACGGCATTGATTACCATGAGATATTTACACTGGTTGTCAAAATGAACATTGTAAAAATATTACTATCTATTGTGGTAAATCATAGTTGACAAAATGAACGTAAAAAATATTTTTTTTCAAGGAATACTTAAAAAAAAAGTGTATATGACCCTTCCTCTAGGTCACAATTTTTTTTTTTATTTCTAACCTTATATGTAGATTAAAGAAACTCATCTATGGACGAAAACAATCCTCAAGGACTTGATATGAAAAACTTAACCATTTTTTTATTTCTTGCAACTTCAAAGTAAGCGGATCCAATTCCTCTCTATCCATTAGGCATAATTCCATCAGTACAACCGTAGTACTAGTTTATATAGATGATTTAATCATAATCGGTAACAATCAAGTAAAAAATAATTATATAAAGAAAGATCTCAAAAACAAATTTGAGATTAAAGATTTAAAAAATAAAAATATTTTTTTGGAATAGAAATTGCTCACTCACAAAAAGATATATTTATATCTCAAAGAAAATCCATACTTGACTTACTTAAAGAGACCGGTAATATAGCCTCTGTAATTCTCTCTTAGTTTTTTCCGATAATAAGAAAGATTTATTATCATCATTTTTTCATCTTCAAAATTTAGTTATTTACTGTCAAATTATACTATGAATGGCTAGATAATAGTGGTGTTAATAGTAAGTAATACTTACAAAGTTACATGGGATTCTGACCTCCCACTTAAAATTCAAGTCAGTAACTGTTATTTTCATAACAGTTACAATATAGGAGTTGCTAAAGCGTTTTTTTTTTCTGATAGTGATAATCATGA
Source organism: Schoenoplectus tabernaemontani (assembly GCA_037127355.1). Lineage (NCBI taxonomy): Eukaryota > Viridiplantae > Streptophyta > Magnoliopsida > Poales > Cyperaceae > Schoenoplectus > Schoenoplectus tabernaemontani. The sequence goes on along the minus strand of CM073750.1, from coordinate 13,890,286 downwards.
TACATGTATAAAAAACGTCTTCTGATAGTTCATGGATCTGCTATATAAGAGATAATCAATATTGCTAAATCTAGTCCGGAGGTTGAAACTGTATAAACCAAGGCGAATTTAACCTGATTTAGGTGTATTTCATGAGCCGTTTTCAAGTGGATTATGCAGCGCTGATGCCCAAAATAAAATAGGGATACTACTAGTACATATATTGAGATTAATTGTGGGTTTCTATTCTCAATTGCTCGAACTGTGTAGGCCTGTTGGGCCATTTCATAGCCTTGCTGATATCGTCCTTGAAGATCATGTTTTTATTTTTTTTTTTAATGAAGATAAAACACTAGTAGTGTTCTGCTTCGTGCAACATAATACGGGTTAAAACTAGGGTGTCAATTATTAATCCGACACGTCGAGTTAATCTGATTCGATTTGAATCTGATCTGAATCGATATGATCCGAACATAAATGAGATCGGATATGAGTCTAATTTTTTTGATCCGAATCGGATGGGGTCGAGTTCGGGATAACCCGATCCAACTTGAGTAATTATATTTTTTGAAGTAATTTTGTAATTTAGTACTAATTAAAATTTAAATATATATTAATTATATATTAATTAAGATTAATTATAAATTTATTAATATTTAATTACTTAAAATAATATAAAAATATTTAATAAATATTTAATTATTTTACACACAGATCGGATTTAATCGGATAAAAAAATAATAATGATGACTCGATCTAAATCCAACCTGACTCTTCAAACACAAGTGAAAACCAATGATTATCGAAACGAGGGCTAATACCATTAAATTTCTTGAATTATCACTTTGTGACCATTTTCTTGCAAACTTTTAATATAATCAACTACGTCACCATAATTTTAATTTTAATGTGTGATAAGTAACTTCTTAATCATTAAATTGAAGTAACATCGCCGTCGTATATTGTATAATAATGAGGATAGCCTTACAGTTTTAACATTCATTTGAGTCATTTTATACATTTTGATACTATACATATTTTTTCAAATATTTATTATATGTTTTCTTTAGTTTTACATTGAAATGCAGTAAATGATATAAGATTTTATATATCATATGAAATTCAACATACCAACTAATGAATATATTGTATATTTCTCTATTTTTTTTATAAAAGAAATTACCTATGTTATCATTTTTCCTAAAAATATAAGAACGCAAAACTGCTAATGATAAGATGATATATATTGAGGGTATTTTGGTCATTTATGACAACAAATTATTGATACTATATAATTAAGTCAAGTAATTTAATGAGTGGAAGGTTGATTGTCATATATATATATATATATATATATATATTTGTCTATTATAACTTTTAAATTTGAGATACGAACGCGAAGCATAAAGATTTTGTGCTTAGCACTCTCTCTCTATACCAAATATAGTTTGTCGCTACTAGTTCGAATTTTAATTTTTCATGCTCAAAATTTTAATTTAAGTAGCTCAATAAAATATTTATATCATAATCTTATAGAATACTAATTTCCATCGTGTTTGGAGTTAGTTTACTATGTAATGATTTTTATAAAATAAGCATTTTTAACATATAAATTATATTATTTTCTATTATTTTAGAGTTATCTTTCAAAAATCATTAAGTATGATAAATTAATTTCAAACACGATGAAAAATAGTATTCTATAAGATTATTATATAAAAAATTTATTGAGCTATTTAAATTAAAATTTCGAATATAAAAAATTAAAATTTAAACGGATAGTGTTTCGATCAAAGTACTAATGAAAGTATAATAAACAAATTTTCTCTCTATATATATAATATAAAGTTTGGGAGGAGGAGGCGGAGAGTATTATTGGCAAAGGTAAAATCGTGGAACAAGCTAAGGATGCGGTGAATTTTCAGTTCAAGCTCACCAATATACCATAATACCGTATCAAATCTCAAGTATGACAACTCTGGAGCAAGCTTCAACAAAGAGCATCATAGAGAAACAGGGGAATGGATTTTCAGCAGATTGGAACAAAAGACAGATAATGAGTAAAACTCAGATGAGTAACGATAGGATTTACAGTAGTTAAGTGGAATGTTTAGGGTTCTGTTCTTGTTTTTTCTTGTTACTTTTTCTCTTTTATGTAAGTAACGCTATAAATATTTCATTTTTCTTTCAATAAAATTAGCAGACAGGCAATCGCCCTCTGCTTCATAGAAATAATTATTTTTAATTAGTATGAATCTCATAAAACTGTAAATATGTATAATTCGGTATTTATTGTAGAGTTAGATTATGGTACTACGCGTAGTTAATGATTAAATTTTTACGGACTAAAAAATATAGTTAAATCATCTTTAAATCTTAATTTATGGGTCTTAATAAATTTTTATATAAAAATATGTTGGGATATAAAAAATTTTATTTTTTAAATTTTGTAACTATTAATTTTGAATTTTTAAAAATGATTCAGAAAATATATATTATTTTATTACTATTATTGAATCATCTTAAAAAATTTAAAATTAATATTTAGAAAATTCAAAAAATAGAAAATTTTTATATCACATCATATTTTTGTTATAAAGAATTTATCGAGTTCTATAAATCAAGATTTAGAAATGATATACCTATATTTTTTAGTCAATATTTTTTAGTCGGTAACAAATTTTAATTAATTATTAATTACACGTGGCACCATAGTCTAACTATAAATAGTATATTCATGTTTGTTTTCTGAGCCAGACACAAGTTCCGTTTTTACAAACCATATCATGTCATTTATTACTTTATGTGTCTTTTACGATACACATTAATTTGCACACTTGCCTTGAAAAATGCCAAACTAATTTAAGATTTTGGGGTCCAGGCTCCCGTTATTCCGTGAATTAAGTATAACTACTCCATAAGCAAATTGCATAATAAACAGGTGCGACTGCGCGAATTAAATTTCCATTAAATATACTAAATTACGTACGTACGGGATAATTAGGACCTCACCTCTCATCTTCCCATGTCAGGATTTAGTACGACCCCACGCTGCCTTTACTCATTTTAAAGGCCTAATATTAATGACTTTTTTTTCAAAAAAAAAAGAAGAGTTCATTTTTTAGTCCTTGAACTATATTGCATTTGGTTCAAATTGGTTCTTGAATTTTTAAATTCAGTTTAAATCGACTTTTAGTTCAAATGAATCTCTAAACTCTTAAATTCAGTTCAAATTGATCCTTATACTTTTAAATTTATTTCAAATTGATCCTTTTGTTTAATTCATCGTTGATTGAAATTGAGACCGTCTTTTTTCACCATCGTCCTAAGTTCCATCTCTTAGCACTTTATGCCGCCACATACAATAATATATGTTATCATAAAATACCAATACAAAAAATATATACATATATGAAAAACTAGCATACTTTTAAGATGATAGAGCCTCTCTGTTTCCTAACACAAAATTATATCTAATGATCTGTGAATTTTAATTTATATATCTCAAAATATATTTTTTATATCAAAATATCATAGGGCATACAAATTTTCTATTTTTACAGTTTTCTAAATATTTATTATTTTTAATCCATTTAAAAAATATGAAATAAATACTTATATAGTTCTAAAAATAGAAAATTTTATTATATATCATAAAAGTTTGATATAAAAAATTTGTTGAGATACATATATCAAAATTTGAAAATAATTAAATCTATTTTTGAATTTATTCAGCAAAGTGCATCAACGCCTCTGCACCGTTCGATTTCATTTAGATTCGCGCTGGCAAAGCATGATGATGAAAGAAACGGAATGTGAAGCGCTCGCGAAACGTTCTTCGTCATCCCAATTCCCAGCGACAAACAAAGAAAAAAGAAAATTCCTTGTTCCTCTTTTCTACTCCCGTTCATCTCTTTGTTCCTCTTTTCTACTCCCGTTCCTCTTTCTTTCCCTCTCCCCCAAAATGGTTCTCTATCTTGCTCCCGCGTGTTCCCTTTCTCGCGAGAATTTGTTGGACTATCTTCTTGCGAAGGCAGAGGCATCTCATTCTAGGTCTGGACTTCGCTCAGTCTCTGACTCTCTGGGCTTCAAATTGGAAGAGACCAATTTCTTTCCTCAAAAAAATAAGTACCAATTTCTCATGCGCCAGAGTATGCGCAACTTGGGTTTGAAAATGGCACAATTGCAATTTGCAATAGGCTTCCAAACTAACTTTATTGTATACAAAATTGTAGAGGTGGTAAAATCAGACCCGATCCGAGAAATACGTCTGATCCGTCCGGATCTAAATCCGACCCGATCTGATTTTTTTTAAAAGTCAAACTGATTCGATCCAATCCGATCCGAGATTAAATAACTTTCAATTCAATTAAAATCTATCAAAAATCTGAAAATACATAACATATAAATTGACTTGATCCGATCCGATTTTTTCACAAGATCAAACTGACTCGATCCGTCCAATTCAAATCCAAACCTAATCCGACCCGCTTGATTGTCACCTTTACAAAATTGGGTTCAAACTTGATTCTATTAACTTCATTGAGAGTATGATCCATAATTCTAATCAGAATTTTTTAGCTGTCTTCTAATTGATTTAGACTGAAGTTAATAAGTGTATAAAAAATATTATTTTAATTATAAAAGCATCACTCTTTTAGATTTGTAACAAATTAGCACTCGTTACTAACTTTTATTTTAATTTAACAGTTTTCGCTCTATAAAATATTTGATTTGTAACAAATTAGTCACAACATTATTTCTGGTCCAAAAAAAGACTAGGGAAGCTCCATGTTCCATGTCATGATGATATAATTGATATGATATATACAACTTGAGGTGGCAATCCGGCAGGCGAGTTGAGTTTGGGTTCAGACAGATCGGGTCAATTTGACCTTTTGGAAGAAATCGGGTCGGGTCAGGGTTTGATCGGGTCGGGTCAATTTACATGTTATATTTTTTCAGATCTTTGATAGATTTCAATTTGATTGAAAGTCATTTGATCTCGGGTTGGGTTGGGTCGGGTTAGATCCGATTCGGTTAGGATCGGGTCGGATCGGGTTAGTTTGACTTTTAAAAAAAAATCAGATTGGGTTCGGATCCGACGGCCGGATCGGGTTTTGATTACAAAACTATACAAGCATAATTTTTAATGATCCGGTTACTAGTAATGATTTATTTCGGATCGGGTTTTCAAATTATTTGTTGCCACCTCTCTCTATACAAGCATAATTTTTAATGAATTTAATATTAAACAAAATGTTAAATCTAGTAATGATTTATTTCATAAAAAAATAATAACATAAATAATAATATTTGTTTCTATACTATTCAAATTATTTGTTGAATATATACTAAAGGGGCTAAAAATGAGGAGATAAAATGGACTAAATAAGATAAATCTAGTATCATTACATATTACAAATTGTAGGGACTAAAAAACAATAATTTCAAAATTTTAAAGATCAACATAAAATAAAATAAAAAATTGTAAAAAACTAATCCTATACTTTAGCTTAAAGAAAATACGATTGTACTAATTGGTCGTGTATAGCATTCAAACTTATATGCAGAACGTGATATCGAAAAATATTAAAGGACAAAGTTTGCGTCGAGTGCATCCAAATTGTACAGGCTCAGCTCAGTGTACAGCTATATAAATATCCTATAGAGGAGATTATTAGTCTCTCCTCGAGAATGATTTTGGGAATAACTTGCAATTTCCCGCTGAGAATTTAATATTTCAATTCGAGAATTCAACATGTTAGAAGCACAAAAAAGAAAATAATAATAATAATAAGAACAGGCAAATGAAAACTGACAAAAAAATAATAATAAGAACGCAACATGTTATAAGGACAAAAAAAAAAGATGTATAAATGATATATTATCCTTAAAAAAAATACAAATGAGATTTCAAAATAGATCATTACTTGTAACATCAAAATTAGAGCACATTGTTTGATAGTCCAAGTTTACCAACACACCAGAAAAATAATGTTCATTTTCAGTAAAACGTAGCGTCAGAAAATTTTTGGCTAATCTAGCCGGTCTGTATATAATTTAAGTGTATGAAGTGGATATGTGGATGGAATTAGACAATTCGTTTTTTTTTAGGGTAGACAATTAGATAACTAATCTAATTCTACAGATGAAGTTTTTAGATTGGTTGAAGTAAATATTTTGGGAAGTTTGGTTCGTGGGCACTAGTCAGGCTGTCAGATGAGCAAAATGGACAAGGTCATGTGATTGGTATATAGATTTTAGTAAACTAAATTTGTTATGATTGCACAATATGTACCCCCACATGACCGCAGATATCAAGGGGGCCAGCTTATGAAATATCTCATTAAAGCGATCTAAAAATTAAATCATCATACAGTAATGATATTTAATAATAATGAAGTAAATATATGAAGCGATAATAATGAAGTAAATATATGAAGTAATTTATGTAAAATGTTTTATAAGAAAAATCTACATATATTAAAATGATTGAAGTATTGATAATCAGATCTGTGTTCGCTCTCATAAAAAGGATATTGTCATTCATTATCATATTTTTTTCGGATATTGGATGAGATTCATATAGTCTAATTTAAATTTAAAGATATATTATTTTAATGAATTTCAAGATACAAAAAAATACTATGATCCGCTGTCATAAAAAAATTTAAACAGCAGATACGTTTGATAACTATTCAAAGAAGCAGAAAAGGAAACAGAAAGATACTAGATGTCTCGTGGCCTGAAATTCATCAATTATTTTTACTTTCTCGTGAGTATTTTTTTTAAGTTTTTGGACCATTTAATTAGTGTTAGAGCCATGAATCCCATGTTCTCCTGTCTTAAGCTATGTCACATTTTCCTTTTTTTTTTTTAAATAGTAAAGGCAGCATATTAAGCTTATAAAACAAAAATTGATATATGCGTGGACAGTTGCTGTTAATTATGTGATGGGCATTATATGCTCAAACATAGTGTAATGTGTGATTATTACAATTTAATAATTAATTTATATTAAATTATCTGACTTGTACATATGACCCATATTAATGTGTGAAAGAACAAATATAATTGAGAATAATATGCCATATATTCTACTTCATGAATTAAATTTTCACAAAATTGATTATATTCGTTGTACCAAGTACTTTAATTGTGTTAGTTTTATCCAACTTAACACCTTGATTATTTTATTAAAAACTTTTACCATTATATATCAATTCAGTTAAATGTGAAGGTAGAATGAGGGTTGTCAATTTTTATTGGATCCAAAATGAGTTGAACATAAATCAAAATTTTTGACCCCAACATGGGTTGACCTTATCACATTTAATTATGTTTTTTTGAATTTATTTTATGATTTAATATTAATCTATATATACTAATTAAAAATAATTTATTTATGAATTAATATTAAGTTACTCAAATATATATAAAAATAATTAATAAATAAATAAATATTTTTTGTTCAGGCTGAATCAAAGAAAAAATGACATGATTTTACGGGTCAAATTGGATAAAAATAATAAAATAATAAAATAATAATTACCAATCCGACTCATATCCCTATAATTATATGTAAAATAATTATACTATGCATTAGTTTTAATAAAGAGAGCTGAAATATATGATGTATTAATCGTCTACTTTTTTTTTCCAGAGTGAACCTCATGTACAACTCTAATTAAAAGTAAATACTGAGATGACGGGTGAGTATATTAACTGCACATATTTCTAAGATTCCCAAGGAATAAACGCCAATTTCGTTCATAACTTTTTATGCACATTATTCAAGAGCATTTTTATTCTGGAAAGTTCATTATATAACGACAATTTACTATAAACCATGTTAAACTTTTTTAAGATCAACTTACAAGTTTACAATAAATTAAAAATCTGTAATAAATAACTTTTTACTATGGAAAATTTATTATATTGTCTCTAAAATTTCTAAAGAATGCTGAACCTTATTATATTTTGACAATATATTTTATGCTTCCTATTTTCTTTTCTTTTCTTTTCCAGCACATAAATACAAGACAAATAAGAATCTGAGGTGGAATGCGCCAGTTTTTTTAATAATAATAATTATTAAATTAATATTATTAAAAATAAAAGTGAGAATGGTAAATTTTTAAATATATGAATGATGCGCCACTGCTAGTGGCGCGTTTGTTTATTATCGCGCCGATCCTCATCTGTTTGTGTTTGTAAGAATGTCAGTGGCGCGTTTGTTTATTATCGCGCGGATCCTCATTTATTTGTGTTTGTGAGAATTTATAGAAATTAAAGCGCCAGTATATATATTGAGATTAAACACGTCACCGATTAATTAATACGCGTTTGATCCCGATCCACGTCATTTAGTTACGCGTTGTCATTTCTATATTTGAAAATTTACAATTTTTACTTTTATTTTTAATAATATTAATTTAATAATAATTGTTATTAAAAAAAATGGCAATGCGCACAACGCACTTTTAGCATTTAGAAACGTGTGTTACAGTGTGAGCCTCTGGCTCGGACTTCCGAGCAAACACTCAACGGATTGCCATTGGGAATGAAATCAACTGCTCTTCCTTATTTTCATAAACACTGCGGACATTTATTATTATATTTTTGGGTCAACATTCTAGGGTCACAACTCACAATAAGAATATAATCTCCGTACTCTCTAGTAATGAAAAAAAAATCGAAATTCTTAATTTACTTCAATTTGTACCTTAAATTTTCCTTTCTAAGATGCTAAGAAGCAAAATTTGAACATAGGAAAGGAACACACAATCGACACATACTTCAGAAACCAGCCAAGCAGACAAAAAAAAAGAGAGAAAATTTCATTCTCATAAGAAATGAGCGCATTCTGTGTTGTAGTATAGAATATTGTAAACGCTTATTTTTTTTTAATCTTTTCTCTCTGTTCCTTTTCTCACACATCACGTGTACATTTTCACACTGCGACAACTGCGGAAACTTTTTTTGTTGTTGAATGGATTATAGTAGGTTATACTTAAAAAAAGCTAATCAAGATTGGGTAATGCCTAGGATGCGGAACTCGCCTTTTTCATTTCTTTTCATTTCTTTCTTTTTCACTTTAAATGAGTTATTATTCATATATATTAATAACTTTTTGATGCAATTTATTTTATACAAGATTTTAAATGGCAATAAGGTTTTAAAAAAAATATCACATTATATCGTGCTATAGCGGAAGATATCATACATAATTTTTTATATGTAAAAAATATAGTTCTACTAATTTTCAACAATACACAAAGTATTATAAAAATAAATAACAAATTAATATTATAGTCATAGTTATAACATTAATAACAAAATACTAATTCAAAATTTAAAACATTTACTATTCAAACGTTTCAGTATCAAATTATATCATTTTTAATTCAATATGTCATATATCAAAGATTAAAATATTATATCGTACCATAATATCTTAAGTATGTAATTTTTTAACCCCTTATATACAAAATATAGTCTATTCTATTGTAAATATATTGGAGATAATTTTTGGATTCAATTATTCTTTTAATAAATTCTTGAACTCTACGTTTGCTTAGTGCAGTTAAAATGTTTTGCATTTTTAGAATTATTAAAATTAAGTAATGAATACACTACAATATAAAAAAACCCAGATTTTTTAAATATAATAATTATAAAAATCATATTATTAATAATAAGAATGATAAAAGTAAAATTTTAAATCTACGAATGACGGCGCGCCACTGGCAGTGACGTCTTTATTGAAACGCGCCACTGGCAGTGGCGCTTTTGTCTTCTACAAATACCAACCGTGCAGATAGATACCTGCGCGTGTATTTTATAGTGATCAAAAACCCATTTTTAGGTAAACGCGCCACTGACAGTGACAACAACTATTTAGGTTTTGCGCTACATGTTAGAGTAGACTATTATTAACAGAAGTAGCTTACATAGCATAGCGTTTTGGGTCCAAAACGCTATAGCGATGTCATACTGCATTATTAAAAATCATAGTTTATATAATATTTTTATTATTTAATTTAAATATCACTAATGTGAATTTATATGAATTATTCATTTAAGTTGAATAATAATGTACTCTATGAAATAAGTTGAATAATAAAATCATTAAATATGAATAATAATCTATTTAACATGAATAATAAAAGTGTCAAAATCATAACTCATGAAAATGTATTGCCATTTCCAAATCTACAATGTCTATATGACTATACGATTGTAGCCATCTCCATTCCGTAAAGTCGGATCATATAATTATTAACATCTTAACTTTTGTTCTGCCTGTAGCCAGGAGCAATCTAAAAAAGAAAATTAATTGAGATCCATCAGCATGTCAATTGGTGACTTGTGAGTTGTCACCAAGGTATAAATTTTGTGACACTCTGCTGCTGTACCCGACAAAGATATATCATATCGCATCATACCATATCATGTCACACACGCACTACCTTTCCCGACCCTTTTTTATGTGATGATTTAATAACTAATTAAGTAATTGAGCACTAAAGAATGAAGATAAAAAGTAGTAAAGGTACATAATTATGTATGGAGCCCACTTATACGGAGTATGTAAATGCAAAATAATAAATATAAAATTAGAAAGAAGCTCTCGTACCAGTAAAATCAAGACGGGCTTCGGGTCTCGCCAAAGCCATCTTCTCCATCCAATTTCCTGTTTTCTTCTTTCTAAGAAAAAGGCAGGGAAGAGAAGAGGAGAAATCAAACCATAAAAACCTACTCACCTTTTTTTGCTGTTTTTTTTTTCCATAGATCCCTACTCACCTTCTCGTGCATCGTTGTCACCTTTATCTTGTCTTGCTCTCTATAATTATATAATTATCAAAAAGGGAACGGTGCTCTCTTGCCTTTGGTCACCAACTAATACTCTCTTCTCTCAGATCTCTTTCCTTTGGACTATTGTTTCATACATTAAATATTTTTTCTAATCAATGCTGATAACTCCATTATAACAATCAATCTCGAATAAAGTTTATCAATCTTTCCATCGGCGCCCCGTTAACATCCATATACTCTGTTCTTAATTTGGCGTGATGCATTTCCCCATTTTTCCAAATATAAGAATACAACCCCTCTTTCTTCTCTAAAATTTGAGATCTTGGATACCTCCCTTTCTTCTCAATTTGATGCACATTGCTTCAACGGTTCTATGGCTTGCAGCTGGGGTACCAAAAGTCTCTGTTTTGTGCTTCTCTTGGGAACATTTCTGAGTTCTTTTGTAAGTGTTAATGGCCTGAACATATGGCCAATGCCAAAATCGGTGAATCATGGTTCAAATACCATATATTTGAGCGCAAGCTTTCAATTGAAGATGGATGGGAGCAGCTATTCGGACAGCTCTGGTATTTTGAAAGAGGCATTTAAAAGAATGGTGAATTTGATTGAGGCTTATCATGTCACCAATTCCAGTTTCCCCAAATCTAGTGTTCTAGCGGTGTAAATGTCGCGGTGCATTCGTCTGATGATACGGTAATTTCCCCTTTTGTTTGATTTATCTGTACTTTCTATTAGCATTATAATGTTTGTTATTGGAGTTTTAGATATCCATCTTAAGTGCATTTTACGTGTTCACTCGATTATGAAGATTTCTTTTGTGAAGTCACCTATTTAAGATTTTGCTTTCTTCTTAATTTTCGCTTAAAAGGTAGTAAAATGTACCATGTCTTTCTGTAGTTCTGAAAATTTACCCTATCTTAATCAGAAATTATGAGGGTAACGCTGAGATTTATACTGATAGCGAATGTACGATTTGGAAAAATTGACGTCTCATGATGATATATTACTCGAAAAGGACGCGTTTCATTTGAAACAAAAAGAAAAAAGAAAGGAAAGGAAAAGGAAAAATAAAAGAGACGCGTGCTAGATGTAGAATAATAGAATTCTCCGTTTTGTTGGACTACAAAAGAAAAAAAAACATTTATATATCTATTTTATAGGCAGATGAGATGCGACCTACCTTTCACTTTGTTTTTGGTACACTAAATATTTTTTTATCTCAGATATTGCCATCGTGAAACTACCCACCGACTTGTTTGATATTCTTTTGACTGTTTTTTATCTCTATCGTATTCGATAAGATAAAAGTGATAAAATTTTATTTTTATTAAATTATCGAGTATGAATATAAGTAAGAGAAAGAATTTCATTAATTTATTGGATAATATATAAGTAAGAACTATTAGTTGTTATTTATTCCATTGCTAATTATTTTATAATCTATTTTATTGTTAATTATATTATAATCTTTTTGTTGCTAATTATATTATAATCTTTTTTATTTTGTAAGTTTTGGTCATTTATCCAATCCGTATCGCACTCGATAAGATGAGTATAGGAAAATTTTATTTTCGTTAAGTTATCAAGTATGTGTATTGGTAAGAAAAAAAATTGTTAACTTATCAAGTAAAGATATGAATAAGAAAGAATAAATCCGGAAAAGAGGAATTGAAGAATTGAGATTAGTTCATTTTTTCAATATATTCCAAACATGTTCGATAAGACGAGAATAGCAGAAGAGATGAATAAAACTATTTTGATCCATGAAAAACATTAGTCCTCTATTCCATCCCCCTAATAGATAATAGAAGAGTCCATTCCATAGAATAGAGAGAGACTCAATTGCAAAAAGAAAGATTTGAATATACATATTTCTTTCAATTTCACTTTTCCACTTTTTCATAATTTCATTCAATTTCTTAATCGTTCAGCAATTATTTCAATGAAATTTCACAATTTTTCTCTATTACACCCTTGCTGAATGAGCCCTTTGAGAAGAACTATCTGTAGTAACTAACATTTAGAAAAGTGCAAAGGGTTAACTTGGTAAATATGAAAAATCGGCGACTAATTTTATTTTGATTTCTTTTTTGCTTCGAAACTTAAGGACCAAGATTTTCTTGATGAAAACGTCAAGGAATAATTTGGAGAAAAAAAAACTCAGATACCAATTTAACTTTTCTTTATTGAACTGTACTTTGTTTGGATGGAATAAAGGATCTCTGAATCTTTGATGAAAAAGGTTTCTTGCCAGATGCTTTTTATTGCAAGGAACTCCAAAAGATTTGAGTATATTTTGTAGGTTTCATGAAACTAATTTTCTTTTTCAGATCCAGTATGTTTTTTTTTACCTAAGATTCATAAAGACTTTTAAAATGCTTTGCAAACATTGTCTTATTTATATTTTTTACATATTACTAGTATCTTGTTTTCATGTTGCTACGATGATGTTTTTTAAAAATATAAAAATTTATATCTTCATATGAAAAAAAATAATAAAAATAAAAATAATTTAGTAATTAATATAAATTTTAATCATGGATACATAATTAATGTAAAATAAATGCAAAATTGAGAGAAAAATTGACAATCGAGATTTAAAAAAGTTAAAATTCATAATTGATGACAATCTAAGAAAAAAATAAAAATAGAGCAATTATACTTTTAAATTATGCAGCATTTCGTTTAACAAATAAAATTGAGAAAAAAAATATAACTACAACACAAATGGCTATAAAGACAGTAATCTTATTTGATGAATAACTCAATCCGATGACAAATATTAGCTTTAGAAATTCAATAAAAAATTTGGACCGTTACGAATCAGAATAGTTACGTACTTAATAAGGAGTAGATATTATCACGATACTATTACCACCACAAGTAACACCAGTATCAAAATCATCATAATTTTTATAACCATTAATAACAACAATTTTCTTGTGAAAATTATGTAATGATTAACATGTTAAAATTAACAACATGGCTTATCTCTGACTTTTTTTTCTGCATTTTGTGAAAATTTGCAGCTAAATTTTGGGATTGATGAATCTTATAATTTAAACGTGCCTGCTGAAGGAAGTCCATTGTATGCAAAGATTGAGGTTAGTTGATGCTATTCTTGTCTGTACCTTATCAACCTTGTTTAATGGCATATTTGTTATGTTCTGAAGTGAAGCAGAAATAAAATAGAATTGCTCACTAGACAAGATTCAAGTTCTTTTTTAAATTTAATTTCTGCTTCTTTTTGTGATTTGTTGGGCTGAATGAACTTGAACTTATTCTGTCATGCATGATTATAGGAAGCATGAGGGGGCTCATGAATTGTTTGTCAATTTATATTAGTTAGTATCCAGTGAAAGGAATTTATGTGAATAAATATATAATCTGTACCAGTATTAACAAATTATTTAATGTACCCTCTCTTTCTTTTTCCAGGCAAAAACAATTTATGGCGCACTTCATGGATTGGAGGTAATGTTGAAACTACTCAACCATATATCAATACTTCAATGATAATGAGTGATTAACATTTTCAGAATTGCAGACATTCAGCCAATTGTGCTATTTTAATTTTACGACAAAAGTAGTTGAGTTGCATGCAGCTCCTTGGACTATCTATGACCTCCCGAGGTTTCCTTATCGCGGTCTCTTAATTGGTAAGATTTACTTTATATTTTCATGTTATTTTAAGATTTCTGAATGATATTATCTGACATTGAGGGTGCTAGAGATTTTTTTTTCACATAATTTCATCCAATACATACGATGCTTAACTGTTACTATGAACATCAGTTCTAGGATAATCGAATCTTATTTTTGAAAACATTTGTAGTTTGGGAATTATTTCATGGATGATTCAACTAAAATTTCTCTTTTTTGTTGTCCAGATACGTCAAGACACTTCCTTCCTGTGCCAGTAATAAAAAGTGTGATTGACTCGATGACTTACAGTAAGCTGGTATGTAAGTGTGAGTGTGATGACATTCAACAGAATAAATAATTATTTTTTTAGATCTTGCAGGAAAGGAAAACAGTCCTACAATGCATAGTTGCAAAATAACCCACATAATTGGTTTATTTATTACCAAATCATTAGAGTAGCATTCTTCTAAATTTGTGCCTTTTATTTATTTTTATTTTTATGAGTTGGTAACTAAATGTGAAAATCTTTGTGTTATTGTCAACTAATTGGCACCTTAATTAATTGTGCAGAATGTTCTTCATTGGCATATTGTGGACGACCAATCATTCCCAATAGAAATACCTTCCTTTCCAAAATTATGGAATGGTGCTTATTCCTATTCAGAGAGATATACAATCAAAGATGCAATTGATATTGTGAAGTATGTTATTTTCTGTCAATAATTTGGCATGAATTATTACTTTAGCATATAAATTTTCTGAAAAAAATAATTATAGGTATGCAGAACGCAAAGGGGTGAATGTTTTGGCTGAGATAGATGTCCCTGGCCATACTCTTTCTTGGTACATTTTATGTTTTACATGTTGTTATCTGTATCTCTTCTTTAGCAGAATTCATATTTCTTAAACATGATGAATACAGATCAGTTCACATTTTTGTTGATCTTGTAATTTCTCACAGGGGTGTTGGTTATCCATCTCTATGGCCTTCAAGCAGCTGCAGAGAACCACTAGATGTTAGTAACGAATTTTCATTTAAAGTAATTGACAGCATTCTTTCAGGTAATATTAAGATCATATTCATGGGTTATGATAAGATGACATTTTTGTGCTGTCAGATCAAATGCCTTGTATCTCTAATACAACAAAATTTTGTTTCCCATATGCAGATTTTAGCAAGGTTTTTAAATTTAAGTTCGTCCATTTAGGTGGAGATGAAGTGAACACCAGTAAGGCAGATTAACCTATCAATTCTTTTTATTAATTCTGATAATATTGCTAATATATTAACTTTGTCAATTTGTTTTGAATCAGGTTGCTGGACTACAACACCACATATCAAAAAATGGTGCGCCAATTACTTTTTCTTGCACTAAGTTTACTAGAAAAGTAGAAAGCGGATAGTCAGAGAAAAATACATTTGTTATTTTTTTTAAATTTAAAGGAATCTGACTCATATATAATTATTGAAAACTATTTTTCTTCGTATATATGTGAATTGCAGGTTAAATGAACATCAAATGAATGAATCTGATGCCTACAGATATTTTGTGCTACGAGCTCAAAATATAGCAATCTCGCATGGTTATGACATCATTAATTGGTACGGTGTGCTCTTCTTATTATCTTTTGTGGTTAACATACTGTGTTCCCAATTACAATGAGGTGAACCTGTGCTGCCTAACTATGAGCATATTTGTACCTTATTGTCTTTAGATTCAGAAAATGAAAAAAAATATGAAAATGCAACAAGCCCCAAATGTTTATTGATGCATAAATTGGAGATATACTTTTTTGTTATGATTAAATAATGTTTCAATAATGATTTCAGGGAAGAGACATTCAACAACTTTGGAGACAAGTTGAGCCCCAAAACTGTAGTACATAACTGGTAAAGTTCTCTAGCACCAAAAACTGCATGTTAGTCACACATGGATATAAAGTGCTACATCCAAAGTCAAATCTTAAAATGCAATAACATGAATTGAAAAAAAAAAGATGTTGAAGACTTTGAGATCACTTTTATTAAATCAACTGTTTCTTACAAAAAGCTGGAATGTGCAATCATCAGCAGGGTCCACAATTAAATGAACTTAAAGAAATAATTTTTGGAAAGATGAAAATATATCCTGTAGATTATTTTCCTTTTGATGTTGTATAATCACCCCGCTAAATGTTTCATCCTGTCATTTGCTTTTTTTTTTCATATATCCTGGATAAATATGATTTTCCAATCTGTCTACAATGCTAAATATAAAAGAACATTTTGGTGTACTAAAATATTGTGTTAAATAGGTCTCTTAATTCCAATTTCCATGTATCCTTTTGGTGAAACAAACCTTCCTTACCATAAAGTATTCTTTAGCATTCCACTATTTGATTAACTCCAGTAAGACTGAATGGAGCTTGTCAGAGTAACAACTATATCCCACTTGAAGCACTAACAAAAAAAATTTCAAAAAATTAAAAACCAAAAATAGGCTTGGTGGAGGGGTGGCAGAAAAAGTAGTGGCTGACGGTCTGAGATGCATAGTAAGCAACCAGGACAAATGGTATCTCGACCACTTGGATGCCACGTGGCAAGGTTTCTATACAAATGAGCCCCTAACAAACATTTCAAATCCTGCCCAACAAAAATTGGTACTTGGTGGTGAGGTGTGCATGTGGGGTGAGCATATTGACACGTCAGATATTCAGCAGACTATCTGGCCTCGTGCTGCTGCAGCTGCAGGTACAGGCATCTTTCTATTTTGAATAAGTACGGCCTGGTGCTCTTTGGTACTTTAGGTGGTACCAGTGCATACACTGGAGGATATTTGCAGATTGGAATTCTTCTTTTATTTCTGTCTAGACAGGATTTGGGAGTTCAGTTGAGATTATCTTAGCCTCTTCCACATTTATCCGAACCGGATGAACCATGAAATCTATTCTGATTGCAAACTAGACAGTATTTTACCATATTTGTATACAAACGCCTAACATTATATTTAAAAAGCTGTGATAGCTATGAGAACTAATTTTTCAAAAAAAAAAACATTTGTATACAAACCCAAAAGGATTTCATATTAGTAATCACCCTCTTCACATCAAACTTAAAATACCATTCTTAAGACAAAGAAGAAAGACTAAATTACCCCTGGGGATTCATTTATACATTTCACCAATTACTATTGAGATTTGAGAGGGCCTACTTGATGTATATCTTATGTGATGCTTTTGCAATGCAGAACGGTTATGGACCTCGTTCGACAAGCTTGCAACAGACCCGGAAAATATCGCATCAAGGTTAGCTCACTTCAGGTGTTTGCTTAATCAAAGAGGGGTTCAGGCAGCTCCTCTCTTTGGATATGGCCGGCAAGTCCCCGGAGAGCCAGGCTCTTGTTATAAGCAATGAATTTGTAGAAAGGTGCTGAAATAGGAATCTAATTTACCAGTAGAATGATTTGGGTCTGATTTCTCTTTTGTGCTTTTCTCGGGAAGGTTTGTGTGGCAAGCGGCATTTTGGGGTCATGAAATGTAGGGTTTTAAGTAGCTTGCTACCAGGGAGAGGTCGCATCAAAGTATTACTAAGATTGAAATTCAATAAGAAAATAATAAGATTTAATTCAATATCTGATTGAATTTGGAGGTAAAATATTCTTTTTTGACAGAAAGGACAACCTACCAAATTCCTTGGCCACTAAACATATTAAAAACATACAGATCAGGAATTATTATTATTTTTTGTTGCCAATTTTCCTTAGGTTAGGTCAGGAAATATCCAGACATGCAAACCTGACAGTCGTGGCCGTGTGGTAAAAGTTTACTTACCGAACTCAACAGTAGAAAAATAAAAATAAAGTTACAAAATATTGACATATAATAATTGAAGCAATTTTCCCTCCAATTTTTTTTTAAAGAGTTCGAGCTGTAACAGTCGCAACCAATGTTTTCTCGATATCAGATTTTCGTAAGATTTGTGATATAGGAGACTACAATACTGCAGAATGACCTTATATGCCACTTTTGAATATTCAAAATTCTAAGGAATTTAAGTGTAAGATTTCATGGTTAATTGGCATGCTCTACTCTATTTCTTCCCTTTCACTTTTTATATTTGTTCGTATTAGAAATTTCAATTAGTCTGATTTGGTTCTACATTGTTTTGCTTCATGAAAAATGAAAAGAAAAAAAAAGAGTTGACTGGCGTTGGTATATTTAATCATAGCATCCTTGTTAGTTACGAACACCAAAAAGTATTCCCACGCGTAGAAAAAAGAAACCAATCAAATTGTCCTGTGTAATTCCTAAAATTCGCTGGAGTGGAGATATTGAGTGTTAATGTTGTGTAGAGCTGGATTTAGCTTACCTTTTCCTTGCTCACAATTTCTTCCCTCAGCTGGGCTCCGGTCATCTGTCAATGAAACATTGTTTCCCAATTGTAGCTGGGCTCCGTTGCGAAATGCTCAAAGATATTTAGTTGCAAATGTGCAAGTATGCAGGAAATATGGCAAATTTTTATTTGAATTGTAGAAATTGCAGTATACTCAGAGAAAAAAATGAGGTAGCAGATAGCACTAGAGAGACAGTGCATCAGAAGAAGTCAACATATTTTATCGTTTGATGCCGGCATCCATCAAGATCAGGCATCTATGTAACTATGTTACATTGTTACATATAGAGTATCTTGAAGCACTTCAATATATATGCTCTCCAACTCAAAATAGGAGCAGTGTAATAATATAAATCTATATCCATATTACCTTAAGACTAGTTGGTTGATGTCTGTAATAATTTTAATAATTTCTCGTTTACTGTATCTTTGATACTACCGGTCTGTGAATCGGTTAATGGTAGGTTATTGAAGCTGACAGTGCTGAATTTAGGTTAACAATGTTGACCTTGATTATCTCCCAATAATCAACAAGTATACATACGTGCATCAAGATTGCATTAGTATACAACAAAATGGAATGCTATGTTGTGTACTTTAGAAACATTAATTCTATGTTTTTGTCCTTTCTGTTTGAATCAGTACTTTTTTTTGAGGAAAAGGTAATGATTCAAACATTAGAATTAACCGGTCAGGCATGCTTTGAATCAGTACTAATATAAATTTTGTTGAAGCATGCTTAGTTGGGGAAAGAGGCTCTAAGTTCTGAACAATTAACCATCAAACAGTCAAAATCAACACAGTGACAATTCATCAGCACATATAGTACACAGGCAATTAAGTACGACTGCATAATCAACTACTTAGTGGTTCATTTTAGGAGGAGAACAAATTTCAGGATGAAAAAAAAAAAAACTGAAAGCGGACCTCAAGTACAAACATACGGGTTCCTACTCAGAACATCCATTGCCATGTCATTCTACTTTGTTGTTGTCTCACTGCCTCCTCCCAGTATTATGTTGCTAAACCCCTAAACATAAGTGATGAAACCATATTTGCATTAACCAGTCAGGCAGATACAAGCATTAGCCTTATTCACATTAAATAATAAAACCAGTCAAGTTGGTACAAGCATATGCCTGATAATTGAGCAGGACCGATAGAACAATGAGTAAACCATGCCTGTTCCACATCATCAACTGAAAACCATTTTAAATGCATCCTTATCTTATCATCCCTATGTCTTGCAAGAATATGAGATACAACAAGAGTAGTGTTGATAAAAGGTAAACCGCTTTTGGGCTGAAGCAAGGCATACAACAGTATTGTTGTCTATTCCTCTCCAAATTCTAATTAGAAGAAAATAATTACAAAATAAAACTTTTGAATTCAGAGTTACATAGAGAAAGTGAACAGCTTAAAATTATAGAGACATTGAATACTAGTGTCCTAGTATTCTTATGTTAGTCAGAATACATTATTGATCTTAAATCAGCATAGGCATCAATAAAAACACCCTGGCAAGCCAAATTGAAGCAAAGGAGGCATTTCCCTCAACACCCTTTTGCAAAATAAGCTCTATCATCCAATTTCAGAAACTCTTTAAGGAAAAATCAGTATTCAGTTTCCCTCAATTGATAAATGCAGAAAATATATAATTTGAGCAGTCCAACAGTTTCCAATTCCACCAAACTTAGACATATTTACACTACAGAAAACTTCAGCTTTTTCTCTAATAATGAGAAATAAAAAAAAAGACCAAAACCCAGAAATACACCATTGGTACTTGAATCTGAAGTCTCATAACAGGTCCTGGAGGCTATGTTTGGAAACAACACATGCAGTAAGGATATTTTGGATCAAGCAACTCTGGGAAGACCATTTATCAAGCTATAATTTTATTTTTGTTAGAGAGTGACCAAGAGAAGAAACTTGACTCAGAATGCGACTGATCAGGATCTAAAACACCCAGTATGTAATCAACCATGGTAGCCTCAACAATCAATAATGAAGTAGTCCGAAAATAGGAAATCACACAAGGTTATTAGCGGTACAGATCATCTAAATTTTGCCTTGCTCAATCCTGAATCCTCTTAGTTATCCCCCTCCTGTCTCACAATATTATTAGGAAATGAGAGCAGCTTTTCCCTCGATGCTGATTTCAATTACTAAAACAATGTAAGTTCGTCGATCGAGAGAGAGGGGAGAGGGGAGAGGGGAGAGGGGGATAGAGAGGAGGGGACCTAGTCAAAATTATCGGGGAGGAGAGAGGAGTCATAAGCACAGCAGAGATGAACTGGAGTGAGGATCCCAGCGGCCCCGCCAGTTCCTCCCCTCTCCATCTTCCAATTTCTCCAAAGAAAGAACAAAAATGAAGGAGAATTTTACGATTGGGGATATAATGCTCTATTTTTGCCTATATATTATATTTTGGAATATTATTATCGTCCCAGCCTTTTATCCCCATTCGTTGTCCCCAAACGAAAAATTTCTATTTTAAATATTCAATTAACTTTTTATATGTTTCCGACTTTCCATTTTTATAACTGCATAGCACATTAATAATTCAAAAAAAAAATTTGAAATTGAAATGACGTCTCTTTAAGAAAATTAGAGAGAGTTAGCACTTGGTAAAAACTATCAAATTTACTTATATCTATTATACTGTACTATTTATATCAAGTGTTGTGATTATTTATTTGTATAAATGGTGGAATTTAACCACCAAAGCCGGTTGATGTATATAACAAAAATTAATAGATATAAATAAAATTGATAGTTGAAGCCAATAGATACAATAATTACCAAAAACGTAGATATAAATATCATGGATATCAAATAACAATATTTTAAGTTATTAGAATTTTAGTAATCGACACAAAATATAAATAGGGACAACTAATGATATAAATAATGTCAGAATGAAAATCAATTGATGGCGCGCTGATTTTTTGTGTCAAATTTATTGTTGCTGTAAATAATCCAAATATTTATGGTCAAATAATATAAACTAACGGTTGATTATAAATTAATCGACCATTTGCCTAGAAACAGAAAAAAATAGTGAATCTAATTGATGTCGCTGAGATTGCATGTTATGGTCACAAAAAATAGCGATTTTTTTTGTGCCAAATGATTGCAGTTACGGTCAACTCACGAAGATTCAAAAAAATTATTTGTCTCTGCGATTATGGTCAAATCGCGAAAGACTTTTGGCGTTTCAACTCTTAAATTCGCAGGAGTCAAAGTTTAGGGATATTTGTGGGGATAAATGCTTGGGGATTATTATCAGCCTCCTTATTTTATAGGAGGCTGATAATAGTCCTCGCGTTTTGTCCTCAAAAATTGACTGTCAAGAGTCAAAGTAATATTTTGACTGTTATTTATATTTAATATTTATGTTATTATACTAAATGAAGGAGTCATTGATAAATAATTTTTTCAGCATCTAAATGAAACTAGTTATATTTATTGACCATAACATGCAATCTCAGCGACATCAATTAGATTCACTATTTTTTTTCTGTTTCTAGGCAACTGGTCGATTAATTTATAATCAACCGTTAGTTTATATTAATTGACCATAAATATTTGGATTATTTACAACAACAATAAATTTTACACAAAAAATTAGCGCGCCATCAATTGATTTTCATTCTGACATTATTTATATCTTTAGTTGTCCCTATTTATATTTACTGTGTCAGTTACTAAAATTTTAATAACTTAAAATATTGTTATTTGATATCCATGTTATTTATATCTACGTTTTTGGTAATTGTTGTATCTATTGGCATCAACTATCAATTTTATTTATATCTATTAATTTTTTCTATATACATCAACCGACTTTGGTGGTTAAATTCCACCATTTATACAAATAAATAATCACAACACTTGATATAAATAGCACAGTGTAATAGATATAAGTAAATTTGATAGTTTTTACCAAGTGCTAACTCCCTCTAATTTTCTTAAAGAGACGTCATTTCAATTTCAATTTTTTTTGAATTATTAATGTGCTATGCAGTTCTAAAAATGGAAAGTCGAAAACATATAAAAAGTTAATTGAATGCTTAAAATGGAAATTTTTCGCATGGACACGAAGAATGGGGATAAAAGGCTGGGGATGATAATAATATTCCTATATATATATATATATACGTGGAGAGAGAAAGATGGTGCAATGGAGATAACTTTTGAAATGAATAGAGATGAAAGATTTTAACTGTAGCGGAGGGAATTGGTTGACCAAGAGACGTCTTTTGATTATTTGCCAAATAAAGAAAGAATTAAGAAAAATGTCAGTTATTAACAAGTGTAACAAATCGCGGGGATACAAATTGGGGACGTTTGGTTGGGGATAAATATATTTATCCTATTTTATATAAGGATAATTATTAGAATCCCCATAGTAACATCCCCATAATCGTCCCCAAACAAAATTCCGCCAGCGCACTTTCCTTTTATGGAAATTTTTTCAAATATACACGCTAAAGGGCAAAAAGGAAAAGATCCAATTGCTCTTATCTCAGTAATCATTTGGATATATACTCAATACTGCTCAATTCAGATTTAACATGCATGATCTATCTATCTCGTCAAATAGCATCAAGAAAATTTAATATTGATGAAAATCTATGGGACTCATTATGGTTTGAAGCATTGATTTAATTTTTTTTTTTACCGGAAAGTTTCATTCGACCAAGGTTTCCAAATTATTAATTTCATCTTATTTATGAACGTGATGATTTGATTTCACCTTACTCAACATAAGTTTTAAGAGACCCAAACAAAATAACTGAGCAAAAAAGAGCGAAGTAATAGGCACTTTAATAAGCTTCTGACTTTTTATATTGCTGTATTGCAGTAATAATAATGTGTTTATATACTTAATATAAATAGTCAGAGTATTTGATATAAATAACATCAGAGCGAAAAGAGCAAAGTGGTAGGCACTTTAGTGGGTTTCTAACTTTTATATAGTTGTATTGCAGTTATAATAATATATTTGTATACTTAATATAAATAGTTACTTCATAAGATGTAAATAGTTAAGGTATTTGATATAATTAGTATCGAGCAAAAAAGGAGTAATAGATACTTTAGTGGGCTTCGACTTTTATATTGTTGTATCATGAGTTATAATAATATATTTATATATTTAATATAAAGAATTAGTTTGTACGTTGTAAATAGTAAGGGTATTTGGTATAAGTAGTATCGAAGTGAAAAAGAGCGACGTAGTAGGTACTTTAGTGGGGTTCTGACTTTTATATTGTCGTACTACAGTTATTATAATGTGTTTATATACTTAATATAAATAGTTAGTTCGTAAGATATAAATAGTCCGAGTATTTAATATAAATAATATCTAAGCGAAAAAACAAGCATTTCATTAGACGCATTGTTGACTTTTGTATTAGAACGTTACAATTAACTTGGAGATTTTTTTGAGGTCAAAACGCGAGAGATTATTATCGGCCTCTTTAATATAAATAATATAATTTCATGGTGGTTGATGTAAATAGCAATGGAATGAAAGGAGTGTGCGCTAGTTAAGTTGTTGGAGCAGTCAAGCCTTTGGGGAAATTGTATGGGGATGAATCGTTGGGGACGGTTATCAGCCCTCTTTATATAATTATTATAAAAAAATGAGACTATGGTGTTTCGCGAAGCACGAATTTAAAAGTTCAAATTGTCGATCAAAACCGTTGAACATGATTTTCATATTGAACTATCTTTTGGAGATTAAAATTTATATTTTTTGAATTTTTACTATTTTTTAGATAGGTACAAAATCACTAGTTTTAAATGGTGTAGAAATCGTTAGATCAGCAAACTTTATACTGATTTAAAAAATAGTAAACAAATTTAAAAATATATAAAATTTAATCTCCAAAGATATTTCAATATGATGATCATATTTAACATTTTGGATCGGCCGTTTGAACTTTCAAATTCGAGATACGGACACGAAACACGAGAGGTTTTGTACTTTACGAAGCAGCCTCACACACACACTCTCTCTATATATATATATATATCTATACTATTATATAAAGCATCTAAGAATTGAAGGGTCCATTTTTTGTCATGGTAATTTTTTATTATACCCATTTTATCCCTCAATTAGACGGATAATATCTATTTTTGGTTCATCGAACGTTTGTGATCGCGTCCATTGATCTCCTCTTTCTCTCCATTTCTTTCCCATATATACTATTAAATCCATACTATTATTTTTTATTTAGCAACCTTATGCATATTTGTTAAGAAATTAATGGTGATAATATATGTTAGAATAATTTACTTTTCTTGCCATAAAAATCATGAATCATTAACTCATATTGTGCAAAAATCTCATCCAAGATTAAATATAGTGTTTATTATAAATTTTCTCTATAATTTGGTGAATTTATAATTTAATATTAGATAAATATGAATTTGTTTATCTTATAATATTTAATGTTTAAATAAATATATATATATATATATATATATATATATCTCAAATTTGAAACTTCGAACGGCCGATCCAAACTGTTGAACACCATCTTCATATTTTGATATCCTTGGAGATCAAATTATATATTTTTTTGAAAATTTTTGCTATTTTTTAAATGGGTATAAAATTTAGTGATCTAACGATTTCTGCACCATCCAAAACTAGTGATTTTGTACTCATCTAAAAAATAGCAAATAATTTAAAAAATATATATAAATTTTGATCTACAAAGATAGTTCAATATTAAGATCATGTTCAGCGGTTTGGATCGGCAGTTTGAACTTTCAAATTCGAGATACGGACGTGAAATACGGGAGGTTTTGTGTTTCGCGAAGCATCATAGCCTCACTATATATATATATATATATAATTAGGTTATGGTGCTTTACAAAGCACAAGAGAGTTGTGTGCTTTGCGCTCTATTATTAATTTTAAGTCAGAAATAATCGATCCAAACCGCTCAATCTAATCTCCATATCAAAATTTATATTTTTTGAAATTCATTTGCTATTTTTTTGGATAGGGGGAAAACCGTCATTTTTGGATGAACCAAAATTCTCAAATCAAGTCATTTTATCCTCATCAGAAAAAATAGCAAAAAAATATAAAAATATAAAATTTGGTTTACTAATAGATTTTGATATGAAGATTAGATTAAACGGTTCAGATCGATTATTTCTGACTTAAAATTAAAAAATAGAACACAAATCACACAATACTTTTGTGCTTTGCAAAGCACCATAGTCGGATTATATATATTATTGCAAGCAAAGTTTACCATATTACATGAAAACAACAAGGGGTAAACTGGTCTTTTAAAGATTTTTAATATCAAAGCAGATTTTGTATCAGTAAATACCTGATTAAAATATCAAATTTATATTTAACAATTCACATATTTCTTGTTAATTATAGTTCATAAATTTACTGTCATTCCAGATTTTAACTGATTATTTTATATTTTTGACAAAATCTTATATAATGTGGGCCATATGCTTTATCTGATAACATGTCAGGGCCTTTATAAAATACAAATAAAGATAAGACTCTTGTAAAAATCAAATCTTATTTGGGTGAGAACAAAGATGGGCTTGTGGAGCTAATAGTACTCTAAGATGTGTTTCACACATTTAGTTTAGTCGATGACAAGGAGGTAGCTAAGTTGGTGACGGATAGCTCTGGATATGACAAAACGATAGATTTTAATTGAATCAGAATGATATGGGTCAGATGAGTAATATCAAGAGAGACCTTATTTCTGAGATATCTGAAAATGTTTTTTCAGTGAATTTATGGCATTATCTTCCTCTCAATTTGCGGTGGTGTTTATTTCCATTGTTGTGTGATCAAAGATGCAGAGGTGAAGGGCCTCATTACTCCAAATGAGGTTAGTACTTTTCTATTCCTAAATAGGAGACATTGAGAAATTTTACATGATTTGTTGGACTATCCTAACAGATATGACGTCGTCAACTCAAAATCAGATGATTCAAATCTAGTCTTTCTACTATTAAATTAACCATTATTACAATCCACATGTCATATGAGTACCATGTGGGTTATTGGCTAAATTTACATGCATCGAGAGATATTAAGGCAGGAATGGATGTTACTTTTGCATATATTTGATGTGTTGAAAGCATTGAAAGACAGGCGAGAATCAGCAAAAACATGGGGGTTCGAGTGCCAATGCATCAGGTGTCAGTTTGAAGAGAAGATTTCAGGTCTATTCAAGATTTTCAGAGAAATTGAAGATGGTTTTATAAAAGGGTCTGATGTGTATGTGTGTTGGGGGGAGGAGGAGGTATTGTAAAATTAGAGAAGATAATGAGCAATGAGACGCTGATAAAAGAAAGAGAAAAATTACAATGCAAATGTTACTATTAAAACAGTCTAGGAATTAATGTTCTACTTATACTGTACATAAATTTTCATACTGAAATTAAGATGTATTTCACAGTTTCTAAACAAATATGATTTTAAAAGTCCGAATGGCTGATCCAAACCGTTAAACATAATCTTCATATTGAAATATTGTTGGAGATCATGTGGGAAATCGTGGATTGAGAGTAAAAATATGTTTTTTTTTCCTTTTGACCCATAAGGGTATAGTACTAAAAGTTTAATTAAATTATTAGTCAAAAGTTAATTGTAAATTATAATAAAGATTTGCTAATAATTAATTAATACTTAAACTTAAACAAAAGAAATGGACCCATATATAATAATCAAGATTTAACAAATCAAAACCCTATTGGGCCGATAAATTGATCTAAATTTAAATTAAGTTCGATTAGAATTAGCAATAACTAATAAAAGTCCAATAGCTAAAAATTTCAAGATAATCAAAAGTGATTAATCTAAAATGTGACTAATTAATTGAAATCCGCCCCGAAAGGTTTGGCGGTATCCATGGACTAATACGTAAACTTTAAGAATCGAGAAATGATTATATTCCCTGAATGCCCCCATTACGGGTTGCCAGTGCACATGCACAATTGACACGGTAGTTAGTGTATGTTTAATTAAAAAAAAACGTTCAATTAAATTTAGTTTAATTTAATTAAATTTCCTTAATTTATTTTACTTCTATCAACATAATCCCTAAATTATAAAAATAATACTAATATATAAAAAATAAAACATAATTAAATAATATATTATAAATAATTAAGATTTATAAAATAATAATTTAGATTATAAACTATATATTAATTAATTTCTCTATTTTTAATTAATAAGAATAATAATATTATAAAAAAATATATTAATTAATTTCTCTATTTTTAATTAATAAGAATAATACTAAATATATTAAATATAAAATATTATATATTAATTAATTTCTCTATTTCTAAATAATTAATTATCCTAATTATAAATTTAATTTAATTAAGTGATAATAATTAGTTAACTTAATTAATCAAAATAAAATTTAAATCAATTATATTAAATCAAAATAAATATAATCTTAAAACACAAACTTAAATAATAATAATTTTAATTGAGGGTCATATATACCCTGATCTAACCAGTCCAAGCATAAATAGGACACTCGCGAATTTAATTATTTTTGGATTACGTAGGCTCTCAAAAGTGTCCCGACGAGCCGGCAAATTGAGTGCGCTCAAGACGTGACAAATGATGAGATCGTAGGCCCCACCGGAGATCGAACAGTTGGACGCTACCAGCCTTGCTGAAATATTAAGTACGGTTTCCTGAGATTTATTTTTCCTTCTTCAGAATTAGGAACTCAAATAAAAATAAAAATATTTTTAAAATAAAACTGAATTGCGATATTTTCTGACCAAATCTATTTAGAACCCGAATTGAACTATCATTGCATCCGGTAAATTGACCAGTATTTTTGGGGCCTACCCGTATTCGTATGTCATGTCATGTCATATTACATGTAGACATGATAGGAGTAGGACTCGGAAAATAGTCCCGAAATAGGATCATATAGAATTAAATAATTAAGTTATAGATTATAATTATTAGGAAGATATTATTACTATTACTAAGTATAAATTAAATTAGGTAGTAATCATGCATTAAATGCATGAGAGTGTTGAGAGTCGGGCCGGGTAATTCTCAGTCTGAGGTTGTCTTGTATAACCAGACCAACGGGTTACGTTTCTCTTGGCTTGTATATGCACTGCGCACCTTTGCTTGTCGGTTATCAACCGACCCCGTCATTTGACGGGTTCGGCCGTGGAAGTGTTTTCTTTTGGATCAATATTTTATTATTACTATTATTCTGAATATGATTTGATTTTTAATCCAAATTTGAGCGATTAGAATATCATGTCTTTCAGTGTTTAGTGTGGACGGTCATATCCGAGTCTGAATTCTATTTCGTTTTGTTATTTCTCGGGATGCGGTCATCAGGCCCCTGGTTGGTACAATGTAGTCTCCAATTTGTATCATATTTTGTTTTGTTATTTCTCGGAATGCGGTCCTCTGACCCCCGGTTGGTAAAGTGTAGTTCTCATTCGGGATGCGGTCCTCTGGCCCTTAGTTGGTACAGTGTAGGCTCACATTTGTATTATATTCTGTTTTATCATTTCACGGATAGTTATCTCCTTTTGACGATATGACAACTGAAAGCATAACTTCTTAATCTTTTTTTTCTTATTATATTACTATTATTCTGTGAGGTGGATCATCAGATTCAGAATATTGAGTATGTGCTTTTAGCTGTCACTCTCCTAGAGCGTTATTGCCTCGGGAGCCTGAATTTTCCTAGGATATTCAGGGCATTGGCGTCCGCTTACTCGAAAATCCTAAATTTGTAAGTTGGGCCCGAATACGTGCCTGCTTAGGTAAGTCATAAGTCCAGGGCCCGATCACGTGTCCGCTTGTGGATGGACCGATGATCTGCAACTGGGTTATATATATATATATATATATATATATATATATATATACGGGTGCTTCAATCTCGTGCTTTATATATACTTATATATATTATATACATTATGTTATTATCCACAATTTTTTTTTACATTTCGGTTTCTTAGTCATTACATGTCATCGCATCATAGCAAAATTTTTAAAGAGATGCATTAAATTTATTTATAAATAAATAATTACTACATTTAGAAAGTCGGTATCGGTATTTGAGTCCAGTCTAGAAAAAGAGATCAAATCTTAAGGTTGAATCTAAATTTGTACTGAGTAATTTTTAAAATTACTCACGTTTCCACGGTGGTTGTGGGATCCAGGTACACTGGTGCGGGATTTATTTTGATGAGAGAGTGCTAGATGCAGTCATGCGTGGTGACAAAGATATTTCGCCGCATCCGCATGTGAGAAGGGTAGTCGATTAGGATCTATCGGGTTGTGAGTTTTATTTCTTTCTTTTGAGATTTTATTTGAGAGATTTTATTGTTCATTCTGATGGAGCTAGCCCCGCCGATGCAGATATTATATTCTATTTTGTTACTCCTGATTGTATATTATTTTGTATTATTATTATTATTTTTTTATCATTATTTGATTTATTTTATTCATTTAACACATGTCTCATCGTGCGTGCGTGGCGGAATTAATCACTCTGGCATGTGACATATTCTGTATATGTTATTTTCGACAATAGCTAAGGATTCTTCTACTCTTTCAGAAAATATATATTTATCATGACTTAATCAAAGCGAAGTGATGTAAACAACACAAAAGTCGATTTATCACAAACTATTTGTATGAAAAAAAAAAGTTCTTCTATGCAAGTACTGAAGTCTTTTTTTTTTAGTATTTTGGTATGTGGAGAAATTAAGTTAGCAATAATATAACTCTACAAATCAAAATTAAAAAAAAAAAGATTGCTACTTATCCAATACAATCTAGTAAGCACTTGCTACTTCAAAATATATATATATATATTATTGCACTAATACTAGGAACGCTATGCATTATTTATTTATTTTCTAACTTAGACCTTAAACCTTTATATATTTCTAGTCGGGTAGTGGGGATGACATTGGCCGTTTCCATCGTGTCCTCCGCTACAATAGCGATGGATGGATAAATATAATATAAATCAAATATGCTTAATCAACACTTAAAATATACAAGTATATATATGCTACAAGACGTTGAATCCCACTTTTGGCAATCCATTCCTCTCTGTACCTCTGCCCATCTCTAGCATAGCTTACATCACAAAAGCAGACCTCATTGTTCTAACGGTTTAAGGTCCTATCTCTTCTCAAATTTGCACACGGTATTCATGATTTGCAATTGGGGTTCCAAAAGACTCTTTTTTGGGCTTCTCTTAGGCTTTGTTCTGAGTTCGTCTCTAAGAGTTCATGGCCATAACATATGGCCAATGCCGGCATCAGTGAGCTCCAGTTTTCATACACTTTACCTGAGCAGAAATTTTGAGCTGAGAACACACAGAACTAACTATCTTGACAGTTCTGGTATTTTGAAAGAAGGCATTTGAGAGAATGATACATGTGATTAAGGCTGGTCATATCCCCAAAACAGATTTTCCTGATTCTAGAGTTCGAGACGGTGTTAATATCATGATAAATACCTTTGATGATATGTTAAATTCTCTTCCTGTTCTGGCTGGTATAAACATTTATATACGATCTCCTGAGGAGAAGGTACGTATTTGCACTTCGTCGGTTTTGTTAGTTCTGAGATAGTTATCGCCAATATGTTTATGGATTGAAATTTGAGACACTCACTATAATGAGCAGGTAAAATGAAGGAATTTTGATCTACAAACCCACTAATAATTGTTTTTGTCCCTTTTATTTGTATTTACTTTTTTTTTCTAGTTTTTTTGGCTGTCCATGACATCTGTCCTTTTTTTTAAAAAAAAAATACGGTACTACATGCTAAAGTGTCCTTATCCTGATCGTTATTTTATATCTCTGTTCTTAATGAAATAATACAGCTAAATTTTGAGATTAACGAGTCATATTATTTATATGTGACTTACACGGGAAGCATATTGTTTGCACGAATTGAGGTCATGTCCAAGTCTATTTCGTTTCCATTTATCCTTCTTTTATTCTGCAAGATCGATAATTGTCATTTAGAATAAGAATTGAACTAAAGCTTATGCATGTGTGTAGGATTATAATCATAATAGAAAGAACATGCCAAAAAATTGTTTGGTTCCTTTATTTTAGTACTTTTCCCCTTTGTAATTTACTTCCGTTTACTCCATTTTTCATTAAAATAAGAAACGGAGTACGAAAAATGTCCAATTAAAGATACTTTAAAATTTACCTAATATATATAGAGTTTTGAAGTATCCAACAATTTTTTTTCTTTTGTAAAATTGCAGATATTTAGCCAACTGTGTTATTTTAATTTCACAACTAAAGTGTTAGAACTGCATTCGGCTCCTTGGACTATCTATGACCTTCCTAGGTTCCCTTATATATAGGGGTCTCCTAATCGGTTAGAATTTTTTACATATTAAAATTATTAAAATTTCTATTATAACGTGTACTTGGTGGTAATAATGTTTCTTATATTGTATTAATCGATACTATACCGTACATGAATATATGTTACATATGTATACTCTCATAAAAGATGTTAATCTCTCATATATATCTTTTTGTTCAGATTTTTTTATATATATAATAATTATAAAAATCATATTATTAATAATAAAAGTGATAAAAGCAAAATTTTAAATCTACAAATGGCAGCGCACCACTGCCAGTGGCGCGGAGCAAACGCGCCACTGTTAGTGGCGTCTTTGTGTAAACGCGCCACTGATAGTGGCGCGTTTACCTAAAAATGGATTTTTGATCACTATAAATACACGCGCAGGTATCTATCTGCGCGGTTGCTATTTGTAGAAGACAAATGCGCCACTCCCAGTGGCACATTTCAGTAAAAACGTCACTAGTAGTGACGCATTTCAGTAAAGACGTCACTCGTAGATTTAAAATTTTATTTTTATCACTCTTATTATTAATAATATGATTATTATAATTATTATATATAAAAAATCTGCTTTTGTTTGACCAGATACATCACGGCACTATCTCCCTGTACCAGTAATAAAGAGCGTGATTGACTCAATGGCCTACAGTAAATTGGTATGTTAGTAAATGTTCCCCAAATGCAGCAGATTAGTTCTAAAAGAGATTGTAGAAACTTATGATGAAAAAAACGATCGATGCACCATTAGAAGATATATGAAATATCAAATTTCATGAAAAAGTGGACTCATGACAGTTCCTTAATGATTTGCATGTGTTATTAAATGTTGTGGATATTGTGGATGAAGAATCATTTCCTATTGAAGTACCATCATACCGAAAATTGTGAAATGGTGCTTATTCTACTACAGAAATATATATAATGGGTGATGATGCAGCTGAGATTGTGAAGTATGGTATTTCTGTTTCGACTTCACACTTCTGTGGTCTAAATTAAAATTGATGAATATGCTGAGACAAGGAAAGAATTTCAGGTATGCAGACTGGAGAGGGATGAATATTTTGGCTGAAATCGATGTCCCAGGCCATACCAGTTATTGGTACATTTTTTTCTCATTATTTCATTATAATTTCCTTCGTAAAATTAAACTAGTTCATTAGTTCTAGTGCTTGTGAGTGTTAAAAGAAAATGGTGGATATTACACTTTGAGATAAGAGGAGATAGATAAAATAAGATTTTTTTTTTATTAGAAACTCTTGTATCTTTCTTACATATCAAACAACAGATTACAACTCTATTTATAGGCTAAGACAACAGAAGTATCTAGAAAATTCGTATTAAAAACGGAATACCAAACAGCGCTGATACTTGTCCACTAAAACAATCATAACTCTCTGTAAGGAACTCCAAACGATTTGGAATTTGAACCATTGGAAACTAGACTTCAAGATCTTTCCATACATAGGTCATACAGCCAAAAAGAACGTCATTTGATCTTTCATATTCTCTCATCAATCAACCGAAAAATTCTGCAACTACTGAATTCTAAGAGTCTTTTTTTTATTTTCCACTAGATTTAATATTATTAATGATAATTAAGTTTATATTTCAACAAAACTCTCTCATAAACTTAATTTTAAGAACTTATATTTTTCCTCATTAGTGTCGATTGTGGTGTTTCTTCAATCTCCTCATCTGTAGTTATTCTCTCTTGTCGATTTTTATGAACTCAACATGTGTCTTTCTTGTTAACTTGTCTTTATATCATCATTGTACTTCTTCATTACTCGCAGCGAATAGCGACGCCATCCATTGACGGCTTCTTCTCGATTCATTGAGCTAGAAAACACGAAAAATCAGTCGTGGTTTCATCTCATATGACATCCAATTATCTGACTCTTCAGGTCATGTATATGTGAGATTCACACCCACACCACGGCTCCACACAACATTTTTTCATGTGGCTTCATACCACATCTTCTCATGGTCTTCGCGCACTTCCAGCAAAATATCTCATGATGTTGCTAGGTCTCAAAGACCATTGGCAAAAATTTTACCACGCTTTTATAACATTCGCTGTTTGATATATAGCTCTCATCATTGACAATTTTTTTTCTCTTATAATATCTTTAAAACTATTTTCACGAAAAAAAACACCACAAAAAAACTTTTTTTTTTCTTCTTTTTTTAACAAAAAAAATCAACACATGATATTTTTTCATTATTCCAACACTTTTTTTTTCTCAAAAAAAAACAAAAATAAGGGGATTCAATTTTTTTCACTCATCTTTTATTTTTTTTTCAATGTTACTAACAACACAGAAAAACTCCTATACTAAAATAAACTCAAAAAATACTCTTAACACTTAACTTTCTTTAAAATAAATATCGAGACTCACCATATTTTTTTTTTCGACATCTCTTTTTTTTTCCTTTTTTTTCTTCGCCATGGCAAGTATCTCTTGATGGTATTCTTTCAGGTAAGTTTCCTACTCTCTTAGAATTTAACTATCTTAACCCAATCACATCTTCAGCAAACCGCTGGTATTTGACAAAGACAAGCTTACAACGCATTTGTAAATATTTGTATTCGTGACATCCAATATTTTAAAATAAACCAGTGTTCCAGAGAAATCCATTAATGAAATGTTTTTCTTTTTATTCCAGATTTTAGCAAGGTTTTTAAGAATAAGTTTATTCATTTAGGCGGTGATGAAGTGTATATGGGTAAGACGCTACAATTATCCAATTTATTTGTTTTTCTGAAACTTGTTTCGATAATCATACAAGTATCTTCTTTCTCATCTAACTCTCTGAACTGATTAGTTTTGTTCTGTTATTCAGATTGCTGGAATAAAACTCCACAGATCAATGATTGGTTCGTTTTTCTACCTTATTTAGTTATGTAAAATGCAAACATAAATTCTAAACCAAATAAAGAGAAATCAAACAAATAATTAACAAAACTCCTTTATCTATTTATTTTTTTGAATGACTTAAAAAAACTCATTGTTTTTGTGTGTTTAAATGCATGCGGATTTTCAGGTTGAATGATAAAGACATGAATTTAACTTACGGCTATAGTTATTTGTGCTGAGAGCTCAGAATATAGCAATTTCACATGGTTATGAAATCATTAATTGGTATAGTAGTATTTTTTTTTCTAATCTTCTCAATTTTTGCTAGGTTATGACCTCGTTTCATCAGTACTGGCCTAATTGTAATGATATTGGATTTCCTACATGTGGGAGAAAAGTGGAAAAAGATACAATCAAACCAGATAGTACGTATGATTGGTATTTACCAAAATTGGTAATACTAACATTAGGTCGATAATTACTGTTAATGACATACTTTGTAATATATATCTATAATTCAAGGTTCTAACATAATTCCCAATCAAATAAAAACAAAAACAAAAATAGGTTAGGGGGAAGGTGGCAGAAAAAGCAGTGGCAGCTGGTTTGAGATGCATAGTAAGCAACCAAGAAAAATGGCACCTGGACCACTTGGATGTTTCATGGCAAGGTTTCTATTCTAATGACCCCTCACAAATATATCCGATCCCAACCAACAAAAATGGGTACTTGGTGGCGAGGTGTGCATGTGGGGCGAGCAAATTGATATGTCAAATATTCAATGCACTATCTGGCCTCATGCAGCAGCAGCCGCAGGTACAAGAATTACAAAATCCATCTTATAACTTTTCTGGCCTAGTGACAGTAGATACTGGGTGGTAGATATGAAGCAATGCCATAAAGTTTGGACAAGAATTCATGTTTCAACTCATTTTTGTGGGTTTTCTTCTTTCCTTCATCTTTGTTTGTCGTCGTGTTAGGACTTAATTAGTTAGAGGAATAGAAGCTAACAAGACAGTTAATACGACAATACCAAAATATCCAAGAAAATTTTCCTAATTGAACACTGCACCTATTACTATATGTACAAAATTTGCAATTAGTACCATTGCATTTGGGCAAATTGGAACTAGCACCTAGCTTCCAAAAAGAATGATCAGATGAGAATAAAGTTACCTTAATTACGCCTAGCCTTATATTTGGAACATGACAAAAAGTAAAATTACCTGGCCTGTTATTTATTCCACATTTTGTCTATGCTCTTGCAATTCAGAACGGTTATGGACCCCAGTGGATAAGCTCGCAAAGCATCCCCTAGAAATCAAATCGAGGTTAGCCCACTTCAGGTGTTTGCTAAATCAAAGAGGAATTCAGGCAGCTCCACTTGACAGATACATCCAGAATGTCCCACATGATCCAGGCTCTTGCCTTAACCAGTGAAGTTGTATTTAGGAGAATGACTTTCTGCAAAATGGAATCTGCAGCTTGTCTCAAGCATGTAGACTTGTTTCCTTTGTACAGTATGGCACCTTGCAGCCCAGCTCACTCTAGCCGTGATTTTTTTTTAATAGATATGAAATAAATCATAATTATAATAATAAGTATTAATTAATCATAATTATAATAATAAGCATTAATTAATCATAATTATAATAATAAGCATTAATTAATCATAATTATAATAATAAGCATTAATTAATCATAATTATAATAATAAGCATTAATTAATCATAATTATAATAATAAGCATTAATTAATCATAATTATAATAATAAGCATTAATTAATCATAATTATAATAATAAGCATTAATTAATCATAATTATAATAATAAGCATTAATTAATCATAATTATAATAATAAGCATAATTAATAATATATAATAAGCATTAATTAATCATAATTATAATAATAAGCATTAATTAATCATAATTATAATAATAAATATTAATTAATCATAATTATAATAATAGATATGACAACGTGTAAATGAGATGCGCGTGTCAAACACGCCAGGGGGACAAACTTCTTTCCACTAGGACAGTATACACAAACCCAGCATTACATGCAGATATCGATACACCTCTTAAACACGTCAGTGAGACTATCGCGTTTAGTAGAAAAACACCAGTGAGAATATGTATTTTAAACGCGTACCCCACCTACGAGCTGCATTTCTATTATTTAAATTTTGATTAATAGATATTTATTATTAAAATTATGATTTATTTCATACTTTTCAAAAAAATCACAGCCACTCTGGGGCATCTGCCACAGGGACTCAGATTATCTTTACTTCGTACCCAGTTTTTTTTTTTAATCCTTTCCCCCACCTTCCCCTTCTAACAAAAGAAGTAAATGCAGTGCTTCCAGATTTGAGATAAAGCTTAAATTAACCCAAGTTATTATGATGCTTTCACTGAAGTTTAATTCTTGAATTGCTCTCAAAGTTTGTCAGGAAGATTTTCAAATTACTTCTAAATGATTCTCAGGAGATCAGTTCCAACAAACACGTAATTTCCTGAAAGTTTTAAAGTCGGTATAGCAAAGGGAAATCAATCTTAGCTAATAGTGCCATCTACTTTGTACCTTAAAGTACTTATAAAACCACCGAGTACTGTACCAAACAACAACAATCTGGCTCAAAAAATTAGGCTAATAAAATTTGAAATTCCTCAATATATGTAAAACTGCAATTAATATTCTATTACTAGTGGTTTACACAAACAACTTCCTCCCTAAATTGACTGTACCCCTTGATTATATAATCTATCCTCACCTTTGTAAAAATAGTATTTAATAAAGATATCAGCTCCTTACACAGCATTTTATACTAAAAATCTTCTACACTAAAACCAATTGATTGTTAGTGCAGCTCTGATCCCCATCTCTTTCACCGTCACATACCTTCTCAAAATTGAGTAAGCACTCCTCCATACTCGCCACATGCTTCTCCATACCTGTAAACTGTCGTGCCAGATCCAGACCAAGCTTCATCCACTTCCTAGCAATCTCCCCCTGTTTGAGGCGCACTGCCAGGTTGGATCTGTTCCATGCTGACATGGCAAGCCACTTCCCCTCTTCAGCTGGGTATGCCCCTGCTCTCAACCCAACAATAATCTGG
The DNA here is from genome assembly GCA_037127355.1 of Schoenoplectus tabernaemontani. Classification (NCBI taxonomy): domain Eukaryota; kingdom Viridiplantae; phylum Streptophyta; class Magnoliopsida; order Poales; family Cyperaceae; genus Schoenoplectus; species Schoenoplectus tabernaemontani. The sequence continues at coordinate 13,852,062 of CM073750.1, read as the reverse complement.
TATGCTTGTCTGTACACCTCATACGCCACATCATCACTATGTGAAGAGATACTTGCAAGTTTTCTTAGTATAATACTGATTGAATGGTAATCAGGAGTGTGTAAAGAGAGCAGAGAGGTGAGGGAGCATCTGAAAGCAAACTCAGCTGCCTCAAGATTTGGTCTTGGTCCAAGAGAGGCGGTCAGGCCAAGCTGTAGGAGATGGTGTGGTGTGCATGCGCTATTGGATGCAAAGCTCTTTATGAGCTGGGTTTGTTGACTTTGCAAGTCGGCAGGGCTTTTGTTTAGGAGTTGGTATGAGTTGTATGCATGAAGGAAATGGAAGTCAGCATTTATAGATTCGTCAGCAGAAATTGATGATAGCAACTGCATAAACACAAATAATGATGGGTGAGATACCAAAAATTTACAAAATCCTGCTAGGCATCTGCTTGTCCCAACACCATCTATGTACCGGAACTAAAATTGTAAGTTGAAAAGGATGTAGATTCAAAACAAAATGGCATAAAATGAAATTGAAAAATGAACATCCAAGAAGATAACTGCTACTTCAAAAAACAAGATAACTGACTTTTGGAATCATAATAGCCAATGGTAGCATGTGGTTCGAAAATAACCTTCAGGTATGCCAGTTGACAATTTCCATAGAGGGATAAAATATAGAAATTCATTTCAAATTTTGGATTGTTACCTCGCCTGCTTGTTTGAGCATTGCAACACTTTTCTTCACATCTAAGTCTGACAAATGACCCTTGTTTTTCTCCTCTAAACTCAACAAAGCACCTACACTCAAAATCAAGCACTTACAGACCATGGGTTGATTTGCATCTCTAATTGCATCCCCAAAATCTCCAGCAGTACAATAAAACTGTGCAGCCAGATCCAAGAACTCCTTGCACAACTCATGCTTCATCTCTCTTCCTGCTTTAAGCCCAAAGTTCCAGCAATTTCCAGCAAACCAGTTGATTTCTCGTGCCGCACTGGCCCCTTTACCAAAGAAACTCTCTACTCCAATTTCAACCATGCGGGATTGTACCAGTTTTGCATGTTTTAGTATTTCAAATTCACTATTTGGTTCACGAAGCAAAAGGGTGGTCAAACTGCGAACTACTGAGACTTCTGACAAGGGCATTGATTTGCCAGGGGAGTACAGAGACAAAAGGGTTGAGAGAGATGAGATAGCCACGTGTGTAGATTTATTCTGTAGGGACTCGTGAGTGGAGATGGTAAGGAATTCTGGATGGAAGTCGGTGTAGGTCAGCATGGACTGAAGCAGCTTAATTGCTTCCTCCTCTTCTTTCTTTTTAAGATGAATCTTGAACTAATTGTAATCAGTTTTTTGGATTAGTATTGATTTTCCTAAAAGATATCAGGAAGCTACACAATTAAGTGTAGGAATAGTACCTTGAGAAAAGCACATGTTATGCTTGGTTCAAGCTGGACAAAAGAAATTAAACAAAATAACATGGATAAATTCCAAAAAGAAATTTGTAGACACATAGACAACAGCCAACAGTACTTGCATTTCTAAACACAGCAACTACCAAACTGGTGGCGATCAGCAGTCCAGGCAGATTGCCTGACTGTACCAATCCGGTGCAGGATCAACAGTATTAGCATACTTATTTTGCTAATTAAGCCTAATGACCCTCAAGGAAAACAACCAAAGAGGAACTGATAACCACATTGGAGGCTAATTGCATGGAAACTAGTACAGTTGACATTGTATTGTCTGTTTTAGCTTTAGCTTAGTATTTTTCATGCTCATTGCATCCCCTGATTTATAAGAAAGACCCCAATAAAACAAAAACTAGTCCACAGAACATACTGGTCTTGGGCTCTTAGCTCTCTACCAGATCATTACTGTACCAGAAATAGATGACATATCTTAGTTCAAAATGCACCTTGTTGGCCTCATTAATGAATTCTTGAGCTCGATCAAGCTGGGATATTGCAAGATAGCAGAGGGTCAGAACTCTGAAGCAATTTGCTCGCCTTGACCGGTTCTCTTCTTCTCTTGACACATACAGCATTGACCTCTCAAATAACTCGGCACTTGTCTCAAAATTTTGTATTCTGAAATGCTCTGCCCCACTTTAAGATCAAAGGAAAATGATAATAATGAACTTGGGTATTTCAGAAAGCCATGCCTCCAAGATTTCTAGACGCTTCTCAGGACATTTCAGAAAAATCTTTGTATGCGGTACCAGGTCATGTTCCTTCTATTAAACTTTATATGTTATGGCAAGAAAATTACCAGTTTTAAGAAAACAAGACATCTTTTGCCCTTAGCAATCCGAAACAATGTATAAGCCGTCGCAAATATCATTGATGATTAAACCATTGTTTTTCATAGAAACATCTCAACAAATACCTTATCTTCAACTTCATGGCAATATAAAAGACAAGCTGGATTTCTAAAATTAATTCAGCAACAAAAACCAACTCACCAATTCCAAAGGAGAGCATGCATTGCGCCACGTTCTCTCTTGCTCTCATCCTCACTAAATAGCCCCACAATTCTCTCATCAGCTGCTAACTCACATGCAGCTTTAGCCCGTCCTTTCCCACCCCCAACTCCTCCACCATCCAAAACTCTTTTCACCACCCTCACTGCAGCGCCAGCCCCACCAACCCGGCAGTGACCCGCAAGTGCCAACATAACAGCAGGTGCTGCCTCCACACCAGCCTGCTTCAAATACTCCTCAGCTGCTGCCACCACCACCCCTTCAGCTGCCTCTTCATTTTTCACCAATCCCATCAATTCCTTCTCACTCTCAGGTAGATTTCCTATTCCTAACCAACCTTTCATTGCCACATAACCTACACTTGGATGTTCAGTTTCATCTTGCTTCCAACTGTGTCTCAAAACCCGCACACATTTCAAGGCACCTTCAAAATCTCCATGGTGTAATCTCTCAGCTGACAGGAACCGAAGACATCGGGATTTGAGTGATTCCAGTTCAGAGTTTTTGGTGTATTTTCCAGTGGCAGCTATCCCCTTCTCACATATGTCTAAAGCTTCTGATAATAAATCAGAGGCATTAAGGCTTGTGCTAGATCCATCTTTAGACAAGAAATATTTTCCATATGTGATGAACTGTTCAGCATAAGATTTGTATGCATCAGTACGAGCCGACTTCAACACAAGTGGCTTTGATCTGTTTAAAAAGGCAATTGCCAGGGTTTTATCAGAATCTTCCCATGCTATCTTTGACCTTGCAAGGTTCAGATCCAGTAATACTTGTGCCTCTTCCTCATTGCCACTACTGCCATCGACTAAATCAGTGGCCTTCTCGAAGCATTTGGCTGCACGATCCAGCTGTCCGAGCTCATGCCAAATCAGACCGGTTCGGTGAAGGAATGAGGCGATCTTAACAGTAGCAGAGGGGACACTGGTTGGACTCCCAGAGACCAGCAAAATATCAACCGCGCATTGGCGGAGTTCGGCAAGGAAGGTGCTCGGGCGATCCCCCCAGTTGGAGAGGTCGATGCAAGCATTCCAGAGTCGGAAGCTCAGTTTCCAGAGACGCAGCTGGGAAGGATCGGGGAAGGGAGCAAGAGGGGCTAAAAGCGTGAGTTGGCGGCGGAGAGATGCAGCAAGATTAGAGAGAGAAGTCGGAGAGGCAGAGGAGGAAGAAGAGAGAGTTTCAGCGGAGACGATGAGAGATTCAACATCGGAGAGGTGAGAGGACAGAGGATCGCCGGAGCTTCTATTGAGCTCCGGCGATAGCTCAGAGATCTTCATTTGTCAGGATCCTTCTCCCCCTTCTTTTTTTTTCACGAAAGCTTCGTTTGGGGATTTTGTCTTTTTAGCGGGAAATACTCGATCGTCGGACCACTGACTAGAGTTCATGCTTTCCATTATTTCAATACCGCCATACCGAGGTACGAAGGTGGCCCCACCTGTCAGTCGAAAATCTGAGGAAGCGAAACAGGAAACTAGAGTCGATGATTGCCTTTCAAGCGGGCTTTTAGAAGGGCCCGAAGCATTGTTAGAAAATCACTCCTTTTCGGCCTTGCAAAACTAGAAAGGCTTCAGCGCAAATTCAACACTGAAATTCTTGTTGCATTGCATTGTCAACCCATTGATTCTAAGCTTCAATACCTTGTTAAAAGCCACACCCATAATAACAGACTCAATGGAAAATTCTCTGTCTCCGTATGTCTGCTACTCCAACTAGTCTCTTCTCAGTCTCTGGCATCAAATGCACACTATCTCAATGTGCAAGATTATGGTGCCAGGCCGGATGGTACGACTCATTCATCCCAGTCATTTCTTCGGACATGGGATAATGTGTGATTATCCATGTACCAGCGGGGAATTTCCTGATTTCTGGGACCACGTTCTCTGGCCCATGCAAGAATACTGATATCAAGTTCTTAATTGATGGCACTATTGATGCACCGTCCAGGTATGAGAGGATAATGTTTGATACTGTAGAGGGAGCATCAATCAATGGTGGCACTTTCAATGGAAGAGGGGAGGCACTCTGGAATTGCAAGTCAGCTAAACTTGTCAGAATTTTCTCCTTCAAGGAGTCAACTGGTTGCCTCTTTCAGAAAGCAAAAATTACATCTCTATCAAAACAAATGGCGAAGTCGGATATCTCTTCACAAAATCGGCCGATTCTGCAGCAATTCACCGATTTTTCAGTGGAAACTCGCCGGTTCCACAATTTATGTCCGATTCCTCCGAGTTTAGGAAGAAAAATCGCCCAGATGCGTAAATCGGGTAAAAATCGACTCGTCCCTCACCGATTCTGATTCCGATCCAACTCGGGATCAGCCGATTTTCCAATCCATGTCAGCATCTCAAACTCATATCAGGTTTCGGCCCCCATAGGCACTATTGTGCGCTTTAAGACATGGAGAACATACGTTATATTATATGTGTTATGTGGGCATTGTGGAGGGAGCGAAATAACAGAATTTTCAGACAGCAACGGATGCCTTTACAGGTCATCGTAAGACAAATCTGAGAGGAAGAAAGGTTGTGGCGTATTTACTGTCGATAAAAAAGTGAATGTACTGGATAGTATAAGTTCGTGATTTTTGATTTGGCGGATTAAAAATTCAATATTCGATATAATACGGATATAATTCGAAAATAATTCGTTTTATATAATATAAATAAAATATATATTATAATGATAAAATATTAAAAATATATTAAAAATTATAAAATTCCGTATAAAATAATATATAATGTGTTTTTTTGCCGAATAATTCATGAATAAAATATTTTTTTTACCCCCAAAAACGAATTATATATTAAACTGACGAATTATTCATGAAACATTCGGTTATGGATGAAAAATGAATTATTATACTCGATAGGATATGAGGACATGATATGTACTGTAAGGTAAGAAATAAGATTGATTATAGAAAGATTCGAGTGACTAAATGCTTTTAATGTAATGTTAGGAACTGCTAGTGGCGTCATTAAATTCTTTCAAGCTGGCTCATGAGCCAATACATGTACGTTGACTCAATTTGACATTTATATTTAGTATATCTACAAACTATAAATTTGATAAATCTATAAAAAATGTATATGAGTTAGTACAAAATTGATATATCAACAAAGTATATTTTCAATGAAATCTTTACTGCGCTAATTTGAACAGTTATTTTTGTATATAATAATTATATTATTAATAATAAGAGTGATAAAAGTAAAATTTGAAATCTACGAATGGCAGTACGCCACTGGCAAATGCGCCACTGGTAATGTTAGGAACTGATAGTGGCGTCTTTGTATAAAATAGTGTAAACGCGCCACTGCAGTGGCGCGTTTACACTATTTTATACAAAGACGCCACTATCAGTTCCTAACATTACATCAAAAGCATTTAGTCACGCGAATCCAAACCTAGAGTCAATCCCATTTCTTACCTTACCAGTACATATCATGTCCTCATATCCTATCCAGCATAGTAATAAGATTCACGAATAATTTATTTTTCATCCATAGCCGGATGTTTCACGAATAATTCATTAGTTTATTATACATTGCGTTTTTTGGGTCAAAAAATATTTTATTCATGAATTATTCGGCAAAAAAAATACATTATATATTATTTTATATGAAATTTTATAGTTTTTAATATATTTTTAATATTTTATCATTATGATATATATTTTATTTATATTATATGAAACAAACTATTTTCGAATTATTCCCGTATTATACCCGAACGTCAAATTTTTAACCTCACTAAACGTTCCTGAATCACGAACTTATCACTGTACATTCATTTTTACGTGTCCGAGTTGAAGTCCAATACCCGATTTTTACCCGATTAGAATCTTCTCTGTCAATTAAAGTCCAATACCCGGCCCAAATCTTCTCAGACATAAAGCGTGGAACCGGCCGAGTTTCCACTGAAAAATCGATGAATTGCTACAGAATCGGCCGATTTTGTGAAGAGATATCCGACTTCAACATTTATTTTGATAGAGATGTCCTTTATACTTCAAAACACTTGGGCCGGGTATTGGACTTTATTTGACAGAGAAGATTCTAAGGCAGCATGTCTTATATGGTTTTACACCCTGAACTTTTCACGATTTCTTTAATTATTTTAATGTAAATTAATTGTCTTCTTTTTTATGGGGTTTGTCCATGCATGAACAAGAAGGAATCAGATAAATAATATTCATGTTGTTATATAATAATATCTAATTTATCATCATCATTATTAAAACTACCATTACTATTATTATATCTAATATTTCATTACTTCACCGACTATGTACTATTTTTCTGTTTTAAATTGGAAGAGGCTGCAAAGCTGGTGTTTGATTTTTTTGATAATTTATCATTAGAATTTTCAAATTATTATCGATTTCAATTTAAACTAGTTACAAGCATAATCAACAAAATCATTCAGCTGGTAGAGACATTTTTTTACAATTTTTTCCTATATTTTTTAATGAAAATAAGCATTTTTAGAAAAAATCCGAATTTCAATCTGATTCAATCAATTCCGGTTGATTCATCCGATTCCGAGTTCATGCTCAACTTTCCGATTCCGATTTTCAGAACCATGATGCTGTTCAGCAAGATGAGCATGTTAAAGCCCACTCTAGCAGATATTTGATCCCATGCTTATGCCGTGAAGCGACAGATTAGAAAGAGATCTGTTGTGGACTCCACCTTCCTGTTGCCGCATAATACGCACACCGGAGTTATCGTGAAATTTCTTCTGAGCGTTTACGTCCTGAGTATATCCTTTCCTTTAAAAGGAGTAGGAAGAAGATTTTAATGGATGGAGGGACCCTCGCATTCCAGATCACGTCCACGGCAGATGCATGTCAGATGCACTATTTGTCTAATATGATGATACTCGGATATTTTAAATTCCTTAGCGCACGCGTATTGGAAACTTGTTCGATACAAATTCACATTTGATACAGATACACGGCCTATCCAATTTATTTAGTTTGACTAACGGATTTGATCTATGATATTTTATATGATATTTTAGATGTGTTTCTGATACATTTCAAATAGTACAATATAAGCTATATACACTGCCACATGGTTGAGCCACAATTAATCTTTGATCTCGTAACTTCGCTTGAGAAAAAGTCTGTCACACGCATAGTCGCACTGCACCCGATCCTTAGCTACCTTTGGAAATAAAACCTAGATAGAGAGGTAGAGCGCTTCAGCTGGGTATTGTCCTCAAGGAGCTCTGACTTTTTAAGGGTCAAATCTAGCGAGTCTATGAGAAGGCCGAATAAAAGCCGTATTTAATAAGAGTTTTTAGAAGATCAGATTCAAATGACTTGATTTTTAAGGATGAGTTTGGTTTTTATTAAGTCATTCGGACTCTAAGAGCCGGATAAGGATCAATGGTAAGAGTTTGATATATATATTTTTTTACGATTAGGTATTTTTTAATTTTAATTTATATTTCTATAAAATATTAAGTTATATTTTCTATTTTGATATTTTATTTTAATTTTTCTATTTTTTAAAATTTTTAAGTGTAATTAATATATAATATAAAATATTAAAGAAATGGTCAGTGAAGGACCGGGTAAGTGTCAAAAAGGACCGTGTTTGATAAGAGCCAGCTTATAAAGTTTTTTTTTTAAATTGAGTCCGGCTATTGAGAAATCCGACCTTATCATTAGAAATAGTCGGCCAAACTTGTAAGAATCGGATAAGAGACGGATTTTTTGAAGGGCCGATTGGGCCGGATTCAAAACCAAGCTTTTATAGACTATACTTAGCTCCAACCCTTTGCGTTAACCTCTAAGTCAAAATTAACTTTGTGCTATATTAATTTTTCTATTATATACATCATAAATCAAATAGACCCTTTAATTTTATTTTTATTTGTTATTATTTTTATTATATAAATAGAGCCTTTAATTTATTTTTATTTGTCATTATTTTATTTTTATTATTATATATAACCGCATCTAATTTTTAAAAAAAATCGCATCGTATCATATCGCATACGATACCAGACCACATCCGCATCAATAAAGCTTGTGAACAAACTTGGACTGTAGACACGCTTGGCACAGTATGACTGGAGGAGGATTAAAATATGGTTATGCGTTGCTTGCTCAGTCATGATTTCGGAATCGGGATAGGTTAAAATGGCTTTGTATCCAAAATTTGGTTCAAAGCCTCTCCAACTATTGATTTTACATTGAGATTCATACTTTGTATTAGTTTAAAAAATTTCTCTTTTTTTTACGAATCTTAATGCAAAATCAATGAATAAGAGACTTTGAACCAAAATTTGAGTTCAAAGCCCTTTAAACTTACCCGGTTTCCATGATTCCAAATTCAAAGAACATATGCAATGACGTGAAGTGTTCATAAAGCTATGCGCAACTTGCATATATTTATTGTCAACTTACTCGCGTTCTAGACTCGATCAGGACAAAATTGTATTGTGGGGCTGTTATGTTAGGTTTCCTACTTATATTCCTTTAATTTGAAGAGAAGCTAGATTAGTATTTTTAGGAACTGGATTAGGCGTGTGGTGGGCATACTTGGGAAAATGAAAGTTTTCCTTTCTTTTTTTTTTTTTTTTTTTTTTTTTTTTTTTTTTTTGGGGGGGGGGGGTGGGCACACTCAGAAAGTCGGAATTAATGGCATAAACATATTTTTGCAAAAAGTTCTAATTGCCACAGGATTTATGTGATACAATAAGTTTAATTACTTGTAATAAGAAGTCTAATATAATAATTGTAATTATACAAGTTAATTGTACATTTTCAGTTAACAAATTTGAACATTTTTTTAATAATCAGTCATGTGTTTATATTAATTCAAAATTTAACTCTAAATATTTTCTAAAACATAAAGAAATTTATAATTTTTAACGTTAAATTCACTGAATTTTAGTTTACTGTCTTAACTTTATACGACTTGAGTGAAAAAAAAAATCGAAATGTTAGTTTTGATTGAATGATTTTTATACTTGCTTGCGATGTACTTTAGCAAGCTTTAAACTTATACTAACTCTGATATCATAAATCTTAGAAAATGTCTACTATATGTTAATACTTTACAGTGCACCACAAATCAAAGCTTGAACTGACAAAAGAATATAAACAAATCAGGAAGTTCAGTGATCCTAAGAGCACCGTATCGGTGTTGATTGTCAAAATTATTTTTTATGTCACGTCATTAAATTGATAATTCATTTTAAGAGTGAATCTCTGAATAAAATAAAATTATCAAAATGACACTTTTGTAATTAATTTTCTACTCATGCGCTAACGTGACTTGTCAAATTTAGATAATTGCCTAATTTTCTCTAGTCTCTACATTCTAAAATTCAAATGATAATTATCAAATGAGATTTGACAATGGATGTAGATGCTCTAATAATTGATTTTCCAACATTTTTCAATAGGCAGACATCATGTAGTGTCATCTCGCCGATTGGTAGATGAAGTCTCAACGTCTCTGATCTCCACCTCTCAACAATCGTTGTAATCAATGATTTATCGGATTTGATAATCTCTCATGATCATCATCTGATAGAGACCGAGTCTTTTCAGATATTAATCCATCTGCGTGTTGTATGATATCTTAAGATGGTGTGAGTTCAAACACAGCGTATTATATATGGTTGCACAATATGAATCACTAAATAAGAAGTATTGATTTATCAAATTTTATAGAATTAAATAAGAAGTATTCATTTGCCGATACGTAAAGCAGTTGCAAATACTTAAAGTGTATACTAAATAAAACAAAATATTGTAAAATGATAAAATATACTAAAATTAAATAAAATTATTCTAAATTAAGATAATTCATTCAAAGTGTAAACTAAATTATTCTAAAATTAAACAAAATTAAATTATAATTAAAATAACTATAACTAAATTATTTTAAATTAAAACTATAATTAAACTAATTTATTTTAAATTAATACAATAATTAAACTAAATTATAAATAAATTATTCTAAATAAAACTACAATGGAACTAATTTATTCTAAACTAATACAACAATTAAACTAAATTATATCTAAATTATTCTAAAATTAAACAAAAATAAACTATAATTTAACTAATTATAACTAAATTATACTAACTAGTGCTAACACGTTTGTATTTCTTCGAACTCTCTTCTTAAAATTAATATACAAACGGATCAAAAATTATATTTAAAATCTCAAAAATTTTAATTTATTATTTCATTAAATTTTTCATATGAAAACCTTATGGGATGCAAAAATTTGGAGTGTTTTGAGTTTTTAAGTCACTCTTTTGAATTTTTGAAAAAAAAACACAAACATTGAATATTTATTATTAGTTTTAGAGCTATTTTTTCAAAAATTCAAAAGAGCGGCTTTAAAAAACTCAAAACACTCTAAATTTTGGTATCTCATAAGGTTTTAATATGAAAATTTAATGGAAAACTATAAATTAAAAATTTTGAGATTTTAAAATATAATTTTTGATCCGTTTACATATCGGCTGAAATGCAAACGTTTTTACAATAGTCTACCCTCTCTCTCTCTCTTTATATATATATATATATATATATATATATATATATATATATATATATATATATATATATATATATGAATCAACTTAGTCAAATAAATATTTTATATGCAACTATAGCAAATAAAATATAAATTTACAGTAAAATCAAGATTTTAATACATTTATACTGTTAAACATAATTAATGTCTTATTATGTATCATATAGTAGAAGTAATAAGCATGTTTCATTATTTTGATAAAAGACATAAAATCTATTAATTTCTAATTATCAAAATAAATCACTTATAATGCAAGCAAGTGATCTAAAATATGATTCAAATGAATTTGAATAATATAGACAATCAGAAATCAAATAGCACATAACAGAGATATTGGTGAACTAACACAATTTATTTTATATTCTCTCTCTAACTCTCTCCCTCTCCTCTTTCAGTTTGCACTTCTCTTCTCCTTTCCAATTTCTTTCGTTCTTTTCTTTTCCAACTTTGATTTTGATTTATTTTATTTTATTTACATTTGAGACTCTAAAATTATTTCATATTGTAAATTAGTTGAAATTCGAATTGATTTTGATTTTTTTTATTTTATTTACATTTGAGAATCTAAAATTATTTCATATTGTAAATTAGTCGAAATTCGAATTATCTTATTGTGGGTGTTATAAGAACAGGAGAGAGAAATAAAAAAAAAAGAAAGAAGAAAGAGGGGAGTTTCAAACTCGGTTCAAATTAAAATTATAAGTGCATGAACAATATATTTTTGTATCATTTTTTTTTTATTTTAGTTACTAAAAGAAATCTGCAGAATATGGATGTGTGCTGGGAGTTTTATTTTTTCTTCATTCAAAGCTAACTAGTTCATTACAAAAAGCCGAAAACCGAAAATTTGGAAAGATTTTCGGAAAGATTTCGTCCCGAAGAATTGCGTCGCTTCCAGAAAAGTTAATTGGTGCACAATTTTTTAGATAGTGGACAATACATTAACTTGTACGTTTAATATTTGTCCTTTCTTATAACAAAAACATAGCACATATTTAATTCTCAAATATATAACTAACTGATTTTCTATTAAATTCTAAATGGTTTTTTATACAAAAATAAGAATGTCAATTATCCACAAAATTTTAATTAATTAACACACATATTCTTTAATCGTTTAATGATATCATATCCGTTCGTTAGCATCAGTCAGATACATTTTCATTGGAGGTGTATACATATTGGATATTATCTAATCGTACTTAAATTTGAATTTGTATAATGACGGATATAAGTATTCAAATATAAATATTTAGACACGAATAATAGCATATATAAATATTTGGATACAGATATAGATGCAGATACTGATATTTTTTGACGGATATGATTTCCAATTGAAACATGAAACAAATACTTACAAAAATACAAAATAATTATCTAGATTAAGATATTTCTAAAATTTAGATATGCAGATAAAAGATTCATTATATATTTTTTAATTAGTTTTTCAATGTAGATTATAAATCCAATTAAGTATATATCTAATTGGTCATGTACTTTATTTGTATAATTTCATGGTACATTTTTGACTAATAATATAGTGATAGTTAGTTATTAATTTCTTTAATTAATATGATGATAATTAGTGATTAATTTCATAATGATAATTGATTATCAAATCATTAATAATATAATGATGACTAGTATTTTTTTAAAAATATATTTTTTTCTAATTAGCGATTTATTATGAAAAATATTATGTAATTATTTTTTAATTATATTAGTGATATTTAGTTTAATATCTGAAATATATTTGTAGGCATATTCGTATTCATCAATTATCTAATCCTTATTTGTATCTGTTTAATATATAATCTATATTCATATTTGAAAAATTAAAACAGATATAATATGATTTTGACTGCCGCCTCCAAAATACTGCATGAATGTAAATGAAAAAAACAACAGAAGATCCGGTTGAATAATAAAAAATTCAAAAGGTAATTTGTAAAGCAAAATTCAAACATAAGCTTTGGAAAGAAAAAATAATAAAAAAGGAAGGAAAACGAAAGACTCATAAAGACGGTCAACGGAGCTTCTATTTTAGAGACGACGGAGGCACGGAGCAGATGTTCTATCTGAAATCCATCTCTTCTACTCTTCTTAAATTCCCCAAAAGAGCCGACGCACTGGTCCAGTTAATACCAGTCGGATCGGTCTTCCTGTACCCAAAGCTCAACCCCAAATCGTTAGCATCCGAATCACTTTTCCGTTTTTGTACCAGTAACGGTAGACTGATGGAGAATAGCCCGAGAACCGACGAGCAGTACCGAGATCCCAGTTCGAATCCAAGGGTTTCTCAGCTCAGAGAACTGATTGGTTGCGGTAATCACGCCGGTATTCTCTTTCCCTCGCGCGCTTGAACACACCCACGAAAATAAAGTAGAGAAATAAAGGAAAAGATAAAACTGAGTTTCAATTCTCTTTTGGATTTGTTAACAATGTAGTTTGCATATATGTGCGGTTTTTGTACGGTTAAATTTGATTGAATCTGTTTAAGCTTAGAGAGTGGTTTAGTACTTCAAATTTTAATGGTATACGATTTTCAAGAAGAGGACTTCCAAATTGTAAAAAAAAAATGCTAATTCTAAGTTCAAAGCAAACAAGGAAATGACAGTAGGAGCAGAATTTTTGTACTGAACTGGTTAAGATTCCTTATCAGTATATGCCTGTCCATACCATCTGCGACCAAACTCGGAAGCATTGGCTGCAAACTTGTTAAGATTGGTTCAGTAAATGCTGTTGTAGCATCCACAATTAAACTTGGACACACTGGTCCATTGATATCGAGCATCTTTCTCTTTGATTTTGTTTCTTCTCATGCTTTATGTGAATGGAAGCACAAGAAACAAACAAAAAATATATGGGTTAAAACTTAAAACTTGGTTTATATGTAGCTTCCAGGATGAAATGAGAACAGTAGAATACTTTTCTTTTTTTTCAAAAAAAAAATAATATTCTGCTGAGTGAGGTAATATTTTAACTGATTTCTTTTTACTCTGTGAATAGATGCATGGGAGAAATCATGGGGAGAAGAAATTACCCCATGGGACTTGGGGAAGCCCACCCCAATTGTCTTACACTTGCTCCAAACACAATCTCTCCCCAAGGGCCGAGTTTTAGTACCTGGTTGTGGCAGAGTAAGACTTGTTAAAATTCTTTTCATGCTTTATTTTCAAATTAAGGTTTGACAGTTCTTTTTTTTTCGGATTGAATTGAACTATTAAGATTATTTAAACTATTCTTTATATGAACTATATTGTTATGACTCAAGAATCTGGTTGTATGATTCTATTGGATTCACTATTTATGATCTGTGATTCAGGCTAGTGGGTCTATGACCACTAGAGCTGTTAAATATCTATGCCATGGAGTTTCTTTTTATATATTTATCGTTCCAAAAATTCCTTTAATGTGTCCATAGCGATTTTTTGGATTCATTAGAAAGAAAAGGCACGAGAGAATGAGAAGCACAACAGATGTTGAATTTTGGCACTTTATGCAACTAAAGTTTGTGAAGTGAAATATAGATAATTTGAACTCAATGGTGTGTGTCTTTGCATTGGACCATGACATTGTGTATGTATTTATTTCATTTTGAAGAATTGCATATTCTTAGCTTAAAGTATTATATTACTAGGGGTATGATGTGGTAGCATTGGCTGGTCCAGAGCGGTATGTTGTTGGCTTAGATATATCCAGTACTGCCATCAAGAAGGCCAATGAGGTAAGACCTATTAATATAAACTAAAAAATTTGCAGTATAAATTACCCAGCTTTAACTCCGCCTATGCATGCTAGTTTCTGCATAGTCTATCCCAAGTCAGGAAAGGAGGAGGATTGCGATGGGTGTGATGAGCCTTACAATAAAACAATCAATCTTTATGAAAATGAAACCTAATCAACAAAGATATTGTTGTAGTTGTTGTATTTTGAAAGACCAGACATTCAATAGTATTATTTGCTACTTAATTTATACATAATGCAGTTGGTGTTGTCATCTCCAAACAAAGATTATTTATCATTTTTAGCTGAAGATTTCTTCACCTGGAATCCTTCTGAACCATTCGATCTAATATTTGACTATACGTAAGTCAATATAATACACAATTGAGGAGTTAGTAGCAATTCTTAATCAACTCATTTTTTTTTGATATTTTCCTCCCCATCACTTTTGCTAATCAATTTAGATTGTGAGACATATTTAGTTAGATTTCATGTAAATTATTAAATTCTTTTGGGATTTATTAGATATAATCAATATTCAGATTTTCCAAATTTCAAAAAATTCAGATCTTATATTATAGTTTATCCTCCTTTTAAAAAAAAGTATTAGGACCTACTGCACTCTCAAAGGGATGCTCATTAAGGAAGCAAATAAAGGGTTTCCGTTCTTTCAAAATGAAAACACATTTGCATTGAGAAATGCTGGAGAAATTTATTCCTTGGAATTTATTAATAACTCCAATCTAGTTGGAATATTGAAAAACCTTATTATGAAATGTTTTGAAGGAGCACTTCTAAACAAAATTGTATACAAATAGCTTTGGAGTCGGTGTCAAAATGAACTTCTGTGAAATGATTCATCTTTATGTTATAAAGAAAAATATTTATTGGATGTGATATTTCCAGCACTAATCCTGCTTGCTTTGCATTTTTTTTTAATAAATGCAGCTTCTTCTGTGCACTTGAACCAGCTTTGAGATCAGCCTGGGCAAAGAAAATCAGTGAAATTTTGGGACCAGAAGGAGAGCTTATAACACTTATCTATGTGGTAATTTATGAATTTTTTTTTTGGGTACTTTAAAATCTAGTTGCCCCTTGCAAAAGAATGGAGGAAAGCAAGTGTGAAGCACCTAAAAGTTTAGATATATTCATTCTTTCATGGTTTTAATCTATTTTTACCTACCAAATACCATCCCTTCACTTTCCTTGAGTATATTGGGTTTGTGGGGGTTGGGTAAGGGGGATTGCTTTAAAGCCATGTTAATCTGATACTTCATATATGGATAAATATCCATTGTATACGTGATGTATCGGATTATTTTATTTAGTTTGGCCAATGAATTCGGTTTTCAACACTTTTGGATACTTCTATGGTTTAATCAAAAAGTTTATTTTATGGTTCCTTTAACAAGATGACAGTGTTCTTTTCTGTTTCATTTCAGATAACTGGCCAGAAGGACGGCCCACCTTTTAATAATGATGTGTCAGAGTATGTGAAGTTTACTTTATAGTGGTTATGTCTTATAATTATATAACACCAACAACGGTTACAATCAGTTATCGTCTTATTTCTACCATTCACCAGTTAAGCTGGCGTTCTACCAGGTTATCCATTTCGTGTTACTATGTTGCATCTTTGTAGTAACTTTGTTGTTTATTTAAAATATTTTTTTTTTGGTAACTTGGTTCTTCTTACAAGCCAGTTGGTTTGATAACCTTATCTTCACATAAATAGAGGTAGGTAGTTGAGAAATTTATTGATTCATATACAGCTATGAGGAGGTGCTATATCCCCTGGGTTTCAAGCCAATTTCTACTATAGATAACAAACTAGCTGTTAAACCTCGCGAGGTACATCCACGCTCTCTGCCAAGAAATTCTAGTTATTCCTTTCCTATAGAATTCTGGGTTGGTTGATATGTTTTTCTTTTCTTGTCATGTGTCTGTTACTTCTGTATCGTTTTTTTCAGGGAAGAGAGAAGCTTGTAAGATGGAAGAGAAGTGAAAGTCAATCAAACCTCTGATGCAAACATATGAAACATATTTTCAGGGGTGGAGACAATTGGAATTATATTTGGTGTTTTTGTTGAATTTTGGAGACGTCTAAATTCCTATATGTAAAATTTGAACTACGTGTAATATAATTAAATATGAGTGGGGATTGGTTGATAGTGGGTTATATTGACAACAATGAAAATGGACTTCTAAATAAATAAAAAATATCTTAAAAACAAAAAAGAAATTTATAGATGTGTTCTTTTATTTATGAATTGATGGTAATTTAAATTTTATATAATTTTATTATCATTTGATATTTCATCAAAATCGTTAAATTAAAGTTGTTGCAAATTGTATAAAATGTTGATGGTTTTTAATGAAGTATCAAACAAGGAAATTGTATGAAATTTAATCTATAAGTATAAGAGCACATCTATGTTTTTTTTTTCATTATTTTTTTTTATATTTATTTAGAAGTTCATTTTC
Organism: Schoenoplectus tabernaemontani; assembly: GCA_037127355.1. Taxonomy (NCBI): domain Eukaryota; kingdom Viridiplantae; phylum Streptophyta; class Magnoliopsida; order Poales; family Cyperaceae; genus Schoenoplectus; species Schoenoplectus tabernaemontani. The sequence goes on along the minus strand of CM073750.1, from coordinate 13,834,805 downwards.
ATGGTTGTCAAAATAATTTATTGTTACATTAAGTTTATCAAATATCATCATTAGATATTACCTTAAGTAATATCAGGATATGTCAAATAATTATGATTAACAAGGTATAACTAAAGTTAAAGTTATAATTGTTGACGGATTGATTATAATTAATTTAAATATTATAGGTGTTAAGTTTGAACTAATATATAGTTAAGAATGTTGTGGATTCAACATGAAGTGGTTATAATTTTCTTAGATTTATTCGGAATCATTTGGAGTGAGAACGTGATGAAAATATGTGTTGTAAATATCTAGTCATGTTCAACTGCAATTGACTATTATGTACTTTGAATTTGGAAAATCTCAAAATAACAACATTGTAGATCTTTTTCTTTTATTTTTCAACACATTTTGAATCAGCTAATTCAGACATCATATGAAAAAGTTATGTCTAAAACAGTTAGCGGTACATAACAAATTAATTATAGGATATTTTGATTGCTATTTTGACATTTTCGTTTTCCAATTTAGCTTCAAACTTGTAGAAAAGGGTGACTCACCTATAGACGACTTAAGAAATGTGTGACATATTTTTTGCTATTTTTGGCACACAAACACACACAAAAAATGCTATTTTGAGCATTATACACCTGTATTTAAGGGCTGAGTTTTCAAAACTTGTATATCATAATGTGCATTCATTTTTCACGCTATACACCATAATATCTTGCTAATTTAAGATAGACACTCTTCATGTCTATTTGTAAGTTGAAAGAAAAGAAAGAAGATCTATAAGTTCCTTGAATAGACTCGAGAGCCGCTCAATTTGAAGAGTTGTGAGAAGGCAATCAAGATAAGGAATGCCGACAATGACTAAGAGTCTATCTAGTGATATCACTTGAAAGGTGAAGAAGAGGCACAATGATGGACAATAAGTTTCCTCTGCCTTATTATTTAAATTATTGCATATAAGTAGAATTTAGTTAAGAGTTTAAGTAATTATGAAAACTCATAAATTTAAATCAATAAGCGGTATTAGAGCAATATATGTAAGAATAAATATAGTGATTTGCTTATTATATGGTCTAGGGATTTATGAAATTAATGAACTGCTTCTCAATTATTTTAAGAATTATCCTAAAGGTTTTATATTTTTTTATTTCTATATTAATATTTGAATTGATTAGGAGTTTATTAAAAAACGCTATTATGCTAATCTGCAAGTTTCAGATTTGATAAGTTATTTAGGAATATATTATCACTCTAGATCAAAAGTTATATTACATCATATTAATTACACTTAATTGTACTTAAGGCTTTTAATTAAGGTCTCAAAATATATAATCTGAAATTGTGTTGATTATGTGATAATTATTTGCAGATAGATCTTTTTTTATAAAATATTAATATAAATTTATTGTATAAAAGGAAAATTATAAGTACCTCAGATGGATATGTGTATAAACTGGAAAATTTGATGTTTACTGAAATTATACAGATTTGTTTTAGTAAATAAAAGAAATAAATCAATGAAACTAGTAAAAATTGCTCTGATTTTAGTCCAACTAGCCTGGACTGAGTTTCAAACTCAGTTTTAGATGCCGGGACCGAATTTGAAACTCGATCCCATATATTTTTTTTTTACGTTTGTGTATTATATTAAAAATAAAGTACAACAGTTAGTAGATTGATCTAAAATATTATAATAAAAATTAAAATAAAGGTTTACATAGTCAAATATAAACATGATTAATACATTATTCTAAAATAATATCAAACAAATTAAAATATTATAATAATAATTAAAATTTAATTGTTCTGGAAAATATAACGATAAAAAATATAAATAGACTTGTAATCTAAATCATGCTCTGCTGGAACGAGCTCGACCTTGATTTAGCAACCTGTTAATACGACCCTCCATTTCATCCATAACCATTGGAATGCGTATATTCCTTCTCATTTCTTTGTTGATTTTTATTGGATCTGGCCTAATGATCGGACCATTGTACATTGGTCAATCTCGTCTATTGCCATAACTACGCCAATGATCAGACCATGTGTTAATGTAATAATGAATGGTATAATATGGACTAACGTACTGAGTATAATCCAGCCTTCTGAATGAACAAACAACAAGCAAGTGGTCGCATGGGATGCTGGTCAATTACGGTTTCTGACACTAATAATTACCAATTCCTGTCATCGCTAATTCAACCTCATATTTTATTTCACCCCTTTATCCCTATTATTTCAAATAAAAATTATAAATTAATACTTAAAATTTGAAATTAAATAAAAATAATAATATAAGTATAGAATATTACTGTCTCGATAAGTCCATTTCTGTTGTAAACATCATAGTTGTTGATACCCCAATCCAGTGGTACAACATCATAAGTTCTCCCTTATCACCGTGATATTTTATCAGTTCGGTGACCTTATGGAAGAATATCAGACCTTGGGCTTCCCAAGCCGCTGTGACTTCTTGACGTTTATAGAACCACTCAACACATTTGTGCCACGTGTTCTCGACGATAGCACATACCGAAAGTTATCTGACGATCCCAAACACGTTGTTCTGTGATTCTGAACCGTTGCTTGTCATTATTCCCCGCCGATTGAGATCGCCGTCTAGATGTTGTACCCATCTTTATTGATGCAATGCAGTCACTTGCTCTGGAGTTAACTCCTCGTAATGAAATTCCTCGGGTAACACTTCCTCAGCTGCGACGGGTTGGTTATTGCGGTTTCTGTTATTTCGTGTCCTTCTTTTGGACACTTGTTCCGTTGGGAGATTTCTTTGCACGATTCCTACTTTTCTAACGAATTTATAGGATGCCGGTCTAATATTGTTAAATTTTTTCATATATTTTTCGCACCTCCATAGTTTCTTATGTCTTACAATTTATTTGAAAATAGTTTTTATTCTTTTCATATGACAGACCTTATACACATTTTGTGCAATGTGTTGAGTGTAATAATAGTGAATAGCCTCGCCTACTGATTCCTGCCATCCAAAATCCGGTCTCTCAAATATTGCCCTTATACCTAGATGTTGATATGAGATAACGATAATTTTACCAGGACCGACAACCTCTTTACGCACTCACTACATAAACCAACCCCAATTTGTCACACTTTCCTCACTTGCTACGACAGCAAATGCAACTGATAATAGTTGTTGCTCCGCATCATAATCATATGTCATAAATAGTTTACCGCATATCGACCTAATAAAAATCCAGTATCGATAGTTAAGACTGACCGTAAATAAGACCATGCTGCAATACATGGACCAAATGCCCATGCAACACGATAAAAAATTTCAACATCAAACTTTATTGAGGGCGATGTCTCTATGATATATTTTGTGTCATATGTGAAACTTTGTATGGCTGCTAACATAGATGGAAAAATATCGTATGATCTCTCCTAACTATCAAAGAGGTCTACAATTGTCAGTTATCTTCCTCTCCATAATTTATTATAACTCGGTTGTATTGTGGAGAACTTTTATTTTACCAATCCCTTTGCTTCTTTAACTGTCATTTCTAAGTTCTCTCTCAATCGATTCTTAATAATATATGTTATCATTCTAAAAGTCAACTGATTATGGTCCGCCCTAGTAGCACTGCCAAAATAAGAGTGCTCGAACGGATTTATTCTGATCTCCCAAATACCCATTATATTGGGTGTGGCATACATCCTATTGGGTTTTGGAATGCACAAATCCCGTTAATGCTCAAGCTGCGAAAAGACCGTAGAACAAAAATTTTACTTCTACTTAAGTTAGGGATTAAAGTATGTCGGATGATTACCGAGAGATACACACATTTAATCATTTACAAAAGACAGTGAAATATTATTTTTTACTTCTAACTTAAGCTTAGGGTTAAGTGGTATGTCGAATGATTACCGAGAGATACACACCTCTTTAAACCTTTATTGATCTACTCCATGATTGATTTCTACAACATTAATCTACTTAACAATTAAATAGATTAATATAAGATGTTATACCTCGCTTCCAAATTTCAATTGGAATGAAAATCGGCTTGTCTCGGAGCACCAAACGTCTGATGCCTCTATAGGTTATCCACTAGGATTGATCAGAGAGCGACTTATTTTTTTTGCTAGAAATTCCGTAAACAACGGTTTCTTGCAAAAACACTATTCATCGAGAAAAAGATGAAATAGTACTATTCACGACTCACAGTTATTCTCTTTCACAAATGTGCAGAAATATCACAACTTTTGTAAAAACACTATTCATCGATCCCGTGAATTATGAAACAACCGTATACCGAGAGAGAGAAAGTGAACTGATTTGGTGTGTCTTTATCTCTCACCCCACCCATCTATTTATAGAAAATGTGGGATTGCTAAATTACCAAACTACCCTCATGAATAGTATGGAGGTTCCAAAGTGAAAAGACCAAAATACCCTTAAAGTTCATCCAATTTACCAAAATGTCATTGGGCTTTTGGCCAAATTACCGAAATACCCTTGGGCTTTTGGCCAAATTACCAAAATACCCTTTTGAGGTCGGCATGGGCTTTTCATGGGCCTTTTGGGCTTTTCTGATTTTGGGTTTTTAATTATTAATTAAGTCTTTAATTATAAATGGGCTTTTAACCCAAAATTTAAATCCATAATTAACATTTAAAATCCAAATCATATATATATATAATTGTCATGTACAATTATATTTTTATCGGTTGTTGTTTCGGTAAATTTATACGACGTGTCCAACACGTTATAAATTCAATCTGGTTTTTACTTCTTGTCATCTCTATGACAAATATAATTTAATTATATCATATATAATTAATTATAACCATCTTATTATTAATTATAAATAATTTATAATTAATCAATAAGATTCTCCGATTAACTCCTATACGGTGTGACCCGACAGGATCCGTGTTATGTTGGTAAATAGAGTTAAAACCGTTTTAACTTCTATAATCATAGGAGACATCTGGCAGAATGCACTATGACCATCAAATTACACAGATGATGCTGTACTATACAATATCATGATCCAGTAAACTATTTACTTGTGTTTAATTCTTTTGTCTCATAGCTATCAGATCACTTTCAAGGTAGCTATGTGTCATCCTTACAAATTTAATCTTTTTTTGATCTTGAGTAAATTATCAAATATAATTACTCTTGTAATTATACTGCTAGCAGATAATCTTACTCTATCAAGGGGCCCACTGATGCTATAACTCATATAGAAATATGAGGGACAATAGTACTTTTGGCAAACCATCTGTTCCTCCGCATAAGTTATGTATACCGAACAATTATCTTTATAGCCACTTTTTACGGATAACGTTTGATAGAAATAACAAACATACATATCTTATGTAGGAAAGATGAATACCTCATACTTTAGAATTTAACACTGAACGAAAATATTAATGACACAAACACAGTTCCATTTAATGTTTCATTCGGGGTCAGTCAAATACGATGTTCCTAGAACATCTATCTATGTGATTAAAATGACAATTCTTTGTCCATGGTCTATAAAACTTGACCATCATTTAATCCACATACTAACCTGATAGCGGTTAATTAGTGTTCCTGCTAATTACCTCGGTTAGTGACTTTTAAGAGTATATTCTATATTATGAAGTTTCATAATTCCAATCATGAACTCGGAATGATTCATAAATTCAATAATACTCAAGGAGATAAAATATCATTTAAATATCTAATTTATGAACAAAGCTTTATATAACAAATTTATCGTATTATTGACTTCAAGATTATTACAAATTAACACATTCTTCATGGACAGTTATAATCTTTATATTTGATCACTAACTTTGATTTGCTGCTATTTGTTCCTCTAATTTTATATTCCGTTGAACATAAAAATCAACGATTTTCACTTTCAACTCTAATTTTATACTAAACTGCTGACCGACACCAAATTATTCATCAATTCTAGGTGGTTTGCGAAAATAAGGCTCGTCTGCATACGACATAGGCGTATTATCAATAAATTATACACACATGTGCTTCATACCCCAATTAATAAAAGGAATAGATATTTTCCACTCTTTAATTATTTCTTCGACATTTATCGCATCCTCAATTTTATCCATATTTATATCTGTTTCATCATGAATGTCATCATCCTCAACATCCAGTTGCCACTCTTCCTCTTCGTCATCCTCATCCACATCTACATCCACATTTTGTACCAGAGCACGGGATGATCGCTGCTCCCGAGCTCGGGAGTGAGTTCTTTCCTCAGCCATGACTGGATTACTACTTCCAGAAATACTAGTCGGATCATAGTTGTCAGATCTAAATATTAGTTCAGATTCAACTACTAGCTCCAATATTTTATACTAGGGTAATTAGTACAGAGCTGTTGTTTTAATCATTCCCCAAATTTCATCAAAAATAATCCAAAATAAGCTATAAAAAAATCACCCGAACCTGCTGGTGCAGTGTTGATCCGTGCACTAATGCTGATGTTGAATTGGCTAGGGAGTAGCTCCAAATCAGTATGAATCTGTCTCTTCAAGTCACTAGTTATTATTTTCTCTTATACGGAAAAAATATAGTATATTATTTTCTCATGACAATCTGGTACAATTTTAAAAAAATAGCATCATATTTTAAAAATGAATAAAAGATTTATTTTTAATTTACTTTTTGTCCATGAGGGATTACGATTAAGTTGGCATATATACCATTTTTAGGCTATATATGGGACATATGAGAAATAACTTTCTACCCGATGCTGAAAATTTTATGTCTAATATTGTTTAAAATTCAAAAATCAAAGTGGTAATGGTCAGTCATAACAAAGATTGGAGACCAGATTCCATTTTATTCTATGTTCACTGCAATTTTCATATTTTGAGTTTTTTATAATTAAATGTTTACCTTGATTATTTGTTTGTAATTTTATAAATTTGATTTTCTCTAAATAAATAATTATCTTGATGACTATTTCTTATCATATATGAAGTATAAATAGAAAAATGATGAATATGAAAAGCGTGTTGATGTAGTAAAAACTACTATGTAGCATATTAATATGTGTGCATATATTATTTTTTTGAAATTGAATTATAAAATTATATGGCTACATTAGTTATATGAACATAAAATAATTTTGAGATCATTTCTAGGAGTTTAGTGAATAATTATTGACATGGTTGAGAGTAAAGAGAAAGAAGGGAAAGGAGAATGAGAGAATGCATATGTGGGATCCATAAAGGTATTTTGTTATTAAATTCGAAAGAGGGGTATTTTGTTTGATGATTTTAGACGAAAGGACATTTTATAAATTGTCCTACAAAATAGTGAAATTGTATTGATCGCTATGCTTTATTCCTCAACTGCATTCGGTTATAAATCATTTGTCACAAAAGATGCATAACCACAAACAATTAATTCAAATTGAAGGTTATCTGAGCTCATGTTGCTAAGGATGCAAAACACCGGTATCAGTTGGCAAGTAATTTCATCAATTCGGCGTTCACCGCTTTTTTTTTTTACAACATGAAATCTTACTATCTTAAAAAGCATCTAACAACTGGATTAATCCAGTTGTTTTGTTCAGAATGTTTTGGATTTCTTAAGACGTGAAATTACTAATTTGCCCTTTACATTATACTAATTTGCGCTGCGTTAGTTTTCTCCTCTCCAGTGCGGAGTCGTCGCTAAACCTTTCGCCCTCTTTCTCCCTTTCGCACTCGCTCGAAAAAATCACCGTTCCTCTCACTCTCCGCCCGAATAACCAACTCTTCGGTTACTCTCTTTCTCCCTCTCTCGCACTCGCCGCCAGAACCAGAGTGATTCTCCTTCAATCGATCGCCTCGCCTCACCTCGCCTCGCCTCTCTCCGTCTCCTCCAATTCGAACGGTTAGTCCTGGGTTTTAATTTGCTTTTTGCTTCTGTTTGATTGTGTGTGCAAATGAATGGACGAGGCTAGGGTTTACAAACTCGATGATCTTTGTTTTTCTTTTCTTTATTTTGCAATTTTGTTCTCATGTCCGATATCGATCTGAGGGGTTTAAGTGTCAGGCTTTGCATGATTAACTTTTTTTTTTCTTTTTTTATATATTGAAGTTTGAAATATATCACATAAAATTGATATCCATGGGTATTAAGAGAAATTGATACTGCAAACTTGATACTGCAAAATTTTTGCTTCAGGCATTTTCCTTTATCTGTCAAGTTCAAAATTTTATCCAAATCGATTCCAAATGAAAATCATTTAAAAACAAAAAATGAATTAATTCCAGGAAATATCTTTTTGGTTAAGGCGTCTTCTATAGAATCCCAGTAATTGATTTTTGTTAGCTAATCAAGGGAAATCAATCTTCTTTTTCTTCTTTTTTTTAAGAGTTGCTTCCTTTATCCATTGGCATTGAATGGTGTCCAGTAAGGCACACCATCAAATTCTCAAATGGGTTCAAAGTTAGCTTCTTCGGAAAGCGATGTTGAATTTCAACTTAGTCGGTAGCCTGTATCATGAGGCATCAGTGCTTTTGGTGTGAAAGTGATCATCTGATCATGATAAGTAAAATAAAATCACCATCCATTATTTATTACATATCCTAAGCCTCCTTTTATTTTATGATTTCATTTTATTTAAAGTTCTATCAATACAGAAGACCGCATTTACAATGTACACAGAAGTACATGAAATAGTTTCTCAGAAAATTCACCCAACAAGGAAGTGTTATCAGACTTCATATTTGATTGATTTGGTGCCACAGTAGCTGTTATTTCTCCATCTCAATTCAGTTTCACAAGTTGCTTATTTTTTTTAGGGTACACAAGTTGCTTATTAATATTGCATAAAGTATAAAGTATGATGGAGTTCACAAATATTAATAGAACAAAAAATAAATGAGTGGGATCACTTGATAATGGGTTATTTTGACATTGAACTCCTAAATAGATATTAAGAAAAAAAAAATAGTCTTTGATCTAGATCAAGTTGTTTTCAGAATAGATCTTCGATCCAATTCCTTATGCTAGATTACAAAAGCAGTATTTTGAATGATTAGATAAACCAATACTTATTTTCTTGATGTCAACATTGTCAGAAGTATCGATACCTTTGTTCTTGAGTGCCTCTGAATGAATAAAGGGTATGATCCACTCCAACAAAAGCCTGTGTGAAAAAGAAAAGAAACAATACATTATTAAAAACCTGTAAAAATAATAACAAATCATGCTCCCAATGTCCATTTGGTCTACTGTTATATACCAACTGTACTATCAGTTTTACAATTTTAATTAGCAATTTGACAAACTAATTGAATGTGACAACTCTATTTTATTTCTCCTAATATCCATTTGTGTAATTTTTAATAAGCTACACTCAAATAATTATAATGGGTTTAACATGTTTGTAACTAACATCAAATTGTAAACCAGGAATAAATCAAATAAAGACAAAATTGCCCTTCCATCATAACAGGATTATAAATTGTGATACTTGATATCTTCTACTTGATTTTTTTTACTTAGCCTCATATGCAGCACTTGTAGGCAGATGTCAAGAGCAACGAATAATATGGATGTTGATGAAGCAGATGTGCAACACATAAGTTCTCCTATAGCGTACCATGCTGATCTGGTGGACCCAGCTTACGAGTCTGAAGCAACACTGGTGTATGATATTGCAAAGGAGGATGCTACCGAGGTTGGTGCTATTGTGAAGAGTACCAGGACTAGGTCCGGGGGGCGCATCCAGGTGTCTTCTTTTTTTTATTCTGCTGTTAATTCTAAATGTTATGTTAATAATGAAGGTCTAGAAATAAATTGTTAATAGATATAGCAGAAATAACATTAAAGCTTTGTCCAAAAAAAGCTAAAATGATTGATTATCTCTCTATCTTAAAAAGCACCGAACGAATGGATCATCCATTTGTTTTGGATTTTTTAAGATGTGAATTTATAATTTTACCCTTTAAAATGTATTTTTAACATTAATATTGGATGATTTTACTCTCCAGTTGTTTCTATTTTATCGTTGAAAAATCTCTGATATTTCAAACTCCTGTCCACTCATCTCACGCCTTCTCCCCATCGAATCTTTTATTCCTCTCGAAATAACCACTCGCCATACTGTCCCGCTCTCCGTCTCTCGCTTACGAGGCCGACGCAAACCGATGTGCCTCTCTCCTTCTTCACTCCCAAACCCTCTCTTTCTTGGTCTCTCTTAGAGAAATCCTTTCTCTGCCTTTCGGTCCTTTCTCCTCCGCGTTAAAAACATTTGAGGTGGGTTAACAGGTCCTCCGACTCCTTTCATTGGAACACTGGTTCGGTTGTGCAGTAAGTGTCGCTTGGCTATCATGAGTTTACCGATGACTTAAACCATGTATGTTTGTACAGTGGGCCATTGGTTTCACGGATGCTAGCTTGACTCTCATTTCTGTTCGGAGAGTTTAATTTCAATTTCCATTATTTCTTTTACCAATTTGGATGGTTCCTTCATTTCATTAATCTTATCAAAATTTCATATCTTTGGTGTTGGTTCCTGTACAAGCATCATGGTGAAGAGGCTTTTCATTCGACTGTTTGTAGTGAAGAACTAATTCATAATTTTCAATACATGCCGTTCTGTTCTTGCCCCTCTGCCTTCCTATCAGCCCGCCAGATTTCAGCAACAAAAGTGAACTGGTCTCTCTCAATCAGGAAAATATTGATTCATATGAGATCTTTGCTCTCTCCATTACTCTGGATAAATTATTCGTTTATGTCAATTTCAATCAAATAAAGGGGCAATTGACTAAATTAAATTAACCAAATCTTTAATTGAGGCATTCAACTGGTAGGTAAATATTTACTGTTATTTTCTGCAGGATTGATAAAAAAATACTGTTGTTTTCTGTAGGATTGACACAAGTGGGGTGATTATGAGAGTCACAGAGCTATTCAAAGGGAATCATGACCTAATCCTTGGCTTCGACAATTTCTTGCCAGAGGGATATGAAATCAAGTTTGATGAGGCCATTAATTTTTAACAAAATTAAAAACAATTATTCATTCCTTGGAGCTTCTTAGAATAGGGGGAAAAATCAAATGTTAGTGATCTTTTTTGTTCTTATTTTTGTAATCTGAGAGGACTTTTTCTGTTGTGCAGAATCGTTTTCAGCAAGAGGAACATGTATACAAATCTTTTCTTGACATCCTTAACAGGTATCGCAAGGAGAACAAGACTGTGCAAGATGTCTATACATATGCAGACTTGGTATTTTCATCTTTCACCGGCACTAAGTTTTAATATTGCAAATTGCAATTTGGAATCTGTAATAGCCTATCAGATAAATATCAAAATTTGAAAAAGTAATCATAAGAGGTGCTTTTGACAGCTTGATTTTAAATATTTTTAACAGAAATTATATGTCCACTTAATTTTGAAAGCATCCTAACTATAACTATTTTCACAGCAAAATATTCAAATTTCAACCTTGGTTATAATTTGTTGTGCCATTTTATATAAAATGACTATTACAATTCTAGAAACCTATATTACTATAGATAATTGTGTAATATGTTAGACCATATTGTATTTTGCACCTCTTTGGTAATTCGTATAATTGAATTATGCATCTTTGTTGTTCATAGGTACTATCAGTGGCGATAAATTCAAGCATATCCTAATAAAAAGCTAGCTGAGTTATTTCATAAATCAAGACCTGATAACAATGATGCAAATCATAGTCCTCCATATTTTTTAAATGTCTTGTATTAATATTTTTCTTGTAGGAGATCCAAGATGTATTAGATTCAATACCTGAAGTAAGATGGTTAATTGGTATAGTATAAAAATGATAACGGGTTTATTGGTGGTATGGATTCTGAAAATAATGGATGTAATCCTAAGATAAATGGTAATGAGATTGCTTTTGGAGAAAATAGTAATAAGATTGTTGTTGATGAACTGATTCGAACATATGGCAAATCAATATTTACTATACTTTCTTTTGGCTCTGTTTATTTTGCTCATCTTTTCAGTTAAATTGCATGAATTATTAATAACACTGTCAGTCAAAGTGATTTTGAAATTTTAATATATGAATCCGCACGTAAGAGCGGGTATCTTTACTAGTATAAATGAATGGACCGTCATAAATTACAAATTGCGTCATATTGAAATGCACATGGAAAGGAGAACTACTATTATAACAATTGATAAATTATTTCTTACTGATATCCTGCCAAATGCCTGAATGAAAGAAAATTAAAAATTGGAATTATATACATGTGGGTCTTAACCCTGTGTGATGATCCACATCGTAGGTATGAATGGGTAAATTATAAAACAACAGTAACAATGTCTTTAATCTCAAATAAATTGAGATAGATTAGAAATAAAATTCAATTCAAAATCATGGAGATCATATATCTCAAAGAAAAAAAAACAATGATAATAATAGTGATAATGATAATGCTAGCAATGATGATGATAATAATGATTTTGATGATGATGACAATAATAATAATAATAATTATTATTATAATTATAATATGTTAATAATAATAATAATATGATAATAATACTACAACTAATAATAATAACGGATAAATTAGAAAAGATTTTTCTTAAAAAAATCTTTGTACGAATCCGTGAATTAGTCGTTTACAACTGCGCTGGTAAAATATTCCTCCAAAGGACCTGAAGTGACACGGAGATTTTGGATAAAATGGAGGCTTCTCTCGTTATAGTTCGGATAGAACATGTAGAACCTGTTGCCAACTTGCCATCACCACCACTTACTACCACTGTTCCAGTGCTCCAACCTCCAAGATTCCTCTCCTCCTCTGTGAAATCAAAGAAGAAAAACTACATACAAGCTGCGATTACGCCATCATGGTTCTCATCCAAGACCACCGTTTCATCCCCAAATCAACTCTTTTTCTCAGTTCCCATTTTCAGTCTCCTTTCATAATTACCTCATCTCTACCCCAAATCAAATCTAAGCGTTTCCCAAATTCAACCAAAGGGCATCTCTCTGCTCGAAATATCCTTTCTTACTTCATACCCATAAACGCAACTTCGCAAGAGACACTTCCTTCAACTCCGAATTCACAAGCTTTTCATGAAAATTTACAAACTCACATTGGATTTTTGCTCTCAATTGGTCTTCTCTCTTTCGCTCCCCCATCAATCGCTGATGAGATAACACAATCTTCTTCAGATAAGATAAATGTTGAAGTGGTCATAAATGCCATCGCTGATTTCTTGAAGGCAAACCCTTTTTTTGTATCTGGCGTAACTTTCATCTACTTATTTGTTATTCCATTAACGCAAGCTTATTTCCGAAAATACAAGGCTATCAGTGCAATTGATGCTTATACCAAGCTTAGAGATGCACCCGAAACTCAATTGTTGGATATTAGAAAAGATAAGAGTGTGACATTTATGGCTTCTCCCAATTTAAAGTTTTTGAAAAAGAATGCGGTCTGGATTGAATTTGAACAAGGGAAAGAGGACAGCTTTTTGCAGAAAGTTTTGGGGAGTTTTGGTGAACCGGCGAATACAGTGCTTTGCATTTTAGACAAGTGAGCTTTTAATTTTGGTGCAGCCTCTTTATGTCTTTATATCCTCTTGTTCATGTCCAAAAAGAAACTGCACTTTGGGTTAAAACAATATTAAGATACCTAAACCTATCTAAAGTGGTACAAATACACGTTGCCTCTTACTGTTATAGCATGAACAATTCTTAGCTCTTGTTCACTTGATTGTCTCAGTTATGCTTGATTGAGACTATATTAATGAATTTTTGTTCATATAATATAATCTGCCTATACCAGTATGGGTACCAACTTATCTAACCTGCTGAAATGTGCCAAATTTTATTAAACTTAATCGTGTTATATTGTCCATGGTAGTTTTGATGGAGAATCATTAAAAGTAGCAGAGCTATTATACAAAAACGGTTTCAAGGAGGCTTATGCTATTAAAGGTGGCGTTCGAGGCAAGGATGGTTGGCTGGTTGGTCTTTTTATTTCTCTCCCTTTCCTTTTGTCACACATAAATTTTAAGCTTTTTGAAGGTCAACATTCTAATTTTGGATAACATATTTTAATTCTGTTCATAATATGGTAGCATTCATTCTGGTACCAGTATGATATTAATCAATTATTAATATACCAGTACTATGTCATCCAGTGCTGTATCAAAGTCCTTAGTGAACTTCTGGAATCCTAGTGCAATAACAATCTCTCACAGACCAAAAATGTAAATTTGTAGGCAACTCAAGAGAAGTGTTTTCCCCCATCAGTTCACATGTTCCGAAGAAAAAAGAAGCAACCCCAGATTAATGGGAGTGCAACAAGTGATGATGTCAGCAAAACAAATGATGGCCTTACCCTTGATTCCTCTAGTGGTACTCTAAGGAACAGCTGAACAACAGACTGCCCTAACTTACTAAAAGTGTTCTAGAGAGAGCAAATGTAACATCCCTCTTCTCGGATCAGTTCCTTTTGTACCAGTCTGGGAGCAACACTGTGTTTCTGCCTTTAATTTTCTTTTTCATTTTATGTAATGCTTCCTTTAAAAAAAATACTTTTTTTTTCCTTTCCTTTCTTCTCGCAGATTTTTCTGGTTTACCAGCATTGATTCAATAATTTTTTTGAATTTTTTGCCTAGTCAGAATTCCAACAAAAGTATGAAGTATGGTGGATTAATATATCTGGTGACGAACCAGTAAAGACTGAGATTTTTGTGCTGAATCATTATGGTAACAGTAAGGTAAAGGCACCTAATAACTTAAACGTCGCCCCATCATATGTCTCAAGGAATAGAATTTGACCTCATCTACTGGCCCTATTAACTAGATCAGTGTGATATTTTTTTCATATTCCTTTTCACTATCTATTCCTTTCTTGCTTTTGTTCTAGTATGATGACATGAAACTTCCTTCCTCATTGATTATGAAATTCAAACTGTAGCCAGAAAAGCTGGATGCAATAAGAAGGATGAACTCTTGTTGTTTATGCCCTCATCCACTCATCCTTCGCATTTTAGCGTTAGAAATACGTAAAAAGTAAAAGAAAGTGAGTGTCCAGTAGTTGATTATTGCACTTTCCTTCTGAATTTTTTATCATGCATTGATATATAAAAAAAAAATTATATGCATCTTTGTATTAAACAGCCAAAATATAATCATATGCTTCTATGATCTACTTGTATAGTTATTAATAATTAATAAGTAAATGACCAACTGGCTTCTGTCACAACATATTAATGGCACCACACTGCATCGCATATAATACTTCCTTTGTGCCGTTTTTTCTTATCATTCACTAGGAAAAGAAGAAACTGAATATAATTTCTATAACAACCCGCCTGACAAATAAAAAAAGATGCAATTACAAGCCAGATTGGAGGAGTAAAAAGTATATTAATTAACTATACATAAAGTATCGCCTAATTGTTTTTTTTTTGGGTCCATTCCTATAACCTGTCCTTTTTTTTTTAATTTCACATTTGGAAACAACCAGCAGCCAGCAGATTACAAATTATGTTATTTGGCAATAAGACTGAATTTATAGGACATTTCGATAAATCTTCACATTTTCCCCTTAATTACGTAATTAAACAATGATTTATCTACAATAATCCATCACTTTAGGCCCAGAATCAAACATACATATATATCTCGCTTTTGCAAATATATGCATGAAATCTTCTTTGGGCTTGGGCTAGGATTAGGGTTAGGGCTAAGGATAAGGCCCATTTAGAACTCTCCTGTACCTTCAGGAAATTCCATGAACAAGATTCCTGCCCCTCCATTTTATGTACTGAAGTCTGAAGCGATCCTCTTAGAAAGGAACGAGAAGAGAGAGATGACCAGATGAGGTGGTGTTGCAAATTGTACTCGGATCTACCTCATCCACGTGCGACCATTTTTTTTTGTTCATACGCCACCAAGGTATTGATGGGACGTTTCACATCCAAATAGTCTGGTCCATTGGTCCACAGAATTTAAGAAAAACGATTAGGTATAAACTATTAACTTAGGCTCCGTTTGGCAAATCAAGGAATAAATTTGAAGAATGGTAATTTTGGAAGAGTGATAAAATAGTGTTTTTTTTGAAAGAGTGGTATTCTTAACTATTCGGAAGAGTGAAAATATCGTTTGGCGGTTATTACTCGAAATAGTTAAAATATGAATAATTATGATCTAATAATGATGATGATGATAATAATAATAATAATAATAGTAAAATAATAATCATAATAGTAAGATAATAATAATAATAAAGTAATAAAAAATAATCATAATAAATAATAATATTATAATAGTAATATAATAAAAATATAAACATAATCATAATATAGTAATATAATAATAAAAATAATATAATTATAATCATAATTATAATAATATAATAATAATAATATAATTTTAATAATATAATCATAATATAATAATAAATAATCATAATCATAATCATGATAATAATAATTATAGTCATAATCATAATAATATAATCATAATCATAAACATAATAATATAATAATAAAAATATAATCATAATCATAAAAATAATTATAAATAATTATAATTATAATAATATAATAATAAATTAATCATAAATATAATCAATATATAATAATATAATACAACATAATAAAATAATAATAAAGTAATAAAATAATCATAATAAATAATAATATTATAATAATAATATAATAAAAATATAAACATAATCATAATATAATAATATATAAGTGTTTGGCAATCAATGTAATAGCAAAAAGTTAGAATAGAATAATAATATTAAAATTACTAATCCAAACGAATTTTAGATAAGTATAATAGTGCGAATAATAGTTAATCTAATCATAATATATACCAACTTATAGGTGGAATAATATTAATTAGCTATAATTAGTATACCAAAGATTATCGATAATAATAGCGATTATTGTTTAATTATATTATATTATATTAATATATTATGATTATGATTAAGATTTAGTATTATTATATTATATTTATGATTATAATTTATTATTATATTAATATTATGATTATTATTTATTATTATTATGATTATGATTATTATTATTAAATTATTATTATCATTATTGTTATTATATTATCATTTCCATTAATATTATTATATTTTTATTATTATATTATTATGATTATGATTATGGTTATATTATTATCATTATGACTATAATTGTTATTATTATCATGATTATGATTATGATTATTATATTATGATTATATTATTAAAATTATTATTACTTATTATTATTATATTATTATAATTATGATTGTAATTATAATTTTTTATTATTATATTACTATATTATGATTATGTTTATATTTTTATTAAATTACTAATATAATATTATTCTTTATTATGATTATTTTTTATTAGTTTATTATTATTTTATTATGTTGTATTATATTATTATATGTTGATTATATTTATGATTAATTTATTATTAATTTATTATAATTATAATTATTTTTATGATTATGATTATATTTTTATTATTATATTATTATGATTATGATTATGACTATAATTATTATTATCATGATTATGATTATGATTATATTATTAAAATTATGATTACTTATTATTATTATTATTATTATATTATTATAATTATGATTGTAATTATAATTTTTTATTATTATATTACTATATTATGATTATGTTTATATTTGTATTATATTACTATTATAATATTATTATTTATTATGATTATTTTTATTACTTTATTATTATTATTATCTTACTATTATGATTATTATTTTACTATTATTATTATTATTATCATCATCATTATTAGTATCATAATTATTCATATTTTAACTATTCTGAGTAACAACTGCCAAACGATATTTTCGCTCTTCCGAATAGTCAAGAATACAACTCTTCTACCACTCTTCAAAAAAAAATACTATTCCATCACTCTTCCAAAATTACCACTCTTCCAAAGCTATTGGACCCTATTAACTTAGTGTTTGTTTGGCACATCATGGAATAGCAAAAAGCAGGAATAAAATTGCTATTCCAATGAAATAATTTGCCAAATGAATTTTAGACTAAGTAGAAGAGTGCCAAATAGTGCTAATTCGGTATACCAACTTATAGGTGGAATATCGGATTAGCTCTTGTCGGAATAGCGATTATTGTTTGATTATATTATATTTTATTATTATATTATGATTATGATTAAGATTTAGTATTATTATATTATTATATTATTATATTATGAATATAAATATAACTATTTTATTATTATATTATTATGATCAAGATTATTTATTATTATATTATTATATTATGATGATTAGGATTATGATTATTATTACTTATTATTATTTTATTATGTTGTATTATATTATTATATATTGATTATAGTTATGATTAATTTATTATTATATTATTATAATTATAATTATTTATAATTATTTTTATGATTATTATTATATTTTTTAATATTATATTATATTATTATGATTATGATATTATTATGATTATGACTATAATTATTATTATCATGATTATGATTATTATATTATGATTATATTATGATTATATTATTAAAATTATTATTACTTATTATTATTATATTATTATAATTATGAATATAATTATAATTTTTTATTATTATATTACTATATTATGTTTATGTTTATATTTTTATTATATTACAATTATAATATTATTATTTATTATTATTATTTTTAATTACTTTATTATTATTTTATTATGTTGTATTATATTATTATATGTTGATTATAGTTATGATTAATTTATTATTATATTATTATATTATTATAATTATTTTTATGATTATGATTATATTATTATTATTATTATGTTATTATGATTATGGTTATATTATTATGATTATGACTATAATTATTATTATCATGATTATGATTATGATTATTATATTATGATTATATTATTAAAATTATGATTACTTATTATTATTATATTATTATATTTATGATTGTAATTATAATTTTTATTATTATATAACTATATAATGATTATGTTTATATTTTTATTATATTACTATTATAATATTATTATTTATTATGATTATTTTTTATTATTTTTATTATTATTATCTTACTATTATGATTATTATTTTACTATTATTATTATTATCATCATCATTATTAGTATCATAATTATTTATATTTTAACTATTCTGAGTAATAACTGTCAAACGATATTTTCGTTCTTCCGAATAGTCAAGAATACTACTCTTTCAAAAAAATATATTATTCTATCACTCTTCTAAAATTATCATTCTCTTCCAAAACTTATTCTTTGATTTGACAAACAGACCCTTATAGAAACTATCGTATATATGTATATTTGAATATATTATATTTATTTTATGAAGATGGGCATCGAACACATTAATTATCTTCTCCCAATCCCCACACCAACCCCTGCTTCCTTCCAATTTGTCTCCCTCTCCGTACATGACTCCCGGCCCCACCACCTTGATCCACACATGGTAAAATGGAACAAAACAGACAAATGGTACTTGCAAATTTCAGGAATACACTATTTTTTGCTATTATTAATTAAACTTTAATGGTAGCTAACATTCAGGCAGGCAAGCGTACTACTAGCATCCAATTGGTTGTTCAAAACATGAATAACGATGAATTAATTGCATTAAATTAATTCTATGCTCCATGTTTTTTTTTCAACTTTTTAGTTTTAATGGCCATTAAAATTTTAACAACCTTTATCGGCTATTTTTTGGGAGTTAAAAAGTGAAGTACATTTTTTTCTTTAGATTTTTCTGTTTTCTCTAGGAAAAAAAAACCATGGAGGGAGTTTGTTGCGTTCAATTTGTTAACATTTTGTTATAATGATGACACCAAAGAAATAATAAATTGGAGAAGAAGCAAACAAAAGGAATGGATGAAAAGGGGTAAATCCCAAAGAACAAAGAGAGAGAAATCGAATGAAATATAAAACAAAAGAGTGGCCTCCCGAAAGCCAAGGAGAGAGAACGGGGCAGAGACGCAGAGTAGAGAAAATTACATTCATCCTCTCACGCGCTGTATGTACGCGTGCAGCACGCCTGATCAATGATGGCATTACGGGGTTTTCGAAAATTGGTGAAGCACAATCTTGACGTAAATCCAACGGCAAGATTTCTGTACCGCGCCGTGCAGCGTGTCAGAAGGCGTGAATTCGATTGACACTGACAACTCTCTTCTTTCACTGTCCTTTTTATAAAAAAAATAATTTCACATATATATACTTGCAAGTCAAACGCAGGAATAAGTAATAGGCTGCTTTTATTCGCCATAGTCAAATTAAGGATCAGTCACCTCAAATGGGACGCACAACTGTTTGATTGTTTGTGTCTATTTTTCTCAGATTTTTTTTGATAAATGAAATAATAAAAAATAGACAAATGGTATGATTGTGTTGAAGTTTTGTAGTAGAGGCCAGATCCGAGTTTTCAACTCGAGTTTAGATATGTTTTTTTATTTTTGTTAAAATAAAGTAGTTATTGATTGTATATAAAATAAAGTAGTTAATTGATTGTATATTAAAATAAAATGAAATTATTTAGTTATGTTATTTTATTTTATATTTTTATTTATTTGATAATTTAAAAAATTATTATGTTTTCTTATTTGAAAGTTTTGTAAGAAGTTAATGTCAAAATATAAATAAGAAAAAAATAAATTTCAAACCATAAATAAAGAAAATAAAATATAATCACTAAAATAAAATAAATATATAAACTACAGTCTCTGAAATAAAAAAAAACATCAACGCCTACGAAGCATCCTCCTAATGAGAAACATGTTGTATGTATCTCTTGGTCGGATTTCACGGCGAGAGCGCTCGTGTCTTGCGTCGGCCGGTGCTTGCGTCTCAGGCACTCAGGTGGATGGACCAAGAGTATCGTAGGGCGACGTGCGAGGAGCCTCATATTGGGTACTAGAGGTCCCAACACCCGGATCGAGGGTCATCTGACTCATCAGCTGAGAGAATACAACATAAAATCTCTTTGAAATATGTCGAACTCATCAGTGGTCGGTTCCGGCACCGAGTCAGGTGGGCCGTGAGTCGGACGGTCATCGGCAGAAATATTAATGTCCTCGGGATCGGTAGGAAGACCTGTACAAGTAAATTACACATATTTAAATGAATTAAATTGACTAAAATCAATTAAATTAAAAGTACCTACAAATTGAAATAGAAAAATTAAATATTGACGTACGGAAGCAAGCATCGTTGTGAAAATATGAGGATGCTCTAAATCGCCTATCAAATGCTTAATCTGGCGCAATTCATGTTTGCCGAACAATGAATGTCCGGACGTCATAAGCCAACCAATGGCAGTGGTTGTATTCTTCACTGAACGGAACATCTGCATATATATATTTTTATTCTATAACACATGTTATGTGAAGAGTTTAAGAATAAATAGTTTGGTTAAATGCTAACCGCTCGGGTATTCTGATGTGAATGTGGTACGTATGCCAACTCATCCACAGGCTCCTCGGGGTGCGGTAATGGCAGACTCAATTGCTCCTCAGTGTTCATTCCGTAGTAGATTGTAGCTATCCCTCTCTTGTAATATCACCCCCATGTACGTATAATGTTGGGCAAAGTCGTACGGTCGCGACTCCGTGATAGGCAGCTCAGCCTCGTCATGTGCCGACCTATAATACTGTGCCCAATCAATATTTTATCCTTAGCCACCTCCTAATGTGTGCTTGTTCTTGTAATACGTCAGCACTTGCTAGTAATCGATCATACTCGACGGAGGAACTTGCTCGAAAAGGTTGAACTGTCGTATGACTCTATTTGGATAGTGATTCTCAACCATCCAGAAGTGAATCATCCATACACGACACATCCACCCGCGATACGTTAAAATTAGCAAATTAAATTAATGTACTAATTGAAATAAATAAATTTTAATTGATTTTAGAAACTTATGAATTATAATGCACGTGGTACACCCAAGACAACTCGTCGTGATAGGAAATGTACGGCGTCCAATTGACGCTTTCATCCCATAAATTCTCAAAATGATCCTAAAACATCTAGGTCCTCCTTGTCACGGGATGTACTTGAACAAGTGTCTTATTGCCCATTTGACACCATACAAAGGCCACAATCAAGGATCAGGACCGTCTAATAGAGACTCCTCAGTTCTACACCAACACCGTCAACAAAATATAAAAAAAATTATCTTAATTGTGATGAGTGATATTGATTTACCTCGATCTCCCGATCGGGAATCGTGTCCACGACCACCTCTGAAGCAGAAGCAAATGACCGGCTATGCAATCTGCTAGCTCAAGACATGACCAAGAGAGGTTGAAGGACAAGCAAGAGTACTGCCGGCCCCAGTCATAGCCGTCCTCCGGTACGTTGAGCATGCCGTCAAGAAATATCAAGTACACCGTCGACATCAAGTTGTTCGAAAATATTACGGATCCGAACAAATTCAAGCAAAATGCTCGTGTGTACCTACAAAAAAAATTAGATCAAACTTATAATAAATTCACGGACGGAGTAAAATTTGTAGTAAAAATTATACCGTCGGACGGTGTCGTCATCGTAGTAGGAAGACAACTCTTGAAAATACTTCCGCAAACACAAGAGCCGGATAGCAAATGTCGAGAACTAAATATACTCATTATCTTTTCCCCGTTTCTTATCTTAAATAGCCATGTATTATTAGTGATGTCGTCATAACTGTATGGATCAACATCCAACCCAAGGAGCATCTCCACCGTCCCGCTCCATTCATTGTCAGTCACCCCTGTTATTGGTTTTCCTGTACTTTTCATATTTGAAAATCATATTAGTAAACTTCAAAAATAAAATATAAAATAACATATTAAAATTTTAAAATACCTCTGATAGGCAATCCCCATAGACAACACACGTCCTCCAGTGTCACCATCATCTCACCGACTGGTAGATGAATTGTCGACGTCTCTGGTCACCACTTCTTGACAAACACTGTCAGGAGTGATTTATCTAAGTGACAATCACCCATGATCGCTATCTGGTAGATACCGAGTCGATGTAGATATGGATTTATCTACGCATTATATGATATTTTCAGATGATGCGTGTTCAAACAAAAGAGTGCTATGTGGCTATAAAAAATTATTTGTTACATACAATATGCTAAAATTAATTATAAAGTATTTTTTCACATTTTACGATTAAAAATATTTACTTTGATTTTGACCATCTGTGACCTATGTTCATTTTTGGGCACGATAAGAAGTTACATATACTTTATTTTTCACTATAATTATTAAAATTTTTGCTAAAATTATAATTAAGATACAATTTGGTACAATTTAATTAATTATAAATTTAATACAATTTGGTACAATTAAATTAATTATAAATTTAGTACAATTTGGTACAATTTGATATAATTTGGTAAAATTTGGTGTCATTTGATGTAATTTGGTACAATTTGATATAATTTGGTATAATTTGGTACAATTCAATAAATTTATATAATTAACTTATTTACATTATAATTAATATTATTTTACCTAATTTAAACTAACAAGTTAATGATAATTCGCTTAATTAGTACTAATCTATAATTGAACTAATTATAACTATATAATTCAAAAAACTAATTATCATTAATTAAACTAATCTATAAATCAACCAAACCAAATTAAATTAACTAAATTTCAATTATCACTATAATTATACTAACTAAATCTAACAAAACTAATAATTTTTCTAAATTCGGATTAAAATTGAAAATAAAATTTACCTTCGACGATCGACGGATCGATTGGTTTTTTCAACTCTCCTCTGAAAATTAGGAAGTTTGACACAAACGATTTTCAAAATGGAGCACAAATGTGAGAGATCGATTGAAATTGATTTTTTTTTTTAGTTTTTTTCGGTTTGAGCAGAACCAGCTGGACCCGAGTTTATCAAATGTCTCTTTTTAATTATTTTATTTACTGTAAAAAATCTGTATTTTTTGCGACACCTTTTGTTCTTTTTTTTTGAAATTTTTGCAAAGGCTGCAAAGTCATGAGCGGATATTGAACTCTCAACTTTTGAGTAGAACGACTCTAGTACTTTTTACTAGCCAACTGAGCTACCACCCGTTTCCCGACACCTCTTGTTCTTATTAATGATCTGTGTCATGCCCTCTCTTGAGTCTGCGAGTCCTTAATTCTCTGCGTGCAAGATCTGGTTGTGTGAATTTTTGCATGTAAATCAACGTTCTAAATTTCTAATATTGAATTTGTAAATCATGAAACAAATGAACAGATTGAATTTATAGAAACCTTAAGATATAATTGCATAGATAGAAAATCAGATTTTTTTTATATTTAATTGTAATAGAACTATATCACAATTAATTTATATATCTAAATGGCAACGATTGAGATAAAAATAAACAACATATATAATATATACAAAATTCTCAGTAGTAATATTGGCAGCACATGAATTTGGCACCACATCGATTAGTTATGGAGAAATAAAATAAAAAATATATTTAAAGAGACTGTTGAATATTCAAGTAAATGGAAAAATGAAAGGAAAGGATATTTTTGTTCTATTATAATTATATTTTTATGAGGATAATAGTAGTTATGGAATAATTATTTGAGATTTTGAGGAATAAGTATTCAATTTTTAAATTTGAAGGGGTAAATATCCAAATTAAAATATGTTGAGGGGTATATATCAAATTTTGCCTATATATAATATGAGTTAGGTTATGCTACTATGCATGAGATGAATCTTCCCCGTGCTATTGATCAAAAGGATTTCCACAAAAAAATCTAACTAGGATCAGATTATATATTTTTATAATATTTTTACTATTTTTTGAGATAGTTAGAAAAATATTTCTTTTGAACTGCTCATAATGATTAAATAAAAAATAAAAAATAGAAAATTATTGTATCCCTTAAAATTTTGTTATGAAGAATTTATTGAGCACTATAAATAAAAATTTCAAAGACGATAAAGTGTACATGCTGATTTTATGTTTATTTATACTGTAAAAAATTTGCATTTCAGGCGGAAATGCATACGGTTCTCAATTGTGATGCTCAATAAATTTTATATATAAAAATTTTGTGGTTTATTTTTAAAGTTTTATAAATATTTCTTTTGAATTTCTAAATTCAATCTTCTATTTTATGTACAGTTCTTTACTTATTATTTTTAGACAACATTTTCTAGCTAGTTTTATGGTGGTATTTTTTTTGTTATCAGAAAGATAAGAGTCAAACTCACAAATTTTATAATTGTCCATAATGACCTCCCCATCCGATTTCGAACCCACGACTTTCCACACGAGAAAATGTTGTTTTTTGCCATTAGACCAAAAACTGGTTCTCAATTCTATGGTGGTATTTTATTTTTGTAGTTTTCAGAGGGTACACTTGACTTGATATATATATTTAGATACTGATGTTATGGCACGGAATGACAATGGAAACATGAGATTTTGCCTTGTCACAATTCGGAGTTGGGAGATGAACCAAATTATTACTTAATTCAATGCAAATATCATTATAATTGTTATAATCGGCCAACAGTAAAAATGCCCTTCAAGCGTAAATTAAGCGAGCGGGTATATCTTCTTCTGTTTAAATTAACCTTTTATATATTTTACTGACCAACCAAACAGAACGACCTAAATGCATTTTTCGTGGGGGGCCGCATCGAGTAGTGCCTATCATGGTATTAAATGCAGGAAAAAGACTGAACAAGATCAATGATATATATTCTTGCTATATGCATTAAACATGCATGTTTTCAGAGTATTTTTTTTTCCTTTTTTCTGTTAGCTTATAAATGCAGAGACAAAAAGAAGCCTCACATCTCTAAATTTTTATTCTCCTCTTTATCTCTCAGAGCAGATCCCACCTGTATCTGTGCCATGACAAAATTAACTACAAGGATCATAACCATACGTATACATGATCTGGCTCGTTCATTTCTTCCATCAATTAGCTAGAATATTAACTTTTCTTTCCCATTCTTTCAATTCAATTAAGATGCACGGAATTTTATATTTCCGCTCATTTATATTCAGATAAATAACATTCAGTCAAATAATTCCTACCCCTTTATAAAATACAAAATATCTCATACTTCATGCTAATATCTCATATTTCAAAATTCAAATAGATGATTCAAACCATTAAATATGAAATTTTATATCAAAATCTCTTTAGTGATCAAAATTTATATTTTTAATTTTTTTGCTATCTATTAAAGGGAACAATTCAGAAGACGTCAGATTAATGAATTTTATAACCCTCCAAAAAATAGTATAATTAAGTGATTTTATGTCTTATGAATAGTTCAATATCAATAATTTTCTATCCATAAGAATTTTTTTTTAAAATATATATAAAATTTGATCGTCAAATATATTTTAATACGGAAATTACATTTAATGATCGGATTGATCTTTTGAATTCAGAAATAAGAGATATGCTGTGAAATTTAAAAATATTTTATATTTCATGACTCACTATAGCATAGCTCTCCCTCCCTCTCTCTTTCTATATATATATATACATACTATGACGAGTCATAAAGTATAAAATACGTTTTCACATTATATATCTCATTTTTGTAAAGAACCAGTCTTTGATCTAGTGCCAAAAGGCAACATCCTCTGTGTGGGAGGTCGTGCGTTCAAAACTCGGATGAGAGTTCTTATGAACAATTATGAAAAAAATATCTCATCTTTCCAATAAAAAAAATCTCATTTTTGTAATTCAACCATTCTACGTGATCTCCAATTAAAATGCACTGGGAGACTAAAATTTATATTTTAAAATTTTTTTAGGGGTATAAAATTAATTAATGATTTTCAATAATAATATTTTTTTACTGTTTTAAAAAGTAGAAAAAAATCCCAAAAAAAAAATAAAATTTTGATCTCCAAACATATTTCAATTGAAGATCACTTCGAACAGTTCAATTCATATTTTGAATTCAGAAATAAAAAATATGACATATAATATTAGTGCTGACTATATATATATAAGAATTTACATATCAAAACATGATAATTATATATAGTTAATAATGTTGATGGCGTGTGACTGAACTCTTTTTCCTGTTTACAATCCTGAAGCAAATTTAGATAAAATATTGATATCCACATTGCATTTTGCAAGAAGAAATTACAGATCAAAACGTAGCATGCATAAAAATGTTTGAAACATAGTAATCATCACCTCCAAGTCAATTTATATAATACTTTTTTAATTAGTAGAATCTCGAATTTCTGGTTAGTTAATTAATAACGAAATAGTCTTCATTTGAGACAAATTAGTTTATGACCTTGTCGATTGTTATAAAAAACTAAAGAGGCTTCGATTGATCATGATATATCTGGAATATGGTTAGCAGGTCAGATTTTTTAGAGGTTACATTAATATATGTTTGGAAAAAAAGATAAAAAGAGTAAACTTGTTAATTATTTAGTGATACTGATATATTTCATTAAACAAATAAACACGTACGTACGTCCAATGATTTAATACTAATTTATTTTAGGAATTATTATTGTATTAGGAACCCTATAAATATTGAGATGCTGATATATACTTGCAAACTTTAATTTTATAATGGAACTGATGAGATATATACTCACTTCTTTTAAAAAAAATAATGAAAAAAATACATATAATTGTGCATGTGCACTCTCATCTGTTGCCTTTTTCAGATAGGACTCAGGTACGTTCGCACCTCTTCGAACTAAAAAATTGGTTGGAAGAATTTGCGGGTTTTGATTTTACATCGAGATTCATAATGATTATTGAAAGTGTGAATCTCGAACCTTAAAATCTGTTAAAAGTACGAATCTCAATGTAAAATCAACGGTTCACGAACCCTTCGAACCATTTTTTTGGTTCGAAAGAGTGCAAACGTACCCCGAATCCTTTCGGATAATGTAGATGCATTCATTTCTCTGATTTTCCTCAATTAATATATGAGAAGGTTCTAATTAATGTCAACAATTTTATTTTTAAACTCCATCAAGTCATTTTTTAATTTATATTTTAAAATTTGATATTCAAATTTCACATCCAGAGATCTTTTTAATATCCTGGCTGGTATGCTTGTAATTTTACCAATTTTGGAGGTAATTCTATAGTAGATCAAAGGATAAAAAGTTATAAAATGAATGCATATATAAATTAATCAGTTATAAATAATTAGATTCATTCATTTTTATCATTTGAACTAATATGCAATGAGCTCTAAAAATCATAAAATTTTATGAGCATATGTAGATGAAAATTAAGTTTCAAATTTTGTGAGCTTTATTTGATCTAATATCAATAGTTTGGATTTCAAATTTGAGTTCTAAATTTTAAAATATAAATTTAAAAAATGAGTTGATGATATCTAATGGATTTTTATTTGAATGGATCACTTTGACGGATCAGATAATATTCAAATTTCATAACATTTTATTGTTAATTAAATTACCTATTTACATATCCGAAAACTAATACACATCACTTCATTTTACTCTTTATTGTATAATTGTTATTAATTATATATATACCCTTTTACAAAACAATGTTCAAGTACGTGACAAAATAAATCTTATCAAATGATCCATCATTTATATATTAAATGGAACTTAAATAAGAGGAGAGTTTCAATGCCATAAATTATGTGTGTAATCAAATATCATCAAATTATTTTTAATTTATATTTCAAATTTAAAACTCAAATTTGATATTCAAACCATTGATATTGTTTATTTTCATGATTTATGTATGTTCATAAAATTTTATAATTTTTGGTGGTAATATTATCATGAATTAAATAATAATAAAATGAATGAATCTAGTTAATCATAATTGAATTAATTTTTATGGGTTCATTTATTATTATCATCTGATCTAGTATAATGAGCTTCAAAAATCATGAAAAATAAATGTACATCTACCATTAAAATTGACAAGATCAATTGTTTGGATTTTAAATTTAAATATTAAATTTTAAAATATAAATTAATGTAGATTGATGATATTTATGACACATAATAGCACTAAAACTCTATTCTTCAACTAAATAAATTATTTTCTTCCTCTGATGCGTTCCTCTTTTAGTGAGCGTAGCAATATTCATATAATAGTTGTGCACCCCCCTTTGGCTTTCTCTAACATAAAAAGGATCTCTTACACTTCTCTCTCATCTCGTATCTCATTCATTTTTCTCTCGCCGCCTGGTCTTCCCTTCACCATCTTTTGGTGCTCTCTCTCTCTCTCTCTCTCTCAAATCCATCTCCCGGTTCTTTAGAGTGAGAAACAAGTGCAATAGAAAGGCAGTGGCACGCAAAATACAAGAAGCGAATTACAAAGGTTTCTCTAGCATCTATTCTCTTTCTTTTGATGTCGTTCTTTTCTCTCTTCTATACAGTTACCTAACTATATACTCCGTCTATTCTAGTTTCAAACCAATTCCCCCCATTCCTCCCGGGCCGGGCCCCTCGTTTCGTTGAACAAATGGAAACCCTTGATCTAAGAAATGTTACATAGTTTTCGAGAAAATCCACAGTTCCAGTTTGTTAAATTTGTGGAGCGATTTTATATACCTCTTCGACACACTAAAATTTTAAATTGATTTAAAGGAGGAAAATATATATTTGTTAGTACAAGATTTGCTTCTTTTAACATTGCTCATCATCCTACATTCGGTATCCTCCAGAGAAACTTTGAAATTCAAGGAAATAATACTCATCAGTTGTCCGTTTTTGTTTCAGTCTGTTTCTTATGTCTAAGTATGCAAAAATTAGGAAATTATATTTGGTATTATTATATTTCCATTAATCTCCCTCGTCTTCTTTTATTTTCTTTCTTCTTGCTCTGATATAACTAATTTACCATTCAAGAGTGTTAATATTTATGAAGCTCTTTTCTTTTAAATTAATTTGTAGTACTCAAATTAAATCTACTGTGTAATAACACCCTCTATTTGGATAGCATATGAACAGACGCGTCGACTCTGCTCTTGAGGAAAGGAATAGCCAAGAATCATATTTCATATTTTTCTTTCATCTATCACTGAATTAATCAATTTATCATGTTAGTTTTAACATATTTAGGTAGTTGGGGGCACGGCCTGTGGTATATATGAAGAATATTTATAAATGGAAAAGAAAGAATAAAATGAATGTACAAACAGGAACAAGAGGAAAGATAAGACTAAAGATTGACACATGAGAGACGGAAAGCAAAAAAAAGTAAATGAATTAATTAAAGATATCAAAAAAAGATTTTTTCTTAATATAACAACAAGTCTTCCTTTTGATATAGTCGCCCAAAGTGCAAAGTCAATCTAATTTATGAGTTCCTCTTTTCTCAATGGACAGGTCGAGTTTCCCATCCATGGCTACCACTCACAACTCATCGCTGCTTATGTCATCTACCTCCTCCAATTCATGCAACTCGACCATCACTGGGACCGGATCCCTATCTGGATCCAACACCACAAGTTCACCATGTGCCGCATGCAAGTTCCTACGCCGCAAGTGCCAACCTGATTGTGTTTTCGCCCCTTATTTTCCACCCGATAACCCAACTAAGTTTCAGAACGTGCACAAAGTCTTTGGCGCAAGCAATGTTACCAAGCTGCTCAATGACTTGCAACCATACCAGCGGGAGGATGCGGTAAACTCGCTTGCATATGAGGCTGACATGCGGTTGCGGGACCCAGTTTATGGTTGTGTAGGAGTTATCTCGGTTCTTCAGCATGAGCTGCGTCAGCTCCAGCGCGATCTACTTCGTGCGCACACTGAACTGTCAAGGTTGGTACTGCTTTTTATCTGGATTTATCTATGGTTTTGATTTCTTGGTTTCTTGATACTTGATTCTTTTTTTTCTTGGTTAAGGATCATTGGTTGGTAAGGGAAACGAAAATTTTATTTCGAATTTTCCATTAAATAACAATTCATGACCTTGGATGGTTGATTGCACAACAAATTATCTGTTGATTTAAGCATTCAAAAGTGAAAAATCTGGAAACAGAAATATCTCACAACTCTATTCAAATACGAACTATTGATTGCAGCTTTTTGAAAAAGTTTTATTGAAGCGACTGGGTAGCTTTCTAAGGTTGATCTTTGATTGAAATTATTAAGCTCTCTTGCCGGGTGTATATTGCTTTTCTATTTAATTCTGGATTTCTAATTTATGAACTACTGACAAGCCAGCTTTTTGCTATGATTGCACTCATACAGTTTGAAAGAGCTAATATATAGCCTATTGCTACATGCATTTCTTCCATTCATTGCAAAGAAAAACCCCAGTGCTTCAATTACAGGCAATCAAAGGTTATTATTAATTAAAGTTCTGATTGGTTCCTTTCATCACCAGGTACCAAGCAGCTGCCGCGGCTGCTAACCTAATAGGACACACCGGTCCAAGTTCAGCACTGCATGTTGGTACGGCGTTCGGACATGAGCAATACTTTCAACCACAAAACGGGACTCACCACCATACAATGCTTCGGGGTATCGAGACAGGAGGCGTTAACGGAGCTTACAATGACTCAGGTCTTGCAGCTGCTATCGGGTTTGGATCACTAACGGGAAGTGGCCTACAATTTTTGAAACCCAGCACAGCTGGTGGTGATGAGCGGCCTTCTCAGGTTTACTGTTATTTCATCTTGTGGTTTTATTTAGTCGAGATATATATGTTCATGATGTTTCTGGTTCCACTTTTTTTATTGCGCTTTTTTCTTAGCAACAAGTGCTTTGTTGCATGGTCTCAACTGGGCACACATGGGAAATTTTGATCCTGGCGAACGACAAAAATATTGAGTTATTTTCTTGAACTAAAAAATTACAACATAGGACAGCCTTCTCAGGTTAGGTTCCAATACTAATTATGGGCTTATGGCTATCTAATTAGAATGTTTATGTTCAATGCTATGTGTTAAAGGCCTAGAGAATAAATTAATTTTAAGGTGAATAACTGCAAATAGCTCAGCTCTGAAACTTGTATGTCGTTTTAAAGTGAATAATCTGGAGTATATATGTCGTTTCCTCAGAAGTCCTATATTTTCCTAATACTAAATCTGGGAATCTATATCTATAATTCCATCTTCTTTAATAACGTTTTCATTTCTGTTGTCTTTTATTTCATTATTTTAGGTTTTTGTATATAACTTAAGGGATAAGAGTTGGTTCTTCAAAGTATTGTTTGAAACTGGTGTACTTGAAGTTCCATCATTATTTGCATTTGTTTTCCTCAACAACATATGTGCATTTCTTTCCTGAACACATACCATCTTCAATGTAGAACAACATCCTCATTTTAGGCCTGCGCATCCATACATGCATGTATTACATTTTAGTTGTTTTTGCTAGGTTATATTTCCTTTTGATCGCACTAAGCCATAACCATGGACATCAATATTGGTTGCCCATATAGGTCTTTTGAATTTGATCAAAAAGTTTATATATATTGAATGTGATATGATCATGCAGCTGATTACATTAACTTTTTTTTTTATACCAAATATAGACTCTTTAATCCCAGGCTCCCAGCAAAATATTATTGGCATAGAGGTAAATTAAATTTTAATAGCTAGGCATATGCGATGAAATTATTTGAATATGTCAGGTTACTAGGGACAGCCTTCCTCCAAAGGTAGCATATTAGGAAGATGGACTTAGTGTAATAATCTCTTTGAGGGATGGAATGATGAACTAAGTAACAAGATCCAAAACCGACAATTTTCTATGTTACATTTTTTGTACTGTCACATAAGAAACCATGATGTCATCATGACTCAAGTTCAAAATCTGTGTTTGAAAATGTTATGCTAATATTATGCATAATCAAACTTAAAATCCATCAACACAATATAGTGGTTTTGAGAAGGATTAAATGTTTTATTAATTTAAATAAAAAATTGGATTTTTTTTTACTTCGGAACTACTAGCAGTCAGCTGCATATATGATCATGCAGAGTAATTTAATGTTTTCCCCGGAATTGAGAGTTTAGCATTTTAAAATGGCATGCATGAGGCATGCAAAAAAAGTCGAGACATGCAAACTCGGTGAAAAATATTATGGTAATTCATTCAAGTTCTCTTTTAAGTATGTCGAGACTTTTAGTTTGTTAAATTTCGGAAGTATATTTATGAAACATTTCCCATCCTTTTCCCTGTTGCAGGTTTAACGTGAAAATGCTAAAAGAACTCGACTGGAAACTGGAAAAGCGTTGAGTTCTGAACAGATAGCAGGATATGCTTCTTTACAAACAGTCCTCCCCTCCCCAAAAAAGGAAAAAAAAAACTTTTCTGTTGAGTGTTTCTTATTTATTTTGTTGACTTAAGAGTTGAACGTGGTATATGTATGATCTAGTCATTTAGGTTCTTTTGTTACAATGGTAATGCTATTGCCTTTTTCATTATTATAATATATTCATTAGCAGATTGTTTATTGCTCAGATTAAATATTACTGAAAACCATGTTATAATATGCTTAATGGTATTGGAAGCTCCCATAATATTCGTGTAATTAATAGTACTCCTTGAGATATCTAGATTTTGCATATTCTGAGGAAATTAATATTTGGTGGAACATTAATTAGAAGAAATTATTCGTGTGTTCACGCGTAAGTGGGTTCCCTCATTTAGCTTTTTTTGGTACATTTCTAAAGTATGATCTTGGAAATATCTAATGATTAATTAATTGATACATATTACGCGGTATTATAGTGTATTAAAAACGGGTCGGGTCGGTCGGGATGGGACGGGTTAGGACGGGTTCATTTTGGGGGGTTTGACCGCGACCCGTTCTAGACCCGTCGGCTCGGCGGGGTGGGTCGGGTCCAAAGTTTTTTTTTTCAAAATTAAAAAATAATCCAATAAAATTCAAATAAATTCTCAAAAATTCTGAAAAATTCAAAAATAATTATTAAGAATATTAAAAATATATAACTATTTATATTTTTTACCAAAAAAATAAATTTTTCCCGTATTTTTTGAATTTTTTTGAATTTTTCCGGGTTTGCACGGGTTCCCGGGACAGATCCAAAACGTGTCGGATCTAGCACGGATTTTTTAAAATTTTTTTGCCCGCGTTCGTGTTAGACCCGTCGGTTCTAACGGGTCACGAGTTTAATGTGTTGAGTTTTGAATCGGATCGGACCCGTCCGGCTTTTTTTACAATACTAGTATCATACTAAGCTCAGTTGACCCTGAAATTTGTGAACTATTTATTTATACAAGTTACGTGGGCTTCATGAAAAGCGTACTCCGCATCTCCTATCAAAGCAAGCACATTATAGTATTCACCTCGGGATTAATTGCAAATAGAAAAGTTTGGCCAGTCAAGATTTTGATGCAATTAATGTATGCTCTTGTTCTCATGGCGTATGTTCAACCTCTCGTTGGACAATTCAAAATCTATTAATTATTTACTATTTTCTCTTGGATCTAGTGAATACTATTCCTTTTATGTATCTTTTTGTTGATCTCTAATTAATACAGGTCGAGGCTTTCTCTTTTTTATATCTTAAATAACTCAGGAAGAACGGCATGCTAGCTATATATAATTCTTTTGATACGTGAAATCTGTCAATAGATATTCCCATATATAATATCTTATGGCATATCTCAAGTTTTGATAGGATCACCTTTTAAAAAAAATAGGGTTGTTCATCAAGTTTTGCTTTGAAAAATTATAGCATATATAATAATCAAATATTTAAAATGATTTTTTTATGAAATAAGTAATTTTTAATATAAATATTTTTTTAAATGCTAAAAATATATTTAATGATAATTATTAGCTACATAATAAATATCACAACTAGCTAAATAATAATTTACTAAAAACAATACAAAGAGTTGTATTGTTTTAATATTTAAATTGTATCTTAGAGACATCATATCATATTTTTAAATGAAGAAAGAGAAAAAATGAGTAATTTGATTATGATAATTGAAGAGAGAAATATAGAATCAGTGGTTAAAAATATGAATGATGTGATATAGCTATTAACTCTCGTTCTCGATATAAAATTACAATATTTTAAGATAATTATAAAAAGAACAATATATAACACTATATGAGGTTTGTGTCTGTTATCAGCTTTGATCACCGTGTCGGTGGTTCTTTGCTAGTTATAAATTTTTATCTTATACCAAAAAAAAATCGCATGATTAGAGGTAGGGACGTAAATGAATCAAATTTGAGCGAATTGGTTATAATTCTAGTCAGTCTCCTAAAAATCAAACTGCGCTTTGGATCAGCTCGAGCTAATTCGAACCTCATTTGTAGTTAGTACATTCACATGATGAACCCAAAACGCCTCGCTCCTGACCACACCAAAATCGACATGGAAGATCAGCATTGAAGTCTATATAGATTTTTGAAGCTTTTAAGAGATCCCTGTATGTGAAGGTCACGATATGATATGATGTTATGACATCTAGACCTCTGTGACAGTTGTGGAAACCCAAGTAAAAATCTGATGCATCTTTCATCTTTACTACAAGCTCTAGATTATGAATTAATGAAACGCTTCCTGCAGGCTATAAAGATTAGTGGTTGACCAAATCACAACAATCATTATTTCATATTGAGAGAGATTTTTAATGCACGAATGTATCCTACGTACCCTCTTTAAGAATTGATTTAGTTGTTCGTCCCTATGTACTAATACCTAAAGGAGTGAATCAGATACTACCACAGGCCAAGCAGCCAAGAAAAAAATGTAACGAACGAGAATTTTTAGTATCATGACCATGGTATAAAGTTTTCTATTCATAGCAGAAGACAAAAGAAACACAGACAAGTGCTTGCTAGCTAACATTATAATTGACTGAAAAGTATATACTCTCTCCTTTTTTATAAAAGATAAAGAAAAATAGAAAAATGCATAAAATAACTGCGCAATCACACCATGTACTTGCGCCAAAATACTGTTCATCAGTGTGTTATTACCTCCTCAGGTGGTCTCTACTCTACCAATTAATAATGCAGGATCAATATACCATTATTTCTCAAGTCGTAGCCTACGTTAGTTTCCTTGTTGAATAAATAGATAAGGCTCAATATTAATGTGGCAACATTCATAATTCATTTATTGGAAAAGTTTTTGGTCCGTTACCAATTAATTGCCGAAAGGAGCCGACAAGATTATTAAGTTTTAGCGGGATAATTGCGAAAGGTCACATGCTGGTTTGTTGAAGAAAATAAAGTTCACATTAGTGATTAGAGTAATTTCGCAAACAAGGATGGTAGACGCACATTAGATGCTTATATGAATAATGACAATTTTCTCTACAAGAAAAAGAAGTAGATAAAAACACTTTGCTATGAAATTTGACTCCAATTTGAGCGTAACATCAGAAGTCACTAGAAACGAATTCCTAATAACTTACTGTTTTTCAAATATTGTTAAGAATTTGACACAATAATTTGAACTATTATCCATTTCCATATCATGAGGATATATATAAAGATATGTATAAAAATATCACAACTTAAATAAATAAACCTTGATTGTACTAATTAATCATAT
Organism: Schoenoplectus tabernaemontani; assembly: GCA_037127355.1. Classification (NCBI taxonomy): domain Eukaryota; kingdom Viridiplantae; phylum Streptophyta; class Magnoliopsida; order Poales; family Cyperaceae; genus Schoenoplectus; species Schoenoplectus tabernaemontani. Next base: position 13,798,240 of record CM073750.1, on the reverse strand, counting down.
CATTCCAAAAGTGAATAAATAATATATATTCTCTGTTGATCTATATTTCCTTTTATATATATATATATATATATATAGTGAGAGAGAGAGGGGAGAGTTACGATTAGTCGTGAAGTAATTTTTTTTAATTCATACTCTCATATCTCATGAACCAAAGACCAAATGATCGATATAATTTTCTCAACACAATCTACATATTGAAATATAATGGAATATCACATTTTATTATTTTTTAGAGTTTCTTATTCTTTCAGATTTTTTTTTAAAATTGATACAAAATAATAATAAAATAATATCATTTACAACTCAAGTTTTGAGCAATTTTTAAAAAATCCAAATAAATGGTAAATCAAATCTAAAAATAATAAATTTTAATATTCCACAAGATGTTACTATGTATATTATATCGAGCAAATTGGATCACCCATCTGGATTTTAATTTTTGAAATACAGATCCGAAATATATAAAAAAAAAACCTTTTACTCAGCGACTAATCATAACCCTTTTACTCTCTCTATAATTTAATAGCGTTAAAATAAATAATGCATTTATGAACATTCAAACTAATTAATATGTATATCATGCGCATTCAACACAAAATTAAGATTTAAGAGAGGCAAAGCAGCCCCTGCATTTATTCTGTATTGCACTGAGAAAAAAGGAAGGGGCATAAATATGAGAGAGAGGGTTATATATTACATGTATCAAAGGTGCTTTTGTCTCTCTCTCTCTCACTGTACATATACACAGAGATGGAAGAAAGAGATTGGTGCATATATTCAAAGATGAAGTCAAAGAAAAGCATACAGAGGCATGAACAATCATGACTGAGCCAGCAATCATGACCCCATCCTTAAATACCTCTACCTATACAAAAGGACAAAAGAATTTCCTCAAAAAAAAAGGACAAAAGAAATAAAAAGAAAGCAAACTTACGAAACATCTTCAGCAAATTAAAACAATAACTCACTAAAAATTTATTTCATGTTTTGTTGACATTCTCTTTCAACGCCAACATAACTTATTATCAAAACAAAGCCTTTACACAAATAAAATTATATATTTTTTGGGTATATAAGTGATACTTATGAATATTTTTTTTTTCATTTTGACTTTATGCCTTGAAATGATTGAAAGAAAAGAATTAAACGCAGTTAATTTTGGGGTAGTGAGGCGCGGTAAGAAGTCAAAAACGGTTCACAACCAGGTTGTGTCCAATCAGATGTACATGTGATGTGAACATGAATAAACTCAGGATGAATCACGATTCACGAACTGTCTCTCTCTCTCTCTCTCTCTCTTCATCAACAGCTTTCTCTCTCTGAAAAGGCAAACGTCCCTTCAGTCTCTCCCTCACAGTTCCCGCGGTATCCCCTAAGGCCCTAACAGTATACTTTTTTTATATAGGGCTCTGTTGAGTACATGCTCTCCACTTCTCCAGTGGTACAAGTCTCGTATAAAGCCAACCATCCATCTATCCATTAATATCATTCCCTTGTCCCTTGACATATGCTGAGTGAGAACAATTTGTACATGCTTCTGCTGCTGCTACAGTCACAGTACTCTCAGGCTTAGAGAGAGGGAGAGGCATTGAATGGCGGGGGGTGGATGCATTAATTAATAATGGGACAGCGCAAAGACTGTGAAGGTTTGTATTTGACTATACCTTCTTGGAGTTTGCTCACTTGCACGCTTTACAGGTCATTTTTACATGACATTCTTGTTTAATTATAGGTCGGAATTGAAAAAATTAACACTTTATTTTTGTGATGGAAAGAGAGCAGACATAGTTTAGAAGAAGGATATCTCTATAGAGAGTGAAAAGAAAGAGAAAGGACAACAGCTTGGCATAGCCCGTATCAGGCTCCTTAAATACATGCTTCCTGTCTCCTTCCTAATAATTCCTATTCAGGCTCTAGGAGCTAGGTAACATGCATTCAACTCTCATGTGTCACGAGAGAGAGAGAGAGCATCTTCTTGTGGTTGTTCTAGTTGGGTAAGTTTGGCTCTTGATGGAATATAAAAAGTTAAAATAAAATAGTTATTTCCATGAATTAATTTGTCAAATAAATTTTAGACTAAGTAGAAGAGTGCTAATCCGGTATATCAAATTATAGGTGGTATACCGGATTAGCTCTCATTAGAATAGCGATTATTGTTTGATTATGTTGTATTATATTATTATATTATGATTATAATTATGATTATGATTTATTATTATATAAATATTATGATGATTATTTATTTATTATTATTATATATAATATATTATATTATCATTATTATTATTTATTATATTAGTATTATGATGATTATTTATTTATTTATTATTATTATTATATATTATATTATTATAATAATTATTATTTATATTAACATCACTGTTAATATTATTATTATATGATAAAATTTATTATTATTTACTATTATTATATTATAATAATTATGATTTTAGTATTATATTATTATATTATGATTATAAGAGTGAGGCTATGGTGCTTTGCGTAACACAAAAATTAAACAACCGATCCAAACCGGTGAACATCATCTTCATGATGAAATATCCTTTGGAGATCAAATTTTATATTTTTTTAAAATTATTTGCTATTTTTTAAATGAGTATAAAGTTTGCTGATCTAGCAATTTCTGCACCATCCAAAACTACCGATTTTGTACCCATCTAAAAAATAATAAAAAAAATTCAAAAAAAATATAAATTTTAATCTCCAAAATAGTTCAATATGAAGATCATGTTCAACGGTTTGGATCGGTCACTTGAACTTTCAAATTTGAGATACAGATGCGAAACACGGATGGTTTTGTGCTTATGATTATGATTATTTATTATTATTATTATTATTATTATTATTATTATATTATTATTATTATTATTATGATTATTTATTATTATTATTATTATTATAATTATAATTTTATTTTTTATTATATTATATTATTATTATTATTATATTATGATTTTATTATATTATATTATATTATTATGATTATAGCTATGATTATATTATGATTATAATTATTTAATATTATATTATGATTATAATTTTTCTTATTATATTATTAAAATTATGATTATTTATTATTATATTATTATGATTATGATTATAATTATAATATTTTTATTATATTATTATATTATGATTATGATCATTATTTTATTATTATTATATATTATTATTATTATTATTATTATTATTATTATTTTACTATTATCATCATTGTTAGTATCATAATTATTCATATTTTAACTATTATGATTAACAACTGACAAACGATATTTTCGTTCTTCCGAATAGCCAAGAATATCACTCTTCTACCACTCTTCCAAAAATACACTATTCTATCACTCTTCCAAAATTACCATTCTTCCAAGGCTATTCCTTGATTTGCCAAACTAACCCGTTGTAGCTTCAAAACTTGAGAATACGAAATGTGATTTTGTTGTCAAGGCAAAAACAGTCTCTGATCTGTTTTAGACTTGCACTTAATTAGTAGCTCAATGTTTTTCAGAAGTTAAGTGACGCACTAAAATTACTCGAAATATATTTGAAAGGAAAATGCTTTTGATCATCCCCGTCAGCAAATTAATTTGGTTGATGTATCAACACTTACTGATAGGTCCTGGCGACCCATCAAGTCAAGAGCTACAATAGCTTTTTAATTATTAATCAGTGTATACTGATTAAAGAAGAAGAAAAATGATAGAACTAAGAATGCGTTTTCTACTTGTAACAGTATATACCATTGAATTATACAACATTTAATCTAAACAGAACCAGTTAACTAAAACAAATTGATAAAAAATATAGAATCGTCTACATTTTGTTAATTTATTCGGCTGGTACTCCCTTGCACAGTAGCACGTGCTATACGCTAAAAGGGGAAAACCGAAAATAACACCCAATCTTCATAAGATACAAATGCAGAAGCCCGAACCAAAAGCCCAAACCGTCAGAAACTTACAAGATAAATATATAGAAAAAAAAGAGAAACACTTTTAGTCTGCAGCCCAAACCATTAATACAAAAGCCCAAATATCTAAAACCCGCTACTGAAGATGGAAAGAAAACGAAAACCCGCCAAACTCGGTGAACACATTGACCATCTCTCGATACACTCGCAGGCTCGCAGCACCACCATGCTGGCCTCCTCCTTCCGCCGCCTCCGCCACCTTCGTCCCATCGCCGCCGCCGTTACCACTCTCCGTCGCACTACCATTGCTCCTTCTCCTCCGCCTCCGCCTAAGATCCTTCATTTCGTTCCCTTCTCCTCTTCGCCCGCGACTTCTCTTTCAGAACCAATTCTGTGCAAATCGATCGAAAATGAGATCGAGAAGAAAGAAGGGGGAATCTCAGAGGAGTTTGGAGATGTGATTGTACAGTATGTCCGTCAGGGGGCTGACACGGACGCCTGCGCCGCAATCGAACTGGCGCTGGATTCTGTCGTGAAGGTTTTCACTGTTTCGAGTAGCCCCAATTACTTCCTACCATGGCAGAACAAAGCCCAGCGTGAGAGCATGGGATCAGGTTAGCAATCATTGTACTTTGTATATGTGCTGAATCATCAGATAGAATGCCATCAAATTCTAACCTGAAGTAAGGTCTCTTTGCGAAACATAGGTCTCTTACTCTCTTTTCTGTGTGCAGTTGAAACGAAATGTTTATTTTTGCTGTGAAAGTTTGCTTGTAGGCAGTTATGTATGTATTTACTCAGTATGAGTGTTCCTTTGAATCAACAGGTAGTTTTCTGGAACTTAAGCATTCCGGTAAACCATCCACAGGTGTTTAGCGAATATTATTTATTTATTCAGTGATCACATTCAATGAGTGTTCAGGGAATATTATTCCAGTTGAAATATATATTTTTTATTTTTTTTGTGAAAGAACACTTCATCCCTGCCACTTGATGTTTGGTAAAGTTGGCTTTTTGACAATAGGAGAATTAACTGGTTCATTCTGGTGAGATAGTCTAATAGTGTGCAGGGACCCCTTTGTTGGTGTAAAAATCCTCTTTTGATCACATTTCCCTCTGATACTATATTTTAATTCTCTGATCCAGGCTTTGTGATTCATGGAAGACGAATAGTGACAAATGCGCATGTAGTGGCTGATCACACGTTTGTTCTTGTCAGGAAGCATGGATCACCTACCAAGTACAAGGCTGAAGTACAGGCAGTAGGCCACGAGTGTGACCTTGCACTTCTATCAGTTGAGAGTGAAGAGTTTTGGGAGGGGATGCATTTTTTGGAGCTTGGAGATATTCCCTACTTACAAGAGGCTGTCGCTGTGGTTGGTTATCCTCAAGGTACTTGGTTGAACTCGCAATGTAGTATTTTTGTGCTTAGAGTATATTCATACTTGTTCCCACAACATATATAAATGAGGAAACCCAAAGTGAATCGGACTTAGGGGTTGTGATTTAGTTTGGTGTTCACCATTAAAATGTTAGAATTGACCCCTAATGGTAATTTGATTACCAAAGACTTCTACATGTCAAATAACCATATATTCAGTGTAATTCTTTTCATGTTCCTTTTGCAAGAGGCTGTGACCATGGTGTACCATTAAACTATATTTTCAGATCAGAATAACTTACAAACTTGTTCAGTATATCTACTGAATCCTGCTGAGAGGTGTTAGCCATATTTGTTAGATTCCAAAATTAAGAAAAAAAATGATAAATTAAGATATTCAAATGAGATGTAGTTTAATTAGATGCTGACAGGTATTGCTCCGGTATTGTGTCATTGACTCAATGTATTTAGATTCAGTGCTGTAACTTGGAGCCAGAGCAAGCACTGGAATATATACTTCATTCACTATGGCATCATTGTATTTAGATCCAGGTTTCCAATCTAAAAACAATACTAGCCATTGATTATTTCATTGAATTAGGTTTGGAGAGATTTAAGAAAAAGAAAGATATACTGTATGTAAAATTAAGAAGTGAGCCTTAACAGGAAGATTATAGCGCATGGGTTGGCCTAGGGGTCAAGCTCTTTGGTTGTTTTCTAAAGGGTGGGGAGTCAAGCTTCATGGGCGCATTTTTTTGTTTCATAAAGATTAAGTGGGAACTTGCCTACTTACCTAAAAAAAAAAGAAGAAGATTACATATAAAATTTACAGATATTTTCTAACCAATCTGAAATAAAAATAAAAGCTATAATAGAGAATAACCTATGATCTTCTGATATGCAAACCAAGACACAAATAGTATGTTGACTCCCAAATGGAGTCAGCTATTGCATGATTAACTGAACAACTTCCATTAGATAAAATTTGGTCTCTGCTATAATTAGAAAAAGTACTTCCATGAATGCTTTCATATTATGAACCACATATTTTTTGAGAAATGAGAAGTAAATAACAACAATTATTAACCATCTGTGCAAACTATACTTGTTTTGCTTGTTTAATTACTGCTTTATTGATTATATCAGCATGGTATGCTTAAACCAATGATCTTAACTACAGTAATCAGCATTGTAATTTTTTATAATTTAGTCAAATTAAGGAACAACTCTGCTTGTGTAGTTTCTACATTGTCTGTCCCAAGCCAGAAAAAAGGAGGGTCATGATTAGGCGTGGCGAGCTAGCATAAAAATATAGTTCATCTTTATGGAGATGAAACCCTGTCAATGTTCATTGGGGTGTAACCCTCTTAGCGACACGCCACATTGGATTATTATTATTATTATTATTATTATTATTATTATTACTAGTACTATTATTATCTTTTTATTGCTTCCTCCCATCTTTTTATTGCTTCCTCTTCCTCTTCTTGTATTTTCAGGACGACTTAGAATACCGCTACATACTGGTGCTTCAGGAGGCCTTCGTTGGATATGACCAAACCATCGCAAACGATGTTGGATTAGCTTCAGGAGGCCTTCGTTGTCTCCACCTACCAAAGCAGGAAAATTCAGATCACCAATACAGTCAAGCTTTGTGTTTATTAATACTTGTTTAGACATCAGAAAAGGAGAAAAAGGATGGGTTGACCCTCCCTCTACATCAAACATTTTTCTCATTCTGCAGCTCATCAAAAGACCACAAATTCAATGTTCATTATGTAGACTAAAAAAGATGGCGATTCATGTAATATATCTAAAAAGCTTGCTTTGGATAGTTGTGCTTGAAAGATGGCGATTCATGTATCTGAACTATGATTTAGGAGTTAGAGTCTAATAGTAAAGTTATAGACTTCATGTTCTTAGATTTTTAGGATTTAGAATTAGAAATAGGTTTTAGAAATAGGATTTTAGGATTTAGAATTTAGAATTAGATTTTAAAATAGGTTTTTAGGATTTAGAAATAGGTTTTATAATAGAGGTTTATTGTACTATTATTACTATTGTTATTATTGCTATTACTATTAGCATATTATCATCATCATCATCATTATCATTATCATCTTTATTTATTTATTATTATTATTATATTTATTTATTTTCTTTTTCTTTCATCATACTCATTATTATCACTGATATTTAAGATCTTTGATCTTATGCTTTCTGATTGGGTTTCATTTCTAGCCCACCCCAATTTATTTGAGATTAAAGGCTTTGTTGTTGTTGTGGTAGGTGGAGACAACATATCTGTGACAAAAGGCGTTGTCTCTAGGGTGGAACCTACACAGTATGCACATGGGGCTGCACAGCTGATGGCAATTCAAATTGATGCAGCTATTAACCCTGGAAACAGTGGTGGACCAGCCATCATGGGTGATAAGGTTGCTGGAGTCGCCTTTCAGAACCTTTCTGGTGCCGAAAATATCGGGTTAGTGAGTCTCCAGGTGCATGTCCTTACCATTCCATTTTTTTGATAATTTTCATCAAGCCCCCACATCGCCAAAAAATATATAACCCTTTTTTTTTTACACTAATTGATATCTCAGTCTTTAATGGATGCTTCTTTGGCCTGTAAATTCGGTTGTACCTTTTATGGCTGGGGAAATGCAGTCCAGCTTGAATTTCGATTCTCAATGCTTTAGATATATTTACTATAAGGTTATTTTTCTTCAGTTATGCAATTAAATAAATGTTCCTATGATGCATAGATCTTGTCTGTACTCATTTGTTTTGCTCTTTCTAAAAGTGTGTATTTTGGACCTTATTTTCAGGTACATAATACCTGTACCTATAATCAAACATTTTATAGCCGGCATAGAAGAGAGAGGCAAATATGTCGGTTTCTGTTCTCTTGGTTTATCATGCCAGCCAACTGAAAATTCACAGCTAAGGGAACACTTTTACATGAGACCAGACATGACAGGTGTACTCATCAGTAAAATAAATGCTTTGTCAGATGCAGCTAAGGTTTTGAAGAAAGATGATATTATCCTTGCATTTGATGGTGTACCCATTGCCAATGATGGAACTGGTATGTACCTCCTGTAACTTCTGGAAGGTTTGACAACATGTTTTGGCTTGATCTCGAATCATTTCATGCTGAATTTCCACCGGTTCTGTTATAATTTTACAAATCAGACTGCTTTTCTCATCTATGGTGAACAACAATCATGTCTAGACTCAGTTGCTATTACCACTACTAGAAGAAGGCTTATCAAGTGAAAAATGGCCCAACTTTCCCCATTAAGTAGGAATTTTGAGGTGATCTGGTGCCTGAAATCATCAAACGGAGCAACCAGCTTTTCCCTTGATTTTGTATCAATTTCAAAATGCTTTAATATAGAAGAAACAGGGGCTGATTAGTAAAGTGACCAGGATAATATCCATATTTTACTGGTTGCATTTATCTTTTCACTCTGGTTTAATGCTTGATAGTATTTGCAAATAAAAAATGATAATCTTGGACATTAGTTGCCGAATAAATATTTTTGAGATTTATTTGGAAATACTTATACTTTTCTTGTTCCTTATTGGTTCCTTTCAGTTCCATTTCGGAATAGAGAGAGAATAACATTCGATCATCTAGTCTCTATGAAGAAAGCAGGAGAAAAGGCTATCCTTAAAGTACTACGAGATGGTGCAGAGCATGAGTTAAGCATATTTCTTCGACCTGTAAGTGCTCTTACTTTATAACATATCTTTTAAGATTCTTGTTTGATTTGTGCAAATAAAAAGGTAATTCTGTGAAAATGCTAGATCAGTTTGTTTCTAGCTATCATGAGCTTGCTTTTCTTCATGCCAATTTGTGGATATCCAAAGTTATGTTTTAAGCTACTATAAAATAATTATGAAGTATCTATTCATTTCAGCTTCACTTGTGTTCACATTTTGGTGTTAATTGTGGTTTTTCCAAAAATATTCTGACCATGTGTAGGGGGTAACAAAAAAAAGGTTTTGTTTTTTCTAATGATCAGGAAGTTTTATACAGTAAAAGTGCTATATACTATTCTACCAAGAACACATCTCAGTTTTATTAATATAATTCTATAAGTCGTCCTCGTTAACTTCTAATATCTGGTTTCTTTTCTGCAGCTTGAACCTCTGGTACCAGTTCATCAGTTTGATAAATTACCAAGTTACTATATTTTTGGTGGATTTGTCTTTGTACCGTTAACACAACCATACCTTCACGAGTATGGTGAAGACTGGTACAATACCTCCCCACGTAAGTTGTGTGAAAAAGCTTTAAGAGAACTGCCAAGTAAGGCAGGAGAACAGCTTGTTATTCTTTCTCAGGTTCTCTCTCTTTCTGGAATCCATATAGTTCATTTTTTTAATGCAAAATTGCAAACTATTGATTGGGCATACATTTTTTTTTAAATAAACAAAAATATGCACATTGAATAGTCTGTTTAAAAATTAGTTGCACCAAAATATCTTAGAATATGCCCCTCAAACATGAATACCTCTGTATAGTCATGTAGTTTAAAAGCTATTTGTATGAATACCTCTGTATAGTCATGAATACTTCCTTTTTCCATTTTTATCATGAGATGTGCAAATTATTCCTTCTCTGAGTATATGATATGGTTAGTTGTATCATCAAAAAACTAGATGGTCTGGTTATTGTCGTCCTTTTGAGTCGGGTTGAGTCAAAACAGAATGTCAAATTTAGTCGGGGTTAGGTTGGGTCAGGTCCAGTCAGTTTGAATGTTGGTTTTTTTGGATCTCAGGTTGATTTGGATTTGATTGCAATTGTTCAATTGGGTGGGATCGGGTCAGTTTCACTTTCTAAAAAAAAGGGGTCGGGTAGGTTTTTTAGGTCGGGTCAGATTTTGCCACCTCTACGTGATTGGCCGGGGGGTGGGGGTGGGGGGGGGGGAGTATTGCTTGGTGGTTTTGTTTGGTGTTTTTTTTGCTTTCCCATTATACTGTTTAAACCAACATTATCTTATCTGAGATTGAGTGTTTCATTTCTCTGTGTTTTATGTATTTTTTTCCCCTTCAGGTATTAATGGATGATATAAACACAGGATATGAAAGACTCTCTGAACTCCAGGTAACATCATGTTAACACACAAACACGGTGTATGATTATGAAAAGAAGGGTTTTAACTTTCCATGTCTAGCATCGCTTCCTTTTTCTTACACTTGTCACTCGTGTTTAATGATACCAAGTAATTTTACCTGTTGAAATACTGAGTTAACTTTCTCTACCCTCAGGTGAAAAAAGTAAATGGAGTCGGGGTCGAGAATTTGAAACATTTATGTGAACTTGTGGAAGGCTGTCAAGATGAAAGCCTGAGATTTGATTTAGATGAGGAAAGAGTAATAGTCTTAAATTATAAAATTGCTAAATTAGCAACTTCTTGGATTCTGAAACGGCACAGAATTCCATCTGCCATGTCTAGTGATTTGGTAGAAGAACAAATAGCCGATAGGGAAATTGAGTCAGCATTTGTTAGGTAATTTTTAAATATTTTATTTTTTTAGATCAGAATTAGTGAAATTAACTTATGTTTGTTCTGAAGTTTATTCTAAATTTTTAGTTATTGAGAATTGGTCTTCAGTTTTATTCTTTTAGGTGGTATTATTATTATTTTTGTAAGTTGTAACATATGATACGTTAGAAAGACAAAAGTTTGCAAAATCATACAACTGATCAAGATATGTCCGTGCTTACTATGCTAATACATAAAAGGTCATTGATTTGGGTATATTAGTGTGACAATAAGAAAGTTTAGAATCTGATTTGGGTTATGGTGAGTCACGAAGTGAAATGATTTTTTACTTCATGCTTTCATATCTTAAAAATCAAAGCCTTAGTGGTCAACCAATTTGATTTGCTCAACACAATCTACATATTGAAATATGATGAATTTTTTAAATGCCTAAATGCTAACGTTTTCTTAAAATGCATTGAGTTAATGTATTTCTTGTTAGTTAGGTTGTGTATGAAATGTGATACAAATTAGATAAATGCTTTTGATTTTTGATTCAGTGTAAATAGCACTGAAATTATCAAAACCACTTAACATATGGCCTTTCAGTTTTAAAATTATACCAATTTGATACATGACAAATTTAAACTATTATAAAGATATCTGAAACTTCATATTTATAATTTTGATTATATTTCATTGAATTTTTCGGCACTGGAAGTATGATATCAATACAATGATTCTGAAGATAAATTAATCTGTAAATAATTTTTATTTTTCAAGCAAGCTTCGAAAGCCATTGGTATGCCAAAGCTTGAAAAATGTAGGGGTAGGTGAGATGCGAATAAGGTCCGTCGAATACAAGCTGAATTAAACACAATCTGATCTTCCATGGGCCCATCTCTTGAATGGTATCAATTTGGATTTTTACTTTTTAGGGACCTTTTAAACAAATCTGATCCATTTGTTTGTTCGATTATTCAAATTGAAATAACAAAAATCATGTTTTCCTGACTGGAATAGCAATTGATTTCATTTCCAAAAAAAATTACATTAACTGAGGCGTCTGGGAATGATTCCTCTTAGGTCATACGATAACCAATTTACATCCTCTTAACTCAAAAATTGAGTTACTGTCCGGATTTCATTTTGAATAGGCTCTGTGAATCTTAAATCTCATCGTCATTCCAATTCTGATTGAAATTCAAAAACGACAGTTCAGATTTTGTCACATAGTAACTACAATTTTGATTCCTTGCAGAGTATATTCCTCCCACGATAACCGGGGTCTTAGTTCTCTCATGTTCTCTTTCCGTATACAATTGTAACTTTTACGAAATAGGACTCTGAGATGGCGTTGTCTATGGGCCCATGGCCCCCCAAATTTGACCCAACTAGGGTTAGGTGTGTATCTCGTTTATAGTATAATATATATCGTTTTAATTTTTAAATGTATGAAATATGAAAAAGTCGCATTTGAGTCTCTTCTTTATTAGGAAATAATTACATTATTTTCTTAAAAGTTTGGTGGAAGATATGAGGTCCCAATTTTTAAGGACATTTAGAAATAACATGTTCCATCTTTGTTTTTTAATTTTATTTTTTTTCCTATTTATGTGCTTGGTTCAGTCGAAAATCTCAAGTCCCGGATTTTTTTTTTAGGGAATCTAAGAGGTTGGGAACATGCCATGGATGTATTAAAGCATCTGCCTTTCCAGTTCAATTTATTCTTGATAAATTTTTTTTCTTGGTGCTTGATTTGCAATACTTTAAGTCAACAAGACAACGACCAATGAGTCCATGCGGCTCACACTGTCACACATTAGTATTATTATATGAACTTATGAAGTCCTATGAAGTCCGTATGATTCACGTTGCATCACTCGGCCATCTCACATGCTTTATACAATAATGTTTAGTTATTCTTTTCGTTTTTGTTTTTGGCCCTTAAATAAAATTATATTCTGAACCTTTTGTAAATATCATTGCAGTACAAATTTTGGTATACTACTTTTAGAGTGAAGCCATACTTATTTCGTATTGATAACAATTTACAAATTTCATTAAATGGTTTTACGAGCATTATGCGTGACGTCCAAATTATACATGCAACTATTTGCAAATTAACAAACTTTGTAATTGCTCTTGAAACAAATTAATATTTTGTGATCTTGTTTTGTATTAGAAAATTGTTTTATAAAAATCTTGTCGATTATTTTTAAACACGCGATCGTGCTTTCTTCTTTTGGAAATTATGGAATTAAACATCAATCAATTAGTGTGCTGTGTGCAGCTTCTTCACACTAGTGAACCATCTTTGATTGATTGAGGACTACAAGTTTTGAGATTAGCAACCAATGGTTGAATGTTGTCTAAATCAATTGAAAAATTAAACATAAAACGTTGCTGGAGAATGGAGATACAGCTAGTTTATCAATTAAATTTCATATAATTTGAATGCATGTGGTGATCATTAAGAGTGAGTAGGCACAGGACTCATTATATCAAAGATGAAAAATCAATATATAAATTATCATCATATTTCTATAAAGGGATAATGTCTCCGCACTCTCAAATTTTCCACTTGTGACTAGTTAGCTCTCAAACTTTTAATTTTAAAAAACACTCCTTGAACTATTAAATCCGTGATAAATTACCCCAACAGTTAATTAACTTATAGTAATTCATTTTTAGTTGTAAAATCACAAAAATAACCTTGTATACTTATACCATTATAAATTGAATATTTATGTTTCATATACTTTTAATTTATAAAAAATTTAAATAATTAGAGGAATCTAATTAAATATTAATAATATATTTGTTGCGTCATTTAGTCATATTTTATATAACTTATTTTTTATTATTATTATTATAAAATAATTATATAAATAATTTAAATTAATAAAATATTTATTGTATGTAAATATAAAAAAATTAAAACACCATGTGGTTAGTAATTAGTCCTTATTAATTTAAAATTTGATTTTGAAAAAAAAATAAAAAAAAATCATTATGAATTTTAATTATTTATTGAAATGCATATACAAAGTAGATTATATAAATAAAAATAGAAAATGAGATTAAAAATATATTATGTATTGTGAATGTTATTTAATTGACACTTTGTATTTTTGTAATAAAAAGTGTATATGTAACATAATATTCAATTTATAATGTTTAAATATACAAGGTTGTCGCAAATTTGACTGTCGGGGGAGAGGAGGGCATTTGTCGGGGGGGGAGGGGGGGGCAATTAACTATCAGGGGCAATTTGTCACAGATTTGAGAGTTCAGGGGGGAGGAGGGCGTTTGTCAAAATTAAAAGTTCGGGGGCTAACTTATCATAAGTGAAAATTTTGAGGGTGTGTGGAGGGATTACCCCTTCTATAAATAAAAACAATTATGCTAGAATGTTAAACGCTGAATTTTGAATTTATTTTTGTTAATTTACACCCAGTGAAACTTAAGTATTCCTAAGAACACCTATTAAGAGCCTTATTTAGGAGTTAAAAGTTGCTCAATATACTATTATCTTCAAATTTTAATTTATGCTACACAATATATTTTTTTTAAAATTTAAAACCTTTTGGGATACAAATATTCTCTATTTTCATATGCAATTATTTATTATTTTGATTTTATCATAGAATATATAAAACAATTACTTGGAAAATAATAAATAAGATTTTTCATATCCCACAAAATTTAATATAAAAATTATTAAAGAATATAAATTAAAATTTAGAGATAAAAATATATTATTTTAATTAAGAGCACGAGGCTCGATGCTATTAGGAGTTTCTCCAATTTTCAATTATTAAGATAATATTTTTCGTCAAAATGAGCTCAACGTTCCATTCGAACCGAAGTCAATGGACTTGTATCAGTACCGAACAAAATCGAACGACAGATGATGCCTTTGAACGAAAGCGGTACAATCGCAATCGTACCAGGTACCAACCCAGGTTAAGGGAATTAGCGGGGAGTTCGGTGGCAAAAACCACTTCATGTCTTCACCTACCCCGTGCTCTCTCTTCTACTGGCACTTACCTCCATCCACTACCAAACCCGCATACCCACAAAATCTGACCTCCGTAAAAGAAGGAGACTTGACGGAAGCAGGAGAAAGTGCGAGATGGCGCAAGCAACCATGGCCAAGGGGCTTGAACCCAGAATCTACGTCTCCGGTTCAAACCTGTCCAGATCTCGCGCTCAGCCTGTCCCGATTACTTCTTCTCTCCGATTAGCCAAAATTTCCAATTCGACCACTTTGAGGTGCAGAAATGGTAGTTCTGCCTCGTCTAGGCATGTTGTTGTCAGAGCTTCTGTCGCTGCTGCTCCGGGGAAACCCTCGACTCTACCAGAGATCGTGCTTGAGCCGATTAAGGAGATTTCAGGGACTATTAACTTGCCTGGATCTAAGTCTTTGTCAAATCGCACGCTTCTCTTAGCCGCTCTCTCTGAGGTGAGTTGTTTGTGTCATATTAGAATTTTGTTGGTTAATATGGGGACATTATGTGGTAATTGGATTAGGATCTCAATCTTAATGCGATCTTTCTTAATTCATTCTAATCGACTAGTTCACCCTACTATACTTCACTTTGTTTTTTTTTTACTAAGATGTCCAAGTCTCTCCGTTATTTGCATCGCATCAATTTCATTAATCACATTATATACCTCAGTTTTCTCAGAAAAAGCATTCCTAAAGTTAGAATGTCCGTCTCTCTCTCAGGGAACAACTGTTGTGGATAACTTGTTAAGCAGTGATGACATACACTACATGCTTGAGGCTTTGAAAACCCTTGGCCTTTCTGTAGAAGCAGACAAAGAGGCTAAAAGAGCAGTGGTTGTGGGGTCTGGTGGTCATTTCCCAGTTGGCAAGGAGTCAAACGAGGTGCAACTCTTCTTAGGTAATGCTGGCACTGCAATGCGCCCTTTGACTGCCGCATTGACTGTCGCTGGTGGAAATGGAAGGTGATTGTTTTATTAGATAAATCTGTTCCAGAGTTGATAAGGAAGGTGACAAATTAAGGCTGAACTATACACAACACTAACTGAAATGAAGTATGACAATTAACATGTTTCTATCTGATATAACTGATACGGCATATATCTCAAACTATAGTTACGTGCTTGATGGAGTCCCACGCATGAGGGAGAGGCCTATTGGTGATTTGGTCGTGGGCCTAAAACAACTTGGTGCTGATGTGGATTGTTTTTTGGGCACCAACTGCCCTCCAGTTCGTGTCAGAGGCATTGGTGGCCTTCCTGGTGGAAAGGTATCAAGCTAATATAGTTTGGGTATTCTTGTCCTGTTACCTACCTATATATTATTCTTAGATGTCTCATATTTTGTTCAATCTCAGGTTAAGCTGTCGGGCTCTATTAGTAGTCAGTACTTGAGTGCGTTGCTCATGGCAGGCCCGCTTGCACTTGGAGATATAGAAATAGAAATCATTGATAAATTAATATCTGTCCCTTATGTGGAAATGACCATGAAGTTAATGGAACGCTTTGGCGTTAGTGTTGAGCATTCTGACAGCTGGGACCGTTTCTTCATTAAAGGTGGTCAAAAATATAGGTAAAATCACTTACCACTACTATGTTGAGTACAATCTATTATTGCCTTTAGTATAGCTTCTCGGTGTACTTATGTCCATGTTATATCGGCCATTACCAGGTCACCAGGAAAGGCTTTTGTAGAAGGTGATGCATCCAGTGCAAGTTATTTCTTGGCTGGTGCTGCTGTAACTGGTGGTACAGTTACAGTAGAAGGCTGTGGTACAACCAGCTTACAGGTATTCCCTTTAACTTTCATTTTCCTCCCATTTATTTGATATTGTAGTAGACTCTTATGTTTGTTCTTAAATATTGTAGGGGGATGTGAAATTTGCTGAAGTACTTGAGAAAATGGGTGCGAAGGTGACATGGACTGAGAATAGCGTAACTGTCACTGGCCCACCGCGAGGTTCATCTTTCAGGGAGAAGCACTTGAAAGCTGTTGATGTGAACATGAACAAGATGCCAGATGTTGCCATGACATTAGCAGTTGTGGCGCTTTTTGCTGATGGCCCCACTGCTATTAGAGATGGTATATTTGTTGCTTGTTTTCATATTATTATTGTTTCTATGAAAGTTGATTGCATTTTTTTTAAATGTTAGATTGCTTGGGATGTATGAGCTGGGTTCAGTCTCATTGGATTTAGCATGATGTTCATAATGACACCTAGCATGCTTTCATTTCTTAGCTGCATTTATTTTTTTAGTGTGTATTTGTTGTTACTAGGCAGTTATCATAACCATTGAATATAATTTTGACCAAAACATAGCCACACCCGTATTTAGATCCTCCTTTTCCTTTTGTCGTGCTCAGTTGCTGATCCTGTTATTTTTCTAAAACAGTGGCTTCCTGGAGAGTTAAGGAGACTGAAAGAATGGTTGCTATCTGCACCGAGCTTAGAAAGGTATGATAAATGATAATATACACTTTATGCAAGTACTCCTGGAATCATATTTATTTTTACATGACATGGCTTTCATGCTGATCAACTTTTGTAAATACCAATCTACATTTTTTTTATTCATTTAGTTGGGTGCAACAGTAGAGGAAGGTCCTGATTATTGCATCATCACCCCTCCTGAGAAGCTAAACATAGCAGCAATTGATACCTATGATGACCATAGGATGGCCATGACATTTTCTTTAGCAGCATGTGCTGATGTGCAGGTAACTATAAATGACCCTGGTTGCACCCGCAAGACTTTCCCTGATTACTTTGATGTGCTACAGAAGTTTGCAAAGTATTAGACAAATTGAAGTTTTTTTTCTTCTCTGTAACTGATAAGTTAAACACTAGGGATAAGAATTATAATTGTGCTTTATGAGTATGAATAATTTATAGAAAAGGTGAATTTTGCATGTTGCTTGTACCAAATGATTGGCAATAATACTATTCATTTTTGAGTGATGATTCTATGCTTCGGCTATAAGCCTATAAAGAGGAAAACAAAGAAAAGGTCATTTTGGTTCTTGAATAGAGTGTTTCTGCCTGACAATAAGCAACAATATTATAGAAATTAACACAGATAGGTGGTAACTTGACTGCTGCGAAAGATGACCTAAGAAGCCTACGTGATTTCCCATTGCGAGGATAAAAATGAGTCTCTGCTAAAGGCTGAATGATATCTACAATCTTCTAACTTTGATTGTATTGTGATAAACATTACCTGTTCCGCATTTACTCCAGAGAATTCTAATAAATAAAATTCAAATTTATTTCAAAAAGATTGAGACACTGAAGCAATACAAGCAATCTCTGCTTATTATCCCTCCTAACAGTCTTTTCATCACAAAGAATTTGTGAGAGGCTCAAATTCATATATATACAAACTATGAAGAATATGGATACAAGTGCAACCCCATCCTGGACTTTTTTAAGGAGTAAGCTCTTTAATTTTAATTTTAATATTTACATTTTGTTTTCTTGAAATTACAATTACACTAACATATTTTAAAGTTTTTAACTTCGTTTATGTTTCTAATATAATCAGTTCTAAATCTGAAAAAATAAAAAAAAAATTACAAAACATTATATTTTAAAAATTAATGTTTTAGTGTTTTGAACAAATTTTGCAAAAGACAACAATACACTATGTAAAACATTTTCGATATTTAAAAAAATATTTTCAATTATGGTAGTTTTTAACGTTTTTTCTGTTTTCTGAATTATTTTTTTGTATTTTCTGAATTTTTAAATTTTTGACACATTTACAATAGTTAGACACAATAGGACATGATCGTTTAGCATATTAAAACACATTAGATTATATAAATATGGTACAGTTGAATACAATATGATTAGACATAATACAAATAAACAAGATACGTTTAAAATCTACTTAGCAATCAAGCAAGGGCTCATGTTACAGAATAAAATCTTCACTATTGACAATTTGATAAAGAGGGAATGATGCTGTCAACAGTGACGGAGCTTCATTATAGTTAATTAGGCTATGACTCCCTCTATGAATTCCAAAATGTAGGAAGCAATACTTATTTTTTTAAGGGAGATTAAGTTTGAAACATCAAATTAGCCCATTCTAATCATTTAATATAAGTAATCATACTTAACTAGCCCTCTCTTAAAAATTAACTCAAGCTCCGCTAGCTATCAAACATGTGCCACATCAACAGGCAGCAACAAAAAATGGTACATCATCTATTCAAATACTGCACATACACACAATGAGTCAGAACCATAGTCATCAACGAATTCTCTGCAAATACAGTCTTCACATAAACTTTCATTGATGGAAATTACAATGAGGTCATCCTCAATCAACAAGGGAAATTTATTTGCAAAACTCTGCAGATCACGCTCTGCTTTCAAATATGAAAAGGATGCAAAAGAATCTTTAGAGAGGTACAGATAGCAGAAAATCAACTCGGTCCAGAAGTCAGAAATCAGTTTATGCAGTGGTTTAATACATGAAAACAGGCGACTCAGCAAGTCAGAAGCTTCAAACCTGTAAATGAAATTAGCTACTGCTGTGTAATTTTTATTTTCCTCTATTTTATTTACCTTCATCTCCCCTCCTATCTAAAACTTATAAAAATAACACCACTGATGTTATAAAATATATAAAAAAAATTGAGATCTTAATCCTCATCTTTTTATAAATAAATAAATAAATAGGATACGTTTAATACGCCAAGAGCACAGTTTAAAAATCACACAAGCTTTCAGAAATGCGGGACCCGCATCAGGTTGTAATACTAATCATACGTTCTAAACCGGGTCCTTAGGAAGCTTTAAGGTGATGACATATATAAGCCTGTTAACCTTTCCCCAACAAATAAATGGCTGTTTATGAACGGACTTGAACCAATAATAAATCCGACGTGTCCAATCTACTTATCAGCTATGCATCCATGACAGCACACAACTTCAGTTTCCTCCTAACAATGACACGTGTCTGTTGGACTTCCAAGCCAATTCTCGCCAACTGTTCAGCTCTGCACTTAACGTTACTGAGAAATTCTATGTATATATTTACATCGAATCCTGAGCTTTCTTTCTTCTCCTTCTTCTTCTTCAATTCTCATGCTCTCTTGCTCCCCCGAGGCATTCCGTCCTCTTTGATACACGCAAGACGAACTTCAGCTCTTAATCTTCTGCTTCCATGTAAGTAATTCTTATACCTGGAAACAGTCTGATCTCCTTTGCATCTCTCTTGTTCTTATTCAGGCTGCTGTTGTCCTTTTTATTGTTTAGTTAATTAGTTGAGGCTAATTGACACTTAGTTAGACATAATAACTTTTTGTTTTGTAGTTTAATGTAGTTTACATTGTTTCAAGCTTCTACTTTAGTTAGACCTAATAACTTTTTGTTTTGTAGTTTAATGTAGTTAACATTATTTCAAGCTTCTAAACTAATTTGTACGAAACCAAAGAAACAAATTTTATGCGGAAAAAGTAACAATCAGCACCAAAAAGAGCCAAAAAACCCAAAATGACAAACCAATCGATAGAGAAACTTACCTCAGTGCTGCTTGATGGCAAGAATTATAATATTGTTTACCCTTGAAAAATTCCAAGGATGAGTAGCCGAATAAATGAAAATAAAATCAATTATCAATGGTAAATCATAAGAAGAGAAAAGAAAGAGAAAGGGCAAGAGAGAGGGCCCACTGATCAGAAAAGGTCACTGCCTAACCCCGGAACAAATCGATTAATCCCACAAGGAAATGTCAGGGTGAGAGACAGGGGATATAAATACTCCACCACCTCCTACTCATTCGAGGTGGTGCGACCATCGGGAGATTTCGAGAGAGAAAATCTCCCGATGGGTCGACCATCCGATCATATTTTTCGACAAGTGGGACCCACCGGCGATCCCTTTATAAGTAGCTTTGACATGAACCTAGCCTATCGATAAGTCTAATCAATCCGAACAAGGGTTAAACATTAATCCCACAAGGAAATCTTAAGTGCGAGCAAGGATATAAATACCCCGTCATCTCCTATTCATTCGAGATGGGTGACCTCGGGAGAGATTCGGGAGAGAGAGATCTCTTGAGGGTCATCCATCTAATCATTTTTCACCGACAAAGGGGCCCCACACCCTCGTGACCAAGTATCAAGGAGTCGAATTAAACCCGAGAATCTATCATCAAAGCAAACCCTAAGAATCGAAGCGAAGTATAATCCCTATGCAATAAGGAATGATGTCAATGTCAAACTAGTATTCTGATATAACTAATCATGAGAAATTTCAAATGTGATTTTGCTTTCAAGGCTGACCTGGTGCCAAAGCTGTGAGCAACCACCTAACCATGCTTTGATTTGTGTCAATTACTGATAAGTAGTCAGTTCTTTGACCAAGTCACCCTCATGATAAGGGATTGAAAGTCAATTTCATAAGATCGATCGAGTGCCAAAGTTTGGGAGCAACCATCCGATCAAGTCTAGATTTGTATCAACTGTTGACAAGTAATCAACGTTGATCGAGATCAAACCCTAATGAATATCAATATAAGTCTAATTGGTATTTAGTTAGGGTGGTTTCTAAGAGAGAGATAATTGGCGAGAGACACCGAGCTATAATTGAAATATGAGATTAATTCGGAGGAGGAGAATAATAGGGTTTTATAGACAAAAGAATTTTTAATTCAGAGAGACAGGGTAAAAATGGAATTAAAAATTATAGGGATGATCATCATGAATTTAGAGATTTTTGGTGAAAATTTCATAATTTTTGGATAAGTGGAGCTATCAAAATAAATTCGGGAAGATAAAACAGATTAAAAAGAAAGATCAAGCCAGATTTAATCAAGGCAACTCGGGGCCACCTCGGGACGTCACGTGTCAGTGCAAGCGGGATCCCCATATCACACGAATCGAGGAGACACGGGCCCCACCACCATATCGACCCGACATGTGGGCTCCACCAACATGCCACGTGGCAAGCTCGACGGTGCCACCTCACCCCTCCACATGTCACATGGCACATGCCACGTGGCAAGCAGCCTTGCAAGCAATATACCTCACTCCCCCATGTGCCACGTGGCGGCAGATAGTAATGACACACCTCCGCAGACTACACCACACCTACTGCCACATGGCTATATGCTATTGGTCCAACTAGGCAGCATAGGTCCCACAGGTGACACATGGCACTACATTACAGAGCCACCTCAGCATGCATTAACACTAATGCATATGATTAATGGGATAATTAACTAAGTGGCCCTATCAGAATGCGCCAGATCAGCTTCACTAACATTAAGCAATAGACTAATCAATTGGTGACTGAATCTGTGGACCTAGAGTCATAACACTTACATCTATGGCCCACATGTCAGGGATTTAAGCAGGCAGTTCGTTTATTCATCCATGCACCAAGTCTATATAGTATTAAACAGAAGATTTAAATCAAAGAAGGGGAAGCAAGCGTGTACCTGGCTCATTTGCGCTGCGCCTCTGACGGTGGGCCCCAATGTGTTGCGGGCTCTGTGCGCCAAGCGCAGTCCCTTCTCTTTCTTCTCTTTCACCCCTCCCTCTCTTTCTTCTTCTTCTTGCTGAGGCCGATGGCGCCATTAACTCCAATTGAGTTCTCTAGAGCTTAAAGCTTCAAGTCCTTATAGCCAGAGGTAATCCACGTATAGGAGAGAAAGGGTGAATACTCAAAATTAAAAGAGAACAATTGAATAGAGCAGTGAGAGAGGATGATCACCTCGGGTGATTAATGAAGAACTTTGATCCTTGGATCTAAACTTAAAATTGATGATACATGCAATCCTTAATCACCTAGGCGATGCTGTAAATGAAAGAAAAAGCAGCAATTAAGCGTTGAATAAAAGCAATTGAGATAAAGTAATGAGATCGGGTAAATTGAGGAAAGTTGGAACCTTGTGCTATAGACTCGAATTGGCAGTGTTTATAGCCTCTATGCACTTACACGATAATGTTGAAATGGTGAAGATTGACAATTGAATGGAGGAGCTATGGTGATGACCAAAGTGTGAGCTCGGGTGAGTGAGTTAGAACTTAAAGGATGAACTACAATGGCAGAGAGTCAAGAGACGCTTTGGAGGCCTTTAAATGAGTATATATAGTATACTAAAGATGCTAGAAGGTTCTGTGAGCAATTTAGAATGAAGATAATTGAATCAAGTCAATGGTCAAAAATCTAAACTTTGGATTCTTTAAATGGGGCCCACACTACAACAGAAACAATAACAGAAATGAAAAGCCATGCTTATGGACCAGAGCAGTTCAATTTGTGGTGTATGGCTGGTGCAAGGCTATAATTCCTTTGGTGCACCATTTCAATTGCTTATATAAACCGATTACACACAATAAGCAAGGGGGAGAAAGAGACAAGCATACAGGAGATAAGAAAGAGGAAAGATATACTTTAGAGATTAGATACAGAGCTCAGAGAGAGAGAAAGAGCAAGTTAGAAGCAAGAGATAAGAAGAAAAGATTGTTAAATCGATTGATCTCAATTTCAATTGAGAACTCGATTCATTTACTCCAATTACTTATCTAGAGGTAAGTTCTAAGCCCTATTCTCTGTTAATTAGGAGTTAACAAGCTCAATTTTTGAAGATTAAAGCTTGAGAATGTAATCGTAATTGGATATCAGTATAATACTGTGCTGTTCTTGAATTTCGTCAATTTCTATTAATTATTCTTTGATTTTCTTCTCTCCTCATAATACAAGTTTGTAAAGTATGAATCTTTTATTTTCTTTGGTGAATTTTGCTTGAAAACTGATGAATGATGCTGTTAAATCGATCGATCTCAGTATTTTGCTTGAGAACTCGACAACAGTTGAATTTATCGTTTGATTCTTCATTCTTGAGTTGAAATTATCTTAATCCTTGTTAATACTATATGCATCAGAGTCCATAGCATCATTTGAAGTCGATTGATCTCAGATATAATCTTGAGAACTCGACTGATTTGGAGTTCTAATACTGTCGTCGCGTTTCATTATCAAAATTGAGTTTCAATTCGAAAATTAAAAGGAATTGAAGGTGTAGTTGAGTATGTCTTGACTGAGATAGGTATCATGAAGCTTGCAAAGTGCATTAGTGATAGTATAAATAAATGAACCATGAGAATTTAGTGTGAATTACAATCGGTACCGAATGGTACTACTGTGCATTTCGAACAGAGAAGTTGTAAGCCAATTCGAATGATCGTAATCATGTTAGAACACAGTAACATATACGTACGATATGGATTGAATGCTCAATTGATAGAAATAATGACTAATTGTATTGAATTTGTGAGATTTGGGATTCGGTACCGAACGGTACCAATTGGTTCTATTCGACACTAGTGCACAGCATGATTCACCGTATGGATCATAAATCGTATAGCATAGAAAGATTCCTCATGATGAGACGATGCTAAAGCGGTTGCCCGATCGGAATGAGGTGGCCTCAGTCGCCGGCGCCACCAATAGCGCGAATCTTGAAACTTACATTGACTGGGGAGTCAGAGAATCACAGTAACACGGATATTGATGCGCGTGTGTGAATCTTGGAGAGATCGAACGATCAAGATAAGGCGCCGTTTTAAATAAAGATATGAAAATGAATCTGGGCCATTCATCCGATGCAACTCGATCTCAAACGTATCCAATGGCCCAAATGAGAGTAAAGTTGGATAAAAGATGGGCGCTAATCTCAACCAGATCCAAAGGCCCATATTAATCCCAATAACTATTTAATAACAGAATATTAAAAGTATAGAGTAAATAAATCATTTGAAAATGTTCCTAAAATCCAAATTAACTCAAATTTGTTTCTAAAATTTCTTTATTTTTCATAGTATTTTTCTATACAATAATATTTTAGTTTTAAAAATATAATCATATTAAAACAATTTAAAAGCAAAAGATATTATATGTATTGACATATTTGACTTAGCTTTGACTTGTCATTTTAAATATTATAAAAATTCCAAAAATTCAAATAAAATCATAAATAATAATTAAATATATTTTAATGATTTTTCTAGTGATTTTCCATAAAATAATATTGACAATAATAATATTCAATGAGAGATAATGAGATTAGCTCTATTCTTTAATAAAAAAAAGAATAAATAATATTATCAAATAAATATTATGTTAATATTTTCTGTAAAAATAAAAATGTGTAAATAAATAATTATAGTAATAAATGATAAATATATTTCATTCTAGAATAAAAATAATAATAATGATAATAAAATAAATTGTATCCTTTTGGTTATTTCTAAAATTTGAATAAAGATATAATAATAATAAAATAAATGTTATTATTTTCTGCTTAAAAATGTTAATAAAATATAATAAAAATATTTTTTATAAATAAAAATATAAAAAAATAATAATTGTAATAAAGAATATAATGAATTTCATTCTTTATAGCTATTTTAAAATCCAAGTAATAATAATAATGGTAATAAAATAAAATCTTATATTTTTCCATAAATGATGAATAGAAATAATAAAAACATAATAAAAACTATCATAAATAGAATAAAATAATAATGATTCTTTTAGCTATTATAAATCCTAGAAAATCAAAATAAAAATAATATAGCTAATCCATCTTTTATTTTGTAAATAATTTCTACAAAATAAATAGTATTTCAAAATAATAAAAATATAACAATATAAATCCTATTACTTTGGCTATTATAAAAATCCTAAAAATTCAAGTAAAATGATAACCAATTTATTTCCTATTATTTTTGTAAGTGATTTTCTACAGAAATAAATATAAAAATAATAATAATAATAATAAAAATCCTATTACTTTAGCTATTAAAAAAATCCCAAAAATATAAATAAATTCTAATTAATAGCTAACCCATTTCCTATTATTTTGTAAATAATTTTCTACAGAAATAAATAGAGTTTAAAAATAAAAATAGATATATGATCACCTTTGTAATAGAGATAGTAATGAAAAGTATTATCTTAATAATAAAAAAAATCAATCAATAAAAATGTAATAATCTTTTTTACATTTTAGAGATGAATGAATACGCTCACACAAGGGGTGTAGAGCAACACAGTGGTTTTGCACAAGTAATGCAACATATTAGAATAATTAGTCGAGACAAGAACATCTTGACGAAGAATAACCAAGGCTGCGACATCAACATGAGGAGATATGTCGAGACAAGAACATCTCGACGCTCGTTGAAGAATAATCAAGGCTGCGACATCAACATGAAGAGATATGTCGACTCCAAGAGATAAGAACATTACGATGTCCGAGAGAAGTGACATCTTAATGACTCGATGTCATGAACAAGTAATTCATGACCATTTGAGCTAGTAAGGCTGAACTCATCCGTCGATAAGTTTGTCTTCTGGTTCATCTCCCGAGATTGTGAGATTGAATCGTTCTGTAGTAGATTCATCCACAAAACAGTGAATGTGAACCGTTCTGTAGTAGGTTCCTTCACTAACACATGCCTCAATGTTAAGTTGGCTTAGTGCTTCAGGCTTGACATTGTGTGCAGTCGTGTTCCTAGGTTTATGAATCGACTTAGTGCTTCGAATTCATGATCTAGAAGATCGGTGAGAAGAAACACGTGGGTCAAATCCACCCTTCTCCTGATTCACCAACCTCAAGATCAACCTGGCCCAGTGTTTCGAGTTGTATTTTGTGTGATTGGTTGTTGACTAGTTAAGATCGAACCGTTCGTAGTAGGTTTATCTTCCGATCAACCGAGGTTGAGTCGTTCGTAGTAGACTCACCTCGAACCCTCTCGAAGAGATTAATCGATCCGTAGTAAGGTTATCTCTCGAGGCGGTATAAGATCGAACCGATCCGTAGTAGGTTCGTCTTTCATAGGATCAACTTGAACCGTTCTGAAGTAGGTTCATTTTCTAGATGAACTGAGGTTGAGTCGTTCTGTAGTAGACTCACCTCGAACCCCTTCGAAGAGATAAATCTGATCTGTAGTAAGGTTATCTCTCGAGGCGGTAAAGACTGAACCGATCTGTAGTAGGTTTGTCTTTCACGGGATCGACCTTTTGGTGAACCCAGACGACCACTTGACCATCATTTAACTATACTATTTGCTTCTCTCTTTTAAAGATCCAGAGGTGCCTCGAGGTTAATAGCCCAGGGTAATTAACGGTGGGGGCTTGCGCCCACCGGAATCTACAAGAGCTCACAATCACTAAAAACCCCTAAATGTGCATCCAAATCTTCCTAAACGGCAGAATCAGCCGGCATTAAACAGATGCACGCTTGGGAGGGATCTCCGTGTCCTTCTTCCGCATCCCATCGCTCAGCGGCGGTGCGGAGCGCGCGAAAAATGGTCGCACAAATATGTGGGCTAGACAAGTCATATTCGGGCTAATTGGCAGAGATAAATTAGAATATATCAATGGTGAATTCACCATGCCAGTACCCACCATTAGGGGAGAGCCAACAGAGGATGAAAAGAGAGCCATCAGGGAATGAAGGAAGAGTGATAATAGAGTTGCTGCATGGCTGCTAGCGACTATGGAGCCCCACATCTCCAAAATCATGACATACCAAGAAACATCCAAGCAAATGTGGGACAAAGCCGAGAGGTTGTATGGCAAAAGGAAAAATCACTCTCATGTTTATCGGCTTCAACAAGAACTTCATCAAATCAAACAACAACTCAATCAATCAGTCTCTGATATTTTCTCCCTTTTACAAGAAAAATCAGATGAACTCAAACTATATCGGCCACCAACAGCTGATCCAGAGGAAATCCAAAAGAGAGAAGAGCATGATGAAGTATTTCGATTCTTAGCAAGTTTGGACTCAACTTATGAGTCAGTGAGGTCTCAGATCTTACTCCTGCCCGATCTCCCCTCCATTGATGATGTTATGGGCAGGATTGAAGGAGAAGAGACCAGGAGACTAGTAATGGGGCCTCAGAAGGTCGAAGATCCAGAGGCTAAAGCCATGGCGACAATAAGGCAAAACCCTAACCCTGCACCAATCTTTCAAGGCAACAACGCAATTCGGTGTGAGTACTGCAAGAAAGAAGGCCACAATAAGGAGGAGTGTTGGTGCCTTCACCCACATCTCCGACCAAAAAGTGGATTCAAGAAAGGGGGAGGAGGATTTAGAGGAGCCGATCGGAGGCAAGGGGACAATCGCGAGAATCGCGATGGGAGAAGAGAGGAAAATAGGGGATTCTTGGCAACAGGGTCGGATGCGGCGCCCCAGTCTCTCAACCCTACAACAAATACCCCTGAGCTCTCCCAGGATCAGATGCGGCAACTCTACCAACAGCTATCCGTGATGTTTGCCCCAAATATAAAGAAAGCATCTAGTATGGTAACCAATTTAGTTCAAAATTTTAATACAGATTGGATACTTGATTCGGGCGCAACTGATCATATGACGGGGGATAAAAATTTATTGAATAATTACAAACATCATGAGGGCAAGAAATTTATAGTAGTTGCAAATGGAGACAAAATGAAAATATTAGGGAGTGACTCTATAATTCTTTTCTCAAAAAATATTTCAAATATTTTGCATGTTAAAAATTGCACATCCAACTTGTTATCCATTAGTAAAATCACAAATGAATTAAATTGTGAAATTATCTTTACCTCCAAAAATGTGATTTTTCAGGAATGGATAACCAAGAGTGTGATTGGTGAAGGTTATTTGCTAAATGGACTCTATAATTTGAGAGAGAAGAAATTTAATTTCAATGTCAAAAACCATGAAGAATTGGGAAGGCTTTGGCACAAAAGAGTTGGGCATCCGTCCGATAAAATCTTAAAATGTCTTTTTAATTTTCCAAAATTAGATTGTAGTAGTTGCGAAATTTATAATTTAGGAAAGCATACTAAATTACCATTTAAATTATCAAATTATAATAGTAATGAACCTTTTGTACTTGTTCATTTTGATGTTTGGGGTCCCGCCCCTATCGATTCCTATAATGGATACAAATATTTTGTGATATTTATAGATGATTTTTCTAAAGTCACTTGGTTATATTTAATGAAAAACAAAAGTGAGGTTTTATCTCACTTTCAAGAATTTTTTAACTTTGTTGAAAATTAATTTAATTACAAAATTAAGGTGTTTAGGACCGATAATGGGACGGAATTTATGAACCAAAATTTTACAAATTATTTAAAGCAAAAGGGCATTTCGCATCAAACAACTTGTGTATATACACCGCAACAAAATGATGTTTCGGAAAGAAAAAATAGGCATTTATTTGAAATAACTCGTGTTCTTTTGTTTCAAAGCAAAGTTCTAAAAACTTTTTGGTCGGATGCCGTATTAACCGCTACATACTTAATCAATAGATTGCCAAGCATAAACTTAAATTATAAGAGTCCATTAGAAATCCTTTACAAAAGAAAAATTATAATTGACCATTTGAGGGTATTTGGGTGTGTATGTTATGTACACAATAACAAACGGGATAAATTGGATTATACATCGATTAAGGCTATTTTCTTAGGATATTCCACTCAAAAAAAGGGATATAAATGTTACGATCCAAAAAATAAAAAAATGTTACATATCAAGGGATGTAACTTTCCAAGAAAATGAGACATATTTTAAAGAAATTGAGAGAGAAATTAGTACACAAGAGCCACCAAATATTTTTATTTTTTCCTAAATCAACGATTCACAAGACAATGAAATTATAATCATAAATGAGGGTGAACATGAAATTGGGGACATATCTCAATCTCAAGAAATAGAAAATGAACACTCTCAAGCTTAAGAGGAAAATGAAGTCTAAGAAAGCAACGAAGGAATTGATGAAGGGGTTCCTTTGCGAAGATCAAACCGGGTGCCTCAAACTCCTATAAGGTTACAAGATTATGTAACCTACAAGGTACGATATCCAATTGAAAATTTTATTTCATATGAAAATATCACACCCGAGTACAAAGTCTTTCTAGCCTCAATTGAAAACCAAAAAGAGCCTAATAACTTTGAGGAAGCGGTAAATCAACCGATATGGTGTGAGGCTATGAAAGAAGAGCTTGATGCACTAAAAAAAATAATACATGGAAAATTGTGCAATTACCACAAGGGAAGAAACACGTAGGGTGTAAGTGGGTGTATAAGCTTAAATATAATAGTGATGGGATCGTGGAAAGATATAAAGCGAGATTAGTAGCCAAATGATACACTCAAACCTATGGAATAGACTACCAAGAGACTTTCGCACCCGTAGCAAAAATGAATACCGTTAGGATTCTTTTTTCAATAGCGGTAAATCAAAATTGGACCCTATATCAATTGGATGTAAGAAATGCGTTCCTACAAGGAACATTAGATGAAGAGGTGTACATGGCACTACCCCCGGGGCACGAGAAGGAAGGTGATGCTACCGTTGTATGTAAGTTAAACAAATCGATTTATGGATTAAAGCAGTCACCTCGAGCATGGTATGAAAAATTAAGCTCTTATTTAATTTCTTGTAATTTTCAAATTAGTAGTGCCGATCACTCATTATTTTCAAAAAGGAGTGATAATTGGATTACCGTTATTTTAGTATACATTGATGATATTATAGTCACGGGTAACAATTTAGAAGAAATTAACAAAATTAAATTCAAGTTGAAAGAAAATTTTGATATCAAAGATTTAGGGTTTTTAAAATATTTTCTAGGAATGGAAATTGCCCGGTCTCCTAAGGGTTTATTTATTTCACAAAGAAAGTATATACTTGATTTATTAAAGGAGACCGAAAAATTAGATTGTAAATCGATAACTACACCAATTGATAATAAATACAAACTAAATACCGAAGACGGTGAACTCGTAGAAGACATAAATCATTTTCAAAGGCTTGTTGGTAGATTAATTTACCTAACGGTAACTCGACCGGATATTTCCTTTTCTGTGAGTCAAATTAGTAAATTCATGCATGCACCTCGAACAACGCACCTAAATGCCATAGAAAGGATTTTAAGGTATTTAAAAGGTACTCCCGGAAAAGGAATTTTGATGACAAATAACAATTCTAACGATGTTTGTGACTATTCCGATGCAAATTGGGCCGGGAGCTATGATCGAAAATCAACTACCGGTTTTTGCATATTTGTAGACGGAAATATAGCCACGTGAAAAAGCAAGAAATAAAATATTGTGGCCCGGTCAAGCGCCGCAGCAGAATATCGAGCCATGACATCTACCGCGAGTGAATTAATTTGGGTCAAACAACTTCTCGTGGACATCGGCATCGAAATACGAGATTCGATGAAAATGTTCTGCGACAATCAAGCCGCAAGACACATTGCATCAAATCCCGTCTTCCATGAGCAAACAAAGCACATCGAGGTGGATTGCCACTTCATTCGAGAAAATGTTCAATCAAAAGAAATTGAGACTCCATACGTGAAGAGTGAAGATCAATTAGCGGACATTTTCACAAAAGGATTGGAGCCCGGGCCATTTAAAAATAATTGTCACAAGTTGGGGATGATTGACATTTATACCCCCAACTTGAGGGGGAGTGTTGAGAATAGTAATTAGGACTAAGAGTGTAATTAGAGAATTAGCCTCAGATCCGTTAGGATTAATATCATCATTGGCTAATTAACGGAAGAAGAGTTACTAACCTCCATTATAATTAATACAATGGAGGTTAATCATCTCAATTCTTTTCCATTTAGGCAACTATCCGTTGGTACAGTAATTCAGTACCGTTAGATTTATTTTTCCCGTTAGAGCTCAAGGATATATATATCCTGCATGTATCACCTTTTTACTTCTTCAGTCTTTTTAATAAAAAGAAATGTTCATCATCAATTAATTTCTCAACACTTCTACTTTAGTTACACCTAATAACTCTGTTGGTTTTAGTTGAAGCTGTGAGGAGAGATGGCTGAGCGGTCTAAGAATTCTCTAAGTTCCTCCCAAGTAAAGGTTTAGCCTCTCCTTTTCTTGTAAATTAACTACATTTAGTTTTTGAAATGTAGGAATTTCATGTGAATTCGTCTTAATATTAGCAGAAATTGAAATTTTCACCAAAAGCCCGTTTCTAAACATCAAAAAGCTACTGCTAGAAGTTTGAGTCAGTAAGTTCCTATGTCCTGTTCATTTATCTAATTTCGCACTTTGTGTGGTTTTTTCCTTATTTCTGTTATTACTTTCCTCTTTTAACATGACAGGCAAGAAACTGAAGATAAACATGTCATTGACAAAGAAATCATGACAAGATTGAAGGTGAATATTTTTTCCATTAATTTTTTTTAACCCATTTGCAGTTTTGTCTCTATCTTTTATTCCCTTCCTAGTGAAGAAGTATATCTTGTGCAGACTCGTCAGGCCATGTCTTAAACTGCAGCTGGTACAGATGGTACGATTTCTTCTCCTTTTTCTCAGAAATCTTTTAATGATTTCTTCTGATATAGTTTTAGAATTATGTGATACACATACTTGATTACAAATGGTTCTGCATCACAAGTATTAGAAGAATGCTCGCTTCGGTAATTTACATTGTTCAAGCTGCCATTGGCATACAAAGTTAGATGTGAGAAATTATTGTTTTATTAATTTAACTAAATCTCATGATATGTTTTATTTCTTTTTTACTTAAAGATGATAGTTTGGAACAAAAACCCCAATCATCATCACAAACAGATCGTCAATCTAAAGTTAGTTATACCTCGTACCAGTACAATCCATGATGCAATACCAGTATTTTATATAACCTTCCATTTACACTGACAATATGACACAAAAAAGGTATGCATGTTTTTTATGTTGAAATTTACTGCAGGTAGGTAAGTGGGACAAGTATGGATCTTGTATTGTGCTTCCTATGAGACCTGACAGTACAAATTCTGGTCTGAAGTTATGACTTGCAAATTTTAGTTTTTGAAGAACTCAGAGCTTTGTTTGATTTTGTTGAACTCTGAGCCTCTTTTTAATTAATTGCTTTTACGGAAGTGTAACAAAGTAGAGTTTAGTCAGCCTTCACTCACTTCATCTGAAATGGAGGCTTCCATTAACACAGCTAAAAACCTTGGTTTGGAGGTTCTGTAGAATTTATGAGATAGCTATTTTTGATGATTGATAATAATTTTTTTATTATCTGAGAATGAAAAATTATATCCAGAGATACAGTACAGAATGCTATATATACATATGGATGCAACGGTATAAATAATTATCGTTGGTACCAATAGTACCGTTGGCTCTAACAGACCCGTTGGCACTGTTCCTATTATTAGCCTATGATGAATAGTTTCTGAGGCTAATTAAACCACTCTAATCACTCTATTTCTTAACATTCTCTCTCAAGCTAGGATTATAGAGATCGTATAATCTTAGATTGTCAGAAATATTCTCGAACAGTTTAACACTTAATCCTTTGGTAAAAATACACATAGTGACAATCAACTTCAATATGCTTCGTCCGCTCATGAAACACAGGATTTGCCGCTATATGCCTTGCCGATTGGTTGTCGCAAAACATCTTCATTGGTCCATTGATTTCGAAATTCAAGTCGGTGAGTACTTATTTTATCCAAGATAGTTCACTAGCGGTGGATGTCATTGCTCGATATTTCGCTTCTGCGCTTGATCAAGCTACAATATTTTGCTTTTTACTTTTTCATGTGACTAGATTTCCGCCTATAAATGTGCAAAAGCCGGTAGTTGATTTTCTATCAAAGCTTCCTACCCAATCCGCATCGGAATAGTCACATATTGCATTAGTATTATTTCTTTTCATCCAAATTCTCTTCCCGGGAGAATCCTTTAAGTATCTTAAAATTCTATTAATAGCATCTAGATGCGGGGTTCTCGGTGCATGCATAAATTGGCTAATTTGGCTTACGACGAATGATAAATCCGGCCTAGTGACCGTCAAATAAATTAACTTTCCTACAAGTCTTTGAAAGTGGTTTATGTCCTTTAAAGGTTCACTGTTTTCAATATTGAGTTTAATATTGGTTTCTATTTGTGTTTTAGCCGGTTTCTTTAAGCAAATCAAGAACGTACTTTCTTTGGGATATAAAAAGCCCTTTTTGCGAATGAACTATTTCTATCCCGAGAAAATATTTTAATTTGCCTAAATCTTTTATTTCAAATTTTTGTTTGAGGTCTTTCTTTACACACTCAATTTCTATTTGGTTATTACCGGTTACGATTATGTCATCGACATAAACTAACACTACGGTTATTCCATTGGTATTATGTTTGATAAATAGAGATGAGTCGGCACCGCTTACCTTAAAATTACATAAAATTAAAAATTGATAGAGTTTTCCATACCAAGCTCTTAGAGATTGCTTTAGTCCATATATCGATTTGTTTAACCTACAAACGAGATTAGAGATATTTTTTCTTTGGTGACCGGGTGGAAGTGTCATATACACTTCTTCCTCAAGTGCCCCTTGGAGGAACGCATTTTTCACATTCATTTGGTAAAGATTCTAATTATTATTTACCGCTATTGACAATAATATTCGTACAGTGTTCATTTTTGCAACCGGTGCAAATGTTTCATGATAATCAATACCATGAGTTTGGGTATAGCCTTTAGCAACTAATCTAGCTTTATACTGTTCCACGGCACCGTCGCTATGATATTTAATTTTGTATATCCATTTACATCCAACCGATTTTTTATTTTTTTGACAAATAGCATACTTTCCAAGTTTGATTTCTTTCTAATGCATTAAGTTTTTCATTCATTGCTTTGCACCATTTTGGCTCAAGTTTTGTTATCTCATACTTTATTGGTTCTTCAATTCTTAACAAGGAACTTAGAAACGCATAATGTTCATTAGAGATATGATTGTAAGAAATATAATTTTGGATTGGATAATGTACCGAATATGTGATAAAATCTCTTAATCTTGTTGAAGGTTGCACTTGTTGACTTGACCTTCTCAACGATATTTCTTCCTCTTGAGTTTCCTCTGAGCTATCACCTTCTTCTTGGGTTTCCTCATGATGCTCAATTTCTTGTGTACCTAATTGAGCATGATTTTCTATAGGTACTTCTCTCCTTCCTTGGTTAGTATAACATGGTAGCACAAATTCATTTGATAATAATATATTATTGTTATTTGTTTCAATAGCTTTGTAAAAAGAATCTCTTTCAAGAAATGTTACATTTCTTGAAATAAAGAGTTTTTTTTCTTTTGGATCATAACATTTATAACCTTTTTTAAATATAGAGTATCCTAGAAAAATCTCTTTTGTTGAGGTGTAATCTAATTTATCTACTTTATTTTTATGAACATAGCATATACATCCAAATACTCGTAAATGATCAATACTCGTAATATATTTTATTATTAAAATTAAAACCCAAAAACACGTGAATCATATAAAATAACAAAATATAAATTAGAACTCACGATTCTAAAGAGCAGACATCTTGAAGTAGAAACTAGCGTACTGATCTTAAATTTTTTTTCTCAAACCTTATGATGGTTTAATTAGATGTTTTTTCTTCAACTCTCTTCTGTTTTTCTATAGTAGACGAATTTATTGTGAGTGTCCAAAAATTTCAGAATGTGAGTCTTTTATAGAGTCTGAGACAACTTCTAGGATCAAATATAATGAATTTAGACATTTAAATTTTCTATCAAAATTCGGATGTATTCGGACACACTCTTGAGATGCACCCTTAAGATGCTCTCTTCAAATGCAATATTTAATTAATTATTTATAAATGAATATGATTTATAATTATTAATAGTAGGTAGATACATTAAATATTATAATATTTAAATATTCTAATATGATTTTCATAAAATTATGTTTCAACATTATTTACTCTCAAGTCCTAAGATCACTTGGACATAAATATTTCTGGCAGCATAGTAGGACTCGTCACTCGTGAGATCCAGCCATAAAAAATTCTATATCCATTCTCTTTGAAGTTATCAACCAATCAGATCAATGTACCTGCTTAATTAAGTAACCCCATTGAAACTCACTACTTACTTTGTTTATATGTTTGCACAGAAGTTGACTACTTGAAAAAACTAATCATAGATTAGTATACCTGCCCAAATCATACATATTGGACAGTCTGAAAGCTGCTCAAGAGGCAAGCTGTTAATAGAATATAATGAAAGCGCAAACAAATAGAACTCATTATTAGTGGTTAATGATGAAATATTCTCAATATCAAAATAACCAAGAATTTTAATAATTCTAACAGACTTTTAAACTTTAGATTGACACTAGATAACCTATTTATCAAGTAGGCCGCGGTGAGTACGGCTTCCGACAAAAAAAATTTTGGGACATTATTTTGAAATAAGAGAGCTCGAGTCATCTCGAGTAAATGACGATTTTTCCTTTCGGAAACACCATTTTGATGTGGGGTGTAAACACAAGAGGTTTGATGAATTATACCATTTGAATTAGTAAAATTTGAAAAGTTTTGGTTAATAAATTCCGTACCATTATCGGTACGTAGGATTTTAATTTTTTTATTATATTGAGTCTCCGCTAAATTTGTAAATGTTACAAAATGAGAAAAAACCTCACTTTTATTTTTCATCAAATATAACCATGTAGTTTTTAAAAAATCATCGATAAAAATGACATAACATCTATAACCATTATACGAAATTATGGGAGCGGGTCCTCAAACGTCAGAATGAACAAGTTCAAACATATCACTACTCTTGGAATTAGAATTACAAAAAGGAAGTTTTATATGTTTTGAAAGGCTACAAACTTCACATTTGGTATAATAATCTCTGAAAAAATCAAAAATAAATTTAAAAATATTGTCGGAAGGATGCCCCACACGTTTGTGCCATAGTTCACATAAATCTTCATTTTTTCTAGTGTTGAAAATTAATTTGTTCGTGCTCAAAAAATAGAGACCATTTTCTAAATAACCTTCACCAATCTTCTCCTTGGTGAGTAGATCCTGAAAAATCACGCTTTTCATTTTAAAAATTACTTCACAATTTAAATCCTTTGAAAGTTTGCTAATAGATAAAAGATTTCCCAAACAATTATTAACATGAAATACATCTTGAATAATTTTTTTTGGAAAAATACTAACCATGCCCCATCCCTCAATTTTAATTTTTTTCATTGTTGGCAACCGTAAATAATTGATCACTATTAATTTTACGGTAATTGGTTAACATATTTTGATTTCCCCTCATATGGTCCGTAGCACCCGAATCCAATACCCATTGGGTACAATTTGGTAGTATATTTGTGGTTGAAGGGCCTATAGTCAAGCATTTATTGAAATAACCAGAGTTTTTGGTACAATTTGTTGGGTTATGAATTAATTTGTCAACTTATTTCTCAGTTTTATTATGACAATAGATTGTACCACTTTGAGTGTTTGTTCTCTAGTTCATCAGAGTAGCCAGCATTGACTCCAACTGGTTTAATTTGTCTGAGTCAATCTGACTCGATGAGTGTGAGTTCATTTCGCTGAATCCCTTTCTCTCTCCTTCGCTTGGCTCTTCTCTGGCAGCCACAAATCCCTTTCTCTCTTCTAGGGTTTTTGCGAAAACCTTCTTCTTGGCTACCTCCGCCTGGTTTCGATCAGTTCTCTTAGGCCTGAGGTGGGGATGAAGTATTCAGCATCTCTCTTGGTTGTGCCCTTCCCTCTTGCAGTGCGAGCATCGCTCGGTTTTTCCCTTTCCGACGAGGTGTTGAGCTGAGAAGGCAAGAGCTTCCGGCTTTGGGTTTAAGTCGGGAGTCTTCATTGCAACTCGCCGCAGCGCCTCTTGTCGGATTTGGGCTGTGACCGTCTCAAAGGATAGTTTTTCTGTCGAGAGCAAAATCTGTGCTCTGATTGGCTCGTAGCTTGGTTCTTAAGCAGCAAGGAGTGTATAGATATGATCCATTTCTTCCCTCTCTTGGAGAACTCTCAAATCAGTGGTATTTGGTCGATAGAGCTTGAGTTCTTCATATTTTGCTCTAACATGCCCGATTAATATGGGTACATCTCGGGATTCTTGTGAAATCTTTACAATTTCTTGCTTGAGATAGTATATCTGAGATTGATTCTTTTGATTACTGTGTTGATTTTTTATTTCTTGTCATAGTTCTGTTGTTATCTCATAATAGCAGAAACTCTTGGATAACTGAGGCTCGAGTGAGTTGGTGATTAGTGTCATAGCTTGACTATCCACCATATCCCACTCCTCTTGTCCCTCGGTTCCAGTTTCTGGTCGGATTTTATTTCCATTGATGAGACCAAGTAACCATTTGCCTTTTAATGCGACTCTTGCTGCTTTGGCCCATGGGATGTAATTCCTCCCATTCAGTGGAACATTGGTTAGTTTTTGAGATGAATTGAAGTCGAAATTTGTTCTCAGTCTTGTTGAACTTTGGTTTGGGTTTGGATTGAAATTGAACATTGGGCTAGCCTCTGTCATGTTGGTTGTGGCTTGATTTGCTGGTTTTTTGTGTTACTGCCGTGTTGGATTGCTCTTCGCTGATGTGTAATCAGTGTTTCTGATATGGGATCAGGCTTACTGGTATGGGGTGTTTTTACTGGTATGGTTTATGGTACAGTTTTTTGTTGGTTTCATTCTGAACCTTGATGGGGACAGATACTATATTGTTGCCTTTGAAATTTTATTTGAACTTTGATAAGAACAGATACTATACCGTTTGCTGATTGTTGCCTTTCTTGATGTGCAGTGTTTCACTGCCAATTGTTTCCTTTAAGATTCTGAACTCTGATCAGAACAAAATACGATAGTGCTGGTTGTTGCCTTTGGGATTTCGGAATTGAGTCAGGTTAAACCTGCTCTGATACCATGTAGAATTTATGAGATAGCTATATTTTGATGATTGATAATAATCTTTTTATTATCTGAGAATGAAAAATTATATCCAGAGATACAGTACAAAATGCTATATATATATATATGGATGCAACGGTATAAATAATTACCGTTGGTACCAATAGTACTGTTGGCTCTAACATACCCGTTGGCACTATTTCTATTATTAGCCTATGATGAATAGTTTCTGAAGCTAATTAAACCACTCTAATCACTCTTCTAATCACTCTATTTCTTAACAGGTTCGTCATCATTATTCAATTCTCTTGATGTGTACCTGGTCTGGCTGGTAGGATACTACTACACAGTATACAAAACTATAAGGTTACTCTGAGCTCCTTAAGCCAGAACACAAGTAAGAGAGCTGCAGTTAAAGTAGCCAAAATAAAAGAGAAGAAATAACAATCAATTACACTTTATTTTAAGAAAAAGGAACAAATAAATATTAAGAAGTATTCTTTTCTCTTAACAGAAGGAAAAGGAATGCTTCTTTTCAAGTTTCCAAATCCCTTGCCATATGAGGTTCCAGCACTAAATACTGAAGGGACTGTGAATAAAGGAAAGACAAAGGCTAAGAAAATTGGCTGTAATTTTCAGCAGTTGCCTCCCGGGTATGTCGGAAAAATGTTGGTTTACAAGAGTGGCAAAGTCAAAATGAAACTTGGAGATGTTACTTTTGATGTAAGTGTGCATTCTATAATCCCTCTAGTATGAATTTAATTATTAACCTGTTTTGTCTAGCTAAAATAACACTTTATGCAATTAAGGTAGAACTTAAGAACATCTTTAACCTATTAACCTGTTTTCCATCCAGTGTGCAATTAAGCACTGCAACTGAAAGAGATATAAATATTGGCCAATGGCAATGCAGTTGTTACTGAGAATATCACATTGTACCCCAAAAGTAATGGTTGGAATTTCTTCGAGATTCTAGAGTTAGTCTGAATACGATGGTGTATTCATTGCAGGTCAATCCAGGTGTCAAGTACATCTTTGATGAGAAAGCTGTGGCTACAAATACAAAACAGAAATGCTTGTGTGAACTTGGAAATATAAAACAGCATGCAATTGTGATTCCAGATGTTGATGTCATGTTAGAAAAAAGCAAAAAATAGGAGATCAGTTGGAACATCTTGTAAATATTTTGCAAATTGTATTACTATTGTCTTTTTCTTTTCTCTTTTCTCTTTTCGGGCCCAAAAATATAGATCAATTTGTTCCTTTGTTGCAACTCTAGTATTCTGGCATCTTACCTAGGAAATTATTACTTGTGCTATCTGTTAAATCTAACTTCAGAGTTTATCTGATTATTATAATGCTGGAATTTGATAAGGCTTGTGCTTCTGCAGTTGTATGTATTCTTAAATATTATATCGTTTTCATATTCCCCCCTTTTCCCATGCTGGTATTTGATAAGGCTAGACCTTCATCTTTTACTAAAATAAATAAATATTCCCTTCTTTTCTCCAATTCAGCGAAAATTTATTGAGACCCAACTCAGCCTATTCTATTTTGCATGGAGAAACTTGAACTAGACAGAAACTATACTGTAACTAGAGCAACATGGAGTATTTTATCTGTACTTCCGGTTGGTCAATTAAATTAGGATTACAACTAATTGTAGCCCAGTGAAGGACTCTTGTTAATGCAGCTAGACCAACCCATTCAAATTTTTAATGTAGCGTATAGCTTAGTAAAGGTCAAAGTGTTCTCAGCCCAAAAATATAAATGGGCCTGTTTATTATTGGATCTCGCTCTCTCTCCTTGTGTATTTGCAAACATTTTCATTCAGTTGTATTCTTCACAAATCATAGCAACGATCACATTGTTTTTCTCCAGACAATCGGCGTAAATTGAGGATCCGGATCTCTATTGTGCTCTAGATGCACAGCATATCAAGTCATTGGTACATTGTAGGGTCTCAGCACTCAATGACAGGGTAATTATTTGGGCCCGGATGTCGGACTCCTCTATAGTATTTTACATATAAAGTAACTATTTGAAAAGAAAATTTCGGTCGTCGAATTTAAATCGTGGACCGTCAGATTCACAATGAGAAATTTTAGATTACGCGTAAAGTACTTTAGGGGATGTGAATTCAAATTATTTGAGGTTTAGTTCCTTCTTGGGCTCTCAGCACTCAGCCGTCTCCACACAAAATTCTTTTAAATTGATTGAAACATGAAAATTGTTGTCTTGTTGAGCATCTTCCAGCTATCTAACACTATAAATAAACATGAAAATATTCCATTTCCAACTGTATGATTGGCCTGTCAATGTTGTCCACATGGCGTGTCAGTCTATTGCTCTCTGCTGATCCTGCCAAAATAATAGTACTAATAATAATAAATCAAGCACGCATAGTATTCGATCAATGCATCACCATCTTGGCATCTTCTGCAAACAACTTCAATTCAGATCAACACTCGGATCAAAGCTGGATATCCGAATCTCCATCTGTTACTATGGTAAAAACTCTTTTTTCTAGGGTAAATTTCAGTCCGAGGTCACTAAAGTTTAATCTTTCTTACAAATGATTATCCAAATTTAATTTATCCCACCAAAATTAGTAAAATTTATATTTCTTCCAATTGAAATACTCACTGATTAAAGATATCCATTATTTTTTATTTATTTCATGGTGAGAAATCATCATGTTTCGTGAAGCATCATAATTAATGTCTAAAATTCAAATTTCAAACTAAATATGTCCGATCTGAATTATTCAATCTAATTTCTATATGAAAATATATTAATAAATTAAATTTTACATTATTTGAAATTAGTTTGCTATTTTTTTCCGATGGAAGAGTGAAAATTTTATTCATCAAAAATTAACAGATACAAATCTTAAAAAACCAAACCGGTACGATATTTATTGATATTCCTTATCGTTCTAATAGCGCTTTACATTTATTTTCATAATTTTGTTTGGATAATGACGATGCCTGCTAGTATTAAAGAAATAAAAGCCAAGTCAATTAAATGTTGTCTGACAGAGACAGTTGGGCAATCGGAAGAACTATTTTTGGATAAGTTATAAAATACGCCAAATACCGAAATCTTATTTGGCACAATATATTTCGGAAATGGGAATAAAAAAACTAACGCGAAGTGTCTTTTTTTCTTATATATATATATTTGCCGTTACATATGGCCTTAAATCCCAACATCTCATAGTGTTACGCCACCTGAAAATTTTGATATTTTGAAAGGCAAATGAAGAACATACTACATAGTGGAACAAATATAATTCCACGGTTTCGATAAGTTAATTACCAGTACAGTAGTACAAATCAGAATTAAACCAAGCATGCCAAACATTCTAGTGATCTACTTTTTTCTTGGAATAATGTGGCACCATATGTAAAAATTCTATGAACTTTCTTTTTCTTTTTAAAAATTCTAATTGAACATGAACATGATAAACAAAAGTGAAAATGAGCCCAAATCCTGCCCAATTATTCCCCTATGCTTAAGTGGGTCAGGTATCTTTTCCCCCAAATTTGTCCTTTTTTTTTCTGAGCACCATTTTCTTCCTCTCTTGATCTCTCTCACAAGTCACAACTCATACAGAGCACAAAGCAACATATGCATCAATCTTGTCGCATGGATCTCAATTCCATGTGCAAACCACAGAGTATAAACAACCACAAAATCTTCGGTAAACAAATCATGCAACTGATCTATTTACACTTACAGTTGCATCTTTCAATCATCCAATTCAAAACCCACCAGAGCATGAAAACATGCGTAAGCTCCCGAACCTCGAACTCTTTGTGAGGCGTCTTGCCCTGTCGTACCTGTCAGGCGAGTAATACCGCTCTCTCGAGGAATCATCCATCGATTGACGCCTCTGATGGTACTGTTGATTTTTGTCTTCCTTATAACTCCCGAATCTACGAGGCGGTGACTGAATTAGGCTCAACTTTTCAGCCTGGTGGAAATCCGACATGTCAAACCCCCGCATGGCACCGGTTGAAAGAGACCGGTAGCACATGCGAGTGCGTTTGCGCTTGATGGCCTTGTAGATAAATGGAATTAGACCTTCCATTTGATTGCCGTGGAGTGTTGGCTAGTTTAGTTTCGTTTTGAGTTGGTTTTTGTTGAAGGGAGGTAGGTGGTCACCGGGAGAGCTTTATAAGGAGGTAAGGTAGGCGAGGTAAAGAAGGCTTGGTTTGACCTAGTTGGCACAGATTATGTGATCTAGCCAACTTGTTTCTGAGTGCTTTATTGTCATCTTTTTTTGACATTTTTTATGGCAATGTAATGTAAGTGCATGTCCCAAATAGCGACAAACGTGTAAATAAAGAGCATCTCCAACAGTTTCTAAATTTTTATTCTTGCCACGTCAATTAAAAATCAATCGGTTTTTGAAATTTTCTAAATTACTCCATCGCAGAAATCATTTTCGAGTTTCTGAACGCTGTCAAATCACTCGTCGCGCCAAATTATTTTTTCAC
This sequence comes from Schoenoplectus tabernaemontani, assembly GCA_037127355.1. Taxonomy (NCBI): domain Eukaryota; kingdom Viridiplantae; phylum Streptophyta; class Magnoliopsida; order Poales; family Cyperaceae; genus Schoenoplectus; species Schoenoplectus tabernaemontani. The sequence goes on along the minus strand of CM073750.1, from coordinate 13,755,167 downwards.
TCGCGCCAAATTGGAACTCCTCTGGCGCATCATTTAAAGAAAAACACATTAATTCAACCAACATAAACCGCGTAAAAATAAATGTTATCTAAAATAAATAATGAGGCATGTAAAAAAAATATCTGACATGCTCTAGTAAACAATAACTTAGCATATAAAACATATCTGCCAATACAAGTCTTTAAATCGAAAAACCTTACTACTGTCATATAAAGCACCATCCTATTCTCTTTTATTATACAAATATATCTTAAATATTGAGCAAATCCAAGCTGATCTTAAGTTTAGTCTTCGTGAAATTGATGCGAGTCCCATAACAAAGCTGCACAAGATGATGCAGCAGGTTAAACTGATAATAGCGGATGCATGAACTTTTTTCGTATCAGTACTGACCCCAGAGGAATAGACACTGATACCAGTCCTGTAATGAGTGCATCTTAGGGCATTGCCAAATCCCTTCAATTTTTGTAGCCATAGAAAAGTAATTACTAGCATACTTGTACTTGTAAATTAATGCAAAACATGATTACAAGAAATTTTGGATTGATGCTGCATGCGACCCTCAACTCATATAGTTAAATCATGCGTAAGCTTTGAGTTCCTGAATATGAACAAAAACAACATCCATGAATAACAAAGCAGATAAATCTGACACCAAGCAATCAATTACCAGAAACTAAGTATTCTAGCAAGAAATCAGCAAAATTCTGAAATTCGGCCACACAAATAATAAAGAAAACTACATTGTAAACTTGATTGGCAGCTATTTTTGCTCTAAAAAAATCTTCCATTATTCGGTAAATGAATAAAATTATTTCTATTTTGAGAGGACACATACATATCAAATCTTAATTTATTTATTAAGTATTAAGTGCTGCAAAACATGATTGTGCCATAATTATTCAGGTGTATACATTATTATGTAGTCAAAATGGGGATACAATAACATATAAAAGTGGAAAATAGGTGTAGCACCTGCACTGGAGCATGAGTAAACAAGTAACCAGTTATTTAACGTCATGCTTTTGTATAGTTGATTTAATAAATACAACTCATTATTTCAAAAGACTGGAATAACCCATACAAACGACCATCAAAATAACTTTACATGTGTAGCTGGCACTATCAATTGAGTGTAGGAAATAAATAAATATTTGAATCCCACAAAATTTCCGAGCGCCTACATTTCTCAGCACTTTCTTAGCACTTGTTGGGTTATAACTGCACTTTCTTAGCACTTTCTTAGCACTTGTTGGTTTCTTAGCACTTTCAAAACATCCTACTGTCAAAATTGCCTCACTGTTCTTTATCACATTCAGCCCAATTTATAAATTAAAGACAAATATAATTGCAATTGTAAAATGTTCAACACAAAATTCAACTACACACTTAAAAGAGTAAATGAGAATTAATCTCACAAGTGTTAAACTCACCTTCCAATACTTCTTCTGACTTTGGCACCAACACCTTCATCCTGCAACTCAGAGAGAAGCGTATGGTGGTATTCATTGATTGTTCCATTTCCATTCCATTGATTGTTCTATCAAGTGTGAAGGAGAGAACGACCAAAGAAGAACACAGGCGGCAGTGTAAAGGAGCCGAGAAGAGCAGAAGAAAACATGCGACAACGTGAAGGAACGAAGATCGACCTTTAAGAGTGGAGGAAATCCATGTGAAAAAGAGATCGATGGAAGAGCGAAGAAATGAAAAGGAGTAGCTCGGCAAGGGGGGAGATTTCAGCAAAGTTAAAAATTTCCTCCAGTTCTTCATTCCGCTTCTGGGCTCTGCCTCCGTCGCGATTAGGCTCTGCGCCAGCCGACAACCGACAAGCGATTCTGGTAAAATTCACTAACTCACTGTTAAAATTAAAAATCTGTTAATCAATTATGTTAAGCAAAATGCTTAATTGTAAATCTGGTAAGCAATTAATTATAAAATGCTTAATCTGTTAAGCAAAATGCTTAATTATGAAGCGTATGGTGTTATTCATAACTGTATATGGGTTGACCTAATTTATTTACTCTCTATTTAGTTGACCTAATTTATTTACTCTCTATTTAGTGTACATTGCATTGTGCAATAATTTGATAGCAGACTAAGGTTTGTGCAATAATATGTTAAGCAAATATGTTAAGATTAATTGTTCAAATCTGCTAAGCTTAATTGATTAATTAAAGAAAATTTGTTAAGCTTAATTGCTTAATTGTAAATCAGTTAAGTAAATTAAAGAAAATCTGTTAAGAAATTGTAATAAATTGCTTAATTGTAACAAATTGCCAAATTGCTTAATTGTAACAAATTGCTTAATTGTCCAAATTACTGTGATGCTGATATGCATTCATTTCATTTTTATTTCAGTATTTATGATGGACAAATATTTCAAAAAATCATCTAAAATTTCAACTGGTTCAAGTTCACAAAAGTCGAGACAAACCGGGTCTAATATAGACTCCAATTCTTCTCGTGAGATTAATAATGCTGAACAAGATCCTCCTTCTGATCCAGGTTTAAGACCACCTCTATCTCAATATAACCCAAATGAGCAATATCGTGTACGTAGGTTTTATCTCGGTAAAAGTCTATTTCAACCTAGCGACTATAATTTTCCACAAAGAGACATAAATGGTAGAATGAGAAGATTCAACAAAGACTTGTTTGATCAATATAACACTTGGTTGGAGTATAGCATTGCTAAAGATGCGACATTTTATCTTTGTTGTTATTTATTTAGACCGGGGAATGTCGGTTCAGGTGGACGAACTAGTTTTGTAGGAGAATGTTATAAATGTTGGAAATTAAAGAAAGGTTTTGATGATCATGTTGGTAATTCTAATAGTTTGCATAATGAAGCATGTACGAGATGCATGAATTTGATTAACCAAAGATAAAACATTCATACTGTGATAGAGAGATAAAGCGTTAAAGAGGGTGTGAATTATCGAATATAACTATCTGCCACAATAGATACATTTCGGCTTATTTTGAGGTAGGGTTGGGCATTTTGTGGACATAATGAGTCTGAAAGCTCTAATAATACAGGAAATTTTATTGAGCTTTATGAGATTTTTGAGAGATCATAATGAAGAAATAAATGGTGTGATTCTTGACAATACTCCTCAAAATCAAAAATTGATTGCACCTACCATTCAAAAGGATATAGCGAATGCTTGTGCAGAAGAAACGATTAAAGAGGTAATTGCTGAGCTTGGAGCTAGATTATTTTCTGTGATGGTTGATGAGTCGAGGGATGTCTCAGTCAAAGAGCAAATGACAGTTGTGATTCGATTTGTGAACAAAAGAGGTTGTATTGTCGAACGATTTATTGGTATTGTTCATGTTTCTGACACTACATTCCTCCAATTGAAAGCAGCACTTGATAGTTTATTTGGTAAGTACGGTCTAACCATTTTAAGGTTACGTGATCAAAGGTATGATGGTGCTAGTAATATGCGAGGAGAGTTCAATGGTCTCAAAAATATTGATCTTGTGAGAAAATGAGTCTGCATACTATGTGCATTGTTTTGCACATCAACTTCAATTAACTCTTGTTGCGGTGGTCAAGAATCATAAAAAAAATTGTTTGTTCTTTCAAAAGGTTAATGGCATACATAATGTTATTGGTGCATCTTGTAAAAGACTTGATCAATTACGTGAGATGCAGAGAATTAAAATTGTGGAAGCTATTTCAAATGAAGATATTTCAACCGGAAGCGGTTTAAACCAATAAATGGGTTTTGCACGTCCATGTGATACTCGATGGATTTCTCATTATAAGACTTAAACTAATTTGCTTAAACTTTTTTCGGTTACGATAGAGGTTCTTGAAATTATAGAAGAAGATGGAAAATATGTAGAAAAGCAAGCAGAGACAAGTGGATTCGTGGAAGAAATGCGAACTTTTGATTTTGTGTTCATTTGTCATCTCATGCACAAGTCATTAGGTATCACTTATGATTTGTCACAAGCTTTGCAACACAAAAGTCAAGATGTGGTGAATGCTATGTGTTTGGTGAGGATTGCTAAAGTTCAATTGCAGAAGTTGAGAGATAGTGGATGAACATTATTATTTCAAGAAGCTTTGTGCATTTTGTGAGAAGCACAATATTGAAATTTCAAACATGGAGGTGTGCGTCATTGTACACGGCGGGTAAGAACAGATGTGACTAATTTACACTACTATCGTGTTGATCTATTTTACATGATTATTAATATGCAATTGCAAGAACTTAATGGAAGATTCGTGGAAACAACTACCGAACTTCTTATGTGTATGTCATGTTTAGACCCGAATAATTCTTTTTCTGCATTTAACACTGACAAGCTGCTTAAACTTGCCAAAATTTATCCTTCGGATTTTAGCGAACGGGAGCTTTCTATTCTAGAAAATCAATTGGAGAATTATCATTTGGATATGCAGAGTAACATCGATTTTTTGGAGGTAAAGGAAATTGATGAACTTTCTCAAAAGCTCGTGGAAAAGAAAATTCACATTATTTATCCTTTAGTTTACAAATTGCTGATGTTAGATTAATATTACCGGTGACCACTGCTAGTGTAGAAAGGACATTTTCAGCGATGAATGTAGTGAAAGAAGCATCAAGAAATAAAATGGGGGATCAATGGTTGAATGATTATTTGGTTACTTATATTGAGAGAGATTTGTTTAAGAATGTTGATAATGAAAGAATTATGCAAAGATTTTAAAATATGAAGACTCGACGAGGCTGGCTCGATTTGTCGTCAATATCTTGATTTTATTTTGTTAGTATTACTATATTTTATCTAAATTTGTTTTTTTAATATGTAAAACATACTTTTTAGTGGTATTCAATATTTTACGTGAAATTTATATTTTTTAATTTTTTATATATAATTGTGTCTACCCCTGATTGAAATCCTAGATCAGCCCATGCATATATTGTTCCACGTTGTAAAACAATTCGATTTAATTAAATTTCCAAACTAATTAAATAAGTCAATTGATATTGTTGATTATAAAACGTACAGTGACTCGTGATTTTCATATATATGACCCCATGAATTTTATTACACAATCATAACATTTGGAATTGGATCAGGAGAAAAAAAAAGTTCAATTAGGCAGGTGATAATGCACTGTATATTTAGATGAAAACTGGTCGTTTCTTCCGTCAAAAGTAGTAGATACTGAAGATACGATCAAATATAATAGAAAATGGACACACATAATACATTGAACAATTCCGCGTCTTAGTTTCTATGGTAAGAAAAAAATAAGCAAATTTGTCGCTTCTCATCCGGATGCGGTTGTCAATGTAATGTTCTATGATTTTTTAATTCATGTTCTATGATTTTTTTTTAATTTTATTATGTTCCGTATCAATTGATAAAAGAAGAATAATAAAAACATTTGAAGTGTCTAATCTTGTATGAATCATTGTTATAGTTAAAGCCTACATAGATTACTCCATCACTAGTTGACACCTGATACACGGTGTACCTTCAATCTAATTAAAAACCAACTTAATTTAATCTTGAGGGAGTTTATTGGAATTCAATTATAACCCCTTAATTTTACAAATCTTATTTATACAGTACTGCATAGTGGGGGCAAAACAGAAAGTTCACTTAAGCAAATTTTGGAATAATTTCCATTTCAAAAAAAAAAAAATTATCATTCACTAGATGCGACTTTAAAATTCATTATACATAGAGAACCAATCTTTGATTTAATGACAAATACACTCCATGTGAGAGATTATATACTTAAAATTTAAATGAAATTTTTTTATAGACAACTAAAAAATAAATAACAATGACTCTCATTTCTGCAAAAAAAAAAAAAAAAAACAGAAAAAAATTCTATATACATATATACGTTGATACGTAACTAAATATCTTAAACCATGATGAAGTGAGATAAGCTTGCCAGGTACCAACCACCAAATCTCCGGCAGAGGCATACCTCATAGAATGATTGAGTCACGCATTTTTAGTCAAAAAAGAAATTTCCATCTCAACCATTTGTTTAATGTGCACAGTCCAAACTATAACGAAATTTTGTGAGGATGACGTTGAGTGTTCTATTAGGAAGATTTGTAGAGAAATTTTAAATAAAATTGAAAATAAAATATTTGAAGAGGGGATTATATTTTGTTTTATTATTATTATTTTTCAATATTTAATTGTTTTCTATGTTATCGTTGTTATTTTACATGAGGAGATGTCACTATATATACATTAATTACTTCTTTCCTCTAACTAAGTTAATATATTAGATTTTTTGATATAAAATGGAAAAGTTAAAACATTAGATAATAATTAATGACGTCGCATGGTGTAATCAAAAGAAGACGAACAAAAAATGCACTTAAATCAAATGAATTTTATTTCGGGAAACAAAAAAATGGAGGGCAGTACTCGAAATTAATTGTAGGCTGTAGCCATTCAACCAGTGAAGGGATCTTCAGTCACGTCAGAAACCATATGATGAAAAGTCCAGACTGTTAATTTTTTAAATTTTGTATTAAAGATAATTATTTTGAGTTAGACAAACTAAAATATGAAACTCTATTGGAGGAACGGAGCCAAAATTTAATTATAGGAGGCAATTTTTTTAAAAAAAATTACAACATATTAAAAAATATAATATAATAGTTCACTAAATAATAATTATATTGACAATAATATTAAATAATAAATAAATTTTAGTTTATAATGTTACTAATATAACATAATCAAAAGAACAAGTATATTGTATGCATAATGAATATTTTTTCTAAATAAAGACTAAATCTATATTTCTATTAATTTTAATTTAGTCTTGCGACCTCCTATCAAATTATACATATTAAACCGGTTGAAGCTGGTATAAGCTCCCAGTTCGAGTCTCAATCTAACACAGAGGTTGTCAAACTGGGAGCTTGTACCAGCTTTAACCGATTTTAAAAAGTATTTTATTGTTTTCCTCTTCATACTAAACCTATAAAAAATAAATAAAAAATATATACATGATACAATCATACAGATCATAATTTAATTAGTTCATCATACATGCATTTTAGTATTTAATTTATCAAAATTAAAAAATAACAATAATTCAAAGCAAGAGTCAATTATTATATATTCTCAAGTTTCTTTTTGCAATATACCGAAATCTAGCGCTGGAATTTTCACATCTCCTACTTATAGAATCTAGAGACTGGGGAATAAATATTTCATACTGATAACTTATTGTCAAGGACTCAAGGATCAAGGAACACTTAATGAAAACTATTGATCAGAATGAAAATTGTCAAAAAAAAAAAGGGGGGTGGGGGGTGGGGGGCGTCCTTGTCCTTCCTTGTGAGTGGTGATGAGAAATCCTCTTTCAACACTGAATTGCTTCCTTACTTTTTAAGGTATATCTCCTATATCTGGGCGGAAGCACGAAGGCAACGACGCAAAGCGGATTCAAACCACTGAAGTCTGAAGACTCAAGAGACTTAAGCACTAGTCTAGAGAGATTAGAGATGAGCGATACAGAGATTGACAGAGAAAAGTAAAAAAATAAAATAAATCATCTCTCTCAGAGAGGAGATGGATAGGAATCGTCACTCATCAGTATCAAAATCGCGAGGGAGATTTAATTTTTAATTGTTTAAAATATTAAATGATTGAAATATATTACAGAGAAGTCAAATTGATAATTTATGTACAAATAACTAATTTATTTAAGCTCTATGTGTTATGTATGTGGGTCTGATTTTAAAAGTATACGGGGGCGGCAGGGGGGGCGGCAGCCTCCTGCGAACGGTGTCTGAGGTTAAGGTTTAGGGTTTATGAGTTTGTTTATATATATATATAATCTTCAATATAATTCCGAACCTTGAGTATTAGTGAAAACTATTTTAGCAACGGCTGTGGGTTTTCTTCACCTTGAGGGTTTCCCACGTAAAAATCTGTGTTCTTGTTCTCAATTTTTTCTTCTTTCATGTTACGTGATTGCTCTCTGGTTATTCGCTTCTCAACACTATGAACATTTATATAAATCTTAGGGTCAGACCATCTAGCTCCCTTAAATTTGCCCGTCCATTTGATAGTTGGACTATAAGTCCGAGATTCTAGAACATCATACATGAGTTCGTTTGTCACTCCACATAATAGTAAAAATAGAAATATAGAAATAGTATTGCTATTATGACAAACGAATTTGCTAAATAAGTTTTAGGCTAAAGAGAAGAATGCAGAAGAATGCTAAACCGCTATATTGAGTTATATGTGGTATATCAGTTTAATTATTATAAAATAATAATTATTATTTGATTATGTTGTATTATATTATTATATTATAATTATGACTATAATTATAATTATATTATCATCACTATTATTATTATGATTATCATTATTATTTGATTGTATTGTATTATATTATTATGGTACGGGAAGTCCCTCAATATGTTAAACTAGAGTTCCCTATAATGAGTAAGCCACGTAATTCTATAAATTTAATACGTTAAATGCAAGCTGTAAGCAAAATTCTTAGCTAATCCCAAAGCTAGGAAATGACAAAGCTGTAGTTATTATTATGATTATATTATTATTATTACTACACTATTATTTTTATTATTATATCATAATTATTATTATATTATTATATTATTATTATTAATCATCATCATTGTTAGTATCATAATTATCAACATTTTAACTATTTTGATTAACAACTATCAAATAATATTTTCACTCTTCCGAATAATAAAAAACATCACTCTTTTAAAATGACATTATTTTATCATTCTTCTAAAATTATTTCTTAATTTGTCAACCCTATAGATAGATTATACTTGCATTGGTACCGCATAAGAAAAATCTACAGTTATGGGCTGAGCAATTGCTTACCTCTAAAACAGGCAGCATTGCGACGTGGACTTTCGGACACTTTAGGAGAACATTAACAGCCCCTGTATGACCATATTAGTTATCGCTGCCAAAATATTAATTATCTGGTTCTCTCGCCTTGCTCGCAACAGTGTGTGATGAGTGCTAGTAGGCTCCTAGCGCTTTTGCGTGGCAGCTGTTTGATCGAATTCTCATCGCCTGCTGCGCTGCTGCTGCGCGGTTTTGACGCCGTTTGATGCGCGTGGAGATTCGTGCTTCATCAATTTTGAAGGACCCCCGTGAATCTAACAAATATTTGTCGTCGTCAGCTCATGTGCTGCATGCATGAACAATATCGATCCTGTTTGATCAGGCTTAACTTCAACCCAAGCATAAATGCATAATTCAAAAGGTTCAAAAGATATAATATTTTTTTTACTTTTTAAATAAAAATAAAGGAAAATGTTGGAGGATCCTCAATTAATATATTGTTGTTCACTCAACTGTTTATCTTCTTATTTATTAATTATTTCACATATGTTTTGTGAGTTTATGTATAAAATAATTTAAATTTTGATAGTTAGTAATTGTATTTGTACTTGAGAAGTGTATAATTATAGATTATAAATAAGATGGACAGTAAGAAGATATATCAAACTGATATACTAGGAAAAAGTAGTTATAATTATTGAATATGTGAGCTAGGTTATCTTTACCGATTGGTACCTACTAAGTAGTACATGTTGAAATATTAATTTAGAAAACCCAAAATTTTCGTTTCAGTAATTATCGTTTCAAGTCTCCATTGACAATATTTTAGGAGAATTGAGGACTAAACTGTAAAACAAATAATTAATAGAGAGGCGCCTCTCCCCTCCTATTGGTGATTTTTTTTCACAAATAATCAGGCCCACCAATTTGTTTACATCAATGACTTTATTTATACAGATGACTAAGGAAAGTGAACAACTTTTAACTTACGCCTTTTAAATTATATTTTTTTTCACCTAATAGTTTACCGCGTCAAATCAAAATTGAAGGACGCAATTCACTTCCTTGAGTTCAAATTTGAAGTGTATGACTTTAACATGCGTACTTCAACTGAATTAGACACAATTTTTAATTATGCACATAGATTTTTTCGCGTGCTTTTTAAATTATATTTAAATGTCTCAATAAGATTTTTCTATCAAAATTTATATCTATTTAAAGATAAATGTTTCATCTCATTTGCATGAATTCAAAATTCTTTCATCATACTGCTCATTATATATAATAATTAAAATTATATTTAAATTTTTAATTATTAAAATTATTTTTCACTAACCTGCTTATCACTTATAAAAATAACTTTATAACTAAAACATTAAATGTAATATTAATTATTTCTATATGTAGTGAGCAGTGGGTTGGGTTGAAGAATATTTGAATATGTGCATATGAGCTATAAATTTGATTTTTAAATTAATATAACTTTGGATAGAAAACTTTGATCAAAATATTTAAATATAATTTGAAAAGTTAGTGAAAAGACCTAAGTGCACAATATAAAATTATATCTAACTCAGTTGAAGGACAAGTTAAAATCATGACCTTCAAATTTGAACTAAAAGTTATAAAATTGGAGTTGTACCTTTAATCTTAGTTCGGCGTCGTCAACTTCAGTTATCGGACAGAAAAATTATAGTTTGAATGATGCAAATTGAAGTTGTGTTATTTTTCCGATCATCTGTGTCAATAACTCACCTCATTGATCATTGATGTTAATAATTTGTGAAAAATTACCCTGTTGGATTTTAGTAGAACTTGTTCTCCGGTTGATAAAAATGATAGAAGATTAAATCCTCTCATTAAGACACACTCCCCTTCCCTCCCCTCTCTCAGTACTGAGAAAAAAAAAATAACATTTTTATCCTATTTGATTCGCTTCTCGGAGATAAACCCCCCAGACCGTTTTTACTTATCTATTTTGTGCAGTACAATTAAATTATTAATTAAGCGCTGTATATTGGAGGAGTTATTCTTAAACGCTTTCTATGAAAATGCCTTAAGAAGTTGTGAGACCCGAATAAATCTAGATTTTTATTCTAGTTTGTATTGTATAAACGTAATTCTCTTAAGGATAATATTCACCACTTTGATTTGATTTTACTATCCGAATTTCCAAAGAGAATATTCAACTATAAAGTGTATATGATCCAAGGCAACAGTAATGAGATACAATTAAATTAAAAGAAAAATGAATGCAACAGATTACTATTTATAACATAGGGAAATTACTTGAGCAGTTTTATTAATAGTCCTTTGGATGAATCCGAAAACGAATGGTAGAAGGTATGCATTCATTCCCCAAAGATAAGCTAAGTGGGTACTAACAGTTCGTATTTAATTATTTTTTTTCTACCACGTGTCTGATCAGAATTGATCAAAATAATATTACAAACAAAAATTTTACATTAAACAAGTGCCCTTCATTATCTAGGATAACGAACATGTTTGACAACAAGGATCATAGACAAGAACGTGCACTCAATTTTCCATTTTCTTGCAAGACTGGTAAGTAAAGTTAAAATAGTTCATCTAGAGACTCATTCTTTGACTTGGAATTAGAAGCCAATTAGTTCCATCTCTACAGTTAACTAGAGCATTTGACATTTCACATTTACTTATTTGAGAGGTTGGGATTCCGTTTCCACCTACCACATCGATCCAACCAATTATACAAAATATTTTTCCACGTGTACAATTCTTTTTCGTATGGGATGTTGCAAGATTTATTTAATTTATGTAACACTTCTTCTTTTTTTCTTTAACAACTGTTCTATTTTTTAATAAAATTGTTTTCAACCACTCTATAATATATACAAGACGTAAGCCTAACACAATTACTCAAATACTTTTTCATGTTGAAAGTATTAGGTTCAAATTTAAATTCAGCAATAAATGTAATTTGAACCATTGGAGAGATGAAATTTGAAAGAATTTGACTACCATCATCTCATATTAGAAAACACTATACATATGTCTAACCCCTCTAATATATCTTAATTCTTAAGGGATATTTAATTGAGATTGATACCGTCTTCTTAAAAAAATAAAAAATCAAATTATTTAATTTCAAATATCCATAAAAACTGTCCTTCGGTTTCGGCCTTATCTATACCAATGATTAAATTTTCGTTCCAATGCAATTCGAAAAGACTGTTTAATTGGACTTTGAAGAGGCAATCATGACTAATGGAACAAAAAAAAATTGAATGCTTTTATTGTTTGAAAAGTAAAAGAAAATAATTTCAGGCGATATGGGGTAGTTGGTTAGTCGGGGTTAGCCTTTGGAAAATAATGAACGGGACTCGAATTTTGTCCCTGTTGACTTGAGTCTATAAATCAATTTTTTTTTTATAAAACTATAAATCCAAATTTAAGCATCAGTTTTGGATACAACCGCAAATGGTTTTGTCATGTTGGTCTTTTTCAGTAGCGGGAAGTGGAAATCGCAATCAGTGGAATCGACAAGTATTACCTAGAACCAGAAATATATAGAAAATAACTTTTAAGTAATGATTTTTTTATTTTTTAGGTTCTTTTGTAAACAGAGTAGGTCAATTAAAAAGTTTTGTATAACAAACGTGTATTAAACACTCACTATAAATTAACATAAATTCTTCTGCCACCAGTAATTAGGATGTTGGACACTATGGAAAAGGAAAAAAAATAATATGAAATTCTCTCACTAGGGGACCCTTTTGAGAGGAGTGAAGCTTCAAAGAAGTTGTTATGATTTTTCTTAGATAAAGAGGGAAGTAATTTTTTTTTAATTTTGAACATCACAAAATGCATTTTGGGTTTCGATCGAACCGGCAACTCTCGTATTTGATCATTAGATAGTTTCATTTGAGAGTGTTTATTTTGTAAGTGAAGTTGTTAGATTGTTGTGTTTTGATATTTTATCATTAGATAGTTTCATTTAGAGTGTTTATTTTGTACAAAATTAATCCGTTCAACACTTAATTTGTAATTTTATTTGTTTTGATAAAACTACCAATTGGTAATCAATATCTATCTGACCTACAAAATTGAAGGAAAAAAAAATCCTATCAATTTTCATACTCCATAACAACAATATGTACCCAAAAAAATCATGCTTCATAGACAAATTTACTTTGTTCTATATTCCTCTAGATGTCACCGATTAGAAATTGAGAATATATCCATCACTTGTTAGATAATAAAAAGCGGTTATATGAACCGCTTGTTAGATAGCAAGGCTATGATTGAAAGTGAGAAATATCCCAGATGAATCCAGTCTAGTGCCAACCAAGTATGAAGTTGGTAAATACCTAAATAGCCAACAGTTTACGAGTGTGCTTTTGGCAATTTGCATACAGATTCCTTTCCACTTAACAAAAGAAATTCCAAACGCCAAAATAGAATAGGAAGAGAATATAGACGGCACAAACCTATCATGGTTCAGAGCCCATTAAAGAAACATGAACAAACTTTGCATGGGTTGCAGCAATGATGCAGCTACAAAACAGGAAGAATCAGATATTGATATGATTGAAGGCATTTGTGAAAAAAAAATTCATCAAAGTATTCATTCACAAAAAAAAAAATGTGATAGAGATAATCTCCATATTCTAGCTACAATAACAATTTATAGAGTGCGGGAGTTTCTTAATCTTCATCCAGTTCATCAAATGCAAGAAAAATGAGTTGTTAATGCAGCACTTATCATCCAGTTCATCAAATTCACATATATTACATTTTAATTTACAATTCTGTAACAATCATGCAAGAACGAAAATTTCATGCATGCCTTGGCGCAGCAAAGCCAGTACAAGTTGATATCTGACTAATTTTCTAGTATTAATTAAAAAATAATTAAATTCCAGACCAATTTTCCAGTATTTATTAAAATGTTCTGCTAAAAAAACATCATTCAACCCACAAAAATAAGAATAGAGAAACATTAATATGGGTTTAAAGTTATAAGAAAAAATAAGATGCCATTGAAAGGAACACTGCTCAAGGAAACAGAAAACAAACACTGCATCATTTACTATGTTAACTGGGTTCAATTAGTTACAACAAAATACATAAAGTAGGAAAACAGCAAACTTTGGCTATAGTCATGATATTCTCCTTTCAATGTCATACGTACGGTTAAAATACAACTTCAAATGTACAGCATGCTTCACACTTGATGTGCAATGCAGTCAATCCAAAATTTGTTTCCATGCAGAATTTAGGAGTTGATTTGCACCCTCTATCAAAATGTAACATATGCACTTCTGCCAATCGTTCCCGCAAAAACTCGTGGTTGACCTGATCACACCAATGTTAAAAATGATTAAGGGAGAATTTTCCACAACCCCCCAGAAAAAGGGAAAAAAATATCACCTAGGGAAATTTCACAGATAGTTGCGGAAATACAGAAAATGCTTGAAGAGAACTAATGCAAGAGGATGAGTTCATGTAATAAAAATATTTAGTTTCATGAGCAACAAACCATACCTTATCATCCCCAATGTCCAGTTGCATGTTGCAGGAGGTACAATATATGAGATTATGCGCCTCTTTAAGCTCTCCTTTTTTACAAACAGGACACCATACTTTGTTTTGTAGACCCTAAAAATTCAAAGGTATGAGGTCTAAAAAATACATCTGAAGATCAACTTAATTTGCAAAGCTCTTAAGACTCGAAATCAGGTATTGTCATGCCAGACAACTATAACATACAAGGATGAGCTGGAATGCCTTACAGATACCAATGCTTATTGCTTAGAAGTTTCTCTAAATGTGATACAAAGTGATCTAAGTAACAGCTGAAGCTGTAGCACAGGTTAGTAGAAAAGCTCAAGAAGTTAGAAGTTTTCAACTTTTTTCCTACCTGATCTTCGTTTAATCGCATGTGCTCGAATGCTTGTTCTGCCAAGTATGCATCCTCTTCCTCTAGAAACTCCAGCTCTTAAGAATTCCAGTTAAAGGTTAGATATTTTAAAAAGAAAGAGAAGAATATCAAATAATTACTAATCTGGCAGTGCTGCTGCTAAACCATTTGTCCCCCGTGCATGTCTAATTGCAAAACTAGCACTGAGTTCAGACTTGATGGTTGCATAGTTGATCGATTTAGGACAAACCCAGGCACAATTGAAACAGATGCATGGTGGAAGAGAGATCCAATCCCAAATTCAGGGAATATTATCCAACAGGCATGTAAATTTGAGGGTAAACCTAATTATGTTGAGGCTCAGTTGATCAATCAGGGATGCACAGATTGCATCTCTCAAGGTAAAAAGCTATTCTTAAAATGTTAATTCCCAGAGCTAGATACAACAAGTTAACAGGACAAGAAAGTAACATTAAAATGAAGTAAGAGATCTGACCTCTCCTGATCAATTCTTCTCTAAGTTCTTTATAAAGGAGCCTTTCCATTTCCAGCAATACCTCTTCACTCTCTATAACATTCCCATATTGATCTTCATATTCCCATATTTGGTCATTATCCTTTTCATTTGATGACAATGCCTCCATTTTCTGAATCTCTTCAGAAACTATATTTTGTACTGTTGATTCCATTTTATCCTGACAGGCAATTTGTATTAATTTAATTGGGACTTTTTTAAAGATAATGTATAAGTTAGGGATCTTAACATAGATCAGTTAATAATCCTTTAGTGAGTTACCTCCTGATGTAAAGGTTTGTCACTTTGACCCCTAATTTTCTGTAGAAGTTTCTCTCTTTCCTTTTGTACTCTCTCAAGGCAGTTTTGCCGAAGCTGTAGCAATTAAGTAATTTGTCTCAGTACACAATAAAGCAAACTTTCATAGTAATATCACCTAATACATGTAAACAAACAACACATATTTATCATATCACCAAGAGGCTATATATCCAAACAACATGAGAATATGGAATAAGAAAAGTTTAATTAGAAAAAGAAAAAAAAAAACACTATGAGAAACCAACACATCCCCAACTCTTGCTGGAAACCAAATTAGTTGCACCTTTAACAATCCATGCTGCTAGTACCAATACAGTATACAAGGGCCACGGTAGGAAAAGAACTTGGGGTATGAGAGATTACACAATACGGGGACATAGTAGAAGGAGAAATGAAACAAAGTTTCATCCTCTATTGCGACCACAAACATCGATAATTTAAATAAGTACCAGTTACTTTCTTTGTGTACCAGTAATTCTTTGTTTCATATAGTACGTTCTTATGTCCTAGGTTTATGTCATTGTAAAATACCAGTGATTCAGGAATTGCTGTTTTACCTTTATGATGACCAATTAAAATCACACAAAACAAGAACAAAAACACACTCTAAAGATCAAATTAGAAAATTCCTATATCTTTACCAACTTAATTAGGATGAAGCCCAATTGAAATTCGTAATACAAATGTCTAAAATAGGAAATCAAAAAGCACCTGCTCTTTCCATCTGGGATGGTACACCTTTACAGAGACTCTACGGTGCCAACTAGAATTCATTTTGATCAGAGACCTCTCCTTAGTCGACGTTACCGAGACAAGGGTAAGTGGCTCAGCCTATTGAGTACCGTGGAAGAAGATTCGAGGAGCAAACTGCGGCAAAGTCCGAGATGGAGACGAAGGACCGAAGCACGCGGGTGCGATTAGGGTCTCCAGGCCTCCCGCGCCATCTCTGTTTGTATGATCCGTTTCGATCTGTCGTTCCGATCACGTCGCTTTTGTCTCCGAGTTCGTTTTAACTTTTAATGGGCCAACCAGCGAGGGTAGGAAATAGGGGCGGCAGATTTTAGTAATAATAAGTTTTATTAAATTAATATTATTAAAAATAAGATTGAGAAACGTAAAATTTCAAATATACGACTGCGCGCCACTCCGTGGGCGAACGCGCCACATCGGTGGCGCGTTTCATTATTTTTAGAAACGCGCCACTGTCGGTGGCGCGTTTCGTCCAAACCCCGCGCAAGTGATCTGCGCATTTTGTATATATAAGAAGCAAACGCGCGCATCGCCAAAAGTGGCGCGTTCGTAAAAATAATGAAACGCGCCACTTTGTTTCTCACTCTTATTTTTAATAATATTAATTTACTAAAACTTATTATTACTGTAGGGGCGGGCAGACTGTTCCGAGCAAATTTGATGCGGAGATCTCATGTAGGGAGCTATTTATTTATTAAATTAAAAATGTTGATCAGCTCAGCTCCGGAGAATACCGATTCATGAAATAAGAGCTGACGGAGGACTGGATCTAGATGAGAGTAGGGGTGTCAATAGATATGGTACAGATCGGATTGAGACATTTTTATTATCATATTCATGTTAAATTACTCTTATTCATACTTTATTTTTATCCATTAAAATTAGATTTATCCATACACTACCCTTACCCGTTAAAATAAACGGTTAATGAAACGGTAATGGGTGCTAACGAATAATATTAATGTATTACTTAATTTATTATTATTTATAAAAATATATATGAACTCATTCTGTTCATACAAATACGTATCTATTTTACTAGTATAAAATAAAAATATAATTATGCAAATAATTCTAACTTGAGTCATTTCAAAATAAATAAATTAAAAAATAAGCATCTCTTGTCAAATTTTTTAAGTAAAAAATAAAATATATTAAAAGCAAAAATAACATCTTGTCTAAAATAAAATCTAATATTGTCCATTTAATCATTTTAAGAAGTACTCTATTAAATATTATTCAAACATTATAATTTATAAGATGGTTAAACTTGAAAAAGATGATAACTATAATTTGTAGTAACTAACTCATAAAAATCGGGGCAACTAAGAATACTCAGAAGTTGTGCGTTAATGGTCTGGACCGAGTTTGAAACTACTAGCCATTAACGCACAACTTCAGGTTGTTCTTACCAATTCCATATTTTTTATTTTATTTACCAAAAAAATTATTACACAAGATAATTATATTAAAAATAATATAAGTTATTTTTTTAATAATTTACCCTATAGGGCAAACGGTTACGAAATGATTTTTACCCATACCCTTACCCATTTACTTAACGAAATAAATTTTTTACCCTTACCTATATCAAATAAGTTAACGGAAAAAAAAATTATCCATACCTATCTTATCGAATACGGTACGAATCAGGTAAATGATAAAAGATATCATTGACACCCCTAGATGAGAGAGAGAGATTGAGAGCTTAACAGAGGATACTGTTGGTGTGGATGGAAAGAGTTTTCTTTGGAGTACACTTTTGTGTGGAGGGATTTTAAAAATTAATTTGAAGTTTTGAACCGATTTAAACATGAATTTTAATGTACTGGGCTTATTGTTATTAAATCAGAAAATTTGATCGTTAATTGTACGATTCAGATGAAAATTACCGTAGGTGGGGTTTTTTTCTCGCTCCAGAGGATGTCGTTTTAGTACGAATGCGGATCTGATTTGATTTAGGAGGTACCTGATTACCTGTGAAATAATGCAGTGTGCTATTCTGTGTTGCATTCATACTCTAATTCTTCAACTAATTAACAAGTTAATGGTATACGAAATTCAAAATCCATGACATTTGAACCCTCTCTTTCTTGATTAATTAAAGGTAGGACACACTAAAGCATAAATCTTGTACCATCAACTCTTCAAAATTAGATGCCTTAATTCATATTTCCATACTGATGGATAAATACTTTTCTCAACAGAATGTGAGTACACAAATTCGCAAGTGAAATTCAAAAATTAACACATTACCCGGTTACAAAAGCGATCACTTCATTCTTTTTTTTTTATGAAATATTGTTCAGTTGTTCACAACACAAACTATCTAATATTCCAGCATCCACACGACACACAAATTTTAAAAGTTACATATTCCAATTGAAAACGTTCAGTTTCAAGAAAAAAAAGAGATTCTGAAACAAAAGCATAGTGTAAGTGCCAATTAATATTTCGTCAATTACATATCTCCTCAACAATACAACATTTAGTACTTTTTTTCTTTTTTTCTGAGGATGTACATTAGTTATCCTGACAATAAAGAAGAAAAAGAGTTGCTGATGAATCGGACTTTGTATTATAACGTCTTATGATAGTAATGAAATCTTTTCTTGATTCTGACCAACACTTTTGTCAAGGCATGAAGGTCTGGTTGCCTTGTAATAGAAAAAACCCATCATCTGTGACCACTCTCGTGCCGTCCGTACCACTGAGTTAAAAAAAAAAAAAAAAAAAAGAGAGAGAAAGGTTATCAGTTGGTAAAGGTGGCTTGCAATTCGACTAGAGAGGTAGTGCCATACAGGCAGTTTGCAGTTAGGTTAGTCAATATAATTTGACAAATTATTTTCCTGTATAGAGGTTGTTACATAGACATCATGACAGTGTGTGTAAGCAGGAACCGTAGGTCCTCAATAGTACAAGCAGACCCAATTAAGATAAATAAAATAGAAACTCAAAAGCTGTTTTATGCAGAAGAGGTAAATTTCTTTTGACACTGAAAACTTTGCCTCATGTCATGAACCAATAACTGAACAGACAAATTGTCCCTTGAAGTTGTTGAATCGTTCTTCCTTTATAACTGAAGTGACAGTGGGTGGAAGGATCATAAGTTTTTTCTTTATTGCAGCTAGTTATTTGTTAGAACTGAAAGTTTGCAAATGAATATTTTTCATAGATGGATTCTCACAATTAGCCTATGCACTCCATAACAAAATACAAAAGTAACATATGCTTTGCTACGATATCCCAATGACATATACAGTAACAAAACACAAAAGTAACATATGATTTCAGTAAAATCAAAGTGCAGCCACATTGGCACAACAACTGCTTTATCCAGTAGTATTTCATTAACTGAGTGGGGACAATGGATCACACTGTGCTTTTACCGTTTACGTGACTATCTGAAATAATTAATTTGTAAATTCCAAAATGTACCTTTGTCCCTATGAAGTATCTTCCCAGCTTTGGTGAAGATAATTTCAGGATAAGTAGTTATTTTCAAAACTTTCACTAGTTCATGCTCCAAACAAGCATCTATTCCCACACACTGCCATGTCAAATCACACAGAAGCAAATTGAGTGAGTGTACCTACTTTATAATAGGTGGTGCTGGTAATAATAATAATAATCATTCCAACAGTAGCATTATGTAACACAGTAACAGTCAAAGTACAGCTAATATGAAAAAAAAAATTATTAACCATTAATATTTTATATTTTACATTACTTTGATTGATTCTATCCTATATTATTATTGATGCAGTTTATTTTTTGCTTGGCTCCATAAATGAGACATCAGCTACTAGGTCAGATGTATGTATATATTAAAATTACATAAAATTGCTTACTCTTGGAGAAGGGACACCAGACTGCCAGATCATCTCTATTGCTTTCACTAGCTCGTTTCTTGCCTTCTCATTTTCTCTAGGCCTGTGAGTGAAATATAGAGGTTTTGATTTACAGTTAAAAACAAATTTATACACAGAGAACTAATGGGTTTGGGTACACCATAAAAAAAAGGTATTTGGCATATGGATTTTTCCCTACTTCCACTCTAGTTATGCAGTTCAATTCCAACTAACAAGAACCAAAATTCCCTCTGGGTGCACTCTGGTTATACATTGGGATTTCACACTTTTTGAGTAGAGGGTTAATTTTACATGTTTGTTCTGTCATTTGCAAGAATAAACAGAATAGTTTCCAAAAAGAACTAACACAGACCTTCTGTATCGGTTATGAACCAGTATAACAAGAGGGTTGAAATCGACAAAAACTGTATGCTCCCAATCTTTGGCAGTGATTTCTTTTATTGGCTTTATGTAATTATCGTCCTGCCATTCTATATCCTCTGCACTGTCATAACCTTCATCGTCGTCATCATTCTTATCATTCGTAATTTCAATTTTATTAAAAAAATCGCCCAAATTGAAACCCCATCCTTCATCATATTCTTCCGCCCACTCGGGGTCCTCTTCATCCACCACGAGAGAATAATCTCTGAGTAAGTTATCTACATTTTCTTTTCTACGTTCCTCATCAGTCTCTAAGCTGGCACTTGAGACATGATCAATCATTTCTCGTAATTTCTCCCTCATCTCTTCTCTTGCACTTTCATCACTTAGCAATGGGCTTTCATGATCATTATCTCTATCTGAGTCGGTATCACTCTCAGTTCCCGAATCATCTTCATAGTTATTACCAAGTACTAGGTCAAATGCTTTTGATGCTCTTACACTGGTACTTGTTTGAGGTGAGCTCTGCTTGGATATGAATAAACTAAACTTGCAGCTGCTTGAGATTGAGAAGCCGGATCTTCCTGGTCCAAAGGAATGGATAGGTAGACAGAGAGGAGAGGTTTTGAAATGGGTGTTCTCTGTCAGGCATTTTATCGAACAGGCCACGGGCGTTCGAATATAGAGCGCCATATAAAATAAAGTAAAGATGAAGTCGCTATGGAGATATCGACCTTCGTCGATTTCGACCAAGCTACAGACGAGAAGAAAACTATAACAAGGTTTGTGAAATGGGAAGCTCGAAAAAGCTTACTCGATGCACGGCTTCTAGCCTTCTAGAATAAAGAGATATAGACGAAAATGTGGAGCGACCGAGTGGGAGGCGAGTGCCTAGTGCGGCAGAACTCACGGCCGAGGGGGAGCGGTGGTAGTTTGGAAGTCGCAAGGGAGAAAAAGTGGAGAAGCGGAGCTGAGTGAGGTTAGGACTTAGGAGAGAAAATAAGGTGATGTATTGGACTATTGGCCTGTTGGCTCCTGCCTACTGGCTACTTGATAGAGGTGGTGCTTCGGGCATCTAGAGTTTTGAAATGGTAATTCGTTTCGGACCGATCATGACTGTGTGGAGCAGATCGGACTGGAGACCGAATCAGATTGGACCGTGATCAAATCCGTACTTATTTTGTGTTCTATTACGGTCCAGTCTAATGATAGATCGGCCCTCTTTTCATCTAAAACCGGACCGTGTAGATTTGTCCCGGACAGACCCGTGAACCAGACCGGATCGTCCCGTGAACCGGACCAGACCGTGATCCGAACCATTTTTTTATAATTTTTTAAGTATTATTCGATTTTTAGATAATTAAAAATATAAAATTAATTCAATGAAAACTATTATTTATAAAATATCATAAATTTATTTTCCAAATTTCATAATTTTTTTAATTTGTAAAAAAATGGACCGGACCGGACCAAACCGTGCCGACCCATAGGGGTCCGGCCCCCGGGGCCAACGGTGGGACGGGTTCGATTTTTCCGAGTTTGAACCACCTAAAACCGTCCCGTGTGAACCGTACGGGACCGTGAACCGTGGACTACCCGGATTTGAACCGGACCGGACCGGACCGTTTGCAAAACACTACGGTCACCCATATACTTTCTCAAAACACCCTAAAACGTTTTTTAATACAGAACTACCCTCCTTCGAATCGATCAACCAAGAAGCGATCTGTATAAATGAAGGGAGAGGGATTTGGTGCCTATTGGAGTAACTCTGGACTAATGGGCTGTATATACCGTCCGATGTGTAATTCTGATAATGCATATGAATTTTTAAGTACGAATCTTAAAGTTATTGAACGGTTAAGTAACCGTCGAATTAGTTTTTTAGTCCGAGTGGCATCGGATATACTCCCCTCCTATAAAAGAAACCTTATCGCGTTATTTCTTCTCCAGATCAGCGGACTGTATTAAAGAATGAAACAAACTGACATTAAAGCAAGAAAAAATAATTTTCAGTTATAATTCCATTTCACGTAGTTTGTTAACAATTTCATGTCAACCGTACCTTAAATATATTATAATTATTACTATCTAAACAAAAATATAAAATATAATTATAAAATCTAAATCTAAATCCTTTAAAGTATTACATAATCCATTGAAAATCTAAATTTTTTTAATAGGAGTTAAAAACTGGTTTGGTAATTTTAAATCAAGTAATTTGATTAGAAATATTATCTAGGAAAATAAGAATGAAAATTATCAGTAAATATTACGTTATTTGGATTTTCTGTACTATAAACAGATTTAGGTTATTGATGAATAAATTTCAGGTCATCAACAAAAAATACCATTAAACAAAATACTCTTATTAATAATAATATATATGTAGTTTTGAACATGATGATTCAAAAATTTTGACTCTGTCCCATGTTTGATACAATGGTTTTCTTCAAACTTTTATCACTCTTACAAAATATTAAACAAAATCCTGTGTGATGCACGAACGACCCACTAATTTTTTTTATGACTCTTACATGAGGTTCCTTTTGTTTCGTTTTCACTAATTAATTTAAATTGTGAGAAGTTTAAGTATTTCACCTCCAGAAATATCAAAACTTTATGTATGTCAGTGCAAAATAACGTGTGCATCTCTATCTATAGTTCTACACAAAGTATAGAAATAGTTAACGAAAATAATACTCTATAATTAAAGTTATGTCTCAACTTTTATGACACCTTTAATATATATGGTACATTTAAAAAAATATATTATTTAACTTAAGAATCTAAAATTATAATTATATTTCTAATAATTTAGATAGAATGTATTGGTATTTTCGTTTATTTGAAAGAGAATTTGTTTCTTATCATATAATTTTAAAATTTGAATGGTAGAGTTTCATGATATTGTAATTATGACTAATTAGCCTTTAAAGTGTTTCAAATTTAATATGTATTCTATAAGTCGATCGAGCAATATTTTTCATTTGAGTAATATTTTTAAAAAAAATATTTCGTAAGCATTGGATGTACACTATAATTAACATAAAATATGTGCCAAATTATATTCATCTTCCATTCAAATTTGATATTAGACTTAGTCTAAATTTAAATGAAATAATGCCATGGAACTCCTCTAAAATTTTCACTTGTGATAAATAAACCTCAAATCTACTCTTCATTTTATCACAAGTATCTTGTCTTAAGACTTAAAATTATTAAACATAACATCTATGATAATGCCCTCTGATAAGTTTATCCTTATTGCAGTTTCTGTATGAATTTTACTACTGAACATATTTATAATAATTTAAAACAAGAATATATTTATTACTATTACATTGTGTTATTACATATAAAAGAACATATAAATGTGAATACGAGAACATAAAATTAGAAAACAAATATTTTGGTGGATTAGCTACATATTAATATTTAAACAGTCCACTTGCGTTTACTTATATAATTTAATTTTTACTATTGAAAAGGTAACTCAGTTTCCAAATTAAAATTATTAAATAAATAGTGTTTCTTGAGTAATCACATTTATGAAATTCAAAGATGATTTGATAATTTTTCATCGAAAATTGGCAACTATGAGTTAATATATAGAGGTTGAATTTCTAGGTATTATAGGAATGTTACATCATCAATATCCTCTGTCATTGATTTTGTTAAAGTCTCTTCATCTACTTTGATTTCATAACTCATATATAATTTTTTTTCATCTCATTTAAAATAGATGAGTATAATATTCTTAAAGTAAAATGATCCAAAGTATTTATATTATTATTTATTTATTATCATGTATTTAATTCTTCTTCTTCTTCTTCTTCTTCTTCTTCTTCTTCTTCTTCTTCTTCTTCTTCTTCTTCTTCTTCTTCTTAAAATTATTTTAAATTTTGTATTTCTAATTATATTAGTCTATAATAAAAATATTGAGACAAGCCCGAGGGGAGCCCTACTGATAATAATTTGGAAAAACTATTTGTCAAAGATCAGTAATTTAGAGGAGCTCATGACATTACCCCAATTTAGATTCAAATCATTACTTCAATTTTTTGATATTTTATTTAATTGGTTTTAATACTTAACTTTCTATTTTACTTAGAAATCCTGTGACCAAAAATCAAAATATTTTTTTGTTTAATTTCCTCTGGCTGACGCGCCGGACTTGATGATCGTCCTCTTTCTCTAGGAAATTAAATTGCCTACTTTTTAAATGAGTTAGTAGGAACATATTATTTTTATTTGAATTGTCGAATTAATATGAATTAATTAGATTTATATAGAAAACTTCCAAATATTCAAATCGGAGTGATCCATTCGTTTTGTAAAGGTTTTAATTTGAATAGCATGACCTGCTTTTCCTTATTTAAAAAGAGTACAGAAAGCAAATTCTTTGAGTGCCTAAGCCTACTTTTCGAGTACATAATGATATTAACTTAAATTTGAGGGATTAAAATTCAATCATGTGTTAGAAAGTGGTGTTTTAGCGCGACAAACGAACAATGATCAATTCGCACGAGGCGACAAATCTTAATAAAAAATTGGAGGCTGATAGTCCCCATAGTTTTATCCCCAAAGAAAATCCCCAAGCATTGACTACAATATGATCAGTGAAGCGTCTAAGTCAAAAGTCATAACTGTCCATTTTATTCCGAAACTATTTATAGCAACCTGTAAATTTATTTACATGTAATAATTTTATTATTTATATTTTTTATAGCACCATAATCAGCGCGCCATCAATTGATTTTCATTCTGACATTATTTATATCATTAGTTGTCCCTATTTATATTTACTGTGTCAGTTACTAAAATTCTAATAACTTAAAATATTATTATTTGATATCCATGTTATTTATATCTAAGTTTTTGGTAATTATTGTATCTATTGGCTTCAACTATCAATTTTATTTATATCTATTAATTTTTGCTATATACATCAACCGGCTTTGGTGGTTAAATTCCACCATTTATATAAATAAATAATCACAACACTTGATATAAATAGCACAGTATAATAGATATAAGTAAATTTGATAGTTTTTACTAAGTGCTAACTCTCTCTAATTTTCTTAAAGAGACGTCATTTCAATTTTAATTTTTTTTTTGAATTATTAATGTGCTATGCAGTTATAAAAATGGAAAGTCAGAAACATATAAAAAGTTAATTGAATGTTTAAAATGAAAATTTTTCGTTTGGGGACAACGAATGGGGATAAAAGGCTGGGGACGATAATAATATTCCTAAAAAATTATACTTATTAAGTCTTCTAACTTTTAAACATGTATATATATAAAAAGAGTACAGAATGCAAATTCTTTGAGTGCCAAAACCTACTTTTCGAGTACATAATGATATTAAGTGAAATTTGAGGGATTAAAATTTAATCATGTGTTAGAAAGTGGTGTTATAGCGCGACAAATTCAATCAAGATTTTTTTTGTCTTTCTTTTCATCTAGTTGAATGTAATAATTTATATACAATTTTTCTCTCTTCTCATTTAAAGTACTGTATGTGATATATTTAAGGTAAATTCTAACTTTAAAATGATTCATTTTTTTATGATCCTTTATAGATTATGATGTTATTGATAATAATTTTATTAAATATATATAAAACTTTATAATGTTTAATAATTTATTTGAGGACGGAGAAGCAAACATTGCAGCTATAGGAGACTTGAGATATTTAATCCTAAGTTGCAAACAGATCCGACATATTAGGATTTGAAACGCTCGATCTAGGACATTTTAATCAAATATGTTTGACATATATATAGTCACATAGATAATAGATTTCGAAAAATCACATTTTTAACAATGCAAAATTCATGCTTGATTAGGGTCGTGCATGTAACTCTAATTAAAGTAATTGTTTGGAAAATATAACGCCTCATGAAACCAACTACACAAGAGCCTGAGTTCGGTCATGTAGGTAACGGTCCATAAAGAAAGCTAAGTTTCCAAATATCAGAATTCGCAAAACAACACGGGATTATCACGGTTGTCCATTAATTTCCCTAAAAACTATCTAAAGGATGTTGTAATAAACTAATAATATTACAAAAATTCCGAATTATATATTGGTGATGCACAAATTGCATGCTATATATTACACAATACACAGTACACTACTCACGCTAGTAGATCGGTAACTATAACAGTCTAAGATGAGGTGAATAGATAACAAAGAGAAGATGAGAACCTAACGCACTGGAAAGGAAATCACAGCTGGCTCTCTCAGTTCCCTAAACATGCCGAAACAAAGTCGTTTTCTATGATTCACCATTTTGTCGGCCGTTGTTCAACTTTGTTAAAAGGTTCATCTCTATCTTAGCTGCTGACTCCACATGTGGTTTCTCAGCTGCAATTGCAGATCCATTCCCAGCCTTCTGAGCAGTGCGTTTCTTGACCTTCTGGGCCCAGCCGACGAGGCCTTGTTGCACATGTTCATCAAATATGGCTTTCTTAAAGTAGCTACCCATCTGTAATGTATTATACAAAAAAAAACAACTGAAAAACCATTTAACCGGAAAACGTGAGACAAAAGTTACTGCTATAGAATCTATTTGCTTCCTTCAATTTGCCTACAATGGTCAGTACTAGCATGTTGCAACCATGTTAGTAGTTGGTTGTTTCCAGCACTTTAAATAAGAAAAGAAGGGATCGCGGTGCTTTTGTAGTATTGAAAATTGTAGTAGTGAATTGTTATTTTTGAAAATGGTTTTACCTGAGTGACAATGGCATAGAGTGGTAGAGTGCTGTAGCTACAAAGGACTTGAATAATAACCCTGAAAACAAAATTACAAATATCAAGAAAATCTGATATGCACAGCATTTTGCAATGGAGTTCAAGTACAAAAGTAAAAAAGAATTACCCGATGACGAGCCTTGGGATGATAAAGCCAACCTGCCCCATGATGCATGAATCAAAACCATAGGTAGTCTGCATCAAAATGAGAAAGTAGAATGGTTCAAGCTTGTTAACATCTCAGATTCTACCTACAGACATTCTAATTGCATAATTAATTTGTATATAAATTATATAAAGAGATTACAATAATTATTTGGACAATTCAAACACCTACTCATATTACAAGAAGCAGACATATATGAAAAAGTGGCGCACTTGGTTAATATGGTGATGCATTGGGATCAATCCAATTTATCTACAGAAATCATTATTAACTTTATATTCAGTATTACATAAAAAAAAGCTTTATATTCAGTAACAGATTACCAGGATCCAGAAGAAAAAAGCTATTTCAAATGCATTCTGGAAGAGGATGAAGTGGATTAAATAAAGCACGATGCGGGGCCGATTGAACCAAAAATGTTCATCAGAAGGTTTTACAACCAAGTCTCCTTCTATGGCCGAGTGCTTCTCAGCCACCTCTTGTGCCAACTGTGTTATCACGTGCTCAAGCTTGGTTCCGACTGCTAACATAAGCTGCAGGTGGTTCACCAAATATTAGACCAATTCAGTAAAGAGGATTAGCAGCAATTCCACCCTAGCTTTGCGAATCACCACTAATTAAGGCACAATTACTGATGCAAAACTAAAGATTAATAGGCAATATCAGAAGAATTGAAGCTTTTTTCAGGCCCAATTCAGCTAAAATAGGTCAACGCTCCAAATTGTTTGCTCCCACAACCCCATTCACCAGATCTGTTGGGACCCAGTAACAGTGATAAGCAGTGAAAATACTAAATATTTTTTAACCTTAGCTAGCTACTTCCAGATCCTACAACCATGGAAGGTTTGAGCAACTTGAAATAGAACATCATAAGACTTACAAATAGTGGAATAAATGCAATCCAGAAATAGGTATGCCAACCTACAAAAGATCAAAAGCAAACAGATATTATAAGCACGTTGCATTGCAAAGTTACAAAATAATCCTTTTAATTGTGCATAAATATTTGGCTCACCATTGACATTCATTAACAAAAATATCACAACAAAAACCCAGAGGTACCAACTGCAGTAAAATAGGAAAGCTTCTCATTAGTAAAAAGTAAACTATTTAAAAATGTACATGCATACTTGAGAATAACTGACACAGATTCCTTATGTTAAACATCAAAAAACAATAATAAGTACAGAGTAAGAAAAAAAACATCACTATTCTAAAATACCTAATGCCAACAACTTTTTTGAAATCAGCTTCAAGAGCTCGGATCATATACTTGTGGAAATCAAACTTTGGATTGCTCCTGCAATGTGTCTGAACAACAAACCAGAAATGATTAAATGCATCTAAAAACAATTGACACAGGATGTTCTTGTATCCAGAAGAAAAAAAGAACAAATTGTCTAAAAAGATAATTTACCATGATAAAACCAAGCCGCATGGTGGTATAATCTGATTTAGTAACTGACCAATAAAATTGCTTCACAAATGAATGCTGGGTGAAGCAAAAAATAAAACAAATAAATGAAATACAACACATATTATAAGATATGCTGAATAATGCAAAAATAGTGTAAAACTCGTACAATTCATGTGCCAACAAGGTATCTATTTTCATGAAGCTACTTCATCTTTTCAATTGAGCTTAAATCTAGACAAAAATGGTACAAAAAAGATATTACAATGCATACCAGCCAGCTCAACATTAATGAATCTTTGCCAAGGCCCTTGAATCGATCCCTTATAAATTCAAATTGATGCACATGTCGAACCTTTCTTGAACCTAAAATATTGTAAACAGCAAATAACAATATATATATGTATAAATATATGTGGTCATTTTGGATTAGACTGCCTACAGACAAATCATTAAATTGGAAAATTGATCATCAAAGCAACTACATAGAGGATTTACTGGTTCTAATGTCATCCTTCTGTATTTCATCCTCCCAGCGCTTCCATTGTCGAATCTGAGTAAAAAGCAAGTATAATTGGATTCCATCCATTGGAAGTAGTGTGAGGTAAAAACCAAGTGCCAGCAAAAAAATTGTGTTTTCATACCAGATTTTTTGTTCAGGTTCTCTGATAAAACTTTTTTTTTTCTTTCATTACATCCTTCTTTTAAGGCATACCAAATGGTTGTACAACTTCAATTACATATTCTCTAGATTTACTGCATATGCTGGTAATAACTAATAAGCATACAGAAATATGACAATTTGAAAATCTAAAGAAACCTTTATTCCTCCTAGAACCATAGTCAAGACACTGAAGATGACATGAGTCAATGCCAACACGAATATGAAGATGTGCAAGTGGTGTAAAGCTTCTAGAGATAACAATGGAACTTTTCCCTGAAAGAAATAATAAGGTTAAAATTGTAACAAGTTAGTTTGAATTGCTTGAAAGGCACATAAATTGGAGTATACAGACTGGTCCATTAATTATTAGGTGTTTGTACTGTTGAGCCAAATAACCTAGTTGTACATGAAAGTTGGGGAGTACCCTCTTAAGAGGCAGACTTTGGTAATGACCTCTCTCTCTCTCTCTCTCTCTCTCTCTCTCTCTCTCTCTCATTTGTTAATCATGTGCTTCCCCCACTATCAAAACTTTA
Organism: Schoenoplectus tabernaemontani; assembly: GCA_037127355.1. Classification (NCBI taxonomy): domain Eukaryota; kingdom Viridiplantae; phylum Streptophyta; class Magnoliopsida; order Poales; family Cyperaceae; genus Schoenoplectus; species Schoenoplectus tabernaemontani. The sequence goes on along the minus strand of CM073750.1, from coordinate 13,725,073 downwards.
AAAATAATAAAGAAACTAAGTTATCATCCACAGCTCAAAGATTCTTAGTAATAGCAAAACTGACATCAGAAAAACAACTCAGAAAAGTAGCAGCAGCACAGCATTATTCAAATTCAGTACACAATCTAAATGCCATGTAGGAGATTAAACATGGTATTCAAATTCAGTACACAATTCAAAGTAGCAGCACTGCATTATCCAAGTCAAATTCATAATACAAATACAGCAAAAAAAAAGTAAAAGGACAAACTGTGCTTCCATCTGTTTTAAGCTCGATAACAATGATTACATTGCCAGCAGTGACAAAAATACTAACAGTGTGCTCAAGCTACGATTTAGGTTTACTGCTCTTTTGCATTTCTATTTTTCTTTATTTGTCTTGAAATCAAACTCCTTACTTTCACCCGCAGAAATATTATTCCTTAGAAAGAGTCAAAAACTAAAGTTCACAAAAGAAGGAAATAAACCTTTTGCTATGGCTCTCAATTGTAAAGAACTACAGAGAGGCACTCTATTATGTCCATTTCTAAAACAGTCCAGAAATAACTTTTGCAAATTACATAATGCACACATGTAATGGTGTAAATGTGCCGCCTAAGGACAGTTTCACAGGACTATTCAAATTAATATGACATTATGTCTGCATTAATTGTCACTCCTATTTATTTAATAACAAAGCACATGCACTGTGTTTCTAACAAGACAAACACTCATTTTAAGTTTCAAATATACCATATTAGGAATATAACCCAAAAACATTTTAATGATATGTAAAAATTTGCAAAGTTGGCCCTTGGATTTTAGAAGTTACAATTTTAGTACCTGGAGAAAACACATCATTTTGGTCATCCTTTTGGAAGCTTCAATCCTTAGGAGCCAAAATGGTAATTAACTAAAACTTGAAGGAACATCTATCATATGCTAGAAATATTCATGCCAACTAACTGAAAGGTGCAGCAAACCCCGTCCTATAAAAAAAAATCCATATGTCCCCACATATATCGATGATAGACCCTCATGCTCGTTTCCAATTGATTAATTAGGAGTGAAATGTTTTGTGAAGAAAGTATTTTTAGGATTTATCCAGTTAGCCCCAACTATACAATATTCAATCTGGATATAAGATGAAATTGGCTCTACGAGTAAAAATAAACAAAAGAAAAAGACCTTTTTTTGGCAATGCTCGACACCAAATTCACCAGATGAGAGAAGCTTTCTTCCACCATGGCTGAGAACTCCTACAAAGAATTGTGAGCTGAGGTGCTCCTTGGTGGCCTCAGCTCCTTTAGCCAGCGACTCCTCGCGCTTACATGGTAGCATGTGGTTGGCCCATCCTGGTGGAATGCATATTTGCTGGATTGCACCTTGGAATACAGTAAGGAGTAATGATATAAAACCCAGTAGCATCAACTCTGTAAACCATAATTAAAAAAAAAAAGATTAGTGAAGTCGTACAAAAATAACAATTTGGGATCACCAAAAATAAAAATAGACAAGGTGACATAAATTATGGAGCTTTGGTTCCACAAACAAATTTATTCCCAATATCGCCAGAAACAGAAAGGGCTAAATGAAGAGAATGGAGCAACCCTACACAATCAAAACTTTATTTTTACTGTTTTCACTCAGCTTCTTGTACTGTAAAAAAAAATGAGAAATAGAAAAATCAACCTTCCTTCACTTTCTGAAGAGCTTGAAAAAGGGGTTTCTGATCCTTCTTCTTGAAGATCTGTGCAAATTTCAAAGAAAAACGATGAGCAAAAGTATCAATCAAACAAACATGTCACGATTTTGAAAATGAAAAAAAAGAAGAAAAAAACTGAAGAGAGCTGGGAATTATCCCCACCTTTCCAAGGCGGTGGAGTAATCGTTCGACGACGAGAGAAATAAGAACAATTACAGAGCAAACGCCAGCGACGATCCAAGTGGGTGTATATTCCAGTTTAATCTCTTCTTCCGACAAGCCTCCACCGCCTTCCCCCATTTTCGATTCCGATTTTAGAATGTATGCTTCGGTTTTTCTCTTTCTCAGAGATCGATGTCGAGATATTGTTCGAAGTACAAGAATTAAATAAATGCTTTCGTTTGATGTGACAAAACGTTAGAGAGACAGAGAAACGGAGTGAGAGTAATTATAGTGGAGTGGAAGACTTGTCTTTCCTTCTTCCTAGTTCCTAGTTCGATTAAAAAGCGAGTACCACTCCTCTCCCCCACGTTCAGGACGCGTTCGGACCGGACGTTCGTTGGATTGATTTTGCACGAATCTCCACGTTAATAAACGGACAGAATTCGCGCAAGAAACTGCAGCGCTGGACGGAATTTCGGTCCTCCATGGCCCATGGTCCATGGACTCCAAAAAGAACGCGTGCGTGGGACCTCGAGGGGGCAGAGAGCCGTTGGATTCGGATAGCGACTTCCGAACGGTAGAAAAGGCTCTCTTCCCTCAATTCCGAATTTATGCTTTTGTTTTGTTTGCTTCTAACTTTCTATATCCATCGTCGTTTGTGTGATTGAGCTGGATGCCTGAGTCGGTGGCGGTGGCACTGTGCCTGCATGGGAGGTGCGGTGAGCCGGTGAGCCGGTGAGCTCGAGTGCCCCACTGTCACTGGAGAGGGAGATTGACCAAAGCATTTTTCTTTGGAGAGATTAAAATTAATTATATGGTTCAAATTAATTTAAACGGCTGTAAAAAAATTTTAATATAAATTTTGATATACAAAAAAATTATTATTAAAATAAATTCGTTAATAATTAATCGAACGATTATATAAAAAATATTTTATTTTAAAGCGTAAAAAAGCGCTTCAGAGAATACTGATTCCTGCGGCTGGTATTACTAACTCCACAGCTTGGTATGGGAATGTGTGCCCATCTGTTGGCTTCTTTCCAATCAAATTCAAAGTTTCAAACATGAGCGATTAGATCATATATATTATTCAACACGCGTGACCACAGTTTAAAATGATTCAGTGTTAATCAACTCGTCAGATTGTTTCAGGCTTTCAGCATTACGATGTTTAGTTTAATTTAAAAATATATATATATAGAAAGGATTATAGAGAATTGAGAAACCGTGTCTCCATTTATTAGGGGAGTGAGGTGACCATCTGTTATCAGCATTTATGATAAAAATATAAATGAGATTTTGTGAGGAATGTCTAATGGGACATCTGTAAAACTAAATAGTCCTGAAATTTCTTTTTTTTTAGTAGCTGGTAAATAGTCTATTATTTAATTTCATTTAATCAAATTGAAAAAGAATTACAAACTGAGTGGAAGAAAAGTGAGAAGAAGAGAACAAAATGAAATACAAATATAATTCTACATAAAAAAATAAAGAAAAATGAAAAAAATAATTTTAATATCTCGTTGATCAACTACTCATTGCAGCTCATCACATTTCAGAACTGGAGCAGACAGAAAGAGGAAGAATCCGCTCTTTGCCAAAAGTCTGCATTATTTACAACGATTATTCAAATGAAGGATAATTTAGTTACGAGAAAAAATGAAGTTGATAAATTTAGTGAGAAATTAAAAACTTTATTAAGCTCAGCTGTGATGGTTGTAACTTGTAAGTCCATGAAGCCTATAAATATATGTCAATCGATACTTTTACTGTTTTACAAATCCTCTTTGAGGATTTTTGTGAATTTTCTATATGTTATGGAAGAATCTGTTGAATCAATGAATCTTTCACAATTCTTTTTATTTCTCAAGCAATTTAATTACTTAATCAAATAGATCATCTTTTGCACCTTTAGATTTGCTGGGTGTTCTAAATTTTGCTATATTTGTTATATTTATTTTTCAGATAATAAAGTAGAATGAATATAAAAAGATACGGAGTTTAGGTATGTGTTAGTTCAACTTCCTCGTCGAACTTTTATAGAAAATTTGCAAGTCTCTGTATCCAATGTTTTTTTAATTAATTATTAGACAAAGCTATAAAATAAATTGTCGCAATAAACATCATGCCATTTTTTTAAGGAGAATATGAAGATCAAATCATCTAAAAAAATGTTCATAAATACATTTGAATCTGAATTTCTAAATCTACTATATTTCACACAATGAATATTACCTCTGGTTAAAAACTTCTCAGTTCATCTAGTTATTTTTAGATCATTCGTTGTTGAAAAGAGCTATGTTGGAAGACAATTCGTAGCTCTTCAAATTCACGAGCATAGGCCTTGTTTTTTTCAATTAGATGGTCAAAAAATAACGAAGAGGAAATAATTATAGCATCAAAGTGAAAAATATTGTTGAATCTATAGACGGAATCAGAAACGATCAGTAATTGATATCCGGATTAAAAAAGAGAATGCCCGGATAAAAAAAATTTATTTTTTATTGAAATAAAAAATAAATATTTTTTGGTGAATTAAAAGATGACTAGATATCGACTGACTGAAGTAAAAAAAATATTATCTAATTGAACTTACTGAAGTTTAGTTTAAAAAATTATTACTTAATTGAAGTCAGTGCATAATTAAAGTCTTTAATTATTAAAACAGAGTTGGATGAAAAATATATGACTTAAATATATAATAGTGTATAGACTGAAAAATAAATAATCGATCAATTATAATATGTAACAATTTAACTACCGATTACAATTAATATGACGTCTCTTACTCACTCGTGACTAGATTTGTATATCTGACTCGATAGTTTTTTTATTGGTTCATCCATTCAAATTAATACTGTGAAAATATCATTGAAAACATAATTTGTTAATATATCAATTTTGTATCAACTCTTATACCAGTTTTCTAGATGTACTGATTTTATAGTTTGTAAATGTACTAAATCTAAATGCTAAATTGTGTCAACGCATATGTATTAGCTCGTGAGCTAACTCGAATAGTAATAAGCTGAGTTTGAACTAGATTTTTCAGATCGAAGTGTTTCACGAACTCGACTCGACTCAACTCAAATTTTTATGAGCTGAGCTTGAGCTTAATCCAGCTTGCTCGAATTCGATTCATTTGTAGCCCTATCTGCACATGGTGATCCCCACGAACTAGCTCTATTTTTTTTTAATTATCCTGTAAGTCCCCGATAGACATCTAATTTCAAGGTATAAATTTCATTGAACATGGGTTTCTTTGAGAGACTTTTTCTTTGTTCCAGTGAAGTGAGAAAAAAAAATTAAATTGAAGTAAATAAATATTTTCCCACTCAACTGTGAAAAAAAAGTGTATCAGATGAAATTTATAACTCAATTCCATTCTACTCTTATTTGTCTACCGAACGCCCATGAGAAAAACAACAATTTTGAATTATAATACCCATGAAAACCCACGACTCTCGGTTGATAGATAATATGTTTTATTCATAATATATTTTGTTAAAAATTACAACTCATAAAATAACGTAATTTATATAAAATAATAAATAATAATTAAAAAATTTACAATTATGAATTGTAGACATCTTTAAGCGGAAGCGATGTAAAAATACTGATCAGGAGTTTTTTTCAGTCCTAATGATAGCGAATTATGACGTTTTTTCACTCAGCCTGTATTTTCTATTTTTTCTTAATGGACGAATTAAGGAGATATTAAGAGAATTAATTAGTCCAAATGAACAGAACTGAGTATATATAAATACTGAGACAACTTCTAGAATCATGTACAGAAATTTGGACAACTGAATTTTTTCATCAAAAAAACAGATGTACGTAGATGCATTATTCAGATACACCCTCCAAATATAATTTTTAGATGCACCCATTAATTAATTATTCGTAAATAAACTTGATTCATAATTATTAGCAGTAGTCACACATTAAATATTAAAATATTAAATATTCTAACATGATTACAAACAAACGGACCCTACCTGTTTGTAGCCAGCTCTTGCGAGTCAGTGTAGAAATTGTACATATGGAGTTATGAACCACACAAGAAGACATCAAGAATCACATTGTATACATAGGCGGAAATTGTGCTCGGTTGGTTATGGAAACGTTTCACCTCTCGCAATTTTTCTGCGACAGCGCATGTAACGGATTTTCATGTCGGGTCTCATTAAAATAATAATATATTTTCTGAATTTAAATCAGACAATACAAATTTTATTTGACGTCTGAAAAATTATAAAAACAAATGACAACGTTCTTTTATAATAGTAAATTAAACATACTGTATAGCTGTCGCAGCTCTCCACCTCAACTTCTAGCAGTGTCTTTTGGCTTTTACCACATCATTTGAAGCCAAATTTTTGTACTGAACGCATTGATGGCTAAACCGTGATCATCTGGACAACAGATTTTAGTAATAATAAGTTTTATTAAATTAATATTATTAAAAATAAGAGTAAGAAACGTAAAATTTCAAATATACGAATAGCAACGCGTCACTGGCAGTGGCGCGGACGAAACGCGCCATTGGCAGTGGCGCGTTTCATTATTTTTAGGAAACGCGCCACTGCCAGTGGCGCGTTTCATCATCAAACCCCGCGCAAGTGAGATGAAGAGGCGCTGTCCATTTTGTATATATAAGAAGCAAACGCGCCATCGCCAAATGTGACGCGTTTCGTAAAAATAATGAAACGCGTCACTGCCATTCGTATATTTAAAATTTTACGTTTCTCCATCTTATTTTTAATAATATTAATTTAATAAAACTTATTATTACTAAAAACTGTCTGGACAACATTTCTACGGTGGATTAACTATTTTTGTTACAATACAGTTAAAAGTTTAACTTTCATTTGGGTGCATGTCCAAAGGAAGCAATAGACTAAAAAAATTGGGAGATAAAAATTATATCCTAACCAAATTGGGTAGTTAACTAATAATGGGCTTTATTTTTCAACTAGTAAATTGAATCATTGCAACAAGGTTTATCATCTGTTCTCTCTTTTTCTTTCTTATACATTTTTCCTTCTTCTAATTAAGTTCACTGGCCACTTCTTTAGTTCACTTTCTTTTTCTTGATCCAGTCTAAGTCCAGTTTCTGTTTGGAAAACGTTCTGTGTCTTACACTCTTACTGTTAATATCTTTATAGTTAACAAATAAATAATTATAATTGATAAATAACGGAATGAGTAGGGAGTGAACAATGAGGGGCGGAGAACTAGCAGCACTCTCTCTGTTTTGTCCTCTAGTTCTCTACAGATTCAAAGGAAGGTCAATGATCAGGTCGGATTGAATTGGAGTTGAATTGGGTTATTATAATTTTTTTTATCCTATTCATTTAAAATTAGATCAATATTTATTGATCCGACTTGATTCAAATAAAAATAATTAAATATTATTAACAAATTTTATATACTTTTAAGAAATTTAATATTAATTAATATATATAATTAATCTTAATTAGTATATATATAAACTTTAATTAACATTAAATTATAAAATATATTTAAAAAATATAATTAAATAGGTCGGATTGGTTCCATATCCGATCAGATCCGTGATGGATCAAAAAAATTTAATCCGACTCATTTGTTCTCGAATCGCATCGAACTAACCCATTAATTTTGATCATGTTTTGATAACCCTAGCCCACTTTTCCTTTTCATTTCATTTTTGAGCGATTACATTTCTAAGTTTTTTCCTTCCTTGTGGCGCAACGAGTCCAATTCCATTCTCTTTTCTTATTTTCTTTCATCCAAGGCTCCAACTCCGTCTGACTGTAAAAAACTGTTATACGGAATTTGACCTCTTTCTTGCATTTACAGTCGATGTTACATCTCCCTTCATTATAAAATCCACATTTTCTGCGAAGTTAAAAAGTTCCGAATACTGCAGTTTTTTTCTCCTAAACCGTTTGATTAGTGATAAACACTCATAATTTAATAATAATAGTAATAAATATCTCCGTGCATAAAAAATATATTTGCTTTATCCACAACCGTCCACATTAAATCATGTCATTCAGATTACCAAGATCTCATTGGAATTCGGTTCCTTCATTACACTCTTGACCACACACCACTACAATTTTTGGTTATTATAACGGTTAAAAATGAGATTTTATAGCGGGTTAGGGGGCTGCAACAGGGAGTGCTATAAAAAGTTTTGAGAACCGCTATTAAAGAATACCCTTTAATAACGGTTGTTATATAACAACTGCTATTAAAGGGTTGTGTCAAATTTAAAAAAAATCTACTGACAGATGTGACAGCTGTACAGCTGTCACATCCGTCAACTTTTATTTTTTTTATTTTTTCATTCTGAAACACAAATTTTAAATTTTAAATTTAAAAACTAATTTGAACAAAAAATTTAGAATCGAAAATAATTTGAACATAAATTTAGAACATAAAAATAATTTGAGTTTTAAATTTGATCACAATTTGAATATAAAATTTAAAACAGAAAAGTAATTTGAATTTAAAATTTGGACATAAAATTTGAAAAAATAATATAAATTTGAAATTTGAAAAGAAAATTAAAAAGAAAGAATAAATAAATAAATTTAAAAAGAACAAAACAAAATATCTGTCCTATTTTTTTTTTAAATCTTGACCTTTTTGTTTGATATTTTGTGTTTGAATTTTGAGAAATTGGGAAGATGAAGAGAAAATGAGAGATAAATGGTGGGTGAAGAGTGGTATATATATAGGTAAGAGAGAGATGAATTCGTGAGAATTTTCTGAGTGATATCTGAGCGTTGGATTGATTAAAATGGACGTTGCAGATTAAAAAATATATTGGCGATATGTGGACAATAATGCATATTCGCAGGACCCTTTTTACAGTGATGCATAACCGCTATTAAAGCTGACCCTTTTATAGCGGTTTTTTGGAGGAACCGCTATTAAATGTACCCTTTAATAGTGGCTCTTTAGTAGAACCGCTATAAAAGACTTTAATAGCGGTTGTTTAATAGCAACCGCTATTAATATCTTTTATAGCTATTTTATTATATAACCGCTATTAAATAGAGCTACAAAAGTTTTTTTTCTATAGTAGTGACACTTGTTGACCAACAGTACTTAGCAATGTTTTTGTTTCATCCGCTGGATTAGATAGCCACTCCATCTATACGGTTGATTCATGTATTGACGTATTCACAATTTCACACTCCAAAGTAGGGTTGGGCATATAACTTGTGATTCGTAACTCGCTCGTATTTTAGCTCGTCATAACTCGAGTTAAATTTAACTCGAGCTAATCTGGCTCGAGTTTACTGACTCGTATACATTTTTATCTGAGTACGAGTCATGATCAGCTCAGCTCGGTGACTCGTGAACTCGTGATATGGATGCAGTTCTGTGCGATGCAAGAGTTGTCGCGTCTCATTAATATTAATCTTTGTCTCGCGTATGAGAGTTATTTTATTTCATTTAACATTATTTTACTCCTAATATGAAAGCTGTAGGTAGGTCACTATTATAAGCATTATAGGTTGTGCGTAGAAAGTAAAAATTGCCTAGGTAGAGCCTAGGAGATAAAAATCATCACTACTGCCTAAAAGTTGTAGGTTGTTCAATCAAATTTATTACATCTCTGCTCATAGGTTATTGTAGGTTTGCTTTGTTTACTCTATCGATGTAAGCTCTTATATCTCCTCCAACCACAGAAGAACTAGGGATAGATTTTAAATAATCTTAGACAAATTAATTTCTATCCAACGGTTATCTATTTTTCTCTGCCTCGAGTACTGACCATTCGACTGAAGAGGATCTGAACCTGAAAACCCCAATTGTTCCTGCCTGATTTCTTCCGCGAGTTATTTCACAAGCTTCGAGTTAGCTCGTATCAGCGACGAGTTGAGTTTGAGATGACTCTTCGCTCGTATCTGATTTCTTATATCGAGTCAGCTCAACTCGGTTAGTACACGAGAGTACGAGCTGATACAAACTCGCTCGAACTCGCTCGAATAACAGCTTTACTCCAAAGGATTCTCCTCTCTCGCTCTCGTTCTATGCTTTTGAATCTAACCAGGTGTTCTTTTCTCCACCTTTGGACCCCCTCGTCAATGTTCTTTTTCTCTCAGGGAGTGTTTGGCACCCAATGGAATAGCAAAAAGTTGGAATAGAATAGATATTCCGACGAATTAATTTGCCAAACGAATTTTAGACTAAGTAGAAGAGTGCGGAATAGTGCTAATCCGGTATACCAACTTATAGGTGGAATACCTGATTAGCTCTCGTCGAATAGCGATTATTGTTTGATTATATTATATTATATTATTATATTATGATTATGATTATGTTTAAGATTTAGTATTATTATATTATTATATTATATTTATGATTATAATTTATTATTATATTAATATTATTATTATTTATTATTATTATTAAAATTATGATTACTTATTATTATTATATTATTATAATTATGATTGTAATTATAATTTATTATTATTATATTACTATATTATGATTATGTTTATATTTTTATTATATTACTATTATAATATTATTATTTATTATGATTATTTTTTATTACTTTATTATTATTTTATTATGTTGTATTATATTATTATATGTTGATTATAGTTATGATTAATTTATTATTATATTATTATAATTATAATTATTTATAATTATTTTTATGATTATGAATATATTTTTATTATTATATTATGAAGATTATGATTATGATTATGGTTATATTATTATGATTATGACTATACTTATTATTATCATGATTATGATTATGATTATTATATTATTAAAATTATGATTATTTATTATTATATTATTATAATTATGATTGTAATTATAATTTTTTATTATTATATTACTATATTATGATTATGTTTATATTTTTATTATATTATATTATAATATTATTATTTATTATGATTATTTTTTATTACTTTATTATTATTATTATCTTATTATTATGATTATTATTTTACTATTATTATTATTATCATCATCATTATTAGTATCATAATTATTCATATTTTAACTATTCTGAGTAACAACTGACCAAACGATATTTTCGCTCTTCCGAATAGTCAAGAATACCACTCTTCTATCACTCTTCCAAAAAAAATATTATTCTATCACTCTTCCAAAATTACCACTCTTCCAAATCTATTCCTTGATTTGCCAAACGGACCCTTAGTGTTCAGTTTTATCTTTGATACAGTACTATTCCATTTTATACTCCTATTTAATTTTAATTTCATCTTGTTCTTCTATAGACTTCTATAAATTTCAATGGCACTGATAAATGATAATCAGTGATTGTTATTACTTCTGGAGCCTTGATTTCAAGAATAAACTGCTCGAAATTATGCTAATAAAGATGGATTTCTCTAATTTCTGATTCTGTGTAAATGTTGATTTTTTTGTCTTGCTTGTACCTATTTAATCAACTTGCGAAGTGAATTACAACATCATTAAGTGCCGCGTCGATTCCTTTTTCTTTCTTTTTCAAGCTGAACCAATCATAATACCTCCTTGACGCAGTTGAAGGAATTTACCAATTTAGCATGGGTTTCCATAAACTGTACCAGTCCACGTTCCCAAATCAGTGCCAACTGTTATCAGAAATAGGAAGGCTTTGACATCCATTTCTCTAGCAACCTATCGCCTCAATTCCAAATGTTTGTGTTTGTTTTATCAAATCGTCATTAAAAGAGAACTAAACCACAATAACAGTCGGCAACAACTCCTAGCACAACCTCCTTTTGCTTTAATGATGAATTAAAACACTGATTGTATTTTCTTATTTTTCTCTTTTACCATCTCATTTCTATAAAATTCACCCAATCTCCACTACAGCAAAAAGCTACTTGAAACTTGGTTGTAAAATGAAAGGGCATTTATAATCATGCTGGTATATGCTACTATGAATATGAAAATAATGCCCCTAAAATTCATGTTGTCATTAGGATTTAGGTCATCTGCACATTTGGTCCTCCCATCACCTGTATATTCTGCTGCTAATTAGCTATCCAGTGATATACTAGTTATTAATTGTTAACAATGACAAGGTATTTGAGTTTTGATAATTATATTGTATATCAATTGAATTATCAAAATATATATTTATAATAGAGGACTACAAGAGATCATGAAAATGATAATGTAGAAATCAGAAAAATAATTAAGATAAAATCCTACAAATTTGTCTAGATTTCTAACACTCTCTCAAACTGAGAATGCCAATGAATATTACATTACAAGTTTGGAGATAAATTAATCAAAGAGATGAAGGAAGTGACTGCAAATGATAAAAAATCATAGATTCAAAATGACTCGAGTCATTAGATTCTGGATGACCTGAAGGTCATAAATTTCAAATGGCCCGAAGGTCATGGTTTAGATTGTCGAAAGACCATGTGTTTTCAGATAACTAAAAAAAGGTCAATATTTCTTCAGATGACTCGAAGGTCTTGGGTTCAGAAGACTGAATGGTCATGGTTCCAGGATGGCCCGAAGGTCGTGGTTTTAGATGACTTAATGGTCATGGTTTCAGAAAATCTGAAGATCATTAGTTTATACAACCAAAAGAGACTGTGGTTTCTGCAAAATGGATGTGCAAGAAGGAGCATGTGCTAGGATTGAGTATGATGGTGCACATAGGGTTGCAGTAGCTGATCAAATTTATATATGGGACTGAACGGGGATAATAAATAATGACAGTGGTTAAGCAGAGCTTGCGGTAGTGACAACGTTGTTGTAGTTGTGTGAAGTAGGAGCAGTTCACCCAGCAGAGAAAGAGTCAGAACAGAATCGCGACAAAACCATAAAACGAAGAGAGCAACAGTCATAAAAAAATGTTCAAGCGTTGCTGTGTTGGTCCCACATCTTTATGTAAAAATGAGAGAGAAGAAAATATGTTGAAGTGCTTCTACCTTTGCAAATTAACTTAAAACAATTTACTCTTCATTATTTTTGAACTAAAAAATAACTCCTGAATTACTCGACACTTTTGTTTTAAAATTAGAAAAAGATGAGGCGTTCAATGCATCAAAAGGTGGATTGACCTTCAGTAATTTCCTAATCGGGTCATAACAGCTGAAATCCATAAAGTTCTGTGCATGTTATATATCCGTATGATTGTTTGGTGTAGTATGTGGAGTAAAAGTGGGGAATTGTCTGTCGATTGTTTGATTTAAGAGAGAATATCGAGCATTTGAGCTACTATGTACTTCTGGGCTTTGATTTTCTTATGGGCCTAGTTTAGTTTTATTTTCTTTTAAAAATAATTATTTTTGTTCCATTTGCTCAGGTAGGTCATATCTAAAATGGAGACGAACAAATGAAATGAGTGAATTTTCGTCTTTTTATCCCTTATTTATTAGTTACTTTCTTTTATTTCCAAATTTAATTAGGAGCAGAGTTAATTATATTTCAGACACGAGCTGCTCGGTCGTGACAAAAAGGAAAGAAATATCATTGTGTATGTATTTAATAAATTAGAGGAGATATATAGTTTTGTCATTGTAATGTGGTAAATTAGTGGAAGTTTTTAAGTAGGTAAGTACATTCACTTTAATATTTTGAGTAATTCTAGTGTGCATTCAATTTTTATAGTATATCTTTTTGAAAAATATTATTCAAATAAAAAGAATCAAAATTATAGATGTGTTTGTAATAACTTAGATATAATGTGAATCAAATTTAATCTATTTAGAAAATAATATGTCATTTATCATAATATTATTAAAATTCTATGGTTAAAATTTTAAAATAGTATAATGAGAGATCAATTTTTCTTCAAATTGATTGAAATTTGTTATAAGAAACACATTTATGATCTTCAATTTTCCATTTGAACAATATATCTTAAAAAGATACTTCATAAGTATTGGATATACTATAAAAGCTGAATATGTACATTAGATTTACTCGAATCTAATACAAGACATGTAGCAGTTACACCTTCAACGGAATTATCGAAGCAACTATCTCGCATGGAAATCTCGGATAATTCCAGCGTTACATGGTCATGATCTTTATCGATTTCTTGAAGATACCCCTCCTTCTTCTCACTTGACAATTGCTTGGAATACAACAACCTAATCCCCGTCCTTTCCACTTGGCGCGGCAAGATCAACTCTTGTTGACTTGGCTCGAGATCCTCATTATCGAGACACGATTTTAGGGCAAGTCGTGTCGTGTAACACCTCATCCGAGCTCGGCAATTACTTCACGGACCTTTTCTCGCCACATCTCGTGCTCGTCGTGTTTGAACTCCGACGATCTCTTCGGAATGTCACTAAGGGAGGGCAAAACTGCTCGGATTATTGTCAGCAAATCAGATCTATTGCAGATGAGTTAGCTTTCATTGGTTCTCCAGTGACTGACGAGGATCTTGTACTTCATGTGCTCGGTGGGCTTGGATCTGATTACAATGCTCTTGTTGCTGCAACAAATGCGAAAGACAACTTGTCGTTTGTCGAGCTTCAGGCCATGCTAATGAGTCACGAGTCGCTTCTTCAAACTCAGCTGGGGAATAGTAATTCTAATTCTCTTTCCTCTTTCTCTCCCAATCCCACCGCCTATTTTACTGCTCCTAAATCGGGTCAGAAGAATTTCTACCCACGGCCCTATAGATCTGGTAATAATCAAAGGCCATGTACTTTTCGTCTGTCAGCTTCCCCACTGTTACCAACACCTACCTCTGCTCCCCGGTCTTACACTCATTACTCTCAAAAGCCCAGTCCAACCTTTGCTCCTAGGCCAGCATCTATCCGGCCTACAATTTCAGATCAGACTTTTAATCCAGATAGGAATGTTATTTGCCAAATTTGTGACAAAAGAGGTCACAATGCCAAAAACTGCTGGTATAGGATGGATGACACTTATACAGTTCCTTCTTCTCAGTCTTCTTTTTAAGCTCACTTCACACAATCGAGTTTTCAACCAAAATTTCAACCATACTATCAAGCCAACAGTGCACAACCTGCTTATGCTCCTGCGGGACCCGAGTGGTATCTTGATTCCGGGGCATCTCATCATGTAACGAATGATATAAACAATCTCTCATCTTATCTACCATATGAAGGGGTTGATGCACTTCACATTGGAAATGGATCTGGTATGAAGATTTCTCACACTGGTTCTTCCTACTTAACCTTCTCCAATCATTCTCTCTTGTTACAAGATGTGCTCTATGTGTCTAATTTCACAAAAAAATTTATTGAGCCTATCTCGCTTATTACTTGACAATTCCATTCTCATTGAATTTTCTTCTAATTCTTGTGTTATCAAGGAGCGCCACACCTTGCAGCCTCTTCTTCATCTCACTCTTCTTAAGGGCCTTTACATTTTACCACCTCAAATTGTTTCTTCTCCTCATGCTCTTTTTGGTGTGAAGGCTTCGGCCGACCTATGGCACATGCGGTTTGGCCATCCATCTTCAACAACCACCCTCAAGATGTTACAATTACATTCCTTACCATGTACATCTCATAAAATGAATCTTTGCCATGATTGTTGTGTGGCTAAGTCTCATAGATTACCCTTCTTACCTAGCACTTCTATTTCTTCTTCACCTCTCCATATTGTATACTCGGATGTTTGGGGCCCCGCCCCGATATTGAGTGCTAATGGTTTTCGATATTATATCATTTTTGTTGATGATTTTTCGAGATATACTTGGATTTATTTCTTGCGAACAAAGGATGAAGTTGTGCATGTCTTTTCCGCTTTCAAGGCTCAAGTGGAAAATCTACTTCAATCCAATATTAAGATTCTTCGTACGGACGGCGGTGCAGTATAAGCCCATCTCTCGCTTTTTCCATCTATTGTGCATCAACAAACATGTCCTTATACTCCTCAGCAGAACGGCACCTTTGAATGACGACATCGCCACATTGTTGAACTTGCACTCTCCTCCATGGCTCATGCCTCCTTACCTTCTTGCTACTGGGATGATGTTTTCCTAAGCATGGTTTATTTGATTAACCGCCAACCATCTTCCCATAATGGTTCCTCTCCTTATTTTACCCTCTTTAAGACATTACCTGATCTCTCTTCTCTACGGGTTCTTGGTTGCTTGTGTTTTCCTTATACCCGACCTTACACCGCTCATAAGCTCCAACCAAGATCTTTACCTTGTGTGTTTCTTGGTTATTCTCTCACTCACAAGGGTTACAAATGTCTTCATATTGATAGTGGCAGAATGTTTATTTCTCGTCACGTTTCTTTCGATGAACAAACATTTCCTTTCCAGCACTTGCGCTCTGCCGATAAATCATCTTCTGCTGCTCACACGCCTCTGACTTTACCCCTATTGTCTATCAATAAAGGCCCACTACCTATTGGGCTAGGTCGCAACTCACTTTCTCCGCAGCCCTCCTCACAAACTTCGGGTGATTCTTCTCCTGGAGCGGATCCACGTGATTTCTTGCCTCTACCCACTTCTTTCATCAATACTTCAGATACTACTCCTATTGGAGATGATCCCATCTCTATGAATAATACACCTGCACTACCTATTTCTTCACAAACCACCTCTGTGACAACTCCAGCTCATCCTGCCACTTCCATCCATTCAGTGATGACACGAACTAGAGATAACACTCGTAAAGCCCGTGTTTTTCCTGATCATGTTGCCTTTCTTGCCAATACTTATCTTCACACTGAACCAAAAACTTTCAATCAAGCAAAATCTCATTCTCACTGGATGAAAGCCATGTCAACAGAATATGATGCATTAATCACTAACAACACCTGGACATTAGTACCTTTTAATCCAGATTACAATGTGGTTGGTTGTAAATGGGTTTACAGAATTAAAAGACTTGCCAATGGTTCAATTGAGCGGTATAAGGCCCGGCTTGTGGCCAAAGGTTTTCATCAAGAGGAGGGTATTGATTTCTTTGAAACTTTCAGTCCCGTGATTCGTCCTACCACTATTAGACTTGTGCTCACCATTGCACTATCTTTCGGATGGACTATTCGTCAACTTGATGTTCACAATGTGTTCTTGCATGGTAAGCTTCAAGAGACGGTTTATATGCAACAACCGCCGGGATTTGAGGACACCTCTAAGCCTAACCATGTATGTCTTCTATCCAAAGCCATTTATGGTCTCAAACAGAGCCCCCGTGCCTGGTTTCATGCTCTTAGTTCCGAGCTTCTCAAGTAAGGGTTTAAAGCTTCTCGGTTTGATCCTTCGCTTTTTATTCTCTCCTCACATGGCTCCATGCTTTTTGTTCTCATTTATGTGGACGATATTATTGTCACCGGGAACAGCCCTGATCTTATTCAGTGTTTTATTTCTTCTCTTCATCAGTCCTTTGCTCTCAAGGACTTAGGTGATTTACATTTCTTTCTTGGTGTTGAGGTGGTATCCACGTCTTCTGGTATGCATTTGTCACAACCCAAGTATCTTCATGATATTCTGGTTAAGGCCAAGATGCTTGATGCTAATCCATGTCCCACTCCCATGGTCCCGAATTGCAATTTATCTCAGTTTGCTGGTGACCCATTTGGTGATCCTCACTTATACCGGTCTATAGTTGGTGCCTTGCAGTATGCTACTCTCACCCGACCCGATATTTCATTCGCGGTCAATAAAGTATCCCAATTCATGCATTCTCCATCTACGATTTATTGGGCAGCAGTCAAAAGAATTTTACGTTATCTCAAGGGCTCTCTTCATCATGGTATCACACTCAAACCTATGTCCAGCTTTGATCTGCATGCTTATAGTGATCTTGATCGGCGAGATCGATCGATGATCGCAAATCAACTTCGGGTTTTTGCATTTACTTGGGTCCTAACATCATTTCCTGGGGTTCAAAAAAAGCAGAGCTATCGTTTCACGATCAAGTACTGTAGGCCGAGTTCCGATGTCTTGCCTCTACTTGTTCCGAACTTATTTGGTTACTGATCTTCTTACCGAATCGCATCTTCCTCTTTCCTCTCCACCAACGTTATGGTGTGATAACATTGAATACAAGACATGTAGCGATTACACCTTCAACGGAATTAGTTACCATTAAATGATGTTTGTTACATATTCTGTTAGGATAGTTAAGCCTGGTTGTTAGTCTGTTAAATAAGTCTTGACTACGATGTAATATAAATAGCTACCAGTGTTTGTACTCAGTATGTAGAGAAATGAATTCACAAATCCAATTACAGCTTTATCTAAGCTTTTAGAATCATTTAAAATAAAGAAAAGCACTCAAGAGAGACCTGAACACCCATCCTTCTAGAAAGCAACCCAAGTGCTTGACCGCTAGGCCAACCATGCAATTTAAATTAGAGGAGTTATATAGAATTATAGATTAATGATCGCAACGCTAAAAGTTATTGTAGTTGGCCATGAAAAAAGATTAGTGTATATTCAAATACATACAAAATTACCTTTTTGTTTGATAGCTCACCGTACATAGCACTACTAGCTCTGAGTGCACAACTTTTTCTGGTAAATACGTCTTTTACAAAGTTTCAAATAGTTGGCGCTGTTTCTGAATTACGACTGTCCGTGAATAGTAACAGGACTGTTAGTGGCACTTCTATTTCGTATTGTCCCAATATGTCTGGTAAATACTTTCTGTATGATTTTGACGACCTGTGAGTAGTAGGACTGTTATGACTGACAGTTGTATTAGACATGTGACAATCTGTCTTGAAAATGCTGACATTTGGACTTTTCTTTGAATTGGTTGCAAAGATTTGAAGATCAGGAAAAAGAAGCTAAGTTTTGCATGACATATATTTATTTTAGTGTAACAAGATATAAATTATACCTAAATATCTTAGTCCGGTCTATTCATGTTTATGTCAGTAAGCTATGCTTATGCTCAATTTTGGCTACTCATAATCTATCCGGATGGAATTTAGTGAGTATTCTACTGTGTTACAGTTTAGATTTGTTTTGACATCTGAAGTGGGAATTCCGCCTAAACAATTGGAAACATCGATCCTAACTGTTGTATTACAATTTGAGTTTACCAACTATTAGCAGGTAAAATCACAAGTACAGTTAATTAGTTTAGTTAAACATAATACCAATGAAACAATCAATTTTTTTTTCTTTGGATACATGTTTTTTAGCACAATTGGCATTTAGTCCCAGTTTATATCTGGTCCAGCTGCGCGTGGGTCGACATTTGTGGGAATCTCTGTCAACAAAAAAACAAACAAACAAGCATATGAAAGCTAACCCAATCCCATCGTACACTCACTAATGAGTCATATCCTTTTCGTTTCAGAGTACCAGTTTCTATTGCGCCAAATATTTGTTAATCTACTATATATACTCTGGTACTATCCCTTTTTGATACTGTGTACCTTTTCTTGATTGTCAAAGGACTGTTAACTTTTTGGCAACTATTTTTACTGGAAACTCTGAGAATTTAACTGCAAAATTATTCAGCACAAGGATCTAAAATGAACCAAAAAACTTTCCAGCAATCTGATAGAATTGGTGATTATGCTGCTTTTTCATCATTGTCTTCCAAAACTTTATTTAAAGAAGCAATTTCTAGCTTTCAAGCACTTGAAATGGAAGATGGTTTTCTTTGTCATCATGACAAATTAGAGAAATGCAATCAAGTTTAAGAGATTTTGCCTTATTTTTAGCATGGTTCTGAATATCATAATCCGAAACAGAATTAGTAAGTTGGGCGTGGATTCCCAATCGGACAAATCGGATTGAAAACTCATTTGTTTTTAGGAAAATGCTTATTTTTTATTAAAAATAAGGAAAAATTATAAACAAAATATTTTATCGAAAAAGCCATGTTACAAGAAAATTAGAAAAGATTACATTCAAGTCAATCCACTAATTTAATATAATAAAAAATATTCATATCTATTAAGTGCTAATATGTTACATTGGTGCCTGATTAAGGATAATACCATAATTAAAATATTCCGAGTATCTAGAAAATTTATAGGGATTTTTGGTAATTTTATGTAATTTTTAATAAGAAGGCATAAGCCAGAAGTACTGGAGAAAAGAGATAAAATTAATTATTTCTAATATAACAGAAGGATAAAATGAGAACTTAAAATATCTAAGATGATCGACATGATTTACTAAATTTTTGGCTAACTTTTCATAATTTTTGGATCAGAGGAGATATGAGAATTAATTTGAAAAAAAAATTATCTTATTAGTGAAGGGATGTTCTTGGATACAATTTAAGGAGAAATTGAAGTTGGATACAATATGAAGATATCAAGCGATCAGGTCATCACAAACCCGATTCACATACACCACTGTCACTTTTAAGACTTGATCCTTATACACCAAGTTCATTTAAATGAAAAAAGGAAGAGAATTTATCCCTCATTAACTCTTACAGGTGACCCCCTCTCTCTTTGTTCCACTTCCAAACGGGACCCACCTGGAAGACAGCCCTCTTTCTCTTTTGTTCTCAACGTTCTCTCTCCCAATGAGCCCACCTCGATTCCTGTTTCTCTTGTTTCTCTTTTGGCACCAGAGGCGGATACACCAGTTTCTCTCTTGTTTCTTCTCCTGATTTCTAGTGACTCTAAGTAAAACTCAATTGACTCGACGAGAAAAATGCCCGACTGAGTAATTGAGAGGGTAGGAGTAAAATCAGCTCGACAAACTACGATTTTGATCCGACTCATTTGAGTCCACTCGAAATCGGCTGATTTTCCAAATATGTTATTTAAGTTAATTGACCGTTGTATACGTCAGTTTTAATATATACGTTATAAATGACTCATATATATAGATTGTAAATAAACAAAATGTATTTGAACCGGACAGTTGACCTAAACTTGTGCGAAATAAAATTGCATATGATGTTTACTTTAAACCAAGTTATAGTTCTAGATGAAGTTGGATGACTTGCAATATTAATAATTGAACTAAAGTTACAAATTCATCTCCTCTCCTTCTAAATAAAGTGAATACAAATAGATGCAGTACAAATTAAATTAACTGTAACGCCAGATAATTGCATGCAATAGGAAACAATAAATTAACGGAATGCAAAGTTGGATTGTCTTTTTGAAGATGGACGAAGAATGTACAACTGGATCGTCAGTAATATTCTTCCTGGAAGCGAAAGACAGAAAAGACGAGAAGTATAATTGTACTACTACTCACATGTCAGGTTAACTGTAAAACTACTGTTTCATTTCTTGCTTGCACTTTTAGGTCAAACTCAATTATTCATGCATGCATTGTGCCCACATATTCTCTGACACGGTCTTCTTGAAATCACGTTTCGTTTTTGTTTGTTTTATGCACTTACCATATAGATATAGTGTACTGCTAAAATAAAATAAAACAAAAGAAACAAAAATCTGTGCGTGAGAGAAAGAATCCCATAACAGAATAGATAAAACATAAGATCAGAAAGGCGAACATAATAGTAAAAAAAAAGTATATACGCAACAATTTTTCGAGGTAAAAAATCATTCTTGCGCATATATATTGTTTTTTTTTTTTTTTGGTTTTTTAACTATTAAGATATGTGTAAGATTTCAAACAATCAGAACCATATTGACATATATATACTTACTGACAAATTACTATATATATATATATATATATATATATATATATATATATATATATATATATATATATATATATATATATATATATTGAACTGGATATTGTTTTAATTATTTTAGAAAATTCCTCCAGCTTGGCAGTCTTGGAAGAATCTCTGGATCCAGGAACCAACTTTGACAGGCTATTTTTTCATCAAATTGCACAAGGTAAATTCGAACAGCAGTTGATGGTCCTGATATATCATGATCGGATATATATGGTGCAAATTCTGTTTTGACATCTTTAAATATATATTTTATCATTAAGATGTTCATCTCCAGCAGGTATAGCAATTTAATTGGAACCAACCCGCCTTCATGAATAATTAATAATTAACATGACATTATAACACCATCATAATTGAATTACATTAACCTTCATTCTCATGGCACAATATTAATTAATGCCCAGAATACGACTAAACCCCAACATATCGCTTTTTATAGAGGTACTATGTATAAATTGTATTATTTTTTTTTAATCCTACAGGTTGTAACGAGACCTCTTCTTAACGAGAAACTATTAGCGAGTTTCATAGACACATCTATGGATGGAACGGGGAGAGTTCCTAAATCTTTGCGATCAATTTTGATTTTAAGGGTTGTTTTAACCATTGGATCAATATTGAGATTGAAACAAAGTATAAAAAATGAAAATGAATTTCATCAAGATTGATGATTAGATGCTGATTTAACGGTTGAAATACCCTTAAAATCAAAATTAATTCCAAGGACTTGAGAACTCCCCCAATTCCTTCATAGATATGCCAAATTTATTCGCATTGCGTCTCATTGGATAAATTGATAATATATCAATGGTTGCTATATTCGGTTGAAATTTTCAAATGATTGTTTTATGGTAAAATATTAATTACAAATGTAAAAATAAAAATGAGTTGGGTGATCCATTGATTAGTAATTAAACAGGTTACAATATTGTTGAGCAAACAATTATATATTCTCCATATAATTTTCTCTGTTTCAAAAATGTGAATGCTTTTCTGAACAATTGTTCAACTATTTAACTACTAGTTAATGGATCACAGCACATATCCGTACATGCATGCATCCACTATTTGAAATTTGCGACTAAATTTTGCCGGTTTACAAGAGAACAAAGACTGTTTTTTCCTCATAAAAGAAAAAAAAAAACGAGGATTGTAAAAGAAGATTATAAGGTCTTAGATTGCATGTATATTATATGGAAGTTGGATTTAGGACCTCTACTCATATATATATATATATATATATATATATATATATATATATATATATTGTCCAACTACGGTGATTCTATAAGTATTTCGAGTCAAAAATGTTTATGATTCAAATTTTAAAATCTCATGCTCAAAATTTTAATTTAAATAGCTTAAAAAATTCTTCACATCATAATCTTATAGATTATCAAATTTCATCATGTTTTGAATTAGTTTACCATGTTTAATGATTTTTGAAAAATAACGCTAAAAATAATTAAAAATATTAATATATATAGTATGTATAATTGTATATGCATATATATATATATATATATATATATATACACACATAAATTTACACGACAAAAGAAACAATGATAAATTGCATTAAATGATACCAGAGACTTATCCAAGAATTTTTACAACAAATTAACTAGTTACACTTGCTATAACCAAACTATAATTCAAACAACATATATATATATATATATGGTTGTGTAATCCATTATCAACCTACAAAATATGTAGCAACTTTTGTACTGACACTGTACCTACATGAAAATTTAATAGATAATTGATTAACACTGATCTTTATTTAGTTACATAAATGAGGTTATTTCCCGCACGTATATCTCTTAATTAGAAGCAGCTGGCAATGATATTTTTCAGTATCAAGCGGAGTATGTGCAGTTCCAAAAAAGTTATTAATAATATGATGACACCAATGTCATGTTAACCGCTAACAATTTGGCACTACAAGTATTCTTGGTACATATTGAACGAACTTCATTTGATCACTTAAAATCAGTGCGATCCCTTGCAGCATCAGGCAGAGGAGTCCAATCCCAAAGCTTATCTGAGACAACAGTTGCTAATGGCAACGGTACTGTGGTAACAGGCACTAAGTTGGTCTGAGATTGCAGTGGAAAAAGGTGATTAACCTCTGCATAGCCATGATGATGCCCAACTAAAGTGCTCAGATCATCATGGATATTAGGGTTTGAAACCATTGCAGAAGAGGAGCTGACATTAATAAGTGAATATGTCGAACCTAAGGAAATCATGTTCTTTGAATCGTATAATATGGAAGGAGCATCTTCATCAGTTGATGGTGTCGAGTTTAACGAGGTGACTTCAGTAGTTGATCCATATATTAGTGGTTTTGGTACAATCACTGTAGTAGCAGTATTTAAAGTTGCCATGTTACTGCTGATTGGTAGTGAATCGTGTGCTTTATCGATAGTCATTGGGGTCGAATAGTTCTCTCCTAGCAGGATTGGCTCAGGAGGTGAGTTGGCAGAAGCATGTCTTCTTTCAGGTCCAGATCCAGATCGGCTCCGTGATGAGGAAGCTTTTGTTGGTGATGGTGCAGAGTTATCATCGACTCCTGTTCGTTTATATACTCGGCAGAGAGATATCTCGGCCTGCATAAGTTTTGTTGTTGGCTTAAAGTACATCATAGATGTCAACCATATCATTCATGTGTGATTCAACTTTTTCTAGTATTGGGTCACTTTATATATATAGTTTTACTTTTTTTTTTTGGATATAGGGAGGTCTTATGCCTACTTAATTTAAACTTCTATTAATCAAGATAAAAAGTTTAAAAGAGAAGAAATTTACAATCAAACAACTCAAACCTATCTCAAATTCCTTCCCATATTTTTATGTCCCCATGTTTTTACTTCATCAGACATCGTTTCTCAAATATCATGTCAGTCAGAAATTCATGGAGATGCAAAATTGCAAATATGTATGTAATGAATTTTGAAGTGAAAGATGATAATTTTCAGTAGCAAATAACTCGCTGCTGCAGTGATAGTAGCAAGGAGAAAGTGAAAAAAAAATGGAAATTTAATATGTAATTCTGGTTTCTGGTTATTTAGAAAAATAGAAATAGGTATATATAATAAAAAATCTAAGACATTAGTTGAAATACAGTAAGATCTGTTTACAAATCATAAATATCAAAATATTTCAAATCACTACTTGACATGGAAGCACAGGGGGCATGACTAGACAGCAAGAATTAATGAATTTTCGATTTGTGAAAGAGTTATGTAGCCTTTCAAAACATGATAACTGAACAAAGAGAACCTTTAGAAAAAAAAAATTAATACCTTCTGATACCGTTCTATATCGTTCGGTGGTAACCGGTATTCATTCATTATCCAACTAGTTCTTATGCCTTTAGGTGCCTTTCCTGAGTAGAAAACTAATGTTTTTTTCAAACCGATGGGGCGGTTATTTTCTGCACGTATCATCCGGTCTGCTCCAGTGGCCTTCCAATAACCTGATGCTGTAACCCGGTTTGGTCGGTCCCCATTTCTGTATTTCCGGTCTCTTGGGACGTAGAAGAACCATTCCTTCTCTCCAATTGTTGCCATTCCTATGACATTAAGAACACTTTAAGGTTAATTCCAAAGTTATTTGATAAATTGGCACCTTAGCTAGGGTTTGGTATGTCTAACTAATTAAATGCTTCAGGAACTTCTGTTTTCCACCAAAAATTTTGTTTTAGAAGAAAGAAATTATTTCGTGTTGGTATTATAACTAAGGGCTCTATTATGTTTAACAGGAAAAATAAGAGAGAAAAGTAGAAATATAGGATCTATAAACACAATTGCTCATGCTCAGACATGGAACTTAGAAGTAATAGAGGAAATCAAAGTACGTAATCCTAAAGCGCCGAATATAGGTCAATCAAAGATTCATTAAGAAGCAAGAAGTTTCCAAAACAACCCGTTATTTCTTTCAGAAATTAATAGAAGTGGAGCTACTGAATCTACGATCAAAATTCAGAAAAGCAAACCCATCTTGCATGAAAATTTAATAGTTTATGAGAGGGATTAATTATAAGGGAGTAAAAGCGGTGAAGCAAATATATACCAGGAAGTTCCCATGGATCGTAGTGGTATAAATCAAGAAGATTTATGATATCAACATTAAATTTTTTTCCTTCAACCTTTCGCCTGAGGTAAAATTCAATCAATTCCTCCTCCGTAGGGTGAAATCGGAAGCCCGGCATCACAAGGTCGTGCTCATGGGAATCCCTAACTCCATCTCCACTTCTTTCATTCATTGCTACTCGTTACTATAGATAATTTTTCACAAACATGGAATTATACAGATGAGTCTTCTCCTTCCAGCCCTTTCAGCTACAATTGGCTTCCTTTACTATTAGAAGTTCCGCGGTGCAAGGAGAAAGGATAAGAGTAGATGGAGAGCTATAGATATACCAGAGAAAAATTTCCTACGAGCTTGTAGTATAAATGTCGTGATTATTACTAGATTTGTTCCACTACTAGTAATGTGATCTTTCGTTTTCTCTCTCCAAATTGACAACAAATGGGATGCTAGATGTTAAAGTAAAGGAAAACAGGAAAGGGACAAGCAGCTTCTGGAAATTATTCTTCTATGGCGCTCTGTATATGGCATATTTATAGCGCGTTTGTCTTTTACGCATATCTTCCTTCTTTATCCTTTCTTATTTTTCTCCACGGAAATAATTGAGAAATATCTACAGGTAAAAAAAAACGTTTTCATTTATTAGTGTCCTTGATGCACAGAAAATAGCATAATAACTGCTATTTTCATTACTAGAAATCGTGCATTGTGCGAACCCACTTGCTTTTAAAAATATTTGCATCTAATACTAATATTAACAAAATAAATGATATATTTTACTTAAATATAATTAATATCTCAATCATTTACAAAAACTCTTAAATTTTGAATAAAATTAATTTATTATTTAATAAAAGATGATGTATATGGTTATACAATACTTAGTTATTTTTTTAAAATAAAATTTAATAATAATTGATATTTAATTATTTTTTATACAACATTTTTTTTATAAAATAATTATATTTAGCATTAATTTTATTATAAATAAATAATATATTTTAGTTAGATATAGTTCATATCTAAATTAATTATAAAAAAATTTAAATTTATAAATAAAATTAATTTATTATTTAATGAAAGACAATGTACAAAATATAATATTTTTTTTGAATAACATTATAAATGCATAGATTTCTTTTTATAATAAAGTTTACTAATAATTGATGTTTAATTTATTTGATATATATTTTTTAGACCTACTATAAATATATAGTAAAAAAATTACAAGCATAATTGAGAGAAAAAATGAGTTTCACTAAAATCTGAATCATCACTTTTATAAAATCAGTTAATCTCAATCGTTAATTGAAATATGAGTATTTGATCATCATGCATTATCTGATAACATTCATGGATAAATTCAGTTTATACCCTTTTATAACATAGTATAGATATAGATATTATTTACAAACATTATAATTTTTCTTTTTTAAATAAAGTGGTATAGTAGACAGTTTTTTAAAAAACTTAAAAATAATTGATTACTAATTTATTTGATGGATATTTTTTATAGTCCTCTCAGATAGAAAATAAAAATTAAAATGAAGAGAAAATATAACATTGGCCAAAATTTGAACCATTAGTTCTTAAAATATTGATCTACATGTTCGATTAGAGACATTTCAGTCATTAAAAAAAACTGATATAATAGATAAGTTCAATATATATTCTTTATAATATAATATAACTATAGATATAGATTCTCATGTAAACCTAAAAAATGATATTTTATAACTGTTACACTTAACATTTTGTTTGATTTGTCGATTTGCAAAACAATCTTGAATTTTACAATTTGTTTTGTTTGAGTTTTGTGCATGAATTAACATGCAAATGGATTAGTGCACAAGAACCAAGACTAATGAGATACATGAGCTTGATCAAGACTGCATGAGGCTTAGATTTAGTTAGACTTAATCTGGGTTGAATTGGTCAAGATAAATTGAGTATAAACAACAGAGAAAAATACTCCTGCCCAGTGAATCGTTATAACAATTCAGTAATTATTATAACGGTTCATCTCAATACTCAAAAATATTCATAGAAACCAAAGCGTATCGTTATGTAACGATTCAGTAATCGTTACAACGATTCATGAAACGTATAACGATTCAATAAATCGTTATAACATTTCAGCTAAATTGATCCAACGGCTATTCTTTCTAAACCGTTATAATGATTCTCAAACCATTCTAACGGTTCAAGTGAAAAATAGTTTCTTCAGTTATTTCAGAAGATTTATTTTAAAAGAATCACCTCTCTCACTGAAAATGTACAAGATCCATTTAGTTAAACCATTACTCCAGAGAGCTTACTAGCCATATACAAAGTGAGAGAGATAATTCAAGAGATTAAAAACGCTCAATGAGCTAAATTCTTGTTTAAGCTCAATCTAGCTTCTCTCTATTCTCCCAACTTGATCTTTCGTGATCTTCTTGTAAATAATTTCTTGAGTTGTAGTTCTCATCCTTTTTGAATTGTAGTGCTCACATTTTTTAGTGTGTTGTCACTCACTTTTTTTTAGTGTGTTGTCATTCATCCTTTTTGAGTGTATTGTCACTCTAGTTACCGATAGGCTTGACATCCCATTTTTGTGTAAGGGACCAAGTTCTACATGTGTAAAACTGTTTTTAGTGTTTCGACTCAACCTCAATTGTTGGAGATTAAGAGTCTCGAGACGTAGATATTTTTTAAGCCAAACTCTGTTACATCTTGTGTTCTTGTTTGATATTTTTTTCCTCACATTTCTTTGATTGCTATATTCTTGTGAGAATTGAATCATATTGAATTGTATTCCGCTGTCATTACACTTGAATTATAAGCCCCAAATCGATTTATACATTTCTACCTTAGATTATTTACATTCTTGCACTATTTTGACCTTTAATACCACAATCCTAGGGTTATCAATAACTATCATTTATTATTTTCAATTCATCTATTTGCGCACCATTTTTTATATGATCAAGATGTACCATCTATCTAAAATCTTTGAATACATACATATATATATGTTACTATTGCATACAATAAAATCCAAATTCAATTATTAACCAGCAATATGGAATGAAAGTTTTATTTATTAATATAAGTTAGTAGTAATATCTTACACACACATATATATATATATATATATGATTTAATTGTTTCACTTTTTCATGTGATTATATTTTTAATGAATACATGACGTCCCTTTAATTAATTGAGAGATGAATAAACAATATAAAAGCTCTTACAATAATATTATAGTATGTGAGGGATCCTTTTCCTTTACAATGAATTATTCTGTCAATTTTGACAATCGACTTTTAAATAAATACAAAAAAATCTAAAATATAGATTTTTTTATAGATATGTTCTTTTACTCATAGATTGATATTATTTCAATTTTCATGTAATTTCATTATTGTTCGTGAGTCCATAAAAAATCATCAAAATTTTATATAATTTGTAATGATTCTAATTTAACGGTTGTTGATGGACTATCAAACAATAATAAAACTACACGAAACTTGAAAAACTATCAATCAATAAGTACAAAAAATTATCTATTTTTTTCGATTTATCTAAAATCCATTGTCAACGTTGTGAAAATAATCCATTAAGTATCCCTGTCCCTCTCCTTTAGTATGTGTGAACACGCTTCTGGGGAATAATATTGTGTTTTGAGTTATTTAATATTTTGTTTTTTGTTCGCTTGTGATACATTCTTACCTTAATTAATTAGCAGTTCAGCACAGAGCAATTTAACTTATAATTCAACTGCCACATAATAGCCTGCTTGGATTAATATAAGAAATCAAAATCATAATTTTCTTGGTGTTTTTTTATTTCCTTTCTCTTGTGTTATTTATGTAGAATTAAGTATGAGAAAGTGACGCCCAATGGCAATCTTAGCAAGTTACTGGGGATGATGGGTACATTGTACACTCTGATCAAACTACTTTGTTATATATCCCTTCCACTTGTTTGCTCGTGTTATTTATCCCTTCCACTTATTTACACGATCATGTGAAATATCATTGGAGATCAAATTATATATATATTTTTGAAATTTTTGCTATTTTTTAGATGGGTACAAAATTACTAGCTTTAAATGATGCAGAAATCGTTAGAATATTTAGTTTAAGACCAAATTTTATATTTTTTAAAATTATTTTACTATTTTTCTAGATGGTTAGAAAATCACTTGATTAAATTAAAATTAGCCATTCAAAAGTAGTAATTTTCAAATTATCTAAAAAAATAGATAATTTTTTTTTTAAAATATAAAATTTGATCTATAACTAAATATTCATATGAAAATCATTTTGAGTGGCTCGGATCGACCATTTAGATCTTGAAAAAGAAGAATTGATTCATAACACGAGAGCGATCTGTGCTATACATAGCATCGGGTCCAACTCTATATAGAGTTGTATATGCTGACTTTTCCTCCCCCCCCCCCCCCTATCTTTATTCAATTTCTTAATTATATAATCCAACATTTTGTCTGGTCCCAATTACGCTGCTTTGGGATAATTTGTGTCTGCAAATGCAATATGTGTAGTAATGTATATATATTTAATACTCTTGAGGCTTGATGACGACAATCAAGATTCACTGTGTTTTTCTCAAAAAAAAAAAAATCACTGTGTATTTACGGCTTGTAATTTTTTTTTTAAAAAAGTAGATCTGCGTGACGATAACATCTCAATTATGTCTAAAACTATGAAGGGCGCGCAACCAAGGATAAATTTGTGTCTACCAAATCGTAAAATTAAGCCAACATGTATTCTTATGAGAGAATCCCTAAATTAATTCGCAACACTTTATTTCCTCCCGTGAGTTAGAAACTTTATTAGTGATTGACCTGAATTTTAAATTGTTTAATTGCGATTTTGTTTGTAATGGGAAACGTGAATAGAAACTTTTTTAACAACCAGGCATAAACACCTTTTTAACAATTAATAGATAAAGTTGAAATTGATTTTTTATTATTTTATAAAGATAGTTGAGCTTCAAAGCCCTGACATATATATGCCTTATTATTTATCATTATATTAACCATTAAGCATTACTTGTGATCATTAACTATTGTCAAACTTAATTCTATGGCTGAAAATTAATATTTAAAATTTAATAAAATAAATTTTCATATATATGTAGGCATATCTATATTAATAAAATCCTTTGATCCCCCCAACTCTTTCCTCTGGTATCTTTCTTTTCTGAACTTTTTTTTTTGTCAATATATGTTTACTTTTGCCAACTTTTCTCATTTCATGATCGATGTCAATATGATGAACATCAGTGATATTTCGTATTTTGATCTTGGGGCTGCAGTTCGCAGCAGAGAACAATTAGAAGTGTTCATATATGTTACGTGCATAACAAAAAATTGAGGGATGTTTTCAGAACACTTAACTAGGGGAACAGTTAAGCTGATCAACCCTTCAATATTAAATTCACAGTTTCACACTAAATACTTTATTATATGATCATCTATTGTCATCTATTGAAATTTTTATATATTTTTATGTTACATTCTATTTAAAAAATTCAATTGTTTCTCCAATATTTTTTTTTATTTCGCGACAAAGCGAAAAAGTAGTCCCAGAAGATGTATTAGCAATTTGTTATGGAAATATTCTAACAAATTGCATGAAGAAAACTTTCCAAAGTTTGAACACAAATTGAGTGCTGAAATAAGCTGTTGTATCAAATGAAATCCGTGACGGCTAAACGTCTTTGTATCTCTCTTTCGTTTTAACTAGACAGCACCAAACTGGACGCGTTATAAATATTGCTAGGCCCGGTTCATACAAGCAAAAAAGTATATATGTTAATTAACATGTTAAATGTTGCGCGCACATATATATATATGTTATAGATTTATTAATTGATGCATAAATAGAACCATGCATGTGGACAAATTTATTAAAGAAACTACCTATTATAAGAAGATTAATATATATATATATATATAGTGATGCTATGGTGCTTCGCGAAGTACAAAATTTTTTGTGTTTCACGTCCGTATTTCGAATTTAAAAGTTTAAACGGCCGATCCAAACCGTTGAACATCATCTTCATATTAAAATATCCTTGGAGATCAAATTTTATATTTTTTTGAATTTTTTTGCTATTTTTTAGATGAGTACAAAATCGCTAGTTTTGGATGGTGCAGAAATCGTTAGATCAGCAAACTTTGTACCCATTTAAAAAATATCAAATAATTTTAAAAAAATATAAAATTTGATCTCCAAGGATATTTCAATATGAAGATGATGTTCAACGGTTTGGATCGGCCATTTAAACTTTTAAATTTGAGATACGAACGCGAAACACAAAAGATTTTGTGCTTCGCGAAGCACCATAGCATCACTCTCTATATATATATATAGAGAGAGAGAGAGATGACTTATGGTGCTTTGCAAAGTAAAAAATATATTGTTGCTTTGGTATGAGATTTTATATCTCGATGGTTTAAACGGTCAATTTAAGTTACTCAGTAATTTTTTATGTCAAAATCTTATGGGATATTAAATTTCATATTTGTTAGCTTTCTAACTACTTTTAAATTATTTTCAAAAACAACATTGAAATAGACCATTTTCTTATTTTAAACAAGGTTATTTTTAAAAATAATTAAAAAATAGCTAAAAACTCAAAAATGATGAAATTTAATATCCCACAAGATTTTGACACAAAAAAATTATTGAGTAACTTAGATTGACCGTTCATTTAATTAGTTTGTAGTGCTCAATAAATTCCTCATATAAAAATATTTAGGGATACAAAAAAAATATATTTTTAGATTTTTCTAAGTATTTATTTTTAATTTTTCAAAATCAACTTTAAGACAGTAATAAAATATTGAACATTAATTTATACATCATTTTCAGTTATCCAAAACAAATATTAAAATTTTCTCAAAATGAATTATTTTGGTATCCTTAATATTTTTATATGAAAATTTTAGTAAGCATAATAAATTGGGATTTCGGATATAACACTAGATAAAATATATATATATATATATATATATATATATATATATGTGTGAGTGGGGATCCATTGACAATGGGTTATTTTGACAACCTTGACAATGGACCACTAAATAAATATAAAAAAAATCTTAAAAATAAAAAAAAGTTTATGGATGTGTTCATCTATATTTTCATTGATGGTAATTTAAATTTAATATAATTTCATTATCATTTGATAGTCCATCAAAAGCCGTTAAATTGGAACCGTTGCAAATTATATAAAAAATTGATGGCCTTTGATGGACTATCAAATGATAATGAAATTACATGAAATTTGAATGACCATCAATCTAAAAGTAGAAGAACACATCTACAAACTTTTTCCATTTTAAAGATTTTTTGTATTTATTTAAAAGACCGTTGTTAAAGTTGTCAAAATAACTCATTGTCAACCGATCCCTTATATATATTATATATATAGAGTGGAGATACCGTGAGCTTAAGCTCACGGAGGCCTTCCGTGAGCTTAACTCAAAAAACATACTAAATCATCTCGAAATTTTAATTTATCATTCTCATTAAATTCTTTATATGAAAATCTCATGGGATGCAAAAATTTGGAGCGTTTTGAGCCTTTTAAGTCACCGTTTTTAATTTTTTAAAATGATGTTCAAGTATTGAATATATTATTATTATTTTTAGAGCTGATTTTAAAAAATTAAAAACGGTGACTTACAAAGCTCAAAACGCTCCAAATTTTTGCATCCCATGAGATTTTCATATAAAGAATTTAATGAGAATGATAAATTAAAATTTCAAAATGATTTGATATGTTTTTTGAGTTAAGCTCACGGAAGGCCTCCGTGAGCTTAAGCTCACGGTATCTCTACTCTATATATATATTTATTTATTTATTTATTTGTCCCCGTAGATCAAATGCATCGATTGTTCAGGCCCCAGACTTCTTGATGACATTGAACCGTACATATATGTACACTAAATAGTGAAATCACATGCACACCAACTAGAAAAATTATGCATAGTATATGAAGTATGAGGTGATAAAGATATTGATAGAGGCTGCCGTGATTCAAAGGAACATAGAAATGATAAAATTTTGGATATAAAGATTTGTAAAGTTGTTACTCAAATTAAATTAACATATGCATAGATTCTTTAATGTCAAATACTTATGTAATTACTAATAAGTAGAAAATAAAATCTTTGATGTAACTATGAATATTAAAAAACTAGTTAATAATTAAAATTATTGTATAACATCATTAGTTAAATAATTAACAATCAATAATGATTTCTTGTATCAAATATAACAACGAATATAAAAAATAATGATTAAAATTATTATATTAAATAATTGTCAAGTAATTAATAATAAGTAATTCAATTGTTGTATCAAAGATGATCAATAAATTTTTAAATTTTTATCATTGATTTAGCACAATAAAGCATTACTAGTTACCATGATAAAATAATATTAACACTAAGCACAATTAAAAATAATGAAACAATCTTAACAAAAAATTAACAAATAAAAAAGTACAATAAAGTGATAAATGATTGCTACTGTCCACATGCAATACATATTTTTATCTTTATTGTACTAATAATATCTACAAAAAAAAACGGATAAGTATTTGCATTCGGGCAGTTTATGATTAAAATATTTTTTTTTTCAAATATGACAACCAAAATTTACCGTCAACTAGGGTTGTAAATGGGTCAGATATGAACAGATAATAGTTTTACCATATCGGCATCCATTATAATTTTTTTGTACGGATACGGATCGAATATTCGATGGATATCCGGGTATCGATCGGATATCGGACGGACATAAATACAAATATGGATATATTTCAGACATTAAATAAAAATATTATATGTATTATTGGAAAATAATTGCATACTATATTTTGATAGAATCATTAATTATAAAAAATAAATATTAATTATAAAAGTTAAATACTAATTACTATTATATTAATAGTTCAAATGTATCAATTGAATTATAAAAAAATGATATATTAACACAAACTGGACATAAAATAAATTAAATTAATAATAAACACTAAAAATATAATTAAAAATATATAATACAAATATTTCGGATACTTATTCAGATAAAATCGGATAATATTAGATATGATATTTTCGGATAGTGTCGGATATTGATGTATAATAGTTAAACGGTCGGATACGGATAGATAATAGTCAAATTGTATTTTTATTTGTAAAAAAAAATTAAATACAGATACAAATACAGAGATAGATATCTTTAGATACGGATATAGATCAAATAATTTTCATTATTTTTCAGATCATATCATAAACAAAATCGGATATTATCCTATCTGTTTCCTCTGCCGCCAACACTGATGTAAGGAAAAACTTGGGGCATCTTATATTTGTTCTACGTATAATGTACACAGTAATTATCAGTTACTTGATGGTACATAGAACATGTCTATTCAAGCGCTTGATGAAATTAGTTCTACTGATATTTCTTTTTGCATTGAAATTAAATGGACCAAACACAAGTTAGGTGCGAGACGCTTTGAGCCCTAATTTTCAACTAATCCACACGGTCCACTCAATTCCTTTCCCACCATTCAGAAATTAAACTCGTCAAATTAAGATTCTACTAACTTGAGGGTTTCTCTAGAATTCAAAAGTGCGCATTTGGACCATTTTAATTTGAGTTACATTTATTTATGTATGGTTAAATACTTAAATTAATTAATCCTTCATTCATTTCACATACAGTTGCGCCTTATGAAATTTGACATGAGTACATGACATAATCTTATAGTCCCGGACAAGATTTGGCTAATCCTTTTGAATTGTGATTATCACTAGCTGTTATATATTAAAAATGTTCACAAAAACAGTGTAGATTTTGTCAAATTTGAGAACTCTTAGGTACTAGGGCATATTAAGGGTGGCTAGACTTAACGAAAATAACCTTACTTTTTGAAGCGTTGTGAGAGTAAGACATTTGCACATTGATTTTCATTGCATGCTTTGTTTTCCTAAAATGTAGAAATGTTATTTCATACATTTGTATATATGCTTTATCAACTGGTAAAGCTGGATAATTTCTGGAGAGAATGTAGTCATGTTGAATATATATATATATATATATATATAATTGTGGTCAATTTTATTTCCTAGTCTTTCTTGGTTACATTCTACAAAAAGAGGTCTGCTTTCACATTAAGACTTTATTACATGGTCATCCGAATTTACCAAATTAACTATATATTGTTGAATTTAGAATATACGGTTGCGCCTTCCTTCATTCAAAAGGTAAAAACCTAGAAATTTCTTTCTTTCGAGAAGAAGACCATAGATTTTTAAGTGAAGTTATGTCTTTTTTTTTTTAGGTAAGTACGATAATTCCTACTTTAATCTTTTATTGAAAACAAAGAAAAGGAGCTACAGGCTAGAGGAAGGGAGTTAAGTGAAGTTATATCAGAAATGTTAAATTGTTAAACTTTAATGTATTAATTTACAGAAGGAAGATGTTATATCCTACTTTAATCTTTTCTTTATTCAAGAAGCACTGTACGTATTTACAGATGTTATTTTCTGTACTTCTTAAAACAAAATCGAGGCGCAGTTGATCCGTAGGTACGTAGCTGATACTGAACAATTCATAAATTTATATATGACAATGGAATATTTTTGGTATGAGTTCTTGGTTTTGTATCCATGAGAGTGAGACCTCCAACGACCAACGTAACCAATTCTGATATGACACGTAACACCAATTACTGATGGCCACGTTAAAAAAAATGCCATGTATACTTGACCTAAAACAATTTTGAGGAAGACCTGTTCGCCGACCTCCCTCTCTCTCTCTCTCTCTCTGACAAGTTTTAACTCCCACGCACGACCTTTCTCTCTCTCTCTATGAGTACTATAATACAAATATGAAATAAGCAATTCATCTTCTCCATACTAGGAGTTAAAACTTGTGGACTGGATCACTTTGACGGCCTCTCTCTCTCTCTACCAATGGTTGTAGTGACAATCCATACCAATATCTGGTACAGAGTAAAAATGAAATATTTGACTCCTCTCTAATCCATTTGCGACCGTACGTACCTATCTATGGACTAGGTATGGGAAAATCTAGATGCATGTCAAAAACTGTGAACGGTGTCCATTTTAAACGGAGGGAAAACAAACCTCTAGTCCATATATACTTTAAGAAAATCATTAAAGTATATCCATGACACACACACCCGCCAACGCACGCACACCGGCACACATGCTAATTAGAGGTGGCAATCGGGCGGGTCGGGTCGGGTTCGGGTTCGGGTCGGGCGGGTCGGGTCAGTTTGACTTTCTGGAAGAAATCGGGTCGGGCGGGTCGGGTCAGGGTCGGGTCGGGTCGGGTCAATTTACATGTTGTGTTTTTTCAGATCGTTGATAGATTTCGATTGGATTGAAGGTCATTTGATCTCGGGTCGGGTCGGATCAGGTCGGGTTCGGGTCGAGTCGGGTCAGTTTGACTTTCTTAAAAAATCGGATCGGGTCGGGTTCGGGTCCGGACGGGTCGGGCGGGTTTGTCGGGTCGGGTCGGGTTCTGCCACCTCTAATGCTAATTAGAATGCAGAGCACTACGTCCATAGCAAAATTTCTAATCACATGAAAAACAAAATAGGAATGCAATTGTATATATATATATATATATAGAGTGGAGATAGCGTGAGCTTAAGCTCACGGAGGCCTTTCGTGAGTTTAACTCAAAAAACATATTAAATCATCTCGAAATTTTAATTTATCATTCTCATTAAATTCTTTATATGAAAATCTCATGGGATGCTAAAATTTGGAGCGTTTTGAGCTTTTTAAGTCGCCGTTTTTAAGTTTTGAAAATGATGTTCAAGTATTGAATATATTATTATTATTTTTAGAGCTGATTTTCAAAAATTAAAAACGGTGACTTAAAAAGCTCAAAACGCTCCAAATTTTTGCATCCCATGAGATTTTCATATAAAGAATTTAATGAGAATGATAAATTAAAATTTTAAGATCATTTAATATGTTTTTTGAGTTAAGCTCACGGAAGGCCTCCGTGAGCTTAAGCTCACGCTATCTCCACTCTATATATATATATATATTCTGTCAATTCCCCCCAGTCCATATCAGAATTACAAAGTTTCAAACACAAATATTATCAAAATATAAAGTCCTTCCTTTCTTTCTCTGTGTTATATATCTCTAAAGACTAAAGCTGTCGCAATAAACTTTCATTTTTTTAAAACTTTAATGAGTTAACATTTCTTATTTATTTCAAAATACATGAATTATATGTTAATTCTCTAATCAGTGATCCTTAGTTAATAAGTGAAATATACACAATAGACGTCTATCAGTATGTTCAAAATTATTAATGTATTATTGTGCTTTATTCTTCCGCCCTCTTTGTCCTTTTGCTCAATTTAATGTGATCTTAGATCAAACAGGACTAACTATATGTAAAGACCAAAGAAAATCGTGTTGAGCAGTCTTGCCCTTTATTTTACTTATCTTGAGTGGTGCCGAGACAGCTTTCGTGGCATATTCAATTGCTTTCAACATTAAATGTGATTTTATCATTGAATTGTTAGGTTCTAGAGAAAATGGAGAAGAATTGTTAATTATGCGTCATGTTTATGCGGTCCACACGCAACTTTGACGCCTGAAAAGTATTGTCAAATTGAATGAGTGTAAAGCATGCTTGCATAAAGAGTGTGTAACATTAGTGCTGCATTCCATATACAGGTATTAATAGCGTCAAGAAGCTCAAAGTATACCCCTCTAGAATGTACAATTAAATTTGCTGCATTGACATATGAAGTGCTCCTCAAAATTAATTAAGCAGTCATATTAAGTAAACCTTGTAGAAGCAGTAACTAATAGTGAATCAGGATTATTGCTTTCGCAAAATGTGCAAGTCCAATTTGAAACTTTTAAAAGCTAACATGAATTTATTATAATTATGCAAAATATGTATTAGGATTGTGTGACATATTTTGGTGCATTAACAGAAATTTGGAAGAATTTGAGAAATCAAGACTTGTAGTTCTTGCCATATATGCATTAATCATTGGTTACACCTCTATATTTTTGCTGTGAAATTAAATGTGGTAATTTCTGGTTACATTTAGCACAAGTAGAAATTGAAAAGATTCCTATATGCGTATATATGTTATCTAAATTTTTCTGATCATTGCAGATACATACCTTTATTCATATGATGAAAGAAAATCAAGAAAATTACATACAAGATAATGAGAGAAAATAACACAATGAAAGGCATCTGTACAGAACATATAAGACTTTAGTTGGGAGATATAACTAATGCATGTACGTATAGTTGTTAGTGCATGTAAAGACTGCTATTCGATCCACAAAAAGTAAACCAAACCAGACCAGCTAGAGAAAATAAACATATACAGCTAACAGATCGCCCCTTTGATGAGAGGCGTTTGGATGGATGATGATGTATTAATTTGTGGCATGAGTCAAACTCATGAGAGAGGGAGCATTAAATACATGCGGTGATATCGTTCAAACGAGCATTAATACGACGATCTATGCATGATTCCATTGAAGAGTGGTTCTTAGATTAGATATATGGGCCTAACTATACATATATACAGATGATGAGAAATGTACGTGTGGAGTTAACACCTTGCGGTTCAGTTGTTGGTGCTAGCCGCTGGCATTAATTGACGCGGGTCCATGTGGGCCCTTGGATCTATCTTCCTGTGTCCTTTTTAGATGTGGGGTTTGTGTGGTTCGTCGCACCATTTGGACCTTTCTGCATAAATGCATCGTTGACTCTTCTCTGACGTAGGTCAGAGGCTGGAATACAATAATTTTCTCTTTTATGATTTATTGCGGTTGTCCCCTTGTCCCGCCATGAGAGAGAACAGATGAGAGGAGGAAAGGAAGAAAATATCCAAATGTTGGATCAGTTTGAACTTCTAAGTTTAAGCCCTTTTCCATGCGTAGTCGGGGGCCTATTTATTTTTGTAACGGTTTAGATTGAAATGAGGCCCGGCCCGTGAGAATATTGGCTGGAGTCTTAGAGTGGGCTTATCATTCTAGGCCCATGCGAAAACCAATCGAGGAAAGGGCTGAGTCAATGATTGCAGGGACTCAGCTTGTCAGGTAAATGGAGGCGGCAGAGATGCTATGACTGGTGGGCCACAGGCGTCAGAATCGTCTCTACTGAATACTGATACCAGAGGAGGATCTGACAAAATGGTCTCTTGTCAGTGGAAGAATAGACCAGAGATACTTTGTGACTATACTGATTAATTTCCTGATTTTATTGTGACTAACTAAGAGCTAATGTCCTCTCCAGAGTTATTAAAAGATGTTGTGCTTGAGAATATTTTAGACGCGTCTTGTAGATAGATATATGTGTCTTACAAGTAAGAGTAAAATTTTCTTTGTAACTGCACCAAGAAATTGAAAGAGGCTCCAATATAACACCAGGATGTAGCGAAAATATTATTAAAAGAGCCTCCAATCTTCTTTGTTATCGTTTAATTAAATTGTTTGGTTATTTAAAGACAAAAATATATATAATTATTTGATATTTAGTTTAATTGTTATCAATAAGACTTTTGAACAATAAAACTAAATATCAATAGTCGTCCTTTAATTATTAAAATTTTGTTACAGTTTGTCCATATGAAAGTAACTTCTAGAAAACTTTGTTGTTTTTCCTCATGAATTATATAATGTTTTTCTTGCAGTTTATTATATAATATTAGTGGGTACGTAGATTATAATAGTACGGTTTATGTTAAGACTGGGTGGCAATTACCAAATCCACCAAGTCAACCGCCGGGTTACATTGACCAAGATCAGTCATGTTAACTTGGGTTCCATTTTGTAACGGGAACGGATCACGTGTGAATAGTTATCTTGACAATAAATCTTTAAATAAATATAAAAAAATTAAAAATAGAAAAAATCTTATAGATACTTATAGATTGATGGTAGTTTGAATTTAATGCAATTTCATTATCATTTGTTAGTACATGAAAGATCATTAAATTGAAACTGTTGCAAAACACATAACATTTTAATAATTTTTAATGGACTAACAAATAATAATGAAATTATATAATTTTTTAATCATCAATTTATAAGTAAAAGAACATATTTATAAAGTTTTTTTTTAATTTTTTTTCATATTTATTTGAAGATTCATTGTCAAAATTGTTAAGATAATCTATTGTCAAGTATCCCTTCCCTTTTGTAATTGCATACTTCAGCAAAAAAAATATATATATAATATTATAATTTAGTTGCCTTTCCAATTTTCAAATTTACCTAGACGTTTGAACATTTTTTTTACCCTCCCAAGTTAAAAACGATGTTTCCTTTGTGTATTACAGTACTACTCAACAAAAGAAATAGTGTGATTTTGTTAACAAAAACTAAAGGAAATATTTAAAACGATGCAGTAGTTCTGGTACAGTCTACTTCTACGCAATTAACAGAAATTCAACTTTAAAGTTTCATATTATGCTGCTCCTTGTAACCAAAAAAAAAAAAAAAAAAACAGATGCTAGTTTAGGGAAGCAATAAGTTCCAGTATCTTCTACTTCTTGTAATGAACTGATGATTGTAGAAAAGTTATCAAGATTCTTTCCTTAATAACATTACATCCTTTGTTGCAATGCTTGTAGTGACAGGTATTCTTTTTATGTTTCTGAAGGCATATATAATAACATGAAATGAAGAATCAGATTGACTTTTTATCTACCTCCACAAGATGCATGATTAAGAGATGGCGACGTTTTTCTGGTCTACTTGTAATACACTTGAGAAAGCACAAAATCAAACGAGATACAAATAATTTTGCATGGAGAAACTGAAGAACTTCCTTCAAAATCAGATCCCAAACAAAACCAGAACTAACAAAGCTGATCTTTCTACTTCTCTTTACTAACCTTCTCTCAATCCTACTCCTTTCCAATTTCAGCCCCCAGTTTTCCTCTTTCAAGCAAACATTCCCCTTTTACTTGAACTCTGATCCACCCATTCGAACCTTTCATTATCAGGCACAAATAAACTACTTCAAATCAATCTTAAAACCACCATTTCCCTTTAAACTCGCATCTCAACAAGTCACGTAAATCCCAACTTAGAGAAAATAATACTTCTGCTTGGATAGGAAGCCTTGAAGGAGAGTTGAGACTTGCAATAAGCCCTCACAAGCTCCCATTGGGCTACACATCAAACCATGGAACAGACACATGGCAGTCTCCAGTTGGTTCCATGTGTCAACTTTTGAGCGATGATTTGGCACGCTACATGGCATATGAGGTTGGCAGAGAATGTCCATCAGATGCTGAGGTAGCACAAAAGCTCATGCTCAGAGGTTGTGAGCAGCTTCCGCATCGCCGTTGCCATTCAAAATCACGAGTATATTATTTTTTTTTCCAACATCCACAAATTACATTTGTACTACTTTACAGTTTCAAGATTTTCTTGATATTACGATGTTTCTGTAGTCATCTTTTCACAAAGGTAACTCGTGTTTTTTAAGTAAACAATTTATTTTCTAGACATAGTTTGAAATCCTAATGAATGTTTATTGGATGTTATCAAAGGCGATAAGACGTTAGTCAGGTTCAATTTTTGTTTATGGCCAAATGTCTGGACTATTCATTGTGTACATTTGTGTATAAATTCAACGATCAGAGGTTTATTAGACTTCTGGTAATTGATTATTGTCGAAGATGACAAAAGGCTGGAACTTGAAACTTTAATTGTTGATAGTTGATATTCTATATAACAGGTATATGGATCCTACACCATTCGCAGAGAGTTTGTGGCAATCCCACCTGATACAAATGTTGTATGGGATGACTACACATGCAAGAACTACTGTTTCGTGCAACGTGCCGAGCAGCCAGGAAGTTATGATTGTAAAGACAATATTTTATGTCACCTGATACAATATTTGATGTCAGGGAGAAGAACCGAAGGTTTACATGATGATGGTGGCATACACTTCTCCATTGAACAGGTAGTTATCATCACTGGTACCAGTGAAAACATCTAACAAGAATGAACTTAGTACACTGTTTAGTTAGCCAACTTGATATAAATGTAAAACAGGCGACTAATATCCTGAATTACCTGTATGATTTTGCATTATTTGTTTCTATTACTGGTGTCTCTACTAGCTGACGCCAAATTACCGGATCATCATTTATATGCTCTCTGATCAATGTTGTACTGATAACATTTATATATTACCTCACTAGGTCCTAAAACTTGTATCACCTGGTAAAGTACGCATCGGCCTTGACATAGGCGGAGGTACAGGCACCTTTGCAGCACGAATGCATGAACACAACATAACCATCGTAACCACCACAATGAATTTCAATGGTCCATTCAACTCGTTCATAGCATCTCGTGGTCTTGTACCAGTTCACCTAACAGTAGGCCACCGCCTACCCTTTTTTGACTCAACTCTAGACCTCGTACACTCCATGCATGTGTTAAGTAACTGGATCCCAGATCTGGTCCTTGAGTTCTTGTTGTATGATATATATCAGGTGCTAAGGCCAGGTGGTTTGTTCTGGTTGGACCATTTTTTCTGTTTAGGACAACAGATGAATGAGACGTATCACGTATGTTCCTATGTTAAATAAGGTTGGGTTTAATAGGCTGCGATGGCATAAGGGGAGAAAGATGGACAGAGATGAGAGGATGAATGAGAGGCATTTATCAGCCGTCTTGCAAAAGCCTATTAACTGAAAGGCCTTTTTCACAGCAGTGCAGCACCTTTTCGTTTATTGTATTACTTATTCTTAAATTTAAATATGATTTGTCAGTGAATAAACTTATGGTTATTAAAGCATCTATCTCTCTACTTTTTTTGTATGGTGGTAAGATTTGTTGGAATAATGCAAGGACCACCAAATAAATAAACTAACAAATAATTTCTGCTGAAACTCTCTTCTTAATTCATTGCATATTGGAGACATACAATTGCATAATGTTCTATGGTTTATATAGCATAGAACTTTCTTAAATTAACTCTACTACATTCCTAAAATATCATCCACTACTTCCTATAAATTACCCCCACTAACTCCATTACTTTCTAAATATAATTGCTACTAATTTTGACTCTTGTCTTTCCTAAAATAACCCTATAATAATTCTATCCTTGCTGAAATTAGTTTTACTAAAAATAATTTCCTAAATAGAAATATTCTAAAAATATATTTTGAATCAATTCTCAACACTCCCCCTTGATTCAAAATTTCTAACTCCAAATTTGCTTTCTTTCACAAACTTCTTTGTTGATAATTGTTTCCATTAGAATTAGTAAGCGCCATCTTTTTTTCTTTCTTTTGGCTCTTGGCCTCCTCTTCCTTCTTTTGGCTCTTGGTCTTTTAATCACTTCTTTTTTAACATTCACAACCTTCTTAGTAGTGTTAGCCCGACCCTTTTTTGTCGCTGAACCCAACTCAGGAATCGGTGTATTTGAATCAGACTCATCATATTTTGGTTCAGCTTCCTTAGCCTTGGTAGATTTCTTGATAACACTAAATGGGTGCTTTGTCTTCTTCTTCGGAGAAGATGACTCCTCTATAACAGACTCTCCATTATAGTCAACCATCGGAGTAGATGCCACCTCCTCATTTTGAGATGCACTCCCAACTTTCTCTAAACCTTCAGCCTCATGATCTTGCATAAATCCTGATAAACTAGATACATTACTTGTTCCTTGATTAGATGCAAAATGTGTCAATTGTCTCTCTTGTGACAGTAGAAGCTCTTCAACAACGGTCGAAGGAGATTCAAGCTTGCCTCCAAACTCTCTGATGTCGCTTGCATCAACTTTGTCAATCAAATTGCTTGTCATTAATAGAGTTAGTTGTTTATTCTTCCCTTCTGCATGATTTGCTTGGTTTTCTTCTCTTTGTTTATTGTAGCAATCTACTTGATTGCTTTTTCCTAACTTTACCTCCTCTGTCGGAGTTAGCCCGTCCTCTCTTTGGAATTGTAGTCGCCTTCTTGATGACTCTCCTTCATGTAAAAAGTCTTATCATCGTCTTTATCTTCTC
Source organism: Schoenoplectus tabernaemontani (assembly GCA_037127355.1). Taxonomy (NCBI): domain Eukaryota; kingdom Viridiplantae; phylum Streptophyta; class Magnoliopsida; order Poales; family Cyperaceae; genus Schoenoplectus; species Schoenoplectus tabernaemontani. The sequence continues at coordinate 13,680,441 of CM073750.1, read as the reverse complement.
GTCTTTGACATCCTTGATTCATGAGTCCGCAATGACCCCATAAGTTCATTAAAAGAATAAGTGTCTAGATTTTTGGACTCTTCTATTGCTGCTACCACATGATCGAACTTGGGTGTTAGACTTCTCAACACCTTTGCCACCACAATCTTCTCCTCCATGGTGTCTCCAAATACTCTGATTTGATTGACCACCGTTTGTACTCTTGAAAGAAAATTTTGTATTGTTTCTTCCTTGTTCATCTGCAATATTTCAAAGTCCCTGTGTAGGCCTTGAAGTTTGATTGTCATGACTCGAGTACTCCCTTGAAATGCTATTTTCAGGTTTGTCCATGCTTCCTTTGCATTGGTGGGCTGCACTTCGGAGAATATGGTGTCATGAATCGCTAGTTGAATGTAGAACAACGCTCTTGCATCTTCCCTTTCATTTTTTTTGTTGGTTTGGATCTGGATCTGTACACCATTATTAACCAAATCCCATAAGCCCCGAGACTTGAACAAGGTCACCATCTTGATGCTCCATAACTCATAGTTTTCTCCTTGAATAACGGAATTGACGGATTAGACATGTTGGCGTTTACGCCATTGAAAATTGAAGATTTCTACCGCTTTGATACCAAATTGTTGGAATAATGCAAGGACCACCAAATAAATAAACTAACAAATAATTTCTCAATAAACTCTTCTTAATTCATTGCATATTGGAGACATACAATTGCATAATGTTCTATGGTTTATATAGCATAGAACTTTCTTAAATTAACTCTACTACATTCCTAAAATATCATCCACTACTTCCTATAAATTACCCCCACTAACTCCATTACTTTCTAAATATAATTGCTACTAATTTTGACTCTTGTCTTTCCTAAAATAACCCTATAATAATTCTATCCTTGCTGAAATTAGTTTTACTAAAAATAATTTCCTAAATAGAAATATTCTAAAAATATATTTTGAATCAATTCTCAACAAGATTAGTGTTCAATTTTGTAGTAGTACATCTTTTGGCACAAGTGAAAATCCTAAAACCCTCTCTTTCAAGGAGCATAAATGTACTTATGGAGATGACAATTCTCTATGCCTCGTGCAAAATAAATTCTTTATCATGTATAAGATAAGCTTCTGTGAAGAAAAAGCTACTGAAACATTTCACTGTTATATACTGCATAAAACAAAAATTGCAAGGTATTCTATGCACAAACAGAAATATTTTCCTGAATGAAACATTTCCTTTGGCTGTATCCTATTTAGAGAGTTGTTCTAACCAAGGGATCAATTTCTCATGCACCAAATCAGGTCGGTCATCATGTGGGCAGTGCCCCGTACCAGGTAAGATGAATAATTTAAGATTTGGAAGTTTGGAGGGAAGGGAAGAGAAGTACTTCCCCACAGGCCCATCAAGTGGTGTGAATGGATCTTCATCACCCCACAGAACCAAGGTAGGTACTGAAATGTTAGGCATTAGGCTTATTGGGCTTGGACCTGGAGGACCTGTTACCGTAGAAACAAATGCATCTAGTGCGCCATCATCATCAGCTGGTCTCCTTATTATCTAAAATGAGTGCAAGTAGCATATATCGAGTTAAATAGCTAGCAATATTAGGCTATGGTATTAATTTGTAAACTTGCTGTAAGGTAACTCTTAAGTTGAACACTCCAACTTCAGCTGGTAAATGATCAAATTTAAGAAGGCAGAAAGCTCTCAATATCTAGTTCAGGTGTTTAGAATGAAAACTTTGAGACCCATTTAATCTTCAATAAACCTCAACAATGCAATAAAACCTCAGTTGCACCAGTACTTGCCTGATTTAAACATGAATTATATAATTGAACCTGAGGCTATGACTTTATAGCCAACCATAAAATGCTGAAAGAAATAGAAACTGGGCGATGAGACTTGACAAATCCAACAAAAAATTAAGTGTAATTAAATTTGTACAAATTTGTTGCTTCTTCTATTAAGGACCAAAACATCAATTGGTAACAGTTTCTATGCAGTCCTCTGCAGATTAAATGTAGGGAATTGGAATAGGGTTTTTTAACATACAAAGAGAATGCCCAATCCATTAATATGTCAAATCAGGAAATCTGTGCAAATAAATAACCTAATCTAGTCTAGATATAAAAGGTGTACCTCAATTAAATCTTCATCAACTGCTTCTTTGTTTCCATAAACTGATATGAGGACATTCTTCAAGTTTTCCCTTTACAAGTTTCATCACAAACAGTTCAACATTCCATAGTTTGTACAGTTCAATACACCATGCAAAATCTTTCATGGACACTTCCAATAGGATTAAAAATTAATTGTTAAATCAAGGGTTTTAATCATGCTGAGGTGTCACTAGGATTCAGTACCAGTTCAGTGCTCCTGTATCAGTAACTACATCTTGGTGTCTCCACCACTGCTTATTTCATTCATCTTACTTATTTAATCAAAATTACATGAATTGAACTTTTCTACACAACTTTGCACCAACAAACAGGGAAAAATGGAATTAAACTTTCTTCTACAGGCAGTTTGGCAAAAAAATCTGATAAAAGAATGAACTTTACCGTTGCTTTACACGTTCAAAAATTGCAGAGGCAATTCTTTTCTGTTTGAGTAGAAAATCGATCAGCCAGAGTAAAGGCAGAATTAATTTAATTCGCCAATCATCCACTATTGCTTTGTTGTTCATACCACCAGCACAATTCAAAAGAACCAATCCTCTGACCAGATCACCATTTGACTCTATGTTGTGAATAAACACAAGAAAGCTGCTGTGTTTTATTGTCACTCAAATATTTCCAAAATTTCTGTGTTATATATTTTTAAGCATATAAGAAGCTAGGAAGTCTTAAGGTAAAGATACAAAATGCCCCTAGATGAAGTATAGAATTTTCAAGGTGTACTACACAAGGAATTTGTATTTAAAAATTTAACCGACATATAGAGAACCAATATTCCTCATATTTACAACTTAAAATCCTTCCCTTTTGGTTATTTTCCCTCAATTTGTTAGAACAAAAGTTGACGAAGACAAAATAACCAAGTTTTGCTTGTCCATTTTTCACCTGGACATGACCAATAATAACTAATGCTTGGCTGTTGGTCACAAATGTATTGAAAAAGTTTGCTTTTAGTTGCAGATATATGGCAGATTGGTCGTTATTATACATGTCACCATATGGTGAGAATAACTGGACAAAAACCCTAATAAGACAGACTGATCTTTGGTCAGCATAGGCTAGAGATGCAAATCAATTTTACATGGTACTCTATTTCAAATATGTACTGGTCTCCAAAAGATTTCTTGCCATTACAGACGTCACAAAAAATTTTGAAATAATTTGCTAAAAACCCTATAAGATAGCAGTCTTTGTTCATTATAGACTTTCAAGGTGTACTATTCTCCACTTTGTATTAAATAATTACTAGCTGAACAAGACCTCACATAAATTGACTAGTACTTGCTGTTATTATAAAGTTTTTTCTGATCAATTTTTTTTTTACCTGAAGCAGCAATTACACATGCAAGGCTTCCAACAGAATTGCCAACAAGTACAGTAGGCTTCTTAACCACTTCAGCCAAGAAATCAAGTATCAACTGTGCAGCAAACTTTTATATGAATCAGTCAAAAATTATTGCTGAATACCTAATATTCTAATTAAAGAAAAAAAGGATGGACCTGAGCCCAAGTTTCCATTGTGTAAGAAAAACCAGGAGGCTTATCAGATGCACCAAATCCTAGGAGGTCAACTGCATAGACTGTGGCCTTCTCTGATAATATGTCAATATTCCTATTCAAATATTGACAATTATATTAATTAAACAACCTAGTAAGTTATTCTGGCATAACACTAGGCTCATTTGTTTGATTGGGAATAAGAAAGAATATGACTAAGAAGGGAAATCATGAGTCTTATCTAATGATTTCTAAGACAAATATGCAGTAAAACATGCTTCTAAATACCAACTACTTATAAGAGAAATGCAGAACAAGATATTTCCCTTGTCCCATAGAAGCTATGCAAGTAACTGTGGTTAGCAACCAAGAGCAGCCAATCATAATAACCACCTCCAAAATATCCCTGAAAAAGAAATAGAAGAGTATGGAAGCTATTGTTTGTGCTGAAGCTGCTAGAGAAGAAGCCTCTACACATTCGTATATCAGAATTTTCTTTAATAAATACTTAATTTTGCAAAATGATGCATAATTACGGAGATTCCATAAAAACGGGATCTTTTAGATATCCTAACCTGCGCCAGTGTGGAATTGAAGCGCCAAAGCCATGAACGAGCAACAATGGAGGTCCATTTCCCTTTACAAGGTAGCTTATATTATAACCTCTCCAGTTCCAAAGGTTGCAACTTCGGTATATCTCACTTAGTTCTGTGCTGATGCTCTCTGTAACTGGAGTGATGCTTCTGGTCTTGGAATTGAATCTGAGAGTATGGACGGTATGGAAATGGCGAGGGAAGTGAGAAGGAGAGAAAGAACAGGACGAAAGAAAGGGGTTGAAAGAGCATATGTGAGATTTTGGGGAAGATAAAGAGAGGTGAGATGAAGGAGAGTAGAGCAGAGCTCCTGCCATTTTCAGGAGCTTATCAGCTCTCAGCCTCTCACCGATACAAAACCACACCTTTTTTTTTTTAATTGAGACGAATGACGATCACAAAAGTACCAAAATAGCGACTCAAACAAAATAGCGAATCGGCCTTTTTTAATTTGAAAAAGAATAAAAAAATCAAACTTAAATTTGTAATAAAAATATAGTAATTTAAAATTTTAAGAGGACCATATTAATTTGAAAAAGAATAAGAAATCAAATTTAAATTTAATAAAAATATAGTAATTTAAAGGGTCAATTGCAAAATTTGTCTTATTGTCAATTTCCCATCAAAATATCAATATATCATATTTCCCCATCAAAATTTCAAATCCTTTCACATTTATCCACTTTTTAATTGATAAACAGAAACTACCCTAATCATTCATCAAAATTTTAATAAAAAGTTAAAATGACCTATTTACCCTTCTCCTTGAGCAAGTGTCACTGTGTTGTTTTTGCACACATATTTTTTGTTGTCAACTAATCATATTGTGAATTTTTAATTGCTCCACACTACATTTTAACGACTGAACCATAAAAATGTAACAACAAAAAATAATATAAAATATTTTATAATAATTATATCATTCTAAAAGCAGCAACAATGTAAATGGAGATGGCAGCAAAAAGATATACAAGGCTCCAAACGTTGCAGCTTTTTTTTTTTCAAAAAGGATAACAATGTAAACGAAGAGAGTCAAAATAGAGCATTGGTATTGGTGCATTGCCTCTCTATTTCTTTTTTCTTATGTGCAGTTTTCTTTTTCTATTTGTTTGTTATCCTCTCACAATAAAATTCCTTGAGCATATCATTGCATGCCCTTTCTCTTTAACACCGATTTATATGGAAATTTTTAAAAATAGAGAAATGGACGAGGACAAAATAATACTGCGTGGAAACTTCTAAAGTTTTACAAGGTTGTACAGAATAGCATTATAATCTGTATTAGAAGTAAAAAAAAAAGGACTAAAATCGAAGGCGATGAAGATATATTCCAAAAAGATGAATTTCCTAAGAAATTTTATGGAATTCTATATGTAATTCAAATGTTCAAAGAGAAAGAGAGAGAATGTACATCTAGTTTATTAAAAATGATAAATAGGTCATTCTGACTTCTAGTAAATAGATTACAACAACAATAACAAAGCCTTTAATCTCAAATAAATTAGAGTAAGCTAGAAATAAAACTCAATTGGAAAACATAAAATCAAAGATCTCAAATATCAGTGATAATAATGAATATGATGGGAAAAAAGAAAATAAATAAATAAAATAATAATAATAATAATAATAATAATAATAATAATAATAATAATAATAATAATAATATATAAATAAAGATGATAATGATAATGATAATATGCTAATAATAGTAGCAATAATAGCAATAATAATAATAATAATAGTACAATAAACCTCTATTATAAAATCTATTTCTAAATCTTAAAATTCTATTTTAAAACCTAATTCTAAATTCTAAATCCTAAAATCCTATCTAAAGCTTTATTTCTGAAATCTATTTCTAAATTCTAAATCCTAAAATCCTAAAAAATCTAAGAATATGAAGTTTATAACTCTACTATTAGACTCTAACTCCTAAATCATGGTTCAGGTACATGAATCGTTATCTTCCACGCACTCCTATCCAAAGCAAACTCTTTGGGTATATTCTATTCCTTCAAATCTTTTTTTATTGCTTCCTCCCATGTTAGTCTCGGTCGACCTCTTCATCTTCTTGAATTTTCAGGACGACTTAAAATACCGCTACGTACTGATGCTTCAGGAGGTCTTCGTTGGATATAACCAAACCATCGCAAACGATGTTGGATTAGCTTCTATTGAATTGGTGCTACCCCAAGTTTGTCCATAATATCATCATTTCTGATTTGATTTTTCCTTGTGTGGCCACATATCCAACGCAACATCCGCATTTCAGCTACACTCATCTTCTGGATGTGTTGTCCTTTTGTAGCCCAACATTCTGCGCCATACAACATCGCGGGTCTAATCACCGTCATGTAAAATTTGCCTTTTAGTTTGTTTGGGACCTTATCACAAAGAACACCAGATGTTTTTCTCCATTTTACCCATCCAGCTCTTATTCTATGACTAATATCTTTATCGATCTCTCCTTCACTCTGCAACATCGATCCTAAATACCGAAATATGTCATTCATGGGTACTACTCGTCCATCCAAACTAACATCTCCGTCATCTAAGTTTTCCTCGTTGAACTGACACCACATATATTCAGTTTTTATCCTACTAAGTCTAAAAATTTTTGATTCTAAAGTTTGTCTTCACAACTCTAGTTTCTGATTGACTCCAATTTTGCTCTTGTCAATCAGCACCACATCATCAACAAAGAGCATACACTAAGAAATATCTTCTTGTATGTCCTTTGTGTTCTCATCCATCACTAAAGTGAAAATATATGGACTCAATGCTGACCCTTGATGTAATCCTATCTTAATAGAAAATGTATCGGACTCGCCGTCACATGCTCTGACACAAATCACAGCATTTGTGTACATATCCTTAATAAGGGTAACGTACTTTGTTGGGACTAGTTTCCTTTTGAGCGCCCACCACATGATATTTCTCGGAATTTTATCATACGTTTTCTCTAAATCAATAAATATCATATGTAGGACCTTCTTCTGTTCTTGATGTCTCTCCATAAGTTATCTTATCAAGAAAATCGTCTCCATAGTGGACCTCACAAGCATAAAACCAAACTGATTTTTAGAGATAGTTGTTAGTTTTCTTATATGGTGCTCGATCACTATCTCCCAAAGCTTCATGGTATGACTCATGAGCTTAATTCCTCTTTAATTAGTACAACTTTGAATATCTCCTTTATTCTTGAAGATTGGTACTAATATACTTCGTCTCCACTCATCAGGCATCTTATTGGACCAAAAAATGGTATTAAATAGTTTAATGAGCCATATATCTCCAAGACATCTCCATACCTCAATCGGGATGTCATCCGGTTCTAACGCCTTACCTGTTTTCATCTTTTTTAAAGCTTCTTTCACCTCAGACTCTTGAATTCTCCGAACAAATCGCCTATTGGTGTCAATTGAGTCGTCCAACTTGATCGCGGTTTTCTCACTCTCGTCGTTGAATAGCTTGTCGAAGTATGCTCTCCATCTGTTCTTAATCTTCTCATCTTTCATCAAAAGTCTATTAGCCTCATTCTTAATACATTTAACTTGGTGAAAGTCTCTTGTCTTCCTTTCTCGAAGTTTAGCCATCTTGTAGACATCATTTTCGCCCTCTTTCGTATCTAATTTCTGATACAACTCCGTGTATGCCTGACCCCTTGCTTCGCTCACAGCTTTTTTGTGTGTTTCTTCTAGCTTCTTTGTACTTCTGTATGTTTTCATCACTCTTGTTGTGATGTAAACGTTTATAACATTATTTCTTCTCATTGATAGCCTTTTGCACTTCATCATTCCACCACCAAGTGTCTTTAGGTTTACATTTATTTCCTCTAGTTCTCATAAAGTTGAAATTTAAAAGGATAAATATTGCAGATTTTTTTATTTTAGTAAATAAAAAAATAGAAATGATAAGATTATCCCGAAAATTAGCTCATATAGCCTGGACCGAGTTTGAAACTCGATCTCAGATTTTTTTTTACGTTTGTGTGTGTTATATTAAAACAAAATACAACAGTCAATAGATTGATTGATCTAAAATATTACAACAAAAATTAAAATAAAGTTTTATAAAACCAAATATAAGCACGATTAATATATTGTTCCAAAATAGTATCAAACAAATAGAAATATTACAATAAAAATTGAAATCCAATCGTTCTGATAAATATAACAACAAAAAAGATAAACACACTGATAATCTAAATCATGCCCTGTTGGAACGAGCTCGACCTCGAGTTGGCAGCCTGTTGATACGATCCTTCATTTCATCCATAACCATTAGAATGTGTATCTTCCTTCTCCTTCCTTTATTGATTTTTGCTAGATCTGGCCTAATGACCGGACCGTTGTACATTGGTCAATCTTGTTTATTGTCATAACTACGCCAATGACCAGACCATGTGTTAATGTAGTATTGAATGGTATAATATAGACTAACGTACTGAGTGTAATCCAACCTTCTGAATGAACAAATAGCAAGCAAGTAGTCGCATGGGATGCCGATCAATTGCGGTTTCTGACATCAATAATTATCAATTCCTGTCATCGCTAATTCAACCTCATATTTTATTTTACCCCTTCGTCCCTATTATTTCAAATAAAAATTATTAAAAAATTATATAAGTATCGAATATTACCGTCTTGATAAGTCCATTTATGTTGTAAACATCGTAGTTGTTGATACCCTAATCCAGTGGTATGACATCATAAATTATCCCCTTATCACCATGATATTTTATCAGTTCGGTGACCTTTTGGGAGAACACCAAACCTTGGGTTTCCCAAGCTGCTGCAATTTCTCGACGCTTATAGAACCACTCAACACATTTGTGCTACGTATTCTCGACGATAGCACATACCGAAAGTTGTCTAGCGATCCTAAACACGTTGTTTAGTGATTCTAAACCGTTACTTATCATTATTCCCCACCAATTGAGACCCCCGTCTAGATATTGTACCCATATTTCTTGATGCAATTCGGCCACTTGCTCTGGGGTTAACTCCTCATAATAGAATTCATCGACTGACACTTCCTCAGCTGTAGTGGGTTGGTTATTACGGTTTCTATTATTTTGTGTCCTTCTGTTGGATACTTGATCTATTGGGAGATTTCCTTGCACGATTCCTGCATTTCTTATGAACTTATGAGATGCCGGTCTAATGTTGTTATTTTTTTTAGATATTCATCACACATCCATGATTTCTTATGTCTTGCAGCTTGTTTGAAAAGAGTCTTTACTCTTTTCATATGACAATCCTTATACACATTTTGTTCAATGTGTTGAGTACAATAACGGTGAACAGCCTCGCATGTTGATTCCTACCATCCAAAATCTGGTCTCTTAAATACTCTCCTTATACCCAAATGTTGATATGAGATCACGATAATTTTACCATGACCGACAACCTCTTTATGCAACCACTACATGAACCAACCCCGTTTGCCACACTTTCCTCACCTGCTACAACAACAAATGCAAGTGATAGTAGTTGTTGCTCCGCATCATAATCACATGCCATAAATAGTTTACCGACATATCGACCCGATAAAAATCCAGCATCGATAGTTAAGACTGGTCGTAAGTAAGGCTATGCTGTAATATAAGGACCAAATGCCCATGCAACACGATCAAAAATTTCAACATCGAATTTTATTGAGGGCGCTGTTTCTATGGTGTATTTTGTGTCATATGTGAAATTTTGTATGGCTGCTAGTAGAGACGGAAACATTTCATATGACCTTTCTTAACTACCAAATATGTCTGCAATTATCAGTTCTCTTCCTCTCCATAATTTATTATAACTTGGTTGTACTGTGGGGAACTTTTATTTAACCAAACCCCTTGCTTCTTTAACTGTCATTTCTAAGTTGTCTCTTAACCGATTCTTAACAATATCTGCTATCATTCTGGAAGTCATCTAATTGTGGTTCGCCCTAGTAGCACTGTCAAAATAAGAGTGCTCGAGCATATTTGTTCTAATCTCCCAAATACCCGTTATATTGGGTGTGCCATACATCCTCCATGGACAGTTAGAATCTTTACATTTCATTACTAATTTTAATTTGTTGCTATTTGTTACCTCCAATTATATATTTCGTTGAACATGAAAATCAGCGATTTTCACTTTCAACTCTGATTTTGTACTGAACTGCTGACCGACACCAAATTGTTCATCAATTCTAGGCGGTTTGCGAAAATAAGGCTCGTCTGCATACGACATTGGTGTATTATCAGCAAATTATGCACACGGGTGCTTCATTCCCCGATTGATAAAAGAAATAGACATTTGTCATTCTTTTACTATTTCTTCGACATCTACTGCATCATCAATTTCATCTATATTTATATCTGTTGCATCCTGAATGCCATCCTCCTTGACATCCAGGTGCCACTCTTCCTCTTCGTCATCCTCATCCACATCTATATCTAGAGGTGACAATCGGGGCGGGTCGGGTCGGGTTCGGGTTCGGGTCGGGCGGGTCGGGTCAGTTTGACTTTCTGGAAGAAATCGGGTCGGGCCGAGTCGGGTCGGGTCGGGTCAATTTACATGTTGTGTTTTTTCAGATCGTTGATAGATTTCGATTGGATTGAAGGCCATTTGATCTCGGGTCGGGTCGGGTCGGGTCGGGTTCGGGTCGGGTCGGGTCGGTTGACTTTCTTAAAAAATCGGGTCGGATCGGGTTCGGTCCCGGGCGGGTCGGGCGGGTTTGTCGGGTCGGGTCGGGTTCTGCCACCTCTATCTATATCCATATTTTATAATACGAGATGGTCGCTGCTCCCGAGCTCGGGAATAGGTTCTTTCCTCAATCATTACCGGATTACTACTTCCAGGAATACTAGTCGGATCATAGTTATCAGAACTAGATATTAGTTCGGATATAACTAGTGGATTGCTTACGGTACTGCGGCACGGTCGGTACACCGCATGCGGCGGCGGCGGTACGGCGGCACGGTAGACGGTTTTTTTTTCAAAACCGTACCCTACCGTCGCGGGTACCACGGCACGGGGGTACGCGGCATGGGTAGAAGGGTACGGCACGGCACGATTTTTTTTTTTTTTTTTTGTTTTTATTTTATAAATATACTTTTTATTTTGGAATGTCGTAAAATCTGAATAATATCATTTCGGCTAAGTACAAATATAAACGTTCATTTTAAAAGAATAATATATTTTCTAAACGTTTATTTTTTTAATTATTTTAAAATAATAGATTAAATCAAAAAATAGATAAAAAAATTTAAAATGAACATTTAAAAATCAAATAATTTAAAATGAACGTTTAAAATATAAATAAAAAATATTTTAAATCAATTAATTTAAAAAGTAAAATATAAATAAAAATTTTAAAAATCAATTACTTTAAAAATAATTTTGAATTATTTAAAAAAAATAGATTAAAAAATAAAAGTTACCCTCCTCCTTTATTCCTAAGCTTGGGACCGCTATGTAAAATAACATAGGCGGAGTTCTAACTTTTTTTTTGTTAGTAGTTTTATTTAAAATGAATAATTTAAAAACTAATTGAAATGTTTAGAAATTTATAATTTAAAAAATAGCCATAAAAATTAAAGGAGGTTAGAGATTAATACCGACACTGTCTTTTACCTATCTAATAGTTTGCATTCATGTACCATTGCTCGCTTTCTTCTGCACCGTCTGAATTCGAATTATAACCCGGCCGCGGCTCGGTACCGCTTTCTTCAGTCTCGACTTCGGATGATTGTGGTTGATCTCGATATTGATTGCGCTCCTCAGCATCAATCCAATCTTTCAAGCACACAAGTCTCTCAAAAACATGTGCACCCAACTTACTACGTTTATCTGGAGAGAATCTGTTTGCCGAACTAAAGCAACTTTCAGAAGGGACAGTTGACACGGGTACGGCAAATACGTCGCGGCCATCATCGCCAGCGTTGGATAGCCCCTTGCATTTCTCTTCCACCATGTCATGATGTCAACATCTTCATTTTTGTGGATGTGTGCGGTGTGCTTTCCGATTGAAAATCTGCTAACAATCCACCACTCCTAGTGCTCCCGGAAGTGAAACTATTAAATAAAATAATTAGTAGATAAATAATATAGATATTATAAATAATGAATATTAAAAATACATGTAATTTATATTTTTACCTAGGGGCGCGGCGGGACGAAGACGGATTTTAGTTGTCAACCATTCTTGAGTTGTATATGTTAAACATCTCATCGAACTTCGAATTCACGTATGCCTCCACCCCTGTTGGATAAATGTAGATTATCTTTGTACGCTTGAACCATTCGATTGTGTAATACTTCTTGTATGCGGATTGAGGCGACTTGCGATGATGGCCGGGAGGGGTATATCTTCCCAATATTTCAAAAATTTTTGCTTCATGGCATCTACGATCGGCGTGAGAGATTTATCCGGGTTTCGGCTTGTTCCAATTCGCGATATACCTTGGAGATGCTATAGAGATGTTTCAAGAACTCAAATGAAGTCGGTGAATACGAGCGAGGATAATTGGACGGTTGCTTTAAAAAAAGTTTCTAGAAATTTTTGAAGTCTTTCTAGTTGCTCCCATTCCTCGACACTGGGTTCCAATGCCATTCCCTCTGGAGTGGAGCTTCTCAAAAACTCCCCAATAACAGCATGGTAAGGAAGACATCGGTGCAAAAAATAAATCTGAATTACTTCACATATTAAAAAAAATAAAAATAAACCTATTTTCTTAACCTATTAAAAAAAAATCCGAATTAAAAAAATAAAATCTAACCTATTTAAAACAAATCTAATTATTTCACATATTCAAAAAAATAAAAATAACCTATTTTCTTAACCTATTAAAAATAAATCCGAATTTAAAAATTAAAATCTAACCTATTTAAAACAAATCTAATTACTTCACATATTCAAAAAAAATAAAAATAACCTATTTTCTTAACCTATTAAAAAAAATCTGAATTAAAAAAATAAAATCTAACCTATTTAAAACAAATCTAATTACTTCACATATTCAAAAAAATAAAAATAACCTATTTTCTTAACCTATTAAAAATAAATCCGAATTTAAAAATTAAAATCTAACCTATTTAAAACAAATCTAATTACTTCACATATTCAAAAAAAATAAAAATAACCTATTTTCTTAACCTATTAAAAATAAATCCGAATTAAAAAAATAAAATCTAACCTATTTAAAACAAATCTAATTACTTCACTTATTCAAAAAAATAAAAATAACCTATTTTCTTAACCTATTAAAAATAAATCCGAATTTAAAAATCTAACCTCGCGGAAAAATCTTGCGGGAGACGCCGAACTTCGTAATTCCGTGATCGTATTTTTATATTATATTTTTTGGAACAATAAATTTAAAAATTGAGAATAATATTGTATTGAGAGAATAAAAGATTGAGAGATTGAGAAAATGTGAAAATGTTGAGAGGAAGAGGGGTGTATTTATAGAGTTTTGATTGGAGGGAATAAAATTTGAAATTTATTAAAAAAAAAAAAATATTCCAAATGGGTTCAATGGTTTGGCGGTACGGCACGGTTTGATTTGATGTGAACTGGGGGGAAAATTTTTGAAATTTGAAAATCACGGGTATGCGGGCGTGGGTACGCGGGTACATGGGTGCGGGTACGCGGGTATGGGTACACGGGCGCGGGTACGCGGGTAAACGGGTACGGGTACAACGGGTTTTTTCCTAAAAAACACTGCTCGGCCCTTCTCAAACCCGTACCCGTGTACCGTTTACCCGCCTATACCCGGGCACAGGTACGGGTACCGCGGGTACGGGCGGCGGGTACACGGGTACGGGTTGTACCCGGCGGGTTTTAGCAAACCACTAAATATAACTACTAGCTCCAGTGTTTTATACCCGGATAATTGGTACGGAGCTGTTATTTTAATCATTCCCCAAATTTCATCAGAAATAATCTCAAATAAGCTATAAAAAAAACCACCTGAATATCTGGTGCAGTGTTGATCCGTGCTCTAATACTAATGTTGAATTGGCTAGGTAGCAGCTCCAAACCAGCATGAATCTGTCTCTTCAAGTCACGAAGATTGATTGCCTCGTAAGCAGAAAATGTGCACGCGATATGAATATCATAACTCGTGCTGGTTGAAGTGTTCAGGATTTAACCTTCGTGATACACATTGATCAACAATATTTTCGTCTCTACAGTATGAACGATAAACCCTACTGTTAGTGTATTTTAATTTTACAGTAAAAATTAATAGTCGAAATAGAAAAAAAATTACAATGTTGATGAGATGAGAGTGGTGAATACGGATCGGCTCTGGATCTGTCGAAAAATAAATTTTCAGTTGGAAGCTCTTGCAACAGTAACAATGACGATTTTGAAGAAATGATTGACTGAAGGAAGATGAAAGAGAAAGGTGCTGAGTGTGCTATATAATAGCAGAATGCTAGGACTGAGTTTAAAACTCGGTCCCAGATATATTGACCGAGTTTTAAACTCGGTTCAATCACATGTAATTTTCAAATACACACAAACGTTGTAATTTTAAAATGCTGGGACTGAGTTTAATTTTTATTGTAATATTTTAGATCAATCTACTGAATGTTGTATTTTGTTTTTAATATAACACACACAAATGTAAAAAAAAAACCCTGAGACCGAGTTTAAAACTCGGTCTACCGTGAGCTTAAGCTCACGGAGGCTTTCTTGAGCTTAACTCAAAAAACATATTAAATCATCTCAAAATTTTAATTTATCATTCTCATTAAATTCTTTATATGAAAATCTCATGGGATGCAAAATTTTGGAGCATTTTGAGGTTTTTAAGTCACCGTTTTTAATTTTTTAAAATGATATTCAAGTATTGAATATATTATTATTATTTTTAGAGCTGATTTTCAAAAATTAAAAATGATGACTTAAAAAGCTCAAAACGCTCTAAATTTTTGCATCCCATGAGATTTTCATATAAAGAATTTAATGAGAATGATAAATTAAAATTTCGAGATGATTTGATATGTTTTTTGAGTTAAGCTCACGGTATCTCCACTCTCTCTCTCTCTCTACATATATATATCTGATAACTTAACAAAAACAAAAACTTACTCATAACCATCTTATCAGATACGATATAGATCAAATAAAAAAACATTTTTAATTAACAGCCTCAGAGGCAATATAAAGGTTAGAGGTTCGATTATAAGTTATACAAGCTATGTACCCGCACGTTGCAACGAATGTTTTTATTTAGATATAGAAAAATATCACATTATAATATGTACATCATTCTAATATGGAAAAATCAATTACAAGATCAATTATAGATGCTATATCAGATATAATCTCACATGATTTCTTTCAACTTTTAATACACTTCCTCCTATATGACAAAGAAATGGAGATAAATATAAAATAATGGACGCTATCATGTTCGTCTGATTAGTCAAAATTAATATAAATTATTAGATATGTGGTATTTTTGGATATAAAAAATTTGAAGAAAATGATACAAAATGAACCCCTTCAATTTTTAATTGCTTTATATAATAGTATATATAGATAACTGAATGGGAACATATACATTAAAGAAATAGAACAAATCGAGCGATACAAAATTGGAAATTTGCAACTCTAAATTAACTTTCTTTAGACGGAAACAATAACGTCTCAAGGTAAATATTGAAAATATTCCGGAAAACAATATTTTAAGATTGAAAGCCAAACTTTGGATATGAAAAATTTATTGTATATTAAAGCTGATTCTAGAAACCTATTATAAAAATATGCTAATTAATTAAATTTTGTGTAAATTTGAGATATAATATAAACAACTGAATAGGAAACATACATAAATGACATAGAACGAATCGAGTAGTACAAAATTAGAAATTTGCAATTCTAATTAACTCCTTTAAACCGAAACAATAATGTCTCAAGGTAAATATTCAGAAATTCCGGAATCATAATATTCAAATTGAAAGCCAAAACTTCAAATTTGCAAATTTATTGTATATTAAAGTAGATTCTAGAAACCTATTATCAAAAAAATCTGTTAATTAATTAAATAGTGTAAATTTTAGATAAAGATTATCTGTACTTAATGGGCAATTATTAATTAAGGAGAGCAAATGATACGATCCGATTATTTTTTAACCCGGACCCAATATCTCCTTCCGACAGATCAGTCATCAGAGGGGTAAATGGGTAATTACGGAGAGCAAGAAGGCTGAGAGTTTAAGACCAACAAAACACACAATTGCCCATTGATTCGTTCATTTCTCACCAAAAAACTTCTCTCCTTTTCCTCCTCTCTAATCCCTCGGTTTCTCTGGTTCCCCTTTCACCCCCACCTTCAAACCAACTGTTCTCTTTTCATCTCTTTCCGGAACCCCTAATTCATACTTCTCTCTCCAGTTAACGGCTGAGTCCGACAGATCTATTGCAGCGTCTGAGGGGCATTTTCGTAAAATGGAAGGTGCGCAGGGACCATACGTCGCGCGCACGCCGGAGGAGGTGTTTCGCGATTACCGAGGTAGGCGCGCTGGCATGATCAAAGCACTCACTACGGGTACGAATTCTGATTCTGACCTAGTTCAATTCTTAAATATCTGTTTTTTGTTTTCAGAAAATTTCGCGAATTTGTTTACTTCGGAGAACTTTTCTAGTTTTTTTTATGTAATTGATTGTTTTCTTATTTTTCATTTTGTCTGTAGAGGTGGAGAAGTTCTTCCAGGCATGCGATCCGGGTGAGTCTGAAGTGCACTTTTTTCAATTGAAACCTCAAGTTTTGAGGAATATGCAGATTGATGTCAGATTTTCTTCGGATTTACGAACAAAATCTTCCCTATTTTTTTCCAAGTGTCTTTGTCATTGTCTAAAGTTTTCGTAATATTCCATTCCGTAGAGTAAATTTTTTACTGAAATAACCCTCTTCTTTTTATAAAATACACAAATAGCCTTTTAGAAGAATTATGTCTGAAAATCGTGGCATCCTAAAGCACTAGATAATACCATAGTGGTAGAGGATTTATCCTCCATCTTGTTTGACCAAAAGTGTTGTTTAATCGGAATGGGGAGAAGGTCACTTCAGCAGAAAAAGAAGTCTGAAAAGGCTTGGTTTACCATTGAGTATTTTCAGCAATCTATTTGCTCATGACGCCCAAGTTATATACTTTTAATGTCGGACACTTGTTATTTAGTCTACATGGTTTGATGTCAGTATATTGGCACACAAGTAAAAGTCTTATTATAACTAAATTGTCAATTAAAAGTGACACAATATTATATGAGTTAAGTGGTATGAATCATGTCCACAATTGATAAAAAATAACCTAAGTTTTTGAACTGTGCCCCAAGTAAATGCTGAATGCAGAAAAGGGTTTAAGGGCATTAAAAGGGGAGCTATACTTGTCTTATATACATAACAATATCCTCTCAGTTTGTCCAAAACTGTTACAATTATGCCCCAATTAAGCCCTAATTAGGTCACAGTTCCCAATCAAGTTGACTATGCTAGTCAACATCATATTTTTTTCAAGACTCCATTTTCCATAAATCGAATGAACAATTTCCTTTTGCTTTACAGACAAGGAGAATCTATGTTTGTATGGGCTGCCTACTGAGCAATGGGATGTAGCCTTACCAGCAGAGGAGGTGCCTCCTGAAATGCCAGAGCCAGTTCTCGGTATTAATTTTGCAAGAGATGGTATGGAAGAGCAAGATTGGCTAACCCTAGTTGCTGTACACAGTGATGCCTGGCTGTTGGCTGTTGCTTTCTATTTTGGGGCTCGCTTTGGGTTTGATAAGGAGGCAAGGTAATATGGGAGTTTCATTTGTCTTTTGAGTGTAGGATTCATGTGCATGCTTTGTTCATTGTTGAAGCATCACTTATTCTTCCTTCCTGTCATGTTTTCTTTAGATTTCCAACTTCTCTTCTGTACCGTTCATTTGAAAACTGGGAGGGAGGGATATTAACAAGTTTTCCTTGATTTAGGATTTTAGTGGCAAGTATCCCTTGATTTTCCAGGATATGTGGTGTACTCTGAGGTTTTGCCATGCCAAGAGGTTTTACTCATTCATCTATTATATATATCAGTGTTAGCACCAATTGATCTCTCCAATCTATACATGTGCAGAAACATTCTAACCATGGATGTTAAGTTTCCTGAGAAATGTGTGAATGCAAGTTTACTGGTTCATTGAATTCTCTTCCTTCTTATGCTGTGGTTGAAGTGGTTGATATAAACTTGCTAACAGTTGACTCTTCATCAAATTTTACATCTTAGGAGGAGGCTTTTCAATATGATAAACAATTTGCCTACCATCTATGAGGTCGTGACTGGTACTGCAAAGAAGCAACAAATGAAGGAGAAAACCCCTAATAGCAGTACCAAAAGTAACAAGCCGCCCTCCAAAGTGGTACATTCTCTGATCTTCATGATTGGGTAACACTGTGGTCTGCACACTTGCTCCAGACTCGACCTTTAGTTATGATTAGTTGATTACAGTCATGTAGATGAGCGTACACACAAGCATGATAGTACCATCCTTCTTTATATTTTCCCATTTCCTACCTGTAAGGCATATAGTACCAATCAAAATTTCAGCCGGCAACTGTTCATTCCAACTGTACGTGTATCCTTTAATATTATGTAAACATATAGGTCTATTTGTAGGACTTGTTGATTATAAAACCATTGGGAAGTTCTAAATAAATAGAACCCTAAGCCCTCTAGCATATCTCTGCTGCTTCTATAAACAACTATCATATGTTGTTCTTTCACTTAAATTAGTCGCGAGTGGAAACCAAACCAAGTGTAAGGAAGGATGAAGAGGAGAGTGGTGAAGAAGAAGAGGAAGAAGAAGAGGAGGAAGAGGAAACCAAGCACAAGAACCACAAGAGGAACAACAACAACAAGAAGAGGAGCAGGAATGAACACAGTGATGATGAAGGGGAAGAGGAGCAGGACAATGCACTGTGTGGTAGTTGTGGGACAAAGGGGGCAAATGACGAGTTCTGGATCTGCTGTGACCTGTGTGAGCGCTGGTTCCATGGGCGCTGTGTCAAGGTTACCCCGGCCAAGGCTGAGCACATCAAGCAGTACAAGTGCCCTGACTGCACCTCAGGCAAGCGCAAGTCTTCCCACTGACGCATAGTTGTCCGTAAATCAATTCTGGGTGTGGAACCCATCTTTTTAGTAGGATTTGGGTAGTTGGGTTAGGGTAGTTGGAAGATTTCTTCTTTCTAAAGATAAAAGTATGTTTGTTTTTATTATTGCTGTTATTATTAATTTTAATTTGGATTTAGGTCATGATATTGGTTACTGTAGGGGCATCAGGTACTTTTTAGTGTTTTATGTGGCAAAATTGCTGTTTGTCTGTGGTTTTTAAATTTGGAGATAGGTATTGGGGTTCGTAGCTTGAGATGTGGTGAACAGTTTTCTTCGCTAAGATAGAAGTGTTGCAGCGTCTAATTTTTCTATGGTACATTTTTTGTCATTTCTGAAAGGTTTTTTAACTTCATGTAGAGGCTGCTTAAAAACTTCCGTAGCTGAATATGTCAAACCTATAATTTGCAATATGTCATCATATCATTTTCATGTGAATGTTGTTTCTCTTTTAAACAGTATGGGTGTTTTTTATTTGAATTTTGAGTATAATTTCCTTCTAAATACTGCTTTCCTCTGCAAAACGGGCATTTTGATGATTTAGCCCCTGGTTCAAATCAAGTCCACGTGTGTTTCTCTTCTTATAATACATTTACTTGCAACAACTGGAATTTTCAATCAGGGTTTCAGAAATTTAATATTCAATGCTAGAATGTCAAATACATTTTTGATGTTTTTCATCTTTAGGTTTCTTATCTCGTACTGTCGTACCAAATAAATTCATGGCTTTGTTCTTCACGAATTACGATCAAACGGTTTAGGCCCATGTTTGGCACTGGACTTTTCTTTCTGAAGGTGTAAAATCGAAATCTTCTTCCCTTCTCTTTCAAAAATTTGAGTTCATGTTTAGCTGCGCTAAATGGTAAGAAGACATGGTATGTGCGCATGTGGTGAGAATAATAAATAAAAGAGGGAGATTTTGTTATGGATCGAAACAATTTTAAACCGTTCAATTTAAGTTTTATATGATCATGATATAATTTATGTGGTATGATCAGAGAAGGGAGGTTGATCAGTAAAAATCATGATCATTGATTGATAAATTAACGGTAATTCCTTCCATTTGTAGCAGACTGCCCAATGAAAATTGATTAATTAATGTGTGCAAGTGAGAAAGAAATAATAAACAAATCAAAAAACGGAAATCCAAGTAAATATATGAGAGGTTTTTGGATTTCTTCCGGAAGAAATTATCTTTCATATGTTTTCGGTGAAGTTCCACTTTATTTCACTAGCGTTTAGTGTTTTTTTTTCCGGAATAAATACTTCTTCAGCTAATTCCAGGAAAAGGATGTGCTTCCGAAGAGCCCTTAACGTTTAAGCTTAGGTTTTTAAATTAGCTATGATACTGAATCCAGTTATGATTTGATATATTCACGCAAAAAAACTCTTTTTGTTTGTCCAAGATGAGCAAAAAGTGTATCTAGTTTGGTGCAAGTAGGGTCCCTTTCTCTCCTCTAATTATTTAATATTTGACAACAACCTAATGTATATCTTGGAAATTTGGGGAGGATGTTGACAAAGAAATGTCTATAATTCTATATACATCGAACAGAAAAATGCTTGACATTTATAGAAAGGAAATGACAATGCAACAAAACCTATACTCAATAGCAATTCTTTTTCCTTTTTCAAAATTTATAAATTGCCTGTTTGATGATCCGACTCATATATGTAGAGGTGGCAATCGGGCGGGTCGGATCGGGTTCGGGTTCGGGTCAGTTTGACTTTCTAGAAGAAATCGGGTCGGGCGGGTCGGGTCGGGTCGGGTCAATTTACATGTTGTGTTTTTTCAGATCGTTGATAGAATTCGATTGGATTGAAGGCCATTTGATCTCGGGTCGGGTCGGGTCAGGTTGGATTCAGATCGGGTTAGATCAGTTTGACTTTCTTAAAAAATCGGATCGGATCGGGTTCGGATCCGGACAGATCGGACGGGTTTGTCGGGTCGGGTCGGATTCTGCTACCTCTACATATATCATCGTCCTCTCTATATCGTATGTTCTCGCGATCTTCATCCATTACTGATTAGGCCTAAATATATATTAAAAAAAGCCCTTTTAATTCCTTCATTGCAGTAATCAGTCCCTTGCCAGTTGCCACAACCTCAAAGCACACTTATATTTCCTGGATTCCTAGTAATTCTTCTCTAGCCATTGCAGTGTAATTATGCTCTTCCCAGATTGTCAACTCTCTTCGCTTTAATTTGGTCACAGTCAATCAGCTATTTAAAATGTTGACTGGATGTCAAAATATTATAACAAAACGGTGTTTGCTATAAATTGCAACTGTCAAATATCTATTATTGGATAAGTAAAGCAAAAAAAAAAGGAGGTTTTCGTTTTGACACTTATTTTATCTCTCAGATATTGTTTCAACTAGAACTGTACTCGCGCGTTGGGCGGTAATTTCTTTTGTTAGTGATATTCAATTAATTTTTTTGAACTAAAATATAATACACAGAATCTGTAAAACTTAATAAAATTGATGGATGAGTTGAATATAATGATTGCAAAATATTGATTAATTGGTAACGCACTTATTCTTTTGTCATCAATAAACTACAATTTTTCTGTTGTGTCAAAAATTGTATTTACTTTTTCTTACCTATTAATTCCTTTTATTTTTCGTCATCTCCGTTTCCTTTCGTTTCTCGTCTCCCAGCACAGCCCGTTGCCATGGCTGGGGTTCGCACTCTCCTTCTGAGACAAGCTCTCCTTACATTTCCTAGACCCAAAACCTTCCCTTTATCCCCTCAAATCTCTCTCGCACGAACTAAATCTCCTTTTCTTCTCTCCTTCTCCTCTTCTCCCTCCTCCAACACTCCTTCTCCGACCAGCAAGAGCGACACCAACTATGTGACCCTGTCAGACGATAAGTTGATGGCACAGTGCGAGATGGACACGTACAAGTCGACGGGGCCCGGTGGTCAGCACCGCAATAAGAGAGAGACGGCTGTTCGCCTCAAGCACCTCCCTTCTGGCATTGCTGCTCAGGTCCGTTTCCCATACTACATCTTTCCGTAACATTTGTTGTAATATCAACTATTTGACAAACAGTACTACAATAATTCCTGTTATTATCGCATTTGCATCATGACATATCTCAGAATGTGGAATGCTACCTTATGTTTCACTCTAAAAGATACTGACCTTTTCGGTTTGATTGTGCAAAATGGAACTGTTATTAATAGGCGGCTGAGGATCGATCGCAGCACAAGAATCGAGCATCAGCATTATCTCGTCTTCGCAGTTTGATAGCTTTAAAAGGTATCTCTTTTGGGCCTTTTGTGTCAGAAGAACGCATTTGGTTCTTCAAAATGCAGAAATCTCAGTGGCGACAGAAGCTGATCCGCCCTTAGAAACTCATTCGATCTGTCATGATTTAATATGACTCAAAATCCAAAATAATCTAACACTGAACAATCCGATACTTAACCTGACCCGATCTGATACAATCCGAAACCCGAAATGATCCGATATCTGACCTGACTCGATCTGATATAACTCGAAACCCGAAATGACCTGACACTAGATGATCCGATACCCAACCTGATACGACATGATAGTAAAATTTTCGTAATTGTAGTTATAATTTGGATGAATTATGAAAAGATTATCTCCGGACTCCAACTCATGTTCTTGGAGACTCAGACATGACATTTGTAGGTCTTGCGCAAATGTCAAATAAGTTGAATAATTTAATTATTATTGTGAATAATAATTTATTTTATTTAAATAATAAAGTTAATATTAATTATAATATTAACTATGTTATCTATAAATATTTTTCAATCAATAATTCAACATATTTTTCAAATGAAACTTGTATTGTATGGATGACAAGAAATTAAGGATTGAGGAGATAAATACAAAAAAGTTTAATTCAATTGAAATTAAGGTGAAACCTTCATAACTCAAACATACATCACTTAGAAATTCAATTTGATCTCATTTATCCGACCTGACTAGATCAGACATATTGATGGTGAAATATGATTCGATCCGATATGATTCAAAACTAAAAATGAGTCGACACTAGATGATCCGATAACCAACCCAACCTGAAATGATCTGACACTAGATGACCCGATAACCGATCCTGACCCGACCTGATACAATTCGAAACCCGAAATGACCCAACACTAGATGACCCGATAACCGACCCGACCCGACCTGATATGACCTGAAATCTGAAATGACCCGATAACCGACCCAACCTGACCTGATACGACCCAATACCTGAAATGACCCGACACTAGAAGACCCGATATCCCGACCCAACTAGACCCATGACCCGATAATCTTACTGAGTCAAATTGACCCAACCCGAACCCGTCCGACCCGTCCAATTGCCACCTCTAACTAATCTTGTGTTGTTTTTCTTATATATTTGTTTTGGTACGTTCAAATGGATGGAATAATCATTAAAATTAGTTCCAGATGCACCATTCTTCTAACGAAGCTTGAAGAATGTGAAATAAATTTTACATTTACATTCTTTTGCATTTAATTTCAATTTTTAAATTTTGAGCATGTTTGGTGTAGCAGCTCGCACTTCCATTTACACAAGTGATTTTCTGCTAATATTCTTTTTATTTTCCCCGTAACTACATGTTAGTCAGGAATCAAGTTGACCTTGAGGCATACTCACCTCCAATAGAGCTGCTTCAAATTCTCCCTTTAAAATCTACTATTAGAGGATCTGATGTCGGCCCCCAAATTGGACCAAAAAATCCTAAATTTATACCAGTAATTTTTTGTTTTTTGATATTTATCTTATTTACATCTTTGCATTACAAGATCTGGGGACAGATATGGTTCATGTTTTTAAGTTATAAGAAACCTGATGAATTTCTACTGTAAACAGGGAATGCAAGCTTTGCTGGATTTAATATTTTCCATTGAAGGCTCTGTATCTGAAGCTGCGAAAATTTTGGGGTACTTGAGTTCTCTTTCCAAATTTATTTGATAAACTAGCAGATCTTGGTGTCATATTTCTGATGTTTGATAGTACAACTTGGATAAGAAATTCTTTTATGAAATGCAAAACAAAGAAATTTTAGTAACACAGTGGTACCACATGGCAACAGTTAAAGAAAGAAGTGTTTGATCATGAGTATTACTTGGAGGGAAAAGAGCCAATAAATAATTAAAGAGGAAAAGAAGTAACAGAACACGAACTACTACTATGGATGTAATGGTGCATACCAGATTAAAAGTTCTCAGCAAAATACATTTAAATACAAAGGGCACAATAACTGTAGCAGCCTGAATCTAGCCTGTCTTAGTTAACAATAGGACAGCAATGGCGCATACCTGTGGCTGCAATGACCCAAAATGTCAAAGCTCTGCCAGCATGTGCCAACACCATTCCCGTATCCAAGTTGCATCACTGAATCAGTACTTCACCATTTCATTCATGTGTTTTGAACAGTGCATGCATTATTTGCATCCATGGATGCATAACTGGCTTCATCTAAATTTATCACCATTGATTCAGGTTAAGCACGGGTGCTTTGTCCAGATTGATTCTTTCAGATGATTCCCTTCGTATGGCTGTAAATGAAATAAGATCCTCAAAGGTGATTCCTTCACTATTTTGACAAGAAAGCGAATCACATCTATCTTGAAAAAAAAATGTTTTCTTTTGGCAAGTATCTACACAGCATGCTGTTTTTGTTTCTTTGTTTTCTGGCAATCTGCTGCCTTCAAAATTGTACTTGAAACAATAATATGAATGTTGATATTTTATTTAAAAAATAAAATAATGTTGAAGATTTAAATTGAGCTGCATGCACTAATTATCAAGTCATTGCTTTTCATTTTGTAGGGGTTGAAGCCTTTGAGATGATGAGTTTGCAACACAAAATATTTTGAAAAATCAGATTGCCAGGTTTACTGGATTAATGTTTCCTAATATTCCATTGACAAGTTGAACGACTTTGTTTTTATTTTATAGCAGTATATGAACTTACCAATCAATTTTCAAAGAACCTCACAACATCATTTTTTCTGTGTTTCTCCCTAACAAAAAATGGAAGAGTTCACATGCATTGCCATAGTACCCAATGCTTTTCATACCACTGGGCACCACTGAATGTAGGTCCTATCTTTGTAAACATAACTGGCAAGTGGCAACTTAGTTTCTGAATTGCCATTTTTTTTAGTCGACGGGACAGTAGACTGATCAACAAACAAGCTAAAGATTAAGGTTATTTTCTCTTATTTTCATGGAGACGAATGATACACAGACCCTCCAGATGTACTGATAGTTATGAAAATTTCACCTAATTTCTATGAACACCGGGGGGGCTTACTATATTTTAGACCCAAGTATGCAATTGAACAAGCACATCAAAGTTGTATCCCAAATGTTCTTTGGATTGTAGTGTTACTGTTACTTCTTAACACATCGAACTGTAAACCAAAAAAAAAAAAACTAAAACTAAAACTGACACGCATAATTTCTAAATACACTCAAAAGGTCTGTTACAAAAGAACTGAGATAAGTGTGAGTGGTCGAAATCGAGGGCTTGCTCGTCAGGAGGGGAGGGGAGGGGAGGCATGCCTGATTGATGGCGGAATTAGTATTTAGGTCATGTGCATTAGCTGATAAGTAACACTTGAATGTATTTACATCATA
Source organism: Schoenoplectus tabernaemontani (assembly GCA_037127355.1). Taxonomy (NCBI): domain Eukaryota; kingdom Viridiplantae; phylum Streptophyta; class Magnoliopsida; order Poales; family Cyperaceae; genus Schoenoplectus; species Schoenoplectus tabernaemontani. The sequence goes on along the minus strand of CM073750.1, from coordinate 13,654,395 downwards.
CAAATGTGCAATTGGGTGATTATAGATGACAATGGACCAGGGTAGGCGGGTAAACGTTAATCCCGTGATCCGGCCCGTCCATCAAAATCACATACCGGTCATGTCCGGCTCATACCTCCGGGCCCGAAAATTCTGGCCCGTCCTGCTCTGCTGATCAAGTTTTTCTGTCCGCCAAACCCGTCATGCAGTGCAGTTTTTTAAAATCGGCTGAGAAATATATTTTTTTTAGCATCTTAGATTATGAATTTGATAAAATTTAAAATATGAAAGTTGTAGATTTTATTGTTATGAATCTATAGAATTTTACTTCATCTCAATATGATTTTTCAGTACAAAGTTATGATTAAAAATGTATTTAGAGGTCTAAAATTTTTCAGCAACTAACATTCATAATATAAATTTTTGAGATTGATATGTTCTGTTTTTGAAAGAAATCAAAATATAAAAATGATAGATATAGTTTTCATGGTTTTAGAGAAATTAATTTTGTATTGATTGAATTTTCGAGTTAAAAGATATGACTAAAAAATTATCAAGGTGTCTATTGAATTACATTGTTCACATTTATAAATTTAAAAAATATTAATATTTCTATTCATATAACAAAATCATAACTAAATGCTTAATATAATTTAAATGATATTAGTGTTATATTAAGATTTTACATAATTTTTAGAATATATTGATATATAATATATAAATATATATAATATAATTATAAATATAAATAAATTATATATATACAATTAATCTGGACCGGGCGGGCGGGCCTAACTCCAAACCCGTACCCATCCCGGCATGTAGTATGGCCCGGCCTGACCCTACCTGTTCATTGACCGGGCCGGACAGATTAACGTCGGGCCGGAACAGATCTGAATGGGTCCACCGGGCCCGGGCTAAATTGTCATCCATAGGTGATCCGTTTCTGAATGAAAAATAAAGTTTCACTATGCATCAGTTGAACTGAAGGTGGAAACATAATTTTTCCATCCACTTGATGTTATTTTGCAGATTTATACAGGACATACCAGCTAAGATGTATTCCCCAGAAGGATGGAAGCACATAGATCTCACATTATGTGTGTCCTGTCAGAATATCAAGTTAAAGAGTAGAAATATGTTTATTTGCAGGAATTAAAGTACAACAAATTTATTTTCAAAACCTGGATAACTCTAAAAGCTCTTCTAGCAACACTTTTTGAATAATCAAAGAACCTGAAATATTATAGCCCATAGGTCTGGTTATCATAAAAAATGTAGTACAGCAAAATCAAAGAAAAACCAAGTGCATTGAACCAATTCTGTTCTCATGCTTATTCTATAAATAGTTTTAGATACCCAGGACGCTAGTTTTTTTTTAATCTCTTTTAATTTTATGTCTTATTTATTGCTTTTGTCTTTATTGTTTTTCCCCACGTAAATGCTTCCAATTTATTAACGAAAAAAAATGGTAGGCTCTTGGCCTACCGTGAAAAAACAAAACTATTCTCATGCTTGATGATAATCTGTATCTGCCATTATCAACTGAGTTGGGTAGATACTTGTGCTTGATGGTGTTGTCCTTTGCTCCAGAGATGAGTATGGTATTTTGAGGATGGAAATCAAGATCATTTATTGGCTGAAAAAACAAAGGACAGCTATTATAAGATCATGAGTTCAAAGTAGATGTTTCCAGAGAATATTAAACCCAATAAAGTTATCTAGGTGGAACTTACCTGTAAATGATCATAAAGATCATAAAATGTACGCCGAACAGGACCATCTTTTGTATCACCAACCATCATTTGCTTGATCTTGGAAACCTGCATAATAAGGGGCATATATTATATTACTATGGCACGAATGAATGCAAAATTGGTAAATAATTAAAAGACAGAATATTGCAGAATGCTCACCTCAAAAAAGAGCTTAATGGATGTATCAGACAGCACTACCTGTAGCTAGGAATTTACCATCTGGACTGAACTTGGCACACCTAGCCACATTCTACAAAAGCATATTTACACAACTGAAGAATATGAACAATTGCAAATTTGGAAGTGTAGGAAAGAAGATTCATAATTAGAATATCATATCATATCAGTACCTATGTTCAGATATATGCCAGGTATCGTGCTTTGGAAAAATCTTGTACTATCATATTCATTCTTCATTGTTTTAGTTGTTTGATTAATTATTTTAATATTTATCTTTCTCAAGACACACAATTAGAACAACAAAAATAAAAAAATCATTTTGGTTATTACACTTTTTTATTTTTACAAAAAGTATATTTGACATTTTATATTTATCAGATGTTGAACAATTAAATGTCTCTAATACATACGCTATTTATAATATATTATAAATAATATACAACGCTGAAAAAAATAATAAAACCCTACGACTCACCATTGCTGGTTTATATACAATTGGATATTTGATTTCAAATAGAAACTCAAGTATTTCGATGCATTCAAACACACAAATATTCAAGTTATGTATTCATATAGATGAGACACGATATAAGTTTCAATCTAACTTATACAATAAAAAAGATTCTCAAATTGAAGGACTAAATTTCTATTAGGCCAACTATATTTACACAAAAAAAGTTTAGTTTGACACATTATTTATGAGTTAAATTATGCATCAAGCATGATAGAATAGTAAATTTTATTATTATAATTTCTTGTAAAGAGAGAAAACGAAATACATAAATAACATTAACAAAATAACAATTATGATACTCAAAATTCAATATTTTAAATTAGCTTTAGGAGAAAATAGTCGCCTATATATATTTGTGGCTTTTAAGAAATAAATTGTCTGACAGGTAAATCTTAAACAAATATAATTTTTTTAAAAACATAGATTATTAGATAAGGGAAGTAAATATTTTTCCTATAGAAATGACAATTTTCTTATTTTGTTTTTGATTTCAAAGACTTCCGAGCTTCTACAAAGAGCATATATATATATATTAGCTCCATGAGCGTATCCTATCCAAAAAATAAAGTGAAATGAATTAAAAATGCCGTATTTTATAATTTATTTGGGTTCGAATCTTTAAAAAGTAAATTATCCATATCCAACCAAATCAGTTTAAAAAAAGATAGAAATAAAAGAATTGCCACATGTATTTGCATCCCCAATTGCCCATGCATCTATAAACAGTTTTCCGAGAGCAAAAATGTTTCAATCATATAAAAATATTCTTAGAATATAATAATAAATATGTTATGCAACAACTTTTTTATTGTTAAATGTTGTCGGCTTACATGAGTAAATTGTATTTATTTCTCTATTGTTAATGTTTAGGAAGACATAAATGTATGAACTCAATTGAAAACGTCAATTATAAAACACCAAATATATTAAGTTGTAAATAATTCATTTTCCTGATCTCGTATTCAATATTTTAGAAATCCCAATTACTCAAATTATAATGATGCATAATTATTTCCGCATCGGCTAGTTGCTGATCTACCTTATGGATGGATAGAGAAATATTTTGATTTCTACAATTATTTCTTAACAGGAAACACCAATAACATACACAAAGACATGTAACTATATTTTTTTATGTTGGAAATCATTTGACAACATTGTAAATGTACACCGCAATAAATTAACTGCTTAAATCGGCATGGAATTATGCGTATTTATAATTTAAGATGTCATAATTTAAACATAATTTAATCTAAGAAATCTAACTCACAAGGATATCTTCAATTTCCTCCAATAAATTATCAAACATGATGATTTGTAAAATAATATTTGGACTCGACTATACTAACTTATGTAGCAAGTGTTGGAAACTTATGCAAATTATATTGAAAGTAAACTCACAACATTAACATGATATAACACGATACTCATAATTGTTAGTTGCTAGTTTAGTTATATAAAATGCCTATCAAAACCAATTCAGTGTATTGGTTCATACAATCTTGGTCCACTATAAAACATTTATTGACGAATTTAGATCCATATTTTTTAAAAACGGACTTGAATTTATTAGTACATTATAAGAGAATTTGAATTATATATATTGATTAAAATTAATATAATTTAACTTTTAACTTTCTAAAAAAAATTTAAGTCTGCATTTAACAAGTGCGGACTTGAATCCGTTTTTAATAAACGCGGATCTAAATACGCGTTTAACAAACGCGAATTTATTAGTTTGGTGATTTCTATCAAGTATTATTCTCATGTTTCTAATTTTTTTATGTTATTCGTAAAAATATTGGCTGATTATCAGTGAATTTTTTTTTACATTATTAATAAAAATATCGGACGTTTGAGCCTACGGACTTGTAACTATAAAAAAAAAACGAAGAATAGCTACGTTTTGAGTCGGGGTTTAGCTTCATCAGAATTGAGTCTGATTTCTTTCTTCATTTACTCTATTTTCATAGTTCAATTTCTCTTTCTTTTCTTGCTCTCTCTTTTGGGAGGGTTTAATCTCTCATTTGGGTAGTAAGAACAAGAGAAACTAGTCCAGTTCGTTGGCATTCACAGACGGAAATTAACCTAGATCAGGCGTTACAGGAAGGAAAGCATTTCCGCCAGGTTAATGCTTTGATTGTTTCCCACCTCCGCGAGCACAACCTCACTCAGGTCCTACCGTATTTTCTAATTTTTCAGCTTAAATGTCTGTCTTTGTACTCAAATTACGTAATTTTTATTACTTCATATATTTTCTAATTGGTTAGAACAGGGACTTATGGCAGAGAGAGATGAAGCATCTAAAGGGGCTTCTTCTGTTGCTCCATTTCATTCTGCATCTGGCATGCCAGCTAATTTTGGTACTCACTCTGCTGTCGATTTTAGGTCGATTCACTATCTTATTTTTATTTATTTATTTTTGCTCAGTTATCTTACTACCCCTATGTTGTTATTCAGAAATAAAATGAAAAATGTTCTATTGTCCAATTTTCAGTAGTGGCAGTAAAGGTGGGTATGGATTGGTTTTGGTTTGTCCAAAATCAGGTTTGGATCATTTTGGGATTCATTTCAGTTCAGGGTCTTAGCTCAATTTGGTTTGATCATTTTTTATTTATTTTGGCCCTTGGGAGAAACCAGAGGGTTTTTATTTTTGGGTCCCTCTCATTTGATTTCAGACCAATCTGGCTACTTTAGTCATTTAATTTTCAAGTGACTCTGGTCAAATTCAGGTCTTAAGTTGGCAGGATTGAGAACAGGTCATGCACCCTTGAAAAATCTGATCTGCATTGCATTTTAGTTTTCCAGGCACAACAATTTCATTGTTGTCAGGTGGAGTGGATATGGATTTCTGGTGGTTAGGATAATCTGGTTTTGTTTCATCTTGCAGTTGGGTTATAGGTTCTTCAATTTGGAATGTTCCATAGATCAATTCTACTTTCATAATACTTTGGTTGTGGGTTGTTATGCAGTTCAGTTTACAATCTAATTCAGGCTTCCCCTGAGCAAAATTTTTATGTGTCAGGTTAAATTTTGGTTCAACTATTCAAATACCAACCATGGGTGTAGCTTAGGTGACTCAGCAACTTATCTTGAAGTTGATATTATATTTAAAATTTGTAGAAAGGAACAGGAAGATCAATAAAGAATTTAAAATGCATCTTCAAATGTGTATAGATTTTTGGGCTAATTTTACCTGAAAAGAATTATATATTCACATTATGTTAGGTCCATTGTGATTCCAGATTATCTGCTTTCTTCACCTGATGGCAGCACCCGTAACTAAAGATACACACCTTTTATTTTCACAATAGTGAATATTATGTTAGAAACTTAAAAGCAAGTTAATCCTACTACAATAAACAGAGTACATACAAAATCAGCGATGAGAAATCAAACAGTGATTTGGAGAATCTCATCATCAGTCCTCATTTTCAAGTCCTTGGAGCTATTACAGCCAACTTGTTATGGAATGCATCTTGCAGAAAGTCAGATGTGTATCATGGTTAGATTAACACCTACTACTTTCAGAGAAGGATTCACTCTGCATGGTGTTGTGGACTCTTAATGATGTTATTCCAAGATGCTTCAAACTCTTTTGTTCGTGGTATAGGGTCCCACATGAAGAAGTAAACTTGTTTTTAATTACAACAATATCTCAAAAATTATTGGAATAAATTTTGTACATATAACAATGTATGTTTTTGTCTGATTTGTGGCAAACTGAAATTTTCTGTTCCTCATCCTGTAGCATGTACAAAGGCACAATGGTATGGTACAAAAAATATTAAAACTTGCATTGATGTGATGATTACATAGATTACACCAAGATGAAAAAGTAATGTATTTGAGAAAAATGCAAGTAGTTGATGTTAATGTTTGCACATAAAATATGGGAGTGAATGAGCCATACTCCCTAGTGAGGCCTTGAGGGCCTGCATTTGCTAAAAGCACAACTCATTTTGTGTAAACACTAAAAAAACTTTTCGAATTTATTAATGATTAAAGAAACACTAACATTAATGCTGATGGCAGTAAAAGTCCGATCGTATCTAATATGAACAACAACGATGACGACAGCAACAACTTCTACAATAACAACAAAAGCATTTAGTCTGAAATAAATTGGACTAGGCTAGAAAAAAAAACTAAATTAAAGGCACATATGAAATATGAAAAATTTGTAAATTTATAATTTGAGCATCATTTAGTTGTTTGTTGGCTAATGTGCTGATAAAAAAACATATAACGACAGTGCTGTACAAGATACAAGATAAGCTCCATGGATGACACGAAATCTTTGCTAGTTTTAACCCAATATCTGCGATACTTTTTCTATTTTTTAAATTTATTTTGAATTTACTTAAAACATCATTATCAAAATTATCAAAATAACGGTTCTCTAATAATCCCTGGCCACACATAAAAATATTACAAACCACTTAGAGTCTCAGGTACCGGGCCAATCATGATACACACTAGTACGCATCCGTTACACATTTGAACATTACGCGGTGACAACACAGTCATTATAAACGAGACGATCAATGTACACCAACGAGCCAGAGGACCTCATATCATGTAGAACAGGTGAGAACAAGATGTGCCCTTCACAGTTACCAACTAAACATCATTAAATCCCCTTTTCAAATGTTATCGATCTTAACCACTAAGCTAAATAATAAGTCAATAATAGCTAGGGACGGAATCAGAAACTATCGATAAGGAGTGCCCTGGCAAAAAAAAAATGTCCACGTAAAAAAAAACTTTACTTTTCACAGCACAAAGAAGGAAAAAGCTTTATTTTTCACTGAGCCAAGGAACTGCCTGAGTGCCAACTGGCACCGACTGGTTCTGCCCCTGCACAGCTTAATTTCATAAAGCTACCTCTATGAGAAGAGATTGGCATCAATACCAAAATTGACTTGGAATTAAAATCCTTTCAATCCATTGAAGCTTATACATGACTTCTGAACCTTTCAAGCCATTGAACTTCTGAAGAAATTTAATATTTTTTTTTTTAAAAAAAGAAAGAGAAAGAACAGAATAATCCTAAATGCTAAGGTAACTATGTAATAGCACACGAAATCAGAGTACACAAGGTAAATTATCGAAGAAGGCCATCCAACCTTGGCACTCTTACATAAGTTATACTTTAATAACATACCAAAAACCTGCAATGGAAGAATGAACAACCAGTGATCAGATAAGCCCACAAAGAGAACTTTATTTTATGTAAAATTACAAGAGTAAAAGAAGGAACAAGAGTTGATTTCCTAAATCTTTCACCATTTCTTCATGTAATGAACACTGGATTGGAACCCAGAGCAGAAAAAATAATGTGTTTCCAGTAGAATTAATTTTGATATGAAGGAAATAAAAGATGAATACATATTCCCTTTTTCCCATTTAACATCAAACAAAAGTTCTCAAATTAAAAAAAAAAAAGGTAATGGCTCTTTACAAAAGTGTAATAATAACACACCTAGAAGCTAACATAACAATAATGCCTCAATTACAATCCTCAATCAAACATAATGCTGCCAAAAGCTCAGTGAAGATGCCAACCCGAACCAGACATGTATTCAGATTACAGAAGATTTAAATAACGACCAACACAGAACATGCTAACAGAAAGAAATTCAATTACCTCTTCATTTATTTATACTCAAAATTAGGAATAGGTGTGCTAGCCGAGTCGAAGCTCTCCAAAACCTCACTTTTTGGCTCCTCCTTTTTCTTGCCACCGCCAAAAAGTCCCCCAAACCATCCCCCACTGCCAGTCATCACCTCTTCCACTGGTGGCGCTACAGATGGTACATGCCCAACCCCAGCTCCAGCCCCCGGAACACCACCACCCATTGTCATGGGGATCCCAGACGGCATGCCACCAGGTGGTCCCGAAGCAGCAGCTGGGTCCTCCATCATGGGAGGAAGGTTCTGTGGGTTAGAAAGGAAACGATTGAGCATGATTCCAGCACCTTCAATTAGGGCTAAGAGGACCCCGCCAAACATAGCCGATCTGGCAGCAGGGCCTGGCCCCTGACGCATCTGAAGAAAGCCACCAGTGGCAGCACCAGCTATAATAGAGTTCCAAGGATCTTCTTTCTGACGCATGTAAACCTGTTGATAAATTTGTTAACATAAGCTATAAAGTGGTTGAGAGATTTATGGATTATGACTTGACCAATTAAAAAGATATATTGATAGAAATAGGTATATGACAATGAGTTTGTTAAGTATTCAAAAAAAAAAAAAGTTAAAAGCAGTATAGCTCAACTCCAAAAAGATCAGTATTTTTCCTATTACCTCACAACCACAATAAATCAGCAGAGGGACAAAACCAATTTTTTCTTCTTATTATTTTCCCTTCTTGCCTGTTTCTACTCTAACAAATCAATAAAAATGAAACTTGAAAGAAAAAATAAATAAACAGAAAATGAAGTTTCAGTTTCATCTAAAGCCCCAGTTGTCAAGATGTAAAGATGCTAACACAGACTCCAAAAGATAACCCCACGAAAGTGAGGATAGACCGTTACCATGGAGCAATCAAAGGCTGAAAAGAGCCCACCCCAAACGGCGAAGCTACCACCGACACGAGGCGCATTCATACGCACAGCCTGTACCCCACCCCTCATCCTCTCTCCATTCGGAGAGTTATACAATCCCTTTAAGAAGTGAAACGCCGATCCACCGACGGCTCCCATTCCAAAAGCGCCGCCAACGTCGTCAAGTATCCGATCTGGGCACGGCTCGCGCGACGTCTCAGGAGTCCCCATGGCGATCTAGGGTTAGCGTCGAAATTTCGACGCAGGTATGGTGGGGAGGAGGGAAGACAGCTAGGGTTTAGTGTAGAGGTCAGTTTTGTCGCGTGGGGCCGTGCGGGAATGGTATTTTTTTGGTGCGGTGCGGTGCCGTCCCTTGGACTTGGGACTGAAGAAATGGTTTTGAGATTTTTTTTTGTGTTCTTTCAATTAAGCTGTTTTTTTTTTTACTTTTTGAGAAACAATTAAGCTGTTGATCGTTTCGAGGGCGGCATGTGCACTGTAGTTTTTTAGTGCCTCCGTACCCTCCAACTTTTGCTCTATGAACACCCCTACAAACTTTTTATTTTAATAAACATTTTCAAACTCTGATTTATGACAAATCGTCCCTTTTCATATTTTTCATCCAAAACTAACTTCCGTTAAATTCAAATCTATTTTTATTCTTTTAGAATTGTTTATTGTTAATATATAAGTGGGGTCCACTACATCTATATATAAAAAATACATCGTAACAAAAGTATCTCATTTCCTTTGATCTCGAAAGTACTACCTCCCCTAAAGGTCTCTTTCTTGAGATTAAAAGAGATGGGATAAACTCTTTTTTGTTAAATGAATATATTTAATTATTTTACTTTCTTAAGGCAAACTTATTATCTTTATTTTATATTACAAAATTATTTAATTCTATCAAATAGCATACTAGAGAACAACATTTTTATTTTCGGTCAATCACAAAAAAATGAAATAACATTCAAAGAGTTGTTGTTATAGTTTTATATTTAAATGTAGTGGACCCCACTTATTGTTAACAGTAGATAATTTTGAAGAAAAAAAAGGTTTGAAGTTAAGGGATGTTAGTAATTTTGGACGAAAAATATGAAAGAAAGACCGTTTGTCACAAAATGAGAGTTTAAGGTGTTTATCAAAATAAAAAGTTCTGTCACATGGCGAAAGTTAGAGAGCAGAGACATTACCTTTTTTTAATGTAAGACTGGAGGCCCTTCTAATGGCAATGGGTCTCAAATCTTAGGCTCGAAGAGTCCGAAAACTGGCTCATAGGAAAGAGTAAGACCAAGCCAGTTCCATTGTCTATTTATGTAGACAATAAAGCCCCAACGCTCCCATTCGGTAAGCTGAATACTGTATAAAGCCGATCTGCCAAAACAGAGGCGAAGCTGGGCACCAGGGGCAGGGCAGCGTAGGAAGAAATGATGTGGCACGGGCAAAGTGGCAAGAGGCCATCTCGCTTGTAAATACCACAAGTTCCCTGACTGTAAATTGCAACTACATCCTTTCTGATAAAGTAACCAGTATTCTTACAGCACTTGAAATGATGAAAACAAACAGGAACAACTATACAGTCATTCAATCAATGTTTACTCATAACTAAAAAAGAAAATACTACACAATCAATGTTTATGATCTCAAAAGATCATACAATCATTGCACATTGTAAGACCAAATTAACTTATTTCTATCGGAAAACTCAGAATTACATGGTATTTTTAATAACAACAAATTATAATAGTGGTCATACAACTTCAACCAAATAAATCTAATTAAGTACCTCAATGGATGTTTATTCGAAAAGAAGAAGAAGAGGGTCCAGATAGATGTTGCCACAGAACCCTCTATCCTTATTTAATAAATTGCTGCTGGTTTAGGTTGTATGCCTTTCATGACTCGGATTCCTTAGTTAACGCCTACAAAACTTGTATCCGATGTATCCCCCACAACACCCAAATTCACAAAAGTGGACACCATGTTTCTTTTTTCTTTGGAGAATGAAAATTAAACCTAAGGTACAGTAGCTGCATTCATATTTAATATGCGCTCAGCTAACAATAGATCATCAGGAGTAGTCACCTGCAAAATATCAATATTTTGACCACTTAAAATTATAAGGTTTTGGCATTTTATCAGCTAAAATTAAACCAGATACCAGTACAATTTATAGTGTTTTGGCAGCTATCCGGTTGATCTCATTTATTTTTTTACCGGGCTCTTTGGGCATTTAACTGACAATTTCAAAGGGGCCAAGGAATAAGCTGCCTTTTGAGCTGGAAAAACTTAAACCGAAATAACAATTTTTTTATAGATAATACATTTCCTATTTATTCTGGAAGATGAAGAACAGGATAGTGAAGTACCTTAATATTTGTATAAGAACCTTCTGTGATAAAAACAGGGTGCTTCAGGTGCTCCACAATTGACACATCATCCGTTACTTCTAGGCCGTCCCTTTTGTCAAAATAATCCACAATAAATCTTTGTTTGAATTTGATATAATGATTTGAAAAATTAAAAGACCACTATGTATTTTTATTCAACAATTATGTTGGACACAGAATGCTTTTTTTGGTAAATGATATACCTATTAACAAGCTCAAAGCCGGCTTTTAGTAAAGGAGGTCTCATTACCTACAAAGCATATTGATTATCATAAAGACTAGCAACTTCAATAATCACAGAGAAATAAGAGGAAAAGCCAGCAGCACTGTGTACCTGGGGGGTTTGCATTTCCCAAAGTGTTTTCCTGTCTAGGGTTTTCACAACAAAATGATCACCATCAGCCTAAAAGACACCCATGTAGATATCTGGATCAGATTTAAATGAAGAATTGCAATATGGCGGTTTAGTGTGTACCACACTAGCAGTCATGGCCAGTTATTTTTGTTGCATAGAAGCAGTAATGGCCAGTTATTTTTGTTGCATACAAGATCATACTTCAGTAACAACTTTCACAATCAAACTAAAGATGGGAACACAAAAATTAGGTTAGCACCTCTTTGATTGTTGCTTTTGCAGGTACTCCTAGAACAGCAGCACCATGATTCCAGGCATCTTCCATTACCTACTGAACAGAGTTAATCTTTAACAAAATCATACTTTAGCACAGTTAAAGATGCATTATTTGCAATGTATTGCCCTATAAACCCTGCAAGTTTTTACAGGAAAACCATAACAGACGGAGTAAATAGGTTCCCTTTTATTGTTAATACTTCTATTGTATCTTTAATCTGTATTCTCTCAAAATTATATTTTACACAGAGGTGACTTGAATTATCTGCAAACCTGATTAGCTTTGGAAATAAAAACTCTGAATCGTTGTTAAATATAAATAGTAAACCTTTTTAATATCTACAGGCAAAGCTAGAGGCCTGGCAGAGTCGTGAATGCATACAAGATCCGAGCTGCTGTCAATTTCCTACAAGGAAATAAATATATTATTATGACCCTGAAATAATGATAAATTCCATCAAGTATAAAGAGGGGGTCAAACCTGAAATCCGTTATAGACAGAATCTTGTCTCTCCTTTCCTGGACTTGCAAACTTCAGATCTACTTGTAAGTTTTTACCAGCATCTGGAAATTGAATCATTTAATGAGGAAATATTCTGGCAAAATAGCAACCTCGATTTATCATTTAAATTTATCTTTTGAGGGAAAAATAACCTGCAAATATATCTTTGTATGAGGGATCACATACAACAACTATCTCCTTGACCTCTCTCATCTCAGAGAATGTATAAAAACTAATATATTGAACCAAGCAAACCAAACAGTCATTACCATGTGATTTACATTAAGGAGTGAGAGAGAGACTTTTTTTTTTAATTTTACTTCCAAGGTGAAGAACATTACCTGTACAATGCAATGGGTTGACCCAAGAGAGGTAGATACTGCTTCGGCATACTAGCCTAAATAGGAAATACAGTATATCAAGGAGTCAATAATACACACACAAAAATTCAGACATATAAGCACATAGGCTTAAAAAGACTACCAAATTTGACCCAAGACTTACCGGATACCACAAGAGATTTTTGGTTGATGTATAAAAGTAACTAATCCTTCCTGTCAGATTTCTCCACTGATTCAAACAGTGACATTTTTTTTATGAGCCCCAAGGGCATCATATTTGATATAGCATTATTCCACACACGGAAATATATTTAACTCTGTAAAAGATGTAGTAAGAAAAAAGGACAAAATTACCCCCATACGCTTTCCTTGACCACCTGACAACAGCACCACTGAGACACTTCTCTCTTTGACCACCGAATCCTAGAAGAATCAGTATTAAAAATAAATACCAATATTCTATACCAATTCAAGGTAAGTCTAGCTGGTAGCAATACCAGCTAGATATCTGTCCTGTGATGGTAACAAGTGGCAAAATAATACCGATATGCTTAACTATCCTTCTTTTTTATTTTGTAAATATGGAAGCACCTATCAAGTCCCATTTAATCCTTATTTGTTCAATTCGATGAGAATCATTTCAACTGGTACTCATGGTACTTACCAGTATATTTTCAGACTATACAATTTTTCTTGTGTTCATCAGTCATCACTAACCCCCATTTTCAACAGCTGCCAATCAACATTGTATATTCCTTTATTAAATAAAATTCTGAAACTTGACCTAACTAACCTCCAGACCTTCTTGAGCTTTAATTGCACAAATGCTGGATTTACGATACTTTGACAACTTCCAGGATATTCCGCCTTTCCCACCTGTAGGATAAAACAAAATTCAGTCAGAACATAACTGTTTCTAGAGAGAAAGCTCTTTTCTTTTCTTCGTTTTAGAAGTAATTACTAACTTACTACCACGAAATGATGCAACGGAATTCACTTCTTTTCCTCTGGAAATCCCCAAATTAAAAACTATGCTATGCCTGGATTCGATTCCACCAATCGATCCTGTGGCAAACGATAAACATAAAGAATTATTGATTAAAAGAGAAACTCAATTTCAACCCAGATATTAAATAAAAAAAAATCAAAAGGAAAATAAAACAAGGATGAATTGCCTTGCGGAAGGAGACAAGAGATGGCAGGCATCCCCTGTAGAAGCGCCATTGTAGCGAGGTCGAGGTCCCTCGCTCTGCCTTATTTCTATAATATTCGTTATTTTTGCTCCTCTTAAGCAGCGGAAAAGAGTGGGAGCTTGACCAGTGGATTAAAATAAGATAAAAGGAAGAATTGACTGGTCAAGACAAACTGTGGGGTTATCTTGTCGGGGAGAGAAGGTTATCAGCACGAAATAATTGAACAACTGTAGAAGAATTCAGGGACCTTTTTCTATTGTCATTTGTCAACACCCAGTCGTACCTCATACGGATATAATCGGAGTACAGTGAACGTATCTAGATCGTCCATTTTGAATCTGATGAGCTTGGTTGAAAAATAGTTTGGATATCTGTGAACATGCCCAATCCGGAGAAATGGTTTCGCACACGATGAATGTGATTTATGAAACCCAGCCCAAAATCAAGATATTTGATGGTGGAAACGGAGGGTTACGGAATCATTGGGGAGCAGTCAACAGTATTAATTTTCAAAGAATTTGTTAAAATTATTTAATTAGTTATATAAAGTAATTTTTTAAATTTGAGTGGGATCATTTACATTCAATATAATAAAAGTAGCTCCGGAATAAGCAGATGAATAACATCTCTAATACTGTACACCTAGGGTTTGTTTGGCACTTGGTGGAATAGTTAAAATAAAATAGTTATTACATGAATTAATTTTCCAAATAAATTTTAGACTAAGTAGAATAGTGCTAATTTGGTATACCAAGTTATAGGTGGTATACCGGATTAGCTCTCGTCGGAATAGCGATTATTATTTGATTATGTTGTATTATATTATTATATTATGATTATGATTTATTATTATATTATTATTATTATATATTATTATTTATTATATTAATATTATGATAATTATTTATTTATTATTATATTATTATATTATTATAATAAATTATTATTATTATATTAACATCGTTGTTACTATTATTATTATATGATTAATTTTATTATTATATATTATAATTATTTTATAATAATTATGATTTTAGTATTATATTATTATGAATACGATTATGATTATTATTTAATTATTTGTATTGTATTATTATATTATGATTATATTATTAGAATTATGTTTATTTATTATTATATTATTATGATTATGATTATAATTCTATTTTTTTATTATTATATTATTATATTATGATTATGTTTATATTTATATTTCTATTATATTATTTTGATTACAACTATGAATATTATTATTTATTATGACTATGATTATTATTATTATTATTGCTATTATTATTTTACTATTATTATTATCATCATCATTGTTTGTATCATAATTATCCATATTTTAACTATTCTGATTAACAATTATCAAATGATATTTTCGCTCTTCCGAATAGTTAAAAATAACACTCTTCTACCACTCTTTCAAAAATATATTATTCTATCACAATTCAAAATTACCATTTTTTCAAAACTATTCCTTAATTTACCAAATGAATCCATAGTGCGGTGTGTATCCTCTGAGTACTCAGAAAATGAAATCAATAGTTTTTTTTTGAGGTAGCAGCTGAAGACTGCTAAATTGTATTAATAAAGGAAAAAAATTATAGTGTACCTAAGTACTCTGAAGTAATCTAAATATTCTAGATATTCGTTCTATTACAACTTATAACGCAAAAAGAAGAAACGAATAGTTAATAAAGAAAATAATATTATGGACAGTCAGAACGGTACTACGGACAATATAAATAATAATATAAGTAGTATTTAGATTTACGAAAGTTATTTATCATTAAAATCCGAATAGTACTCTAAACAGTGCCTACCCATAATTGATAATTTCCTTTCTGACATTTTTCGCTTTGCGGCGTAGCTAACTTTTGTTTTAACTGCTCGTCAACGTTTTAATATATTTTCATAAATTTTATGGGCAGTGTTACAAATCACGCGTACCTAGCTTAGTAGCTTTTGTTTTATTATTTTTCTCTCATTAAAAAATTCGGTTCGGGAGACGACATACAAGAAGGTCATAGGATCTCATAAAAAGTCCCCACCTACTTCTCAACGAAGTTCAAGCATTTCCTTTTTTTGGGAAATTTGTGGGCATTGTGGCATTGCATTAACATAAAACGGAATTACGGGTACTGCAGTCCGCAGATGTAACGAAGGAAATTAAAGTCGTCTGCCTAAAATAGAAATTAAAAGCTCTCAATAGAACTACTAACGAATAGAGACGGATGCAGGATTTTGATCAGAGGTGGTCGGTAATCGAATTCAATAGTTTATCGGATTCAAATTTATTAACTAATCAGATATTAAATAAAATTATTAAAATAACATCTTTTATATATTAAAAATAACAACAAAATAATAAATAATCATAGCGATAAAAAAAATCTCTATGAAACTTCATATTTAATTTTTTTTGCATAATTTTTTTATTATCCACTATATTAAATATTTTTTCTCAATAAAAAATAATCAGATAATTTAGGGGGTCAAAAATTTAATCTGAGGTCAGATTAATAAAAAAATTAGCATTTTTTTTTAAAATCCAGCGGGTTAGCTCCCCCAATAAGTTTTGCATCCGCCCTACTAACGAAGCAACAAATAGAACAAGGCCTCTACTGAAAACAATAATCCATTCTAATATTTTTGTTGGATGGTGTGAACAGAGACTGAATTAGGATTTAAATTTGTGGGATGAATCCAAAAAATATTAAATAATAATAATTTTAATAAAAATATCAAATACTAAATAGATATTATAATATTACTAACATAACATAAGCAAAAGAAAAGATACATTGTATGCGTAACAATTTTTTTTCTAAAATAAAGACTCAATTTACATTTTTATTAAAATAAAGACTCAGAATTGATTTGATTTAATAAAATTTTTAGTTTAGAAGAAATTATAAGTTTATATTGGATTGTGTAATATTCAGTATTTCAATTCACATATAGCCATCAGATTACAAGAATCAAATATATGACTAATGAGTAATTAATGATTAATGAATAGAGAACGTCAAATAATCAGTGCAACCTGTTACCTGTGTGTCCCCTGCACCTGGTATACCCCCGTATGAAAGGCCAGTCCTGGACTCCTAGCAACATTTGCCAAGTTGTGTGGAACGCTAACTGATTGGCGTCCACAGGATGCGGGCGATCAACACATTAGACTCTTCACGCCCGTCCCTGTACGCCAACCTGTTATGGAGCATCTTGAAGCTGGGAAGATGCACATCATTGAAAGGAAGAGATTCCGATCCATGGCGCATACAGTCTAGGGAAGAATTTCCGACCCATACTGCAAAGCAAAGACAAGCCTAGGCGAAATGTATAGCACATACAGTCAACGACTATTATTTTAATAATAACAGAAAAAGCAGAAAACACATCTAAACTATTTTTTTTTCTATTCTGCATAAATTCTGAAATTGATTTTCATAGTTATCGAAACAAGTTGTTGTCTTTTTTGATAAAAGAAATTAAGTTGTTGTCAGTTGTCAGCATTCTTCTCCAACAAGGATAGAACTCAAAAGCGCATAAAATCACAAAAACAAATTGGTGAAAAGAAAAACAAGTGCAGAGTCCAACTGAAAAAACTAAGATGCTGCACCCTTTCCACCCATCAGCAGCTAAATCACTAGCATTTACCCAGAAAATAATAACAGATTTATGGAAGAAATATCAGGTGTAAGGATAAATCGACATGACCGACCAACAAAGATTAGGTAGCTACTATATATACATACAATCCAACCACAATCCAAATAGATATTATAAGAGGTAGTGGGGGAGGCTCAAAACACTTAGAACCAAAAAAATTGTTCAAAGCTTATAAAAACCGTTGATTTTGCATTGAGATTCGTACTTTTAATAAAAGCTAAGTTTAAAATTCATACTTTTAATAATCATTACGAATCTCAATGCAAAATCAACGGTTTTAGAAGGCTTTGAACCTCCCCCACTTCCATTATAAGATTGCTCGACATCTCAAAGCTGGAGATGACCAAATATAACCAGCCGCATATTTCAAAGGAAAATGAAAAATGGTAAGACATTTATCAGCCTAAGGATCCATTAGTACAATACTCAGCTCACAACCAATTTCCTGCCTAGTCCTGAATTATTTTAGCCTACAGTTGAACTCACTGCAAAAAGAAGCAAAGAAACTTGTTCAGAAGAGATAATGAACAAGACGGGTATAGGAATATAAAAGTGATAAATGAAAAAAAAAATCATTTTGTTACTCAAAAACTTAAACCTCTGACAAGTACTCCTTGATTTGATATTTTAATTATAAGTTCCAAAGCCAGGTGTTCCTTGTGTAATTATCACTAGTTGATTATTGTTTCCTATAAAAAATGAAAGATAACAAAGAACAGAGATAATACCGATCTTATTTCTCTGGTGCCATGAAAACAAGAAGGTCAAGATGCATGAATATGCAGTTAAGGTTAGATACAGGGTTTTTATTGTCATCATATGAATTTCAGTTATATATATAATGGAAGTATGCATATGGAGCCAGTTGCAACTTCAGAATTCCATTTGTTGTTCTTTATGTGCAGAAAATCGAGCACGACCAGGATTAAGAAGAGCATCAGATATAATCCATCCCTGACAGGTAAAAATATATATATATATATTTTTAGAAAAATAAACAGAATTGTTTGGCCTGCTAGAAATGTATATGATAACTGCAAATGAACAATTTTAGAAGACAATAAAAATGATTATACATTTCCCCTTTTTGCGCTGGAACTTACGCCTCGATTCAAGCATCAACCACAGATAAACCCTATTTTAGCACCATGATCCAATAAAAAGAATTGGAAGTCTTGACTAGGCTGGTAACAAACTAGTATAGTTCGGTACATTCTCCTACAAGCTAGTCAGAATACTAGTATGGTATATGTTTGAATCATGATTTCTGATTTCAAGATAAATAACTATAAAATCTAGTTCATATATTGAAGTTCTCCATATAAATCTAATCCAAAAAAAACAAGTAAGAATTCAATTTATACCTGTTCCTTGGCTTTATTTTTAAAAGCCCCATATGACGAAGAGACAACCCTGCAGGACTCGGCAATTTGTGCTGTAGAATCCATGTTCTTTTGTTTTGTTGAATTTATGAAATGCAGTAGAACATGAGCCTAAAAGATGAAAGATGATCACTACTCAAAAAGAAAAAGAAAGCATTGATATCTTTGATTTCATGGAAAATCCCTGAAAAATATCAAATAGGGAAAGAAAATGCAAAACCAAATTCCCACCTTCAACCCTCCAAACTAACAGTAACAACAAACCTTTAATCCTAAATAAATTTGGGTAGGCTATAAATGAAACCTAATCCGAAGTCACAAAGATCAAAATTAGATGATGAGCAAAAAAATATATATATATTCACAAACAGATCTCAACCCTCCAAACTAAAAAAAAAATATACAAACACTAATTGTCCCCAAAAGGTAGTAAACATAAATAAAAGAAATTAAGAAGGCTGTACATGATAAGCAGATTTTAAGATGTCATCAGACTTAGCTTGGTCCTTAAGAAGTGCATAGATCTTATCTTTTGATGGATTATAAGTGACCATATATCTCTCACCCTGTGATAAATACAAACAAAGAACTAATTCCCTGCTAAGCAAACATTATTACTCTGATAGGATCACACCAAACCAGATAACGTATGAAAGGGGAGTTGGGATGGTAGATACCTCAAAAAGGGGTTTAATGGTTAAAAAAGAGGAAGGTTCCTGAAATGCATCCCCAAATCTTGAGCCTATTAGATAAATGAAAACGTAGATCATTTAGATCAAACTTCAGGATTAGAAAATTAAACAAATCATACAAGATGAACATACCTAGAACAACACTAGTATGTCTTTCCCAAGGGGGACTAAAAATGTTCTCCTTTGAGTTCCCTTCCTTCAATGAAGGCACATACCCTACATGAAAACAATGTAATTTTTAAGAAACATTAGTAATCCTCACTTTACCGGTTTACCCAGTCAATAGACCAGGTCAATAACAAAACATGAGCTGTAACTTTGTTTGGTTTTTCTGGCATCAATTCTATTGCTTCCTCATATTGTACTTCTGTATAAGATGCAAAATGAAATTTGAAGAATAACTTATATTTGTGAAAAGAAGAGTCTAAATCAGAATACTTGTGTTTTCAGAGAATTAAATGTATTATATTTACATATTGAATCAAGAATCTAATTTGGATAATTAGTACAGAACTGATCCAAAATCATACTTATAATTATTTTTTTCAGGTTAGAAACCTTGATGAAAATTTTTACTACATAGGCTGATAGGCCAATAAATTAACTACACGATGGAAAATAAGATTTCCGGTTAACAGTCATTTTTCAATAAAGATTCGCCATGTGGGCACAGTTAATACTAAAGACTGCATACGATATAATTGTCAATGTTATCAGATTATCCAAAAAAATGTTCACACTGCATACCAGTTTTAATGAAAGAATCCACAGCTACAGTGAACCGCGCCTGTTTAGAGTGTTAAGCACCACATTTTTAACCTTTGAAAGGACAACGAAATTATTAGTATATACAAAATATTATTAGAAACTAACATGCTCCAATAAAAATCAAAACAAACCTCTTTGTATGAACTAAAGAGATAGCCGAATGAGAAAATGGCAAATGCAGAAGTCAAGGATGGGTTATGCTTTGAAATCATTATGCTCATTCCTGTTCCCATCTGAATGAAATAGATTAAATATATTAGAAAAGAGTGATAAAGAGATGGCAAGAGAAGGAAAGATTGAAAGCAAACTGAGATAAAATTTTACCAGATCAGCTAGATTTCCAACACATTCGCCTTTTGCGGTTACGTCCCCAATGTTTTCTGCCCTTGCATATGACTTGTATATTGGAGTTCTTGTAGATGTTGAGGTTACAACTGCAACATTCTACAAAATATAAACAATTTACATCATAAGAAAGGGAACAAAAAGAACAAATAAAAGTTTAACTAAAACAAGGAAACACCCATAAATACCATCAAAGATCCCTGACAAAAAAATCTCAGAAATTCTATTCGCTGAAGTCATCAAAGGACCCCACAATTACATCTGTATTCTGGGCATTTTCCAAACGGTTCATGATCCAGCATATTCTTTTTCATTTTTGGCAATCACAAAACAAAATTTCAAATGGCCCGCACAGTGTTGCAAATATAGTAAATTGAAAAACCATTTCTGTTCCAGAATGTGGAATTAAACAATGGTTATGTCCCATCTGGGTTCAGTTTTTGCAG
Organism: Schoenoplectus tabernaemontani; assembly: GCA_037127355.1. Taxonomy (NCBI): domain Eukaryota; kingdom Viridiplantae; phylum Streptophyta; class Magnoliopsida; order Poales; family Cyperaceae; genus Schoenoplectus; species Schoenoplectus tabernaemontani. Next base: position 13,633,049 of record CM073750.1, on the reverse strand, counting down.
GATTAAGTACTGGGAGGTTCAAAATAAAGGACAAAGTACCGCAACTTGTGCTTGCGTTCTCTAAAATCAGTAAAGTTAGTAAATAATTGTGCACAGTGACCAGGTCAAAGTAGAGGAATGGAGACAAACACACCATTCCATAGAATTCCAAGTGTTTTAGCTTTTAAAAAGAAAGGAAATAATCACATGCCCATTTTGTGAATCCTTTTTTTAATTATCACATGTTTTTGTCTTTGTCAGTAGCCCCAAAAGTTCGCACAGATCTACAAAAAAAAAAAAAAAATCAAAGAGAGACAATGACATGAAAATAAAAACCTTTATGACGTTCGCAAGACAAGCCATAGGCAAGAAGAGCTCTGGTGCTGCAGATGTAGCTAACTCTATGCCAGCCCCTAACTCCAGTAATAGATCAGCTGAGAATCGGAGCTGCCAGAAATTGAAGTTCAAACAATCCATTATTTGCTGTTGATTTTATTTATTTATATTTGGACAAATAGCAGTGATTTAAGAGTTGTTCACCACAATATCAGACTACTGCATGCTCAATTATTCAAGTGGGCATGGAAATTAATTTAACTAAAGATAACTTGAGGTTTTGAATGATGCAAAATTGGACTAAGTTGATGGTTGTTGGAAATGGGGTGCATTCAAGGGTCAATTTGGACAATTTCAGCAGACAAACTGAAAAGTGAAAAGTGATGTGTATCAGTGACCAACTGAAATACCACAATCAAATAAAAAGAAGGCAGTAATTTACTGCACAGTTAGAGCATGTTTGAACATTTGTATACAAGGACATATTTGTATAGTAATAGTCACCAACTTAAAATTGCACAATTGCCAGTAATTGAGGCAAAATTTGCTTATTTCTGGTGTTGCACTGATTTGTGGATGCATAGTTTGACAGACTATTATTTGTTACAACTAGACAAAGAATTGTTCCCTAATACCAAGTTGCCTTTAAATTGCTAAACAGGAAAGTACCTGTTTTAAATCATAGTCAAATTTTCTCCCTTGCCTTGCAAATATCATTTTTCCAAGTCGGCCTGCTCCATCCTGGTTGAAATTCAATAAACAAATAATTTAGGACTACACAGATTTTTAATCAAGGGTAGCATCATCAGCATCGCAAAATTTGATAAAATGCTAGGTTTGCATGACTAAAGATTACTTCTGAAACAATTAAGCTAAATGGCATAATTATTGACAAAACCATCAACATGTCACACCAATATGTATGATAACTACGGACCAAAATTGTAATAGCTCTTTGATAAACAGAGTTCCAAGAAAATAGTACTTGGCATATTATTAGTTTGTGTCGTTTGAACCCCCTTCCTCTGCTTGTTGTTGTTCAATTGCAGAAAATTTAAAAGAACAAATCAATTAAAAATACCTTGAGAATCCAGTTAATGGCAACAGCTCCAGGAGCAGCTCTGTTTTGGCAAACACCAACTGACCGAAGAAGAGTTTGAGTTGTTAAAACGCCCATTGCACCTCCAAAAAAATGCTGAATCACAGAAGGAAAAAAAGAAAGATAAAAAGGACAAACAGCAGCAAATTACTGGCATCTAATTAAAAAGAAATACTGAAAAGTGTCATTTACTGGTCACTACCTTTAGAGCTCTCCATGACATGTAAGGGACAAATGAAGGGGTGACGCTATCAGGGAAACCTTCCGGAACCACAAATGACCTTACAAATGATATTATTTCCTGTGATATATAAACGAACAAAAAATTAGTAAGGAAAACACTGATTAGTAAACTTCAGCGCTCTTCATATAATGGTGTTGCGTGCTGGAGGTTAAAAGAAGTAACCACTGGTATCACTAAAACGAATTAAACAAAACAATTGAAGGTAAATAAATAGCAAAGAGAAAGTGAAATCAGTAAGTATACGACAGCAAAATAAACCAGGTCACACGAGCTAACGAACTTGAAGAGAAGTAAACACGAAAAATTCTCCTGAATTTCGTTTGGTATAACACAATCCACCAATAAAACTTACAGTAAGCCCAAAATATCAAAAATAAAAAATACTCTGAATTGATAAAGAAAATAGAGTGAAAAAATTTCCAAGAACAACTGTAATTTCCAGATTTAAATCTCATTTATAGAATTTTCAATCCCATCAAACAGTGAGCCACGTCCTGAATAGATATCAATCCCCCCCCCCCCCACACACACACACAAAAAAACATCACTCAAATCAAATTTTAAAACAACAACATTAACAAATCACACTGACCTCAATTGGAGGTGCAGGATTTTGCATGGGAACAAGCTTAACAGATCGCATGCCTCTTGCATTCTTCTCAGAATCAACCACATACCTCCATTTCCTCCCATCCACCTCCTCCAGGCACAACAAACTGGCCAATTCCGACTCCAATCCCTTCTCCAGCATCGCTGATGTAGCATTTCCAGCGAGTATTTTCACTGGCGGTCCGAACCTGACTTCTGCCCCGTGGATCTGCTCCTCCGCTGGCGCTGACGTGGCGATGGTTGCCCGTGTCACTGCCTCGCGCACCAGAGCTGAGTTGCTGGCACCTTGCTTGAATGTAATCGGTGCCATCAGTAGAGATAGAGAGCGAGACAGAGGCGGGGGAAGACGGCGAGGAGGCTGGGTTAAATGGAGGACCTCGAGCGTGTCGCCCCGCTTGTCTGTACAAGAGTCGTTAGTATTTTTCTTCTTCCTTTTCTTTTCTCTAGAAATTTGGACGATTGCCAAAAAAGAAAATATACACAAAATTGGACGGTTGAGTCCACTATTTATCTAGCGGGGAGAAGGTGAACTCGGAGTATGCCGTTCCTTGTGGAGTAAATTCGTGGTCCTGTGTATGAATTTAAAACAAAATTGTGTGCGATTCTACTATTTCTACTTCTAGGAATGAAATCCTCTATTTTTAAACCGTTCAGCTGATATCGTGAGTTGCAAAATTCGACCAGATTTGAGATATCCGTTGACTCATTTAAATTTGAATTTGATCCAATTTGATTTTTTTAGAAAGTCATACTGATTCGAATTTGATCCGATTCGGACCCACACGATCTAAAATCCGAGATAACATGATATCAGACAATTTGATACCCGACTCGATCCGAACCCGAACGACTCAAAAACACGAGATGACCTGAGATCAAACAATCTGAAACCCGATCCGATCCCGAACGAACTGAAATCCGAGATGACCCGAGATCAACTGACCCGAAACTCGAACCGATCCGAACCCGAATGACCCAAACCCGAGATGACCCGAGATGACCCGAGATTAGATAATACGAAACCAAACCCGATCCCGACTCGACTCGACTCATGCTGCATATATACATCTAATAACTTTAAAATTATGCCGTATAAATATTAAACTTGTCTTTATAAATTCAACTTGTACTTGACTGTCAATTTATTTCGAGAGAGGTCGAGTTAAGCACGAGTTTAGAGGAGGTCGGGTTAAGTATGAATTTCATAAACAACGATGGATTATCAGTTTATTTTAACACAAATTAACAAAAAAAAAAAATTTATCAACATAGCACGTACAAATAGTTGTATGTATAATTTTAATATTTTTAAATAAGAAATTATCTACATGCATGTATATATTTAAAATTTATATCGAAATTAAAAATTTATATTTTTAAATCATAATAATAACGTCTATTAATCAAAATTTATATGTCGTAAAATAAAATTATCATAATATCTATTAATCAAAATTATCATAAGTAGTATGTTTTTAGTTTATTAATAAAATGAATGAAGTATATCGACCTAAAATTGATCTGACTAGACCCAAATTAATTAATCATATCTATATTATTTGAAAAGTCATATTGATTATAACATAATTGATAATCTATATCTAACATTGTTTAAAATCAATTTCTGAAAAAAAAAATAAAGTCTGACGACCCAAAATCTAAACTGACCCGAAATTTGACCGACCCAAAATAAAACATCACAAAAAAGAACTTAACTCGGCCCGAAATAACTCAAAATATAAGAGACTCGATATCGATGACATGAAACCTAACCAACCCAGACCTAAATGACCCAAAACCCTATAAGACCTGAGCTACTAAGAACCCGAAATCTGACCTGATCCTACGCGAAATGATCTGAAACCCGAAAAAACCCAATAATGTTTGACCCAAAATCCAAATCGACCCAGATCAGATTGACCCGAACCCGACTCGTGACCCGATATTTTTTTGATCAAATTTATCCGACCCGACTCGACCCGCCCAATTGCCAATATAGAGGGATTGATGGCTCACAAGGCAAGTTTCGATTGAGCAAAATCCTATAAATAATGACATGTATGAATCATACCGGTAATCACAATAAAGATGACATTTCTTTGCAATTTCAGACATATTATTACTTACTCGAAAAGAAAAATGACGAGTGTTGACTCCCTATCCTTTTCAAATTATAAGAGAAACTAAAAAAGGTTAAGTACTTAGTTTTCTATACTCCCATATGGATATACATTTCGAGAAATAATGTTATGAATTTTTTCTTATGTTTTTCAAATTTTATCACATTTTGAAAAGAAATGTTATGAAAACTTTTTGAATTTTATCACATAATGAGAAAAAAAATTATGAGTTTATCTCCTTATGGTTCTCGAATTTTATCACATAACGAGAAAAAAATTATGAGTTTATCTCTCTATGCTTCTCGAATTTTAACACATTTCGAGAAGACAGATTATGAGTTTATCTCTCTATACTTCTTGAATTTTGTTACATAACGAGAGAAAAGATTATGAATTTATCTCTCTATGCTTCTCGAATTTTGTCACATTTCAAGAAGAAAGATTATGAGTTTATTTCTCTATGCTTTCTGAATTTTATCACATAACGAGAAGAAAAGTTATGAGTTTATCTCCCTATGTTTTCTAATTTTTATCACATTTTGAGAAGAAAGGTTATAAGTTTATCTCCTCATGCTTCTTGTATTTTATCACATTACAAGAAGAAAGATTATGACTTCATCTTCCTTATACTTTTCAAATTTTATCATATAACGAAAAGAAAGGTTATGAATTTATCTCCTTGTACTTCTTGAATTTTGTCACATAATGAGAAGAAAAGTTATGACTTTATCTTCTTATGCTTCTCGAGTATTTGGGGAAGGTAGAGGCTCCTTATACTCCTAAATACACACACTACCTCGAAAAGGAAGATCGTGAGTTTTGACTCCCCATACATTACCCATTAAGGAATCTATTAGAGACATTCTCAAGCAAGATATTCTCGAAGCCTGAGAATAACTCAATATTTATTTTGATTATAACCGATATTATCATATATGCTCAATAACTCACTATAGTTACATGTGATCAAAACCACGATCTGACAAATAACAACTCATCAACTCACGTTAATGCATCACATTTATTCTCCCCAATACAAGGCTATACTGATGACTTAAAAGGGGATAGTCATTCTCACTCGCGCAAGAGCATATAGGTTAGAGAAGCTTTGGAGCGAACACATACACCTCTTATTCTCTATCTCAGAGGGTGGACTGAACGTCCAGATTTAGAAGTTATGCATGATGACATAACTCAAAAGTATAATTTTGACACATTCCGACTTCAAAACCTAATAATAAGACTATAATCCTAAAAAATATTTAAACACACAATATAAAACCTGAAAGTATCATTCTTACAATTCTAATTTAGGGGACTAATGATAAAGTTGTGTTTCCAAATATATAATTACCTTAGGCTCGAACCATTAGCCCTAAGACTATGAGTATAATCATTTTCATAATCGCATATAATCACATAAAATAGTTATAACCAAACATGATCATGCACACTAACTACCATGATCTCCATAATCTCCCTCCCACAACTTTCATACACATATAACTTATAGAATGGAGTAACCTCATGCACACCTTACATACATTTACATACACTTACAAACACCCTCTGTACATCCCTCTCTTCGATGGCCTGAGCGGCTTAAACATGATGTATCAAAATTGATTGTATTATCAAAGATCTTGCTATACCCAACTCACTAACTGAATGTATTCCTCGTTAATATTGTATAAACTCTCGACATGTTGTAATTCAGGATCAGTGGTATGTGATAGTATCATTAGATTTTTGTCACCTGTATAAAGAAATTGTATATAGTTGATTATGTCAATTTTAATATTTATAAGTCATTTTAATGTACTTATTTTGTGAGTTATATTTGTTAGTATTATAGTATCTCTATGAATTTGTATCCAGTAATTAAGATTTTAAAGTATGTAAATATTATAAAGTTTTATTTATACTAAGATTATCCTTTGTGCTTCGTCTGCAAAATAAAATCATTTCATGCCATAATTATCATGTAATGTTGTTTGATAGAAATATTTAAAGGTAAAAATCTAATTATGTTATATTATAATTAAAATTATTTTAGACTCTTTTATTAATGAATATTGTAATAATTTAAAATACGAATGTGAGTAATAAAAATATGAGCCTTCTCAATTAATGACTCGATGCAATGTAGTAAACATTTCATCCGTGAGTTCAACACTTAAACATTTGACACATCTATAAATTTTGCGACCGCTGGTGTATTTCCAAAGCGAGCGGATATACCAATGTTGATATTATTGTTCATATTGATGTTATTATTTAAGTTAAAATGAATTATTATTATTTATAATAAATATTTAAATGCAAGTTATTTTATATAATATTTAATTTTCAATCTAAATGTGTTAGTAATTAAAATTATGGTATTTAATTGAATAATAAAAATATTGTATAAAATAAGTTGCACAATTAAATTATTATCATGAATAAATAACGCATGTAACTTGAATAGTGAAGTTAAATAATGAAATTATTATCGATAATAGTATCGGCTATGATATTTCTCAAATTTTTTTTATTTTTGAATTTCGAGATTTTTGGCTGTGTTCCATTGTCATGGAACGGGATGGATTTATGGATATGAAAACCTCCAAGTAAATAACTAAAACACATACTTACGGAATAACTATGTAAATGTGTATGAACAACCGTTCGGTTGTATCTTGAGAAGTGAGAACTATAGTGGAAAATATTTTTTTTTTCAATTCTAAAATGCTCGTCATTAATACCAATATTGTCAATAATAAAGTTACTACTGATTATTAATAATTTAATTAACGATACTGTTAAAATTAATGGCATAATTTAATAAAGTGGATAAAACAATTATGATGCTTATTAATTGTTATTTTTTTGTAAACTTGTTATCCAGTGAGCAAAAAAATTGTAAGTAATTCAAACTAAAGTTATTTTTGAAAATAACGAGTTATCTTTTTATATTATATATGTTCGGCAGATGTTAAGTGACCGAATATAATTATTTAGGCTATTCTCCTTCAATCCATTACAATCAGTTTAACTGATTTTCCTTGAAAATAACGAGTTATGTGTTCGTTTAGCTGCCTTTTATCATCATTTAGGATACTTTCCTGAAATTATTTAGAAGAAAATATGCTGCTGTTGGGGTGTGAAAAGAATTATGCTTTATAAATCGGACGGTCGAAAAAAATACTAAAAATCAGTTACGTGATTTAAAAAAAAATCAAATTAACTCTAATCTCGAGTTTTGTTTATGGGTGTATATTTATTTTATAGTGGGCAGCCCTCTCACAGAAACAGTACTATGATCAATATTATAGATAATATTTAGATTTAAAAGAATTATTTACTATTTAAATCCGAATAATATTATAAATTTTACGGTATCAGACTATCAGTGAGGATGTGAATTCCCATGTGATTCAAATAGGAGCAGATTTGGTTGCGAAATTATTTTCATCATCAGTTAAAACTGTTTGCACATAAATCTCAGAACTCCGCACGTTGCATATATACTAATAATTAATTAATGAAACATGAAATGATGAAAACAGCAGAGGGCAGAGGCCAAGTGGAGTTGTGACAGAATAGCAGCAGGACTGCGGGAGCACCTTGTCGGGGATGCATGCATCTGGTGGCGTGGCAATGATATACTAGTTGGATTTTTCTTTGTCAATTATCTTTTTTCTTCAAAGTAAAAGGTGTTTTACACCTCATGACCTCAGAATTTTCAAATTTACATACTTTCTTTTTTAACTAACTGAAAATTTTGTAATGTTTTTCTTTGGAAAAAATAATACCAACAACGTGACTAGCTAGTGAGTGGTGACTCATCATATAATTAATAACTTCACTTGTTAGTAATGTTGACCAAATTGAAAGTAGTATCCAAAACTTTAATTAACGGTAGTTGCAAAATTAATTAAGCCGTGCAAGGCTCATCGTCTCGTACTCTCTTCTCGTATTTTATATCTTATAGAAAAAACCTTAGTATTCTTCTACTAATAGATTGATAGTGATTTAAATTTTATATAATTTTATTATCATTTGTTAGTTCATTAAAAAACAGCAAAATATTATGTAATTTGTAATGGTTTTAATTTAATAATTTTTGACGGACTATCAAATGATAATAAAATTATATAAAATTTGAATCACCATCAATCTATAAGTAGAAGAATATATCTAAGATTTTTTATATATTTTTAACATATTTATTTAAAGTATCCATTATCAAAATTGTCAAGATAAACATGACAGTGATCCCTTCCCATATCTTATATGCCACCTTCTGCGTACGTATACAACGGCAAATTAAATTCAGAGTTGTTTACATGATTTTTAAATTATATATATCAGCAATTCCGGTTCTACTTGCCATGAAGTACATATTTAACTGCATTTGTTTATGATAATAAAGACAAACTGAATCCTTTAGGCATTTTATTTAGAAGAATAATGTTGAAAGTGATGACATTATCAAACAGTATTATATTTTACATATAAATCAGTAAATCACAAAGGTGCACACCTGCAGTGTATATATCACAAAAGGAAGCAAATATAAAAGCTGTATAATTAAAGTGGTGTAAACTTTTTATCTAGATGTCTTCAGAGGAACAAATCAAATGTACTTTTAAGGCCTAATCCAATTTTATTTGCAAATCAAGGGAAGGGAGGAATGAACAAGTCATGAGTAATGGAAGACGGTTTTAATTTGTGATAGCTGGATTAAAAAAATATATCAATCTGTTATGTATAACATACTACATACGCCAAAAATTCCAACAAATTCAGTTGAAATTCCTATAAAAAAAATTCAGATGAAATATGTACATTTCACTTTACTATTAGTATTTAATTATTTATGTATCATCATTTCTTTAAATCAAGCCTACTGGTATTGAGGTTCATGATAGTTTACTGGCAGGTATTAATAAAAATTCTGACGAGTTTAATCCCCATATATATATATATATATATATATATGAATTAATTTAACCAACGTATATTCTCTTTTAAAATTGCTATTTCTTTTTTTGATAAAACACATTATTTCAAGTTAAGTTGTACTCCTGAACAAGTCTTTCAAGCCAGTTTGGGCAAGCTAATAATTTGGAGGCTTTACTAAAAAAATTACAATGATGATATCCAATAAAAATGGACCGGAGACGTCCTTTTTCTATACATAAAGCTCTTTTTGTCAGTTAAGACTTAAGAGACAACAAAGCTTCGAATTTTACATGAAGAGCACTTCAGCTCGGTTAGAAATTTAAACTGGAAACTTTGTATTTATTTTTTGGCAAATATAATTAATTCGAATCTCATGCACAGTTTATCTTTGACTGGAGAAATTCCCACACGATGTTTTTGTTTTTTGTATTTCCTAGACTTAAATTCCATGGTGGTTGACCAACGTGTTCAATCTGGTCCATTTTGCGAGCAACGTGTGGGAACGTGTTCAACCTGTTAATTACTGTCATTAATTTCACTATTAAAAAATATTCATTTATACGGTTTGCATATAGTCGTTTGGGGGATGACCGTTTAATGGTCGTGCTAATTTTGATGTATTCAATACAATTCCTGTGTACAAAATATCTGATCGATGCATCGAAAGTGATGAACATATAAATATCCAAATTAAATTTTTGCATGGTATTAAAAATTTATACAAAATTAGTGGGCATAATATTAAAATGAGAAGATCCAATTATTACCATTTTGATGTCACCGGTGTCATTAAAATTAAATATCAAATAACTATTATTTAAATTTTTAAATAACAAAACTAATTGAAGAAATATTTTGTAAATATCATCTTATATATGTATACAAAAAATTATATCATTTCGATATTATTTATATAGTATCAAGCATTAATTAAATCAACGGACCAAATTTTACAATTTAGACACGTTACTTGATGGTTATTCAAATGAAGTTAAAATTTTATGATTCTTTATATATATATAATTGAGATGATATAAAATACATCTAACGGTTCACATTTTAAATGTTATACATAAAAAATAAATAGACATCATGAACACCAAAATAGTAGTAATTGAATCCCTTCTCTATTAAAATATATACTAGCAATCCTTAACGGTTGCTCTTGGTCAAAGCTTGAGTACCTATATTAAAATTATAAATACATATGAAATAATGGATAATTTTAAATAAAAACATAATGCACGGCTTATAATACTTTCGCTCTCGAATAGATTATCATTTATGTTCCTTTATTTTATTTGAAAACAACTCGTGTGTTCTAAATGGTGACATTAGAATTGCTTTCCTATGACGACGCAGAATAGGATATAAATTTCATTGATTTTATCCTTATCCTAAATAATTCACGCGATTCATAAATTATTTTATCATCAGCAATTGAGCACGATATAAATTCCATTGGTTATTAAATAGGTCGACATTATTAATCGGATGCCAGATTAATTATTAGGATATCTTCTTTACCGAACTACAAGGTTTGTATCGAAACATATACGGATTGTTAAAACTGAAAAATCGTATTTTTTATCCATATCCATAAAATTATACAGATATTGATAATTTTTAACATTAAATTGAAGAAATAAAAAACAAAAATAAATTTACAGGTACATTATATATAGATAATCTAGCAAACAAGTTTCATACAAATTAATATTATCAATAAAACTGTTAATTTTAGATTATTAAATTTTCAAATCACTCATTGATGGATAAACTTATGCATGGAATTAATATTGAGTTTTAAGGCTAATTTTAATTATAGAGATTGTCAAAATTGTTAAAAAATATTAATTAATTTCATCGAAGGGATAAAGATAAAATACAGACTAGACTAAGTTTTATAACGGAAATTATTTTTTTGCACTCAGTATTTTCGCATTTCACATGAAAAAAGTAGATTATTTTATGAAAGTACATGGTGATGGGATCAAAGAGTAATTATCTGTGGATCACATTAGACAATTAATATGGAAGCGGGGAGGTCCGATGGGCATCGGACAATTTTTGGTCCAATGGATAGAGTGACAAAAAAAAATTAAGCTGCTTTAATAGTTGTGAGAAATATAAGACTGGATGATCCAACGATTTATGGTGTCTATTGGATCAGAATTAATGGTCTGATGATCGTTGCACCACCTCCTCTTCTAATTAATATCCATTCCATTTCCTATTTCGCTGCTGGACAAGATTAGCGAAAGTACGTTAAAGTCATTTGACATAAGACTCTTAGTTTGATTAATTCCAATTTCAGTATTTCAGTATTACATATATATAACTCTCTCTCTATATATATAATTATATTATTGTGTTTGGATGATGGAGGGATTAGTGCAAGAATAACATTTTTTAGGTTAATGATTGAGAATGATGTAATGTTAGTGACATCTCAAGAAATATGAGAATTGAGATAATAATTACTATTTTGGGTTAGTAAAATATATATTTGGATGAATTAGTGAAGATTTCGTTGGGTTAGTAAGCAAGAACAATGCTAAACTAAATTTTATTGAGTTAGAAGAACAACAGCTAATCTCAACTATTTCGAATAGCAACTTTGTGTTTAGATATCACGTGCTATTCCGAGTAGCTGCTATTCTTGAGTTAGTATTGACCCAACGCAAACTAGGGGCGGAACCAGGATTTCCGAATGGGTGGGGGGAGGTGATAAATAGAGTTACCGAAGGATTGAGAGGGCCGAAGTATCAAAAATCATATATTTTATCAGTGAAATTTAACTAACTTTTTTGAAAGTTGGCAGGGGCCTGGCCCCTGCTCGTCCACCCCCTAGTTCCACCCCTAACGCAAACCAAACACACTTTCTTTCTAAGAGTTTAGCTACGGTGCTACAAATTGATTCTCCATTTTTAAAGTTCAATTGATTGATCCGACCGCTCAAAATAATTTTCATATAAAATTCTAATTGTAGATCAAAATTTATATATATTTTTAGAAATTTTTAACTATTTTTTTACAAAGTTATAAAATCACTTTATTTATTTATTATTAGCCATATAAAAAAAAGTTAATTTCTAACTATATAAAATATATAAAACTTTGTTTACAATTAGATTTGCATATGAAAATCATTTTTGAGTGGTCGGATCAACCATTTTAACATGAATATAGAGAATTGATCCATAACATACGGATCATCCGTGCTACCCGTAGTATAGAAAGAGAGAGAGGAAATAAAACTAGTGTGTTCTTTGGGGCACAGAGTCTATCCGTGATCCTAGATAAAAAATACATAAAATTATCCAAATTTTGATTTACCACTCTCATTAATTTTTTCATATTGAAATCTTATAGGGTACACAAATTTGGGATGTTTCGAAATTTCTAAGTCATTTTTATTATTTTTAGAGCTGATTTTTAAAAAATAAAAAGAATGATTTAGAAAACTTGAAACACTCCAAATTTTTATACCCCATAAGATTTTCATATGAAGAATTTAATAAGAATGATAAATCAAAATTTAGAGATCTTCTAATATATTTTTTGAGTTAGAATCACGAATGGGTTTCATACTTCTAGGGGCATGTTAGTTTTATTCTCTCTATAGTGTGTCATTTTCAAATTATTTATTTATTTTATTTGTTGATATTGAATTATAAAACTAATCCAAAAATTGTTCCTATGCTTTAATTAAGAATATTATAAAATATCAAAAACATTTAGTCCGTTATATGGAAAACGTGCAAATTTAGAATTTGAAAAATATTTGAATAATTCGTTGAATGAGAAACGAGATCCTACTGTATTAGTATTTGTTTGGTGGAAAGAAAATGTAAAATTCTGTGTATTATTATACCTCTTTGGTTGATTTAAGCGCATTCATTTTTAAAGAAATAAAATCAAGTATATATATTATGATTATGCATAATACATATCGTCTCTGTATTATGAATCAGTTCTTTGTTCTCAAAGTCTAATTAAATTAAGTGATTTTCTAACTATCTAAAAGTAATATAAATTTTCTAAAAATATATAAAATTTGATTCTCAACTAGATTTAAATATATAAATCATTTTAAACAGTTCGAATTGATCATTTAAATTTTGAGAATAAAAGAACGATCCATGACAACAAATTATTGAATTATTTTTTCACATTCTAAATGTGTACGTTTTCAAAGAGATATAATAATAGACGGAATTTTACATTTCCTTCCTACCAAACAAATACTCATACAGTAGGATCTCGTTTCTCAATCAACGAATTATTCAAATATTTTTCACATTCTAAATATGTACGTTTTCCATAACGCACTAGATGTTTTCGATATTTTTATAATATTCGTATTTAAAGCATACGATCAATTTTTTTAGTTAGTTTACATTTTAATATCAACAAATAAGATAAATAAAGATTTGGAAATGACACACGATGTAATGGAATGCGGCTATGAAGAGCCTACATTTTTTAGACTAACAATTATCAAATATCGAATTACAATCAATCAGTAACACTACGCTAGAAAACACCTTTTGCAGCGCACCATTTACAGCGGTTGTTAGCTAAAAACCGCTGTAAATGAGTTTACAATGGTTGTTAAAAGAAAACCGTCATAATTTTACAGCGGTTTTTAGCTAACAACCGCTGTAAACTTAGCAGCGGTTTTCTTTTAACAACCGCTGTAAACTCATTTACAGTGGTTTTTAACTGAAAACCGCTGTAAAGTTCCTAATAAATACTGCTGCCCTAGTTACAGACTCTCTCTCCCCCCCAACCAGCAGCCGCCACCATTAAGTGAGCTCCGAATTTGAGCATTTTTTTGAGCTTGAAATAACACAAAATTCCACCAAATTTGATCAAATTTTTTATTCTCTTCTCTTGTTGTCTCAACAACAAACTTCTCCTCTATCTTCTCTCAAACGAAGTGGGTAATGGAAGCGGATCGAAGCGGGTGATTGGAGAGGGTCCGGAGTGGGCAATGACAAGCAGGACCTCGGCAGCAGCAAACGATACCGGGCAGTGGCGCGCAGCGGGCTGCGGCGAGTGTTAAGGTTAATTTCTGAAATCTTTAATTGATCATTTGCTTAAATAAATTTTTAATTTGATTATGCATTAATTTTATTAATTTTAGAGCATGTAATTGATGCATTATAATTTAGTAGTATTGTCATGTATGACCAATTCACCTGAACTTGAGCTAATTTAGGTCGGTACCCATTCGAGATTAATCCAATAGGGATTAATCTCGAATAGTCCCGTTTGGGACTACTCTTTGAATACTCTGTCTCATTTAGGTTTAGTGAGCGTACGCTCGTTGATCTGGTGTATGAGAAAGATTCAGTTCAGCGATTTCCCTTTTGTTCCCACGAGTACGTACGCACATGCAATTGTGTGTTGACGTACGCAGGGAGCTTAGGGGAAATGCTGCCGAATTTATCTCAAACACCAGATGGACGAGTGTATGCTCGCTAATGAGACAAAGTATTCAAAGAGTGGGTTAGATTGTTGGCCGGCCTGAAACCAAATGCGGACCTTATACCAGATATATGACATGTACGCATTTTTAACCTTTTCAAGATGGATTCAAGAAGTTGGATGTATGGCGACGAGACACAGATGAATATATGATCGGACTTAATGAATTTTTAGAGTGTGCTAGAAAAAATCAAAGTGTGACCGGTGATTAAATGTAAGTTTAATTTGATCATTAAATGTAAGTTTAATTTGACCATCAATAATTAGCTATGTTTAATCTGTGTTTATTAAAATTTTAATCAGCGAAATATATATAATCTGTGTTTATTAAAATTTGGAAATAAAAATATAATTAAAAATTACTTTGCAGCGGTTGTACGTAAAAACCGTTGTTAAAATACGTTTGTAGCGGTTTTCAGACACAACCGCTGTAAACATGACTTTTGCAGCGGTTTTAACGTACAACCGCTGTTAAAGCATTTTGTAGCGGTTTTCATACACAACCGCTGTAAACATTACTTTTGCAGCGGTTTTAGCGTAACAACCGCTGTTAATAACATTTTGTAGCGGTTTTCAAACACAACCGCTGTAAATTAATTTTTATTTTGGTAAAGTTCTTTTCTCACGGGATCCAAACTTTTCCCTCCTTTCCCACAGCAGCTCCTGGAAAACCTAGCCACTGCATCAACTCGCCTCGCCTCGCGCCGCTGCCTCGTCCCCGCCTCGCGCCGCTTCCTCGCCCCCGCCTCCCGCCGCTGCCTCGCGCTGTCGCCTCGCCCCTGCCTTGCGTTGCCGAAACACAGTAACATACTCTGCTTAACAGCTCATTGGTAAGTGCTAACAGTTGTCTTTATTGCATTTTCTCTTTGTTCAGTTTTAGCAGTACACTTTCTTTCCTGATTTCTTCTTTGTTATATACATAGCTCTTTTTTTTCATATGGCCTCATATGGTTCACTACAGCTTGCATTGTTGGACCAAAATAAAAAAAATAATTATATGATGACATATGGTGAAGTCATAAAACAAAATTATTATTATTATCCACTAGTAAACAAGTGCCATGATATATGATGCTTAGTTTTACTGCTTCGCGAGTGCCAATTTTCTTCATTTATGAAATGAAGGAAATGAAAAGAATAACCAGGTCCCTCTTCCATTGGCAATGATCAATTCGATGGTTTTCATTTTTTTTTCCACTAATGATTGGTAGTGGGTTTCTATCCTTGAATTTAGAATCACCACCTGTCATTAGAAAAGTTCAATTTTGGTATGAAATGAACCTTCATTGTGCCTAACAATACCAAACGTTAGTATCCATTTGTATTATTATCTTTCTGAATTAATTTTGGTTGCTCCGTTGCTTACTATTTGGTACTGCAACTAGTGGCACACTTGCAAAAAAAAACTGCAACTGCCCCGTCATGATGAGTTAAATTGTTGCGATTGAATTGGAATTAGAATTGGAATTGCGAAATATGAATTGGAATTGTGAAATATGATTGAAGTGCGGGGTTGAAATTGTGAGATTCGATTTTGGTTTTGAGGTTTGGTTTTGGAATTGAAATTGTTGAGTTAGTTTTTAATTGTGAAATTCACTAATTTTTTTGGTAATTGGATTTTTTGAATGGAGACATGTCGTCGGATGAAAATGACCGACATGACGAGACTCAACACTCGAAGGAAGAGTGTTCCTACAGCAAGAGATCGAGAGCGAACCTGCAGAAACTATTGCAAACACCCCAACACACAAGATACATCGAGTTTAGCGAGAAATGTGTGCCTACCGGGCCAAGTAGGGCGAACTTTCAGGCACACCTCTCGTATGTGCCGAGGTCACATCTGTCATGCACGGGTCACAAATGGAAGCAAGTCGACCCCAAATTGAAGGACACGATGTGGAATGATGTGAAGGTATAACATTAAACATCTACAATTTATGTTTAACTTTCAACTTAGTTTTTGAATTTATAAGTCACGATTCAATTGTTTTTTTTGCAAAATGTTTGGAACATAAAGGATGACACACATAAACATCAGTGTTTGATAAGCACGGGCAATCTGTATCGAAACTGGAGGGGACATTTATACAGACAGTTCATGTTGAAAGACCGAAGCCCATGTGACGAGTGGGGCATACTTGATTCGGATTGGGAAGAGTTCAAACTCGCGAAGCAAACCTCGGAGTTTTTGGTATAAATAAAAAACCTTGTTTCCTAATTTATGTTATATCTAACAACATATATATATATATATATATATGAATCATTTGTTTGATTCAATTAAACCCTCATATGCTTGGGTCGGGTGGCTACAAATCCGCTGAGCCGAGTTGGGATAAGGACAAACTGATTTATTCGGTTTCGTCCTCGACGGGAATCAGTTATTCTGAGCACCCAAGAGCTTGGAGATTTTTGAGGGGAAGAGCAAATAGAAAGAAGCAAGATGGGAAGCTCCATGTTCAAGGTCCCGAAGCGGAGGAGCTTCATAGGCGACTGGTACGTTATTAGTTACATATTGTACTAATTAAAATTTAATAAAAGCTTGCAAGAAATGTGTGTACAACATATATTTTTCTTTTTTTTTGTAGGTGGAGAAGCTTGGTGAGATGAAGTCGGGGTCTTTTATCGAGGACCGTTACAATGATGCTCTTTTCGTATCTATTGGGAAGCCTGAGCATCCCGGGAGGCTGAGGGGGCATTCGCAGGGGTACGTCACCATTAAAGATGTGTACGGAAAGGGCAAACGATAGAGTGACACCAATCACGATAGCTGCAACAAAAGATTTGAAAATATAAGTAATTCATATCAAATCATTTTTGCTATAAAATCTCACTGCATCTTCCTTGTCCTTGCAGCTCGAGGCCACACTACTACAACAATAAAAGCTGACCGAACAATTGACAGCGGTATTGCAGCATAACGGTACTAAAGACACTAATGTTGCATCCCCGACTACTCAGCCTTCCCGTCCAACCACTCAGGTTAGCTCAAACCCACTCAATGGACAGATGTTGAACATTCGGTAATCGCATAGATATTAAATTGGAATATACATGTAAATATATATATATATATATATATATATATATATATATATATATATATATATATATATATATATATCGTTTTTGATTGTAGGATTAACTTAATTATTATAGGTTACCACACTATGGACCCTTCTTGTCGAGGTAGAGAATGAAACCGTACATGGGGCACGGGGTAAGGTGTTCCCGACCGTTCGTGGAGATGTCATTCACGGCTCTCCTCTCCCAGCAGATTGCTATATAGGATACAGCTCACCACAGTCTTAGAGGGAGGCGGCAAGTACAAGGTGCATATCTCAGCTGAGGAGGAGGAGGAGGAAGTGGAGAGGAATCATGGGTACATTTTTGCATGGCCGAGACATTTGGTGCTTCTGTCCGGTCAGGTAATCAATTTTTTCACTAAACTCGTAAATTTCCAAGCATGCACTGTTTATTTGTATATATATATTATTAATTATGTGCAGGGGACACCCGAAAAGACCCGAAAGATGGCCAAAAAAAATAAAAAGCCCAAGGATAAGACGACGCCAAGCGCGGGGTCCGAGATTGGGCCACAATCGCTGATTCCTGATGAAATCATGGCCGGAAAGGCGAGTTATTATCATACTCTACACTCTGTTCTGATGTTCCAGCCGTCAGGTGATTTGTCAAGCTAATTGGGTCATTGATAATCGTTTCTATTCTCTACAATTTATTTAACAATTGATTATCGTTTCCCAGGTGAAACTCAGTTCACGCTAACTTTCCCCGTTGATTTGTTCTGTGTGTATGACAAGGGCACACAACCTTACCAAATGTTGCTAACCATGAATGAAATCATGGAAGTCTTCACGGATGATTGGGTCTCCACACAGACCATGCAGATTTGGTGTTGGTGAGTAATTTTAAAACAACTATCTCGATTGTTAATAATAATTTATTATATATGTGGTAACAATCGATATATGTATATGTATGTAGGTATTGCAAGAATTTGATGGATTCCATTACCTGCACGAGATTTAAGATTATGGATCCTATCTTTTGCTCACCTATACTAATGAAGCAGGATCATGGTAAAACAACGACGAAATACGTGTTACGAGTTGCAGAGTTTACGAAGGACGATGAATACATCTATTTGCCGTATATACAGGAGTAAGAATTACTCGATCTTATTCTAAAACCCTAGTTAATTATCCTTTATATATATTTTGCATCTAATTAACAAGCCTTTAATTGTAGCAAACATTGGATTCTTCTTGTTGTGCATTATCATAGCTGCATATTATATTATACGAATTCAATGAACCTCATAGTCAATCCTTCAGAGTTGACGCTCAAGTTTGCTCTGAATGCGTAAGTATTCTTATACTTGTTCAATTTTCAAACATTTGTACAAATCTTAAAAATTCGCTTGCAGGGGGTGCAAGCGTTATTGGCAACTGCGCAACTCAAGTAAACTTGTGGGAGTAAATGATCCATTGGTTTTTCGACAGATTCCGGTATGGTTACATATTATATAATTAGCGTTACGATTAATTATAATTAATAATTTCCTTGTACATTCATGCATAATTATGTGTATTAACCTATTATTGTTATATTTATAATTATTATTAGTGCCCTACACAACCTAGCGGCAGCGAGTGCGGATATTATGTCATGCGGAACATGATTGAAATCATCAGAAATTATCCATTAAATAGTTTTCCTAAGGTGAGTAGAAATAAAATATACATAATTAA
Source organism: Schoenoplectus tabernaemontani (assembly GCA_037127355.1). Taxonomy (NCBI): domain Eukaryota; kingdom Viridiplantae; phylum Streptophyta; class Magnoliopsida; order Poales; family Cyperaceae; genus Schoenoplectus; species Schoenoplectus tabernaemontani. Next base: position 13,613,444 of record CM073750.1, on the reverse strand, counting down.
ATTTATTAGTTTTTTCAATATATATTTACATACTAATCATTTTTTCTTTTTTCAGAGCATCAAAACCTACAATCCTTTAACATCGACCGAGTACGAGGAAGTAAAAAAACTTTGGGTTGAGTTTGTGATTTCCTTGTTTTGACATTTTTTTTATCAAGTTTTAATATTTTGTAAATATTTGTTATATTTTGTTGTATTATGTGTATGTTAGATAAATTAGTTAATTAGATGTAGTTAATTAGTAATTAAATATAGTTATTATTGTTTTTGTGAAAATGCATGTGATGAAAATATTATATATGGCTAGCATATATGGGCTAGTCACAGAAATAAAAAGAACAATTTTAAAAAAATATATTTTTACAGCGGTTTTTACGAAGAAACCGTTGCAAAAGAATTTAAAAAAAATATTTACAGTAAAAAACATTTACAGCGGTTTTTATGAAAAAACCGCTGCAAAATATACATAAATAAAAAGAATAATTTAAAAAAAAAATATTTTTACAACGGTTTTTACGAAGAAACCGCTGCAAACGAATTTAAAAAAAATTACAGTAAAACAAATTTACAGCGGTTTTTAAGGTAAAAATCGCTGTAAAAAGTTATATTTACAGCGGGTTTTAGTTAAAAACCGCTGTAAATGGTATTTGGCAGCGGTTATATATAAGAACCGCTGTAAACAATTTGCAGCGGTTTTCAACAAAACCGCTGTTAAACTTTGCAGCGCTCTCAATAACCGCGGTTGTACAACTGCTGCTAACTGGGGAAATAACCGCTGTAAAAGCCTATTTGTGATGTAGTGTAAACACATGATATTTGTATATTATGAACCTTCAAATCTTTTACATAAGTAAGATGACAGCCATCTGAAAAAAAAGAAGAAGCAAACACCGATCAAAAATAGATCTCAGAAAAAAAAAACTCTCAACAATCACTCGGATATTTTCTATATCAGATTTAGATTAAAGGTAGGACTCCGTAAGCTTGCGTCGTCTGTTAAGCAGCGTCCACTTCAGCTAAACAGGAGTCCAACCTAAAAGCATTCCTCTGCTGGTTCTAATGCCTTAATTCCCAATGACAAAGTACAAAAAGCGGGTGGGGGAAATAGCTTATGTAGCTCAACTGGCAAGGTACATGCCACGAGATGCGTCTAAAACATATTTAAAACAAATATGAGTAATTAATTTAGACGAGAAAATTTGAGTAATTAATTTAATCAATGAAACTCTATCAGATCATTTTTTATTTCAAAGCATATTTTAACCATCGATCAGATCAATATCTGATCATCAATCTCGATGCAAGATACTTTCAATCTCATATTTTAGATTAGAGTAAATCTAAATGTTGTTCCTGAAACAGGTTTTGGAATAAAAAATGATTCAAGGGCGCGCTTGGCAGTTGGGACTCATCTCGTTTCCATTTTTATTTAATAGTATTTAGTAGAAGCACAGAAATTATTATAGAGCAGTTTTTAGTAATAATAAGTTTTATTAAATTAATATTATTAAAAATAAGAGTGAGAAACGTAAAATTTTAAATAAACGAATGGCAGCGCGCCAATGGCAGTGGCGCGTTTCATTATTTTTACAAAACGCGTCATTGTCAGTGGCGTGTTTCATTATTTTTACGAAACGCGCCACTGACAGTGGCGCGTTTGCTTATTATATATACAAAATGCGCAGCGCCTCTCCATCTCACTTGTGCGGGGTTTGGACAAAACGCGCCACTGGCGATGGCGCTACCGCCATTCGTATATTTAAAATTTTACGTTTCTCACTCTTATTTTTAATAATATTAATTTAATAAAACTTATTATTACTAAAATCTGATTATAGAGTGACCGAAGTTTGACTTGTACTTAGCAAGCGAGCCAGTAAGCAAGTAGTGCCTAGGTAATGTGAAACAACCATGATCTGAGGCTTATCAGCAGGACCCTTTACAACATTAAATGACCATAGCTTCATGTCACTTTGAACAGACTAATCTGAGAATTTCTTTCCAATCAATCGCTTCACAGTTGTGAATTATATTTTTCATGTATTAAATAAGAAAATCATGAATATGCATATGCAACATTTAATTAATATGAAATGTGCCACTTATTGAAGATCTTACAAAATTGGTAAAGCTGATTTTTTTCTATAAATAATGTCGCTTTGAGCCAAGTCTTTTTCTTGATTTCTGGTACTTTCAAGTTTCAATATACCTTTTGATAAAAATAATGATATTTTTCATACATATTGGTAATCGAGCTTGATATATATATGGTAGTATAGTACTGAGATCTATACACATAACTGGGTCATGATTTTAAAAGACTGCAAAGGTGATTTCCTCAGCCCAATAAAAAAATAATCTAAAAGAAAATTGGGGCCTGTTGCCGTGCACAGAAATGTGGTACTAACCACAAATTTTCTACAAGCAGAAAATGAACAAATGAAATTAATGATGAGGAACTTACTGAAAATGGTGTTAGTGGGGGTTCATGTCAATTTGATTCTTGGCCGCATCGCCAATATGTCTCTCGGTGTCAGTGAAGGTGACACATGACGGAGTGGAGCAGTTGCTCTGGTCATTGGCGATGATCTCCACATGACTATGCTGCCACACACCGACACACGAGTAAGTCGTGCCACGGTCGATGCCGATTGCTGAATGCTCTTTGTTGGGTGTCATTACTGTGATGAGTAATTAAAGCTACAATGAAATAGTACAAGCAGAATGGAATAAAAAGAGTTTACTTTTTCTTCCCTCCTGAATAATGTGATATAGAGATGTTCATAGTTGGGAATGCTTTATTTTTGTCACCTGATTATTTTTATTTAGTATTGAAGCGTTGAAAGTTGGAAGGCTAGCAAGTGCCGGAGGTGGGTTTGAACACACCGGGTAATCTAAATCATGCTCGTTGGAATGAGCTCGACCTCGAGTTGGCAACTTGTTAATACGACCCCCATTTCATCCATAACCATTGGAATGCGTATCTTCCTTCTCCTTCCTTTGTTGATTTTTGCTGGATCTGGCCTGATGACCGGACCATTGTAAATTGGCCAATCTCGTTTGATCAGCAACATTTTCGTCTCTACAGTATGAACGATAAACCCTATTGTTAGTGTATTTTAATTTTACAGCAAAAATTAATAGTCCAAATAGAAAAAAATATACAACGTTGATGACACGAGAGTGGTGAATACGGATCGAACTCGGATCTGTCGAAAAATAAATTTCTAGTTTGAAGCTCTTGCAACAAGAATAATGGCGATTTTGAAGAAATGGTTAGTGAAGGAAGATGAAGAAGAAATGTACTCGGGTGTACTATATAATAGCATGATGTTTGGGACCGAGTTTAAAACTTCGGTTCAGGTGTGTACCGGGCCGAGTTTAAACTCGATCCGTATACCTATAATTTTCAAATGTACTCGCGTGTGTTTATTTTAATTTTTGTTGTGATATTTTAGATCAATCTATCGATCGTTGTGTTTTATTTTTAATATAACACACAAATGTAAAAAATAAAAAAAAAATTACCCGGACCCGAGTTTGAAACTCGGGTCCGGGTAAATTTTTTTTTTTTCGTTTCTATCTAAAAATAAAAAAAAAAAACCCGGATCCGAGGGGTTTGAAGGGAGGAAGGGGCAGTAAGTGGAGATGGGTGAGAATGTGTATAATTAGAAATATCAATTATTGATAGCACTTTTGATAATTAAAATAATTTTTAAATAATTTTAAAGTGATATTTTAATAATTTTAAAATGGCCTAAAAATAATCTCATTTTTAAGAGGTGGACAGAGGCATCATAGCAAATCACGTATGACATGACAAGCTACATATCATAGCCTATCTATTATTATATTTCTTTTGTTATGAATGCAAATAACGTGTGATACTGTATTGTACTATTTTGGGTGTGAGTATCATATTGGATACGGTACGGATACAGTGATATATTAATTTTAAAAATGTTAAAATATAGATACGATAATATATAATATTTTTAAATAAAAATAAATATATAATATATAAAAAATAAAAATAGATAATATAATATATATGTCAAGAACTACTAACACAAGTGAAGAGATTGTGTAGCGGTCTAATATATTAATGGGTACCGTATTAATTAGTCAAATCGATTAAAATAATCCGATACACCACGTGATGTACTCGGTATGTACCCGTATTATACCGAATGCGTACCCGTATATCTGATACGCACCCGGTACTTATTATTGATATATAAAATACATAGATAACATATATAGATATGAAATGATACATATCATGGTCTATTATTATTTATTATTATTATATTTCTTTTGTTATGAATGCAAATAACGTGTACATGATACATATCATAGCTTCATGAATCATGATGTCTAGTAGAAATGATGACCAGCTCAGTCCTCACCAAACATTTTTTTTTCTAAATCATTCAAAATGATTTAGGAGGCTTGCTACCATGCGGATAGAAGAAATTGAACTGTGAGTAGAGTTCAGACACCCTCCACCTCGGGTCGTCAGGTGAAGTCAACGCCACCTGAAACGGGTTGAGTTCGGTGCTCGTTTTCTATGTTTTTTTTCTGATGGACAGAGCTAGCAGAGCGATTAGTTTTGATAATGCATAAAACATCGTCAAATTATAATCGTTATAAATTATATAGAATTTCGATAGTCTTTAATGAAATATTAAATGATAATAAAATTATATAAAATTTAAATCAACATCAATTTATAAGTAGACAAATATATTTATAAGTTTTTTCTATTTTTAAGATTATTTTAATATTTATTTGAAAAAAATTATAAGTAGACAAATATATTTATAAGATTTTTTCTATTTTTAAGATTATTTTAGTATTTATTTGAAAATTAATTATCAAATTATCAAAATAATCTATTATCAAGTGATCATCAGCCTTTCGAAAGTGTACTCTTGCAAAATGAGAATAAATTTATTACAAACGAAGTTAATAACTTGCAATTTTTATAATATGGTCATTTCATTAAGCGTCGTAAGTTACGTAACACATCCAGTCACACTGCACAAGCTCGACACAAATCTTCTACATCCGCGCACTTTTGCCACTTGCAAGTTGCAGTTGTCTTTATTTTCCATGGTTGGTGTTCTAAGTTTCCACTCATTGTAATCATGCAAAGAAACTTAATGCACGATTAATTTATGGGTCATTTGTAAGTAATTCTACGGTAACAAAGTTGCTCGAAGGCTGGATATAAAAACATGCGCCGAATTGCTCAATTTTTTGAGATAGGCCCAATTTTCTCAATATCTATGAGACAAAGGCCAGAAGGCCAGAAACATTCAGGGTTGTTGCGAATTAATTTTGAGTTGTCAGCTATGCATGCCAGTAAAACGGCATGCAAGTTGAAATCATGCAATTCTGAATGCTTTGGAAAAATTGTCATATAATGCAATCCAGAATTAGGCTACCAATATAAACAAAAATAATTGTACAATAGTTTTCTTTCTTTTCTTTTAAATCTTTCTTTCATACAGAGCACGAAATGGACTTCTCATTTTTTTTTTTCATAAATATCAATCTTTTGAGGTCCTTGCCAGCAATGCCAAAACACCAATCAGCAGATACTACAACATTGAATAATACAAACGTCAGTAAAATAAAATTTTGCTACTTGTAAAAATATTGTACCAGATTTCAAAGGAAATAATGTTTACCTTAATTAAAGGCTTCTCTGTCATGATGATTGTGAGATAGCCGACATATGGTAAATACCTGTAGCAGTAAATCATAATGGGGAAATATAAAACTAATGTTAATCAGATCATCATAATTCCAGGCATCCTTGACTGGTACCAGTAAACAATTTCAAAGTACTTGTTTCCTCCCTTTAACATCCAACAAATTATGGAACCCATAGAAAATAGAAAATATGTTCTTCTCACCGTGGTTATGAGCTAAACGCCTAAACCTATGGAGTTGCAAACTTGCAATACTGAGTCCATAGACTTCTTGTGGCTCACACATATCAGTATTAAGCACTTTGTTAAGGTACCATTTCTTAATTCACTGGAAAATAAAATTTCTTACAGAATTACCCTTTTGCTCGTCCAATGATATGATGGCGATTTAGCCATAGTTGGCCTTCTGAGTACAGGGATACATCATCTACTGGATTGTTATCTCCTATAGAATTGGAAAAACAGTATATTTTTCTGTTACAAAATTAGAAACCAAAGGAGGAGCAGAAAAGAGTACACATGTTTACTCAACAAATAATACCTGTTACTTGCTACGTTTGCAATTATACCCTAGTTATATGGAAAATTTAGCAAGCATTTTTGTAAATTCATTCATAAACGATGCCCAAGTACCTGACAGAGAGGAGGATGAATAAATGGAGAGAAATGACCAAATGTCCTTAATATATGTTATATTCTTTTAGTATACAATTAACCTAATTAAGTACAGACCTTTTGTAAGAATGTCAACTTCTCCTGTATCTTGCCTCTCATGGACCTATATAGGGAAAACAAAATAAAATTTTCAAGATGTTAATTTAACTTTATTCAATTTCTTTAAAAATTAACATTATTCAAGAAAAGTTAAGCAGAAATTAAATATGATTGTCAGATTAATGAAATTATTTACCTTTATTACCCTATGAACAATAGGAATATCCCGTCCCTAGATTAAAAAAAATATTGAAACATATGAAAATTACGCAAATATATTATTACTTATTCATGAAAGAGGTAATTTAAAACATCATTTAATCATTATCAGTAGCAATTATAACTCTTTTCAGTAAAAAAATATTGAATAAATTGTTCATATAAAAAAATTGTTCTTTTCTTAATGTAAACAATGGAACTTACATCGACGTTATATACAACAATCTCTCCTGCACGAATTGGCTCCTTGCTCATGTGCAAAAATAAAATGTCTCCCTAAAATAAATGAGATTTCAGAAACCAACTCAGGTTCAGGGATTTGTCAGACAATTAGTTCTCCATATAAATTGAAATACATTATTGCTTTCAAAATTTCAGATTTTTTTAGAAGATTCTAGGGATCTCTAAATATGTCAAATGTTCCTGCCTTCCTGGCGCAAAACGAGAGAGTATTGATTTATAGGTAGTTCTGAACTCTTGTAAAACAGAAAACTGTGTCAGAAAGAAACGGCATAATCAGGTATGGTATATACATGGATGTATTGATTTATTGCAGGTAATTAGAAAAGCAGATAAAATGTTCAGGGGGACTCACTAACCCGCTTAAATCCTGGTTCCATACTGCCAGTGAGAACGACCACTGCTGGTGACTGACATGCTGTTATGCACATAAGCCCCTTCCATAGCATTAATGCTGAACTTATTATTAGACCTGAAAAAATGTATTAGTGGTCTATATATTAGTAGCTATTCTTGTTTCTTAAAATTTAATAGGGATCAACTTGGCTGGTGAACGCCCCCCGTTTATTACCTCAAAATACCTCCAATTTTATAACAGAAGTCTAGAAAAAGAGACGCATAATATATTCTACATAAAATATCATCCTTATAGAGTTTTAGTTAAAGTTCTGCACAAATTCATTCTTTATATATCAACAACAAGAAGTAGAGCAAGAGAAAAAGGATCTTATTCATATGTCAATAAAAAAAATTGAAAAATTGAATTGATAAAAAAGAAAAAAAAAAGCAGAATATTATACCAAGGTTCAATAGCTGTATTAGCGCTGGTCTAACTTTGGCATCTCTGAAATATTTGATCCCATCCATAGTATAAGTGAGTGCTTGTGCGGTAGATCGCTCTTATAATAAGTTTCTGATTTCATTTGGTCTTTGTTTAACGCGGTAAGAGAGAATGACGTGTTGAAAGATATTAGAGCCGTAGGATTGCAATCGGATGGTTCAGGTGCAAAAACTTCTCAATGCTCATACTTCGGCATCCTCCAAGTCTTAATGAACCCAACAGGAGAACTCCATTACCTCAATTATTACGAGATTGAAGAGCAGCAGATGTATTCCGGGGTATGTAAACTGGAGATAAGTTGGAGATGTCTTGGAAGAAAAGACTCGAGTGGGAAAGTTCAAGTGTTCAACTGATTAACAGTTGCCTGATTAATTAAGCGAGTCGGTTAAATTCGAGCAGACGCAAAGTATCAATACAATCTGGATCTAGATCAGACACCGAGATTCCCTGGTCAGAAGGAACGAACCTGGAAGGCTGGAACTGGCAGTCAACTATCTATTCCTGTTTCAGGAATGGATTTGGAATTGGAAGGTAGCTCTGACCGTTGGAGCTATTAAAATCCCGACGCTTCCTTTTTGGATTCGGACGGCCTCGATTTCTCCGATTGAATCTGGATCCTCTCCCTCCGAATATACTTCTTTTATGTTCCCGTTCTAGTATTGAATATATTCTTTTAGCGATTGAAGCTGTATTAAATTACCACTAATGTCATTTCAACGCGTCCAGTGCACAAAACCAAGTTCAGATAACTGTTCCACCAATCTCCTTTCTCCCCCAGAATCCGAATCTATAAAATACCAAATTCCCTCAACTGCTCATTTCTTTCCCTCTCATCCAACATGTACGCAATCCTCCGTAATGCAAGATTGATAAGACAAGCTTCAATTCTCGGCCCCGGACGGATCTACGCTGGACCCACCTGTCATTGGTTATCCAGCGACCCGCCTGACAACTGGGAAGGGTCAATCCCACCTGATCAGGACAATGTGAGCGGCACGAGAGGAGAGAAGGGGAAGGAAGAAAACACTTCTGATAACTGGGACCAGCTGCTGCTACCTCTCCATGTACCAGATCCCTCAGGTTCGCCTAATCAGAGTATATCAAGGAAGAAGAGAAGAGATAAGAGAAAAGGAGAACGAGAGGCTTCGACAACTGAATCGAATTATGGGTCCGAACTGAGTCAATCCTCTCCAGTTGGTCCGAGTAACTGGAATTCTGGCGATCTGCCTGAAAATTGGGACCCTCTTACGAATCTGATCAAGTTAGGCGTTTCTCCTGCCGGGCTGCTCGACTGGAGTTTGGCGGACCTCCCTCAAAACTGGGACCCAGCATCAACACCTTCAATGCATGGGAGTGGAGAGAGACTGAGAGGGAAGGGAAGAGGGAAGGGGAAAGATGGAAGCAATGGTGGCGGTTTTTTAATACCACCGGGTGATGGGCTTGGGTCTGGATCCGGATCCGAATCAGGGGAGGGAGAGGGGAATGGGTTGAGGAAGAAGTGGTGGGGTGGGTCGGATCTCAGGATGGATTTGCTGACTCCACGAGAGATATGCGAGAGCCTTGATAAGTTTGTAATTGGCCAACAAAGAGCTAAGAAGGTATGCATAATTGCATATATTTTCCTTAAATCAATGAAACTACCCTGCACTATATGTAAAATCATGTTAGGCTGTGCTCGGAATTAAGCATGAATATAACCTATTTTGCCTCTTTTAGCCTCAATTGTGCCATTAAGAGGCAAAGGAGCCCACAAAACTGAAATGCAACAAATAACCTGTTACTGATACATTGTTACTAACATATTTAACATACCAGCATGAACTGGTCATTCTCTCGGTGCTATGGTAGCTATTGTCAAATTAGTATTGGCACAGATATTACCTTCAGAATCTGAGAATTTCATGTTTATAACATTTGCCACTAATGCTTGCAAAACAAGACCACGCTACATCTGAAAATTGATCATTTGACACGACTAAAACATGTTTCAATTCAGGTGCTCTCTGTGGCAGTACACAATCACTACAAGAGAATCTATTATGGATCTGTTCTCAGAGGGTTGGTAATTGCTTGCTTATCTTCTTTCATTGTTCTCATCTAATTTTGCAATTTTCCAGTATTCTTCTTCAGAATTGATTTTTATTATTCTATCCAGATCAGAGCGAGAAGTGGGAAATGATGATCATGATAATGTCGAGATAGAGAAGAGCAACATTCTCTTAATGGGCCCAACTGGCTCTGGTAGCATGTCAAATACACCCTTTCAAATAAATGACTCGTCACTCACTGTTCTGCTAGGAGGTAAAAAAAATCCTGGATTACTAATTACTTCTTGACTACAGGAAAGACATTGCTTGCAAAAACCTTAGCCCAACTTGTGAATGTACCATTTGTCATAGCTGACGCCACATCACTCACACAGGTACAATGAATTCTTTTACTATTTCTTTGTAAAAAAATATACATGATGATAGAGAGAGGCAAAGTCCTTTGAGATTGATAGTTGCATAATCGACTTTTTTTTTTAAATCATGTAGGCTGGATATGTTGGAGAAGATGTTGAATCAATTTTGAATAAGTTACTTATTGTATGTAATTTAAATTATGAAATTTGCACAAACTTGTCATTTTTATATTTCATTCTATTTATCAAGTTACTTGATGTTTAGGTTGCTGATTATGATGTGGAAGCAGCTCAGAGAGGAATTGTGTATATTGATGAAGTAGATAAGATAACTACGAAGGTATGAAGGTAGTTTAGGAAACTTTCAGGTAAACTAAGATGATGACTATTTTATCATTTGTTTGCTTATGATATTATTTAACAATTGCAATTTAGGCAGAGAATACAGCTTCAGGCAGAGATGTTTCTGGTGAAGGCGTCCAACAAGCTTTATTAAAAATTCTAGAGGGAACTGTAAGTGCCAGGAAAGAAAAAAAAAACTAAAAATAGGAACTATCTCTTAGTCAATTTGTCATAGTTTTTTTAATTTTTGTTGTTTGAAATTTTTTGGGTTGCAGATTGTAAATATAACAGAGAAGGGTGCTCGTAAGCAAAGTACACAAAATATACAGGTATGTTAATTTAGTTATATGTACTTTTTCATATAGCGCTAAATTGTATACGTGACTTACATCTTTTATTATAGATAGACACAAAAGATATCCTTTTTATTTGTGGAGGGGCCTTTGTTGATTTGGAGAAAACTATTTCAGAAAGGTAAAATAGAATAACATTTCTTCTTTCCTAGATTCGGATGCCTGTTTTGTTATTTATTTATGTTTTTTTTTCCTGTATCAATATGTATAGGAGACATGATTCATCTATTGGATTTGGTGCACCAGTACGGCAAAACATGAGAACCGGTGCATTGACCAATGCGTTTGTGACTTATTCCTTGTTAGAATCAGTAAGTTTTAAAATACAAATTACTCAAAAAAGTTATATTCTTCTATTGGATTTTTGAAATCTCAGATCATAGATTTTTTTTTGAAGTAAATCATAGATAGTTAAATATTAAAAATTTAGTATACGAGACCTAAATGATGCTAAAAGAAAATCGTGATGAGCCACTGGTTTAATCAAGAATTTACAAAATGTCGCATCATCACTAGTCTGGAAAAAAGAGTGTTCCCTAAAGAACCTTTAGTATATGGTATGACATGAAATCAGGATAAGTATGCAGTTGACATAACTACCTTGAGAGAGCACCAGAAACATATATATTTGTTTTCTAAAAATAAGGGAAATCAAAGAGCCTGAGAACTAGCAAGTGAAAAGCTTGGTCTTAAACTCTTCTTATTCATATATTTGTAGGTAGAAAGTGGCGATTTAGCATCATATGGTTTAATTCCTGAATTTATTGGTCGCTTTCCTGTGGTGGTTAATTTGTCGCCTCTAGATGAAGACCAACTTGTTCAGGTACTGCTTTCACAATAAACTAGAAATACTTCTATTAAAAGGGGGGATTCTAGAAAAAATTAAAACTATTTTGCAAACAACAACCCCAAAAGTTCTTGTATTTGTTAATAACACCTAAAATTTTGTATGAGTTGCAAAAACCTCATGAAACTAAGATCCCTGATGTATGAGTTGTTTTGTGAGTCCTACTGGAGCCTTGCTTCTGGTTAACACTGAAACATGGATGAGTTATAGTACAATTTAGGATTAAGAAAAGATCAAATACTTTGGGGATCGGGGAAAATTTGCACCACCTTCATATAATGGATGTTAAAATAACCTAAAAGGCCTGGTGTTTGGACCTGTTGCAAGCATGAAAAATTAGATTTTGTTTTAGATTATGTAGATATCACACAATTGCTATAACCGCTTAATTAATTATTCTAGAAATATGAAAATAACATACTAACTCATGGAAAGCATAACATTTCAGGTACTTACCGAGCCAAAGAATTCTCTGTGCAAGCAATACAGGAAAATATTTAATATGAATGAGGTGGTTGCATATCCTTGTTTTTTGCCCTGAGTAAATCAAAATCTGATGTACATAAGTTCAATGATAATTTATTTATTCTGCAGGTGAAGCTGTATTTTACAGAAAGTGCCTTGAGGATGGTTGCTAGGAAAGCAATAGACAGAAATACTGGTGCTCGGGGATTAAGATCTATCTTGGAAAGTATTTTACTGGAGGCTATGTATGAGGTATCGTTTTGGTTTGCATACTGAAATTGCATAATGAATCTCATTAGCCATTGCAATTCTATCACCTATTTCTTCCGGAAGGTCGAAAACCATTCTATGCTGTTACTTTATTACCTTTTAAGGTTATTGATGTTCACATAATGACTAACATAGAAATCTAGGACCAGAATTTGAAATGTCAATTTTCTTTGTATCATTGTGTAAGCTTGCATTAATTTGAGAAATAAAATGCAGACGCCAGATAAAAAGAGCGGCCAGGAGAAAGTGGATGCAGTCTTAGTTGATGAAGAATCCATTATTGGATCTGGGTCCAATAATGTACAGGGTTGTGGGGCTAAAATTCTCAGGGGTGATGGTGCTTTGGACCGCTACATTTCAGAAACTAACGTAAGACATATTTGGTGGTGAAATGAAGTACATAGTGAAATTGTCAGTTTTTGTTGGTAAATATGATATTGTCTAGTTTGAAATTAATCAATACCAGGATATAGTGCAGCATGTAAACCCTCAATTGCAATATGATTGTTTCTCTAATAAACTTTTTTTATTTATATTTTCAGCCAAACGCTGACAGGTCTGGCATGGATTATGAAAGCGAAGAATATTTAGTATCAAGTACATCTCTCTAATTCTTTTGTAACCCATTGCGAAATAACATATACAACCTTTTTCTTTTTCTGTTATTAATTGAAGTTCCAAATTTTACCTTAATAAACCTTTTTCTTTTCTCTCTCTCTATATATAAATAGTTTGTCTATTATGCTTCCAGTAGCACTTCGGTCGAAATGCTATCAGTTTAAATTTTAATTTTTCATGCTTGAAATTTTAATTTAAATAGCTCAATAAAATCTTTATATCATAATCTTATAGAACACTAATCTTTATCTTGTTTGAAATTAATTTACTATACTTAATGATTTTTAAAAGATAATTCTAAAATAATAGAAAATTTATAAAATTTATATGTCAAAAATGTTTACTTTCTAAAAATAAAAAATCATGAAGCATAGTAAACTAACTCCAAATACGATAAAAATTAGTATTCTACAAGATTATGATATAAAGATTTTATTGAGCTACTTAAATTAAAATTTTGAGCATGAAAAATTAAAATTTGAACTGATAGCGTTTCGACCGAAGTGTTACTACTGGAAGCCAAACACGATAAAAATTAGTATTCTACAAGATTATGATATAAAAATTTTATTGATCTACTTAAATTGAAATTTTAAGCATGAAAAATTAAAATTTGAACTGGTAGTGTTTCGATCGAAGTGCTACTGGAAGCACAATAGACAAACTATATATATAGAGAGAGTTAGACTATTGTGAAAACGTTTGCATTTCGAGCCCAAGTGCATACGGCTCAAGTTTTATCGTAACACATCCGAAATTCAAAATTATCATTCTCATTAAATTCTTCATATCAAAATATTGGAGGATACAAAAATTTGGGGTATTTCGAGTTTTCTAAGTATTTATTTTGGATTTTTGAAAATCAGTAACAACAATTTAATATCTAATATTTTAATATGAAGAATTTAATAAGAATGATAATTTTGAATTTCGGATTTGTTACGATAAAATTTGAACCGTATGCATTTGGACTCAAAATGCAAACGTTTTCACAATAATCTAACTAACTAACTATATATATATATATATATATATATATATATATATTCTAATAATGCCCATTTTGGGTTGCTGCTATAAAGATTGTTCTTGTACAGAGGGGAGTAACATTGAGTTACTAATTTTTCTTTTAAATAAACCTTGAAGTAGTTGTTCACCATCTTTGTCGTTGTTAGGAATTGTATCACAAACTGTTAAATTGTTTTTAATTTATTTTGTTTTCTATGTAAAATCATTTCTATATACGAGTCGGAGTTAGAATTTGGATATAGAGGGAGCTAGATTGGTGGAATTCAAAGTATTAAATGATTGAAACAAACTATGAAACTCAATCGATAATATCTATAAAAATATAATTAATTTTCATAGACCCTCTCCACATTTACATGAATCATGGGTCAGCCCCTAATCACCTTCTCTTCGTCCCTACCTTATATAATAATGTTATAATTTCCGTTAAAATTTCATTCTTCTTTTGTTTTCTTTGGATGTTATGACTACCCCTGGAAAAATAGGATAAAAAATACAGTAATAGTTCCAGTCTTCTAGAGTTCCAATGATATCGTATGGATGTACTGTTGTTGGATTATTTGTGCCAAAATCATTTCTCTATCGAAACTTCTCTCTCCATAGTAGCTGAGCCTGAGCGCCGATACTTGCTTCGTTCTGGGCCGGTCCGGGCCGGGCCTGCAAGAGGTGTTGGGTTGGGCTTGAATGACATCTGCATCAGCACCGTAGTTCTTCCCGAAAGTCGCCCAAGCTATTGGCGCGCCTCTCGCGCTAGGTGAGAGAGTATCATAGTTTAATAGAGTGATTGGCCGAGACTCTTTTTGAGTTGGAAATAGACCAGAGGTAATTGCTCTGATATATACACAGAGAGAGATGAGCAGAAGCTACAACGGCAGGAGGGGTAGGGGTGGGTCCTGGACGCTTCTTCCGGAGTTAAAATCCAGGGACTTCGGGAAACTGGGGCCCGCCTTCGGCTTTGGAATCGGCTGTGGCGCTGGATTTGGCTTCGGTTTAATTGGAGGTCTGTGTGTTTTTTCTCTCTTTCCAGACTGGTATAGTGGTATTGCACCTAAACTCTGAGAGGATTGGTAACATTTGACTAACACGGGCTAACCATTTAAGAGTTTATAAGCTTATTAACAAAACCTATTAGCAAGGATGTTGACTTAGTTGAAAGAATTAATACTCCCCAAGGAAAGGACTGATGGTTTGTCAGGATGATTTCTTTTGGCAGAAATCATTTACCATTATATCAGTTAAATTTATTGTTTGTTTTGCATTTCATGTCTGAATTTGCGTACGAATTTTTTTTTCTGTTTTAAATTATGTAAAGAAAAAAATTCATACTTTTGAGTTTTGTAGTGAAAATTTATGTTTGGATGGTGAGGAGTAGCGCTGTTCTCAAAATAGCAGTGTTGTTATCGGGTTGGCAATCATTTAAATACAAAAATAAAATCGAGAATAGTAGCAAAACAATGTTAATCTGCTAACCCATAGAAAACGTTGGGTTAGCAGATTAGTGCTCCATGAGGGTAGTGAAAATAATAAAAAAATATTTTTTTTTTCTTTTCTATTAGTATAAAGTAATATTAAATAAATATTATTATTAAATAAAATAATAAAAAATGATTAATTATTGTAGCTATTCCCTCCATTGTTCTCAAGTTACCATCCAAACAACATTTTACTAATCCGAAATAGTAAAAGTTAACATTATTCTCACATTTTTCAAGATATCACTAACCTCACACTATTCTCAACTACTAACCCAAAAAACATTATTCTTACACTAATCCTTTCACCATCCAAACACACATTCTGTTTTGTGTTCAAATAATAAATCTTGAAATGGACCCAAGATTTCCATCCAATGGTGCCAAATAAGAGGTGTAGAATTTTTGTTAAATAAAAGCTAGAAATTTATCATTCTAAAAGTTTTTTTTTTAATTTGGTGTGGTCATTTACCCTGCTGCAGTTCACTTAGCAACCATTGCTTGAATTTTAGTTCCTTCAAAACTTTGAGGTTAGCTGGGAAAAGGAGAGCAAACAATTCAAAGTTGTTTCAAAATAGTGAAATACAAGTAACAAAACTCTTTCAAACATAGGTGACTAATTGGAATATTCTCACTAACAGTGTTGATCAGACTAAATGATGGTGTAATACATCAAAAGTTTTTGTAATATTACAAATATGTATTGCATAACAAACCTGTTAGCAAATATAACCAATCAGATAATGATATACTTGGCAAAGAACATGATTGATGGTTGCTGGGATGGATTCCTATTGACAAAACCATTTTCCATGATTTTGGTTAAATTTACTGTTAATTTTGTTGGCTCTTTTAAATTGAAGTTCAACTTTCTGCATAAATAATTTTCGGTTTTATTTTTATTTTTAATTATGGGAAAAAAGAAATTTCGAATTTTGAGTGTGATTTTGGATGGGGTTTCTCATATGCATTTTAAATTTTAATGCTGAATGATGAATAATATTTGTGCGATGATATGATGTTTAATTGTTCTATATTTTGGACAATTTAGTCAAGTAATGAAAGAAGAAAACAAAATCTCACCATTATTTGCTCTTAAGGAAATTGAAAGCTAATGCAACATAATGAACATAACACAAAGAGGAGTGATAATTGCATCTCTTATTTGAACCTAATGTTAAGTATAAATAGTTTTAAAAAATACATGCTTCAAAAATTAAGTTAGAGGACTGTATATTTTTGGAAAGTGTTTATACCTAACATTGAGTTGCAAATAAGGGATGCAAAATTTGGTGTGCAAGAATAATTTCTCTAAAATAAAATTCATCTTTCAGAACAGGCATGTATATATTTGTAGTTATTTGTCGGCCAGTGCATTGCAAATAAAAAAAAAGATAAAAGGAAAAAAAACACAAAATACATGCAATAGTGAAAGAGGAATTAAATCCTAATAATGAATTAAATATAGTAATGATTTGCATCTTGCTTGCCTTGTAGGCGTTTTAAGTTGCTATTATAGATCTACTTGTTTATTTCAACAGAAAAAAAAATGAACTATTCATGTTACAGTTTTCCATTTTGATAAGCAGGTATGGGGATGGGAGCTGGGTTCCCAGGTCTACAATTTGGTTTTGGATTGGGAGTAGGTTGTGGTGTTGGGATCGGGTTTGGGTATGGGACTGGTAAAGGAGTTGCGTATGATAAATATGGAAGATATTCCAATGTTGGCAAATTTTTACAGCGGGGTCCTCGCAGCTCTAGTTCTCAGTAAGTACTTGCTCCTTTTTTCTTTTGTAGCAAATCAAGTTGATCTAGTTGGCGATCTAAGCACCTACGTTCCA
The DNA here is from genome assembly GCA_037127355.1 of Schoenoplectus tabernaemontani. Lineage (NCBI taxonomy): Eukaryota > Viridiplantae > Streptophyta > Magnoliopsida > Poales > Cyperaceae > Schoenoplectus > Schoenoplectus tabernaemontani. The sequence goes on along the minus strand of CM073750.1, from coordinate 13,596,069 downwards.
AGATCTAAATTTTCTATTTTGTATTGTATTAGATTGAGAGGTTGAAAATTCCTTCTGTCAAACTCTTGACACCCTATACAAAATGTTCGATAATGGAAATTTGGAATATGACCACTTGGCATGACCTGTAGATCAAGGTCATAATACTTCTTGTTTGAATTGGGTGACAACTTTTGAGTTGAATCTCGTGAAACTTGTTAGTGTGCTTACTGGAAAGAGTATCAATCACAACTCTGTAAAAATAAGATTGCAGGCATAATGAAAATATAGTGAATGGAAGTTGCTAATAAAGAAGCATCAATGTCCCAGGATTCCGGAATTGAGCAGATGCCTAATATTGACCAAGACAAACAACTATAATTTGAGATATGAACTCCAAAAAAAGAACTAAGTTCATCTGCAGTTCTGCCAAATGATTTGACCCAATTGAGACTGAAAGCAATCTGCCTGAAATGATTTGATACCTGAATTTGACCGGAACTTTGAAGGAAAACTTGACCAAACTGCATTTTTATTACTTTAATATACATAGAAATATACAATCTTTCTGGTGGGTAGTTGTTAATATATTGCTTTAGTTATCTATTATTTAATTTATCTTTGCTCTTTGACAGAGATGAGATGGATGAACTTGTTAATGAGGTTCTGGAGAAAACAAGGCGGTTACTCAAAGCGGCTTCAAGAGAGGTTGATAAGTGGAGGTGGAACTAATTTTTTTTTTTTGAGATTTATTGTGATGTTTTGTATATCATTACTGTCTATAAGTCGGACAATTTTATTTTAGCTGAAACACATGCATGACGTTGCATTGGTATTGATGTGTTGTTATTAGTTGTCCTCTCAATTCAACTATTAATGAAGGATATTTAAAGATTGAAATACTGTGACAAATGGTCTTTTTCTTTTTGAAGGGAGGCAACAACCATCTCATTTTTTCCATTAAAAAGAAGAAAATGTACAAAAAACAAAAACAGAAAAGAAGATGAGAATTTACAAAAAATGCTTGAGAAGCATTTTTAAAAGAAAGGAAAACTGAAATAAAAAAAAAAAATAAATAAATAAATAAAAGAGAAACAGATTTGGTCGGCGGTCGCTGTTCAGATCGTCGTTGGCAGGGTGAGGCGGTGAGGCATCGTGGTGGATGCTTCGACGAGGTCAGGAAGTGAGGCGGCGAAGAGGTGGCTGTCTCGGCGAAGTGAGGCGGTGAGGAAGTGGTCGTTGTACAGATGTGGTAAGGCGTCATGGTGGTTGGACAGAGGCAGCCGTCGTGGCAGATCTGCAAATCAGATCGTCGGTGGTCGCGGTTGTTGGGGCGGTGGGATCGTGCAGTCGATTGCTGTACAAAGGAGAGAGAGGAGGTAGAAGGGAAGAGAGGAGAAGAGGGAGAGGGGGGTGAGGGGGAGGAGGGGGGAGGCGGGGAGGCGGGGAGCCCCATGATGTCGCGCGGCTTTTGCCTCTCAGGGGGCCACGTCACAAATGGTCTTTGTCAAAGCATGTGTTTACATGTGATTAGACTGTTGACTAATTGTTAACTCCTTTCTTAACATATGAGCTGCTACACATGTGATTAGATTGTTAGAATAATAGAATAGTTGTATCACAAAAACTACGATTGAGAATGTAATATAGTTAAGAATGCACAGACTATATCCTTCAACTCCGTTTCCATATGAGCTGCTACAGTGATATGGTTGACTATGAAAGGCAATAGGACAGTTCTATCATCAAATTTACGATTGAGAATGTAATAGACTAGTTAAGAATAAACAGACTTATATTAGCATTTACAAAACTCCACAAATATGGACTAGTTTCTGTACAATCTGTCCCAAATCAGAATAAAGGAGGAGGGTTGCGGTGGGTGTGACGAGTCATGCACTAAAACAACCAATCTTTATGGAAATGAAACCCAATCAATATTAGCATTTACAAGACTCTTCCAATTCGTAGCAAGCATGCAATTCAACATACTACATAATATAATACAATAAATAACTTCTGATCTCATCAAAACAGATTTATTACTGAACAAAGTACCTCATCAAACATTGACCTATAACAAACTTGTTTTTCATACAACAAGAATAAGCAGCAGTTACCAATAATGTTCCAAGCTTGCAATTATACACCTAACCTGTTTGTTAAGCTATCCAAACCGATCAACCAGGAATTGTAAGGGCACAAAAGTTACAACATAAGTTACAACCGTCACATTAATTAAATAAAACAATAACTTATCTATTGTCACAAAATCTTGATCCAAAGGATGCCAAAAGGTGAGATTCAGGGATGGTAAGAAGAGCTTTTCTTTAAGAATAGAGGGTCCAGAGGAGTGAAAATTGAAGTCAGCAGCCAGTTTTCGCGCGTTTCATAGCGGTGGAGTTGAAAGGTGAGACACTTGGGCTCAGGTGTGGGCTTGGGCTTTCTTCTCTCAGGGTCCCATTTAGTATCGCCAGCTCTCTTAATTGCTGTTTCTTGTAGTAATCCATCGATTCATCCTGAAAATAATGAATGAAAAAAGAAATATACTTCTTAAGTCTTGAATGAATGAAAAGCGTCATTCCAGTACAACCTGGCTAAAACCTAGTATATTTATGAATCAAGTAGTACGGCAGCTGGTGACTACAAAAGAAATATCAACAGATAACTGCTAACGTCAACCGAACTAAAATTGTCATCTAAGTCTTCAGAGTTCAGAAGAAGGTATTCTTTGCTCAATTTAATTATACCAATTTTAAAGCTCTAAAACTGGGGTCAGCTGCAAAGTGTCCTGTGCTCAATTTAATTATATCAATTGTTCGTTTGTGTGTGTGTGTGTGAGAGAGAGAGAGAGAGGGAGGGAGACTTACAACTGGTTTAAGAAGATCTTCCAAAATAGAAACTGCTTGGTTCATACGGGTATCTATTATATCAGCTGGAAATTCAGCCTCGACCAAAACATGTAATGGTTCATTTAGATGCTCATATCCTGGCTTATCTCTCAGTTTCTCTTCCTATAAATTTAAGAAGAAAAGGGAACAAACATGTAATGGAAAAATGAACTATCTTGGGCTGAAACAAAAACATCATGATATGAATATCCCTAAACATGACACAAACATCCTCCTAAAAACATGGTAAACAGTTTCCCTCCATGTGAAGATTTTGCATCTTAAGATACTAATTTACAAGCTGAGGATTCACAAAATAAATAAATAAATAAAATAAACATATCATAGGATGAAAATGGTAGAAGGATTTGTAACCTCGAATACCTTTACCGAATCCTTTACAGAGCCCCTGCCACGGATGTAAACTCTACATTGAGTCGTTGCCTCCACTCGCTTCAAGGAGTTCCCACGCGGGCCCAGTAAACGACCAACAAAGTTGAACTATAAAAAAACAATAAAATGTTCATAAGTTTAACATAATTATAAAAAGGAGATAGAATTATGTGAATATATGGAGATATTATCAATATCCCGGTTAGCATTGTTAAACTATAGGCCTTCATTCATTCATCACTTTTATTCAGATACTTTGAGAAAGAAGCATTGAAGAACATGGTCATAACAAGGATATACGATAATTTCTTTTATATGTAGGTTATTTAGGACGATTCTTGGTTTGGAAGGGAGACACAAACCCTTCAAATAAATGCATTTGCAAGTACTGTAAGAGAATATGTATATATATAGTTATATACATTAGGATACTTGTCAACTGGTACATCCAATCTTACTACTTTCTTCACAACAGGGCTTGTTGCTACACCATGTGCACCACTCCAACCAATAGGGGATGCATGTGGTGGTACCACCATTTGGGGGGTGTATCCATTTCCCTGCATGTTACTTGATTAATTAAATCCTCAATCATCAACACTGATATCCTGATAGTAAAATGCACTGATACAAAACTGGTAACAAACAGGAACAAAAACAACACATACAAACTAGCAACTTGTTTCCTCTTTAAGGTTTGAATTAAAGCGAAGCTATCTAACACAAATTCCTCAACAACACTATGACGCAATTTTGTTTGTAGCAACTTAGTAAAATAAAAGAACTAGTGATGCCAATGCATAATACTCCGGTTGCTTCAGCTTTGAGCAACTTCCAACTTGTAATGGTTGGGTATAGACAGTCAACATATGTACTGTGCCAAAAGGGGAATAAAACGTTGAACACCTCAGTTTGCATGCCTGACCACCCCTCAACATCCATAGGCCCACCATTGGCATGGTGACCATGGCCTGGTAGCCTCAAAGGGCTGCCATGGTCTAACCTTTCATGATCCATGAAGCCTTGGTTCGTTGTCAAGGATGATGCTCTTAATATCTCTGCATCAAACAAACAATAAATGTAAAATCCATCAGTAGCCTTATATTTACCAGAAATTAAGAAAAAGAAAAGGTGAGGACTTTCATGCATGCCTGTGAAACAACACCGTCATCAAACTATACCATTATATTCCTCATTTTACTTTAAGATATTCTGAAACTATGACTTCACATAAACAAAGAAAAATAAGGAATAAATTAGATATCTGTTATTTCCAAACATGCATCTGTTTTTTTTAGCATTTTCAATGGCATCTTAGTATTCTCATCTTCCAGAAACATATGCAATGTTCTGATGTTCCATGGGGGCATAAATGACGATGACCTTAAGGGATACCAAAGCCATAGGTTTGCCAATCAGATTCTGTCTGGAACATAACAGTATGAATATACACATATCATACTAAAATAATAGCATAGAAGTTCATATATTTGTAAAAAGAAAGATCAAACCTCAAACAATATACCTTGGTTCAAAAGACGACTACAAAATGGGAGAACTTGCACAAATGGTGCCAACTTCTGTCTTTCAGCAAGCAACTCAGCCAAATATCTGACATAAAAAAATAAAATAAGACCATGACGCTTATATCTAAAATAGCACCCAAAAAAGTATATATAACACAAAATGGTGAGCTCCTTGGCCAAAGTACACATATAATTGATAAGCATTAGCAGAATCATAACCTTAACTAGTAAAAGCAGTAACCAATTTTGTGATCCCAGTAAACTATTCGAGTACACCAAAATGGAAAATAAAGATAGAAATTTCTTATTTTAGCAATATACAAATTGGAAGATCAGCCACAACAAATAATTTGCTAAGTTGTTTACTAGAGTTAATACAGTGTTACAATTTTTGCAAACTATCTCCACAAAAAGCATGGCAGCTGGCAGCAATTTGCATATGCTACCTCAAAATTATCAAGTCCTTCTAGCATTCCATGCAGCAGAAAGGAACTCGCATGTATACCATTAGATACTACACAGCTCACACAGAACATAAAATATTTAGTAGATCTTACTCAGATTCAGATTACAAATGAAACAATTGGACTAAAAAGGATTAATGAAGTATAATGCAAAGGATCCAAGAGAACACACACCAGAACAATATGATATTAATAAAAAAATATTTTATCTGTTTAGCAATGTGAAAGCCAAAATTTGGACCAATAATGACTATCTTCAACCAAAACCACACCGACCTAAAGAAATGTTTTTACTTAGTATTTAAGAAAAATTCTTAAATAGATACCTCAGAGAATGTACACCAGTACTCAAAATCGTGCAACTAAATACTTTCTATATGATAGATCAAAGATGCTGATTATTAAGTAATGAAAATAAATAGACTAGAAAATTAGTTCTGCAATCAGTTGTAAGAGAAACTAACTATGTCACCAACAAATCACAAAATTGAAAAATCGAATATCAGATTTCCGACCCGAGACCGAAAATTAGATTAAACGAAGACCATAATTAAAATGATAGATCGAACCTTTCTCTCTCAGACGCGGCTGGAGACCTCATGTGGTGGTGGGGCGAGGAATGAACGCCAGACGGCGAGTACTGGAAGTAAGTAGGCGGTGCTATTCTCTCATCCATGACGAATATCAAAATTTCTCAGCCAAAAATTCCCAAATTATAGCAAACAAAAAGGAGTCAGATAATAAAGTCACCACTTTCAAGCAAAAGATAATCTTTCTAAGAAGATACAGTTGATAGATAGATGGATAACAGGTAGGTCTTCAGAGAACAGGCTGTGAGCTCTGCTTTGTCTTTCTTTCTTCCCTCTTTTGATGAGAGAGACACAGAGAGGGAGAGGAAGAGACAAGCCCGAAAGAGGGCTGGAATTTTCTCTCCTCCACTGTATATCTAATTAAGATGAATAATGAGACGAGATAGTTACAGTGACTGCTTCTGGAAAATATATTACGGAATAATATTTTAGGGAAATAATTTGACTTTTACTTCCTAATCCTTGAAGAATTGCTATTTTGACACAAGAATATAGAATGAGTGAATTTTGATTTCCAATTATTATAGCACATTTGATAAAGTATTTCTGGAAAAACTAAAGTATCATTTTTAAAAAAAAATTAACAACCCAAATCTGTTGTTGTCTTCATATTGACACATATTTCTAATTGGAGTTTAGTTAAATTGATGTTCCATAATCAAACGAAATACTTATCCTCATGCTAATAAAAATTGTGCTGAAATTTTTTAGAAGAAAACATATTTCTAGTTTACAGAGTCCTTTGTAAAGTAATATATTAATAGCGTTTGAAATAGCGAATAATTAAAATTAAATTAAACAATATAATTATAAGCTTATAAGTTATAACTAACAAAAAATGTGTAGTACAAACCAATAATTAACGGACAACAACTGCAATAAATTCGAATACTTTGAATGAATCAATAATGTTTACTTATTTACTCCGTTTGTTATTAATTTATTATTCTCACGCGTCATTAAATTTAGTTTTAGTTTGCCCAAAAGGATGTGCGACTGTGAAGAAGCATAGCACATCTATAGGTTAGTATAGTTCTATCTTCCAATAACTCCATTTGCATGTAATCTTACGTTCACAACTTCTTCAACACTTCTCTATCATACAAAATAATTTATGAGAATTTATGACTGATGCGAGTTTGTACAACATGAGAATTTACTGGTGCATATGATAAACAAAATTCTGGGATTCCGTGAATATGAAAAAGAATGAGAAAAGTCTAAGAATAAACGGTCAGAAGTATAAAAAAATAATTAGTTTTGGATGTGCCATGTAAATTTTCACAAAACACAATTACATCTTAACTTTATTTCTTATAACTCTTTTATGCTATTAACTTTTCAATTTATATGGAATAAATAAATGGATTCTGCTGGACATATAATAATTATAATAGTATAAAATCGACTATATTAACATAGAAATTAGTACACGCGTATTATATATAAAGAGAGTGTAAGACTAGCGTGTTCTTAGAAGCATAAAGCCCCTCCGTGATTCTAACACAAAAACTATATCAAATGATTTTCAAACTTTGATTTATCACTATCATTAAATTCTTCATATTGAAATCTTGTGATGTTCAAAAATTTGAGGTGTTTTGAGTTTTGTAAATCGCTCTTTTTAATTTTTGAAAATAATATACAAAAATTGAATATTTTATTATTATTTTTAGAGTTGATTTTCAAAAATTGAAAAAGTGTGATTTAGAAAATTCAAAATACCCTAAATTTTTGTACCCTATAAGATTTCAATATGAAGAATTTAATGAGAGTAATAAATTAAAATTTAAAAATTATTTAATATATTTTTTGAACTAGGATCACGAAGGGGTCGGTTCCGTGCTCCTAGGAACATATTAGTTTTACTCTATATAAGTAAGACTAGCGTGCTCTTAGGAGCACGGAGCCCCTCCGTAATCCTAACTCAAAAAGTATATTAAATGATCTCCAAACTTTGATTTATCACTCTCATTAAATTCTTCATATTGACATCTTGTGGGGTTCAAATATATATATATATATATAGTGATGTTATGGTGCTTCGCGAAGCACAAAATTTTTCGTACTTTACGTTCGTATCTTGAATTAAAAAGTTCAAACGGCCGATCCAAATCGTTGAACATGATCTTCATATTGAATTATCTTTGTAGATCAAAATTTATATATATTTTTTTTGCTATTTTTAGATGGGTACAAAATCGCTAGTTTTGGATGGTGCAGGAATCGTTAGATCAGCAAACTTTGTACTCATTTAAAAAATAGCACAAAAATTCAAAAAATATAAAATTTGATCTCCAAAGACATTTCAATATGAAGATCCTGTTCAATGATTTGGATAAGTCTTTTGAACTTTCAAATTTGAGATACGGACGCGAAGCACGAAACGTTTTCTGCTTCGCGAAACACCATAGCCTCACTATTTATATATTATAAATTTAATGTGGGCACAGAACCGTTGTTAAATGACAGTGTTTAGCAATGATTCCTTCAAGGAACGGTTGTTAAATAATTTTGCTTCTCTTTTGGGTCTAACATTTGCTTTTTTGCTCTCACTAATAATATTTGCTCCCACGGATTATCTATCTCACCATTCGTTAATCTCAATCCAACGTTCCAAAAATAAAAATTTAAAAACTAAAATCCCACGGATTACCAACCCGTTTTCATCTATTTTCATATATAAAAAGAGAGATGAGAGAGAGAGAGACACACAGAGAGAAAGAAGATAGAAGAAATAAAAATCGAAATTCGACAATCTCAACTTCAAACGGTTATAACTTTTGATAGGAAACTCTGATTGAGGTGTTTTATGCAGCCACAGAAAGCTAACAACGAGATCTACATGATTAACAGATTATGCTATTACAGTCATTTTTGGGGCCAAAAAAATCTCGTCTTCAAGCTCAAAAATGCATTTGAAATTTTTTTTTCTGTTTTTTTCTTGGACTTAGAAATTATATAGGTTTTCATATTATTGTATGAACAATATGTATGTATTTTTTGAGTAAATATTTTTTATTTGATGAATAATTATATTTTTTTCATATTAATTATTGAATGAATAATATATAACAACATTTGTTCTTATCTAATCAATATGGCTCCATATTCATTGTTTACTGTTAATTAATATGACTCAATATCAATTTGACTCATACCTTTTAAAGAAAGATAAACTTAAAAACAAAAATTAAAAAAATACCTTTAGCAATAGTTTTTAACTAATAATCGTTGCTAAAGGGTCATTTAGCAATGATTATTAGTTAAAACCATTGCTAAAGATATTTTTAAATAAAGGTACCCTTTAACAATGGTTTTTAAATAAAAACCTTTATTAAATATCTTCTAAAAATGGTTTTAACTAACAATAGTTATTTATACTTTTTCTAACATCCCCTTTAATAACGGTTGGAGAATCGTTATTTTAGGGCTTTAAAAACTGTTATTAAATCTAAGATCTGTTGTAGTGGATGATCGTGAATTAAGAAAAATATTGACGTGAATTGCATAATCGTGAAGTGTTAATCCTTGATATAGTTTAGGTAGGCAAGTCCCAAAAGTGTGAGGCATTTAATTGAGAAGTTTGAATGGTTCACAATGTTGACCTGTGAAAGCGTCAGTCAACACTAACGTAGAATTGTCATCCTCTTATTGATATACCTTGGAATAAGAGAAAAGACTGAGAAGATTAACTGAAGAGTGAATAGAAAAGTCGGAACTCCTATTATCCATCCTTTAGTTTAAACATCACAATTTCTCTATGGTTTATTTTAGTTTAATATAGTTAATTTCAATTTAAGTCTTATTATCTAGATTAGTGAAAATGAGAGAATCAGTACTTTATACATGTTCTTACAGTTCAACACTCTAATTATTAATCGACAAGGTAATACACTTGCAGCTAAAATTAGATACAAATTTAAATACTTATTAGCTATTTAAAATCATCAATTAGATATATATATTTGAGTTAATCTCATTTAAGGCTTTCGTAGATTCTCACACACACAATAAGGAGGATAAACTATTATGAAAATTATGTTTACACTTCAGGTTAGAGTGTAGACACCTCAAAATATATGTTATTATACATGAAATTTCACTTATGCTGCTCAATGAATTATTTATATAAAAATCTCATAGGAAATGAAATTTGCTACTTTTAGGTTTTAAATTAGTTTTTTAGATTTTTGAAAAATTGACATATTTCATGTGCGGGCATTCATTATCTCTTACTATTCTTTTAGAACCATTAAAAAAATCTAAAAAATACTGAAAATAGAAAAGTTTTTTTTCTCAAAAGATTTTTATATGAACAATTTATTGAACACTAATTCAAAACTTTAGAGATGATAAAGTATTTTTAATGAGTTTGCATATCAACCAAACTATAAATGTTTTTTTACAATAGTCTACACACTCCATAATTAGAAAAAAGTAAAGTAACACATAATGACAAGAAAATAAACAAGATTAAACAAAAGCAATAGAGACTGGATAAAGAGTGGCAGAGTGTGAAGAAAAAACAATTTGACCCAATATCATTATTTTTTGTGTTCTGAAAATTTGAAGTTGTTTGAGAGAGAATAATCATCTAACACAAGCTGAATAAAGTGAATTCATTTGGGAAATGCCACCACATGTGGAAAAGAAAAATGAAATAAAAAGAAGACATAAAATCAGTGATGCTGAAAAACCTGAAAGAAAACATTACTGGTTATTTTCATATATTTTGTGTCTTCTTATGCATCCATACGTGAAATGATAATAAAAAATATGTAAGAAAAATATATAGAGGCATAGAGGCCAATACTCAACAAGTGTATTTGTCAATTCCACTTCTTCTTAAGGGCATTTCAGGAAAATAAATTTGAGAATAATTTGTTACATCATTTTTGTCGAGTTAAGAAGAAAACAATTTTAATCGATGGAATCTTTTGTTTCCGTTCGCATTGGCATTGACTCTAAAAGGTGCTCTTGATCAGAGCGGCTCTACACGTTTCTAAACCTATTCACTAATTTTGTCTCCATGAGGAAAACCACATTAAATCGCCAGTGAGGTTAGGTGTCTATGTACTCTGTAGACTTGGAAGATGCACTAATTAGAAGGTAACAACGAGGCCTCAAGTGGATGTTGTCTGTGACGATCTTTATGTGTACATTTGTATGATTTCATATTTGCATTACTGCTCTTTTTTTTGAAAGGATCTGAGCACTTGACTTGTAGTTAGTGTTCTAAATTCGTGTCGTGCCGGACCGTGTCGTATTCGGGTACGCCGTGTTTTCGTGTTGTACCGTGCCGTGTCTTTTATTATTTTATTTTTTTCGTATCGTGTCATGCCGTGCCAAAAAATGTTAGAAGGAGGCACGGCACGGATAAGGCACGTCGTGTCTCGCGTGTCGTGCTTTATCCGTGTTGTTTTCGGTATGGATAAGGCACATCGTGTCTGACGGCACGGATAAGGCACTAATAGAAAATTTTTTATCTCGACATTGATATTCCTCAATGATACTTAACACAAACCTAAAAATTGATTCTGCATCATGCGAATATTCCAGTTCTCGAAAAGCAAGTAATCTTTTATTTAAAAATTATGTCCCAAAGTTGATATCATCAGTGATCCAATGAGCAGTAACAGTGCAATATGACTTATCATGTTTACCAGCCGATCAAATATCAGAAGTTAATGACACTTTATATTTTATATTTTTAAATTCATCATACAAATATCCCCATTCAGTTCTGTGCCGTGCCTGATACTCGTGCTGTTCCATGCCGTGTCTAACGCCTTAACCATGTCGTGTCGTGCCGTTCCAAATTTTTTAAAAGCTGGGCACGACACGGTTAAGACACGGACACAGAACAGTACCGTTCCCGTTCCCGTGTCGTGCCTTAACCCGTTCCGTTCCCAACCGTGCTCATACCGTTTCCGGCCACGACGTGTCTAAATTTAGAATACTACTTGTAGTTTGAGGACTACTATGGACGAGGCACGGAGGCAGTATGCTAACATGGTAATCAAAGAACATAAATTTTTTTCTTTTTTTTTCTCAAAAAAGAACAGTTCCAATCTCCTATTTTTATATTAAAATTAGCCTAAAAACTTATAAGAAAAGGGTATCAATAAAAATTAAAAAGGCAAATAAGCAGCAGGTTTCAAGAGATCAGAGATCTGCTATAAAAAAAAATACAAATTAGTTAAATTGAGAAAATTGAGGACATTTCAAAATTCTTCCCGTTCATAATAATTTTTTTTTCTGCGACATACATATAACAAATGTTAAAATGAGTACAGCTTCATTTGATCTAGCTGTTAACGAGTAATCGAGAAATTTTAAATTGATGATAATTTCTTACATCATACTGTTAGCTATTATTCACGCTAATAGAAAAATATTTTTTATCAATCTTAATTATTTATGGAAATATTTCTTTTATATAAAAATAAAATAAATCTTACAAAAATTAATATAAAATAGAAAATGACTTTTCAATATTTATTCAAGTGGCTGCATTAAAAAAATGATATTCTAAATATCTTAAATATTATAATATCATTATCCAATGTTAATTTGATCATTTGACACTCAAAAATTGAGTATATACAAAATTAAAATTAACCTTTGGAGGGTCATTGTCAAAAAATACATGATTAGAACGCGACTATATGAAAATTAAAATTCGAGTGTGAACTTATCACAACTCAATTAATTATTTGGAAATCTTCAGTGCTTTACCCTTTAATATTTTATTGTGAGAAGTTTTACACTTTAATAAAACAAAGAAACTCATGTCTCCGAGCCAATATATTCAATAATTCATCGGAATATGAAAAGATTTAAAAACAATTTAAATTAACCTGCGCAAGTGCGATCACTTATTACATACTCTCAATCTAAATAATTGCAAATCTCTTAATCAAATAAAAAACTTCGCATTCCAAACGTGTCAACACCATCCTTTGACCTTTCGGGTTTCACGCTAAAGCTTGTTAGGTGTTAAATTATTCGACCGTCAATAGTTGTGCGATAATAGATCTTCTAAATTATTTTTTATTTTTTATTTTCATGTTCATAGGATAGTAAAAAATGAAACTTATTTACATAAATAAGCTGACTAACTAATTAATAAGTTGAGATTGACATAGTACATCTTCACTCAACTTAATTGATCAATATTTGAAATGTATATATAGTAAGGAACAGAGTCAGAAAATTAAAATGATGCGAAATAATTAATTTAGTGCAGTATAATTTAAATTTTGTATGATATCGAATTTTAATGGACCATACTACAAATTTTCTATACATAGGAGCCCCCCCCCTCTTCACCACCGAATATGGTAACATCATTTTGTTTCAATTAACATGTATATATGTCTAACGATGACATTTAAAACACATTTTAATGCTTTAATTCATTTCGAATTAGCAACTATTAATTATCACAATTTAATTATATATAATTTACTAGTAAGAGCAGCCACGTGACTCTCAACATCATTGATTTGATGGGCTAGTTTAGATAATGATTACTTAGCTAAATTGAATTAACTTGTTAAATCAAGTTTAGATAATGATTACTTAGCTAAATTGAATTAACTTGTTAAATCTATTAATTAGTATGAATAAAGAGTTGATTAATTATGTTAGAATTGAAAATGTCATCGTGTAATTGCATCAAGGTGGATATATTTCTTTACCAAATTCGACCATTTAGTGGATATTTTAAGTTTTATCTAAGGCAAAGATTATTATTATTATTTTTTTTTAAATTCCTTTGAAATCTTATGGTTCCGACAATTTGAGTAAGTTAAGATTTGCATTTCAACCAGGGGACAGAGAATCATTGGAATTTTCATTGTGTCTAAGTAATGCGCGATGCGAGAATATGCAATGCATGCGCGTTCGTATGTCATTTGAAATTTTGAATAATATGATCACTGGAAAGACCCAAAAAGAAAAAAAAAAAAAAAAGCCAATGCTTGGTAGATAATTGTAGGAAGCCTGTATAATATAACTGCAATTGTCAAGTAAAAGTTGGTATTGTCAAAGCCATCTATACTTGTTAAAATGATGAAAGTGATATTTGGAAGTTTGAAAAATTCTTTTCTTAGCCATCTAATGATCTAAGCCGACAAAATTCTTTAAAAATGTGAATCTAGCAAGTTCGAGTTACAACTGAAATTATAATCATAAAACCCAAAATAGTTGATTGTGGGCCTTCATTGAAAAATTAATTATATTGGGTCGCTTCAGCCTATCAGAAACTCGCATACTGATTTGTGATTTCCAGAGGTGCACCCTCAGGCCTTAGCCCAAATTAACATTATATATTTACTTACCAGTTACCCCCTTTCTTTTCCCAGTTTCCCTTGATTGAACAGAAGTTAAAAGCTGATTATTTCGATTTTATGTAAGGTCCTTGGGAATTGAGATATTTTTTACTTTTACAAAATCTATCAATTGATAATGTGCCAAGGGTAATTTTACCTCTCTGGGTTTATATATATTTTGCCAAATTTGGATATTTTCCGTGGACCGATATATTTCGTCCGAGTTCTCTTTTGAATTTTCTTATGACATAACTTTCCCACCTTTTTTGAAGGGAAACCAAAAGTCTACCCAAATTTTTGTTAAAAAGAAGAAGTATATATACAAGACGAAAGCACAAAAAAATGAGATTTTATAAGAATGTTTGAGAAGTATTTTTAAAAGAAAAAAATGAAAATAGAAAAGAAACTGATTGTAGTCGGTGAGGTGAGGCAGTGAGGCGGGGGCGGGCGGTCATCATGGTGGTTGGACAAAGACGGCCGCCGTCCCAGATTGTCGGATGTGAAGGTCATTGTAGTCACTGAGATCGTGGGAGTCGTGCTAATCAGTCACCGAGAAGGAAGTCATGTTAGTCGGTCGCTAACAAATGATTACTTATAGAAGAGAGGAGAGAGAAGAAGTAAAGGAGGGGAGGAGAGGAGAGGAGAGGAGAAAATGGGGAAGGAGAGAAGAGAGAAGGAGGAGAGAGGCAGGGAATGGTGGGGGGAGACCGACAGCGCCGTCTCCCCATCTAAGTTTGAGAAGTTTCATTCGGATATTCTTTTGATCTTTCACCTTCCGGATTTTGTTATATTTAATAATTATAAAAATCATATTATTAATAATAAGAGTGATAATGCAAAATTTTAAATCTACGAATGGCGGTGTGCCACTGTCAGTGGCGTTTTTATTGAAATGTGCCACTGACAGTGGTGCGTTTGTCTCCTACGACTACCAACCGCGTAGGTATCTATCCGTGCATGTATCTAAAAACGGGTTTTATAAATACACGCACAGATAGATACATGCACGGTTGGTATTTGTAGGAGACAAACGCGTCACTGTCAGTGGTGCACTGTCATTCGTAGATTTAAAATTTTTCTTTTATCACTCTTATTATTAATAATATTATTTTTAGAATATTATATTTAAAAAAATCTGTTCGCCCTATCAGGGGCGGCATCTGAACCGAGTTGTCATTCTAAAAAAAAAAATTCTCTATTTAACTTTCCCAAAGGAAAAATATTATAGTAAAGTTCTCTAACATTATGACCTTAGTTTGCGGAAAATAGAACCTTGATTTTATATATATTAATTTCACTTGCCCATTTGTTTCAAAATGATTGATTATTTCTCTAAGTCTTTTTATAAATTACTTTTGTGAAAGAAAATAAGATATTAAAAGTTAGTGCATATATTAAAAAAACAAATAATATAGCATTGTCGACAAGATAATAAATGATAACGCAACAATTAAGAATTGGAACAAAAATGATTGAAAAAAAAAAGTGTGTAATGATTATGAATAATGATGGTACTAATGATGATAACGATGATGGCAGTTAGAAGTGATAGAACTCGATCCGATCTGAAAAATTCGTCCGATCCATTCAAATCTGAACATGACCATACTTGATTTTGTAGGAAAGTCAAACTGATCCGATCTGAGATCAAATGATCAGCAATCCAATCAAAATCTATCAAAAATTAAAAAAAACACAACATATAAATTGACTCAACTCAATCACGATTTCTTTCAGAATGTCAAACTGACCCGATCTGACCCATCCGAATTCGAACCCAACCTAACTTGACCCGCCCCCCAGATTGCCATCTCTAATGGCAGCACCCAATACAACCCTTTGTTATTTCATGTGCTCGTTTCTCATTGCTGAAAAATACCATTAATTAATTAGAAAAAAATATCATCGTATTTATAGCATATTAATTTAATGTTTTAATCGCCATTTTTAAGTTACTACTCAGCAATGAAGATTATTAGAATTTGATTCAAATCTGATGTACTTTTAATCTCTCATTAATCATATATATACAGTCTTTACGCAGTAGCGAGCTTCAACTGCAATAAATCACAATTAAGGGGGCCAACCTTTATAGTGAATAGTGAATTGTATAAATTATTAATGAATTCTTTACTAAATTTTAGATTTAAGAGTGGTCACAATCCAAAACCATTGAATGAAGTTCCGTCACTTCCTTTACACACTGGAGAACGTAAAAGAGGATGCGAGCTTGTTGCATGAGGCAGATTCCTCTTATATATATAGAGAGAGAGTAAACCTAGCGTGCTCTTAAGAGCACGAAGTCCTCTCGTGATTCTAGCTCAAAAAATATATCAAATGATCTCCAAATTTTAATTTATCGCTCTCATTAAATTCTCCACATTGAAATCTTATGGGGTATAAAAATTTGATGTGTTTCGAATTTTCTAAATCGCTATTTTCAATTTTTAAAAATCAACTCTAAAAAATAATAAAATATTTAATATTTATACATTATTTTCAAAAATTGAAATTAGAGCGACTTAGAAAACTCGAAACATCTCAAATTTTTGTACCCCACAAGATTTCAATATGAAGAATTTCATGAGAGTGATAAATCAAAATTTAGAGATCATTTAATATATTTTTTTAGCTAGGATCACAGAAGGCCTCTGTGCTCCTAGGAGCAGGCTAGCTTTACTCTCTCTCTCTCTCTATATATATATAGGGGGGCTACAATGTTATGCATAACACGGATCGCTCGCGTGTTATGGTTCAGTTCTTCGTTATCGAACTATAAATGATCGATTTAACCGTATAAAATGATTTTTATATCAATATCTAGACGGACCAAATTTCATATTTTTAGAAATATTTTACTATTTTTTTAAGATAATTAGAAATTCATATTTTTTTGAATGACTCGTGATAACTAAATCGAGTGATTTTCTAGCTATCTTAAAAAATATATACAAAAAATATAAAAAATATAAAATTTGCTCTACATCTAGATATTTATACGAAAGTCATTTGTACAATTGGATCGCCCATTTGAACTTTGAAAATGAAGAATCGATCCATAGAACGGAAGAAGCGATTCATGCTATGCATAGTACCATAACATGGAGGCATTCCGTGAGTTTAACTCAAAAAGTATATTAAATTATCTTCAAATTTTAATTTATCATGCTCATTAATTTTTTTATATGAAAATCTTATTGAATGTAAAAGTTTAAAGTGTTTTGAGTTTTTTAAGTCATGAACATCATTTTAAAAAATTAAAAACGGCCCCAACCCCCTCCATTATTGACAATACAGTTCAATGCCACCTCAATGATATAATTACTTTAACAACTACTCTCTTTCCAAAGTTCCTATTTTTTTTTATCAATTTCTTCAATGATGTTTTTTTAATGAGATAATTAAAATGGATGAAAAAATAAAGCACACTTTTATATCTCTACTCTTTATTAAGCACATAAATGTCTTTATTCTCTAACCGTTCAATTTTTTTGTTGAATTTTTAGAACTAATATCAATAATCGGGTTGAGTTATTCATCAAATAATATTACTATCTCTATGATCATTTGTGTTGAAGTTATAATTTTCTCTTAATTTTGATTGTTATAGGAAATGCTACATAATTTATGAGTACAATTGATTTACTTTATTTCTTTTTTTTCTTAGATCGTCATAATTATGATTTTCAACTTTTCTTAAATTCCGAATATCAATTTTTCTCTCAATTATGTATTTATTTTACATTATTTATATATCCATGATTAAAATTTATATTAATTACTAAATTATTTTTATTTTCTTTTTTTTTACATAAAGATATAAATTTTTATATTTTTAAAAAACATGTGTAATAACACAGATAAAATATTAGCCCGTAATTAATATATAAATCATCAAATAGTTTTAGAATAAAAAAATATAGTATGTCACTTAGATCAGTTCACCAAACACTGGCGAACGAATTTGGAAATCTTGTAAACTGACAGATAGAGAGGTAGAGAACCAGCTTTGGCATTGGTGTAGGCGGTGTGAAGAGATTGCCATGGCCGATCTTCACCGTCGGATATAGAGAAACAAACAAGTAGATAATTTTAGAAAGGCACGCACACAAACCTAAAGAGAAGAGAAATCGTTGTACCTTCACCCCGAGTGCTCATTCTAATACCAATTAATTTTAACAACTCACTTTAGGTTCGAAGAAAGAATTACCTTCTTTAATGAAGCCAAGGCGGGTGACAGGAGAGAGTGAGGACTGAGGCGTTCTTGCTCCAGGTCGGTCTGAACCTTGTCGTACGAGCATTAGAGGGAATTAATAGAGGGCCAGAGAGACTGAGAGTTGTAACCTCAGCCTAAACAGTGAACAGTGTACTGGACCTGATTGAAGACCTTGGCTTTGAATTGAAGCACATAATCCCTCTGACAAATTGCGCTGGGAAACTACTTCCCATTTGAGGTGGAGCTCTTTGTCACACTTCTTGATGACATATGCAACAAAGGCCTTGAGGTCGTCGAGGCGCCATCTCGGGGAGCAATGTGAATATAGTCGATCTGGATTCGGGTTTGTCCCAGACATGCGCCATCTAGGGTTGGCGACGAGAGAGAAGAGAGGGACGAGTTCCGCGAGAGACAGGGAGAGAGAAGAGGGGGGTACGAAAAGATTAAAGCGTTGTAAACTGATACATCTAATAATATGTGTAATCTTTAGTAAAACGGATTCAAATAAAGCTAACTCAGTAACTCAGCACTGAAATTACGGAAGCAAAAACATGAACGATCTGCCGAATATTTTATGTGCAACTTCCATTCACCGTGATAGTATAACAAATCATCACATCTCAGATGCACTCACATCCGCTATGCGCGTATATACAGGTATAAATACGACAAGGTTCAGGCCGACCCCGGGGGATAAATAAGACAAAATCATGCCGTTTCATTATGATCTATATAGTTAGCGTGAAGCTTAGCTCATTGTAAAAACAGCAAAATTTTGCTGCTCGTTTGCTTTTAAGCAGTGGCGGCACCGTAGGTGTCAGCCCACGTTCCAATATTTTGTTGGTTTACTTAAAAATAAAATTTATATAGTGAAAGATAATTTTTTTTAATTCTGACATTTTTTTTGTCTCGATAAGATCACTTCTGATTCCGTCCCTACTTTTAAGTCCGTTCCTTTAAGTTTTTTTGCTTTCGTCTTTGTATGGGTTTTCTCTTCTCAGCGAACTCCTGAATATTTTTTATTTAATTTAGTTATATTTAGTACTTAATTAGAAGCCACATGCCTAGCCACCAATTAAAAATTATCATAATTTTGCATATAATTAATATATATATATATATATTATATATATATATATATATATATATATATATATATATATATATAGTTTGTCTATTGTGCTTCCAATAGCATTTCGGCTGAAACACTACCAATTCAAATTTTAATTTTTTATGTTCTAAATTTTAATTTAAGTCGCTCAATAAAATTTTATATCATAATCTTATAGAATACTATTTTTTATCGTGTTTAAAGTTAATTTACTATACTTAATGATTTTTAAAAACTAAGCATTTTTGACATACAAATTTTATTAATTTTTTATTATTTTAGGGTTATTTTTAAAAAATTATTAAGCATAGTAAATCAATTCCAAACACGATAAAAAATAATATTCTATAAGATTATGATATACAGATTTTATTGAGATATTTAAATTAAAATTTTAAGCATAAAAAATTAAAATTTGGATTGGTAGCATTTCAGCCGAAGTGCTACTGAAAGTATAATACACAAACTCTCTCTCTATATATATTTTTAGGTAGACAATACATGTCATGAGTATATATGTGACATATAATTAACACATTAATTAGTTTACATACAATACAATACCAAAATAAAATTAGTTCGCAAACATCGACACACAAATCACACATAATATCATAACTAAACACAAGTTCCTCATGCATGACGTACCATATGCTTGTATTCTGTGAAACTATGAATCCATAATACTAAAAAACAAAGATACAGCACTTAGCTAGGCTGTATTCAAATCCATGATATTACAACAACAGATCAGATCCAAGCACTTTGATAGCACACATCGAAATCGACCAGATGGTTAGAGGAGGTTCTTGCCAGGATTATTGGCCTTCATGTCATAGCCGAGATGAAGTGCAGTCTGGTCCTGGGTGTGTGAGTATACGTGTGATCCTGGCCCCAGCATGTCAACCTGATAGTATCCTCTAGAATTGAATGGAGAGAGTGCATCCAGCTCAGACGCAGCAGCGACCATCCCGCTTTGTTGGGCCTGCTGTAACTGAAAGGGAGACAAATTAAATATCAGTAAGGCACGCTGTAATTGAACCATCTATGGATGAGGAGAAACTACATCTATGGAGATCTGATTTTCGAGAGGCTGTCAGTTCTTCTTGAATTCTCCTCATCAGCTTTCACATATTTAAGAATTAATAATGACAATTATTTACTGTGATAAATATGATTGTGGATCAAGTTAATTTTTACAATATCAATCAATCAAGACTGCTTGTAAATGATCTAGTAGCTCAAACGATAGCTAATTAGAATGACTTCAAAGAAATCATAGGTTCAAGCCTTCATAAACAAAAAATGAAATTTGTAAGCTAAATTCTCATCTCTCTAAAAAAAAATCAATCAAGACTGTTTAACATGCTTTACGTGTTAGTTACATGATTTGATTAAAAATAAAACTTCAAAAATGTATTGGATAAGACAATCAGAATATAATGTAATAAACAAAAAACTCATGAATAATAAAATCAAAGTTTATATTTGGGCATATAAATGCGGAAATATCTATAAAGATGTTAATAAAGACTTTTACCTTGTGTCTCAGGTCCATATTTTTGTGCTGTAATTCTTTCTCCTTTATAAATCAAAACAAAATAATAATAAAAAATATTAGACTGGTAAATTAAGTTAGAAAATTAAAGTAGAATGAACTGTTAATTAATAAAACAAAAGTTGAAAACGTTACCCTATCACTTGTTTTCTCAATTTGGTCCATTAGCAATTCATACTGTTAAAGGAAATAGAAAAGAAAAAAAAGTCAATGTTATGTAAGGATTGTCACATGCATCAAGAAAACTAGATACCAGGGTTTTGGTTTTCAATCTGCAATTAACACATTGAAGTTCTCTATTTTTTAGAGGATGTATATGCCTTCACCAGTAACTAACTTTTATTAGTAAAATTTTTTCAGTTTTTGTCATAATGGTCCTGAAGTGTTTATCCATACAAAACTCAAAACTAAACAAAGAATACTTCTTTTCAATGTTAAAGAAGGCTTCTAATTAATCTATGGAAATAAATACTCAAATTAAATTCATTATCAGAACTACCAAATATTTTTTTAGTTAGATAAAAATAAATGTTACCTTCTTATTGCGAATTCGGGCAATGGCCCTCTCAATCTTGGTTTCCAGATGTTTCAGCTCCTTCGCTGACAGGTTACCCAGACTTTCACCCATGTAGTGCCTGAAGTTTTATAATTTAGCAGCTTGTTACTCATTACTGAAAGCAATTCCTGATATATATATTACAATCTTATATTCGAAAACTTCAGCAATAGGTATGATAAATATATATATAATTACTTGTTTCTAGTATGAAGGACCTGTATCTCATGGTACAGCTTTGCAGTTTCCTGCTGGTAGTATTGCTGAAACATAATAAAAAAAAAAGGAGATTTTTTTTGTTATAGAAAAAAAAATATAAACGAGGAAAGAAATTATGGGAGGTTATTTTAACCTTCCATTTAATTGATCAATTAAATGGGAGGTTAAAATAATAATCAATATATTTATGAAGACATTTTTGTTTTGAGAAAGAAAAGAGGGTCGATGCCCCTATTTTACTAATCTGTTTCTTGTTATACAGCATATAGTTTTAGAATTTTAGTGAACACATGGAATTTTCTACTTCATATTCCTGCTAATTAATTGAAGCGATAAAATTAAATATGTCTATGTAAAAGTAAATGCACTTTATGTCATAGAAACAGGTATTGCACAAAAATTAACATTTATATCTTTCAAGTAATAAAGTTTATGATTTAAATTAATTAATTATATTTGAAACAAATATATTACCAGAGTGATCCGTTCTTTTTCTCACAAAAAAAAATATATATATTACCGGAGTATTGACCTCAACAGCTGTTGTGGAACCTGAAGTATTGGCATGTGCCTTCTTGTACCTCTCTATGGTTTGTCTTATGCTACTGCTTCAACAAAAACACACAAAAAAGAACAATTAGTGTAACTAGCGTATCCCTTTATATCATTAGCGGATTAAAAAATATAAATCTGAGCGCAATGAATACAATGAATCAAGTAAAAGCCTATATCATCTAATTTCTCAACCCAATAATAATTAAGCCTAGACACAACTATATAAATGAATATTATTTTAGAAGTCTTCAAAGAAAAAATTAATTGTATTTTACTAAATTTTATAATTTAAGCTTAGACACTACTGGTCTGGGCTTGCCTTTTAATAGATCCACCACTGCTTTATATACGACATATGGTTAACACAGTAATCATTATTTTAACAAAATGGTGCTTAGGAGTTATTAATAATGGAAAAATACTAGTTATATATATACATATATTGCAAGCATCTATGTATGTCTATACCTAACCACTATTACAGAATAATGAGGCCTTAGTTGTTTTTAGTTTTTTTAACCCTGTACTAGCATGAATCCAGAATTAATTTAACTTATCAACTGAGAATAACACTGGATCAACAAAAAATAGAAATTGGAAACTTTTACTTTTGCCTCCAACGTACGTACAGTTCCAAACTAGCAAACAAAAAAAATATTAGCAATATATCAGCATTTTTATTTATTTATTTTTACTTTTTTTAGGGTCTACTTGTATTTCAATTTTTTCTATTTCTATCTTTTCTTCTCATATTTGTACTCTTTTTAATTTAATTTAATGAAATATCATAGTACTTTTTTTGCCTGCTACTACAAAAAAATATTGAAATCAGAAAAAAAATATATCATTTTTCAGGCAATTTCAGGATTAGCACACCTTTTGAAGTATTCCAAATAAGAATCGAGCATACTTCAAAAGTGATATTTTCTGAGTGAAAATTAGCTATTTTATATCCATGACGAGGGAAGAAAACAGTATGACACAAAATCAAGTAATTAGATCTATATATATTTAACTGTCTGAAATGTTGCACTAACATGCCAACGGCGCTTAAATGGGATCTCCAAGAAAAATAGGAAAGCAAACATAAAAATAGTAAATCTGACTTCAGTGGCTTTAAACCTTACAGCTACCTAGGAAATTGAAGCTCTGGGCTACTCTCTCTCTCTCTCCTCTCTCTCTCTCTCTCTTCTAGCTGCCAGCGATGCTTAAGACAAAGCAGAAAACTATGAGTTTTTTTTCGGAGAAAAACTAGGGTACAGAGAAAAATGATCAGTGAAATGAAGATGTTTCTTACTCCACTCTCTCTATAAATAATTAACCAATCATTTTTGCTTACACGATATTAAATGGTTTTATGTTTAAATATATAATTATACTACAAAGATATACATAATCTTTTTTTTTTCAAACTTGCCACCAGCTCGTAAGGCTGAGATAATATATATTTGGTTATACTCTCTCTCTCTTAAAATATAAGCATAAATTCTCAATTTGATGGCTGATCGATGTAAACATATCAAACCAGCAGACCCCCCCCCCCCCCCCTTCTCCCAACAAACCCCACCCCAGAAATTATCATTAATTACACTTACACTTGATACAATTAGAAGAATCCTGAGGAAAGTTACAACCGAAAGGAAACACTGAAAGTACCTAAAATTTGCTCTTTCATGACAGAAACTTATGTAACTTTTTAATATTCCAATTAATTTTTTTATTAAAAATCGGTAGACATATTTCATTAACCAACTCATTACATATTACATAGTAAAACAGAAAATAAGCTAAAATAAAACCGACTCCAAACACTAATAATTTAAACTAACCTAGTCATTTGTAATAACCTAGTTATTTTAGAGCTAAAGATAATTGTTATATTTTCTAAAGAGACAATGTGAGAGTTCAAATTTACTAGCTAATAAGCACAATCAATTGACATTACATTCTCCTTAATTTTTGACTTGGAGTGGTTCAAAAAAGTTGGTCGGGGAAGATAAACAGCCGCCGGGGCAATGAAGTCAACGATGATGGACTGCTAGTAACGAAATCTATCCTACATTATAGACAAATGGCCAGAGAGGTCGACGGCCCAAGAACAAGGGGCAAGATGGTCGACGGCCCAAGGACGGGCGAGAGAGGTCGACAACCATAATAGTTCGAGCTTAATTTATCCATCTCATTGATTCGAGCTACGCTCGGTCCTCCCAAAGGTAAGGTCGAAAGGTAAAAGGCGGGTTGTGGTGTTGTTGGTTCTCGCCTGGAGGTGGCTGAGTCGCGACTTTGATCAGTGGTGGAACGGAGAAAGGGGTGAGGCGAGACTCGCTGGAGCGGAGAGCGTGGCCTGGCTTAAGGGGGGACAACCACCAAGGCTTACATTTCAGCTAGCGTAGTGGCTTGATCGCGTTCCCGTCGGATCAGAGGCGAAAGCTCGAGGGGAGGTTGACAGTGGAGAGGCAGCCAGGGGCGGAGTAAGAAACGATCGATAGGGGGTGCCCGGTTCAAATAAATAGAATATTTGAGTCAAAAGAAATTTTATTTTTTACCATACGACCTTTATTTTTCAGTGAACCGAGTGGGTGCCCGGGCGCCGGCTGGCGCCTACCTTGGATCCGCCCCTGGAGGCAGCGACAGGAGAAGTGAGGGCTCAGTCAGAGAAGCATGTCCGACGAGCTCCTGGCGTTATTAATGGTGAGGTTTGGTTGTAGAGGGGAGGATAGAGAGGACATAAGGGAGGGGAGGAGGTAGGGAAGGGGAGGAGAGGAGAAGAGAAAAGGGGTGGAGGCGGGGGAGGCCGGTGGCGCCGCCACCTCCCGTCTAGGTTTTGAGTTTTTAGGGTTTCTCTCTTTGGCTTCGGTTGGTCTTTAATCTCAGAATATTCCAATTAATCCAATTGCATACTGACTGAAAAGACCCTTTTTTACTGTTAATAAATGTTCCAATAAGATTCCATGTCAGACTTTGCTTAGGAGAGAGATGTGGGAGATGATTTCAAGAGTTGCACGAAAATGGGAACTGAAAATTTCTTGATGTTTTTCCCAATTCATGCAAAGAAATGTAATTTCCAATGCTTTCTTTCGGCGTCCCATCTATCTCTCAGCCTCAGGTGATTTATATCTTTTGTGCGTCTAAAAGAGAGTACACCGTTAGTCACAAAAGCAGTCCCTCTTGAGATCATCATAGTCAATAACGTAGTAAGGGGAAACCTAACAACATCTCCACAGATGGAGAAGTTTAATATTGTGGCATTGCTCGAGTCCTTTCATTTGATCAAAAGTTCAACAACGAAGTGAAAAATTATATGACCCATCAAAGGAGCAGAAAAAATATTGCAGGGTCTCATGAACTTTCTAAAAAAGAAATGTACACAGAAATACAGACAAGAGAATAGTCCAAAGAGGTGCAGATGAATTCATTTTCTTACTTTCTAAAATTGTCTGAATTGACCCAATTATAAGGGTTTTATAGTAACTCTTCTTTCACCTTATGTTTTGGAAAAACGAATCGAACACTTTAATTGGCCATTATAAATGCCTTTATGGAGGATAAGAAACGAAAATTAAAGATAATTAACAGATATATTTTCAAAATCAGGAAAATAACTAAACATCAGACTCATAATTTGAACTATATATAGTGAATATTTGTATTACAAAACTGTACGATTTAGGCGCATGATAGCACGGTACTACGTAAATTAACAATATGACAAATGAAGCAATAAGATGATTAATTGGTCATACATTCTCTACTAGATAATTCGGACAGAACCTTGTAAAAAGAGGAAACAATTGTTTTAATTAAGTATAGACAATTTTAATCAAAACATATAAAATTTCACATAACTTTTTCTATTCCATACATTGCTTCGCATAAGATATTATTCAATATAACATTATCACTGAAAGATATTCAATGTGAAAATTAATTAATATATATGACAAAAGAAAAGAAAGATATATTAAATATATTTATCAAATTTTCTCTACTAATATAATGCAACAAACATGTACAAAATGACCATTTCTGGAATTTCCACAACAATATTTGGGATCTTGTTTAACTTCTGAACAAGGCAAAGAAAATTGGGTCAAACAGAAGTTGTGTGCGTACGTGGATCAACATATATTATACTCCAGACTCCAGAGTCAGGATCAACAAGTAATTTTCAGTTCATATCAAAACAGAAAATTTCCAAAATATTTATAATGTACTAATGGGTGGATTTGTATATACGTACTAATGGGTGGATTTGTCAGAACAGAAAATTTTATCAGAACAGAAAATTTCCAAAATATTTATAATGTAATTAAGTTAATATCAAATTAATGAAATCTATACAACACAGTTCATTTTGGCATAAAATAACAATAAAGTTAAGTTGTTAGTTTACCTGTTGCTGGAGAATTCATAGAGGCGGCCGCGAGTTGAGAAGATTATCAGTGCCACCTCAGCATCACATAGCACTGACAGCTCATACGCCTTCTTCAGTAATCCACTGCGCCTCTTGCAAAAGGTGACTTGGCGGTTCGTGGTGTTTTCAATTCGCTTAATCTCTATCTTTCCCCTCCCCATAGTTAGATCGTCCTTTACGGCCTGCAGTCAGAAACACAATTATTTTGTAACAAAAATATTAGAATTTTTTTATAATATAATTATTTCATTGAATTAAAGTAAAAGACATATATATTAGATTATAGTTTTTGCCAATTTTCATAGACCATATATTGCAGCAGATGAGGCAAATAAATTCAAGTTTTGTTGGCGCGTGAGTGTACGGAAGGAAAACAAGAATTAATATATAAGAACTAAAAAACAGACAGTTAATGTACGTATATACAAATCCACCCATTAGTACAGTATTTTCTTAGAAAAAATTAAGAAAATAATTTCGTGAGGTCTGTTTACAATTTTATCCATGAAAAAGAATGGTATTAATAAAATTTCAAGAAATCACAAGAGTATTTTAGAGACAATAAATTAAAAAAAAAATAGTTTCAGGAAAGGAAATAAACGTTTAATTAAGAATATTAAAGCAAAATTATAAGATTTTTTTCAATTACCAGTAATATTTATTGATTAAAACGAAATCAAATCTGAACCTTACTAGAAGGCCTTTAATTGGCTGTCTTCTTGGAAAACGAAATTTGGAATTTCGGAGGAAAACACCAAAGATAAACAAAGAGAAGTCAGAAGAGGCCAAATTCGAATTAATTTTGTATTTGTTATTGAAAGAATTCATCAGAGGTCGTGGCTGAACCAGAATTCAACTGGAATTAAACATATTTCAAAAGAGAATCTCAGAACCAGAACCTAAAAAAGTATAAAACAAAAAAAATAACCGAAAGGAACTGATCACACTGCCTCATATACATCTACGAAAATGTTTCAAAAATAAGTCTGTCTCTAGCTCTGAAAGCTCAGTCCAGGAAATTATCAAAAATTTGAGGCAGAAATTAACCAGATCTAGATCGATAATAAGTTTGTTCAACAAATATAAAAAAGTGAAAAGAAGAAAGAAAGGAATTATCAGTTGCTAACATATATAGCTAGATCATGAGCAAGTTTGCTGTAAGATCGATCCAGTAGAAATATAAAGTGCTGATCTGTTGTTTTTCTGAAAAGAACCGCCAAAATTGGCAAGCAATAGCTTAGAAAAATCTAGTAAAAACTTGTGTGTATTAAATAGTAGCACATATATATGGATATATTATAACAAAATCTATTTTAGGAACTCTGGAGAAAAAAGAAAGAAAAAAAACTGAGGCTTCTGTCTAGCTAGCTAGAAAGATAATTTTAAATAAGCACTACTAACCTTAATTTCCTGATCAGCAGAGAGAGAGAAAGGGAGAGAGGTCGAAAGAAATAGGCTCTGCATGGACTATGCATCGGCGAGTGCTAGGTTTCCTTAAGAAGTATGATGGTATGTTACACCTGCGGTCTAGTTTAAGTGTTTAACACATCCCAAATGGTTCGCTCTCATTTCGTCTACGTGTCTTTGTTGAATATGGGGGGGCCCAGAAGCCAAGCGTGGCGAATCATGTAATGACACGCTAACGCCAAAGAAAATCAATTGAACAATACGTAGAATGCCGAATTAGCAATTAAAATGCAAGCCGTTGAGACTAATTAGTCGTAATTAGCTGATAAACCATCATGTATCATAGTCGGCCAATTATATTTTAGACTACATTCAAATTATACAAATTTCAGCTGAACTTCTAATTTTGATAATTAAATATTCTATATAAACTAGATTTCATTTTTTTACTCAATCCTACATTCGTAAAATTATATATATTTTTTCAAAGATGACCTAAAAGACCATGAATTTGGTAGTTTAATTTGTATTTATACTTCCTAAAATAAAACCAATAAATAAAAATATGATTAAGTATGTAAATAACTATTTTTTTAATTATTAATATTTTCATCATATATTAAAATACGAATGCTAAATTTTTCATAAAAATCCGATTAATCACTTAGTGTTACCCTATCCATCCATTAAGTGCATTCCGTTATTTACAATATTGGTTCATCGTGGATATTTGGGTAGATTAAATAGTGAAAAATAACTGAAATTGTGGTACAACAATTAATAGCCAAATTATGAGAGTGGATTTACATATAAGATATTTTACTGATAGCCTGATATATAGAAAAATGGAATTAGAACAAAAATATCTGTTGAAACTCGTCTTATTCACAATTAATTCCATGTTTGATAGACATTAGCAGAATATGTCGAATGAATGTACTTCTTTTTCAAGTATTCCACTGTTCTATATATATGCATCAGTTGAACTTGAAACACCCATTAATATTTTACTCTAGAGTCTAGAAATAATATCAAACAGCACAGGGGAGGATCCAAGTTTTGAGTTGGGGGGGGGGGGGGCAAAAATTAGATCTTTCTTCTGGGGGAGGTGGCAAAATAAATATATTTTTTAATTTTTTCTAAAACTATATATAATTAGAAAGATATTTGTATAAAAAAAATTCAGAGGAGGATGTAAATCAGCAATCTAAATGGAGCTAGACAAAAGAGATTGCGAAAAAAAAAAGAGTTTATGTTGAAGAAAATTTTTAAATTTTGATCCGTCTGAACAAAATTAATTTTTGACACCCACTGCGCCAAAGTCTTAATCCGCCGCTGATCTGCATCGATCACTTTCTGATTGGTGGAACCATTTTTTTGCCAGTTTGTTTCAAATTGAGTGATCACACACATTGTATCTGCAGTCTAGTTTGTTTCAAATTGAGTGATCTGCACCTTGATTCAATATATAAACAGCTACTTTTTGTGCACGAGTCCAAGCATTTATGCTGTGTTAATCCTATATTTAATGAATGATCTGAATACTACAACACAAATAATTTACACATTTTAAATTCAATGCATTCGAATAATTAAAACGTGTTTCCTTAAGATAACAATGATAGTCAAGGTTTTAAATTTTATATTGTGTTTATAGGAGCTTCAACCCATTAAAACTGCTTAGGAATGATAAATTGAGGTCAAGGAAAAGTACGTAGAATGGAGTGGAAATGTGTAGAAATTAATTCGAATTCTAAGAAAATATATAAAAGGGGTCCAACAGAGATGATCAATTTTCAGCCCATGTTTTACTGTGACGATCGATGTGTGTGTATATAATAATTTAGAGGTGGCAGAACCCGACCCGATCCGAAAAACTCATCCGATCTGTTCGGATTTGATACGATTCAAAATTCAAAATGATCCGACGCTGGATGACCTGATATTCGACCCGACTCGATCTGATACGACCTGAAACCCGAAATGACCGGACACTAAATGATCCAATACCCAACCCAACCCAACCTGATACGACCTGAAACCCGAAATGATCCGATACTAGATGACCCGATACCCGACCCGATCTGATATGATCCGAAACTCAAAATGACCCGACACTGGATGACCTGACCCGACCTGATACGACCTGAATTAATGTAATTATGGACGACTTCGATAATGAGCTAGCTTAGCTATAGTCTATAGATGTATCCGATGCATGTAGCTAGCTTAGCTGACAATCCAAAAAACTCATCCGAATACGATCCAAAATTCAAAATGATCCGACCCGAAACCCGAAATGACCGGACACTAAATGACCCAATATCCAACCCAACCCAACCCAACGATACGACCTCCGAAATGATCCAATGATGAATTATGATATGATCGAAACTCAAAATGACTTACGACCCGACCTGATACGACATGAATTAATGTAATTATGTACGACTTCTGCTAAAGTGATAATGAACTAGCTTAGCTATAGTCTATAGACATGTACATGCAGGCATGCATGTAGCTAGCTTAGCTAGTTACAATTATATTATATTTCAGGTACTATATTAAACATTGGTACGTTGTAAATATTAGTAGCTCATAATCCCTTAAGAAGTTACAAATCGCTGACATTAAAAAAATGTACACATATATGTGGCCACTTGTTCTCTTGCATCCTGTAGGGCAATAGGCACTAGATCATGTCAACACTCAACACCATTCTATATTTCTATTCATAGGTTTGTGATCCAATAAAGAGAAAAATAATTTTAATTAAAGCAGAGAGTATAGCAGTACGTGCTAGCAGTCTAACACTTAGCAGTAATTGACTTCTGAATTTTTATCTAACTATTTAAACCATTCTTTAATATACCGAGTCTCTGCATTCCCTATTCATAAAAACTACCCATTACGTTGAAATTACACAGAGGTATAGAACACAAGAGAAGAAAATTGGAAGGTGGTCAGATGGGGAACGCAATCAAAACACACAGACAAAGTGAAAAAATGTTTGGTGATTGAAGAAAGTCAAAACACGATATACAACCACTAACTATTATTATAATTCTCTAAAAATTTATAATCTAAATTAAGATAATTATACAACAAAGATTTTTTCAAGAGCAATTAAATATATAATTTCAATTATCGGATCAATGGTATAAAATAGATTCTACTTTTTGTGCATGTCACATAAAGCAACGAAGAGGATGATGAGGAATTGAGAATTGAGGAGATAAATATAAACAAATTAATTCAATTGAAATTAAGGTCAAACTTATATGAATCAAACATGCATCACTTAGAAATTCAATCTGACATGTTTCATCTAACCTGACTAGACCAGACACACAGAGATGGCGAAATCTAATATGATTCAAAATTCGAAATGACACGACACTAGATGACCCTATACTCGACCCGACCCCACTTGATATGACTCAAAATACGAGATGACCTGACATTAGATGACCGATAATCGACCCGACCCGACCTAATACGATCCGAAACCGAAATGACCCAACACTAGATGACTCGAGAACCGACCCGACCCGACCTGATACGACCTAAAACTCAAATTGATCTGACACTAGATGACTCAAAAACCGACCCGACCCGACCTGATATGACCCGAAACCCAAAATTACCCGATACTAGATGACCTGATAACCAACCTGACTCGACCCGATCAGACCCGAAATCTGAAATGACCCGACACTATATGATTTGATACCCAACCCGACCCGACCCGATCAGACCCGTGACCCAACAATCTTGCTGATTCAACTTGACCCGACCCGACCCGACACAAACCTGAACCCACCCAACCTGCTCGATTGCCACCTCTAGTATATATATTACCATTCTTTATTGAAATCATAATTAACATTGAGGTGCAAACCTAAAATAATTTGGCATCGCGCTGTTACATATAGAGAGAGTTAGATAACGACGTTATGCATAGGGATGGTAATGGGCGGAGTAAGGCGGGTTTGTGTCAAATCTGGGATCCAGTTCGTCCTTCAAAACTCTTGGCCCGACCTACCTAGTTCTTACATCCGGGCCTAAAATTGATGACCCGGCCCGTCCATGAAGTTTGACGGACCTACCCGCCCGTACCCGTCCCGGCCCAACTTTATCAACAATATTTTGTTGCTAGATTTTTTAATTAAATTATTACATAATCAATTAATAATTTTTTTGGTTAACGATTTCTCTATTCTTAATATTATATATTTAGAGGATGATTATTGTATTTAAACTAAAATATTATTAAATATTTGCACTATAAGTTATTTTTTAAGTCTAAAAGTTACTAAATATTTGCACCAACTCAAATACATAATTTATAAATTATAATATTTAATTAAAAAAATAATTTAATAAATATTCTATTAGTTAAATTATTAATTTTACCTTTGTTTATATATAATTATATAATTATACATAACACATATAATACATATTACATGTTATCGACATTACGGGTCGAGTTGGCGGGCCTCACCCTAAACCCGTACCCGTCCGTCGGCTCCTACTACTAGTTTGACCTTCGGTTTAAGTGTGCCTGGTCGTAGGGTCGACAGTCCGGTAGGCCGGATGGATCATGAACTTTATTGTCATCCCTAGTTATGCATAATATGAATCATCTTCATATTATGAATTATTTTTTATTTTTAAAATCTAAATGAACGACTCGAACCATTTCAAATGATTTTTTATACGAAATTCTAGTTGAAGATAAAAAAATTATACTTTTTAGAATTTTATAGTTAGAAAATCACTTCTTTTGAACGGCTCATAATAATTAAATTAAGTTATTTTTAAACTATCTTCAAAAAAAAATTCTAAAAATATAAAATTTGACTCCCAACTAGATTTTAACATGTAAATCATTTTGAGTGTTTCGGATCGACCATTTAGACCTTGAGGATGAAGAATAATTCATAACACAGAAGCGATTTGTACTATGTATAACACTATAGTTCGACTCTCTCTCTCTCTTTATATATATATATATAGAGAGAGAGAGAGAGAGAGAGAGAGAGTGAGGCTATATATGGAGATTTACGAAGTATAAAATCTCATGTGCTTCGCGTTCTTATCTCAAATTTTAAAGTTCAAACAATAGATCCAAACTGTCGAACATGATATTCGTATTGAAATATCTTTAGAGATCAAGTTTATATCTTTTTGAAAAAAATATTATTTTTTAGATGGGCAAAATTTTTGTTGATCTAATGGTTTCTGTACCATCCAATAGTTTTATAAAAATTTTGAGTCGAAATATTTAAAGTTTAAATTTTAAAATTTCATACCCAAAATAATTAATAAAATATCAATTTTGTGAAACAATTTTATCCTTTTTTTAATGAACAAAATATCCTCAATCAAATGATGCAAATCAATATTTTAAAAACTAAGAGACATATTTTGATCAATATTATTTTTCTGTCCATATAGTTTATATTTTTTATCATATATTAATGGAAGGTCTACAAAAAAAATTATCCGTTAATAAATTAATAATCAACTATTTTTAAGTTTAAAAAAACTACATATTATACAACTTTATTAAAAAAATTATTATATTTTATAAATATATCTTATTTAATAATAAATTGATTTTATTTATAAATTTAAAATCTATGTCATTGATCTAGACATAAATTATATATAAATAAAATTTATTATTTATTTATAATAAAAATAAATATGTATTTTTAAAAATAAACGAGTTCCGCATAAAGGGTGATTTTTTTAATATTTATAAACTTCACAACTTTGCTGCTATATATCTATATATCTATATATATAGAGAGAGTTGAATTGGGCTATGGTACTATGTATAGCACAGACTGTTCTTGTGCTATGGATTAGTTTTTCTTTTCAAGTTCTAAATGGTCAATTCGAACCACTCAAAATGATTTATGTACGAATATCTAGATTTAAGCCGAATTTTATAATTTTATAATTTTAACTATTTTTTAGATGATTAAAAATCACTTATTTTAATAATTACAAGCCATCCAAAAGTAATATTCTAACCATCTAAAAAATAGTTAAAAAATTAAAAAATATATATAAATTTTGTCTATATCTAGATATTCATACGAAAATCATTTTTTATGGATGAATCAACCATTTGCACTTATAAAATGAAGAATTTACACTTTGTCATATATTAATGGAAGGTCTACAAAAAAATTATCCATTAATAAATTAACAATCAACTATTTTTAAGTTTAAAAAAACTACATATTATACAACTTTATTAAAAAAATATTATATTTTATAAATATATCTTATTTAATAATAAATTGATTTTATTTATAAATTTAAAATCTATGTCATTGATCTAGACATAAATTATATATAAATAAATTTTATTATTTATTTATAATAAAAATATATATGTATTTTTAAAAATAAATGAGTTCCGCATAAAGGGTGATTTTTTTCTAATATTTATAAACTTCACAACTTTGCTGCTATATATCTATATATATATATAGAGAGAGAGAGTGTTGGGCTATAGTACTATGTATAGCACAGACTGTTTTTGTGCTATGGATCAGTTCTTTTTCTCAAATTATAAATGGTCAATTAGAACCGCTCAAAATAATTTATGTACGAATATCTAGATTTAAGCTGAATTTTATAATTTTTAACTATTTTTAGATGATTAGAAAATCACTTGTTTTAATTATTGCAAGTCATCCAAAAGTAATATTCTAACCATTTAAAAAAAGTTAAAAAAATATATAAATTTTATCTACATCTAGATATTCATACGAAAATCATTTTTTATGGATGAATCAACCATTTGCACTTATATAATGAAGAATTTACACTTTGATAATGAAAAATCAATCTATAACACAGAAACAATATGTGCTATGCATAGCACCACGGTCCAATTCTCTCGATATATATTAAATTAACACACACGCACACACTTTTATTTTTAAAATAGAACATATCCTAATTACAAACTGCGGGCTTTATTCTCATGGTTTATTAAACAGATTCTGGTATTTAGTAAAACCGTGTCGAACATGGAACTGCAAGTTTGTAAGGTGACTAATTAGTGATCTTATGATTTAATTACTGAATTCGACTAGTGCTAAACTAATTAACTAATTGTTAATATTATAAACCACAGTACTCATTTATCTTAAATTGACTTTAAAATAAATTCAAGATTAATAAACGGTGACTTTAGTATGTTGCGTCTATATTCGAAGAAGATAAATTAAAGAAATAAGAAAAATAATTGGCAACATATTATTTATAAATCTCTTTATATATAAATATTATTGGGAAATTTTTCATGGCATTTAAATTTTTTCCTTAATATAGGAATTTCCTCGGACTTGCAAATTAATCTTATCTTACACGAACAACACACATTGTTTCACCAGCGGCAATCAAAAACTGATTTTCAAAATCAAAGACTTAAAACAAAAAATCCTAACGGTCTCTTTCAAAAAAAAAAAAAACTATAGTCATCTCTCCACTGAGATATCTTCGGTGGGGAGAAATGGCTGATTTATCTCTCTCCCGTCATCTTTTTTTCTCTACTTTTATTTTACTGATGATCTTCTATTTTATCATTTTTTTTATTTCTTCATCTGTTTTTTTGTTGCTCTTTTTGTTAAACCATGAAAAATTTATTAAATATTAATGATGATTAAAGTAGTAATCACAAATCTTAATTACAATTAAAAATTTACATAACGCAATAATTAACAAAACTTGAATATAATAATCTAACTTAATTATTTTATGACTTATAAATAAATAAAGATAAAGCTTATTAACGACCTTATCTAATGATCAAATGAATAAACAAATAAAAAGATAGAAATAATACAATGCGCGAACATACTAATGACTGAGCATAACCGATATAAAATAAATAATCACTTAAAATAATTTAAATCAAAAATGTTAATTAATTAAATTAATATAATTGAAATATTACTAAACGATCTCTGGATTTAACCTTGTTTTGATTGAACAAAGGAATAATGATTTACAATAATAAAATATTCACATTTCCTAAATTTAATAATCAGAAATGAGTGAAAATTTTACTTGTCACACCAACGGTCACAAACCCGTTGCCACAAAGGATCCTACACATTCTTAGTTTTCTCTCTCCCCATTTAATTCCCTTCTCTCTCCTCTCTCTCTCCTCCCTCTTTCTCTTCGCCCTTTCCTTGAAATCCTCTCCGTCTCTCTCTATTTCCGTCACTCTTTTCTCTCCCCAATTAATGGGCGACGACTCTCACCCTGTCTCTCTCTCTCTCCCCCTCTTTTCTCTCGGTCACTCCGCTGCGAGGATCTCGCTCTCTCTATCCCGTCTAATTAATACCTCTCGTCCTTCCGCTGTGTAACCTGTCCCCTCTTACGCCATTTTTCCCTCCCCGATCGCTTGCTTCTCCATCTGCCTTGTGACGAGCCATTCCCCCCTCTCCCAACTCTCTCATGCTCTCTCTCTAAATCTCACCTAACCCTAACCCCTCTGTCAGGCCCGACGACATGGCTCTCTCTCTCACTCTCTCGGCCTCACCTGCCCTCTGTGCCTTACCGTCTCACATCACCAACCCCCACTCTTTGTCACCTCCAACGTTTGGTCGTTATACCCCGCTCCCTCACTTACTGCCCCTGTCGCCTTATATAACCGTGCGTGCGCCTCTTCTCTCCCCCTTTGTCGCTCTCATGTGTTGAGATTTGGAAAAAAATTCAAAGATTTTTAAACTGATAAGAACAAGGTTCAACCCAAGAATATTGCAAGGGGAGAGAGGAGGTGGTGGCCGGAACCAAGGGGTGGGTTGTGCTTGCCGTCACCGACCTTGTCTTTTTCCTTGCTTGCTGACCCGATTTTATCTCTCCCTTTATACTGGTAAACCCTAGATCCTTGCCTCTGTTGTGCTCTTACTTATTTATTTGCTTGTCTGTTGCTGTCTGTGGGATTTTGCTGCCTTATTTGGTGGGTTTACTGGTATGGATAATGTTGGTTGGGTTGTGTTGGTTTTTGGGTTGCTTGTTGTTGCCTTGTGTTGATATTTTTATTGTTGCTTATGTGTTGTATGTGTGTACCAGTGAACCCTTACTCTGACCCTGCCCAATTTTGGACCCTTGGTGGTTGAACTTGTGATGCATGTTTTAGTTATCTTGCTAGCATGTGATCTGTCTTGAACCTTGTTCTGGTAAATGAACTTATATTACTCTAATTGACCATATTTGCTTGCTGGTAAATTGATGATCTGTTGGTCCTTTTCTTGATGTTTGGTTCCTGTCAGATACTACCCTTGACTCCCCATTGTGAATGCTTGTCTGATTTGAGTTTGATTATTGCTATGAATTGGTTCTGTGTGCATGCTTGACCCTTACTGGTTTTGTTGTTGGGTTTCTGATTTGTGTTGTTGGCTATTTGTTGGTTGTCCCTATTGGTTATTGTGTTGATTCACTTGTGTTGCTTGTTGAATTTCCTTATGAGTTATTAGGTGCTAGTTTATGTAGCTGATGGATAATTAATTAAACTTAGGATTTTGGCTGATAAAAGTATTAGATGGGCTATGATATAAGTTAGAAATGCTGGAATTGAATTATTTGATAGAAAAGGGAAATATACCTATGTATAGAGTAAAATAACAAGATGTAACCGCATCCTATTGGGTCGATAAATAGAAATTAATTAAGTTAAAGATTAAATTAGGATTGGTGAAATTAAATCAAGACCCAATAGTTAAAAGTCCTAAGATAATTAAATAAAGAGATTAATTTAAAAAAATATATGATTAATTAATTGAAAGTCGTCCCGAAAGGTTTGGCGGTATCCATGAACTAATACGTAAACTTTAAGAATCGAGAAATGATTATATTCCCTAACTGCCCCCGTTACGGGATATCAGTGCATTGGCACAATTGATTCGGTAGTCAACGTATGATCCCGAACATTAAAACACCAACACATTAATAAAATAATAATATTTTCTTAAATTAGTTTACTTTCTTTTTATTTTTATTTTCTTTATATTTTTCCTTTTTAATTTATTTTAAACTATTTTTTCTAATTTATGAAAATATAATGTTAAATATATATATATACATGATAATAAAAATAAATTAATAAGAATAATAATTAGGATATAATGAATATATATTAGTATATATATATATATATACATATATATATTAATCAATTTCTCTATTTTTCTTTCTTTGTTTGTAATTGTTCATTGTTTATTTTATTCCCCATGTAATCGTAAATGTAATCGAACTAGTGTAAATAAAATGAATTGAGGATTTGTACTTATCTTGATTTACGTGTAAATGTTCATTTTTCTATATCTGTCATTTCTAATTTTGAGTTATCAAACAATATAATCTAAATGAGAAAACACAGTACAATTAATAGACAAGTAAAAATGATAGTACCTGTAGACATGACTCAAATTAAATAAAAACGGGATCAACCACATAACATTGACACAATTAAGTAAATAAATCAGCAAAGTCCCGAAGCATTTATAAGACACGCATAAAAGTGATTAACGCATCAAACACCATAAAAATAAATAAAATGCGTTAAATAAATTTTCGACACTCTAAATACAGCAGAAATGTTGTCAAAATTTCTAATGAAAAAGGGCAATAATAACCAAATGGATGTTAAATAAAACACGCTTTAATTGATTGATAATTTTAAACTAAATCACGTAGAAACTAACTAACACTCAATTTAAATTAATAATAGGTGATATAGTCGACTCGGATCCACTCACGGAGATCGAGGCCGATCCCGACCTCGCATACGCAGGCGTTGATCCCGAGACGGACGCACTGCTGCCTCCGGAGTAGAGCGACTCCGCGATCCTCACCAGCACTCTCAGGTATGGTTTCCTGGGATTTGATTTCCTTTCTTCAGAATTAGAAACCCAAACCAAAAATAAAATTATTTTTAAAATAAATCTGAACTGCGGTGTTTTCTGACCAAAATTGATTAGGGACCCAATTTGAACTATCATATGCATTCGGTTCTTGACCAGTATTTTTGGGGCTTACCCGCATTCGCATGTCATATCATGTCATATTGCATGTAGACAGGATAAGAGTAGGATTCGGGAAATAGTCCCGAGATAGGATTAGATAGAATTATATAATTCAAGTCGTAGATTATATTTATTAGGAAAATATTATTACTATTATTAATTATTAACTAAATCAGGTAGTTAATCATGCATTAAATGCATGGGAGTGCTGAGAGGCGGACCGGGTAATTTTTAGTCTGAGTTGCCTTGTATAACCAGACCGTTGTGGTTACGTACGGTGACCCATAGGACCGTAGGACCCACCGGTCTGTATATGTACTACGCATCTTTGCTTGTCAGATTATCCACCGATCCCGTCATTTGGCGGGTTCGGCCGTGTCAGAGTGTTTTCTTTTGATCAATACTATATTTTTATTATTCTTAATATGATTAAATTTTTAAATCCAAATTTGAGCGATTAGGATACCATGTCCTTCAGTGTTTAGTGTGGGTGGCCATATTCGAAACTGGAATTTATTTCGTGATATTATATTATTATACTTATCCGGCTTATTTAGGATCTTGGTATTGTCCGAAAGGCTTTCTCCTTTGGCCCCTGGTTGGTATAGAGAAAGTCGAGATGCGGTCCGCTGACCTTAGTGGGTACAGTGTAGGCTCCCATTTGTTTATATTTTGTTTTGATACTTTTACGGGATGCGGTTCTCTGACCCTTGGTTGGTATAGTGTAGGCTCCCATTTGTTTTCGATTTGTTAATTCATGGGTAGTTATCACCTTTTGACGATATGACAACTGAAGGCATACTATATCCGTTTGCTTCTATTTTATAAGGTAAATTACCATATTCAGCATACTAGAGTACGTGCTTTATAGCCGTTCACTCTCCTAGGGCGTTATCGCCTCGGGAGCCCGAATTATCGTTTGTGCGGCATAGTCGCTGCACAAACATAAAGTTCTAAGTTAGTAAGTTGGGCCCTAGTTGTGCCCACTTAGGCAAGACCCGAGTTAGTAAGTTGGGTCCTGGTTGTGCCCGCTCGAGATGGATCTGACATATTTATAAATCTGGGTATTTATTACGGGTGTTTGACTCTCGTACCTTATATTTTATATTATATTATTATTTCCATAGATTTTCTATTTTGAGTTCCTTGTCATTTCATATCATAGCATTTAGGCAAGATTCTCAAATATGCATGAAATTATTATTATATTTACCCATCAATATTATATTACATTTTAAACATCAGTATCGGTTTTTGGGTCCAGTCTAGGAAAGAATATCAAATCTTAAGGCTGGATCTAAATCTGTACTGAGTAATTTTTAAAATTACTCACGTTTTCACGGTGGTTGTGGGATCCAGGTATTACCGGTTCGGGATTTTCTTGGAGCGAGTGCTAGGGACAGTCCTGCGCGATGACAGAGATGCTTCGCTGCATTTGCATGTGAGTCGGGTAGTTGGTTAGGATCCATCGGGTTTTGAGTTTTATTTCCTTCTTTTGGGTTTTTATTTGAGAGATTTTGCTGTCCATTCCGATGGAGCTAGCCTCGCCGATGCAGGCGTTGTATACTCTTTTATTCATTCTGGGTTGTACGGTCATATATTTATATTTATTATTATTTTATTTATTCTGTGATTAAATTATTTTATTCATTTAGTCTTCCATACGCATGTCTCGATCGTGCGTACGTGGCGGGATTAAGCACCCCTAACTTCGATTTAATTATTCTAGGGTATGACACTTTTATTATAAAAATAGTTTATTCATTTTAGATGTTATGTTTTGAGATACTCAAGAAAAATAATTTTGTTTCAACTTCAATAAATTTAAGATTTAAAGTCTTGTAGAGTGCTTAATAATTCGTATAATCCAGTAATGAGCCAAACACAATTGTATTCATCACACTGGTTGCTTGAAAAGAAATTTTGGGCTTCTTCAAAATTTGTCTCTCTATATGTATTGGAAACAAAATTATTTAGACTATTTTAATAAATGACTTAATTTAGAGTTAATTTGATATTTTGTATTGTTTGATTTTAAATCAAAGAGTTATTTCTTTATTTTATAGATTTAATCACTTCTTTTTAATGAAATAAGTTGCCCACGGGCTTTGATGTTAAAAAAAATGGTTCTCAATTCAATGTATTTTTAAAGGTGCAGAAGATAAATAGTCGATGTGATATTTTTCCAATTTGGGGTTAATTACTTGCTAAGATCTTACAAGTAAAAAATGGAAATAATTAATCATTTAGAGTACTTACATTGTATTCCTATACGTATATTCGAGATGGTGGCAATATACTACACGGATGTACTTCTCGTAAAGTGGTACTTCTTGACATCATTGTCATGCCCAGCAGCTGTAAACACTACGCCAAATAGGGACTATTGCAACAAATTATTGCAACTAAGAAACTAAATCAATGCATTAGAGTATGCATATAGCTTCGAATCTGATCCGTTGCATCAAGAGCTTCTTCTTGCAACTGGTTTATTATATTTGCATCGAAAATAAATAGAAGCCCGAAAAATATTCTTGCAATGTAATTATAGGCTAATGCGACCAAAAAACAGGAGAAAATAGAAAAGGCGGTGATGAAAAATGGACAGATTAAATTTGCTTCTCCAGATGAAATCTTATTTTTTTACGCTTGCTTCCCTCTCTCAAAATCGTATCTTCCTTGTTCCCTCCGCTCTCGCTTTCTCCTCTTTCGTTCTCGCCCACTACCACCGTAATCGCCACCATCTTCTCTCTCTCCCTTAGCACCGGTCTTCCACCCGTCCGCCTCGATCGGAGGCTTGCTCTCGATCCATCTTCTCTGCCCGAACCGTCTCGACTCTCTCTCCTGGGATTTCTCTTCCGCCTGTCCGTTGAGCTATAGACCTAATCCGGTCCAATAAGTGCTACTCAGAGTCAGAGTTCTCTCACTTGCGCACTCTCGACCGCAATCGAGCTCTTCCCCGTTTCTCACAAATTCTTTTTTCCACCCTCTCGAAAGCTGACTAACCACTTGCGCCATTTCCATTCCAGCACTCCAGAGAAGCTCCAATAAGAGACTTGCTCATAACACTGTGTGAACAAAGTAATCTCAAAGGCATTTTCTTTTGAACACTGGAAATCTTGAGGTTTGCAGTTGTGAAGGCTTAGTAGAAAAATGGAGAATCAAGGTTTCTTTCTTCCCTTCTTTTCTGAAGAAGAAGGGGAAGAGCAGAGAGGAGGTTAAAGAGGAGTTTCTCAATGCAATTGAGCCACTGGATCGTGGGGCTGGGACTACGCCAAAGGATCAGGAAAGAATTGTTCAGGTTATTCCCCTTTTTAGAAATTTGATCACTGGTAATGCTTTTAGTTGAACAGATTATACACTTTTTAGAATTGATCAAGGTACTCCTTCTGTAGAATTGATTTGTGCTTAGTAACTCTGCCTTTTATTAACGTGAAGATAGCCTCCAAACTTTAAGCGCTTAATACAATCAAGGAACCACTCAAATCAGATTTGCTGAATGGAAAATGGGAGCTAATATATATACTACATCAGAATCATTGCAAACTCAGATCACTAACTGGTTTATCTTATTTTGAACTAAATGTATGCATTTAACAAAAAGATTGGCCTTCTACTAACAAAATTGCTTCTGAACATCTAAACATGTACTGTTACAGCCTGAGGACTATGAGCCCCCATTTTTTAGAGGTTGCTTAGAGAATGAGGCAGTGAATTTATGAAATAGGAATGAGCCCCTATTTTTTAGAGGTCGTGTCTTTATTTTTCATTTTATAAGTTTGGTAATTCTTTCTTTGTATAAAACTTGCAGGCATTGATTGAAGGCCGTCTGGACTGCAGAAATTAATTACATGGGAGATGTGTATTTAGCAAAAGCTGAAGGAAGTGGAGGTGAACTGTCAGTTAATACATATGTACAAGCATTATTTTTGTTCTTCATCCAGGGAAGCAACGAATAATTAAAGTTTAAAAGAAAATACAGTCTCGATTCTTACTAGATTTTAATGTTCATGACAGTGAAAGATTTACTACTAGATCTAGCACGGAGGCTCATTTATGTGCTTCAACTTGAGACCATCAATGCCAACACCTCATTAATGACTTCCATATAGTCAGATGCACCAGCAGCAGTGCCCGGCAGCTTGAATCCAAACCAGAAGTGACGTAGATGTGCTAGATGATGGTTACAAATAGACAAAATATGGTCCATCCAAGGTACATTACTTCTCTAAACTCATTGTTTGAACACTAATCTGACAACTAGATAAGGAAAATGTGCGTTTGTGTCTAAAATTAAGGTACTTCCAAATTTAGCATCTTTTATTTGAAAAGAAAGAGAAATAACCAAAATAGGTGTCTGCTAGGCGTAAACTGGAAGTAATGACTTCTCTTATGTTTTTTGCTGACCACAGTTTGACTTTTCCTAATTTCTTGAGTTGGTGAGATTAAAAGAGCTATAACATTATTTCTAATGATCAGAAAAAGGTGAAAATTAGAGGATAGATATGTTTAATTATTTTATAAATGTTGTCAATAAAATATAAGAGTAAATAACACAACACTCCCTCAATCCTCCCTCCTTTATTTTATTTCATTGAAAAAATAATGTTACACAATTGTTTCTCTCTTACATTCATGGCTCTATATCATCACTATCAGCATAAACTAAACCATCACTATCAGTTTCACTTTCACTTTCACTATCACTTAAAGTTTCAACATTATTTTCTCGGATGATATTTTCTACAACATCAACATTGACACTGACTCTCTCAATATCATCTCTACATAAATTCGTAATGTCTCCTATGCCATCATCTGTATTATCTTCTCTTCCCTCAGTTCTAGATACATCCCTAATAGGCATAGCATATAGATTTCTTGGTTTTGTTCTCACAACCGTGCACCAATTGGGTCTTTTAGCATTTTTCACGTAAAAAACTTGTTCTGCTTGGTTTCCCAAGATGTAGGGATCATTTTGATAATAAAATCGTGACACATCAATATCTACATAACCATATTCATCTATTTTGTAGCTTCTGCCCCTACATCTGCCTTGTTGTATTTTCTCAAACCAATCACACTTGAACAATATCACTTCTCTTTTCCCCATGTACCCCAAAACAATGATCTTTTCAATTACACCATACCAATCAATGGAACTAGTTGATGCATCACTACTCACAACAACACCGCTATTTTGTGTAGTTAAATTTTTCTCAGCCTCTTTTGTTCGAAATAAAAATCCATTGATGGAATACCGACTATAAGCACGTACTCGAGGATCTGGACCACAAGCTAGTGAAATCATGTGATCAGCCGCTTGTCCCTCATAATCATTTTGTAAAAGTGTGATCTATCATTATTAAAACATACAAATTAGTAATCCATCAACAAAACAAATTTATAGTTGAAAATAATTAAATAAGTTGACATACTTTATTTTGAAACCATTCACCAAAACCTTCCCTATGTCGCTTTTGAATGCTTCGTGGATTTGAACTGGCAAGCTCTTCCTTATGTTTGCTGAAAATAAGAAATAATAAT
Source organism: Schoenoplectus tabernaemontani (assembly GCA_037127355.1). Lineage (NCBI taxonomy): Eukaryota > Viridiplantae > Streptophyta > Magnoliopsida > Poales > Cyperaceae > Schoenoplectus > Schoenoplectus tabernaemontani. The sequence goes on along the minus strand of CM073750.1, from coordinate 13,551,241 downwards.
AATATTTCATTAATAAAATTAAAAAAAATAAAAAACCAGTGCTAATCAATAGAAGAACATAGTACATCAATTGACTCACTCAATCCAGAGAGAAATTCCTTCACAATTAGTCAAAACATAATAATGTACTTGACATAGCTCTTCTTTTGCTAAGTGTAACCACCGACATCCTTGTTGATTACCTTCCACCGACCCAAACAGGACCTAATTCAAATGGCGGCTCGATTCGTGGTACGGTTGCATGACGTTGTGGACGAGTCAATTTGGTGTCAATGTCCCTTCATGAATCGGCTACAAAATGTCATACACTCCTCAATTATATATCCTTCTCGCTATAGATCCCTCTCGGATGAGCTTTGTTCTTCACATAACCTTTCGGTGTTCGCAAAAATCGTTCAACCATGTACATCCATCGATATATCACAGAGCCCGCCAACTTTGCTTCATGTGCTAAATGAATTGGTAAGTGTACCATTACAAATGAAAAATGCTTTGGCGGAAAAACACGCTCAAGTTTGCACAAAATTACACCTATTTGACGACTCAAATTTCATCTAATTCTTCGACATAAAGTTCCTTTGAACACAATTTCGAGAAAATATTTGCTTAGTTCAATCAAGGGTTGGCTTACTTTTTTAGGGAGTAATTCCCGAATGGCAAGTGGAAGTAATTCTTTGAAAAATAACATGGCAATCGTGTGTTTTAATACCACTAATGGTGCACTCTTCCACCCGTATGCATCGCCTTATATTTGATGCATACCCATCGTGCATTTTTACTTCTTTCAAAAATTTGCATAATAACATTTTCTCCTCTTTACTTAAGGTATAACAAGCTATAGAATAAATATACTTGTCACCTTCCTTGTAAGGATGAAGATCTTTTCTTATTCCCAAATCTCTCAAATCAAGGCGTGTGTTTAATGTATCCTTAGATTTTCCTTCAATATTGCACAAAGTCCCCATTCCCGTCTCACAAACATTCTTCTCTATGTGCATCATATCAAGGTTGTGGCGGAGCAACAACGTTTTCCAATAAGGTAGCTCAAAGAAAATGCTTTTCTTCCTCCAATTATATAAGGTTTGTTGTTGTCTTCTATTCCTCTTTCCAAGGAGTCTTTCCAAATTTCACTTGTGCAAAAGAATTTAACCGTTCAATAATCCGATCTCCCGTCAAAGGTTGAGGTGGTCCCCATGCTCGGTCTTGCCATCAAAAACATCTTTGTTATTACGCCAAGGGTGATAGCGACGTAAGAACCGACGATGACCCATATAACATTCTTTATGTCCATGCTTTAGTCTAAGAGAGGACGTGTCTTTGTTGCAAGGAGCACAAGCGAGCTTTTCCTTTTGTGCTCCATCCGATGTCATTGCATATGCAGGATAATCATTGATGGTCCACATAACAATAAGCACGCAAAATAAAATTCCCTTCGTTACCACATCATATGTTAGTGCACCATGTTCCCATAATTGTTTCAAGTCATCTATTAGAGGTTGTAAATATACATCAATGTCATTACCTGGTGATTTTGGTCCAGGAATGATCATTGATAGTATCCAAAATGGTTGTTTCATGCATAACCATGGCGGCAGATTATAAGGAATAAGCACTATTGGCCAAACACTATATTTGACATTAAAAGCTCCAAACGGATTGAATCCATCAATTGCAAGGCCGAGGCGGACATTACGTGGATCGATGCAAATAATGGATAAATCTCATCTATTTTTTTCCATGCTTTGGTGAATCACGGGATGTCTCAAAACTCCATCATTAATGCGACCATCATGATGCCATCTCATGCTAATAGAAACCTCCTCGCCATAAATAACCTTTGTAATCGAGGAGTAATAGGAAAATATCTAAGTATCTTCTGAGCAACCCTACCATGTTTGCGGTTTGCACTTCTACTATCTTGGCTATTGTGATTTTCAATATTTATTTTCCACCTGGGTGTTAAACATGTCGGACACTTATCTAAGTTAGCATACTCATTTCGAAAGAGGACACAATCATTGACACAAGCATCTATTTTCTCATATGCAAGACCTAAATCTCGTGTAATCTTCCGACACTTATACAATGAGTCGGGAACACAATGTCCATCTGGAAGCAAAAGCCTAACCAATTCAAGTACCCCTTCACAAGCATTATCACTCCACCCATGCAAGCATTTTAGTTGAAATAATCTAATGATGAATGACAATTTCGTAACCTTTTTACAATTCGGATACAATTCTTGTTTGGCATCATGAAGCAATCTAAAGAACTTCTTCGCCTCTGGATTTGGATCTTCATTGTCACTAAAATTTTCATCACCAGAATTTTCCCTTCCAAAGTTATAATTATCCAAGTTTTCACCTGCAAGCATTGTTTGCACCATCTCAAATGCATCTGAATCATCCAAGTTCTCCTGCTCTAAATCATCCAAGTGTTCATGCTCTAAATCTTCTATCGTATTTGTATCATCAGGATCCTCCCCATGTAATGTCCATATTTTATAGCTCTCATCCATACCATTCTTTACCAAATGGAACTCTACCTCAGCACGTGTTTTGAAAAGTACATTTTTACACACAGTACAAGGGCAACGGATTGTGTTTGCTCGAGCTACCTTAGCAAAAGCTAATGCAACAAAATCCTTCATGCCTTTTACATAATCATTTGTTCGTCTATCAAGGTTCACCCAGCTCTTATCCATTGGAACAAAGTTCTTAGTAACCTGCAGTGAAGAATCCTTATTGAACATTTGTCATTTTTCTAATTGGCCTAATCCTACCTATAACAGTTGCCTATTTTCTCTATATTTATTACAATAACGTGAAAACCTAAATACAAATTTGAGAGTTGTTGGTTATTATTTGTGCATTTAGAAATATTATTTCTGCTTCCAAAAAATAGACAACATAAGGTACAAAAGCTCAAATGGTTCCAAAAAAACAGTTGCCTATTTTCTCAAATGCTTACATATTCCTTTACTATTGGTCAGCAGTGAAGGTAAAATAGCAGCATCAGAAGCAGAATCGAAAGAAAAGAGTGAAAGATACTCATCTCCAGTATGCCCAGGTGGAGGCTGACCGTGAGGCCCTAGTTTCAGAAGCTCAATTACATGAAAGCAACTTCTAAGGGATGGTTTTCTTGACAATGTTTCTAAATGCATACGGCTCTATCATTTGAATTGTAATTTATTGTAATTTATCTTTAATTGTGTTGAGGTGTATATATATTTTAGGTGAATTGTAGGAAAAATATGGCCCACACACGAAGTTGTACATTGTTTGGCATGCTTCTGCTTGTTGTTGGATGATGCTAAAAAACTTAACTGATAAATATCCTTTTTCTTTAGTATTTTTTTAATTGGCTCCTTTGATCAATCATGTATTTCTGTAATTTAAGAATAAAGTATCCTTTATTGCAAACTAAATGAGGGGTCACATGAGACAAACCTTATAATCTTTATTTTTCAATAAAGCTGTCGCAAATTGAGATGCTTGAAAAAGAGATGTTGGAATCTAATGATCTTCAACAGGAACAGGGTCGTGATTGATCGTGATTGAATAGAGAAAATGGATATACATGAGTTATTTCATTAACCAACAATAATATATATATATATAAAAATGAATGGGAAAATGATGTAGTTATCAATTTCTAGAGGGAGCGCTGAGAAGGTGTTTAAATTTCGAAGGAATTGTCGTAATTTCAGATTTTCTGGAGTGACTCGGTTCCCCGCCAAAAATTAGAGTGTTTCGCGCACTTAACAATTTTTGTGGTTTGTATCTTAACCGTTGGAAGAGGATCCAGGCCATCTTTTGTGATATCCTGAGCGAGGCCATATACAATAAGTTCAGCTAAATGAGAGCTGATATTGATCAAGATAACTGATTTTTGAAGAAAATTGAGACACTGGATTGAGGAGGGAGAACTCGGTTGAGTAAATTTGGTGAGGTCGATTAGATTTTTGTTTTTAGGGATAGATAGATTGGCTGGTTGGGGAAGAGGCGGAACCGTGAGAGTGGAAGGAAGGGTAATTTGGAATTCGCTGTGGTCCAGAAGGGTTTGTTTTTACCGAATGGCTAAGATTATTTTCACAATTACACGTGTATCTATCTCGCTTATTACAATTACACGTGTATCTATCTCGCTTATTACAATTACACGTGTATCTTCTAGATATTTCATGAACAGTTGCTTTTTATTATTTTTCAAAAGATATACATAATAAACTGATACATTTTAAATTATGTTATGCCATTTCTTCGTATCCAAATTTATTCATAGAATATTTCTCAACAGGTTGATTGCAGTTAAAAATATTATGGCCAATTCTACTATAGAAAAAAAATTTGTATATATATATATATATATATATATATATGAAGAGATGATTTTTAAAAGAGTATGATATTGTAATTTATTAATATCAAATAATGTACTCATATTAAATAAATGAAATGTTATCCTTTTTTTTTTATAAGGGAGCGGATACCACTGATTAGAGTATTGAAATGGACCGACGGTCCGATCCGTCCCGGACTGCATCAGTGATCGTGGACCGGACCGAACCGGACCGTGGCCGGACCGTGGACCGACCGTGCCTTACCACGGTCCGGTCCAACGGTGGGTCGGTTCTCCCTTCACCAGAAAATGGACCGTGCCGACCCGTTCCGTGCCGACCCGTGGACCGTGCGGGACCGTGGACCGGACCCCCGAACCGGACCAGACCCCCCACTCCCACACGGTGGGTCATTCCTCAATTAACACATCTATGCCTAAATTTATAGATCGCGCGTCCATTGAATCTAACATATAATATATCTTGATATTACTGGTAGAAACATTCCTTAATTAACACATCTATGCCTATAATTTTTTTGTATTATTTGATTTTTAAATTATTAAAAAATACATAGTTAATTCGATGAAAATGATTACCTAAAAATTAATAAATTTATTTTTCAATTATTATTATTTTTTTATAATTTTCTGAATTTTATTTTTTTTTACAATTTTTTTAACTTTTTAGTACTATTAAATTTTTTAAACAATTAAAAATAATAATTCGAATTAGTTAAAAATTATTATTAAAAAATATGATAAATTATTATTTTTTCTAATTTATAATAAAAAAATTTGGACCGGACCGGACCGAACCGTGTGGGACGGGTTCGGGTTTTTTGAATTTGGACCGCCTTGGACCGGACCGACCCGGACCAGACCGTCTTCAATACTCTACCACTGATGCACTCAATGACAAAACTAATTATGCATTTTACATGATTTATATAACTCATCTTGTAATATTACAGTGTACGTTATATATATATGTAAAAGAAATTTAATGTATTATGTTCAAAACCATCTTTTAAAATAGAAAAGAACGGAAAAAAAAACTTTAATGATTTTTTTAGCTTGAAGACAAGATTTTTTGGCCTCAAAAATGGCGGTAATGACTATAGCGGTTAGCCATGTAGATCTCGTCATTAGCTTTACGTGGCCGCGTAGAACGCCTCAATCGGAGTTTTCTATCAAAAGTTATGATCATTTGAAGTTGAGATGGTCGGATTTCGATTTTTATTTCTACTGGCTCTCTTCTCTCCTCTCTCTTCTTTCTCTCTTCTGTCTCTCTCATCTCTCTTTTTATATATGAAAACAGATGAAAAACGGTTAGTAATATGTAGGATTTTAGTTTTTAAATTTTTATTTTTGAAACATTTGATTGAGATTAACGAATGGTGAAATGGACAATCCGTGGGAGCAAATATTATCGGTAAGCAAATGTCAGAGTAAATGTCAGACCCAAAAAATTCTTTCAATGAAAAGGTCTAAGTCATATAATATGCATAATAAATCTTATAATATACATTATAAATTATCTAATATTAATGTGTATCATAACTCACATAATATGCATATAATAAAACATCCAATGTACATGATACACTTATCGTCAATTATAAGTCTAAATATATCAAGAACTAATATTTGATCTAGTGACAAAAGACAATATCTTATGAGTTTTTTTATGAATATTTAAAAATTAGATAACTTAACCTTCCATCTCTACACACACAAAAAATTTAAATATTTCATAAATCACTCTAATATATGTATCTTTAAAAAAAGTATAAATATATCATAAAAATTTGGTTGTTTTTAGTTAGTACTGCAACCATATTTCATAAAATTAAATTTGAAATATTATTAATGTACTAAATTTTAGCAATTTTTTATTTTCGGAACGCCCTTAAATTAAGATGGATAAAACTTATTTTTCTTTTTTTTTATAAAGTCATCCTATTTAGTACAAAATATCCAAACAAATTGAGCAACTATTTCTACTGGTCGGGTCGGGTTCGGGTCCGACGGGTCGGGTCAGTTTGACTTTTTAGAAGAAATCGGGTTGGGCCGGGTCGGGTCAGGGTCGGGTCGGACCGGGTCGGGTTGGGTCAATTTATATGTTGTGTTTTTTCAGATCGTTGATAGATTTCGATTGGATTAAAGGCCATTTGATCTCGGGTCGGGTCGGGTCGAGTTCGGGTCGGATCTGGTCAGTTTGACTTTCTTAAAAAATTGGATCGGGTCGGGTTCAGATCGGGTTCAGATCCGAGCGGGTCGGGTCGGGTCGGGTTCTGCCACCACTATGCAGTAGAGACCATATAACAATGAAAATAGCAATAACATTAACATGAACAATAATAGTAACTTTAATGACATTGTAAGTTAAATAAATAATAGTAAGGTAACAACAATATAATACCATATTAGCAATAATTATGTAATCATACTAAAAATATAATGTAACGTAAAATAGTTAATCATTTATACTATATTATATAAATCAAACATAAATATTAAAGAAGTTGTGGACAAAATGCCTTTCTTATTGATCACTAGTTCAGATTAAACACTCAACAAAAGAAATGGCTAAGATGTGCGGCACAGATATTTTTCCTATCCAGGTTGAATTCGCCCCTTTTCTTTGAAATCATCTCACCGATTCTCTCTCTCAAAAACTGCCTCGCATCTAAACCTCCCCAAAACTGCTCCAAGCATTCTCTCCATAACCACCCATGCCCTTTTATCTTGCCTCTCCGCAATTTTCCTAATCTAAGATACCTTCTTTGCCTCGCCTTTTCCGCCACTCCCCTTCCACTCTGATTATAATCCTCTTCTTCGCCTTCCCTCTCCATCCTCATTGATGGCTACCAACATAATTGATCGATGGAAAGAAAAAAGTCCATGTCGCTATGCTTTATTTGCACGCACCTCTTCTTAACACTGCCTTGGTCCGCCTCAGTCGATGGCGCCTTGACTCCAATCGCGCGTGCCTTGACTCCACCTCGCTCAATCAATTAATCAATGCTCTTCCAAGTCTAAGGTACTTCCTTGTGTTTTTAACACTTCAATCTGTTTGATTGTCCGTATTCAAATTTCCACACCAAATCATTCCTCAAATTATTTCTTTTTCTGGAAGGCAGAACTGGATACTTGTTATTTACTATTTTTCTGTTGGAATAATCAGAGCATTTGACAGTTGAAATTGTTTCTATATCAGTTAATTGGGGACTACTGATATCTCCTTTCTTTTAGGGCAGAGTCATGGTTTTCATATTTGCATTTATAGCGGTCAGCTGGTCATTCTCCCTTTCATAGTTGATTGAAGTTTAGAATTTACTTTGTTTTCATTATACTATAATTAATGCATTTCCTCCTGTGCTGAGATAGGAGCAACATCTCCTGTCCTGTGCTGAGATAGGAGCAACATTTCCTCACTGACATTTCTCCCACCTCCAAAATTAGTTTCATGGATGTAGCCTTGATTTTCTGGTACAATACACAAACCACTCCCTTTATATCACATTCTGGTGTCAAATTTAATTTTTTTAAAATTCTTTCATACTTATGTCCTTGTACTATATGTATGGTGAAGGTGTCTAGAGTGGAAAAACAATAACACCAGCTTTGCTTCTTAAGAGCCATGGAAGCAGCTAGGCACACTGCTATATTTTTCTATTTATTTATAGAGTGAAATATTTGGTGCATAAGTGTTACGTATACTTTGGTGCATAACTGTAGGGCCTTGATTGAAGTTTATTTTAAACACTCTGGCAATTACAACAACAATTGCTGCTTCATTGAGATTGGTTCGATCGGTAAGGTAAATTGAAAATGGTCTGGTTCAAAGGTAACATTGGTTGATCAAATATTCATATATAAAGTTGTAACCAATTGAGTGTAGGTTTTTTTATTTGGTAATTCAGTTGAGTAATTAGTTGTCTTCATACTTCTAAAAACTTCTAAAAACCCATCAAACTTCTAAAAATTTCTGCCAATTCAGTTGGGTAATTAGTCGTCTTCATAAACAGTGCCACATAATTTTGTGTGCTTTCTTTTTAAATGCTTCTAGAGTCAAAATCAGTCATTATCACATCTTAGCTGATTATAAAAATATATGTACTGTATTTCCAAAGAGTTTGGTTATGGAGGATGTGCAGGGCCACCTTCATTTGGTACCTAGAATGAGCCATCAATCCAACAGGTGAAAAATTATTCTGGTACATACTATAATTGTGTCTCATGCAACTAAAGGATAACAAAGAATTGAAAAGTCAGCAGAGGATTGTTTTTTCTAGGTTATTGCTTCATAAGTCAAAAAAGCATACAATGTACTTCCTAACCTGGTAACATTTTTCATTCAGTTTGGTATAACTATGTTTATCTGGTGATTTGAGAGTTTAAAATCCTTGAAAAATAAATAAATGTCATATAATTTATCAAAACCATACTGTGAGGACCCTTCACTGTTGAGGAATATGTGCTGGCTGCAATAATGTTATGGAGCTTTCTGGATGTTATTTTTGTTTTAATATATATTTGAGGGGTGGTGTGTGAAGTTAGTCAAAATCACAGTTTGAAAATACAGAGAACTTTAAGCCACTTAATACTTGCCTATCAGGACTTCGCTCGTTCCATCTCTTCTGAAGAAAGGCGATACATTTTCAGCATTAGCTCCTATACCACATATGCTTGCAAGACGACCTTTTCCACTTGAAGTAGTTGTTAGACAATCAGGTAATGCTTCTTGGTCACATGTTGGTTTAATATTTGTTGCAGAATCATTAATGGCATCTCACAGGCACTGAAGTTATTCCAGGCACAGAATCTTTAATGGCATCTCACATCTCACAGGCACTGAAGTTATTCCATCCTTCGCTTGTGAGTACATTTTTGGTAATAAATCAAAGCCAGCAAAGAGGAGAGTAGTTGATTATCCCTGGATAATTAAAAAGACTTGAAACAAAGTCTTAGATATGTTAGCTTGCATAATGGGACCTTAACTGAAGTGTGATGCATTATGGTTGGCATAATTGTGATTATTGTAACAAACTAACAACAATGTAGTTGTTCTGCTTGGCATGTGTTGGGATTGCTATCTGAATAGCTTAAGGTCTTTTTTCCTTCAGGTTGTTTGCAAAATAGGGTTTTTTACATTTCTGGTACATAACAGTTCATAAGTAGAGACAACCAAAGGAATGATACTTGTACTAGCATGATGTATCAATTTAACTGAAAGCTTTTTAGCCTCAGCCTTCATACAAGTTAATTTCTATTTTCCCAAGCTAACTGAAATTTAACTTTGCCTCAGTTGTGCAACAAGACGAGAGAAGAATGGAACAATAAATGTTATTACTGATATAGGACCTAAATGAATTGGTATAGAACTCTAATTTCACATTTGTGAAGTTTTCTAATTGATAAAATTAGATTTTTTTTTATAGAAGTTTTTATTAAAGATGAATATATCCCAACAATATAAACAATATTGAAGGCAAAGGAGCAACACAAATCTCCGACACTAACTACAGAGGCAAAAGTGCTTTTAAGGTACTGATATTATTCTCTAAACAGCTTAATTTCTGAGTCTGGTAGATAAGGTTTTGCAAACTAGGTATTTTTGCAACAGCCAGTGTTTCTAATCCAAATTGCTTCTATTTAATTTCAAAGATTAAATAACATGTTGCTTGTCGAAGTTATCTCTGTAGGGGAACTCATTAATAGATTATATTTTGTTTGTCCTTAGGTATCCCAATCTGAAGAGTGCAAGCTAATCTACAAGAGGGGATATGGCCAAGCAGAGAATCTCACTCTCTAATAACTCTATCATTGAGCATGTACTCTTTTATCCATTCCTCTCCAAAGTTAACCGCAGTCTACATATCACTTCATATGAGAACTAATATGTATGAATTAGTTGATCGTGCCCCTGAAGTGATATTTTTATTTAGAAGATTACTCTGTTAGCCTTTGTAACACATAAGCATATTTGTATTTATGTTCAGTTTTATGATTATCTTCTTGAGGGGGCTTACAATAATTGTGTATTGAAATCCGGATGGTTGTCTGAATGGTTACTTCACTAAAATATCAATGGAATGAATTAAATTTGAGCAAATATTTTGTGTGTAGGGTTTGAGCTCTCATGGCGTTGTTTGCATTGAAGATTTGATGCATGAGATCTTGGTAGTTGGTCACCATTTTAAGGAGGTCAAACTTCCTTTGCCCCAGCTTAAGGCCCCTACTTTAATGTCATAGTATCAAGGTGCTTCTTTTAAACCAAGTTGAAAAAGATATATATCCCTTTCTCATTTCACCCTTTAGTTTTGTGCACATATCTGATGATAATTTTCATTTTTTTTTCCTTTTTGATTTCTTTTTATTTTGTCAATTATGGTAGCAATGGTGAAGTAACAGACATACAGAAGTGGTAGGTTTATATCACAAGGCATAGTTTAGGTGGTGCCTTCGCTACTCTATTTGCAACAGTGCCTCATCTAATGGGTTATTAGCATGTTGCAGAACCTATGTATCGTGCAACTGGAAATGTTAAAGAAGTTATGGTACATATCTACTCTATAATCTTTCAATTAGAACTGATTCATGCCCCTTTTAGATCATCAATGTGTGTATAGGACCCTCTAAAATGAGAATATTGATCCTAGAAACAAATTGTTTCTGTAGCACACTTTTCTAAATAAAGATGATTGAAGGAATAGTTTGGGAATCTATTAAAAAAATTTGGAGAGCTCTAAACGCTTTCATGTTTTTTACCTACCTTTTGAAAGCCTAAGTATAAAATTGCAATTTATTTTAATTAATATAACAAATTTTGACTGTAACTTCCATTTTTGTTATTATCAATTTATTCAGTGTTATATTTATTGGAGCAAACATGAGAAATACAAGCGGAAGGACCATAAGGTGATGTAATAGGAGAATCCACACCAGATGTGTTTTTGAGTGAATTTGTAAGCCTCACGTAATTTTGGGCTAACATTTAAAAGTCAACTTTTAGTTGAACATTATATATATATTTGACAGATTTGTTTTCTTATCTTTTTAGATGTGAATAACGAGGAATTTTTTGAAGAGCTGCTTTTATTGAGGAAAAGAATATGCAGTTGTATATGGTGGATAACTTAGCATTAATCATAGGATTGGAGCTATCATGTCTATGTATTTTGGTGCCATTTTTTCATAATTAATGTAAATTTAGATGTTGAAAATTAATGCTTTAATGAAAGCTGTTATTTAATTTATTTTTAATTTCAATTATATTTATAATTATGTTACTAATGAAATAATATTGGAAAATTATATTTAGAAGCCTAGAATTATTTAACACAACAAAATATTTATTAGAATAATACAACGGGTCATTTCAACCTGGTAGGGCTATACTAATTGAGATCATAACAATCTTTGTAATAATTTATGTTGGTGGTTGTAATAGTTTATTAAGTAGGTTACAACATATAACAGTTGCAACAAATATTTTGTTGCATTAATTACAAGACACCAGCAATATGGTTGCAATTGATGTTATTTTGCTACGGATTTGTGGTAATACAATACTGCAACAATTTTGCTAAAATCTTCTTTAACCACTTGTCTCGTTGCATTAGATTTATGAGTTGCTGCGATACTATTCATTGCAATAGTATATATTTGCCACAATTATTTTGTCGCCTTAAATGCATATTACGACAGAGCAGTTGGTAGCAACAGATCTATTGCAACGAGATTGTTGCGACAACATTTTCGTTGCAACAAAAAAACCAATTGCAACGACATAGAAGTTGCGAATCTATTGCTACAGATATATTGCAACGGCTGACAACCAATCTTCTTCGTTGTAAATTCATTCTAATGCAACCATTTCATATCTATTGCAACCAATTTTTTGGTTGCCCGACCTTGTAAATGGTGTAGTGAAAAGAGATTGAAGCAATATAATTTTTTTCTAAAAAAAGTGGAGCATGAGAAAATACAATATTATAATCCAAAATTTATATTTATTTTTATAATTTTGACAATTTTATTGGCTGAAGTGAAAATTGTTGATGTAATTGATACGAGGGCCGATCGACTAATACGTATGATTTTTCTTTTTATCAAAAACATTTCTTGGTTTATTTTAAAAACCGTACAATATTTATTAGTAAGAATATACTATATAATTTAAATTTTCTAGTCAAGTGATCATGTGTTATCACTTATCATTCAATTCCATGATCAAAAGAAATCTAATAGAATATATGGTCACAACCTCGAAATCGGGTTGAAAGTTTTTGTTATAAATATTCCAATTTGGATGACTTGTATAGTTCATCTTTTATCTTAAAAAAAAAAAGAACTAATAGAGTGTTAGTCTTACAATTCACATAATCAAAAGTTCATAATATTCACTTTAATTAGCAAATGAGGGTGTCTACGTTAAGACAAGTTGTCAACAGCGGTTGAAGAAAGTTGTGCGCTATATATTCATGTCGTCACATCTTTAATTAATTCATTTAGATTAGTGACCTGAATTTGTGAAACCCGTAAAATATAACATAATAAAATATAAAAAAAATTAATTAAATAAAATATGAGAAAATACATACAATAAAATTTTAAATTTTGAAGAAGGTGAAATTGAAATCTTAAGAACAAAATCAGATTAAGATTTATGAAAATATGAGTGATCTAATTTGAAACTAAATAAATGACACGTAATTTTTTGGTAAACTAAAATTAATTAAGGAATCAAATAAAAAATTTAATTGTTTATCAAATCTTAATTATTAAATAATTATAATTAATTATGAAAACATCAAATTAACAAAAATCGTCAATTAAATTTAAATTAAAGAATAAAACGGATTTGATATGACAATATCTGATAATAATTATCACAAAAATAAACAAATTAATCAATTGTTAATTTCCTTTTCTCCTTTCCCTCTCACTTAACTCACATTCTCCCTTCCCCTCTCACTTAACTCACATTCTCCATTTCCCTCTCCAGTGTTATTAAAACCGGACCGGACCGGATGGTTCAACTAAAAAAAATCGGAACCGCTCACCTTTCCAATCTGATTCACAAAAAATATCAGTTGTGTCACTGAACCGGTCAGATCCAATTTTTAAACAGTTATAATAAAAAAATTGACAACCTGTTCCAAAAAAAGAGCCTGATTTCTGGCAGATGTGATTAATAGCGTCCTTTTCTCTTTATGTCTCTAGTCCACCTTCTTGGTGATACAAACTTCACTTGCATCTATACTTGAAGCAATTACTAGCTTCAAACCTTCAAAGACATAATTTATGTTTGTGCCCCTTCAACCGAGTAAAAATTTGCATCTCATTAGTTAAGATTTACAAATCAAACCTTGAATTACATCTCATACTTGAATTTTAGTCACTTGATAGGCAGTGAATTGTTTCATGATGAAAAAAACTTTCAGTACGTAAATAAATGTTGTTGTTCCTGAAAGAGTTAATCATTTTTATTTTCTATATTTTTAGTTGTAGTTTATATTATTTATACTCTTTCTTGTGTAATTTTTGTGGTGCTGCTAAATATTAATATTACATTACAGTTGTAATTAAATTATGACGTGTATGAAATATTTATATAAGTTCTTATCAAAATTACATTTAGTTGAACCGATTGACCCACCGGTCCGACTAATGAACTATAGACCCTAGATATTTTCGAGTTGATATCCGATGATAACATGGAACGACATTTTCTGAAGAGTAAAAAAAGCTCTCTAGATGGAGTACTTTTGACTGATTCATTCGATCAGAGATCAACGGTCCTAATTTAACAACAATAAAACCTTGTGTATTAAAATTTGTATTTAGATTTTTCCACAGCCGTTGTGATTAATCTTTAAAAAAACTCCACTCTTGAATAGTTGCCCATGATAATATTGCGCCTCTCACTCGATCGCCGCCAGTCTCGACACTCTTCTACAGCCACCACACCACATTCGCACCGGCCAACACTCCATGCTACCACAGCCAGCATCACTGATCGCCTCGCTTCCCTGTGCTCATCCCGTCTGTCGATCTTCACATCTGCCTCACCTCAGCGCTCAATTTCAGAAACCTCCTCAGGTCACAGTGGGCCCCAACCTTTGACAACATGTTGCCCAACACTGATAAAACCCTCCTTTTGCAACTCCAGCTTCAATCCCCGCATCGCATTCAGTTTCAGCTGTCAATATCGCTAGCAATTGCCTCATCCCACGATTTCCTTTCTTCATGGCCATCCCTCACTGCCTGGAGCAAATCTAGTAATCAAGGGCGGATCCAATAAGTTCTAGGGGGCAGTTGTCCCCTTGTATTTTAAAATATAATGTTTTTCGGTAATTCTCCCCTCCCCCCTCTCTGGATTATCTGATTGTTTTTATTGAGAAAAAAATATTTAAAATCGTGCATAATGAAATAAATATGCAAAGATATTAAAATATAAAGTTACGTAGATGAAAACTTTCTTCATCGACTTGATTATCTATTATTTTGAGCTTTATTTTGTTGTTATTTTTAATATATAAAATATTATTATTTTAATATTTCTTTATTAGATAAGAATATATATTAAATTATTATTTTTTTATTTAGTATCCGATTAGTTAATGAATTAGAACCTGATAAACTATTACAATTCGAATAATTAACCCCTATCAAAATCTTACATCCATCCCTACTTCTAATAACTTTCTTTTAACCGTGTGGACCTTGTGCCTGCAATTGAGCCGTGCCTTCTATTTACTTGCATTGTGTGGTTGACTGGTTGTGATGCGGCGTTGAGTCCTTGTACGCTGGTACCAATCGGTACCGATGAGTTGAGGACTCTAACCCGGTTTTCTGTTAAGTCGGTCATGGGCTGAGCCCTTGTGCTGGTTCTTGTGTTGATTTTTTGGTTATTGTGGAATATGGTACCAGCTGCTTGGTTGTTGTCTGTACCAGCTTGGTGCCGCGCCTGATTTTGGTCTCTCTTTTCAGACAGGTAGGGAGAAAAATCCGAGGCCCTCCAACAAATGGCGACGCAAGCCTCCCCGGAGACCACAGATACTCCTTCGCCGCCGTCGAACTTTCTCCAGTTCTTCATTGCACTGGACACCTTCCTATCCCTCCACTTTCATGCATTCTTCCAGTTTATCCCATGATTCCTTCTCAAATCATTGGAAATCTGTGGCGATGGACGTCTCTTCTTCCCCGTGGCCATCTCCCTTCTATTCCTTCTTCCCCCGTCTCTCTGGTCACCTCACTCTTTATTTATCTCCCTCCTTGTTGGAGCTCTCCCTGATCTTCTCCTTGTCGGCTTCATCAAGCACTTGATCCACCGCCCGCGGCCCATCTACAACAAATCCGACATGTGAATTGCATTTGCAGTCAACCACTGGTCATTACCCAGCGGACACTCCTCTAGAGTCTTCTTTGTGTCTCAATTTTTGTTTCGAGAATGTCAGAGAGATCTTGCAAGAGGAGCGATTGAGGAACTGGGTTAGCGGGTATGGAACTGTTTCTCAAGGCGATTTTTGGTTGGGCAGTTGCACACATCAGTATCTAGATTCTAGGGTGTTGCTTGGAAGGCATTTTGTTGCTGATGTAGCAGCAGGCGCATGCTTGGGGCTGATTGAAGGATGGATTACGCACTGATTTATTCATCAGCAATTATCAGGTTTTGGTGGAATCAAGTTATTTTGGGCATGATTTTTTGTAGTTGTTTGGATGTCAAATAAATGGAATTGGTATCTTGGTAACTTGGTCCCAATTATTTGGAGGGCACAATTCGGCCCTAATTTTTCATGCCAGTAGGTGACATTATTCATGACAGTTCATTAACTTCTTCAGAATTTTTATTTATTATTGTATTAACTTCAATGTGTTAGTATTGAATTTTTGCTGCTTCAAAGGAAACATAACTTTATGAGACTAATTGTGAACAAATCTGGATCCGTGAATTGTTAATTTTGTAAGAACTCATTTATCTTAATAAATGGTGACTTTAGTATGTTCGAACATAAATTAAAGAAATAAGAAATATAATTGACGGACATATCATTTATATATCTCTTTATATATGAAATATTATCCGGATTATTTTCATGGCATTTTATATTTGTCCTTAATTAATATAGGAATTTCCTCAGACTTGCAAATCTTGTGTTACACGAAGAACACACATTGTTTTGGTCACTACTCACTAGTTAGACCAAAGACAGGTTCTCAATTCAGATGTATTTTTAATGTTGCAGAGGAAAAATGATCGATGTGATATTTTTCCATTTTTGGGTTAATTAGTTGCTATAGAGTGGTAATATCCATTTATAGAGTACTTACATTATATTTCTATACGTATATTCGAGATGGTGGCAATATACTGCACGCGATATACATATACTTCTGGTATAGAGTGGTACTTCTTGACATCATTGTCATGCCTAGCAGCTGTAGAAGAGATTGAAGCAATACAATTTTTTTTAAAGGAGGAGAAAATACAATATTATAATCCAAAATTTATATTTATTTTTATAATGTTTACTATTTTATTGGCTGAAGTGAAAATTGTTGTTGTAATTAATACGGGCCACCTAATATATATGTATGATTCTTCTTTTTATCAAAGACATTTACTTGGTTTATTTTAAATACCGTACAATTAATGTTTATTAGTATGAATATACTATATAATTAAAATTTTCTGGTCAAGTGATCATGTGTTATCACTTATCATTCAATTCCATGCAAAGAAATCTGATAGAACGGTCATAAGTTCGAAGTCGGGTTGAAATTTTTTTTATAAATATTCAAATTTGGATGACTTGTATAGTTCCATCTTTTTATCTTAAAAAAAACTAATAGTGTTGGTTTTAGAATTCACATAATCAAAAGTTCATAAAATCATAATTTTCACTTTAATTAGCAAATGAGTGTGTCTACGCTAAGACAAGTTGTCAACAGCGGTTGAAGAAAGTTGTGCGCTATATATTCATGTCATCACATCTTTAATTAATTCCATTTAAATTTGTGACATGAATCAATATATCACAAATTCAATGTTCAGTGCGTAGCTAATTGTAGATGTATCGAATTGTATAAGATAAAAAAAAGTTTTAAAATAAGAGTATTTACCTCTAGAAAATGATATTCGACTCGTTTCTGACGCACTTAAAAAAATCACAAACTAGACTTTTATTTGTAGGTAGACATTTTCCATTGATGGAGCAAATATCTCATTGAAGCCTCTCTATGGGACCACGTAGCCTTTTACCTTGTAAGGAAGTTTGAAAGCTAGATTGATAGACATAAGATGGAGTTGAGAAAAATGACCCGACAAGACTTCGTATTGGAATGGTAGAAATCCAATTTCACTGTAGTGGACGCGCTTTTTGTGGTTCGTGATATCTGGCAAAGTATCTAATTAAATGGCTATTTTTTTCCTTTTTCCTTTTTATTTTTTGCTATAAAGACTTTTACCAGTACAACTTTTTCGAACTTGACGCGTTCACTTCGTCTCACAGTTCAATTTGTGAGTTGTAACTTGTAACTCCTTCCTCTCAGCCTTTCTTTTTTTCTCGCGTGCACGTAGGGATATCAATGGGTACGATACGGATTAGATAGAGATATTTTTATTATCATATCTATGTTAAATTACTTTTATCCATACTTTATTTTTACTCATTAAAATTAAACTTATCCATATCCTCAGTGGCGGATCTAGAATTTTGATTAGGGGGGGCAATTATCGGATTGTAATGGCTTATCGGGTTCAAACCCATTAACTAATCGGGTACTAAATAAAAAATTTAATAATTTAATATATATACTTAACTAATAATTTTTTTATTAAATAATAATATTTTATATATTAAAATAATAATAAAATAAAGCTCAAAGTAATAGATAATCAAGTTGATGAACAAAGTTTTCGACTAAGTAACTTTATATTTTGATATCTTTGCATAATTATTTCATTATGCACGGTATTAAATATTTTTTCTCAATAAAAATAACCAGACAATTCAGGGGGGGCAAAAAAATTTCCGGGGGGGGGGGGGCCAATTACCGAAAAGCACTATTTTTCAAAATCCAGGGGGGCACGTGCCCCCGAATTACATTGGGTCCGCCCCTGCATATCCTACTCTTACCCGTTAAAATAAACGGTTAACGAAACGGTAATGGATGCTAACGAATAATATTAATGTATTACTTAATTTATTATTATTTATAAAAAAAATATATGAACTCATTCTGTTCATACAAATACGTATCTATTTTACTAGTATATAATAAAAATATAATTATGCAAACAATTCTAACTTGAGTCATTTCAAAATAAATAAATTAAAAAATAAGCATCTCTAATCAAACTTTTTAAGTAAAAAATAAAATATATTAAAAGCAAAAATAATATTTTGTCTAAAACAAAATCTAATATTGTTCATTTAATCATTTTAAAAAGTACTCTACTAAATATTATTCAAACATTATAACTTATAAGATGGTTAAACTTGAAAAAGATGATAACTATAATTTCTAGTAATTAACTCATAAAAATCGGGGCAGCTAAGAATACTCCGAAGTTGTGCGTTAATGGTCCGGACCGACACCCTTAGTGGCATGTGAAATATCAGCTGGAGTATCACAAGCTCTTTAAAATAAAAACATCAACATTATACTGTAAAGTAATATAAAAAGATATATATATATATAGAGAGAGAGAGAGAGAGAGAGAGTGTGCGAAATTATGATGTTTCATGAAGTATAATTTTTTTGTGTGTTTTACATTCGTATCTCGAATTTGAAAATTTAATGATTGATTCAAACTGTTAAAATAATTTATATATTGAAATATCTTTAAAGATTAAATTTTATATTTTTTGAAAATTTTTGCTATTAAAATCACTACTATTGGATGGCACTGAAATCATTAGATCAACAAAATTTGTACCTACTTAAAAATAGAAAAAGATTTAAATGAATTTAAATTTTATCTCCAAAAATATTTTAATATGAAAATCATATTTAACGATTTGGATTGGCCATTAGAACTTTTAAATTCGAGATATGAATACGAAGCACGTGAGATTTTATATTTCATGAAGCATCATAAACTCACTATATATGAGCTATATAGACTAAAACTAATATACTCCTAGGAGCATGAAGGAGCCCCTATGTACTCCTATCCTCCGTGCTCCTAACTAAAAAATATATTTAACTATCTCTGAATTTCGGTTTATATGTCTCAGTAATTTTTATATCAAAATCTTTTGGGATACAAAAATTTTCTATTTTTATAATTTCTTAACTGCCTGTTTTAGATTTTTAGAATGGCTTATTTTTATATATAAATATTATTATTTTTTTTTATTTTATTATTATTTTAAGTTTATCTTAAAAATATGAAATAGATGCTTATGAAAATCAAAAAATAATAAATTTTAGTATCTCATAAGATTTTGATGTAAAAAATTTATTAAGAGAAAAAAATCAAAATTTAAATGTTACTTCTCACAAGAACACAACACCAGATGAAAGCAAGTCAGAATGAAGGTAAACTAGAGGAAGTGCTAAAGAAACTTCAAAAAAAAAGTTAGATATATTTTTGAGTTAAGAGTACGGAGAGACTTGATATTTCTAGAAGCATTAATTTAGTTTTACTCGAGTTATATATATGTATATTAATAAATAGCTAAATATAAAACATTACTATATTTTTATTGAATTAACCTGTTTGAAAACAACTAGTAAAGTAGTAGTACATGCTTGTATTTACAAAAAATCTGTTAAATAAAGTTTACTAGAAGTCTAGAAATAGTTGGAGGTGAAGAAAAGTGGTTGAATAATACTTTTAACGCTCTTTCAGGAGAGTTTGATTAGGAAGAGTACACTATGACAACAAAGTTGGAAAATTAGGTCTCATATTGATCTCAAATGAATAAACAAATAAATAAAGTCAATAATCTTAGAATACTAGTAGTTTCCTGTAAAAAAATAAATTATTACTATTATTATTTGGGGGTCAAATGCTTCTACTTTTGATGGATTCATCATGCTTCTATTATTTAATTTTAAATAAATAAAGAATTTAAAACAAAAAATGTCATCATAAAACCGTTAGCGCTATGATTGATATTATTTTCTCTCCACATATACAAAATTAACTTTTTTAATTTCATTTTATATAAATCAACATGCATGTTAAAGTTTTAACGTCCAGAAATAACTACATTGAGAATTCGTACACACGCACAGCACGTCCTTCATTGAGAATTCGTAGAACATTAATTTACAGTTAGCATATGATTTTAATCGACTTCCCTTGAGCTTTCATCTCGATCTCACACAGTTTTGGACCACAACATATTCAAGCAACTTTCCTTTTTCCCTCCATGTATTAAATATCGCGTTGATATATTGTATAGGGTCCATTACTAAACTAAGGCGAAATGTATTGAAATTTCATGTTGGCATCTAGAGAATTTGGTAGGAGGATCTGCACTCAACGCCTAATATATATATATTTTTTGTTTTGTAGTATTTAAGGTGGAATGTCAGAGTGGGCATTGTACATTTATTATTATTTTTTATGTAACACTAATTTATAGAGTAAAAATATTAATGCAGGTCTCTTGTAGCACCTAGTGCTGGTTGGTCAGGTACCGTGCGTGCAGGTGCAGCATGGACAATTAATCAGCGAATATGATTAAGACTTAAGTTCAGGGGTATTATATTCCAACATAATTGAATAGGTGGATAAATCCTACTTAATTTGGTCAATCAATTCCTTAACGACAGAAATCCTTTTTGTCTGAACCGAATATCTGGCAAAATAATTTAGTGTATACATAATAAATTCAAAGATGCATGATTGACTAAAATAACTTGATAGAAATACAAATAAAATTCTTATGATTGCATGTGAACTAGTTGAATTCCTTTTTAAAAAAAGATGGTGTTTATTATGGGGCAAAGTTTGGTGACCACCCAAGGAATTACCATCTGTTTTCAACTTCCCTTTTGTCCCACCATCATTCTTTCTCTAATCTAGTACTTGCATGGAGAAACACATCAATCTACATGTTCTATCTTACACTATCCTTTTTTCACTTTTGTAGCTTTACCCACACCATCTCTTAAATAGGTGATAGTGAGCTAATTCCCAAAAGAGGAAACAAATAAATAGATGCCAGTGAGAAATCTCGTGTTGGCGATCCACAAATTATGCAAGCTAGATTTTAATGCCTAGGCCCTACTTATTTATTCTCCAATGTTGGCATCATCTTTGCCACCTTTGAAAGCATTGTCACTTGTAAGATCCATATATCAATGTTTGCTATAGGCTTTTGGTATATTTGTGGGCCATCCTTGCATGTGTACATGCTATAATTTGGTCTATTTGAAAGATGCATCCACCGAACTTTAACATCTACTGAATAAACTTACAGCTAACATAGGATGTTTACTGTTTACAGTTTGAGCAGGGCAACACTGCGTTGTTATATTCACCAGAAGCAACTATATTAAAAATAACTTCGTGTAAATATCGCTAGCTTTTAATGCCGAATCCGGACATAAGCATGCATGTGTTTGCATGTGCTAAGTTATTGATTGAGGCCCAAAATTTTCGAGCAATTTATCTTTACATGAATCACACACACACACACACACACCAAGAAACTAGTCATCTCTGGCTGAGCAACAGTAACAAATTTTTGAACAGGAAAAACACACACACCAAGTACTCTTCGCCTTCAATTAGCCCGCATACAATTACCATTTAAATGTTGGCCCAAAGAAACACTTCCGGGTAAAAGTGCCAATGTATGTATTGCACAAGACGGTGTATATAAACAAGAGGCAGCAGACTTTTAAGACCAAAGGATTGGTTTTAATTTTTTAAGTTTACTATAAGGGTCGGGTCGGTTTGAACAAATCCTATCCACGATATTAATAAATTTGACCTGCCAAAACCTTAATGCATGACATGAATTGATAGCCCTTCCTACAAATCCACATTATTAATAAATTTGGGTCAAGTACCTGGCAATCACCCAGTCATTGATATTTAACTTGTACAAGCTACATAAGTCACCCCTGCAGTATCTCTATTAGTTTGGTTTAATGATCAACACACTCCAAATGAACAATTAAATATACAAAAATAAGAAGAAACAAGGAGCTACATGAAATGAATTTTTGGTTGTAATGGAGACGATCAATCCATTTGTACAAAAAAATTGTTTAACTAAAATAATCTGGGATTATAGCCCTGCCTACAATAAAAAATTTCATTCTGTAGCAATATCTTTAAGCTTCACACAGCAATAAAAGCAAAAACTCCAAGCTGAGCAATATTTTATGGGTCAAAATAGAGCCAAATATCAACAAGGAACAATATTTGCCAGTAGACCAGCCCTGCATTTAATGTTTGATCATCAATAGGTTAATATGGGAGGAAGAAAAGAAGAAAGAAGAAAAAGAACTTTTTTTTTGTAAATACTCCTCTAAAATAATCTTGTGTCATCTTGTGTCCCTATGTGTACTTTTGAAGCAATTTCACTCTATGTACACATAGAGGCCAGTTCCTTAATGCGAGATTATTCATGCCTCCCAATTTAAATTAGAAAAGAATTTTATCTTCTTAAAAGTGGTGATTTGTTGAGACTGCCTCAATTGTGACAAATCACCCCTCTTAATTCTCAGCATATGGATCAGACAGAGATCTGCTTCAATTACATGAATAACAAAAAATGAGGCAAAAATTATTGGTCCAATACGGCCAGAACCATCATACACAGTACTGTACCAGCACCTAATAGATCCATGCAACCTGATGTGAACCGTACAATGATTAAAATATGAAGCTGGATACAATTACAGGACTGTATATATCAATGTAAATATAGATACCCCGGACCAATGGCTGACAAACATTGGTTAGAGGTATCCATATTTACACTGATATATATCCTACACCATACAAAAAAATATTAGCAATATATTTCTATGTTCAAAAAATGTCCTTTTCTGCACATTTTCAACTTTTTATTTGAATTTTTCGAGGATAAACATAAGGTCATTTTTATCTATACAGAGGATAGAGTTTCAAAAAGATAATATAAGGGATCGAAAGAGAGAATTAGGAGAAGAATGTAGAAAAGAGGTCAATAAATGAGAAAGTTCAAAAGGGGGAAGGAGGAGGGCTGATCAATAATATGGGGTACCTTTTTTACGTCAATACCTAAACAATACCTCAGAGGAAACCTTACTGGATAAAACCCGAACTGCATATCAACAATACCAACCTCAAATGTGCTTGCATGGTACTGATACAAAGACTGGTATGGTATACAGAGAGAGGTACAGAAATATAAAATTACTTCTAGATAAGTGAGTACCTAATAGGTAAAGCTTCAAAAGGTTCGTTAG
The DNA here is from genome assembly GCA_037127355.1 of Schoenoplectus tabernaemontani. NCBI lineage: Eukaryota > Viridiplantae > Streptophyta > Magnoliopsida > Poales > Cyperaceae > Schoenoplectus > Schoenoplectus tabernaemontani. Next base: position 13,527,463 of record CM073750.1, on the reverse strand, counting down.
TCACGCAATCCTAGTTCAACCTCTAGCTCATCATCCTCTTCAAAGAGCTTTAGAAGCCGAGCATGCTGTTCCTCTCTTTTCTTCTTCTGCCAGTACTTGAATAGGAAAAAACCTATAGCAGTGGCCCCTCCTATCCCCAATAGAACAAACAGAACTGTCTGACCTGTCTTGCTTTTTGATTTAGAGGGTATTTCTGTTCTCGTACCATTTTTGGATGCTATTGAATCATCACCTCGACCTAAAATGAAAATCAACAGCTGATTAGGTAACATATAAGATATGCATGCTATTCCAAACCAAGGATGACCATATTGTTTATGGTATCCACAGTACTATGTTACCAGTATTTACCAAACTGGTACCAAGATGTTATTTACCAACATGACAGCTACTCAACTGATGCACTTATGCACCAAGATGTTATTTACCAACATGACAGCTACTCAACCGATGCACTTATGCAAGTGAGCAGAAGAAATGCAATGGAAAGGGTTACTCATTATATGACAATCATCAGAATCGAATAGACAGAATGCAAGTGCAATACAGCCAGGCCCTTATGGTAGATCTTTGACCATTACAAAAACGAGTTTTCTCTATGTATCTTGTACAAAAAATGTTATATGCCATGGGGATTTGTCAACTAGAATAATGCAAATCTCTATTACTCACGGCTCTCAACAAATGCCTACAGGTATGACGGGATAAGTACCCTAACCACTAATACTACTATACCAGTTACCCGTACCAGCATAAACGGTTTACTACCAGATCCGTGCTAGTCCGCTATCAATTTTGCATAATTTTTATTTTTAACTGAATTACGAGGCTTGATTGACCGCGAAACAACTATTCTCCAGGAATAAAAGATAAAGAGAAGTGACAAATACTGAAATAACTTGGCTTCCGAACCTGAGAACAAAATCAGCACTTTTAAGCAGATAGTAATCAGATCCATAAGGTAAGAACAATTTAGATCCGCAATTATTTCAGAAAGGGAAAGTTCTACATACCCTAATCTCAAAACAAGAAGAAGAACAGTATATTGATTGAGGGACTGAAAGTAATATCTAATTAAGACCAACCTGAGATGAATTGAAGAGAGATTGTTGCGAGTATGAGGAGAAAATTAGCTGATCTACGCCAAATTCCGTACCGCATCATCGCTCTAATTTTCCCCTTTTGAGTGTCTCTTTTTCTTTTTCCGTCTCCTTTTCTCACTATGCTAGCTTTGCTTTTCTTGTCGGTGCCTTGCTCTAAATTCTGCATTATTTTCTAGAAATATTTAATTCTTTTTTCATGTTTGGTCGTGTGCTTTTGTCTCACTGACCGGTTGAGATTCTTTTTCTGTGGTGTTAACTGTTCAAGTTATTTCCATTATGAGACATTCGAGAATTCTTTTTCTATACATACGTGTTAAGTTTTTTTTTACTCGTATGTATAAATACATATTAATACGACACGTAACACAATACATGTCAACACTTAATACACATAACACACATTTAAGGCCCGTTCAATTTCGTGGTCAGAGTTCGACAAGTCTTATGTTTGAAGTTTCACCTGGGCATTTGATATCAAAGCGAGAAACCACGGTTTACACCACGCCAACGCTGATATTGATGAAATCACAAGCTTGTGCCGATAAGAACTCAGCAAGCCATGGTTGAAAACTTCTTATGCCATCAAAAACTCCACGGTCCAACGGAAACCTTAGCAGTTTCTGTGCAGGAGGCCAGAACGAGCAATAAGATCACCCCCAAAAATATATAGTTTTCAGTTTTGACAAAAACTAAAAAAGAAATATAAAGTTTCACTTTTAGAATTCTTTCCGAAAAGGAAACATTGATTTTCGCTTCTGCAATTGGTTATTTATCATGTAATTATTCAAAATCTATGAATAATCTCGCGCTCTGTCAACACGATGGCTACAATTGAAAAAAGAACTAGGTTGTCACATTAAATTAGCGACCAAACTATATGTTGGGTGCACTGTCAGCATTACCATTAGGAAAAGAAAAGGAGATGCGGGTCCAAATCCTCTGAAGTACTGTACCGAGTACAGTGAGCGCTTAAGATGATCGGGACCGTTTATTAAAATCACAGAAAGGTTTAATGAGAGCGGATCAGCGGACAAATGCCTATTTGAATTCACGGGAAGTACTTCAGATGGTTTGGACTTTGGATTCGATGCTGTCACCAAAATGCAACTGTAAAGGGATGACGTCATTTGCTTTCAACTGTAGGAGGAGGACGTTGTCTTTGACTGGTTTCAAAGAGTTGTTCAAGGAATTAACTTCTTTGATCGTTTACACTTCAGACAATGGGACCATTCAACAAAGCAAACTCTGAGGGTTTGTTTGGTATTAATGGAATTGATTGAAAAAGTATTTCTATTCTAATCGAACAAGATAGAAATTGATTAGAATAGAGAATACAGAATAACACATTTTCTTACTTTTTTCAATTTCAAGAGATGCTCGAATTGAAATGAAATAGAAGAGAGAGAGTGTGAGAGAAAAGCTATTTTATCTTTTATTTGACTGATGTGACAACTCTTTTTTTATTTTTTCCTTTTCATCTGCTTACTGAACACAATCAGAATATGATGGAAAAGACTCAATTCTTAATTCCAAAATCCCCTAAATTATTTTACTATTCCATGTGGCGTCGAACAGGCCCTCAATGTACGACCTCGCAAACAATTAGTTGGTGTTAGCCACAGTTTCTTTATAGAGAGGGGAACGGTTGACAATGGTATATTTTGACATTGTTGACAATGAATTTTTAAATAAATATAAAAAAAATGAAAAAAATAATTATAAATATGTTCTTTTACCTATGAATTGAGGATTATTCAAATTTCATATAATTTTATTATCATTTGATAATCACTGTTAAATTGAAACTGTTACAAATTATATAAAATTTAATAATTTTTGATAGACTATCAAATAATATAAATTGAAACTATTACAAATTATATAAAAATTTAATAATTTTTCATAGACTATCAAATAATAATTAAATTGTATGAAATTTAAATGACCCTCAATCCATAAATATAAAAACACATCTATCAACTTTTTTATCTATTTTTAAATTTTTTATATTTATTTAAAAGTTCTATCAACTTTTTTATCTATTTTTAAATTTTTTATATTTTTTATATTTATTTAAAGGTTCATCATCAACGTTGTCAAAGTTATCAAAATAACTCTTTGTCAACCGATCCCTTCTCTTCTTTATAATCTAAAGCAAAATTTAGATGACACCATAAATTACAAGATAGCAAAAACTAAGAAGAAGAATACAACGAAAAAACGTAATCATGAAGCAAAATAACGTTTTATATTTTGATTTACCTAGACGCCAAAATAGGTAAAATGGAGGTCGATGGTTAATTCAAATTGGAATGTACACATGCTATGAAATCCGGGTATTTGCAAAAGCCTAAATGTCACTTTTTAACGTTTTCTTAGCAAAGCATCAAATGCATATTTCTAATTTACAACAGAATTCTCTCTATAGAAAAACACCAAATTGAATCATCTTTTTACAAGTAAAACTGAAATCACTATTTCTTAAACAACAAAAAGATAACAGGGTACAATACCAGTTTGATTTTAACACTGCAAGATTCCCGAACTTGTGTTATAGTAAAGTGACAAAATTGCATGATCTCACTTCCGGTTGCCCATAGCAGAGTCAGATTGTACCCGCCTGAGGATTTCTTCATGCAGCACATTCATATATTCCTGTTACAGTTCCAATTCATGAGTAGAAATATGACAGAAGGGAGATAATTGCATGACAATGGTTCTCTGTCATAACTTTTCCTCAGCTTCCTAAATTTTCAGAAGGGAGGTAATTTTCCCAATCGATAGCAGTCAAGCAATAAACCAGCAAAACAATAATAATTTGTCTTCATCATTTGCTCTAATGCATGAAATCATGATTGTTGTTATCAGCTCAAATTTAAAAAAAAATATATGATATTCACTTAAACAAACATAAAATAATTACAACAGAAAGGCAGGTGATAACAGCCCATGTAACTTTTAGAATGATAATACTAGAAAGAGAGAGAGGGTACATTTGCAAGCTCGGAGTTGGTGCTGAGGGCATTGATTAGATCAGCGAAGTCGGCATCTGCAGTTAGATGCAAGCCAGTACCCTCCATGACAGAAGTGAATATATTTGAGGCTGAGTCTTGCTGTTCAATTCTGTCACGAGCTTGCTGCAGCGATGCCTTATCAAAAAAGGAAAAGAAAAAAAAAGAAAAAGATCTATCAAATTGAGAGTTCCACCACACGCTATGAAGACTTAACTTTTGTAACTTTCATCTTAAATTTCTCATGGGACAATATCCCAAATAGCTCTATGGACAACCTCTGAGGATTCACAGAAAGAGCAGCAGCAATTACATATGAACACATAGAGAACTTAGACAATGTAAGGGAAAGCTGTAACTGACATTAATTCTCATGCATCACAATTCTGTATATGTACATAATTTTATTTCTTTGATCAATGAAGAAGATTACCTACCTCTCTACCGCTATCTGCCTGAACTGATGAAGGAGCTCGCACGCTAAAAGAGTTTCCACCAGCTGGTGGTCCAGAACCTCCTACGCCTAGCACACTGGACACAACAGGCATCATTTGCTGAACAATTCTTGAGAGATCGATTCCACCACCTGCATTGGGCCCACTTTGGCCCGCAGCAGCACCATGTTGCCTGTCTATCTGTTGTAACAGATCTCCAAAGATGTTCTGCATGGCTGGGTCCTGAGTGCATTGTTCCATCACGTTTTTAAGCTCACCAGGAGATCCCATGCCACTCTGGCTTGCCATATTAGTCATGAGGTTGTTTATTGCAGGGCTTTGGAGTATCTGAAATGAAGAATTAGTAATACCGGTACCAGCAGCAGTGAGGTCAGTAAGTTTAGCAAGATAATGCTCTGACCAAAATGGAAAAAAGAAAGAAACCTTTCCATGAGTCTATTTGACAGATTATAAATAAACACAAGATCAAGCACCCAACATATGAATGAAGCCATCAGCTCGACACTAGGTTTTACAGCAGAAAATACTAATTTTGTTATCACTTCTAATTAATTTCATCATTGCAACTCCTAATTTCAAGCAAAAACTTGAAAAAAAGAATTAAATAATGTACAGAATTTACTTCTGCTTGTACATATAAGGAAAATTGATGTATAACACCGGTAGCACAATAAAGACAAGATGACTGTTGTGGGTCAGAATTGCTTGCCTGAGAAAACATGCTGCCAAGGTCAGCTCTTTGGGGAGGTGCTTGTGACTGTGGACCTGTTGACTGCATTTGGTTTGTGCTGGATCTTGAGCTGATTTGAGATAAGAGGGATTGGAAATCCAATTGCGGAGTCTGGTTTTCCACTGCAGGTGACTGAGATGGTCCATCGCGTGTTGGTTTAGTAGATGCCTTGATCTTTTTCTAAAAAGATGCAAGGAGTAATATAAACTAGGAAATAGGAATAGATCACCAACAGCAAACAAAATAACCAAGAAAAACAATTTCTTTTTATCAGTGATGATGCTCATACGTAAGAAAGAAAACATATCTATATAGTCTTACAGGTTCCAACAATTACACTACTGAACTATTTAGTAACAATACCCTATGTTTCACACACAACCAATAATCTATGGAAGTACAAAAACACAATCCTCAGTAAGCAAGGGCACAAATTTAACTTCCCATCCCAAAGGGCAAAACCCAAAAGGAATAATCACTTACCTTAGGTTGTAACCCGGCCAAACCCAAACCCAAAGGTGCCGGCGTACAAGGCTCACTTCCTTGACTGGACTTCGGGCTCTGCATTGTCTCAGCTGATGTGCTCGGAGCAGTATTGTTCATGGAATCTGTTTTGTCAGTCGAATGCTCATCCACCTGCATTGAAAGAATAATAATGAGGACTTAATTTTTTTAACCAAATACAACAAATAAAGATTGATTTACTTTGCAACTGTAGTTGCATAGGATTCATACTCGTACACTTGTACTAGCATGAAACAGATCATAATCTGGGTCAACAATTTAATTGTCTTCAGTACTGATGTGAGTATTAACCTTATTTTCAGTTCCAGATCTAACCAAGCTTGCATCTTGCCTGTTCAGAGACCGTGTTCTCATATTACCTACATTAGTAAGATGTTTATATTAACAAATTTCAACTTAACATATATAAGTGGACACGGACAAGCATACTAAAGAACTTATATTAAAAAGTCAAGCTATTCAAACCACCATCAAATACAAAGCAAGTAAAAGAAGTAGCAGATCAGGACCACAATAATAAGTGTCTGGAACCAACATTCATACAAGTTCAGAACTGAACCAGAAGTGATTGGCACACAGAATATAGAGCTTTAGCTATACATCCCAGTATTAGCACAAAAAGGTTCTGCACCAAGATCAGTCAAACTAATACAAACAAAGAGGTGAAAATAGTGAGTGTGTGTGTGTGTAAGTGAGAGATAGCAAGAGAGAGAAGAGGAAGCCTGGCAGCATCTGCCAATTTTTTGAATAAGAAAGAGATGACGAGAAGATAACCTGATACAGAAACTTGCTCTGAAGTTTGGGGAGGGCCATCATCAGTTCCCCCAACATTCCCCTCAACACCACCTGTTGTGTTTGGAATAGTTCCTTGGCCACTTGTTACATTGACTTGATCTGGTTGATTAACTTGGCCCGGTTGAAAACCAGATAAAACATTGTTAAGCTGAGAATTTATTTGCTGTACCAACGAAGAAATGCTGCCAGTACCAGCTGACTGAAATGGGATTTGTGTATTTTGACTCGACTGAGGAGCAGGAGTTCGTAATTGACCCGGCGAACCACCTGATGTCTGTGCCCGCACTTGGACAGGATAGATAACACTGAGCATGTGACCTCCCGAGCCCACAGGCTGACGCACAACTCCAGGTGCAAGATTGCGGATTGGCTGCGGCTCGCCTGGGCTTCCTGTCAGTTTGATGGCAGGGATTAAATAAGTTGATCAGTCTAAATATCATTTTGATCACTTAGATACAACACAAAATAAGAACAAGGATAGAACAACCAAACGACTAAATGAAAAAAGTTGAATTGCTGTGATCTAAAATTTTGGCCGGTAATTAACATGAACCCAAGGATAGAGATTCTACATTAATCACCATGTTATTTGTAGAACTGAAATATTAGGATGTGTAACACCAGTCAGCTATCAAAATTTAAAGCACATTATGTCAATTTCAGTGCATTATTTTTTTGGTTAAATTTCAGTATATTATTTAGGTTATGTTAACATATTCAGTAACCTGAAGGTTGAGTTGGCACTGCATTTGAATTAACTGGCATTCCATTAGCAGTCGAACCAGATGGTGGAACAGCAGCTCCAGTAGCACCTGATATCAGAGAAAATTGTCAGGACTAAAACAAACCAGTATGAAGTGATGAACTCAATACAAGCTGACTTGGTTTCTCATTGCTCAACTAACAGTTAATATGGTAGTTTTCTATCTTAATATTAGAAAACCAACTTCAATTCTTCTTTGAATGCATGTCACAATTCTATATTGGATCCTCACCAGGAAATGGTCCAACAAGTCCACCAATGATCTGACCACCGCCAAGCAAGGAGCTTGTTTGTAGAGGGAAAGGCTGAAATTCAGAGAAAGGAACAAAATAGAGAAGATAAGCACCTTAATGACAGTGTGCATGCAAGTGCATGAGTGTGAGCAGGACTACACTAACCTGAACCATTATAGGATTGGGTCCATTAGCATTCAAGTAAACTGAAGGTCCAGAATTAACAACAGACTCCTCCTGCAGATTCAAAAAGCTGAACAGTTAAAAAAAAAGAACAAATTGATTACAACAAGGGCATATTATCCTTGATATTCTAAAAGTTCTTCACTTCACCATAACCTAAATAGGCCAAATTGAATTCACAAATGTAAATAAGATGGCAATGACATACAGGAGAGGAACCCATGCGAAGTGTCATAGTGGTACGGCCAAGTTCCAAAAGCATCGCGCCTAGGTGTTGCATTGAAATTCCAGCCTGAATTGCTTCACTCTGGATTGCTTGCCTGGCAGATCCATCTGTGGATCCTGCATCTCTCTCTAAATGTTGCACAAATTGCTGAAAGTAAAAGCATATATGAATTAATTCATTTGAACAATTTCTTTCATACTTATTGTGCATATATATTTATCATGCTCATCTTGCCTATTACATTGGAGAAGTCGGTGATACTCAACCCCTTTGTGAAGACATCCGCAATTTGCTCCTTAGTCCCAACAAAAGGCATACACACGATACCTTCGTCAAGCTTGTCTTTAATGAAGTGTCAGTCAATCTCCACATGTTTAGTTCTATCATGTTGTACTAGATTATTTGCTATGTTTATACCCGCCTTGTTGTCACAATACAACATGATTGGTTTATCTTCAAATAACCCTACCTCAAGTAGCAATCTTCGTGGCCACAACCCTTCACTCACACCATGGGTCATGGCTCTATACTCGATCTCGGTCGTAGACCTTGCCACCACATTTTGTTTCTTGCTTCTCCAAGAAACCAGATTACCTCCCACAAACGCACAATAGCCAGAAGTGGACTTTCTATCATCGAGACACCCAGCCCAATCGGCATCGGTATAGACTTCGATCCTCCTATGCCCTTTTTTACTGAAGAGCACACATTTTCCAGGACAACCCTTGAGATACCTCAGGATTTGATACACAACCTCTTGGTGTGATACTCTAGGATCATGCATATACCTGCTCACCACACTCACAGCGTAGGAGATGTCAGGTCTGGTGTGAGCTAGATAAATTAGCTTGCCTACCAAGCGTTGATATTGCCCTTTCTCCACTTGATCGCCAATTCCTCCACTCAACTTGTGGTTGGGATCTATGGGTGTGTTGACGGGTCTACACCCCAACATCCCCGTGTCACTTAGTAGATCTAGAACATACTTCAGTTGTGATAGAACCACTCCCTTTTTTGACCGAGCAACCTCAATGCCGAGGAAGTAGCGCAATTCACCTAGATCTTTCATCTCAAACTCCTTGGCTAGACTAGCCTTGAGCCTCTTCATCTCCACAGAATCGTTACCTGTCAACACTATATCATCCACATACACGATCAGAATGCAAATTTTCTCTCCTTTCCTTTGGATGAACATAGTGTGATCGGCGTTGCTTTGCTGGTAACCAAGCTTTTTCATTGCCATGGAGAACCGATCAAACCAGGCTCACGGTGACTGCTTCAACCCATACAGGGAGCGCTTCAGCCGGCACACTTTGCCCTTTAGTTGTTCATTTTGAAAACCCGGTGGGATCTCCATATACACCTCTTCTTTTAGGTCCCCATGAAGAAAGGCATTTTTCACGTCTAGCTGGCACAAATCCCACCCAGAGTTCACCGCACACGAGATAAGTGTTCGGACAGTATTCATTTTTGCAACAGGAGCAAAGGTTTCTTCATAATCTACTCCATATGTCTGTGTGTCCATATGTCTGTGTGTAGCCCTTAGCCACCAACCTTGCCTTGAATCAGTCCACCTTTCCTTCGGGGTATGTTTTATTAAGTATACCCACTTGCATCCCACAGTATTCTTTCCTGACGGTCTCGGAACCATATCCCACGTGTCATTCTTGACTAATGCTCTCATTTCCTCAAACATAGCATTTTTCCACCTCGGGTCCCGCATTGCTTCTCTCCACTCACATGGAGCAAAATTAGAATGTAAAGAGGTCATAAATGTTTTGCACGCAGGTGGTAATGTCTCAAATGACACATAGTGGGAGATAGGATGAGATGTTGAGGCACATTTCCCTTGTTCCAACACAGTTGATCGAACCCCTTTGCGCACAGCAATAGGAAGATCGAGACCAGAGAGAAGAGTACTTGAGGGTAACTCTAAGTTACCCGGAGTTTGTGTTGTGGGAGAACCGTCGACAGGTTCGAGCAATTGGTGTTGATCTTGGACAGGCAATTGCTCAGCATTTTCATGACGAGGTTTTCGAGTGTAAACTTTATGGATTTGTCTGGAAGGAGGTGGGAGGTTATGATCCATGCTTGAATCCAAACGAGAATTTGAACTTGTACTTGGACTCACGTCCATAGTGTCACTTAAGTTTATAGTATCTTCTATACCCTCCTCCATGCCACCACCACATTCTCTCCTCTCGCCAATCCCGCCCGGGAAGAGTGACAACTACCTCGAGTGTCCCGAAATGTCACGGGAGATGTATTGGATTTGTGTATTTGAGAGTATAAAGTATGATTCTGTCTCTCTAAATGTCACATCCAAGCTCTCAAACATTCTTTTCTTCACGGGGTCATAACACTTATACCTCTTTTTCCCACTTGAATATCCAACAAACACACATTTGTGGGACTTTACATCAAGTTTACTAATACCTGGACTTGTATTATGAACAAAACACACACATCCAAACTTCTTGGGAGATACCTTAAATGAGGTAATACCTGTGAGCATCTCAAGCGAGTGTCTTGAAGTCCATGAGTTCTCAATGGCATTCGTTGATTAAATATGTAGCGCTTTGTTTATCTTCTTCTCCCAAAGGTATTTCGGGACATTCATGGCAAATAGGAGGCACCTTGTCACCTCCGGAATGTGTCTATTCTTCCTTTCCGCGACACCATTCTGTTCGGGTGTACTCACACATGTAGTTTGATGTACAATATCATTATCTCATAAGAAGCAGTGCATTGCCCTGTTGGTGTACTCTATACCATTGCCTGAACGTAACACCTTTATTTTTTTTCAAATTGCGTTTCCACCATCTTGTGAAAACCCTTGAAACACTCCAGGACTTCATCCTTACTCCTCAACAAGTACAACCAAGTCATCCGACTGTGACAATCAATAAAAGTGACGAACCACCTTGAACCAGATAAAGAACTAATCCTCGAAGGCCCCCACACATCAGAATGAACACGAAGAACTCCTATTACCAAACGAAGAACTCCTATTACCAAACGAGGGATATGTTGTTCTTGTGTGCTTAGCGAACTCACAAGCATCACATACTAGTTTAGCCTTGCTACACTTCGAGTACAACTTGGGGTACAACTTTCCAAGTACAGTAAACGGTATATGGCCTAAACAACAATGCGGCGAAAGAGAACTCCAACTCTGGAGTTTACGCCACGCAGCTCTTTGATTCAAACTTTTCCTCCTTGCTTGAGTTGGTATAAGCCTTCACTTCTCTTACCATACCAATTATCCTTCATGTGTTCGACTCATAACACGACATGAGTAGGAGACAATGAAACCACACGATTAAGGTCATCTACCAATTGGTGACGATAGGAGGTTATTGGTGAAATTAGGAACATGCAAAACCGATGATAGTTGGAGTTAAAGTACATGTTATATCCCCAACCCCCGCTATTGGACATAGCGAGCCGTCTATTGTTTGTACCTTGTCTTTCCCGGACATAGGTTTATAGGTTTTGAACATTGTGGGGTGAGGAGTCATGTGCTTGGATGCCCCGAATCTACAATCCAGGGACATATCAACGCTCGGCTCGGCTCTTAGAGCTTTCATAATAGTGCCATCGACTTAACTACAATAGTGAGAAGAGAAGAAATATTGTAGACCGTCGACCACTAGATGAGGAAGCGATCGGTGCGATGACACTAGCGGAGTGATGGATGTAAGCTGGCGCAAGTGAATCATCAATTGGGTCGACATATCATCGGGGCTTGGACCGACGACTACTGAAGATGTCGACCATATGCGTCTGGGCATTTTGATCCCCTGCGGTCTCTATCATGACCCCGACCTCTGATTGGTCTTCCGTGTAAGTCCCAACAAATCTCTCGAGTGTGATTCTCTCTATGACAGTAATCACAAAAATTATGACTTTGAGATGAGATTGTACATAGTTGGCTCAATTCTTCTGTCATTTTCCCTTTTCTTTTTTTTTAACAATTCGCAATTGAGATGAACAAACAAGCAACTCACTGGAGCAAATACCAACTCAGAGAACGGTCCAGTTAAAAACTTAGAAATTTTCCCTCCTTCGGTCTGAACAAGCCACAACCTCCCCTTAGCACACGCTACACAGAGAAGAGGAGAGAGACAACAGAAGAAAGCCTCGCTACACACGCGAGAGAGGACGCACGAAGGAGCTCCTCGCGACTCCAGGCGACGCGCGACACAAGCGCTGGGAGCAACAAACTCCTCGCGATCGACACGCTCACGATCAGGAGCTCGCGATCGCCACTCGCTTCAGGCGCTCGCAATCGGAAGCACAGGCGACACACGCGACTCGACGGAAGCCAGGCGCAACACCCACAACTCGACGGAAGCCAAGGGCGACACACACGACTCCACACAGGTGGCTACCGGTGAGGCGGTGACTGTCTTAACCTAGCTCGCGATGGCAGCACGGCGGAACGACTTCAGCGGCGGTGAGTTTCGTCTCCCGCTCTGATACCATGTTAGTTTCGAAGAAGTTTTTCATTCATCGGTAACCTGAGTACATATACATTAACTTATTACAATTTAGTCCCTACAACTATTCTAATCACACTTTTAACTAATATTCAACACTTATTAACAGGACAGAGATCTTGTTTTTGATAGTTGCATGGATGACCTTGAGGTGAAAATTGAGTTATATCAAGGATTATAGTACTGTAAAAGATGTATCTAGCCGGCACAAGGACCGAATATCACTGATTTGTACTATACCTCTTCCAAACCAAGTAAAAAAAAAGTATTTTCTTCAACTTGTTCAGTCCACAAATAAGCCTTACTTTGAATCTTAATGTAAATTAGTATAAGTTCAAATCTACTATATCTAACAAAAAGAGTTGATATGAAATTCTGAAATATAAGTAGCAAACATGTAAAAATTTTGACATTTCTAATGAGTTATCTACTAATTTAAAGCATCAGGTGTCATAGTAGTGCAAAACAAGAAAAAGAGAACATCCTCAAAACAAAGCAAGATGTGAACATACAGAGAGGGAGGATGCGAAGCTTCCAGTAAGCAGCTGTCTGGCCTGTGCGATAACAGAAGCTAGTGCCTGAGGAGTTGGCACTCCCCCCTGGTTCAGGGGCAGAGCTTCTGGCCTTGTGGGAGGCTGAGATGTGGTCTCAACACTGCCTACATTTTGTGAGCGTTAAAAAAAATATGGCAGATCTAGATTGTCAAACAAGCAACATAGATATATGAATTTTATTCTACTTCTTAGGAAAGAAAGATTGAAGTTAAACCCTACTTTAAAAGGTAAAGCAGTTTTCATTCTATGTTCCCCCCTGTGCTGATTTTCCATCTCCTTATAAACTCGACTATCTACCTTACAAAAAAGTGAAAAACAAACTTTTCTGTTGACATGTGAATTTATTAAATATGTTAACTGGCATTAGTTATTTGTCCAAGATATAATTAAACCACACACAGAAATGTTTGGAGTAAAAAAGGAAGCCCAAACTGCAGTTATGAAATTAGATCTCAAAATTCAACACCACTCCAAATCTTTATTGCACAAGTCGAAGGGTGCATTAAAGAACTTACCACTATTTTGTAGAGCAGCCTCCATACGATGTATAAAATCTGACAGAGTTGTCACAGAATCAGGAATAACCTGACAGGAATATATCCAAACTCAATAGATTAACAAAGACAGAAAATTTGATAGGGCATTATCGTCCTGAGTTTTCTCAAGAAAGTCCCTCTTGCTAGATTGAGATCACACAAAGAAAAATCTATCAATTAGTGAGACAAGCACACACCAATTTATACTAATTTATTGGATACTCTTTGAAAAATATATGGTGAAAAATGTTCTGCTCATCCAATTAAAATAGGCACATTAACCCTATGTTCTTAGTTATCCTTGCTGACATAGAACTGGATAATGAATATACGCTGTAACCTCTGTTACATTTCAAGAAGAGATTAGATGCTACTGGAAAACTCAACAAGAAAAGATGAAAAAATACCATGTTTCTAGGCAACAATGCCGCTGGTGGCATTTGGGAAACTTGGATCTGGTGGTTTAGAACAGCAAATCCAGGCTGGACTGAGTTCACAGGCTGAGGTCTATTGTTAGCATTCTGTATACCTTCTTGCTCATGACCACTTCCAGCCTAATCAAACATCATATTTTAAATCAATATACAGATTTTAAATGAATTTGTAATTAAGAAGTAATCATGTTTATCAAAATTTCAAGAATGATTTTCTGTGTTTCCCTTTCACGTGTTATTTATTTTCAAAAGCATACTTTGTTTTATTTCTTTTTGGCTTTGTCTATATTCTGTTTGAAATAGTATATTTTTAATGGGTGTGGGGATCACTTGACAATGGGTCATATTGACAATCTTGACAATGGACTTTGGAATAAATATCAAAAAAATCTTAAAAATGAAAAAAAACTTTATAGATATGTTCTTTTACTTATAGATTGATAGTGATTCAAATTTCATACAATATCATTATCATTTGATATTCCATCAAAGACGGTTAAATTCTAACCGTTGCAAATTGTAAAAATTTGATGGTCTTTGATGGACTATCAAATGAAAATGAAATTGCATGAAATTTTAAACACTGTCAACCTATAAGTAAAAGAACATATCTATAAAGTTTTTTTTTCTATTTTTAAGATTTTTTTATATTTATTCTAGAGTCCAATGTCAAGATTGTCAAAATAACCTATTGTCAAGTGATCCCCACCCATTTTTAATTATATACAATTTTATTTAAAAAAAATAGGGCTCCCATTAACCCCTGCATATATCTCGGGACTTGAACCTGGCCATTCCATAGAGAGGCGAGACTAATTACCATCTATACTATGTCCGCAGTTCTTTTTAATTAACTACATAATAGAACAAAATAACACAATAGTGATAAAGATAATAGTCACATTAGCTGATGGTTGATTATTCCCAGCCCCACCACCAGGAGCCATGAGTCCAGAGCTCAAAGAACGAAGCATTTCACCTATACCCTGAAAAACACATTCAAATTTTGAAATAAAAAGAATTGTGAAGTAACAACCAATCTTCTATGTGGGTTTTAGGAAGATGGGATGAAACAGGCATAAGGCCAGCACAATGCTATATATACTGTCAGTGTACTTGTCTTCTTACTTTGAGCAGTCCAAAAGCCAATACTAGACACCAACAAAATAAACCAATAAAATAGGAGCTAGCATATCTGGTATGAGCCAGTATGTGCATTTAAAGTAGAGAAAGTAACAAATTATTGCCAATAAGAAAAAAAAAGAATACCCTGACAATTTGATCAGTCATCTCTTCTCCAGTTTCAGTAATATTAACACCAAAGATCACATTGCGAGGTCCTTGCCCTGGTCTAGTGCGCTGTCCATTCGCACTGGAGTCATTTCCTAGGCATACAAAGTCCAATCATTAATACCAAATAAATGAGTGCATGACTGCTTGTATAAAGCATCATCCTAGCCAGGTTGTCAGTAACATTACTTCTTTCAGATTGTTCAAGATACTCAATTGAAACCAGCACCAGCACAAATCAGCTGGGGTGGCACCCCAATATACCAAAAAAGAGAAGTACAAGTTGGTACACATTATACTTTAGTTACCAGTATTACGATTGCCATCAGCAGAAGTTGAACCAGGAGTGCTCTGCCCATCAGTTGGCCGGCGGGCAACCATATGTAAAGTATGCCCTTCTTCAACATCTATTACATTTTATTAAGGATTTCCAGACCCCAAAATGAAAGGTACACACAGCAAGAAATGAAAACCGAACAATAAGAATCTCCCTTTTAGTTTTAAGGATCAATGATAACAGGAAGAACCAGTCTACAGTACCAAATTAGAAAACTCATTTTATATTTTTTTTTCTGACAAGGAATCTCCATGAAGGTAAATGAGCCAATAAGTTTGTGGGCTTAACCAACCTCTTCAGTTGGATTGCAGAACTAAGCCCCAGTGGAACTGCTCATTTCACTATTTCAATTTAAGGGTTATCATTTAATAAAACAGCACATGACCCAATAAAAGATAAAAAGCCAAAAAAGGAACAGAGAGAGTTTGAGCATCTAGAACATAATATGACCAAGGATACGATATTCAGAGAGTTGTTGATCATCATTTAAGACCCTTCCCCTGAAAATGAGGCGCTGATCTTCAACTGAAACTCCAGTTATATCAAGTATTTTCTCCTTCAGCACAACCACTGGCATCTGAAATTTATATTCTACCATTATCACACAGCTGCTTCCAATAATTGGTTGCATTTTATTTTCCACAAATATTATATTTCATCATAACCATTATTGCACTAATAAGGATACAAGTATCGTATCTGATATGATACAGATATGCCGATACAGCATCTTTCAAATTCTTTAGATATGATGCTTTATACCATATATAAATAATATTAACAGATTTTCACAGCGCAGAAAAAGGCAATGAAATTTCGATCTTTAGAATGTGAATATATAAGCTCCACTGTCAAAAATATAAATGTACGAACATGCAAACCGAGATGTAGATAATACGTTATAATAAATACATGAAATGTTGTTTATATGCAAAGTTGCAATATTTACTTGGAAAGTAAAGACAGAATAGAAAAAACTACATAATTTATTAAGGCTGTAGGAATCAAATACAGAAGTACAAATATTCTTGCTTTTTAATAACTAGAAAATCAGAATAACTCATAGACCCTTATAGAAGTACAATAACGTAAAACAAATTATTACGAGTCTGGATCTGTAGCATTTGCAAGAGACATTTTAGCTCCAATCCCAGCCCATTAACATCAAGAGGTGACATGAGTTGACTTTTATGGAGAAGTGGACAAAACCACCTACAAGGTCAGGTTTCCACTTAGCAGTGGCCACAGGCCTGCTGTACTTTTATGCCGGATCTTCAATAATTTAGATTTTTTAGATAAATTACATGCATATCCTAAGATAATTCATATCTGATCTGAATAAGCAGCTTATATACTGAATTAAGGTATCACAGATCATTACTAGCAGCTCTAACTATCGCCAGGTATGAAACACGGATCTGACATAGAGAGAGAGAGAGAGAGAGAGAGAGAGAGAGAGAGAGATTACATTTTTGGTGACAGGAACTTTATGAACTTGATTCTCCAAGGTTTTAACATTTATTTCAAAAGTCTGTTCATCGCTTCCCTGACTTAAGCTGGTAGCCTCTCTAGACAAATCATCAGACATCCTGACAAGTTCGAAATAAAATTAAACAGACAAACATGTAATTAAATATTGACAACTCTGGACCTAAAACACAGACAAATGTAATGAAAGTTTGACAACTCTGACCTAGAAAAAAAAAGACAAATGTAATGGAAATATTGATATCTCGGACCTATATAAGAACTTTATATCCTACAAAAATGAACTTATTTGTAATCCCAGATAAAACCGTTGTCGTCTCCCCTCTAAGCCGGAGGTGGCAGAGTAGCAAACAAAATAGGGGTGAGCTTAGGCGGCGATAGGACCAAGCATGGTCACCTCGCATCGTTCGCTTGCTTCTTCAGGTACGTAGCGAGAGTAAGCGACACGCAGCGGCAAGGATAGTATTTACAAGCTACGATGATTGAAAAAAAGGAGGGGGAAACAAAGATATTTACACGAATTACACACAAAATTGAACCTGAGATTAGGGAAGATTGGATCGATCCGACCACTGTACTAAGCAAGATGTGGGATTAGGAGAAAGAGAAATGGGGAAGCTTTGGCTTTACTTCCGTTTGGTTTTTCCTTTTCCTCTTTCAATTTTCCTTTGAAATTTTTGGTTTTCACATTTCACAAGGTATTTGAGTTGTCCGAAATGGGGTCCAGACGACCAGTCTAGTACACTCGTGGGACCGGATTATCTCCAGCTCCTTCTCAGTCAAAAAGCTTCTGGCAAATAACAGCCCTTCGATCTACTCTTGGATGCAATCTGGAACGGGAGATATTGCCAATGGCAATGGATCCCAAATGATGTATTTTGGTTCCGGAATCCGGTTTCAGAAGCTGGAGAGACAACAACAGAGAAGGTAGGTTCTGGAAACGTCTAGATGCTACAGGTAAGGTCTCCAACAAGAGACAAGACTGTTGGGTCGGATCCAAATAGGACTGATGATCCACGGACCATGAATCAAGGCCCAAATTAGATACAGTTCATGATGAAACTGTGTGGGCTGTTCATGGAAAACCTATTTTACGCTTTGCATTCATGGACATACCATGATATATAGAGAGAGATTTATATTACGTAATGAGGATAGAGATAAAATAATGATTTCAAGATTGGTGTGAGAATATTTTGATTAATTAGTGAAAATATTGTTTGAATTATATATTTGAAATAGTGATTTTGCAATTACCGAGTAAGATATGAGTTGGGCCAAAAGCTATTTGCATATTTTGGTTGGATTAGTGAAACAATAATGTTCAAGTGCTTTAACAATGTGTTTGTTCATTTTTACGAAATTTTACAAAATGGAAGCATGTAAAAATTATAATTATTAATGTTCATTTCATATTGGGTCAAGCGGGTTTTGCTATAAAAAAAGTATTATTATAATTGTCAAAATTAATTACTGTTAAGCGATTCTCTTTTTTTTAGTACATTTTTTTGTTTTGTTTGTTTCTGTTGAGATCGTCTCTAATTTGAAGTGTCCACTTTAATCTCTTCGAAACAAAGAAAAAAAATCAAAGGGGGCTTGAAACCCCTGGCCTTTAGAAAACAAACCAAATTATCAATTAGCTACTAGGGCAACCATGCATTTGAAATTCGAGTTCTTCAAGAAAATTAACAGCATCCTTTAAGATTTGAAAATTATTAGTATTTTTCAGGAAAATTGGTAGCATTCTTAGCAATCTTCTTCCTTAAGATTTGAACTATGAAAAACCAAACATAGCAACCTATGACCTTAATGTAGTAAATCAAAACCAAAATAACAACAATCCTTGTCGTAAAGAACAAGCCAGGGATAGCACCAAATCTCAATTTTCTCGTAATTTTTTTTTTAAATGCTACGGCCTGATGCATATGCAAAATTAATTGAAATAGTATTCTACCAATATTGATTGGCTTAAATAGGCTTTCAAGTTTGATATGCATTATATTTCTAATCAAAAGATCTTGATTCTGATCTTTGAACCTCTTTAATGAAAACAAAGATAAGCTCTCATTAGTGGTTTGTTAAACAAACCATTAAGCAAGCATCTAATGTTGGTTCCAGCAAAAGTTGTTCAGAATTTAAAAATAGTAGAGCATAGCTTTTGTTTATGCCAAGTACCATGCCAGTCGGTCATGATTCATGAATAACGCATTGAAAAAGCCAGCAAATTCAATAGAAAGTAACTAGAAAATGACAGAAAATAAAATTACTAATTTTAAAAATTAGAATTTTTTTTTGAGTTACGTTAGTCGTAATGACGAGTGCTTAATTAATTTTTCAAAAGCATGCCTGCATCACGGGATATGAATATCACATTGGTTGATTTAAAACGACAATGATAATAGTGAAGTCTAGAACGTTCGCCCAAAATAAATTGCTGAAAATAATTGATAAAATATAGATCTAGAGATCTATAGGTACGAGTAATGGGAGGCTATATATAATGCACTTGTCTTTAACAAAACCGCCCAAAAATATCTAGCAGCTAGCAGCAGTGCAGCACAAATAATTGATATTAATTCTTCAATGTTAATAAATTGTGTTCGATAAGACATCATTGACCGTGTAAAATGTAGCCGGATTTTTGTTCCGGTCAAATTGTTAAAATTATTCTGTTATATATATTCTATTTATATTTTAAATGTTATTAAATAATATTTCTTTCTGAAAAATGATCTTTGATCTAATGACAAAATTAATTCTATTCGTGTGCGATGTTGCGTGCTCAAATAGTCTTTAATAGATATTTAAAATTATGTAGCTGAAGTATGTTTATTATAATCAACTAATATCATATATAATTAAATTTCAGTTGCATTCAATGCACCCAAAAAAACCTATAACTATATGCATATTATGTGGGATCCATATTATAATAGCTACAGCCTACAGAATGTTATAAATTCTATAATGCTACGAGCAACATCCAGCATTGCACTTCATATTTTACTAATAGACATGGCAATATCGATTACTGCATATCAGGATTCAAATAGCATTAGCTATCTTGTGTTAATTCTCACGACTCACGATATCATGAATAAACAAAAAATTGAAATGCGTCATCATTATCTTATTTATTCTTTATTTTTACATCCAAAAAATTCAATATATCATGATAAACTCAATAATCATAATTGCATATAATATAATATACTATTTTATTAAAGTACTCAAATGACATCATCACTCATAATATTATAAGGGACATTGATATTCTTAATAATTATCCTCTCCTCCGCACAAGTCATATATAATAAAACACTATCTTATAATAGCCTGTATCATGTAGGAAAGATAATTCTCTTATATTAAAAAAATTCAGACACACAAATAAAATAAAAATGACACCAATAAATATCCATTTATTATTTCACTTATATCTATGTGATTAAATTGATAAATCTTTATCATATGATTTGAATAACTCAACCATCATTTAGTACACATACTAAGCTCAATTGTGATTAGTGCTCCCGCTAATTATTTTAATTATGGTCATTTAGAATATTTATTATTTTTTGATAAATAGATTCATAGAGCTCTGCAATAATATTTAGATCATATATCTAGATATCATATTTATAATAATATGCTCTAGGCGGCAGATGATATTACCATCCAATTCATGAACTATTAACTTTATATTAAATCATTCTATGATTGACTTCTGTTTATAACATTATCAATCTCTCACTTGAGCTAGAGACAATCATCAATTGCCCGATTGTACTTTTATGAACTAGAATTGTCATCATGCATAAGTTTATTTTGTCATGTACAAGCTCTGTCAACCAAATATCTCCATATTTATTTTATAGCGAAGTCTTAAGATAGTGTTTTTTTGTGTTAAAGACCTGATCACTTGACATATTACATAATCAATCTATTCCATTATGTGTATGTGTAGATCATTTTAGAACCCTTCTTTTGTTCCAATTATGTTCTATAAGAACTTAATGTATCATTTTCATTCTTGACATAAAGCAACATTATGACTCAGATAAGGAAATACCCAATTCATATCGAGGAATAATATTTTTAGTATGCAAACAACTAATTTCCAATTAGCTTTTATCGTCAGACTCTGAAATTCATATTAGTCCTTGTAATATTTTAGATTTCTTGTCTTTAGATTTTTGAATTCTTGCATTGTAATATCTTGCAACTCCTTAAGAATTCAAGATCAAATTAGTGTTATTTTGTATTTTTTTTTTTATAGTTATTCAATCTTCTTGTTGTCCTGTGAATATTTCTTGACAAAACTCAGTTGTCAACATTGTATTCTATCATATAACATATATATGTATGTTATCGTCCTTGATAGTTCTAACATATTATCATTGGATAAATTTAACATTTCCAAATTATCAAGTTAGGAATGGCTAAATACAACGTATTGTGACCCAATGAACAGGGACAAATGAGGAATTTTAGTTAGGGGTAAGCGGGGGCGGATGCAGGATTTTGGTCAGAGGGGGTCAATAATCGGATTCAGTAGCTTATCGGATTTAAATTCATTAACTAATCGGGTACTAAATAAAAATATTAAAATAATATCTTTATATATTAAAAATAAAAATAAAAATAAAAGTTAAAATAATAAATAATCATAGCAAAAAAGAAAATTTTCTTCTACAAGACTTTATATTTTAAAAAATTTACATAATTTTTTCATTATCCGTGATATTAAATATTTTTTCTCAATGAAAAATAATCAGATAATCCAGGGGGGGTTCAGAAATTTAATCCAGGGGGGTCAGATTAACAAAATATTAATCTAAAAGCACTATTTTTCAAAATCCAGGGGGGGTCAACTGACCCCCCTGACGAATGCTATGTCCGCCCCTGAGGGTAAGTATCGGATTGTAATAGCTTATCGAGTTCAAACTTATTAGCAAATTATATACTAAATAAAAATATTAACAATTCAACATACACTCTTACCTAATAGAAGACTCAAAATAACATCTTTTTACATATTAAAAATAACAAAAAAATATAACTTAAAATAATTAATAATCAAGTCGGTGAAGAAATCTTCCCTCTATGAGACTTTATATTTTAAATTTTTTACATAATTATTTCAATATTATCGGTATTAAATTTTCTAAATGAAAGTAATCAAACAATCTAGGGGACATAAAATGAATCCAAGGGGTAAATTAGCAAAGTTTAGTCTAAAAATACTATTTTTTAAAATCCAGGAGGCGTCAATTGACCCCTTTGAAATACTTTAAATCTGCCCCTGCCAATGAATTTCTTTTCTAAAAAATCATAAGTTAAACTCCTTCAACATCATAACACACATATATATACTTATTTCATAAGTTCTCGTCCATACATTCAACAGAGGCGGATGCAAAGAGTCCTAGGGGGTCAGATTTTGAAAAATAATATTTTTAGGCTAAGATTTTGTTAATCTGACCCCCTTGGATCAAATTTCTGACCCCCTCTGAATTATCTGATTACTTTTCATTGAGAAATTTTTTTAATACCATATAATGAAAGAATTATGCAAAAGTTCTAAAATATGAAGTTCCATAGAAGAAAGTTTTCTTCATCGACATGATTATCTATTATTTTGAATTTTATTTTTTATTATTTTAATATATTAAAAGATATTATTTAAATATTTTTATTAGATAAGAATGTATGCAGAATTATTAAATTTTTTTAATTAGTACATATTTAGTTAATGAGTTTGAACTCGATAAACTATTATATCCGATTACTGACCCCTTGACTAAAATCCTACATCCGCCCCTGACTTTCAAAGCATATATGTGATAACTTTTCATACTATAAATGGATAAATTTAGCTTTTCAAAATTATATAGTCAGGAATGGCTAAATATAATATATAGTGACCTAATGATTTTTTTTATTCTTTGAAATTCATATGTTAAAATCTTTTAACATCATGTTATTCATGTCACACACACACACATATATATATATATGACATTGAATTTTTCAACTCCTTAGATATTCATACATTGAACATTTTAGTCAAAATATCAATGTTATTTACTCTTACTTACAAATCACATTTGGCATAATTATTTTGTCTTATCACTTATATAATAAACTTTTTTATTAATTAAACAAACTAAAGAAATCATTCTTAACTTAAAATATCTCATACATTTAGGAAGATAATAATAGTCTTACTAAATCTCAGATAGAAATTTTTTTTATTTTGACTTGGTCATATACCATTGGCTTGTTTAGTCAAAACTCTAATTTACCTTCAAAAATTGCTTACAACAATCAACTAAAATCAACTATTAATTTTTACTTTGATCAACTTGTTGATCTTTAAAATTCATGTGTACAATTTTAATAAAGGCACATGGTCATAATTGCATTGACTTAGCTATGAAGTTTTTTTTTTCTTTAGAACAACCTCATAATTATAATTGATATCATGTTTTTGTATGTCCCAACTTGGGAAAATCACTAACCTCTTCAAGTGGTA
Organism: Schoenoplectus tabernaemontani; assembly: GCA_037127355.1. NCBI lineage: Eukaryota > Viridiplantae > Streptophyta > Magnoliopsida > Poales > Cyperaceae > Schoenoplectus > Schoenoplectus tabernaemontani. Next base: position 13,503,760 of record CM073750.1, on the reverse strand, counting down.
CAATCAAATTTCAAATTTAATATCTTTATGCAAAGACTAAATTATGATTTTTCAATCATTTTAATGAAGTTTAAGTACTTTATCCATTCATAAATTATAAAATTATAAAATACAGCTAAAATCAAAATGATCTGGTAGATTTCAAATACATGCAAATTGTTGAGATTGAGAGGGAAAACTAAGGGTGTTAATTATTGATCCGATCTGACGGGTTAATCCGATTCGACCCTATCCGACCTGACATGATCCGAAAATAAATGGGTTGGATATGAGTTTAATTTTTTTTTACTCGAATCGGGTCAATTAATTATATATTTTGAAGTAATTTTATGATTTAGTACTAATTAAATCTTAAATATAATTATATATTAATTAAGATTAATTATAAGTGAATCAATCTTTAATTACTTAAAATTATGTAAGAATAATTATTTTACACGGATCGGATCAGGCCAACCCGTGATCGATCGGGTTGAGTATGAGTCAAAAAAATTCAACCCAAATTTAAATGGATCAGATTCAAATTAAATCAAAAAATAATAAAATAATATGACCCAACTCAAATTTGATCGATCCGACCCATTGATGCCGCTACCGGAAAACCCTCCCATGGTCTCCAATAACATAATTGCATTATGTCATTTTCTATGCACGACATCCTAAGCATACGTGCATTGTACCAAAATCACGTGTATATATATTTTTGACTTCCCTCGTAAATTATATTTTGTTTCTTTTCTCAACGAAATAAAATGAATGTGTTTATTTAATGAAAGGTTCACTTCTTTTATTTGATATGGGAGGGGGCATTTTAAGAAGCGCAGTGTATATTAGTGCTTGTTAGTGATCGGCAATCTCATCAATCACTATATCTAAAGAAGTGATTTTTTTGTCCATCTAAAAAATAATAAATTTTTTTATCTACAATTAAATTTTCATATGAAAATCATATTTAACAATTCATATCAACTATTTAGATTTTAAAAATGAATATATCTATACTATTATATAAAGCATCTAAGAATTGGAGGGTCCATTTTTTTGTCATTGTAATTTTTTATTATACCCATTTTATCCCTCAATTAGACGGCTAATATTTATTTTTGGTTGATCGAACGTATGTGATCGCGTCCATTGATCCCCTCTTTCTCTCCATTTCTTTTCCTTAATACTATTATTTTTTTATTTAGAAACCTTGTACATATTTGGTAAGCAATTAATGGTGATAATATATGTTAGAATAATTTACTTTTCTTGCCATAAAAATCATGAATCATTAACTCATATTGTGCAAAAATCTCATCCAAGATTAAATATAGTATTTATTATATGTTTCCTCTATAATTTGGTGAATTTATAATTTAATATTAGATAAATGTGAATTTTTTTATTTTATAATGTTTTAATGTTTAAATAAAAGAGTCTGCTGCAACGCGCGGGTATATAGCTAGTATATATATAGTATACTGTCACTCTTGCAATTTTGTATATATGGAAAAAGAAAAATGTATTTGTTGTCATATTTGTTTCTATGGTAGCCGTTATTATTATTTTTTTTGTCTATGACTGTGATCTCCTGCATCTAATTACAACCATTTAAACAAATCTACAATCGAAATTCATTGTCATACTTTTGCTGCCATAGTTTCTATGACATAAGATATGAATCCATGAAAAAAATACCTCATTTATAGATTTACATAAAAAAAAAATAGAATTTGGTGCTTTTGGACGTTATGATAAATGAATGGCTCGTTTTTTTTAAATATCCAGATTATATGCCAATTGGCGCACTACCAGAATATAATGAGATATTTAATGAGCACAATATATATCTATAAAGTATCAACATATGTCCTTTCGTTTTGAAGATATGCTTTAATTGAAAATTTGAAATATTTTCAAGCAAAGAAATCTTCAGAAATCTAATATATTATTCCTATATATGTTGAGAACTTTGATTTTATATTTACCAAAGTGGATAAAGAGGTAAATATTTTAATTCAAGCTAGTTCCAATTAAGGAGGACAAATGCTTGTGGCAAAAAGTGCATCTGACCTCTTTTGTAAGCCCATATTTCTTCCTCTGTATAAATAAACTAAAGTATGACATGGAATCAGTCATGCTTTTATGCCACAAACACTCGCATCTAGCATCTATCTATAAGGACGAAGTCGGATTTTAAATTGAGGATCGAGATTGGAGAGGTCAGATATTTATTATAGAAAAAAAATATTATAGGAGAACAAATATATAAATTTTTAATTTTTTTACAAAATTATGTATATTTTTTGAAACATTTTGAAATGAACTGCTAAAGCTACAAAATTTTCTTCTTTGCGGCTGTCTGTAAATGAAATTTGGTATAAGATTATTATATTATTTTGTCATTTATATATAGTGATTTGAATTTTCAAGTGTTCAGTTGTAATAAATTTCAGTTATATATCTCTCTAACTTTTTTCCAGATTGTCGTCCTATTAATTCAGATGTCCATTTTTTGCAACTAAACCAAACTAACAGTTTGAGAAATAGCAGAAATAGTGAAAAGTGCATTTAAAACAAAGAGCGTAATTAACCTGAATTCATACAATATACATTTCAGGAAAGAGATTAGATCCTTTACCTATGTCCCATCATCAACATTCTTATATATTTATCAAATTTAAATATCTCTTTATTTATTTTTATTAAAGGGCTCAACTTATTCCATGCGTCTTTCTCTACCTTCATTCAAGCAAAAAAAGAAAAGAAAAGAAAAGAAAGAACATGTAGTGTTTGTCTATATCTGTTGCTCTGTAAAAGAAACTTCATTCAATTAATCATTTAATCATGTTATTTTTCCACATCTTTTTAAATTTGAGAAAAATTAATTATTTGCCAGAATTTATCTGTATAAGATTCTTTTATTAAAATTATCATTATATAAAATTAATTTAGTCAAAAGTAAATATTATTTTTTGTGACGACAAGGAAAATTATAGTGTAGTTTTTTTAGATAGTAAAATTATAATATATTAGAGCTGTAACTCGGGTTCCGCCCCGACAATATAGTCCTCAAATAAATAATTAACAATATATAATTTTAAATATATTTAATAAAATTTCATATTAAAGAAAATTTAGACATAATGTTTTTAAATGCTAAGTAATAATAAGTAATAATGAATAATATAATTAAAAATATAATAATTTATAAATGATCATATAAAAAAGTTGAATCATTTTAAGAGTTAAGTTTCACCTTAAGTATATTACACACATTATTTTAAATGAGAAGAGAGAAACTATTTTATATGAACTCTTGGATTTAAGAAGATTTAAAGAAAATCAATGATGGAGAAAAATAATGATGTGATATGTTTGAAAAGTTTAAAATTTTTAACTCTCCATAATGTTTTTAAATACTAAATAATAATGATAATTATAATAATAAATAATATAATTAAATATATAATAATTTATAAATAATCATATAAAAAGTTGGATCATTTTAAGAGTTACGTTTCACCTTAAGTATATTACACACATTATTTTAAATGAGGAGAGAGAAACTATTTTATATGAACCTCTGAATTTAAAAAGATTTAAAAAAAATAATGGTGGAGAAAAATAATGACGTAACATACTTAAAAAGTTTGAAAACTTAATTCTATATGAAAATTTAAAAAACCGTGATAAATTGCAAGCGACTCCAATGAATTAACTAATAAGAAGAGTATAATACAAATCAATTGAACTGATAAATGAATAAAACTAGTAATTTGCCACTATCACCTGGTTAACCAAACCCAAAACTGCACCTTATTAACATCGTCAAAACTTCAAATTATTGGGCTAATCAAGGAAAAAATCTGTACGGCTCCAACTTATTATTTACATCACCTCGCTATAAAAGACCCATCTTGTTTCAAACATTCTATTGCCCAAGGAAAGCTCACAAAGAGAGAAGACATCTCAGAGCAAGAAGCAACAACTTCGAAGCTAGTCTAAACTAGTGGGAGGTTGTCTGCCTGAAATCAAAATTAAAAATTAAAAATGGCACGAGGCAAGGTTCAGATGAGGCGCATCGAGAATCCAGTGCACCGGCAGGTCACTTTCTGCAAGCGGCGTGCCGGACTGTTGAAGAAAGCCAGAGAATTGTCCGTGCTTTGCGGCACTGATGTCGGAATCATTATTTTCTCTGGCCAGGGAAAGCTATACGAACTTGCTACTAATGGGTATGTGTTTTGAATGAATTAGTGAAATAGAAAATTTAAAAATGTTGAACAATTAAATGAAAGCAAAAACTCTTATGAACATAAAAGATTATCACTCCTATTGGATTTTTTATTTATGGAAATTGTTACCAGGCAACCTCATCAATCTAGATTTACCAATCAAACCCCTAAAAACGTCAACAAAATTGATGTTTACGGAGTAAACAGAATGAAAATAAAATGAAAAGATGCAAAATTAAGGAAGGAACTACCAGAATGAGAAACTTTGTGCTGGCACCAAAAGCTCTAGGGTGATTAATGAGATGAAATTGGATCATAAATTCACAAAAGATAGAAGAAACAAAAAGGAAAGACAAAATTGAAACCCAAATGTGGCTGGAGAAACCTATAAGTGCTCCCTCTCAATTATAATTGGGCTTTGTAAGGGATGTCTGAACCAGTTACCCCAGTAGCTACCATTTTGTACCAGCAGGTACCAGAAGGGCGATGTTCAGGCCTACTGGTTTTCTTTTTTCTTTTCTTTTATTGTTCATATACCTAAGGAAGATTCAACCGTGAAACCCAGTTTTATACAACCATACATTTTTCCAAGCACCCCGCCAGAAATAATTTAATATTTATAGTTCCATTCTAAAGAAAGCTTTGAAGATTTAAATGTGATCTCCTTGGATGATGACAGAAACATGGAGGGTTTAATTGAGAAGTACAAAAGTGCAAGTGGTGAAGCTGATCCCAATGGTGTTGAGCTTAACCAATCCCAGGTACTTATTTACTGCTTTATTCTGTCCCCTCGAAGTACTTCTGTTAACTTGTTTATCTAGCTAACATTTTTTTATCCAAACAATATGAATCTTATTTGTGCGCTGACAGGAATCTGAAGAGGCATTGACGATAAAGAAAGAGATCAGCTTGGTGCAAAAGGGTCTCAGGTACTCAGTTAATCTCAAAGCTTGATACTCTGCATCGGTACAGGCCTGTACCGTCTGTGGAAGATTAGTAAGCATAGTTCCAGAAAGCAGAAAGATCAAATAACAATTATCCATAGTACTGTTACCTCAAAAAAGAAAAATGTTCGTACTGGGTATCCATGCACCAAATGCTCCGTTCAGAAAACCAAAATCCTAAATGAAAAGAGAAGTATCAAAGTAAAGGAAATGAATTTAAAAAACTGAAAAAGATGATGATATTTGATAAAAATTTATCTACAAGAGAGAATGAATTTTTCAGGTTTATGTATGGTGATACAACTACTGAGCACGTGACACCTGAAGAAATGCATGCTCTAGAAAAGAATTTAGAGGTTTGGATGTACAAAGTTCGTTCTGTTAAGGTAATTTAATAAGTTGCCACCAACTTATTTTTGTTCAATTTGAAAGTGTTAATATTGAATTAATTGAATTTTTCTTGTATAGATGAAGATGATGCTTCAAGAGATTCAATCACTGAAAAATAAGGTACAGTTATTTATATTTATATTTTACATAGTGGGGGAATGAATTTTCTGATGGATCAGTTTGTCTTTGCAAAATTTTCCAATCTGTGGTCATTTAATGTTGATATTTTGTTTTACAGGAAGGCTTACTCAAAGCAGCTAATGAAATTCTTCAGGACAAGGTATCTTTTAAAAAAATGTAAAATACTATGCTTACTTGTTGCTCTACCGTACAATAATAATTAGCACCAGAATTGATAGTGACGAAATTAATTGTCCTACATAATTCTCCGAGTAACTGGATTTAAATTTTCTTTATCTCTATATATCATAGTGTATGTAATTATTACTTTTTATGCAGATTGTACAGCAAAGTGGGCTGGTTGATGTGTCCCAATTTGGGGCCCATCAAAGTGGGTATTTTAGCGAGGCCCCACCAGCTCATTTCATCCCTGACTACACTTCTTACCCGCAGACACTTGATGATTATTATGGCAATTTCATTTCTAGGGTGGGTTCTCAGAGGAGCTTTTCCTACTAATTGTTTATTTCAGTATGCTCTTAGTTAAATATATCTTGAGGGATTCCTTTATCATTTGTGTTCTACCTAAATATATTTCAACGACTATGTATTTTGGGTGTGATTGTACCAGTTTATGAGCCCTCTACGTAATAATGCAATGCTATTGTAGGATTTGAAAATATTCTTCCTATCCTAATAGCACAATGTAATGTATGACATTAAAACTGTTGCATGCATGTGTATCTTTTGGGGGTACTTCATTCCTCCTTTTTTTTCTCTTCAATATGTTCTATCTACGTGCCAATTGAGATATATTGTCCTATTTAAGTAAAAAACATAAGTTGATTAAATTTGCGTCAACCATAAAACGAGCATTCATTCCGTTCATCAATATGCATCAAACTGATACATATCCTCTCTACTGGATAGTCTCAAGAGAAGACTTGCATAATTCAGGAATAATAATATAATCATATTATATTATTATATTATGATTATAGCTATTATTATATTATAATTATATTATTATGATTATAATTATTTACTATTACTATTATTATTATATTATGATTATAATTTTTTTATTATATTATTCTATTATTATGATTATGACTATGATTATTAATTTATTATTATTTAATTATATTGTATTATTTATGATTATGACTATGATTATCAGCCAGTCAATGAGGATTAGTGATTAGTAATTGTTCTAGTCTTTTGCTTAATACAAACCCATGCTGGTTGGATTTAATTAGGATTCGATAAACAGATGTCAAATATTATCGGCCACTACTGTAACCCTGTTAATTGATAAAGGTCGATGACAGTCCCACTACTTGGTAGCTTGCACCAGGGACTTATGGTAAAAAAAAATAATAATAATAAAACATTCGTGTCAACCAATTCCTCAATTACTGTACCAAGGCTAATTTTCCTCACTCTTCAATATTTCGTTTAGAATTTTAATTTTTCTTGTTGTTTCACATCATCTATTCAATTTAATAATACATCTTACTTATTTTGAAATTAAAAACACTACAGTGTTGCCTAATCCTAAATCTTTCTAATAGAAACATCAATGTTTCTACCACGGCTGCAGAAGCACAATTTCCTAGTACCATTTACTACATATGACAGAGTTCCTTCCTGCATTTACTAATTCAGTAATTCTATCCACCAACGACCACCGGCAACCCAACAAAAGAACTTATTCGTATGGATGCTGTTATAAATCGGAAAGTTGCAATGTTAATTTTGATCAGCAAATTACAAATGTATATGATCATTTCATACATAAAAATTCTTAATTTAAAATTTCTATTTTCTTTGCAAATAACCTCCAAAAATCATTCGTTTAAATTCACATCAGCACCACACAAAAAAAGGGCCTGACCCCCACCTCTACTAAAAAAAAATCTTCTTTTTACTCAAAATAAATTTAATCATTGTGCTGTTAAGGATGATGTTCCGATATAGAAAGTAAAACACACAGGCCCATTTGCATGGGCCTTTGGATATTATTTCACAAGTAACAGTTAGTTCAGTAATAAAACGTTTAAAGATGAATAATTTAGGCTCCCATCTTTATCTAAAAAAAATTAATCTACTCTACTTATGGACTATAATATATATAGACGTAATTAAAGTACTTTATCAACCAACTCCCAATTAACAAATCAATACACTTGTAACTTACTAGTTTGGTTCACTATTGCTTTGTTCTGCTGCCATGCCAAATAAATAACAACATAGTTAAATGCAACCTCTATCAGCCCTGAACCAAACAATAAACTTTCCCTCTCTCAGGAAGCTCAATGTAATTATCACCATCACCCTGTCTCATGACACAACCTTGTAAATATTTTTTCTTTTCTTATAAATGAAAATTAATAGCAGGCACCCAGCCAGCTATCTTCAAAAAATAAATAAATAAACTTTCCCTCTCGACTTCTTGTAACTTTGACTTTATTTTTAATTTCTTTGTGCAACCTTTGTCAGTCTTTACTTTTTTCAAAAAAAAAAATGGGGAAACTAGAAGGGGATGAGTCAAAACTCCCCCCCCCCCCCCCCCACCCACATGTTCCCTATATATGAATCCTTTTCCTCCATCTTTAATTCTGTCAAAGTTCACTCTCTCCATGTCTATTGCAACTATGCCAACTCACCTCTTCCTTCCTTGCCTTATACTTATCATGTTTCTTTCTCAGTTAAGCAAATCTCATCTTGTGCCAGAAACAAACATGAGTGCCCCATTAGCCACTGGAGTCAGTACCAGTCAGAGAGAGATGGTACCAGCCATGTTTGTTTTTGGTGATTCTCTCATAGATGATGGAAATAACAATGACCTACCTTCATTTGCAAAGGCAAACTATTACCCTTACGGCATTGATTTCTCGGGTGGACCTACTGGCAGGTTCTCTAATGGCTATACCATTGTAGATGAAATAGGTATTGCAAATTCTTCTATACTAATTCTGGTTATGCCGTTGGCTAGTTTGTTTCATATATTGTTGAAATTCTTCATAGCCTCAATTTTCAAGAACAATATACTCCAATTTAGCTCTGTATTACTCACTATGGTAAATATGAAAGCACCATGCATGAACCACTATTTGTTTATTACTTTGGAAACAGTTAGACTTCTCTCCCATTTTTATTCCGTTCCTGTTTTATTTTAATCCGGTTTCCTTTGATTTAATTAGTTGGGTAAGAATTTCATGAATTAATGTAATATCAGATTAGAAATTTTGGACAACAATAGTGCTAGTTTCTTATACGTGCATTCTCTATTGTAATTCTTATTGTTTGTGTGTGCAGCTGATCTAATTGGGGTTCCTCTAATACCTCCTAATTCACAAGCATCTGGTGAAGTGGCACTCCATGGTGTTAACTATGCCTCAGCTGCTGCCGGCATTTTGGATATCACTGGGCAAAATTTTGTAAGCTACATCTGATCTCACTGATTCACTAACTGTTAAATGAATCATGCGGTGTAGATATGCATTTACATGCAGTTGCTCGAACCAAATTGTAATACTTAGTTAGAAGGTAGATGTATTGTGCATATCTCATGTAAAGATAAATTTCATAATTGGTTGAACTTTTGGTTTTTTCTACACTAATTAATAGGTAAGTAGGATACCGTTCGGTGAGCAGATCCAGAACTTTGAGAAAACCCTTGATCAAATAACAGATAATTTAGGAGCCGATGGTGTGGCAGATGCATTGGCAGATTGCCTCTTTTTTGTGGGAATGGGGAGCAATGATTATTTGAACAACTACCTCATGCCGAATTACAACACACACAGACAATACAATCCTCAACAGTTTTCTGACCTCTTGGTGCAACAATATAATCGGCAACTCATGGTTAGTGAATCTTGTAATTATTAGTTAAAAGATTTAAAATATTAGTAGGTTTTATCTACTTGGTTCATGGGAAATTGGGAACTGATTTTTGAGCAATGGTGATATTATTTTCTTCCCATGAAAAACCATATATGTTGTCATTGGTTCTCATAACAAGGCAAAATGCATGGTTCTTACCAAATGTTCAAAATCAAATTGGTTCGGCTCTTCTCCTAGTAGCTCAAAATCAAACTGGATATAGTGATTATAATTATAGTAATACTATATGTACCAGGTACTAACAATGATAAATCACTTCTCAAATAAATTAACTGAAAGTATTTATAAATGAAACTTTCAGAGCCTATACAACCTCGGAGCTCGGAAATTTGTTATTGCTGGAATTGGGTCAATGAGTTGCATTCCAAACATGCGTGCACAGAATTTTCGGAGTGAATGCTCTCCTACAGTAGACAGAGATCTTATCATTCCATTCAACAACAAAGTCAAGAGCATGCTTAATGCACTCAACAGAAACTTACCAAAAGCAAAATTTATCTACATGGATATCTACAAGATGATTTCTGATATCCTTGCCAATCCTAGATCTTATGGTATTTGCCTGTTCTTCACTTTTATTATTATTTCTGTTTTTCTTACTGGTGCAAAATGATATATATTCTCTTATTAAGAGCAAAATGATATATATTCTCTTATTAAGAAAATGATATCTAATTCTCTTATTAGGGGCAATTTCATCTCCAGAAATTCCCATTTTTATCTACTAGGCTAATTTATTATCATTTTTTTAACTTTCAGGGTTTCAGGTGATAGACCGAGGATGTTGTGGCATTGGACGGAACCAAGGACAGATAACATGCCTTCCATTCCAGACACCATGTGTGAACAGAAATGAATATGTATTTTGGGATGCCTTTCATCCAACTGCAGCCGTAAATATACTACTTGCGCGTAAGGCATTTTATGGCAACAGGGATGTAGTCTTTCCTATGAACATATACCAGCTTGTTCAGCTCAAACTTCAGCTTAACTAGCTAGAGAGAGAGAGAGATTCCTACGAGATTTTCACTTCCATCTAAATTAAAATGTTGTTTTGTCTAATACAATTTTCTGGATTTGTCTGAAAATGAATGTGGAGTGTTGAAAACAACGACAGCAATTGTTGCTAAGGAAAGAAACGCTCACATTTGTGCTGCTTTTAAAATTGACTGTTTTTTTTTTGTTCTCATTCACTGCTACATAGTTTACACCTTACAGCAAGTGAGTGCGCATGGTCAAAAGAACCAAAAGGATACAGTGAACTCTGTCTCTAAGAGAGTACAAGCCATTGCTTTATTTAACATGCAGATTTGATACAGGAGGTATGTTCAGCCACATTTTCAGAAAAGGAATTGAGAGACTAATATTGGTATAACGAGCATAAATTCATCTAAAATATTATATTGGTGGATAATTAGTATGATACGTTAGCCAATAAGGAAAGGGCCAAAGGCACATATAACATTGATGATTGAAGTATATTTAAATTCTTATGAATAATTGAAAATTGGAATTGTAAAGTTAAACATTTGATTTTTCTTTGAGTTGAGGTGAATTAGTTTTTGAAGTATGATATAGACATGGAACGGAAAAATATAGACATGGAACGGAAAGAAACTCAACAAAAAGGATCAATTGATTTGGAGTCCTTTACTCTATTATTGATATGTAAATTTTCAAATTTTATATATTCCATCAAATATTGATGTTTTTAATATATATTTTGAAATAAAATAACTAAAAGAATGTCACCAACAGAGAGGGGATGAATGCGTCAACTGAAGGAAGAAGAAAAGAAAAAGACAGCGAGTGGGTTTGGCGCTAGGACAAAGACTTGTATTTACTGGACGGTCTAGAATTGGAAACTCGGAAGTGTAGAAAACAGAACATTTGATCTTTTTCATATTTATTTTTAAATACGTGATAAATATCAATTTTTTTAAATCAATTAGTACACTAAATTTTTAAATTGAAATTTCTGCAGATAGGATTTTTGGACTGTTTCTCGAAATTGTTTAGTTTGAAACTTTTTGCAGATGGGCTTTTTGGACTATCTGTTGCAGTGATTGATACAGGATTCAGGGAGGTGCTGAAGAAATCAAATCCATATACATGTCATCTATATTTAGTCTAGAGATCGGCAGTCAATGAACATTACCTCTCCAACAAATTCTCTAGGAAGAGTTCCATTGGCTGGTTTATTCCACATCGCACTGTTTAGTTCAATCTGAAGTCGATTAATTAATAAACATCTTGCTCGATTAATTAATACACATCTTGCTCCAGGCTTCAGTGATTCGTTTACCTTTTTTATTTTAAGACCTAAATATTGCATTGAAACGATACTTTTGACGCATTCTATGACAAATAAAACTAGAAATTTTCTGAAATTGAGTGAAGCTATGTTACCATATGCATATTCAGGATGCACATAAACGTGATAGTGAGCAAGTGATATGAGTTAATTAAGGATCAAGCACAAAACCAAATACATTATCATTTTCCTGTAACAACCGCCAATTTTTTTTTTTTTTAAAAAAAAAGAGAGAATATAATAGAAGGCATACATGAATTCTTCTCTTGTCGCCAATCTCTGTTATCAAAACATGAGCTTCTCTAGTACTTGCCTAGATGAATGAAGGTAATAAATACAACAGTGAAGCTTTGTACCTATCCAGATGATACAAAAATGCCTAAAATAGAAATTTTAACAAATGAATTGATGCTGAAGAGAAATACAACATCAGTCATCAGACATCTGCAAAACAAAAAAAAATCAATAGACGTCTCTTCGGAGAGTTTCACAAAGATTCAAGCATTTAATCAATCAATGAAGTACCTGAAGGAAGGTACAATTTGGTTGGGTTGGTTAAGAGAAGATCAGTTCTGGTGGGGACCCCAATTATCTCTTGCACATATCTTGTTCTCCATTTTATTTTCCTCAAAAAGAGAGCAAATCTCCATATCTATCAGTCAGACAGAATATCCTATTCTGGTTCAAAGAGTTGTCCCCTGAATCAAATCAGTATCCAAACTTCTATTTCACACGCCTGTTCAATGTCCTAAGAAAGCACAACCCTATTCGACCCTTGAGTCAATCATAATTTTTCAGCCATTTCATCAGAATTGACAACACAGGATGCTTCTTGCAGCAGCTGATAGATTATGTTTGTTCCCTGCATATATTTCAATATAAGTTTCACATGTTGACTTTCACCATGTTGGATCAAGTGCTTATAGAGATTGTCACAAATGAGAAAAAGAATTGAAAGAAGTAGAGGCAAAAGACCCAGGCATGCTTACACAATATGCATTGGACCTTACATAAATTAACTCCAATAGAATCAGTAAGTAAACAGTAAAAAATCATTTCACCTAAAAAAGCAACTCAAGGATATAAGTTGGGTTCGCTACCCCGAGCTTCAACATCAACCCACCCACTGCATTAGCCTCTAGATTCCTACCTAGGTTACAGTAGGCCTTGCGCATGATCAAGAAGGTTTTTTTTGTTCTATTCAACTGAAGACACTCCATCTCATCCAGAACCTCATGCATCTCCTGTAATCTGTTATGCATTCCATACATAGCCATCTTGCAGTGGAACAGAGAGTGACAAAGTTTCCACCCGGCCACCTTTGCGCTTTTCACAAAATCTGGAAGTAGGGATATATATAAAAATATAAAGACCTTATCTATACTTCAAGAAATTTATAAAAATTAATAGTTTTGTAAGTAAAAAGTTTTTATTACAAAATCTACATGTATAGGGGGCCACTGATTTGCAACTAAAAAACCAATTCTCGAATGAACCACCGTTACTTGAACAGTTGCATCAGAAGTTCAATTACAGCAAAATTTGTATGTATTGCCCCTAAAACTGTGTTAACTTAATCAATGCTTGCATGTGGAACATTTTATCACACCATCATAACTATAACAGCTAAGCCTTGCAGAATATCTCAAAATTAACTTGTTTTTTACTTGGAAAATACAAAAATTGTCGTATTTCTGCCAAAACGGTTCAAGGTCTCAAATTAATTTTAGTTTTCTCCACTACCTGCAAGTTGGTCAACAGCACCATGGCGAAAGTAACTTGAGATGATCGAATGCATTGTCCCACTGGTTGTCACAGCAGTGTTTCTCCTAAAGGCCTCATTTATCAACCTCTCCATTACCTCCACCATCCCTTCCTGTGCATAAACTCTGATCAAAAGCACATGCAGCCATGGTCTATACCCAGCATCAGTAATGCACTCGAGAAGCTCTTCAATCCTCTGTACCCTGTTCGGGTATAAGTTCTTGCAATAAGCACAGATCATAGCCCAGATAAGGGATGTATTAAGCTTTTTCACCTACACAGATGTAAATAGTTGAGACAGAAGAATTTTCAAAATATGGATGTATGCAGACACCTAATAAACAAGATCCTCAGAATAAATGGTCTATTTTACTTAAAAGTTGTACCTGCTGAGAAACAATTCTATAAGTGTCCTCCATCTTTTCAATGTTGCCAGAGTGTGCATACCCCCGGAGCATAAGGAGGTGCGTACTGAGCTCAGGTTTGACAGTGCCAGCCTGCATTGCCTGGTAGGTGGATTCCATCCGGTCCCACATAAAGGCAGTGATATACGCGGCAATCACCGTGTTATGCGTCTCCAAGGATGGTATCATGCCAGCTTCATCAGCAGCATGAAGCACAGCTTCCATGTGGTCTACCTGTGTGCTCTAGTTTAGTGCTCTGTATGATCTAGGTAGGTCGTATATCAAATTTAGTACAGATTGAAAATCATTTCATGATCATTTGATTACAGAGCACATGATGATTAAACTGAACCATTATTTTTTATTCAAATTGATAGATTACCTCAAATTACACCAAATTAAAAAGAAAAAATAATTACTATTCTATTTTTTTTCACACGGACAACACTTTTATCGTGGCTGTCAAACAAGTTTATTCTCAATATGATAGACATCTTTATGAATACTATTTTTTTTCTCTACCAAATTGAATGTCTTCAGAGGCAGCAATTAATGAAAGATGAAAAAGGACATACCAATAAGGAACGGCCAAATAGTGAAAGAAGTATATTATAAGAAACAATGGTCGGCTTGCATCGGCGATCTTCTTTCAGAGACTGAAACACCGCTAAACACCGTCTCATCATTCCATTAAACATATAAGCCGACATAAGCGCATTGTAGAGTGCCGCGTCGGGGAAGGAGGTGATGGCCTCATAGAAGAGGGCAACAGCCAAGTCGACATTACGTGCACGGCCAGCTAATGCAATCGCCTTAGAATACTCCTCAGAGAAGAGAGGGATGGGATCAGGTCCGGTAGCGATCTTGCGGCGCCAGCTGAAGACTTCCAAAGCGAGGAGGGGACGGCGTTTGAGCATGGAGAAGAGCTCGATGGAGGCTGAGGAGTCGCGGGAAGATCGGAGGAGGGAGGGAAAGGAGTGCGATTCGAGGATAGGTGCGGGGTCGGGCGTGGGGTCCGGGAGGGAGAGGAGATCAGCGGCGAGAGCGGAGATGGAAGTGGTGGTGGGGGAGCAGAGGTGGTCTCTGTGGCGGCGGTGGTGAGTGAAAAGGTAAAAGAGAGAACGAGGTCTTGAGAGTCTACTCCTCGCCATGGAGAGGTCATAGGCTAAGCGCCGCCGGGTCGCTCGCGCGAGAGTGGTTTTGTTTTGTTAAAGTGACGACGCTCAAAGCAGAATACTGTAACAGGCTAACAGGCACAGAAATGGAGAAAAGAGCTAGCTGTACAGTACCGGGCTTGACTGATTGGATCCACCCCACGACCCCAGCCCATAGGTCGTTGCCTCGTTGCTTGGCGCATAGTTTAATAAAATTTAATTTCATAGAATGAATTAATGTTACATTACAATTAACATCCATTTCTGCGATTCTGCTTCACAATTATCTATAATGTCGGTGATTTTTTGAATTCGGTGGAATGAACGAATTAGATGATTTTTTGGATTTTATCTTTTAATATTTTTATTCTTAAAGTGATGAATTTTTTTTTATATTTGAATAGGTATCAATAATTCACCGAATCAGATGTGTCGGGATGATTCGATTCTTATTATTACTAAAATTAGATCTTATTCACTGTTATCTTTTTGTATTGTTATAATTTAGGACTTTGATTGTGGTGGTTGTATATATTGGACTGTTTATTTCTTATTTTCTCAATGAATTATTTTTATTTTGTATAATTTTCCGAAAAGTAATAGAATATGATAGGTATTTTGTCTGTTTTTGTCAAAAAAAATCATAGAATGAATAAATGTATAAAGCGTTACAGCCGTGACAAAAAAAAATCATAGAATGAATAAATGTATCAAGCGTAACTTTAAAAATTTGTTCTTCGTTAGAAAGGCCAATATGCCACTTGTGATTATGGAGGCATTGTTCGCTTCAAGAAGCAAAGGTCCCGTATCTGATTTGATTTACTGTGAGGGGTTAATATCGTACATGGTCCCGTAGCTCAGTTGGTTAGAGCGTTGGTCTTATGAGCCGAAGGTCGCGGGTTCGAGCCCCGCCGGGACCATGTATTTCTTTTAGTTGTATTTGGAAAAAAATATTCTTGTACGAGATCTTCGTTTAGGGAAAAAAAATATAGTATTTGAAAATAATATATTTTTTTCCAGGACAAAATCATATTTGTTTAGGGAGTAAATGTATTTATTTGGAAAAAATATTCTTGTACGAGATGTTTTTTTATTTTTACTCCCATAATCACAAATATTATTATTGTCAATACTGTCATTGATATCAACATTATCATTCATGTTAAATAAAAAATTTAAATAATAATTTTGTTAATTTATTTAGAAATTTGTTTTGCTTTCTTTACTTCTATTATTTGACTCAATCGGTGTACAGCTCACGAACCATTACAATGACTCTGAAGAAGTCAAAACTAAAGAAATTCAAAGAATTACTTCTAGCAAACTGTTGTGATGGCTCAATATTATATTATGGGCCGTTGTAACGCCTCATACATGTTTTTTAAGTCTGACAAAAAGTATCTTGACAAAATTAATATATAAAAACTTGGTATGATGTTGTAATGGCTTAGGAGCTATCATAACAGCTCAGATCGAAAATTGATTCCTAATCGGCTCTAAAAAGTTCTTTATGATATCCCTAAACTGCACAGATGATTCACAATAAAAGAACATTGGGCTAGTTTTGCAATTCAATATCAAGAATTAAAACTAATAGAGAGAGAAAAAAAGAACACAAAAATTAACGGAGTTCGGGTATAACGAGACTACATCTCCGGGATCCGCAAACACCAACGTCGATTGCGCCGAGTCACTAAATCCATAGTGTTTCGTACAACTGTGAACTTTCGGTCCCTTACAACAAGTAAATGGACAGTCGTCGCCCAAGAAAATAATGAGGACAATACCTCTCACAAGAACAAGTCTCACGAAGAAGAAAACACTCAATAATCACTCTAATATAATTTATTAAAGGACAAAGTATTTCAAGGTTTCAAAGGTTTAGCAGTGACGGCTAGGGCTGTGAAAAAATCGCTTTCTGGAGGAGAGGGATTATTGTTATTTATAGTCGGGCAACAAAACAAATAACAAATCAACAAATCTGATAGGAAATCTGCAGAATCTGTTGCAACAGTTAGATAACCGTTATAACGGTTAGGTGATGCTAACCCTAGCGAGGTTAACCGTTACAACGGATGTGAGATCCGTTACAACGGCTATGAGGGGAAAATTCTCTAGAAGATCTTGGACAAAATTTGTACACAAAAGATTTATTTCGTTACAATGGTTATAGGGATCCGTTATAACGGTTGTTGACTGACAAATAATGAATAAGGTTTTAAAGTCATCCGTTGCAACGATTAAGGATCTGTTGCAATGGTTAGGACAAAATAACTTTGTTCATTTGATTTAATCTAAAGATTATTTTGGTTACCTTTGTATATAATATAATTATAACCTAACCTATGTCTTTCTTAATATCTTCATGCAATTTGGTCCAATGCTTTATACCTACATTTCATAAACTCAAAAAAACTATTAAATTCATATGTGATTGTTTTGCAAATTGACAAATATAATTTTATATAATTTTGAGAATTGTTTACAACAACACTTTATAAATGGATTATTCTCTCACTCTTAAATAACTTGTTCTACACAGCTAAATCCCAATTTTTGAGAGCTCATTAACCATATCCTAAATAAAGTAAGAGAGAATAAGCTCAAGTGATTGAAATTTTTTGCTAAGCCAAATTCTTATTTTAAGCTCAATATAACTTCTCTTCATTCTCCTAATTTGATCCTATGTGATCACCTTTTTTTGTTCTTATTTGAATGTGTTGTTATCACTCACTTTGTTATGGTTAGACTTTACAATCCATTTTGTGTAAGAGATCGGGTTCTACACTTATAATACACTTATTTTAGGTTTCGCCTCAACTTCAATTGTTATGAAGGTTAAAGGTCTTGAATATGTAGACGTTCTATGTCAAACTCCATTATATATTATGTTCTTACATGAACTTTCTTTTATTTTCTTTTTTTTCCTTTAATTGTTATTTTTTATGATAATTGAATTGAAATTGTCTTCTGTTGCTATTAAACTTTAACATTAAGTCCCAAAAAAATTGTATATATCTTACCTTTAGATTATTGATATTCTTACACCATCTAGTCTCTTAGGTGCCTTACTATAATCCCTACATAAAATATCATAAATATAATAAAACTATTAAATAAAACTTAACAAGTCAACTCGGTTAGCTCATTAACTTAACGAGCCGATCTCAAATCAAAGTTTTTGGTGATTGAAATGTCACAATAAATAAAATAAAATTCAAATAGAGTAATAGAAAAAATAATATTTTAATATATTTGTATTCATGTTTGTGCACAACTTATACTATAAAAACTTGAGCTTGTATTGATTATAATATAAATCAATTTAAGACAACATTGGAAAAACTTTATGTATTTTTATGTTTTTACATGCTGAAATGAGCTTATAAAGGATAAAATAAATCGAATAGACTAATAGAAGAAATATTATTTTAATATATTTTCATCTTTATGTATAGCTTGTATCATAAAGCTTTGAACTCGTAGGATTATAATAAATACGAATAGAAGACAATATTCAAAATAACTTCATGTATTTCAGTCATTTTATTTGTTCAAATGACACAATAATTGAAACAAAACTAAAATAGACTAATAAAAAAAGTAATGTTTTAATGTACAATTTGTATCATAAAGTCTTGAAAACACAATGATTGTAACATAAACTAATTGAAGTATTATTCAAAATAATTTTATATATTTTGATGATTTTATTTTTGGAAATGAGATAATTATAAAACTCAAATATACTAACAAAAGAAATAATATTTTAATATAATATTTATCTTTGTACGCAACTCGTGTTATATTTGTTGAGTTCGCAGTGAATATAATATAAACCAATAAAAGATAACATTCAAAATATTTTTTTATATTTTAGTAATTTTATATATTAAAATGATATTATAAATAATAAAAAATTGAAAAAGAGTAACATAAGAAGTAATATTTTAATATATTTATCTTCATCTTTGAGTTTATAATGATTATAATATAAATCACTAGAAATAACATTTAAGATAAGTTTATGTATTTTAGTGATTTTTATTTATTAAATTAAAGCAACAAATGAAATAAAACTCAAATAAAGAAAAAAATACTTTTTTGTTGTGAATGAGAATGTCAAATGGTGAATTATTATTTATATTAGAGATCTTTAAATTATATAATTAATATGAATAATAATTTAGTTAATTTAAATAATAAAGTTAATATTGATGATAACATCATCATTGATATCTAACATTTCGCTTGTAACAATTTGTAATTGTCAAATGGCGAATTCAATTACTTCATCTGCCATATTAAATGGGCTTCAAATCTACTGTTATTTTTGTAGTAGAATAGAGTCCCGTTATTTATTTTAAAAAAATAGAAAAAAATCCTAAAATAAAAAACATTTGATAGTCTTTAATTTAGAACCGTTGTAAATATTAGTAAAAGACCGTTAAATTTGATAATCTTTAATGAAAGTATTAAAGACCATTAATTTAGAACCGTTATAAATATTAGTGAAAGACCGTTAAATTTGATAATATTTAATGAAGTATCAAATATTAATGAAATTACATAAAATTTAACGAGCTACAATTTACAAGTAAAAAAATATATCTATAAAAAAAATCTATTTTTTTGAAATAAATAACAGCACTCTATTATTCATAATAAAATCAAATTTGAAGCCATATTAAATGAATCGGATATCGGCACACGCAAAATTCTCAGGTGACTGTTCTTGCAAAACACGATTTCAGTTGGCCCCACAATTCGGTGGGCTTATGTATCCTATCTTCCTTCCCGTCATATACCCTATCTCATACTTTTTGCCTCTTAACTCTTTATCTCTTCTCTCTTACGATCATGGAAGAAGAGGATATTGACCCTTTCTCAACCTCTATAATTCAATCTCATGCTTCTAATATAAACGATTCTCTCCAGTTAAGCCCTAATCCCAATCACAAGTCTGACAAATTGAAGCCAAGAAGAAAGGAAAAGGAAATAAGAGGTGCTAATGCAAGATAATATTGCAGCTAGTCTAAACTTGATTTCAAAATTTTCAATTGATGTTGTTCAATTTAAAGAGTAACAATTTACTGATAGATATTGTGTGAATTGCAATATTCGTAAAAGTGTGTCTAGCGAATTTCAATATTCGCAAAAGATTTTACTGGTAAATATTGTGCGAATTCCAATATTTACAAAAGTGTACCTTTCTAAATCTGTTATTTGTTCAAATTTCATTAATTAGCTCCACTTGTGTGCCTGATGACTTGGCCATTACTTGTGTGCGAATATTTTTGGATTTTTTTTGTTTGGCCATAACTTTGTGTGCCTGGCGACTTTATTCCAATTAAGCTCCAATTGTGGCGTGTCCTATAACAATTCTTCTCATTTATTACAGATTGAATGAATCTTCTTGTGTCTACAAGTTGAAAGTAAAATATGATGGCTTCTTTAAACCAATTAAAAATAGTAATCAATAAAAATATTATTTTGATAAACTGAGGACTCTTAATTTGGACTCGGTTACTGTAACTTTTGGTGAATTGCTTGTAAATTTGTCAACAACACGCGCTTTGCAAGGAGACCAAACCATCTCTCTATATTTTCAAGATAAAACTATCAATTCACAATCATTCATCTAGCTTGATGATGATAATAGCTTTCAAAGGATGCTTGCCATGTATGAGAATGAAAGGGAAGTTATGATTTACATGACCACAATGGATAAGGAGATATTGTATCACAAGAAAAGTGATGCAATGAATTTTGGGGGAGAATTTACATTATAAATTGAAGATAATTTTGAATGTTACGAAGAATGATCAGATTATTGCCCCGGCGAGGAGAGTTACCATAGCCTTCATAGTGAAAATGAAGAATGTGACATTCTGAGTAGTGATGATGATGATGTTGAAAGTAGTGTTAGATTAGTAAGAGAGTGTTACTCATATGATAAGGAACAACCTTCAATAGAGATTGGTGCACAATACCCACATGTCATAGCATTTAGGAAAGCCCTCAACCACCATGCAATAACAAAAGATTTTGAGTTTGCCATAGAGAAGAGTGATCCCACGCGAGTCACGATACGGTTAAAAAAAGAGATTATAGTTGGAGGGTCCATTCATCAGTTACTAAAGATGGCATAACATTTGAAGTGAAGACTTTACAACCTAAGCATTCATGTAACTTAATAAAGTGGAAATAAACATGCAACCAAAGGTTGGATAGCCGATAAAATTATCAATGATTTGAGAAGTGAAGGTGATATCTCTACAAAGAAGTTGCAAAATAAACTTGAAAAGAAATTTGGCATTCTAATACCATATCAGAGGGTATGGCATGGAAAAGAGTTAGTAATGAAGGAGATATATGAAAAGTGGGAGGACTCTTTTGTACAAATTTGAGCATTCAAGGAGGAAGTGCTAAAAGAAACCCAGGTACTATTGTGGACATCAAAATAGAACTAGTAGTGACCAAGAAGAAAATGAAACAGAATGAACAAGTACATGGCAACAGACACTTTCAACGATTTTTTGTTGCTATAAGTGCTTGTACGAATGGGTTTCTAATGGGTTATAGGCCTTACATAGGTTTTGATGCATGCCATTTGAAAGGAAAATGGAAAGGTTGTCTTGTTGTTGCCACTGCAATTGATGGTAATAATTGGATGTTTCCAATTGCTTTTGCTATCATGGAAAATGAGAGCGAAGAATCATGGGACTGGTTTTTAAGAGAGTTACATCAAGCAAAGGGATGCCAGAGGGGCTTTGTAATATCATCTGATATGCAAAAAGGATTAATAAAAACAGTATCTCAAGTGTATCCATTGGCTGAACATAGAGAGTGTATGAGACATCTATATAGTAATTTCAAGAAACACTTTTCAGGTAACCTTTTTAAATTGGGTCTTTGGGCTGCTGCCCGAACATACTCCCCAAGAAAGTTTGAAAGAATTATTGCCGAGATGGAACAAATATGTCCAGCTGCAAAAAAATATCTCCATGATGAGCATACCAAGTTATGGAGTCGAAGCCAATTCAAAGTAACAACAAAGTGTGATTATATCATAAATAATATTTCTGAAACTTTTAACTCTTGATATTCAAAGAAAGACACAAGCTAATTTTGAATTTGCTTGACTCAATTCGAAAGAAAATCATGGTGAGATTTCATGAAAGAAGAAGGATTGCAAGGAGTTGGAAATGCCCTCTGATTCCAAAAATAGATGAATACATAAATAATCTTTCTCGGATAATAATATTTTTTCTCATCCCATTTAGATAATTCAAAAACTTTAATTTTACTTAACTTGTTATAATATTTTTCTTATTCTATTTTATTTTATTTTTTCAGAATATGATGGGGTACAATGTTCATAGATGCACAGACTCTTGTGCAGAGATAGAATATAATGAAAGACAATGGGAGGTTAATCTGGTAGAAAAGATGTGTACTTGTCGCGAATGGAAAATAAAAAGTGTTCCTTGTGTGCATGGAGCTGCATTTATTGTTTCTCTCCGAAATGTAAAATGGGAAGATTATGTGCATCCTTATTTTACTATAGTCAAGTTTAAATCAGCACATGCCGAAGAAATTGCTACTATGCCTAGTAATCATGAGTGGATGGAATGTGATTTAGGTTATAAGATTCTCCCCTATATTGAAAAGGCCACCCGAAGACCTAGAAAGAGAAGGATTAAGCCATCAGATGAGACAAAAGAAGAAGAATAAATTATATAAATGTTCACGTTGTGGATTACCAGGTCATCATAAGAATACTTGCAAAAATGTTGTACCATTACAACGCAATGAAGATAGTCAGAATATGCAAGCTGAAGAAATTCCAACTATAAAAAGGTTCAATTATCAAACACAATGAAAAATTAACTCTTCTTTCAATTAATGGATATGCAAGCAGAAAAACTTTAGTTTGTTTTTATTTTTTTACGGGTTTGAAAAGAAAAGTAAAATCAGTGCTAAGAAATGGGCGTGCACAAAAATCTTCTTCAATATCCTCCTAGAAGAATATTAGCTTCTTCTATTGTTTACTATCAAGTAATTTAGGATATATCATGGTGCTTTTGATATTATGAGTTTTTGAATTTTATTGATATTTAGTTGATCTACTAGTGTGTGGATTTATGCAACTTTCAATCTAAAGATAACCCAGTTCAATGATTTTGTATTCTTTAGGATACCGTAATGGTTCACTATACCGATTTACTATACAAATACAGTACCGATCTACTGTAGCAATCAAGTAATCAGTTCTATACGATACATGTTTGAAATATCATCTGTGATAATATTGAATGTAACACCATGCATGCATACAGTACCGATGTTATGAATATTTGTATTTTATTGATATCAATACTGGAATGTAATGTATCATTTCGATTTTGGAGAATGGGTAAAAGGCAAAGCGTCAGAGTAGAAGAAAAGGGTATTTTTGTCATTTTTATTTTAATTTAAAACTAATTATGGAGTTTTGATAAGATAATTATATTCAATTAGATATAATTAATTTGAAGGGTAAATAAGAAAATGGATAGAAAAGTAGAGGGAGAAATAAAAAAAAATGAAAGGGTAGAGAGAGAAATAAGAGAATAGAAAAGGATTGAAGGGTATAAAAAAAAAGGAATATTATATTTATCCCCATCCATCTGTCCTCAACTTTCATCCCATTGACTAATTACCCAAATTGACTACAGTTATACTTTTTTTCGTCAACAAAAATTTGAGACATCTTTTCGTAAACCAATTTCAAATTTTAAAATAATTTATTCATTCACGTTCTTATCACTCATTTCTCCCTCTCTCTCCTATTTTACCGAATCAAAATATAAATGGTCATTTTCGACCCATGTCCGTATTTTTCATATATATTAGGCAATTTTCCCCAAGAAATATGTTCATTGTTATGCATATCGAAAAATCATAGTTGGCCTCCATGGTACATGCAGCGATTACTAGCGTTTGTTTTTGTTTCTACTCAATTGAAATATGTATTCAACTCTCTTCAATAAGAAGTTATGCATGTGTCGTATATAACTAATTATACAATCAAATATAAAATAGTGCTTGATAACAAGTTTATAGGTACTATACTATATATATCATATCAGATACAATATAATAATAACTATTTGCATTTATGTTAACCAAAGTGCAACAAAGTGTAAATTATCATATTAATCGGTATAAATAGTTTTGTTTATCAAAAGGTCGTGCGTCAAACTATATACAAGATGTTGTATACCAACACATTTGCTATTTTCTATGTGTAAATTGTCATAAAAATTAGTATAAATTGGACGTTAGAAGAAACGAGGAACCTATGCATGTGTCGTATCTAATCTATTGTACATGCAAATATAAATAGTGTTTTTAATCCATATATCTGTTCTTACATATTTTTTTTACATGTGTTTGTATATATATTTACGGGGTTAATGATTAATATAAACAGAATATACGGTTATAAATGACATGCTTCAGCGAGATCATGTCGCTCTGTCCTCAAAAAATGATCAGTATGACTAACATGTTGACAGTTATAGTTTTATTACAACACATATAAATAAAGTGCACTGCTATAAGAATAAATATAATTTACCATTACAAAACATGTAAATAACATAAGATGTATATATAAATAGTGTCGGGAAAGAGTTGAAGAGGCGCGTTAGTCAAGAGACTTTTTATCGCCGAGTCACTGACCATTGGGTTTGACGCTCACGATCAATTTGGGGATTTTTTATGGGATAAAAGATTGAAGACTATTATCAGCCTCCTAAAAAAAATTAAGCCTTTTTTTTATTTTGTTTAAAATCACCACCGGTGCTCCCACCACTTCACTCTTCCAATCGTCTTTTCTCCATCTCATCACCAAGCTCTCCCAAATCGATTCAGATCAGCTCAACCATGGTGGTGGCCATGGATGTACTAGCTCTCAATTTGAAAACCGGCTGCCTCTCTCCAGTTGCTGGTCGGAAGTTACGACCGACCGCCACGTGGCGATTGTCTACGCGAATTGGGGAACAGTGGGTCGGGAAGAGCAGAAAGGCGAGATCTTTGTGCTTGACTGTGGTCTGTGCTTCGGGAAAGAAAAAGAGCAATGGCCCCCCTTTTTCAGGTCCTGAGATAACAACTATTTGTATTATACTATTAGTTTACCATCTATTTGGAGATTAGGAATAAGGACCAATGACGAATACCTTTTTTAATTAATGAAATTGGTTTCCGGAATATTTTTGATATTGTAATATAACCTTGAGCCTCACTCTATTATTTATTTTGAGCGATGTTTAACAAGTGTCGGATAACCAAAATGGACTTTTCTGAATCTCCGACAAATTTAAATGCCATATTGTAAAGTTTACTGGTATACAAAGGAAATCGCGACTTGCTCTACCTGTTGAATATTTTTATTTTAGAAATCAGTAAAGTTTTCTAGCCATGTTTACTAATTGGACAGCTAAAATGCATTACGACCAAAAGATTGGGGCAAATGCATACGCATTTTCTAATGATGGCCCCTGGTAGTGTTCCTTATGGGACTGCACTTTGTTTTGTTGTATTTTCACTATGCTTATGTATGCCAATTCTTAATTTAGAGGACCCAACATATACTGACAGAATGAGGTAGGAGGAAGGGAGGCGGATGGAAGCATCTGTTTTGCCTGGATCTCCAGTTCATATTATGGATCAAATAGTGGCCATAATTAACTGAAAGGAAAAAAAATAATGGTGAACAATCAGGGTTAATGGAGAAGAAACCAATTTTTGGCCTTTACCAATATTTATTCAAAAAAAATAAATGGTTAATGTTTTCTTATGTCCCTTCACTTTCTTGGCCATTCTTCTTTCCATCATGGAAGTCTAGAACTCATTATAAGGATTTACATTTTTATAATTTAATGCAACAAGCATTTTCTGAAAAATTAAATGTGCTTTTTGTGAGGGTAATTTAATTAGAAAAGAAGAACCTTTGTCCTAATAAGTTATTTGTTTACCTAATTCAGATCTAAACATCTAATGCAATGTCAGTACTGTATTTTGGATGAATAGCTAGGTTTAAGATAATACTCTGTAATTACTTTAGATAATCATAAAAGCTTATGCTTTTTCAAAAGAGGAGCAATAATTGCACCCCTTATTTGCATCCAATGTTAAGTATAAATACTTTTTAAAAATACACGATAGAAACTTTATTTTCGAAAATTGTTTATGCCTAACATTGGGTGCAAATGAGGGATGCATGACTTGGAGTGCAAGAATAATTTCTCTTCTCAAAAAATCTAAATACTTATGGAGTAACTTGAGCACAAAAATGAAATCTAGTTAACAAAACTTCAAAGGGGAAAAGCTGACATAATCGTACCTTGATTGTTTTTTCATGCTAATTTTTTTTTTCCAGAAAATGATGAACCATTGGTACCAGGAGGAGATGGCCAAGAGGAAGCCAAGAAAGCACATGAAAAATCAGAACCATATCAATCTAAGTCATACCATGTGGTGTCAGATTGGCGAGATTTTAGAGCCAACCTTGTTGCCAGAGAAAAGGTTTGTTCACATGTATACTTGTATGCTACACTCCTCCTGAAGTCCTTGGCACCAATGTGAGCTTACAAATTTTACAAACCAGACAGATCATGTGCTGGTACCAGTTTGTCCAGGTTGGAAATTTTTTTTATACAAACCCATTAGAATTAAAAAAAATGGCTCTAAAAGAAGGTAAAAATGATCATAAATTTAATTATTTGCCAAGGTGTGCTGTATGCCATCAACTGGTAGATAACTGTTACCAACCAACCAACACCCCCCCCCCCCCCCGACAAAAAAAAAATATGTAATATTCTTTGTGTCTCAAGGCCTTGTTGTTGTTGTCTTTCTGTCTCAAGCAGGACATTCTACAGAAATCAGAACAGCAACCTGAATCTGGCACAAACCTTACTGGAAGCTCAGCCACACTGAAAGGTGGAAAAGTGAGCCCAGTGTGGGCCCACCAAGCTATCCCTGAAAAAGGCTGCTTATTAATTGCCACTGAGGAGATTGACAGAGACGACAACTTCCAACGATCTGTCATTCTTCTCATATCACTTGGTTCACGGTACCCGCATGAAGGCCATGGACCAGTTGGCCTCATATTAAACCATCCCCTTGATCAAAAAGTGAAAGAAATAGAGACCATTCACCCTGGTCTGCAGTCCAACTTTGGGGACCACCAGTTGCACTTTGGCGGGCCACTTCAATCATCGGATGTCGGCATGTTTCTAGTGAAGACTGGAGGGGGTGTGATTGGAATTGCACATGAATCAGGGTTGCAGCAGGTAGTTTCCGGGGTGCATTTCGGGGGTGCAAAAAGAATCGAGGAGGCTGCTGCTCTGGTGCGAGGAGGTGTTTTGGAGCCCAGCGATTTCAAATTTTTCACTGGTTATGCATGTTGGGGCTATGACCAGCTGATGCATGAGAATTGAGATGGGGTATTGGGTTGTTGCTGCATGCAGCTCAAATGTGATTGGGCGTGCAATAACTGGCACATCGGATCAGATGTGGCAGGAGGTGCTCGAGATTATGGGGGGACAGTATGCTGATTTGAGTAAGAAAGCAAGACTAGATGAACCAAAACAAGATTAGGCCTGAATGTTCCTTCTATATTTCTTTTCTTTTTGGGAATTTAGTAGTCTTTAATGGAAATCAGCAAGAAGGTCCTTTCAGTGAAATGGGTGTACATAGATGATTAATAATTAAGCTGTGTAGAAAGTTTATGTATAACTTATGTTATAACACGGGCAGTTGGCTTTTGCAATAAAGGCATTTTCAGTTGATGAATTATCTGGATTGAAAAAGGGGTAGAAATGTGCTTGAATGGAGACCGTCTAAAAGTATTTGCATCCCTTTGATGCTGGTCCTGAATTATCTGGCTGTTTGGAGAAAAGCGCATTGGTAGCGTTCTTTGGTTACCAGTATCCAGTAATGTGAGAATCTATTTAATGCAACAGTCATTGCCGACTACTAAAAAAAAAAAGAATGAGGATTGAAACTGGAAAATAGACAAGTGAGGATGTGAGTTAGGATTTTGGTGGGTTCCATGTACAGTTACAACTTGCAATCACGCGTTCAGAGCATTAATTATTGCAACGCACTAATTATTTCCTGATAGAGATATAGCCTTAATATTATATCAGTTGTAAAAACACATTGCTGTTGAGCTATGACATGGACCTTTTCTCCTATTATCCCTAAAACAATGCTTGAAAATAACCCGAAACATGCCAAATCCAAATGCCTATTACAATATCTGCCATGCGAGCAGTTTTGAATCTTTTGATTATGCTAGCGCATGCACATATAGCTTAGAACAATCTCAGTTGACGTGGTATGCATTTCCCTCATCTAATCCACACCGGATGGTTCAGACCCGTCACCGATGTTGTACAACATCCAACTGCAATTTATAATTATAACACATCTGATCTGATAACTACATGTAGGTCTCCATATCATTAACACTTAAATCTTGATCCATGCGAAATTCTCCTCCAAAATTCTCAAACCGATTACCAAACATGGCACTCGCCAACTGGCTTTTATCAGTGGGGCCGACATCAGATGTGTCTCGACTACGCTGTTGCCCGTCAACTAACCGAGCATCAGCTGACATCCCAGCATCAGAAGCCACTTTCTGTACAGAATGCGGCGAGAGGGGGGCCCATGTGTATGCTACCTCCACTCTGTCCGGGAAATTAAAATTCTCAGCCAGCAGTGGGCCAGGTCCCCTGAGGAAGAACACAGCAGTGTCGTGAGCCACAGCAGCCGCCTCGGGTGTTGCATAAGAACCCAGCCATAGGCGGTCCTTGGATCCGGGTACACGAATCTCAGAGACCCATTTACCCCACTGCCTTCTCCGTACTCCCTTGTACTTCTTCTCGCCGCTTGCTGATGCCGACTCAGTTTCCCGGCTCATGTGGTTCTTCTTCTTTTAGTTTCTTCTTCAGCTCTTCTTTGGCAATTTCAATCGAGCATGAGAGTGGTTAAAATGCATGAGGGATATATATAGGTACTGGACTAAAGGAGGTCAACCGTTGGAGGGGTTGACGTATTATTTTAATTTAGCCCAGGTATAAAATAGAGATCCTGGACTCCTGGTCGTGGTTTTGGGCGTCTGACTTTTTTTAGTGCCCCAACTTTGCCGTTTCATTTCTTCATTTTTCACTGACGGATGGGGTCCACGTATTTTTGACTTTTAGGAGGTCTCTTTTCTCAAGGTAGTGGGAGAAAAGATGGGGGAAAAAATAGAGCAGAGAATAATTTCCGTTTTTTTAATAATTTCTGGATGAAATAAAATCGGCACGAGAGAATTTGACTTGGGGTGGTGGTCAATATTCTCAAGGGTCAAAAGATTAGATTAGATGAGAGGTGCGATGTGATATGTAATAAGCATGGGAAAAAAAGGTGGCCACCGAAATGGAAAGCACTTATTGAGCAGTAGTCGGTCCATTGCCACCGATGAATTATTGATATAGCCTATGAGTCAAATCACAATCCGGACTTGTGTGGGTTCTGTTTCGGTTTTCTTTGAGCCAACCTGATTTTATTTGAGTTGAAAGTCGAGATGCGTGAGAGATTTTTTTTCCATTTGGGTCTTTTTATTTGAGTAAAAATAAAAATCAATTATTTTCAATTTAAATATTTATTAGAAGGTCAGAATCCATTGACAACTATTTATTTTGATAACTTTAACAATTGAATTTATATAAATTCATAAAAAATCTTAAA
This sequence comes from Schoenoplectus tabernaemontani, assembly GCA_037127355.1. Classification (NCBI taxonomy): domain Eukaryota; kingdom Viridiplantae; phylum Streptophyta; class Magnoliopsida; order Poales; family Cyperaceae; genus Schoenoplectus; species Schoenoplectus tabernaemontani. The sequence goes on along the minus strand of CM073750.1, from coordinate 13,473,748 downwards.
AAATTTATAAATGTATTTTTAATTTATAGATTATTTGTCAATTTGATAGTCCATTAAAAATCATTAAAATTACATAATAGTTTAATGATATAAATTTAACGGTCTTTAATGAAATATCAAATGACTCAAATAACATCAAAATCGAATCACAATCAATCTATAAAATTAAGAATATATTTATAAAGTTATTTTTTTCTATTTTTAAATTTTTCTATGAATTTATGTAGAGTTCGTTGTTTATGCTGTCAAAATAATTACTTATCAAGAATCTCCACCTTATTAGAATTCTTCTTGGACATGTGATCTCTCACATGTTTTCGGATGAAAAAAATATCGTCTTCACCACTATATTAAAGATTGATCCTTTAATATGAAGGTTTCTTTTTTTTTTTATTTCTCTTTTAATTAAAATAAAATGGAGATCTCCAAATAAAAATAAGAACTTACAACTATTTCAATATTATTCTAGTTTTTCCCTCTAATTAATTAAGGAATTCATAAATAAATTATTGGTTAAATTAATTAATACAGTAGCACGTTTAAAATATGGAAGCAACTAATTCTATTGTAAAAAGTTTCCATTTTCTCGTCAATGATATGTATTTGATCAGTTACGAGAAAAAATAATGTATGCTGTCAATAACTAGAATGATAATATAATGGTGTTAGCTAATACAAACATATGTCTATTTAACTAGAATGGTAATAGTTTCATTTTTGAAAACTTTTGCTAATATATATATATATATATATATATATATATATATATAATGTATTTTGACTTGTTACGTCCAAGACTTACAAAGGACAATTTTCAAAGAACGTTATTTTAATATTCGTTCCTTCATAAATTGTGATTTTAAAGTCCAAACCTTAAGACTGACGATTTCAAAGTTCAGGCTCCTTTATTATTTTTTGTTAAAATGTAGTTTTCCATGGACCTGACAATTAACTAAAACTTCAATGAAATCTTTCCTTACTTATGTCAAAAAAATGAAAAAGCTACAATATCAAATTTAAGACTTTCATAATATCATAATCAAATCGAAATTTTGTGTAATATACTTTTAGATATATAATTTAAAATTGAATAAAAAAGCGGTTGGTGGCACACCGTTCTGATTGATGTTGTTTGGAAATTGGAAGAAATAATTGTGTATGCAGCTGTTCCAGCGTTCCAGTTTCATTGTTTCAGCTTGCAATTCCATTGTGAAAAGTTGAACCGAGATGGAAGATTCTAGACAGTATCAGAAATGAACTTTAAGGTTAATATTTCACGGAACTTACTATTTGTCCATAAGAATCTACCAATTTTATACTTCTAATTGTAAAATATTTTAGCAATAGAACTAATAATTAAGAACAGCATTTTTTTCTAGGTTCACGTTGGGAAACTTGATTATTGGTATTACCTTTAAGGCTTTAACTAATAATTTTAAAAAGTCAAAACGCATTAAAATTTGTAAATTACATTTATTATCTTGGTTTTAAAAGGCGAAGAATTGGACATAACCAGCACTGCAAGTAACCTTGACTCCAATGAAAGAGTAAAATTAGACGTTGGAATTAATGCATTTAATCGGTCTAGAACTCTGGATAGCCTGGTCAATATTCAAAAACTGTGCCTATCTAGAACTAGAAAGGTAAAAGTTGGATTGCTAACTTTACTATGCTCTGGTAAGGACTAAGGAGCACAGTTGCCAACCACATCTCTAGATAGAAAGGTAAAAGTTGGATTGCTAACTTTACTATGCTCTGGTAACTTGACCATTTTTGCCATTTTTTTTGTCCAGGTTAAATTTTTTTTTGCAAAAGTAAAAGTTATGTTTGTAAGAGTCCAAGGTTAAAAAGTTGATCATTTTTGCCATTTTTTTGGGTCCAGGTTATTTTTTTTTTTGTAAAAGTGAAATTTATGTTTGTAAGAGTCCAAGGTTAAAAAGTTGACCATTTTTGCCATTTTTTTGGGTCCAGGTTAAAAAAATTTGTAAAAGTAAAATTTATGTTTGTAAGAGTCCAAGGTTAAAAGTTGACTATTTTTGCCATTTTTTTCCAGGTTAAAAAAATTGTGTTTGTAAGAGTCCAAGGTTAAAATAATTACAAAGTAGAATTTAAGTAATTTGTATATATATTGTCGTAATTAGATCGTTTAACTGTCAAATGTATGACACCTATAATTGTATTACAATATACAGATAAACTTTCAGAATTACTCTCATTTAACATAACATATTGCACTTCTTTTTGTAGGTAATATTTTTAGAATATCGTTTTTGCAATCAAACATGTCGATTCAATTCCATTTATATAGGCGTGAGTATATTTTGTCCAATTAAAAAATAGAACTAGAATATTTTAATTTGTGAGTGTGTGTGTGTGTGAATTTACGCTTTGACGCCTCTGACCAATGACTGGATGTCCTCAACTACAATTAGATTATGTTCATGATATAGATTCCTTAATATATATATATATATATATATATATATATATATATATAGAGTGATGCTATGGTGCTTACAAGCGTCCGATCTCGAATTTAAAAGTTCAAACGACCGATCCAAACCGTTGAACATCATCTTCATATTGAAATATCCTTGCATATTTCTGCAGATCATTAGTGTTATAAGTGACAATATATACTCAACAGAGAAATTTTGGAGACTTATTCTACTATCATTTTTTTTTATAGAACCATGAGATATTATTCGAATGATTTGTTAAGAGTTTCACAAATCTCTGAACGTTGCATCGTGCGTTCGATTCAGATCAAAAAATTAAAATTACGCGTATAATATAATACCGAGCTACAATGCCCACACATTTTGTTTTATTTTTTTTTCTCTTCTCACAGCCACGGAAGAAAATTAATTAGAAGATTTTTTGCTGTAAAATCGCAGTGATGCCAGTAAACGCCGTTTTTGACCAACACATACTTCCTCTTGCCTTCAGTAATTCTTGGGTAATTCTGGCCAAGACCCGGTTTTCTCTGCTCCAGTAATCCTGGCCCATTTTCAGTGGTCTAAACTCCAGTAATCCCGGTGCATGCATGAGTTCGATATAAGTTTGATATGAATATGATCATATGAATTGTCAGTCCCGGACCCATGCATGCACCAGCAGTTTCCTCAATTATGATATGAATTGTCATTTTATAATAATAATTGTGCAGCACTGATAGGTTCGATATCAAATTTGATTTAATTTAAATATAAATTGATTGTATGATTAATAATTAGATTGTTAATTCTGCAAAACCTCACTCCTTGCTAAGGAGCTTGTTACCGATCGTTTTCAATAAAATCGCTCAGCACGAAAGGATCGTACCACGTGTGAATTTCATTTTTTAATACTAAAACCCATCGGTTGTGTACTCACTTAATTTTAAAAATATTTATATCTAGCTAGAGCTGCAAATGAATCAAATTCGATTGAACTAGATTATGTGCTAATTTGATTAGAAAATAATTTAAAAAATAAAATTCAAACTAAATTAAACTCTAAACAAACTCAATTATATAAATTTTATATTTATTTTTATATTATAAATAAATAATTAGAGCTAAAATAATTACTATCTTATTATTTTATATTAAAAATAAAAAACTAATATTTATTAATTTAATAATGTTTATTAATTTCATAATAAAATAATTATATTATTATATATATTATTGACTAAATATTTATGATATATATAAATAACTACATATCGAATTCAAACTAGTTCATTAAAAAAATATTGAATGAACTCAAATAGAACTGATAAAAAAATCTAATTGAATGAATCAAACTCGAGCTAAATCTGAATCTAACACCAAATAAATTATGATTTTTTTCTTGCACACCTAATTTAGCACTAATTTTATTAGAAATAAATGATATATTTTACTTATAATTTATATCTAAATTAATTATAAAAAAACTTAAAATTATAAATAAAATTAATTTATTTATTTAATAGAAAATGATGTACAAAATATAATAAAAAAAATTTCTAGTATGATGTACAAATTTTTTATATTGAGACTTAATAATATTGATATTTAATTTATTTTGATATATATTTTTATAAAATAATTATATTTAGCTGTAATTTTATTATAAATAAATGATATTTTTTACCTAGATATAATTTATATCTAAAATATTTACAAAGGATCTTAATTTTTTAATAAAATTAATTCATTATTTAATAAAAAATATAATATATAAAATATAATATTTTTTTCTACGTAAGCTTGTGCAATGTGAGTTTTTTTACAATAAAATATAATAATAGTTGATGTTTAATTTATTTGATATACAACTCTATTTTTTAAACCTATAAATGTATGATAAAAAATGAAATAAAGAGGAAAAAAAATTTGACTGAAATCAAAATCGTCTCTTTTATAAAATCAATCAATCTCAATTATAAATTAAAATACGGATATTTTAGTCATTAAATATTATTTAATAATGTTAATGGATAAATTTAATTCATAGACTCTTTATAATATAAATTATATATACCTTTGAATAATTTATACAAAATTGACGCATATTAAATATGAATAATTTATACCTTTGAATAATTAATTTTGTCCTCGATAAGAATAGTTATTCCATTCTCATAACTTTTCAATTGTCAAACGGTGTGAAGTGGGTCCTGATTTCTGACGACATTGTGTATCTTCGTCCCCTAGCATAAAAAAAAGGTAAAATATAAAATGGCCGACCAAATTTTCAGCATTCTCTCATCACAATTAAAAATTGGACCTTCTAAACATTATCTGGGACCCACATATAATGATAATATCAGTATTAAAAAAGAAAAAGAAACGTCAGACTTCAACTGGGCCAGAGGGTAGAGTCGTCCGATTGACTTTATTCCAGATTGCCAGTCCCAGATCGGTAGTCAAACTTTCATTTCATGATCGGACGGCTGAAGAACTCGTTGGTTAGTTTTTTTCTTCTTTTTTTTTTGTTCAAAAGGCATTAAATCTCCTCAATTCTCTACTTCTTATAATCATGTGATGTCGCTGCTTTGAGAAAATTAACAAACACCAACATCCTAATTACATGCAAATCTCCCATATCAACGCTCAACTCCTCATACAAGCCAAAACTACGATCACTTGATTCACACTCTTTCCAATCTCTCCTACCAAAGCCGCATACTGTGTCAAACTGGTGACCTCTTCCTTTTCGCACAACTGGCCCGACTTTCGCTCTCCACTCACCACAGCTCTTCAGTGAGTTGCGCGTTCTGAGATGACTCTTTGCACAGAACCCAGCGACAGAGGGCCCCACTTGTAAGCCTCTCCTATCTGCCATGGAAAGTTCATCGAGCTTGCTAGGAGTGCGCCTGGCTCCCCTGAGAAAGAATACGTCTGTGTCATGAGCCACAGCAGCAGCCTCTGTAGCCGATTACGATCCCAGTCACAATCGAGTTCTGGTACTGGGTACACCACCGCCTACGCCTCACGCCCTTTTATTTGGTCTCACACTTGTGCTTGCAATCGGAAGGATATGGTATTTCTTTCTGGACATTTTTGCTCACTTTAGAATGCTCACACTGCCTCCTCCAAGTTTGTTTGGACATGTGTGTGAGCTGAAATGTGTTTGTAATTTTGCAATGGGTCTGTTTGATCTATTATTATGGGTATATATAGGAATGGAGGGGTTCACCTATTTTAAATGTCAAAAGTTAGTTTGGGAGTGGTATATGACTAGAGAAAGATCGATTGATGAGTATTATGTTGAAATTATGAATAATAGATGGGATATCCAAAGGACCACTTGTGGTATATTAAGCCTGTTTGACGGGATAATTAAAACAGGTCAATATTTTCTAAGGTCAAAAAGAGAAACGTGAGGATCATAGGGGAGTAAAAGTTTTAACTTTGACGCTGTTTAGGCGGCCTGTTGAGGGTAACAGTCACATAACTAATTATTGAATTTTACAAGACTGAAATTAATGATAAATTTGACGACATAATCACAGTCACATAGCTATTTAAGTATTTTATAAGATTGTGGGAGAGTTGCGGAGTTTTTCCTAATTGTCATTATAAAGTTCTGATCCTGAAAAATACACGTGTAGTGACTTAAATCTTGAATTATTTTTTTTAATAAAGATGAGAGTTTAAGCTATTTAACTTTAAAATATTTATAAATAATTTTATTCGATATTTGAACCTGCGATATTGCCAGATCAATATTTAAAGCAAAACCTTTTCTCTTGAATTCATTGGATTATCAATCATTCAATTAGTACAAAGAAACCCATGCTAGCTAAACACCTGAGCACATCAAATAAAGCTGAACGATAGCCAGGGCCAATTGCTGAGCAATGCAAAATTGATCGATAGCCATACCATCATATATCACAGCCCAAAACCACAAAACCGAAAGGAAAACAAGTACCCCAGTAACGGCCCATGCTATTCTTTGCACGATCCAAACACATCCTCGTAAAATCAAATTATCAGAGGAAAGAGTTTTACTGGCTGGGAAGATAGTCCAAAACGGATCTCAGAAGATCGAGTAGAAAATTAGTAGCTCTCCCGCGATCTCGTTCCTTCCGCGCTGGAAAATTTCAGAGACGAAATACAGAAAGGAAGAGGGAGAACGAGCCTTCGCCCTTCGGACAACAGAAAAATAAAGTAATTTATAATTCATTACCTCCGTTTTATGATGCATTTATAATTCAATGTTGAAATTTCCTAATGACACTTTTCATTACCTGAGAGTCTGAGACTGAATGTAATTTACTCAAATCTTCTTTCCGTTACACGAAAATAAATAAGAAAAAACCAAAATTATAACCAATGGAAACTTAAATAATTTGCTAGATGTTTCCAAACAAGATAAAATTCAATAAAAGTGAAAATTATAAGAACAAAATAGGACCTCATTTAAAACCTTTCAACTGCCATGGACCCCATAACAGCCATTATTACCAAAAGCCCATGGTAAAAACATCCATTAGAAGTTCACATATGAATCTAACAGGTACGCATGTTGTAGACTGGTACACCATGCTGGTACGAATTATGGATCATAATTGTCACCAGTACAAACTGGCACATTATCAGTGCGGATGAATAAGGGGCTCAACCAGTTAGGTACATGTATGCATATAAACTGGTACGCAGAGGCTGAGCAAGAAGGAACATATCCAGTGGCAGCATCCTAGAACATGCACATGCACATGCACACTAGCTTTCTAATAAGAGACCGCTTCTTCTTGCTGTGTTGATTTTTTATAAATCTTCTAAGGTGCGGTCACCTGGCTCAGTGTCAGTGAGCTTAAATTCTGACAAGCAAAAGTTGAGCTCACAAAATCACTCAGCTCAGTAGAGTGGGAGATAATTGTTTGAACAATTATATACCGTCCTTTATATATGATGGTCCTAAAAGGATTAGATAGAGGTGAATAGTCAGCAATTCAAAGTTCTAAACTTTATTGAAGTATTTTGCAATTCAATACGATAGTTAAAGTTTTCTTTGTCGTAGTGCAATAGCAATTGTCACTGCATGAGAGAAATATCTCAATTTTCCGGTTTACTGCTCCGTGCTTGCACAAATCTACTGGCTAGCTAATTTTAAACTACAATAACTTAGTACGAATTAATCTCCAAACTATTTTGCAAATAGTTTTATGAGACCTTCTATTACTCATTTATTGCTGAAGAACCACAACAATTACAAGGCAAATACTCACATAAAAGCGAACTACTATACCATAATATCACACATAGAACAACAACAACCTAGAAATGTACCCACATCATTCGAAAAAGATGTGTCAAATATGATTTCAGCTCTGGTTGACAACCTACAAAACCAATTCCGTTTGAACACTTCACAATCATTCATCTCAATCCTTATTGTGAGCCTTTCAATTAGTGGTGCCTTGCTTAGTATGCTTTCTGCAAATTCAAGCACTGCTTGCATTTCCGAATTTAGAAACGGGATGATAGTTGCTTCCCTCAGACATGGAAGTGATTTATCTCGAAAATACCATAAATTGTCAGTTCTCGGAGGTTCATTACATGAATGTTAATAACATCCTTTTTTTTACTAATGAAGCGTTATTCGAATTTTAGGTTTTCCAAGATGGGGCAAAGAGAGACCAATTTTGCAGGACTATCAAGGACAACATAATCTATAAGATGAAGAGTATGCAGCAGTTGTAAACCATTGAAATCACGAGGCATGGAAGATGCCACTACTCTCAATTCGAGACAAGAAAAAGTAGGTCTGCTAATAAAAATAAACGGAGTACTGGCCTGGACACTAGGCTCTACAGTAAGTTCGCTGATATGCTTTCGTGACAAAATCTACAACCACTTTCTAGGAATCTCTATATGATTTTTTATACCAGAAAGTTTGAATCCAAGAGCATTGCCTTTGCGACAAGTGACAAGTTGATCAACGAAATCCATAATTCTTGAATCCTCTTCATTGCCCAGGTCTTGATATGAATTTGAGTTTCCATCCCTCTCTACTTTCAGGTCTGGAATTGTGCACCAAGTGTACCGCCAACTTTTAGATAGGATGCATGTCCTCACAGCCTCTTTTATTGGTAAGCGAACAAGGAATTCATGTTTTATGCATTCTGTTATATTACTGATAATGTCAGCATTAAGACTAGGTTCTCTGTTGCCCTGTGAATGAGCCGTCAAAAAATTATTCTCTTTTAGTTTGAAAAATGAGCTAAGTTCTAACTTGCGCTTTGAATGAGGCATCAACACATTATTTTCTTTTAGTTCGAAAATGGAGCTAAGTCCTTCATTGCACCGCCAATAAGCCATCAACAAATTCTTTTTTTTTTTAGTTTGAAAATCGAGCAACAGAGAAGAATTGTTAAAATGACAAGAGAGCTGCCACCTGTCAATATTTTGTTTCGACCTGCCATAAAACATTAAATCGCATAATATGTTACAACAGGGGTGTGATAGAAACAAGCGGTAAAAAAAGAGTGTCCGCCTGTCTGGGACAAAAAAAAAAGTTTAATTTTTCACTGCACCAGAGGCTGACACCTATCTTCATGCTGCCCATGTGTTACAATTCATACAGATAAAAAATATTCTACTACTTGATAGTTGAGAAATCTGTAGGACCTTTGCAATATATGCATTTCAGTTAATTTCTGAAGGACCTCACGTTAGCCATCAAATTAACTTGGTAATTACTTAAAATGCGAGTCTTTTACAACAACTAAACTGCATGCAACTGTTAATGAAAAATGTGTATTAAAGATTTGAAGAATTTCGATTTACGAAGATTCCATACCTTCAGGTGGAAAACCGAATGGCCAATATGAAAGATTTCCTTGGGAAAAAAAATAGTACTTCAAACAAAACACATTGATCTTCTTTGAACAAACCACAATTGTTTAGTCTCCACGATGAATTTGTGAGCCTGGTGATGGAATTTTGTAGGTCATAGCAAAAAGAGAATTGTTGAAACAGAAATAGAGCAAGATTTAATATTGATAATTTTCGTGATCAAGACTAGACTCCGACTTAATAATTAGAAGAATGTACAAAATAATAATAAAGGTAAAAGAAACAAATATAGAAAAAAGTGCTTTTGGTTTATTAATTTAGGACATCCCTTGAAAGCCGGCACCATTATTGGTGCTTTTTCTTTTCAAAAAAAAATTAGGACATCCCTAAGGAAATTAATTTTAGAAAGAAAAATTTTGTCCCAAGATTCGCCTTCATTCTTTCATTATGTATTCTGGGCCGGGCCTCGATTCGGTGTAAAATGGGCCTGACTTGGAGTCCATGCTAGAGAGAGAGAGAGGTCCTGATCTTGCATCATCCTCGAATTCGCATGCAATAAATAAATAAATAATCACAATTGAGAAGATGACAACATCGTATCATTTTCGCCGTGACGATCGTATCAATATATTGTAGTGTGGCTTACCTGATGGACTCTGCAAACACAAGCAAATAATATGTGACTAATAGGCCTACAGGTACAAACGAAATCATTTTGGTATTGAGGGGTGTTGGGCCGTTAAAAAAAAACGCGATGATAAAGAGTAAACGAGTTGCAATGGTTCTTATTACTATTTTTGGGCTACCACGTGCTACAAAAAAAAGATTTAAGTACAATTATTGATCATTTAAACCTTAGCGTATTCATTAGTTATGAATTTGTTGTCATAGAAACAGGAATGAAACCAACTAATACCCGATTTATGTTAACTCGTTGTCAATAAATAAACCACAAATCAATGCTTTTGTACTGCATTTCATAATAACATTACAAATATTACGGTCCCATCATGTGACGTGTTGTTGAGACGTCGCGTGCAATTAATACGATTCATTAAAATTGATATTGCATGTTTCGTTAATTTCTTTTATTTTCATTAACACGGTAACACCTATCCCTCATTTCTCGAAATTCACATCCCTGTAGTACTTTATTTTTATTAAATTAATATTACATATTTAGTGAATTTAAACCACAACCGTTGTATTTATTTTGACCGTTGTTTAAATTCAACGATTCAAATAAATCTGAACAAATATTCTACCATAGAGTTCTATACGGGAGCCGGACCCCATTTCTCGGGCATGGTGCTGAGACTTGCTGATTAATGCAATTTGGAGAGGAGTTTGCGTAGATATGTATTTTATGTACAAAGGGGAGAAAGAAATGAATACCTGAAATTTGGTGATGTTTCGTGCGCAATGCTTTAGCTTCAAGGTATGCAAAATTTAGTTGGTTAGATCATACACACAAGATGTTCGACCAAATGATTCAGAGAGGTGCTGATATGGAATTTTACAATTTTCAGGCTGTCAAATGTCGATCTCAGAGAATAAAGAAGGAAGCAACGGGACTGTTGGGAAATGTAATAAGCGTAAACCGAGCATGTTGCGGTCATATGAATCGAAATTTTTCTGTTACCTTTTTTCCCTTAAATGGGAGGCTAAGCAACATCCTTTGCATTTTATGATACGCGAATTGAAATCCAGTTATGTAACACTTGGACATTCCTTTTTGTGCGCATGTGGGGTTAGCTTAGCACGGCAGATACTTAAAACCCTTAAATTATTGACAATTAGCCGATTGGGGTTTGTACTTGGAAATCCGGCAAGGTTTCTCTTGCAAAGAAACTGTTCGATAAAATGCGTTCTTCGTTATGTTTGATGGAAGAAGTTCATAATATAAACATGGAGCTTGGATGAACGTAAATTGCATAAAATTTTGTTAAACTCAATAGATTAATTATTTTTTGAATTTTATATAATTTAAATATCATTTAATAACTTTTATCAAAAGATAATACCATTTAATAGTTTGTTAAGAACTAATGGTATAGATTACATCAAATTTCAATGGTCTTGAATAAACTATCAAACAATACTCGATTATTAAATTTGAAACATTATCAATCTATAAGATATAAAGAATATATCTATTTTTTTTCTACTTTTAAGTTTTTTATTAGTTATTTGAAATTTCATCGTTAGGATTGTTAAAATTGAAATGATCTCTCACAAATAAAATAAAAAAAATCGGAGTTTACATATCCGAGATGTGAGTTGGGATTGACTCTTATAGTCTTATATAATGTCTCAAGTGCCTTCCAAACTTTCAGGCTGTCTAAGTTAGATCTGAACTTTTAAATTTGACCAACTCTCTCCCGAATTATCAAATTTGTGACAAATGATCTCAACAGATAACTACTTTCGAATACTTCATTTTAAATTATAAAATAACTAAATTATCCTTGTACGTATGTACATGATATTTAAAGTAATTAGACTTTATGAAATTTTAATTTACACGAAGTTAACTACAATTAAAAAATATATACACTCCTTAAATATTTAAAATAAATAATATTTCTATTTTAAAACTAATTTTCAAAAAATAAACATATTATATATTATGAATATTACAAATATCAACTTTAGTTATTAATGTAATAATAAATTGCAAATATAAATAAAGCATATAAACATATATTAATAACGTAAATAATGTCAATTTGAGATGGTTGCTAACTTTATTTAAATTAAAAATAAATAAAAATATGATTACTTTAAATATCATAGACATACATATAAGGATAATTTCGTTAATTTATAATTTTAAATGAAAAATTAGAAAATAATTATCTCTTAAGAATCATCTGTCACAAAAATCATATGCGTAATCATGCTCTTTCCTTATAAATCGATACTCTGAAAGTTAGAAGACAATTAGACGTACTGTATTGCGAGAGTATTTCTGAAGCGATAACATACAAGTCAGATTCTTCAATCTCTGTAAGTACATGTCACGACTCACACGCCATGTTCATAGACAGATGGTGTTATATTTTAAGGGAAACATTAAGTGTCCATCATTTTCTTTGGTGAACACTTGTCCAACAATTATTTGCTATTGTTCATATATAATTGTCAACATCAATGATTTGCTATTGTTCATATATAATCGTCAGCATAAATTATTTGTTATTGTCCATTCATAATTGTCATCATCCTTCATCAAATTTTTTTTTGTCATCATCAATTACTTATTATTGTCCGTATATAATTGTCAACTAAGAAAGTTTATATTTATATATAAATTTGTATAAAGATATAATCTTAATTATGTAAAATTTATATATTTTTAATTGATAAATATATCATTATAGTTAATAAATAAAATAGTGAAGGAATGGTGGATAATGGACAGCACTCGTATTTTAACGAGCAAATGTGTTTCAAGTAACATTGTCTATTCATTCTTGTTAAATTGGACGCTCAGAATTAATTAATGAACCTTTTCTCTTATAAAAAATTGTACAACGAAGGTTACGAAGCATTGTTCTAAAGTATCCGAGGCTGCAACGTCTCCTATTTTAGTCAATTCGGAAAAAAAGTTTTTCATGAAAAAATTTAAATCGTTTAATGATAGAATTTTAATGGCTTTATGATGTGACCAACCAAATTTCAAATTGACTCAAATCTGATAAATGATTTTCTCCAAAGCAAAATCTATAAGTTAAATTTTCTATTTTATTTTATATTTTTCAAAAATATACAGTAAAAATTAAATACTACTCTAGAAACACTTCTTTCTAAATTTTTAACACTCGTTTATTAAATTTCTTCATCCATGTTAGGAGTCTTAATGGGTCGGGTCGGGTCATCATTATTTTTTTTATCTGACTCGAGCTCGACCCGATTACATTTGGATAAAAAAATCTTAATCCTTACCCGATATGTGTAAATTAATTAATTATTTACTAATTATTTTAAGGAACTTAATATTAATTAATTTATAATTAATCTTAATTAGTATATAATTAATATATTTTAAAGATTTAACTAGTACTAAATTATATACTTTAACAAACACAATTAATCGGGTCGGATCGAATTGATCCGAACCTGACCCGACCCGATTTGGGTCAAAAAAATTAGACTCAGATCCGATCTATTTATATTTGAATCATATCGGGTCGGATCAGATTAATCCGTCAGATTCGGGTCAATATTTGACACCATTAATCCATTCTGATGTGTAATTACATGTCTTACAAGTGCACGGCCTTAAAGGACACCAGCCTGGGGACAAATATACTTTTATTTCTGGGTCGTGGATAAAATCTGGGTACAAGCAGCAATTTTCCTTACACGCGCTTCTTTTTTTCACGCTCTTCCCGCCTCAGACGACCAAAGTTGGACTAAAATCGCCTCTGATTTGTTCCCCATCTCAGTTCCCACTCTCCGTTCTTTTCAAATTTCAGTATGTACGATCTTCACTGGCGCGCGCACAACAACACAGTTGGAGAGAGACGAATAGAGAAGAGAAACTTAATGCTGTTCTCCCTTCTTCCGAAGTACTGATCCGGATTTCTTCTGACTGAGGTACCTTTCTCTTCCCCTCTCTTTTGTGATTTTCGTTTCCGATAGAAGAAAGCCTCTCATGTGCTTTAAGGTTAACTCGAGTAGGCGATTCTCTGTTTACATTCTTTTTAGTACTTCTTTTTCTCCGGATTTTGATTATTGTTTCAGCTTGGAGTGTTAATTGAGAATTCCTATGAATCCGATCGATTAATTCTTCTGTTAAGGATTGAATTTCAGCTTAGCATATGTTGAAATTGGACAGTAAGTCGTTAGATTCTTCCCGTAATATTTTAATTCTTATTTTTAACCGCTCAATCCAATCTGTTCAAGTGCATATTTTTGAGGATTGTGCTGTTTGTCCACATCCTTCAACTTGCATTTATATCATCGAGGCATCAATTTCGTGGAAGGTCACAATTAATTGTATATTTCAGGCAAAAGAGCAACATTCTCTGTTGGTTTTCCTAACCGTCTAGCTTAAACAATTATGTCAATGTGGCCGCTTGATGCTGAGTGTAACAGTTGGAATGAAATTTCAATAACTCTTAATTACTTGCACAAAAAAGGAAACATAGTGGTTCTTTAGTAAAAGCTTTCATACAAGGGGTAAATATCTTCAAAATATCATAAAAAAGATGCATAAAAAATGACGTTATTGTTTCCATATGCATAGATTGTAGATGTGAATTGGCTAGGTATCATTACTTTCAAGTCTATCACAGGTCATGCATTACCGATGTTATGTCCTTAGAGAAAATATATAGTAATTAGGGGTGTTAACGAATAGTAAAATATTCAATTTTATTCGTGATCTAATCTGAAAAATAGTAAAAATTATTTAATCTGTTTTTTTATCTGTATTCTAAAAATTTTAATGGATAAAGATACGATTTGACTATTACCTATCCGTATCCGACCGTTTAACTATTATTCATCAACATCCGACATTATATGAAGGAATCTGATATGATATTATCTAATTTTATCTAAATACACTTCCAAAATATTTCTATTATATATTTTTAATTAGATTTTTAGCGTGCATTATAAATCTAATTTATTTTATATCTAATTTGTGTTAATATATCATATTTTTTTCATAATTCATTGATATATTTGAACTATAATATATATAATTAGTCTTTAACTTTTGTGATTAATATTGAATTTTTATAATTAATGATTCTATCAAAAATTAGTATGCAATTATTCTTCAACGATATATATATATATATAATTTTTTATTTAATATTCAAAATATATACATATTCATATTTATATCTGTTCGTTATCCAATCTGTATCCGAATATTCGTCGAATATTCAATCTGTATTCATATCCGAACTATTCGTATTTAAAAAAATATAATAGATACGGATATAATATGACCATTAGCCATCTATATCTGATTTTTTTACACCTATATGTAATGTATATTTTTACGCACATTTCTAATGAAAATATTTTTTTTAGATTTAATTTAAGTTTAGTTGTACTCTTTATTTGAAATTTTAACTATTCCTCCGCTTAATAAATAAAAAAATTACACACCTTCAAGTCTAATACATTTTCTTTCCTTTTTAGACAAAACAAAGTTTGATAGCATCAATTATTATCTGGACCCCCACCCGACCCAGTTCATTTCATCCTAATCCTCTGCTAACTCTTTTTGGTTCGGGTATGGATAAGGCCTAACCCGAACCATTTGCATCCCCGTACCAATTGTCAAGTAGGTTGGAGTGTAGCTTTCGTCATGTCTAAGGTCAAAGGGCCCATTTGACCGTTTGATGGGTCAGGCCCAACAACCATCCACTAAATGTATCCCCATTGTTGGATCGAGCAGCAATTCCTTGATGAGAGAATGGGATTGAGTTATGCACACAGCTGACATGAACAATACTGGTCCCTATTGAATATTGATTGATCTCTTCCTTGCAAGTTCCTTCTAAGAATAATGCATTTTGGTTTCTTGCTTTTCGTACAAGTCGATAAAGTACAAATTATAAAATAGAGAGAGAAATTGTGAAAACTGCTCTTTATGGAATTGTTTCTTAATCATGCGCTCTCGTGCAATGTGACTTTTTATCCCTGGGTTTTTAATTGTTTTTAGAACTTGAAAAGCAGATTCCTCAAGTTAATTATTGATAAGATCACGACATGAATGCCTTCCATACAATAACAAATAGACTAAGATCATGACCCCAAAAGTTTTATCCGAGATCGAGTAATGAGGATCTTGGATGAGCTGAAACATTTATGGAAAATGTCATTCGAAATAAGCCTGAGCCCAGTAATTAGCTTGGGTTGATTATTCTCTCATAAATCATAATCATAACATGCTTAATTAGTTTTGCATATAGCTAATTCTTCACTCCTAGTCATAGGTATAGGTTCTGATTTCTGACTGATGCGAGGAGGTTAGATTTTCTGTTCAATCTGAAAAATAGTTGCTGGACTTGTTAAATATAATTGAATCATGATTACATACTTCTATTATGATTGTTTTCAACCTATATGAGAAGCCATATTGATTGATTGAAGGCCACGCTTTTAAAAGAAAATGTTATGGACCTAAAAAGTGTATGGCTATTGCTAGCATATTACTTTGCAAGAGATTGCTCTTAAACAAAGTCACTAACAAGAAAAACAGCGCATTAATGCCATAAGTAAGTTAGGGATTTAACATAAACTAGTTGTTTGTTTTTTGTGGTGTTACTTGTATTGCCTCTGGTGTGGCACAACTATAGGATTTCAATTTCTTATAGTAGCAAAAAAAAAAAATATAATTCTCGCAACAAATAAAATAAAATATCTATTTCTAACCACCTCTCCAATCCAGAAATTCTGAGCAGTCTTATCAAGTGTTGCGGTATTTTTTGGTCTTTTCTTTTTGTTGGAACTCGAATGAGTAATGACGTACGAATTGATCCATATTTGCACTTTACTTCTTCTTTGCTGTTGGTAAAAAACCTTGTTCTTAATTTTAAGGCCAGTCCATTCGTTTATTTTAAAAAATAGTTTTCCTTTTATTTTGAAATGCTCTTTTAAAAAAAAAGTGAAATGGACTCCTTTTAAACGAACATAGATACTACTTATTTGTGATTTAAAAATAACTATCGAGGATTTTTTGTTAAAGCGGTATTATTTTATATGCTCTTCAGAAAATATTATGCCATCAAATGGCTAGATGCCCTGAAAGGAAAGGTTTTATGGTTCGTATGTAGAAAAGAAATTATTCTTCTACATTATATTTTAGCTCATTATTTACGTTAAGAAATTGTATGTACATAGATAACTATATTTAATATGTTAAGTATCGTTATTTGTTTACTTAATGATCATCAAAAGTTCCGATTATATTTTTGATAATTCTGAAATGAAAATATTTCTAAAAAAAGTACCATCCGTTCTCAAAAAGTAAAAAATAAACGAATTTTGGAAATTCTGAATTCTTACATGTAATTTTTGAGTTTTTAGACATTAAACTTAGGTCTTTTAACGATAAAAAGACATTGCGTAATTACTTATTGAGAGAATTATGGTCTTGTAATTGCCCATCATCAAGTATTATGGTGGATATGCATAGTAGTCAATTTTTTTTTTTTTTAAGTTAGTTACAGCACCCAACTTGCTGCGTAAATCAACCCGGATAGTCAAAAACTCAACATTCAACACATATTATGTAACTAAATCAATGATTTAAAAAATGGGTTAACCTATTAGATAACAGGTATTATAGTTCTCTTTTGCAAATTGTCATTCGATATGTCAATAGAAAATTTTCTACTATTCTTACAAAATATAAAACTAAGATTTATTTTTTTTAGTGTTATTTAGTTTTTTAAAGTTAATGACGCTTTACAATCCCAAACATAAAATTTTTGACCAAGAAAGTAACGACTTTCGATGGATGGTATATTGTCTTTGTTAGTACAAGAAATAAATTATTAGTATAAACTGGCTGTAATTTTCTCTAGATCTGGGCTTTATTCTTCTGAGTCAAGAAAAAGCAATCGCTTCCCTTGATCCGAGATTTATTCGCATGTCCTAATCTCCTTTTTTTAATTCTGCCCTGATAATCACCTCCATAAGTTCATCTTTTAAACACCATGTACAGCTCTCCTTATATTTTACACGCTAGACTGTTGTATAACATATGTCCGTTTATTGTTAAGTACACATATCTCTTTAACTATTAAAAATCATCATAGTTAACATTTTTTTACCAAGTTAAGGTTAATTTTCACCTCAAGGATGTCTTAAATTTTGTATCCATTATCTATATCCTTAAAATACACACTTATCTATTGCATAATACTCACTTGTTAATTTGAGTTCATTGTCGTCGTCATCTTATAATACACACTTACAGAGTACATGTTCTATAAATATTTATATAGTTTATTTTGAAAGTTGATAAGAAAAATAATAAGGACGTAATTAGAAAATGAGTACTTGAGAATCTGTTAAAAATTCGTCAATTCTTTGATGAAAATTTCAACATGTTTCTCATAGTAGAAATTTTAATGTGTGGAATGATAAAAAGTGTAAGTTATGTACGAATTCAACTCATGTGTATTAATTGACTTAACAAAATCAATTACGTGCATGAAATTAATTTATTTTGAATATGCAAATATAAAATTGAATTTTGACAAATATATGTTAGAGCATATATAAAAATGATTTATGATTGCTAAGAACAAATCACATTTAGTCTCAACGATTGAATAATAATCATTAACTTCCTACCTTATTTGATTTCGAGCGCAGGGTAGATCCGCAGCTCTTCAAACACAAAAATTGATTCGAAAGCGTTTTGGACCGTTGATTTTGCATCGGGATTTATACTTTTAACAAACCCGAGATATGAGATTCACATTTTTAACAATTATTATAAATCTCGATGCAAAATTAACGGTTCGTAAACCCTTCAACCAATTTTTGAGTTTGAGGATGCGGATCTAATCCGTACTCATTTCATTCCAGCTCGCCGAAATATATTCGCATGTATGAAAAATATAAATATAAATTTGTACTATTTAAATACTTGTTTTAAAATTTATACGATTGAATTATTTAATGCACCAAGTTCGTACCGACCCATCAAAATTTTTGTTGTACAGTAAGAAAAGTTACTTCAATAATTATTAGAACACGCTTTTTTCAGAATTATGGCCCGTCAGGACTCAAGATGAGTACACACAATAAATGAAACGAACAACAAGACTGTTCAATAGTATAGTAGTTTGTATTGTCGTGTCGCCAATCCAATGCGCCAAATTATGAGTGGCCAAATCCGAAGTATTATTTTAGGGAGAAAACCCATGTGCTCTTCATGTGGGTATTTTTGTCATTGTTCCGTTGTTATTCTCCTCTCCTGTCTGGCAAAGTAGCACGTCCAATGCCTTCTCGTTTGCTATATCCTTTGTGCATTAGCTCCTCGCCGTTGGGAAATGAAATGGCGATGTCCTTACAACTGACTTGTTGAGGATTTTTTACTTAAACCGCCCAAAAATAAATCTTAACTACAGAAATAGCCTAAGAGCAAATTTATTTTCACAAACGGTCTAACAAAGGGCGTGAGTTCAATTCACGCCCTTAAAACTATTTTCTCTCGCCCGCTTACGCTGCCCAAACAAAAGAGAGCAAAATGACCCAAAAGACGTGAGTTGAACTCACGCCCTTTAAGTCCACATATCGCATTTATATCAATTTTTTTTTTCACTTTCGGTGGTTTTGAAAGATAACAACCAGAGCACATCAACATCTAAAGGGCGTGAGTTCAACTCACGCCCTTTATGTCTTTGGGCGTGTTCGGACGAGTAAAATGGAGATTTAAGGCGTGAGTTCAACTCACGCCCTTAGTTTAGGCGTTTTGTGAAAATAATTTTTTGCTTTGTGCAATCGATTTTGTAGATAACATTAATTATTAGGCTCTTTAAGTAAAAACTCCCTTGTTGACTCCAGTGACCGAAAAAAGATGAAAAGAAAAAGAATGAAATAATTTTCTGTTTTGAAATTATATCAAGTGATTATCAGGGGACAATTCGGTGATACCCTGAAGAGAAAATTACTTATCTCGTATTATTTTAAAGTGAAGACGTAAACTATTTTAATATTTAACTTGGGTAAACTTATAGTAATTTTGTTGAGTTTGCGGCATCCAACATCAAATTAATTTAGCACAACAATTTGTATTAGATATCTTTTTAAATTACACTAAAAATGGTATCTTTTTCACTGAACATAATTTTTTTGGTGGCCTCTTTGGCAATGGTTTGTCCTGATAATTTTGATACGGATTGTTACGAAGTCCATGTCATTGGATATGTATATAACGTATTTGATTGTATAAAATTTCATCACTTTTCATGTATTGATTGTCGAGGTTTTAAATAATGATCCCCGCTCTTCTCTTAATATGTAATATGCGAAAGTGATCTATTTATTTTTGTAATAGGGAAAAATGATCTATAATATTGTTCTTCAATCTTATTTTTTTTTCTAAAAAATATATTCACTATAAAAACAACAACATTATTGATCAAATTAGACTTGCATAATTTAAATTGAAGTAACAAGAGACGTTTGAGGATGTGAGGTTTCGTTCTTATATACTTTATTGAATAAATACTTTTGTTTCTCGAGTCAACTTTATATATTAAAAAAAGATTTCTTAAAAAAAGAGCATTTTCTTAAAAAAAAAACGCTTTTTATTTTGTCAAATAGCAAGTTGGGATCCATTTTGTTGACAATGGAGATGGAGAATTCTAAATACCAATATGCAAAATATATGATAAGAAATGTACCCGTAGACCCGGCAGTGGAGATGCGTGTAAGAATCCTCAAGCACCAGCACGTTGTGAGTCCATCAATTGGCTTGAGAGTCCCATGTGATTCACTTTGAATAAGAACAAATTTGCAGAGGAACCTCGGTACATGTATAATTACAAATAAAGCGCCTCAAATTGTCTGAGAAAATTTAAACAATGATCTTAAGAATTACTCCATTACTTACGGTTTTAAACCTTTTTGATTCAGTTTATATATTTAAGAAATACGAGCACTTCAACGAAATAATAGCAAAACGATATGCTTCTGTGTCTATGAATAAAATATTTGGAAAATTCTCTATCTTCTCAATTAATAACAAAACGAAATGCTTCTCTATTTTCTCTGTTTTAGATTTTAGATGACTTAATGTATAATGAAATATATGCAAAATCTCATCACATCTCACTACATATATAGACATAAAATTTAGATAATTTGGTTTGAAATTAGACTTTAATTTTAAGGATTCTTAAATTATCAAACGAAACATTATCTAGCCTATCTTTTTAACATACCTCAACAATATATAGTATTTTTAAATACTCTCTCTCTACAAAATATATTAATCGGTTTGCAATTAAAAGTTATGTGAGGGGCTAATTTGAAATTTATTGTTCTTTTTCTAGAGACTTGGAAGGTTTACAATGATTCAATGAGATATGTTACTCGGATACTTCATATATTAGCTGAACAAGTATCAAGTGTGGGTACGCGTTGGGTATGGTACGAGTTCGTACTAGAGTACGTCATGTGGTGTATCATATTATTTTAATCGGTTTGACCAGCCGATACGATCTCCGATACGTCTGGGTACGGGAATCGATACAGTTAGGTGTAGCAGGATGTGGTCAAACTCAAAAAAATCAGAAAATTAAATGTATGAGTGAGATTTGAATATCAAAAATAAGCTACACCCATAGAAGTTAGTATCTTACGATTCAAGATACGAATCTTACGATTAATATATTAATAGATACGAATCTTACGATACGATACAATTCCGAGACCAATAAATATAAATTTGCTTTTTGTCTATTTTGTATTTAAATAAATATGTATATTAAATTCCTATTTGGTATTTCATTCTAAAAATATATATTGAATTTATATGTGGTTGATTGGATATAGTACTTATGTTATTTGGATTGTCATGAAATTATAATAAGAGTAGTGTTCATATCACATAGAGAGAGTTGTGCTAGTGTTCTATATAAATGTGATAAAATATTATATTATAATGATTCTCAAACAGAAAAAATAAATATGTGTTAACTAAAAAGTTTATATCTTAAATCATCTCTAAATTTGAATTTTTCACTCTCATTAAATTATTACACATTGAAATCTTATGTATTAGGATACAAAATTTTGGGATGTTTCAAGTTTTCTAAGTTACTATTTTTAATTTTTATGAAAATCGTTTTCTAAGTTACTCTAAAAATAATAATAAAATATTCAATGTTTGTACATTATTTTCAAAAATTGAAAAGATAGACTTAGAAAACTCGAAATATCCTAAAATTTTGTACCTACAAGATTTCAATATGAAAAATTTAATGAAAGTGAAAAATCAAAATTTAAAATGATTTGATATATTTTTTGAGTTAAAAACTCATAGGAAAGCCTCCGTAAAACTTAAACTCACGATATCTTTACTATATATATATCTATTTTTTATGTATTATCTATTTATTTTTATTTAAAAAAATAATATATATTACCATATTTTTATTCTAAATTTATAAAATTGATATACTATCGTATCCGATATGGTAATAACACCCCCACTAATGCAACACAGCGATGAGTGCTTCAATTTAGTTCTATTTATGTGCAAAACTTCTTTTAATTCCTCGCCTCTTTGGTAGTGGTTGAATTGAAACTTCATTTTAATTCCTGACCCGTGCGTTCTGTGTTTTTACTTTTTAAGACTACAAGTCAAACGGGGCGCGTATATTCCAAAACTTCTTCAGCTTTAAATCTCCAGGTGTCCGCTTTCTCTTCTTATTGGTTAGGTTTTCGCAATTTTTGTCTGACCGAACTGACCTCCTAGAGACTTGAGATTTCTTGTAATTTTCAAAGATTAAGAAAACTATGAATTCAATAATTTTGAATCAGATTTTGTGGTATTTTCTAGCGCAGAGAACCTATTTATATATTCGATAGAGCGGTTACATTGATAATAATTTTGTTTAGAACTTATGAATTCGTTATGACTAATTAAAATAATTATAACAAATAAATAAAATTATAATTACAGAGAACTTTTTTTTTGCTACAATTAAGTAAGTTTTATATTAAATTTGTATATTATAAAAAAATCATCGTCAAGTAGTTCAAAAGGTTGGATGTTCATGTCGATGTTACTTGACTGTTTTTGTTAATGATGGATAAAGCTCACAAGTCACTATATTATGTCCAAATTCCCATGTCACCATGTGAATTGAATCTTACATATCATACAAATTAATTTAGCGTCTTATCCCTTGAGCTATCAATTAAATTCATCGACATGCAAAATGCAACTAAATGATAAATTGACTTTTTAAAATTACCATAATTGATATATAGTATATCTAAACCACATATAACACATTTAAAATTTTATATCTTTTATTTTTATAATTGTTTCGCTCAATCCGCAAATTTTTGATAGCTGTGATAATAACTAATAAGCATTTTTGCGATACCAAGGATAAATGGAACTCTCCAATCCCAAAATAAATAAATAAATAAATAATAAACCACCCAGGACCTCGGCGAGTATGGGGCAATTGGCAAATAAATGACCAGAGACCAATTGACCGTTAAAATTGTGTTCCGACAATTAAACGGTACAATTACTGAACTACTACTAATCCTGCCGACAATTAGCTCCAACAAGCTTAGAGGCGCTTAAAGAGCAATAATTTCAATAGTTAATCAACCCTAACACAACATGAACCCCACATGCTAGGTTCCAATCAGAAGCAACATGTTACATGGTCTACTTGAACTAGATATCAGGCGCAATACAGATAATGGATCCCCCTAGTCTAACTCAAAATCTTATCATTTAGGCCATGGATGCCAGAGTGCTTCCAAAAGTGTCATTAATTTAATGGCCCTTTCATAATGCAGGGGACCAATCTAGAGGTTCCTACACTGTAGAGAGCTGTTGAGAGCATCACAGCTGGAGAGAGAAACGAATAGAGGAGAAATTTACTGTTGCTCTCTTCTCCCTGCTTCCGAAGCACTGATCCGGATTTCTTCTGACTGAGGTACCTTTCTCTTCCCCTCTCTTTCGAAGGATGCCTCTCATGCGCTTTAAGGTTATAACTCGAGTAGGCGATTCTCTGTTTACTTCCTTTTTAGTACTTCTTTTTCCCCGGATTTTGATTTTTGTTTCAGCCTGGAGTATTAGTTGAGAATTCCTATGAATCCGATCATTATTTCTTCTGTTAAGGATTGAATTTCAGCTTAGCATATGTTGAAATTGGACAGATAAGTCGTTATATTCTTCACGTAGGATTTTAATTCTGATTTTTAACCACAATCTAATCCGTTCAAGTGCGTACTTTTGACGATTGTACTGTCGCATTTCCATTTCCCCCAAGAAAAGGACAAGGGAACTCAACTCAAGCTCCTACCATACACCTCGAGTGTAGATCTTCTGTGGCTCGTGTGCACAATGCATAACTGTTAACACATATTGGATGTGAATTCGCCACATGAATCGGATATTCTCTTTTTCTTTTTCTTCTCTTTTTCTTTCTGGACTGAGATATAGGTCGCGAGAAATGGACAGAAAGTGCGCGAAAACCAGTAATTGGAGGAAACGAAACTGCTCCTTATATTTGATAGGCAGAAAGTGCGTGAAAACCAGTAATTGCCCTTACTCCTTGATACGTCCTGTTTTTGTTGTGCAGGCCGTATAAAAAAAAAAAATGATGTTTGAGTGTGTATAAAGAATGTACAAAAGTTATTTTGACCTATAAATTTTTGTGGTTATCTAAAAATTAGATTTTTTTTTCTGTTTTAGACAAGATTTTATATAGAAGTAAGGTGTGAGAATTATGATCGATTTCCACATGATTTTAATGAATACTAATAAAAGTAGCACTTGTATGTAATGACAATTCAGTGAATTTGTTTTATTTAGTTATATTATTTTATGCCGTGAACAGTGATAACCGTTATTCATAGTAATGGGCGATTATCGGGGTTATGGCTGATTATAACCGTTATTCATATTAATTGGTAGTAATAATGGCAATTATAGCAGAATGAACTCGAGCTTGTGGTCATTTATCTCGAGATGAATGTCGAATAACCTCGAGGCCAGTAAAGCTTAACTCGAGGTATGCTTACCGAGATACACAATAGGTGAAGGAAGTTTGTGTAAAGCCCATTAAATATTGTTTAGAACTAAACGTTCGACTGATGATATTTGAGGCTTCGAAAACACAACCCTATCTCTCCTTATCGGACACCGTCAATAATTGGAGAGGAAACTAAACGGCTCCTTATATTTGATGCCCATAAAAACGATTTGAAATGAAAATTGGTTGATTTGAAAGGTGATATGAGAAGCGAAAAATGAAGTTATTTTAAACGACTCTGTTTTATTTTGTGCACGGTTTTTTCTATATGTAATAGTAATACTCTTTTTAAAAAAATAAAATAGGAGAGTAAGACGGTTAACATCATTTAAGTTATTTTGTGTACATGAAAATTTGTGATATATTAATTTGTTTCCAAAAACATTTAGAAAAATTGTGAAATTCTAGTGACGGGAGTAGTTACATGTGCTGATTTTTTTATGCGCCGCAATAATTTTTGGCTATTTTTTTTTTTTGAGATTGCTAAATTATACCTCAAATTCATATTCAATTATTAAATTTTTATTTAGTCATTAAATTTAATATTTATTTAAATTTAGTCATTCTATTAGTTTTTTATCCAAACTTAATTAAAATATATAATATTATATGAACATGAACGTTAATTAAAATTTTCAAATAAGATTGATGATTTATTATTATTGTATTTATTCATACCATATTTTTATGCAACAAAAAAATAACTTAATAAACTAATTTATATAAACCATCAAACTTTATTTATTTTAAGAAGAACTTTTTAATTTTATATTTTATTTAGAGATATTAATATCATACTATAATTGAAAATCGATATTTTATAATTAAAGATATTTCAATTTGTATGATTTAATTACTATATAAATAATAACTAATATATTTATTTAATTTAAAAATTATACTAAGAATACGTATTCTAAGTAATAGAATTTCTTCTAAGAAATAACACATATTTAAAAACATAAAAATTTTCTATTTTTAAAAATAAAAGAAATATAAATAATTAGTTTGAACCTTATATTATTTTATACTTAAAAGTTATATAAAAAATATATGTATTTAAACTTTAATACAGACGTCATGTTATAATCTCATTAAATTTGGATGAAAAACTAACAGAGTGATTAAATTTGAATAAACATTAAAATTTAGTTATTAAAAATAAATAAATTAAAATTTAGTTATTAAATATGAATTTAAGATATAATTTAGTTACCTTTTAAAAAACTTATCCATAATTTTTAAACGCAGACAATGTTAAATCTACGACAGCTAATACGGATCTGGCTAAGAAGCAACTCCGCTGCTGTGGAGGTCAACAAACCTCGTTTTTTTCCGTGTTTTGCACATTGAGCACAGCTGCAGAGTCTTTTGGGGATTCCTGTAGATGCCATGTAACATAACTGATGCTTGCCATGATTAACTTTTAGGCGCGGCGACCCCATGTTACCTCCACGTTAATGTCTCTCTCAGTTTGGGCACGTCAAGTGTTCTCAGAATTTTTGTTGGGTGAAAAATATTTTTTTTACCCCTTCAATAAAAAGAGTTCATATTTGAATACTTTCTCATTTGAGAGCTTTTTTTCTAACACCACGCCATAAGCCCATAACTGAGGCGAGCAATTTTCCTTCATAATCAAATACTGACTATATTAAAATAATAAAGAATTAAGTTACTACAAAATTAGTATTTAGTAACCGTTTGAATAATGAATTAATACACTGGGAGTGGGCGACCGGTACAAGGGTATCTTTAATATAGCTATACTTTTCAATGGTATATACATAAAAAAGCTACGAAAATACAAATACCGTAGTTTTTCCCACCTACCGACGGTTCGAAGTGCGTGCGTCACTTTTATCCCCTTGCTCTTCACATCACATGACAGTGGCACAGTACGTGACCTGACCTGACCTCCCTCTCTCAGTTCGAATCGCTGATTGGAGTATTTCTCCGTTTTCCCCCTTTTTTCTCTCAGGTATGTTGAGTTCGAATCCATTCTATGCTTCTCGCTTCTTCTTCTTCCTCCTGCTTCTTTGCTTTGATTCAGAGGTTTCAGAGTTTTCATTTGTTCCTTTCTATCGGTTAATTTTTGCTTTATCCGTGAAAAGGATGTAATTGTGGGATCTGGATGCTTAATCTCTTCGAGAAATTGGGTTTGGGAGTTTGATATTTCTTTTATTCACACCATATTCCCCTTCTCTACTTATTTCTTCTATAATTTAAGAATTTCTTATTTTGTGTTTTGTAAGTTTGAACGTTGTTAGAGTTAGGTTTCATGTGACATTAACTTTTTTTTGCTAATTTATATCAGTGGTGGTCATCTTTGCTACCTTTAATTTTCTTATAGTAAAATTTAGAGAATTATTTAGTTTTTTTTAGACTGAGATAGTTGTAACTTACTCTTTGCGATTACTAGCTGATTGCTATAAAGAGAAGTAATGTGTTCTTAATTTCTTACTATCTTGTTATTTTTGAATTGTTAATTTGTTGAATATGGAATTTATTGATATTAATTTCTTTACTTTGTTCATAGTTCGGTAAAACTTCTCTCTCAAAATCGAGAAATATAAGCTCAGTGGTATGAGATAGCAAATTAAGTAAAAAAGAAAAAAAGAAAAAGAAAAGGATGACTACGGATGTGGACCAAGGCTATTTTGCATGGTCACAGGAGGAATTGACCCGAAGAGATGCTTCCACGGTAATTTTTATTTTTCTGTCATTTTCTTATGACTTTTATTAATAAAATTATACTATTATCAGAGGATATTTTCTTAGCCTAGCATGACTTTTTCTTTTTGTTATAGCACATTAATGTCTGATTTTGTTTCAGTTCTTTTGTCTTCTTGAGGTTTATATATGGTTTGGTTTTCCTTTTTAATTTTGTCATAAATCGACTGATATCAAATAATCAACCCCATTTCCACCTGAACAAAAAATAAAATATATTATATTGTTTCTAATTTTTTAGGGAGTCACAATCTCGCAAATGCTGGACCACGGCTCAGTCTCCTTCGGTAAATTTGAATTTGAATCATTGTCGTGGGAAAAATGGTCAGTCTTCAGGCATGACAGGCGCCAAGAGGAACTTGAGAAATTCAATGGTCTAGTGGCTGAGAAGAAGGCTTATTTTGAGGAATACTACAAGAGGATGCGGGCCCTGAAAGCACTACAACAGCAACAGCAAGAGGAGCAAGCACAACAACAGATCCAGCAGACTGAACTCACCTTAGACTATAGTGTAGACGGAAGCCTCTCTGAGGAGGAACATGAAACGGCAGCAGGAAGAAAAAAAGAACCCGGAATGGAAACAGGAATTGACAATGAACCAGGAAGGAATGATTCCCAAAAGAGTACTGTGGTTGAAAATTCTGGTGGGGGAGACACCAAATTGAAGATGCTGATTGTTGCAGATGTAAAGAATAGCAATGTAAAAGGTAGCAAATTGGTTACCAAAAAGCTTACCGACTGTGGAGCTATTTCTAAGGTAAATTTTATATTTTAAGGGTTGAGGTTCTGTTAAGCTGCCTGAAGTTTATTATATGGAAAATGTGCAGAACACTGTGAAAGCCACTGTTAGAAGCACATTTTTGGTATTCTGAGATTATAAAGTTTATGTGACTTTTCCATTTTTGATTTGGTATTAATATTAGGGGAGAATGAGAACATAAGTATTTGCTTTACTAGTGGATCACTTGATCAAAACCTGTTCCAGTGCCATATTGGCTCAACCTTTTTTTTATCGTGTATTTGTTTTTTTTTAGGAACCTTCTAGTTCTACCCAATCCTGTCCTGGTCCAAAACAAAACTTGAAACCTCAAACACGACCTGCTATGCAAAAACCACAGCCGCCACCACCACCGCCGCCACGAAGAATCATAAGAAAGGCTGACAACACAAGCAACCTTAACGTCAGAGCAAAGGAAACTACTAGAACAATTCCTGTCTCTAGTATAGCAACTACAAGTGCTAGAACAATTACAACTACAAAGAGGCCTAGTTCGAGTGCTTCTATGCGTAGTTCAAGGACATCTGGAACAAAGGAAGCTTCTAGAATAATTCCAGTTCCAAGTATAGCAACTACGAGTACAATTGCAACTACAAAGAGGCCTAGTTCGAGTGCATCTATGCGTAGGCCTGCTAGTGCTAGTGGAAACCGTCCTAGCTCAACACCGCGGCGACCGCTTTCTTCTGCTGGAGATAGGGGTAAAGGGGTGCGAGAGAAAGTGCAGAGATCAGATTTAAGTAGCAATAGAATGGAAGCGATGACTCGTGGGAAGATGGGCCCCTCTATACATGTAGGTTCCATTTAACTTCTTGTACCAATAATAACTCACCAACTCACTGTCGTTTGTTGGTATTAGTAGTTGCCAACTTAAACTTCTGGTACCACTACTGGGAACTTTGTAACTTCCCATCAATTATTTTTGGTATCACAAAAGATAATCTGGTTCTTTTTGAAGTTGGCAATAAAATTCTGCTGTTGGCAGCAGCATGCTGACATTATCATTTTGAGTGGTTAAAATTCATTGGAGTTGTGGCTTGTGCATCTCAGTATAGACCTGTTCCTTCTTGCTCCTGAGACATGAGTTTGCCCTACTGGTTAATATTTTAACTGATCTTTTGTTTTTAATGTTACAGAGTACTCCAAGAATGAACATCATACCAAGTACTGTTAAAAGTATTCCCACTGAATCTAAGAGGTTAGTTCCTGATCCTAATATGTTATGATAAATTTATTTACCTTGAATTTGCTAAATGCTCTTTGACTTCCAGTTGCAGTCCTGCACAAAGAACACTAATTTCTCATTCTAATAATAAAATAGAGCTACTGGGAGGAATGAAGGGGTATTTTTGAGCATGTTAGATAAGAAGACATGAAGAAATCATCTTGTTCAGTTCAAAAGAAAAAACCCTCTTATAATTACTATTATGGGTTGCCATCATTCTTGACAATAGAACAATCATCACCACTAAAGAAACAGCTTTTATATTCCTATTAACGTTGTAATTATAATACAATGGTTATTTATTCTTCAATAGGCAAGTTTCCAAGGAGCCAATGGTCTTAAACAACAATTCTACAACTATGAAAAAAGCTGAAAGATATACCCTTGATGCTCAGAAGTCGAGGTAGTATTTTCTTTTTGCCAAATATATGAAACAACCGTCTTGGATCATTATACATATTCTATTGGCGTCAGCTTTTTTTTCATGTATGGCTTTCTCATTTTAATTTTGTGCTAGGTTTTATTCATTTATATTTTCACTCTTTAAACAGGTCAATCAACCTACCTCCAAAGAAGAACCCAAGTACTTCTGGTGCAAGTGAAGCCTTTTCAAGAAACAAAAACAAAGAGGTAAAATAGTCAAAATCTTACTGATATTGTCAGTTTCTCCTTATCATACCTGTACTGAGTCTAAAATGACATAGGCTGGGACTTCTATAACACTTAAACCATCAATATTTTCTGTGATGTTCTATAACATGTATTTGTACCAACCTGACTTAACTGGGTTCGATTTTTGCTCGGAGTGATGGTAGATTTTTATTTTTTTTAATTAACTGGGTTTGAGTTTTACTTGTAGTCATTGTAGTGTTATAAGAATTGGTATATATCTTGAAAATAGGTGCCCGCCAAAACTACAGCACAACCTTGCAGTAGCGCACGGAATAATGTGACACCGGCTCAAAGCAGTCCCCCAGTGAGAAACGCAGCCATTTCACATATTGCTGAAAGCAACAAGATAGGAACTCCTCGCAAGGTATCACCTTTTTTAAAGAATTTGTGTACTTATTTTGCAATCCAATGTTCTTTTTGTTCTTTGTTGATGACATCAAGTCTTGTTCCCCAGTGCAATGTAAGGCTAAAAGTTCTGTTTAGATCTGTAATCTTTTGTTTGATTGGAAATTGATGTAACTTTTACATGTTCTTCTCATTGACCCTGGAAACTATTGGCTTTGAGATTTGTCAGAGCCATCTGCAGATATAGTTAAATATATGCCATTATGTGGTGCAGTTTATAATAAAGGTGAAAATGCCCTTTTTCATTATTGTCCCACAACAGTGTTGATATTTCTAAAGTATAACCAGTACAAGACTAGTATGGCTTGCCAGTCATTTAAAAACCTTTTTTCTGTGCACAAGGATGCCAATGCCAATATCCAGCTAGGCAGGCAGCAAAATCCTTGGAAGTGACCTACATTTTTGTAATTATGCAAACTTCTTTGAAACTTCTTGTGCTATAATTTTTCAGCCTATTCCGCCCCGTACCCGTGAGACACCACGTGTTGGGAGTAGACATCATACAAGTAGCTCTTCTGTCAGCACAAGGAAACCAAAGTACATACTTATCTAACACATTTTTCATGCATGTAGTGGTATATATTAACTTGCATTCTTTAAAATTGTTGTGTGCATTACTGCAAAGTGATAGGCTAGAATAACTGTTATACAAGAAACAGAAAACTATAAAATAAGAAATGAGAATGACTTTTTGGATATGTTTACTTGTGAATAGATGTATCCAGGATCAATTTTGTCTCTAACTGGTTTCTTATTCTGTGTTTCAGAGTGGAGACCAAATCGTGGAGGTAATTTGATTTTGACAGTTTTGAACTTGAATCCCCTTCCAGAAGTTCGAAGAAATGTGTACTCAGCTGAAGAGAGACTGGGAACCATCACTCGTTGGCTATCTTTGAAAGTCTGTACCTATTTCCTCTGTTTATCCTCGCTAGATAGTCATGTGGCCTTATGTAATTGGTGCCATTTTACTTGTATTCGTCTACAATCTGTTTAGTGCTGTTACTCCTTATCAATGGAATCTGATGCTATGTACATACTTTAATGATGTTATGTAGAAACTTGTCATTACTTTGGGTCTTTTTTCTGTTTTTCCCCTATTTAAAATGCATGCTGAAAGAAAGTTTTCAGATCCTCATATTTAAAATGAATTCAAACTGCTTGGGAGGTGAAAATGTGCATGGAATAGAGTTTAGACGACTTAACTCGTTTATTTTCTTTAAGACTATTAATGGTGAGCTGATATTGATACCGTCTAGCGGGTTTTATCGTATGGTTGAATGAGTTATATGTTAATGATTTTATTATGTGATTGTTATTACTCAAATGAGTTATCATGTATATTAGTAGTATTCAAGTTTAATAATAAAAATACAGATGTTATATAAAATGAGTTGCATGATAAAATCATTAATATACCTAACTCATTTAAGAACAATCTTCTTAATATTTTTCCTTAAAAAAATTATGTTGCTTTTGTATTTGACTTTTTGGATCTGGTGATAGGATACTAACTTCTGGAACACAGAAAAAAATGTGTGGTATTTTGTAAAAATAAGGTTTGTCTTGTTGAATTGCATACATTAATCGAAGACCATGATCCTATAACTTTCATTTTTTTCGGCCGTTATTATGTAAATTTTACTTTTATTCTCGGAGGAAAGGGTCCTTTAACATTTGACTGGTTTTTGAAAAACAGAAGTATTATTTGTCTGTGTCATGTTGCTAGCACAATACATACATATGTGTCAGTGTATTCAATTCTAAGATAAAATACGAAACTACATCATGTGATTTTAAGTATTAATAAAAAAATTCATTCTTCGGGTTTCAAACTTGCAACTTTTATATGTTTTTGCTGTCAATTCTCAAGTTTCAGCGATTCATCTCTTCGATTGAATATTGGCTGTTCTGTTTCTCAGCTAAAAGATTGAGTATATATTAGTAAAGGTAAAGAGTTCAGACTGGAAACTTTATAGATCCAAAACTAAAATTTTTTGAGAGGGCTAATTGCTGAGTAGAGATGGCAATCAGGCGGATCGGATCAGATTTGGGATAATTTATATGTTGATTTCTTTTCAGATTTTAAATTAATTTTAATTGAATTATAGGTAATTTGATAAAAAATTAGATAGGAACAAGTCAGATTGTAATCTGATCAGTTTGATTTTTTTTTTAAATATATCATATCAAATCAAATTAAATCAAATTCAAATCGTAACAAATTGAACGAGTTTCTTTTTAAGTCGGATTAGATTTTGCAACTAATATTGCAGTATTGTCAAAACGTACAAAAGTCTTAATGTTTGGAATCTGTTGCAATGGGACGGGAAAGGGTGCACCAGTAGGCAGTAGTCCAGGACTATTGGCCTAAACACTAGCTTGGGCGGCTTGGGCTTATGTATTCTAGGTCTAGGCCTTTCTTGTCAAGATCGTAGTATGGCATGGATTATAAATTTATAATTCATATTTCTAACTTGATTTGGGCCCTCTGCTACGCGTCACATTTCACAAGGAAGCGCCGCGTGCTCGTGCAATCAGCTCCTAGCTAGGTGTACAATTGACGAGGGAGTTGTCTGAACCGTTTATTATCAAGAGGAAAGATCCAAATATTTATGGTTAGTTGGGCGGTAATTCAGATTTCATCTCCACAATACAATCTTCAAATAAATAATTTGAAATATATTTTTCAGATATATTTAATAAAATTTTACATTAAAAAAAATTTAAACACAATTTTGTTAATGCTAAAGTAAAGATGTATGTAATAATAATAATAATGTTATTATAAATAATATAATTAAATATATAATAATCTAAAGGATCAAAAAATTTTGATCATTTTAAGGGTTAAGTTTCATCTGAAATATATCACACACATTATTTCAAATGAGAAGAGATAAATATTATGTATGAACTATTGAATTTAAGTAGATGAAAAAATTTAAATAAAATCAATAATGGAAGAAATTTTAATGATGCGATATGTGTGAGAGGTTAGAAGACATAACTCTCTTTATGAGTTTAATTATATTATGCTTTTGAAGAAGGTAGGGGAGGAAAGGGAAGAAAAGAAAAAAAAGAAAGAGAATGGGCAATATAATTTTTTTATCCGCCAACAATTAAATTGAAGGACAAACTGAAAAAAAAAAGTAGATGAAAGAAGAAAATCTTCTATACAAATTTCATTCGTTCATTTCTCTTCATTTCATTATTCTCCACTTTCATATCTGGAGCATGGTGTTACTATTTACGATATTTGTTTGTTATCTCAATTATATATGTACAAAAAGTTATAAAATTTTAACTTTTTAAATGGTCATTAAGAGATGGGTTAATTTACATAATTTTATTTGTTGGCTTTTATAAAAGTTTGGCGTATTTAACAATCAGATAGAAATGATGCAA
Organism: Schoenoplectus tabernaemontani; assembly: GCA_037127355.1. Taxonomy (NCBI): domain Eukaryota; kingdom Viridiplantae; phylum Streptophyta; class Magnoliopsida; order Poales; family Cyperaceae; genus Schoenoplectus; species Schoenoplectus tabernaemontani. The sequence goes on along the minus strand of CM073750.1, from coordinate 13,439,479 downwards.
TTTTTTTATATGCATAGCATGTTGTATGCAAAATATTTTATGAATTAGTTGTGTTATTTAAGAGTTTAAAAAATAATTATTTGAAATACTAATATGACACATCATAAGTACTGAATCCCTCATCTTATAATGTGAGATACAAATATTATCATCAAGTATAAATATTGAAGTGAATACCGACACATTTGAGGGTGCAGATAATGTACACATAGAAAGAGGTAGGAGTTGTCGTTCCTCTATTTAATATTAGATAGTACAAATAATAATAACATATTTGCACGATCAAATTTGATTTCAATTGATCTAAAAATTGCTCGGATTTTAAAGCTCTTCAAGATTCAAATGCATTATGAACGACATTGACAGACTTTCTTTTTCAAGATTTAAATGAACCCTCTGCCTCCGCATCTCATAATTAATGAAATTCTTATTTCCATTGATGGAGTTGCATATAACAATTGGGAGCTGATGAATAGATATTTGATATCTTCATCGATATTAATTTTATTATTCATATTACTTGAATATATATTTGATATCTTCATCAATATTAATTTTGTTATTCATATTACTTGAGATATTATTCATGATAATAATTCTATTATGCAAGTTAATTTGGATAGTACTTTGTTATTTAACTTAAGGATAATTATTTATATTACTGATATTTAAACTGAATAATAAAAATTACATCATAAAATGTTTACATGAATAAATAAATTTTATCGATGAAGTTATCAGCAATGATATCTCCCAAACTTTTCTCGTGAAATTATTATCACCAAATAAATATATTCTTAAATAATAATAAAATGATGGAGGCTGAAAAGTAATATGTTTTTCATTTTTCTTGCCAATGAGAGCAAATACGATGTTACAGAGTTCTAATTCGAGCCAGAGGTGTTTCATACTGGTTTTCGGTATTTTTTTATATAAAAATACTGGTTGCCTGTTTATATAATATAATTTAAATTTTGTAACTATGTAAACAATTGGAGTCGACCACAAGTTCAGAACATGCAATGAAGTAACCTACAAAGATGTTCGGTTCATAACATTTTTTTTGCATGTTAATTCATTTTTCTATGAAGTATTTGACTTCTGTGAATTTCCCAATTGAGAGCTGCAAAAGCAAGGTGACCGAAAGAGTGAATAATGGTGATAAGAGTTTTTAGTATATTGAATTTTTAATTATCTCTGAAAATATGTATCTGTTTGTCTTAATTGTGATTTTTCTCTCGGTAAGTCTGAGTTTTCTATTTATATATCTCCTTCAAGATCAATAACAATTCCGTCGGGATCGAAATCTAAACAAACAATTAACTTTTGTACTTAAGGTTCTGACAAACATTTGAGACGGAGCTGATTCGCGATGAAACCCAATCGTGTTGGGCCATATCAAATGGCAATTTCATTCATTTTCTTTTTTTTTATAATTTAAATGTGAAATTATGTAGATTAATTATAATTTAATTATGTAGATTAATTGTACGTTTAATTGAAGATTAATTGTACGTTTAAATGTGAAGATTAATTCTTTTTTGAAAAAAAAAACAGCACCACCGCTACCAGGATATGATTGGATAGGACTTATTTGGGGGCACATACATAGACTAAATATATATATTTTTTTTTTGTAAAGACATCCGTCGGCGTTTGGGCAGGATGATATATCGACGATTCCGCAAAGATGGGAGGTAATTTATTAAACCGTACGGATTCACAAATCGTGATTAAGCTAAATGTAAAATTTTGCAGACGTTCTATTTCCCTCTTACGGTCCCACTTTGAAAGTATCTCACTAACGCGTTTGCCCCCGCCCGTCCATTACCTCGTAAAACACCGGACCGGCATAATAATTTAATTTAAAAATAATCAATCAATGAAAATATATGTGTAATCACTTATAATTTGAACCGATGCTTGCTCTCCAATCTATCAAACAGGACACGTGAGCCAATTTTGGACTCGTATACGTGATAATGCTTGACGATTTTCCAATTCTACCATTTATAATTTTTATATGTATTATTTCTTATACTAACTATTTGCACAATATTTTACGAGACTTTACGGATTAATTTATTCATCTCATCCGTTTATTTTTTTAGGAAGGGGCACTTGATAAAAATTTATAAAATTTATATATCAGAATAAGTAATATATGTATGTAATCATTGTATAACGGATAACAGTTGTTTAGATGATGGCAAGATTTCGCTCGCCGATTAAGAGGGCATTTTGAGGATGCGAGGCATGCCTCATAAGATGGACGAGCTTCTTACGGCGGCGGGATTACCCACGGATATTGATGCTATTCCGGATTCGACGGGATGATGCGAGGAAGCCGCACCGACTCCATCCACTACTCATCCACCGCATTTCCTATGAGGCTCGCGACTTCACGTCTCTCTTCGACAACGTAAGTCTTGTATACCTTGATTTCAATGATTTGAACCGTATTAATAGCATAATTTAAATGATTTAAACCGTATTAACGGATGCCCGAGAACTACGATTGGAACGAAGTTATTCTTTAGGTTGTCTGTTGAGATTCCGATCCATCTCGGGTGCACGATTCTCGATCCATTCGAAGACTCGGCATTTCTCACGTGACCCGAAACGAGATATCGAGATGGATCATGTATCTGCAAGACGACCAAAGAAGGATCCGCATGATACGGCCGACATTATGATCCGACCAGTATGGTTATCCTTCCGGCCTGGAGAGTCATCGCATATCCATGATCTTATGCGAGCTGCTCGCACGGACACGAGATTTCACTCCACTTGCTCATGGTCGGGAGCGTGCGTGACGTTCATCCACCTCCTCGATATACACCTAGCGTGGTTAGTTGTTTGTTCTATAACTTAGTCAATATTAATTGTTTAAAAAAAAAGCGACTCATCGATATACTAGTCTTTATTTTTACGACACGTCCGAGAGCACGTCGATATGTTAGCGTCGTCGGGAGTAGTTTATATGTTGTTTTTTTATATGTTATTTTTTTATTATGGATATTATTTTTTTTGTATTATTTTATTATGGACTTTCTATGTTATTTTTTTATTGTTGTATTATTTATTTTATTGTGGTTATATTTTATTATGAAGTTTACGCTTAAATACAACATATTTTACGCTTAAATAGAACATAACCTTGCTTAAATACAACACACATATAGTACGCAAAATAAAACATACATCATTTTTTTCCTCCGTGCGAAAAAATTTAAGATTCTACCTCTAAAATTATTTCCTCTAGCACTTAGTTGAAGCATTACAGAAATTTCTCTTTCTTGATCATGACCAGTTGAGAATCTCGTTGATTACAAGGCATCTCGAGAAGTTTGAGTTATTCTATTGTTATCTCTTGGATCATAACTAGTTGAGTGTCTCGTGATTGCAAGGCATCTCGAGAAGTTTGAGTTATTCTCGTTGTTATCTCTTGGATCATAACTAGTTGAGTGTCTCGATGATTGCAAAGTATTTCGAGAAGTTTGGGTTCTTCTTTGTTGTGGGACTTGAAGCCTACTCCTATGCCGTCCCGATTGTAATGTATCCATTGGAAGTGGGTCACGACTCATTTCATCTCTTCGATATGACCCACCTTTCGAAGACTCGTATATTTCTCGTTACGGACAAAGTATCTCACTAAAGTAAAAAGGCATGAATGATTATGCTTGCTCTCCAATCTATCAAACAGGATGAGCCAATTTTCGTGATAATGCTTGACGATTTTCCAAAGTACAATATCTATTAATTTATTCATCTCATCCGTTTATTTTTTTAGGAAGGGGCACTTGATAACAGATTAACAGTTGTTTAGATGATGTCAACAACGAGTTCTCAGAAAATCAAATAAAAATGAAATTAAAAAAAAATAGTGAAATTTTAGATAGGTTTACATTTTTTGAAATTTAATACCGTTTGATAATGTATTAAGGACATTAATTTCAAAATTGCCAGAATGACACCTTACACAAGTCGAATTAGGTATATATAAAAGAAGTCGGAATGAAAGAACTTTTCAAGTTGGGATAAATTGATGAACTTGATTTCCTTTGCTTTGTCTGCTTCATTTTTTTTTTGGTGGAAATTAGATTAATATAGTTCATGTTAGGATTTTTGGTAGAGGCGGGAGTCGGATTTTTATGAAGAAGCTTAGTTATATTATTTGACTCCTTGATTTTAATTACAGATAGGATATAAACTGGTTTATTTGTAGAAAAAAATCCTTGTAAATATATCTTGACATTAATAAACCCTTTCCAAAGTACTTTACATAATAAATACGAAAAAAACTTCTATGCTTAACATATACTTTTAAAGATGGTGGAATTATCCATGGAATATAAATTAGACCGGATGTTTGAGAGAGAAAAAATCAATAACTAAAACTCAATTCATCCAACTCCGAGTCCAATCAATAAGGGCAGATTTAAGGGGTTGGGGGGTCTGATTCCTTCAATTTCTCGAAAGTTATACATCGGAATTAAATTTTTTATGTATTTTTAATTTATACAGTGTATCGCCGCCCTCTAACTCATTAATTTTAATTTTTTAATTACGTAGACTCATATCTCAGCCTTTTATTAAAATTTTAGCTTCGCCCTGCTAATCAAACACAAACCCCAATTCCAACCCAATTGAACTTATATCTCAACTGATTTAGGTAAATTAATAAAATCTGAGCTAATGTAAATCCAAATCCGACCAACCCGACGCGGCACCTTGATGTGTCCATCAGGCTGACTCGTCGGTTTTGTTTCGTCCAGGGAAAAAAAAAGTAAAGTCAATTTTCCAAATACAAATCTATTTGCTCTGACTCGTCTAATTACCGCCTCTAACATAAATTATTTTGATTTTTGAAGACGCTGCAAATTGTCCGCACTCCGAGCCTCAATATTTTCAAAGCCTAAGCGAACGATAAAAATGGCTAAAAAAAATAATTTTTTTTACTATATTGAGGTAAAGACGTAAAGTGACATTTACAGTGAAATCGCGAATAAAAGTTCGCCTCGCTTGACTGTGTGAGCTGCTCCCCAGCCCATGAGACAGCGAGGGACAGCTTTCAACTCCATGCTTGGATTCGGTCTGCCATAAAAATATATAGCTCAAAGGATTTTTTTCAATTTATAAAATAAAACGTTGCATAAAAATAACACTTTTGATAATCAAGTATTTATTTATTTTATTGGCTGGTTATATTTGATAAGAAATGGCTCAACATGAAATATCCCTAAAATTTAACTTTTAATAAAGTATTGTCTTATTATTATTAATGTTATTTATTTCACATGTTATATAAAATAAGTAGAGTTAGACTATGACGCTGCGTAGTTAATGATCAAATTTGCTACGGACTAAAAAATATAGTTAAATCATCTTCAAATTTTGATTTATGAGTCTTAATAAATTATTTTATATCAAAATATGGCGGGATTTAAAAATTTTCTATTTTTTGAATTTTTTAAGTATTAGTTTTGAATTTTTAAAAATGACCTAGAAAATATATATTATTTTATTATTATTATTGAATCATCTTAAAAAATCCAAAACTAATACTTAGAAAATTCAAAAAATAGAAATTTTTTATATGCCATCATATTTTTATATAAAAAAATTATTAAGATCTATAAATAAAGATTTAAAGATGATTTACCTATATTTTTTAGTCCATAGCAAATTTGATTCATTAACTACACGTAACACTATAGCCTAACTAAAATAAATATTAATTAATAGTAACATATTATTTATCATTATATGAATTAACATAAGATATTAATTCATCTCGAACTTCAATAATAAAAATGTATGTGTTTTTAAACGATATGTATATACAATTGTACACTAAAAAGATTTTGAAGAAAGCAATATCAACTTTAGTTTGAGATTAATAAACCGTACACCGGGTCCGCAGAAAATTCTGAGAGACAGGCCATGATCCTTGCCACGTAGGCTCGGTTTGCGTTAGCTTCGTATATCCGAGCCTAAGGCCAGCTGGTGACAGTCTGTCATCAACTCCATCTCTCTCTTTCCTCTCGTCTTTCTCTCTCTTCGTCCCCCTTCTCTCTAGCCTCCCGACCCATCTCCTTCTCTCTCCTCTCATTCCCTCTCTGTTAGAATCTAGGGTTTCGGCCCTCTCGGAGCAACCATCAATCGAACGACCATTGATCGATTGGTGGATCCGAGATTGTTTCCTTCGGGCTCTTGTTTTGAGCCCTGGATTGATTCGTTCTTTCTGCTGATTTCGCCCCTGCTAGATTGTCCATGCGGGTTCGCTTGATACGTCTTCTCTAGGTACCTTTTCTCTTGATTTTTCTCAGCGAAACATTTCTTGATTTCTCTTTTCCTCGTTTTGTTTGATTCTTTTGGCATCCGATTTCGAATGTTTGTTAGTTTTACTTATCTTTGTAGTTTAAGGTATAGATAACATGGTCGGGGAATGGCTTGATTGTTTTCGTAACATCCTGATGAATTTGGTGGATCGGTATTGGTTCGAATTCGCAAACTTATCGGAAGGCCTTCTACCTTGTGAACATTGTGGTGTTAAAATCCTTAAGTGGGTGTTCATGTATAGATTTGGTGAACCACTAAACACACTGACATTCTGGCAATTTTCATCTCCATTGGGTACCAAATGAGAGCATCCCTTGATCTCAATATACCAAGATTTGCTGACAGTTACAGCATTTCTAGTCAGCGTTTCTCATGTTTGTCTCACTGTGGAAATGTTCTTGTGGTATCTTTTGCATTGAAAGATTTGTCATTTTCGTTTTGGCTGTTTTGAGTTTTTTAGCTTATGGTAGCAATGTGGCTGAATGATTGAGGGATGTTATTGGTCTCATTTTGGAATGTTTGCTGATTAGCTGTATGGTAGAGAGGAACAATGGCATTATCAATCGATCATGTATTGTTTCCTGTCAACTACTTGTTTTGATATCATTCAGGGTCTTAAAGGTGGGAACTGCCAAAACACTTCATGTTCTTATTGGTAGCAATTAAATTTCAGTGTTAATTTGTTATCTGGTTGGTTCCTATAATCTGTCTCATCATCATCGACCTGTTTTATTTGAGCTCTTTTTTTTTTTAATTCTATGGAGAGGCTACTTTTACGTTCTTCATCATCTGTGATTTTGCTGCAATTGAATGCTTTATAGTTTTTATAGTAGATTTGCATGCAATTTTTACCATTTTGAATTATGGATTATTTTCTTGGAAGTGTTATTATAAAATAAATTGTAGATAAACTATCCATTGTATTATTATTTGGGAACTAACAGATATTCTTGTTTGTGTTTTTTTCCGGGAAGCAGTGATAGTTCAACCTCAAAAAATATAAGTCTCTCAGCCTTGTGGCGGGAGAAACTGCGTGGGCCACTGTGTGGTATCGATGCTAGAGGAGAGCATGCGTGGGACCTGCTTATCGGCTGATGCCCGACCACATAACCAACACCTCTGCTGCCGATGCGTTCAGTTGGGCATCTCTCTCTTTCTTCTTTCTCTTCATCCTCCTCTGTATTGTCTCCCTTTTCAAATGCCTTCACCTCCATTTCAAGATCCAACGGCTCAGATCCTCCCATCTCTCCTATTTTAATGGACCCTGGGTCACCCGCATTTTACTAACCCTAATTTCAGTGCTTCTATCTATTGGGGAGGTGCTCAGAACAAGTCTGGTGAAAAGGAAACTCTTCACTGACCTAGATACGCAGGAAAATGTTTGCAAAGGGTATCTAGTATTCAATCTAGGGTTTGCTGAGCCATGCATTCTTTTCGGATTTGTATTTCTTCTGCGTGCCTCACTACAACAGCATGACTTGGGGACACTTAGTCGGAGATGGAATTTAAAGACTATTCGTTACATGTTACTTCTTTGTATACCTGCTTTGTTTGTGCAGTCAGCCCTGGTTTTCTTGGTTCCAAAATTAACTGACCATAATGGCACCCAAAAACTGCCGAAATCTTTTATAAGGACCTCTCTATCTGTTGGCGGAGGAACCAAAGAATACCTATGCATGTACCCATTGCTTGTTACTATTTCACTAGCAGTAATTGAATTGATATTGATATGCAACTTGGGTTGGAAAGGTTGTGTTGTATTCAAAGAAGTAGTAAACAAGCGGTTGAAAAACCGGGTGGCGTGTATTGGCTTCTGGGTTCCTTCCCTCTCACTGGTACGGCTTCTTCTCCTGGGATTTTCAGTTATGCCCCACCCAGAGAGCTTCTGGGTCCAGTTAATGACCTTCTCAGCCTTTTTAACAAGCCTATGTGGCATAGCAATTGGGATTTTTATCTTGGTCTTTTACCCAGTAAATGATGCACTACTCCTAGAATGGGAACTTGGGCAGAATGGTAGAACAATCTCCATTGAGTTGCCTTTTGATGACTATTATTCTGATGGAACTTCTCTTATTGGGAACCAAAGCTACATGGATTTAGAAAGGAACTCGGAGACGAGTACAAAGCAGGGCTCCATATCATTTCGCACCATGGTTGGGTCAGAGGGGATTTCAGAGGACATGCCTGGTTACTTCCGGGCTAGCCTCCTTCACGGTGGGTCACCATCCAGTTCATCACCCTCATCCGTTTCAAGGCCCATGTTACCACTCAGAGAAGTACCAAGTTATTGAAGTTGAGAGGTGGTCAGGATGAAGATAAGTTAAAAAAATGGAAATCATGAAGTTTTATTATGCTTTTTTGTTTTTGTTTTAATTTTTACTTTTTTCTTGGGAGCGAATTAAGTAATGTTAACAGTTTTGTGGTAACGAGAAAGGTTTTGCTGTAAAGTTTTTTCTTTTAACAATTAGTAGCTCTAGCAATGAAGCATCATTAGAAATTTAGAATTTCCTCGTGAGATAACATGCATTTTCTTGCGCCCTTTTTCTTTGCATGTTTCTAGGTTTCATGTAGGTTAATCTAGACATCTCTGTTTGATAACAAAGAAAAGACGCTATTGTATTCAGATTGCAAGATGTGGTTGATTTATTTTATTCAGGGAAAGAAACATATTAAAAGAGAGTCGCTTATGGGGTCATCGACGAAAATGCAGAAATTTTATGTGAGGGCACGATCCACATCAATTGTATTAATGACCGAATGATGCATGAGCATGACCAGTGTTGTGGTGCCATTAGACAGGCAACAGTCAGACAAGTTAGACCTTGTTTGGGTAGTGTGGTAGTTTCAAGAATTTAATAGGATTTAATAGGAACCCAAATGAATGATACGTGAAGAATTCCTGTCATTAGAAAATATGAAAATAAAGAAGAGATTATACTTTATAAGACATGAATTAAGAAAGTATGGCGGCAAAAGATTTTTTAACTTTTAACAATGCAATAGAGTAGAAAAAATAAATATAGTTTATTAAAAATGGACCTCGCCTGTTGTTTGAGATTGGAGAAGAAGATGAGGCAATTTAAGAGGAAGCCTGTCCAAAAGGAATTGGCTGTCTAATGGCTGGATTCTATATTCTCCTCTGCTGAATGTTGATAGCTCCTTTCAAGGACTTTTGTTGGATGCTAGTATATGACAGCTATACATACTCCGAGCATGTTGATGTAGAGATATTTTGTGGGTTTTCTTCGCATTTTCTATTTTTGCAGGATACTATTTTAGAAGATAGTGTCCAACTGTCCAAAGCAGCAATCATAGCATTCCCACATATTATTATTTTGAGCTTCACATTAACAAAATATAATAATAATAATAATTATTATTATTATGAATTATAATCATTATCATCTTTTTTAAAATGAGAAATATTTTATTGCCATTATGGTATGATTAAAATGGAATTAAAAGTTATTCGAATAAATTATTCTTTTCAAGCCAATCCTCAAGCACACATTCATTTTTTTTAGAAAATTTCAATTTTATATTTATTGTATGCCATTTTTTTACATCTGGCAACTTTATTTCCTTAAGAAACAAATTAGCAAATTACTCATTTTATATTGTATATTGGCCGCGACATTAGATATTTCAACTGAAATTACACTCTTCCGTATTCAACAATAAAGATTTTTTTATTGGAATTAATTATTATTAATTACAACATGTATGGGCTTATATGTAATAAATATATATTATATAATAGATGACAAATTATACCCGTAATGAAGTGATTAAATTTTGTATCGGGTTTATTATATATCATGAGAAGTGAGTCATTTAATGTGTAGAATGCGTATTAATAACTTTATGATTTAGTGATGGTCCGAATTATATAAAGTCTGATAATAATACAATTATGTTATTGGTCCCTGGAGAATACAACTATAGACATCTTTCTGATTAAGCAGTGAACCCGTTAAGAAAGAATCTGGATCCAATATGGACTCGTTAAGACATAACTGCACTCAGTTATATGGACGTCCATATATATACGGGATACTATTGGTTTTGAAACGATTTCTGATTTTTCCTCACTTTCTGCCACCATTTCGTTTCCCAACAGATCCATCTCTCTCTCTTTCTCTCTTAACATAGTTCCAGAAGAGAAGAAACTGTCGGCGTCGGTCCTTTCAATCGCTCCATCGGATTAGAGAAGAAGATTGTCGGAAGGCTAAAGGAGTCTGATGATCAACGGGATTATATATTTCTGAAAGACCGACAGGTATGGATCAAGATAATATAATAAAGGAGCCACGGCCATATAGTAAAGTTCTTACATTTTTATTTTCACGAATAGTTTGAAACTGAGTAGTGGAAAGAATGTTAAAAATTTGTGGTGGTTAATTTGATTTGACATACGCTTACATAGAATTTTGATGAGAAATATTTCTTTTTTCACGTCTCCATTTCAGATTTTAGTTTCTAGCTACAATGGCCTCCATTAATTCATAGCCAGAGATGAGAACTAGCTATATTTTTTAAATAATTGAAACTGTACGACGCAAGGATTAATTATTGAAGAAAGGTAAAAAGCAATAACGACTCTATCATAGTTTTGCACAATTGTGTTTATGTGTCATCTTTGATAAATTATGGGATCAGTGGGAAAAATTTGTAGTTATCTTTTGTTTTATTTATTTATCTATTTTGAAAGAAAATGAAATTATTTATTTTATTGAATATGCCAAGAATAGTAAGTGCTTTGTGGTCCGTATGCATTGGAGAGAATTTATCCTCCTACAAGTGTGATGTAATGTTGACGAACTTTTGACACGCTTCTACTTTTCGAAAACGAACCCGGACACCTTGACTATTTATCTTTAAATAATTAATTCATGTAGTATTTAGGATTATGACTTGCCGACATAATCGTTTTTTTGTAGGACTTACTGTTAATGATATTTTTTTGATTGTTTATCCGTTTCGTATTGTATCCGATAAGATGAGTATGATTTAAATTTTATTTTCGTTAAGTTATCGAAATGAATATAAATAAATTTTTTTTTATTAATTTATCAAATAAAGATACGAATAAAAGTACAAACAAATAACCCAAATAAATCAGAACCAACAAGCCAACAAATCACAACATACATCAGAAATCAAACAAGCAACACACAACAGAAACACAATTGAGCTGAGATTTACCAGTGGGGGTCAATCGTGATAAATGGGGATATCTCATAATTCACTAGTAAGCGGAACTTTACAGAGTATATTTCACTCACAACTCTTCAAATTATGTGGACCCTCTCTTTTGGAATACGAAAAAATTAGTTTACGACATGTAGCACATAACATATAGATTATGCAGATCAAACTCATCTGAGTTGATATAATAACATATCCATACAAGAGGACAACATATCATGCACATAATACATGAAGAATAAATGAAATATATATATGATACTAATGTACGTTAACTTCATTTGGATTCAAAGATAAATCTATCCAATTTCACAACAAGAAGTGAATTAAATATGATATCAAGTAAAAACCATATCAACAGTAAAGGATTATTTCTCTGATACCATTTTTGTCACACCCCAAGTCTATCGGACACCATGAAGAATAAATGAAATATATATATATGATACTAATGTACATTAACTTCATTTGGATTCAAATAAATGAATTCAAAGATAAATCTATCCAATTTCACAACAAGAAGTGAATTAAATATGATATCAAGTAAAAACCATATCAACCGTCAAAGGATTATTTCTCTGATACCATTTTTGTCACACCCCTCAAATGTGTTGATACCTTTTTGTAGGCACTATGAACATCTAGCGGGAGTCGTTATGAACACTCTCTTGAAGATTCTCTGAACACACTGCATGAGTCGCTCTAAACACCGTGCGGAAGTCGCTCTGAACACTCTGCAAAAGGTTATCTGAACACCCTCTTGATTCTTGAATGTGTTCTGTACACCCTGCAAAAGGTTATCTGAGCACCTCACAGAATGTGTTATGAATACTCAGTTGATGGTGCTTTGAAGTAGTTATGAACGTAATTAATTTAGCATGTGATTAATTTAGTATTGAGATTAATTTTTCACATGTTTAATTCAAGAAGAACGGTTGATTAATTTGAACACGTGCTTAATTCAAAATTTGGTGTGATATACGTTTTTTCATCAGGTGGGCGGTCATCATCTTTAAGAATGATTTTTCATCAGCTTCAAGTATTCATTTTTATAATAAAATGTGTTCATACCATTATCAAGATGTGTTCATATGCTTTGTACATGTGTTCTTACAGTTTATAAGAATTCGAGGGATTTTTCTGATGGATTTTTACATGGGTACAATTAGCATGCCCCATTCTAATTAAAATAATATTTTTTCATTACTAGTTATATTATAACTTTTCCATTATTAAATATATTATAATCTTTTCATTTTGAAAGTCATTTAGTCGTTTACTCGATCATGTGTTGTATCTGATAAGATGGATATGAATAAGATTTTAGTTTTATTAAATTATGGGATATAAATATGAATATTTTTTTATTAATTTATTAAGTATGAATATGAGTAAGAAATTTTTAATTTATTAATTTATTAAGTTATCCTACTCTATTCATAGACAGCCTACTCTTTTGTGATTGTAAATCATATGTGATAGTGAAACAACCATTTTCTGATCCATTTCACACAATCTCAGGATTACTTCAGACTCCTAGGAATTGTTTCCGACAAGCACGCTTGATTTTTTTTTTTTTTTTTTTTGCGTTTTAAGAAACGAAAAAGAAAAGCCGGACGTTTTTTTCTTCCTTTTTGAAGTAAGACATGTTGTTTTTCAGATTTTTATTAACAGCTAGCACGACCTTTGTCCTCGACAATTAAGAAATAAATTAATGATGCCGTTTGTTCTTAATTAGTTTTGCAGGAACTGGTAGAATGGAAAACAGACGGTGTATTAGTGCAGCGCAGAGATGTATTGTGTTTGTGGCTTTGTGCATATATGTTTATCTTAAAAATCGATAATGCAGTGGTACAAGCTTTTTAAAACCAAGAGTGATGTAGACATGTATTTTATAGATATATTTTTAAACTTATAGATCGATAATGTTTTAAATTTCATGTAATTTAGGTATTATTTGATAGTCTATTAAAAATCATCAAAATTTTATATAATTTACAACTTTTGTTAATTAAACCCATTTGATGGATATCTAAATTGAATGAAATTTAAATACTATCTAATTTCAAGAATAATTCTATAAAGTTGTGTCTATTTTTTATATATATTTATATTTTTTAAGAATGCAAATGTCAAAATTGACAAAATAACTCATTCTCAAGGGATCCTTCCCAAAAATAGGGGTATGCAAAAGGATTCATTTAACTTGATTTCAACCAAGCCGTTAAAAATTTAGATTATTTGGTTTGATTTTCGGTTCAAAAAGTTTGATTTTGGTAAAAAAAAATTACTAATTTGATTTCTATACTTTGGTTTGATTTATATTTTCTAAATTGACAAATTTATTGAGTAAATTAATTTTCCAAATAACCAAATTGATAAGAATTTACTTAGTATAAACAAATATTATATTAAGGATAATTCAAATATATATTTTTTGATTATTTAGTTATTTATTTTACTTTTTTAAACTATTTATTATTCTATCATTATTTTGAAGCTATTGATATTTTTCATCCGTCTTTAAATAAAATAATTTTAATTTAACCGAATAAATTTAATAAAATTTTGATTTATAAGTAGATATTTTTATAAGTTTGATTTGATTCATTATTTGATAAATCAAATAAAACTTCAATTATATATATATATATATATCGGTTTGAATCAAACCCACCGATTTCACCCCTACCCAAAAAGCATATCTAAAGTACAATTATCACGTACCGCTTATGCATATATGATATATGTACTCATATATTTAATTAAGTGCCATGCAATAAAGAAATAGTAAACGCTTCTAACGATTTATATGTTGCTATTAACAAATCAATGTCTGTGAGACTTATTTTCGTCAATTCGAAAGAATTCAAGTGACTCGAAAGAAAAAAGAAAAAAAGAAAACTGCCGTTTGGGACTACTGATTGCTGTCTTGTTGATACTTTGGGTGGACCGGTTGACGCGTCCCATCCTCAATCCGTCATTGACATTTACCTTTTGCCCTCTACTGGTTTCGTGGTCACAGGCTCACAGCAGCATATACAGTATTTAGATTTTCTAGCAAACTTTGAATACTGCATGCAGTATTGAACTTTGATACTTTTCTAGGTGAAATAAAATCTCAATTTTTTGGACTTCACGGTTCGATGTCACGGATTTTGGGCGAAGACCTACCTGTGGTCCGTGGGCCTAGAACAAGCTGCACGCTGCATTTTCCATAGCAAGTAGAAACCATATGGATTGGATCAGAGTGAGAACTGAAATTGGTAGGCGGAGATTGCACGATATGGGCCGTCCTACGCTAATAGTAAATTTCGGATCCAATTTAGTGATTCGTCGGAACCATTGGCGGATTTCGGATTTTCGATAGTTTGCCTCAAATTTTTTTGGCCCCTCCTGTGATTAATTTTATTGAGAAAAAAATATTTAATATCGGTATAATGAAATAATTATGCGATATCAAAATATAAAGTTTTATGACAAAATTTTCTTCATTGACTTCATTATCTATTACTTTGACTTTATTTTATTGTTATTTTTAATATGTAAAATATTATTATTTTAATAAATTTTGTATTAGGTAAGGATATATATTAAATTATTATTTTTTTATTTAGTATCTAATTAGTTAATGAATTTAAACCCGATAAGCTATTATAATTTAATATTTGTCCTCCTGATTAAAATGCTGCATCCGTCCATGATCGGAACCGATATCAAAAGTACACATTGAATATCACTTTTCGACTTTTCGTGCAACGATAGGTGGGATTCTGGATTTCTGACCAGTGACCACAGAAGACGTCCGCCAACCACGCTTCTGTTCACGTGGCAGCTCACCACACCAACCGTTCGGCCCATTCTCCGAGTTTCTTCGCACATTCTACAACTTATTCTTCTTCCCAAACTACCCAGATATCTCACGGGACGTTGGACGAGGGTTCTCAGGTTGTCTCAATTACCTCCAGGGGTAATGAAGTACTTTCTAGATCACGTTGGAATGTGGCAGTATGGAACCACGAGTTACACGATTCTTCTAACGGAAAGTGGAAACCCAGAAAAGAGGAAGGCAAAATTTGCGGAAAGTTATTGAACTATATACCTTAAATTTATATTATTTTTTTTAATCATTAAATTTTAATGTTTGTTTAAATTTACTAACTTTATTAGTTTTTCATTCATATTTAATTAAAAACTAACGGACGGTCAAATTTAAATAAATATTAAATTTTACTGACTAAAAATAAATAAATAAAAATTTAGTAATCAAATATAATTTTGAAGTATAGCCTCCGATGAAATTACCCCAAAAAAACTAAACGGGTAATAGTTCTCCAAAAAAATAAAATAATAAAAGGTCTCTCAAATAGAGGATGTGATTATGTGAATTCCATTTCCTGGCATTAATTTTTTAAGGGTGTATTTGAATGGAGAAAGGATTAATATAAAAATAGCACTGTTTGAGTTAGTAGTTGAGAATAATGTGAAATTAGTGATATTTCAAAAAATGTGAGAAAAGTGTTAATTTTTATTATTCCGAATTAGTGAAATATTATTTGGATAGAAATTTGATAACAGTGAAGAGAATAGTTAAAATAATTAATTATTTTTTACTATTTTTTAATACTACACCATACTAATATAAAAGAAAAATATATTATTTTATTATTTTCACTATCCTTATGAACGTTAACCCAACGTTTTCTATGGGTTAACGAATTAATAATATTCTGCTGCTATTCTCAATTTTAATTTTATATTTAAATAATTACTAACCCGACAACAATACTATTATTCTCAAAATAATATTATTCTATAACATCCAAACACACCTAAGAGTTTCTTTTACTCGCAAGCTTTATGATACTATAATATAATCATAATCATAATCATAATCATGATAATAATAATTATAGTCATAATCATAATAATATAATCATAATCATAATCATAATAATATAATAATAATAATAATTTAATCATAATCATAAAAATAATATAAATAATTATAAGTATAATAATATAATAATAAATTAATCATCACTATAATCAATATATAATAATATAATACAACATAATAAAATAATAATAACTAATAATAATCATAATCATCATAATATAATAATATAATAATAAATAATCTTGATCATTATAATATAATAATAAAATAATTATATTTATATTCATAATATAATAATATAATATTAAAATTATATTTAAATAATAATAAATAATATAATAATACTAATGGTAACGATAATATAATAACAATAATGATAATAATAATAATATAATGATAATAATAATAAATAATAATCATAATATTAATATAATAATAAATTATAATCATAAATATAATATAATAATAAATTCGTATTCCACCTATAAGTTAATCACAATTTGGCTAAAATTTGTTTGATAAATTAATTCGTCGAAATAACTATTCTATTTCAACTTTTTGCTATTCATTGAGTGCTAATCACTCCTTATACAAGTAGAACACAATTTGGCGTTCGCCGCTTTGGAGGGGGAGAGAGCACGAAAAGAGTCTGCGTTGAGGAAGCCATTTTGACCAAAGCTTGACGCCGATCTTCTGCTAGACCTCAGATCTCGTCAATGGCGTCGTTCGCGGAAGCACCTCCTGGAAACCCCAAGGCCGGGGAAAAGATCTTCAAGACCAAGTGCGCTCAGTGCCACACCGTCGAGAAAGGAGCTGGCCACAAACAAGGTCCCCCCCCCCCCCCCACTAGTTCAATATTTCAATACGTACAAATTCATAAGCAATAATCCAAGTTAATAAAGCAAAAAGATCTTGATCTGGTCACAGCGTTCCGGGTATTTTTTTTTCTTGATCTGGTTATTATTGGTCGGTACCTTTTTGGTTAGCTTGTAACTGGTATAGTTATCTGAAGAAACTCCCGTTGTCCAAATTGTGATAATTTAGTTGCCAATTTTTTTTTATTCTGTTGGATTTGTTTTTAACGGTTTTAAGGCTATGCTGAGGACTGAATAATACAAGTGGATGGAAAGGGAGGGAAAGTTATATCGTTATTCCATAACTAAGTAAAGGGAGAAAGGTTGCTCCATCATAATAAAGAGGAAATGGATCTGTTTAGGTGGCAAAGATCTCATCTCCTTTACTTTTTAAAGATTATTTTTTCTTAATTCTTATAAGGAGGTTGGATGTGGTGAACAATTTCAAACATATACTCCCTTCACCTCCCTATATAATGTGTTTCTGGAGCACAACCTTAAAATGACCAAAAGTTTTGCCCCTCTTGGGATCTGGTCCCAACTTTGGAAGATAAGGAAAAGGAAGAAAGGAAGAAATTAGGAGAGATCCCAGTTTGTTACTGGAACTAATGATTTTTGAAGAAACAAATAGAATGATTCTTCTCATGCTCTGATTTTCAGTTCCTTTTGATTATTTTTTTTTTGTTCATGGTTCAAATTGCAATAAGAAAAATTGAGGTTTAGATATTGATTTAACTCCTTTTACTTCTTTTTTTTTGTTTGTTTGGTCTAATGGAGTTACTTTTTAATTTATTTGTGAAAATTATCTTGATCATACACTAAATGCTTTTCTACATAGATTATCATTCTATCAATAACGAATATGTTATTAAGAACACACAACATAGTTAGAACTTAACACTCATATGTGTTTGAGTGTGTGTGTGTAAGAGAGAGAGGCATTAACCATGCTTGGCAGCTCCTGCCAAGATATTTCGGAAAAAAAAGAGAAGCATTAGCCTATGGACTATGATTATGTATTGGTTGCTGTTAAAGTTTCAAGATTTTATGCTGCAGTGAAATTACAGGAAATTTCAAGTTTGGTGACATAGTAAACTTGTATTAAATAATGCTTTATTTTGTGAACAGGGCCAAATCTGAATGGTCTTTTTGGGAGGCAATCTGGTACCACACCGGGCTACTCTTACTCTGCTGCAAACAAAAACAAGGCTATTATTTGGGAAGAGAATACTCTCTATGACTACCTACTGAACCCCAAAAAGGTTTCATTAATTTTTATTTTACAATTGTTATTTTCATCTTCTCATGTTATCTGTTTTGACGTTAGGTGTGAAAATGGCTTCATAGAACCCACACCAGACCATATTAATCCTGCCAAAAAATGTAGATTCAGACAATAATATTCACAGTAGACGTTGAATCTGTTATGTACTGATGTTAAAAAAATATTTAAATACCCATGCAACTTGGGAATTTTGGGAGCACACGTGGATTAGTTTTGAATCAAATACATCAGTGTATTTATTTTAAAAAAATATTAGTCATTATAATAAAAATAATTGCAAGAGTTTAATAAACAACTGTATATCTTAACAGATTTTATTAGAAAATTTTATTGCTAACTATATTTTTAGACTAACTAATTATTATTTTTTATCTAGAACAAAAAATATGCATACAAATACGATTGGTTGATCACTGTCATTTGTATTGTGGGGTAGTAATTTTTCATTTTGGTGGTTTGTGTTTGGGTTGACATCTGTTCATTTGTATTAAATAACAATAAAATCAGTTTGCTAAAAGTTGGAAACAAAATTTCTCAAATCATTGGCGATGTTTAGGACACTAAAAATGGGGTCTGGATCTATTTACATCCCTGCTTTCTTTTTTGCAGTACATTCCTGGAACAAAGATGGTGTTCCCTGGTCTGAAGAAGCCACAAGAGCGTGCTGATCTGATTGCCTATCTTAAGGAATCCACTGCTTGATTTCAGAGGCTTCGTCTATTCAGTTTTGTATTTTGTTATGTAAGATAACAAATTTGTTTTGAGTTTATAACACAAATAAATGGTGTTTTGCTTACAGCAGGGCTGTGAACAATTGAAACATCTCATTCTTTATTTTTACAAAGGTTCTGAAAGAAGTTTTTGCAATATGGCAGATGTATTGTCTTTAATGCTAGTAAAAATATTTGTTGTCTGATTATATGGTAGTTGATAGCTTGATGTGCTGATATATGTGTTCCATTCACATATGATGGTAATCGATCTGCACTGCATATTACTACGATTATAGCCTGTCTCTAAGATTTAATGCCACAATTTAATATTATTTTTATGCTATGTTTGGACTATCTATTGGAAATTTGGAATGGATGGTTTGCATTGTGAAACTTATTAGCATAAGTTGTCAACACTCCTAATGTGCTTTTGCTAGAACTAAAAAGAAATGTGGAACATTCCAATACCGCCTAGAATCAAAATGTTCCTATGGTTACTACTACTGGATAAGCTACAAACTGCTTAATTTTTCAAAAAAAAGGATGGCCGGCAATATGCGTCATGTGCACCACACGATCTCAGGAATCAGCAAACCACCTTTTTGTATCATGCCCTGCAGCAACCAACCTTCTTTGTGAAAAATTGGGAAGAGTATCGGGATTGAGGACCAACTCTGTACCGGACTTATGGCATGCCGCGCCAGGTTTGTCTGAGCAACCTGCATGAGCTGCCTTGTCATGGACGATATGGAAGGAATGCAAACGGAGGATATTCATAGACCAGCAAAATAACCTGCATGCAATGAAAATCGAGATGGTGCTTATACAAGACAGCAGGCAATTTACACAGAGGATAGAAACATGATAGACAATTAGACTAGATCACACGGATAGTAATAAGGGACATTTGCCATAACTATAGCCTTTTCCTCTTTTTTTTTTTTTTTTTATTTCACTCTTTAATTCTCTCTGTAACTGTACTGCATTTCTCTATCTGTAACTCTTCTTAATTTTTATTAATAAAATTAAATAATAGGCTTTTGATCTGCTACTTCAAAAAAAAATGAAATGACGGAAATCTGTGTGCGTAAAGAGAGGTTTTACAGCTTGTAGTTCAACACAGTTCTGAAATCTTGAAATAAAATGTTAGCAACACAACAACAGAATAACTGGATAACCTCATCGTGCACATTTTGGATTGAAAATGTGTGGATTAAAGTCGCAATGGAGTATGCTAGCTCAGATAATCGCAAATTGATCAACAGCCCTGTTTAAGTAAGTTTTGACAATTCTGATCCTTCATTCAATTTTTAGAATAAGAATCTGCTGTTCTTCAGTCCTGAGAGTAGGATCTTACTCTTTAGATCGGACTGTTTTTTTTTTGAACAAAAGATCGGACTGTTCAAAAACACTGAAAAATAGCTACACTAATCTTAAAAAAGATAAAATCAATTTGGACCGTCAGATACCGAAAAACAGAATCTACTCTCGAGATTGAAGAGCAACAGATTCCATTCCCAAATTATAAACAGGATGTAACTAGAACTTACTGGTTGCGTCTATGAGTGTCATAGACACATGTCACGTCTTATTCTATGATACGCTGGAATATTACACGTAAAAAGTTGCATAACGGAGATGAAAGATGTGATCAGATGAGAAAGGCAAAGCCGGGGAGGGCCAAAAAACGTTGAAAAGAAACATAGGCAATGTTTGGTTCACGCTAGTAAAATAAGATGCTCCCAAAATTAAAACTGAACGCATTGTACATACTAGATGACACCGCATAGCTAACACAATACAACCGAAAAAAAAAGCAGCAGCATTATCCATGTTGATGATTTTGATAACAAAAAAAAGTTCGCAAATAAGATGAACTGTCAACCAAAAATTCAATAACTACTTCAAAGTCTAAGGCCACAATCTGGCATATTCGCACTACCAAAGAGAAATAATCAACCCTGCCACTGGCCCCCAACTACTGAGGCTCCACTGGCCTGAGCTGTGGGGCCAGCCGCAGCTGGTTGCACTGTTCCCTGATCAAAACCCCCCTGACCTGCTGGCTGTTCTTGAACATATCCAGCCTGAGCAGCCGGCATCATCTGCCCGTAGCTTGCTTGACCAGCACCAGCATTGTACCCAGCTGATGGATCAGCCACCCCAGCTTGGTACCCATAATTCATGGTACCTTGAGCACCCATTGGTTGATTGTATGCAGGTGCCACTTGACTATAACCGGCTGCAACCTGTCCAGGCTGCTGAGGATATTGTTGGGGGTACTGTTGACTGTATGCATCAGTCCCAGCTGGCTGGCTGTATCCCTGCCCATACTGACCCATTGCATATGGATTCTGCTGCTGAGCTGTTACACCAGCTGCATGGGTACCACCTGGCACTTGCCCCTGCGGGTACATCGCATTGTAAGGTTGCTGCTGATAACCAGGTTGAGTCACTTGTTGCCCATAGAACTGTTGTGATGGTGGTGTCTGGTAGGACTGCTGAGGTGGCAGAACATTATGCTGATATGGGTTGGGAGCCCCATAACCATGAGACGGCTGTTGTTGTTGGCCGTATTGGGGCCCGCCACTGGCACCATACTGTAGCGGTTGTTGGTAAGGAGCTCTCTGGTCCCAAGAGGAGCCCGTTCCAGCTCCACGCCCACTTGTCCAAGCTGGAGGATACTTGCCATAGTTTTGACGAGGGTTTTGAGGGAACTGCTGTGAGTAGTTCTTACCTCTCTGGTTGGGGTACTTGTTAAAGCTTGGGGACAGTGATTGATGGCGAGGCTGTCCCCACTGCTTCTGTGGACCTTGTCCATAGGAACTAGGTCCTCGTGAACCATAGTTCTGACGAGGTCCTGGACCCCCACGATTCTGCGGATATGACCTTCCTGTCTGCTCAAAATAAGAAAACTGTCAGTGATACCTAGTAAAGAAATAAAGGAAAAAACATTATTAATGAATTATTAAGTTCATAAATAGACTAAATTTACGGAGGCCTTCCGTGAGCTGAACTCAAAAAATATATCAAATCATCTCCAAATTTTAATTTATCATTCTCATTAAATTCTTTATATGAAAATCTCATGGGATGCAAAAAATTGGAACGTTTTGAGACTTTTTAAGTCGTGATTTTTAATTTTTGAAAATCAGCTCTAAAAATAATAATAAAATATTTCATATTTGAACATCATTTTAGAAAATTAAAAACGGTGGGTTAAAAAGATCAAAATACTCCATTTTTTTGCATCTCACAAGATTTTCATATAAAGAATTTAATGAGCATGATAAATTAAAATTTGGAGATGATTTGATTTACTTTTTGAGTTAAACTCACGGAAGGCCTCCGTGAGCTTAAGCTCACGGTATCTTTACTCTAAATAGAGTACAACATATAAGGAGCAACAACAAACTGTGAAGAGAATTAATTAACAGCAAGCTACAAAAACTAACAAATTAGCACAAGAAATATCCTAAATATAAAAGGAAAATTATTGTAAGGAAACAGCTTCCAGCATTCAAGTTATATTGTCCCAAATTCTAACAGATAACACAACCAACCATAGGAAAGAACCACTGTTAGCACTAAGCAGGATAACTGGCTTAAGCCAAAAAACTTACTGGCACCAATGCAGTTTTCACAAGGGTTATGCAGATGTATAAGTCAGTAATTCTCATCCCGAAACAATTGAAGCACGATGTTTAATAAAAAATATCTGGTTCAGTTTGTCATTTCTAAGGAAAAGAAAGACAGAGCAGTGTGCAAATCAGTTCAGATTTATTCATGCACATACCCACACAATTCCAAGTTTTATTACAAATTTACTTATCCACACAAAACAAAGCAAAATCAGCCGGTAACATTGTTAAAGTCCCTAAAATCTATCAATTTTGTCAAAACTAATATGAGACAGGAAGTGGATAAGTGGGAAGACTTCAGGACTGGTACACTAAACTAAAATTAGAATTTTGTAGAAAGCAAAAAAGAAAGAGGTATTAGGCATAACCGTATGTTACTCCCATGTGAGAATAGAACTATGCGGTTAACCTTCAGCTCTTGAAGCAGCCCTACCCAAACCAACTAAAAGATGGCACGGATACACAGCCTCATTTTCACCTTTTTTTGGTAGATAAAAAACATGATGGCGCTTCATCTGCATTTATGAAATCCAACCAATTCCAAATGCGGAACTTTGAGCTTAAAACAATGGCATTAACTTGCATCCTTTTGGTTCATACTGCTAAGTCTTTGTCATTGTACTCATCAAGATAAATAACAAATATTCCAGTATATCTGACATTCTATTCATATAAGATTACCATCTCATTCATGGTTGTTTCATATAACGAATTGCACAATGATGTCTTGATCAGCCAAACAAATGTCAGCAGCACAATGGTGTGTTCCACAGAACTTGAAACACCACACTAACGCAAATGGGTTGTGACTTAGCACAGTAACATCCATGGAGGAACAAAGCAGTTAATTAACATATACTTCGTGCGCCAGGATACCAGATATAGCATCTCAAATAGGTCTAATATAAATTCCAGAACAATTGCCTCAACAGAAGGATAAGAAACCGAAGTTCTTCAAAGTTCAATATTTATGTTCTGTTGCTAAAGAACATAGCTTAAGCATGTCTTGGCAAATGATTATGTTAATTATGAGAGGATAAAACTAGAAATAACATTTTCAAACACTTACACTTTCCAGAATATCCTGGGACAAAATAACAAAACGACACTAAAGCTAAAAGCCAATGAAACTAAAATGTCTAATTAAATATTTTTCAGATTTCCCACCTAAACATAATTTCATTTCCAGAATCTATCAGATGACTCTTTCCCAAAAAAAAATGCTGTAATATATCCCAATTTGGACATATCTCTCCACCCAAAATAACAGTTATGGAAAATAAGTACCTGATTTATAACATCTCTTATCATATATTTGGCTGCCTCGACTTGTTGCTTGTTCCCACTGAGTCGCACCATTCTTTCCTTCACATCTTCCCCCTCTGAAGATTCTATCGGTATTAGCTTCAAATAAAGAAAATTAGCACTGGATGAATTAAAAAGCAAACTCTTTGAACAATGTTTCAAAATATATATACTGTCAAGAACATAGTCAAATCATTAAATTATACCAGAATGTGAGCACCAGAGCGCGCCTGAAGGTCCTTGATCATCTGACCTCCTTTTCCAATGATTGATCCAACCTGCAATATTTTTCCTTTCTATACTGTCACCCACCAAACATGAAAATGACCAAAAACAAAAAAGATGGTCATTGACTGACCTTATCATTCGGAACTTGAATTTCAATTTCGCTAGTACTAGATTGTGAACTATTGAATCCCCTACCATACAGAGGCGGTGGGCGCCCAGCTTCAGCCTTAATTAAAAAATCAACAAGGTAAGTTACTATCATTTATCAAACAATGAAATATGCATGACAGGAAATTTCATTGCCAATTTAATGCTTCAAATTCCCCACTTGATGAAATAGACCAATTGTAACAAATTAAGCACCAAATTAAGCCAATATATCGATCTGTTGCCACAAAAAATGTAGCCTCAATGCACCACATTTATGCAACTGAACTCCAAAAGCCAAGGGAAAAACAAAAGACAAAATTATTCTAGTCATCTCAACACCAAGCTGATACTCCAATTATAAAAAATACGGAAAATTGGACCAAAACATTCCTGGACAGGAAACCATCTCACAATTATTAAAAATCATGTAAAGTAAGATGTCAATGTGATAACTACAACCTCAGCTAGAACATCTCTAATAAGCTGTTCGGCCTTGTCGATGCTTTCAGCTGAGCCCAAAAGTTCAACGTTACGAGTGGTGGCATCAGGTGCAGTATCAGAATCTTTGACAATTTGTATTCTAGCCCCAGACAACTTTTGCATATTCCTTATAGTGTCCCCAGCTTTTCCAATTAACACACCAACCTAAAATTTTGGAAAGGAAAATATTATAAAAATCATCATTACAGTGTCTTGTTCAGATTCCAATGCCACAGCGAGTATATGTATATACATAACTAAATTTCTGTATCTTAAGAAACAGGCATCCAACAAAAAGTCGTCCTTTTTTTGGACAATACATGGCATGCATGTCAAGTAGGGAAAGGAAAGAACACCATGCCTAACAAATACAGGAGAGAGATACCAAAAAAGCAGAATGTACAATGGTTCTATTGTTAACAATCGGTACCAAACAATATAAATCTGAAACAATATTTGGCTTTGCCTTACCAAAAAATAGTGTTGCTTCATTCGTATTTTCCAAATTAATTATGTATTTTAATTTCTTCCAAATGTACGAGGAGTCCCTTGAATCAGGTAGGTGCTGGGGGACAATTCAATATATGTATAAGTTACAGAAATCTATGTTATACTCTAAAATTTAACCAGCAATATAAAAGACAATACCCTGTGATTAGGAACTTCAATTTTACGGCTGGTATCCGACAAACCATCTTCAGTTTCTATTTTTTCAGTGGTGGTAAAATCATCTTTCTGCTCATCCCCTGCAGCTGTTTGTTCTATGTTATTATTTATATCATGCTCCACATTATCCAGCCCGGGAGGTTCCTCTTCACGTGCTTCTCCTTTAATAGACACAGGAACAACAAGATGAAGATGATAATGCAAGATCATAGTTATAAGATTGCACACTAGCAACAATTTAGTAATTTGATCTTCTTGCCTCACTTTGTATTTTTTTCCCTTGAATTTGCGGATGTTTCATTTTTTGTTATTGATATTATTCAAACAATATCTGAAAAGTCAGAATAGTAGCAAGAAACAAAGAAAAACAGATTAAATAAAAGAATATACCAGATTTTTCAGCCTCCATGGTCTCAGTTTTCTGTCGCTTCGCATCGCTTCCTTCTCTGTCTTCTCCCCCTTCGTTTCCATCCTCTCCGTTACCGGCTCCCTCCAGTTGCCTCTCCTTTTGGACAGTTTCCTCTTGCACCTCGAGCTTCCTCTTCAAATCTCGGTTCCCCAGGCCGGCATCTTCGCCAGCAGCTGCTTCTTCCCTTTCAACCTCAGCCTTCTCTTCTTCTTGTGCATCCTTTACTTCTTTCTCCACATCTTCCTCCATGAAGTTTGGCGCCGCCTCCGCCTCCGACGGTGGTACGGATTCTTGCGCGTGATTATCCGCTGGAGAGATCTCCGGAGGGGCGGTAGCTACGTCTGATTCGGCCATGGCGAACCGGCCCGGATTAGAGTTTCCTGAGCTTTTTCTCTCTATTTATTTTTCCCTTTGCCTTTGTTACTTTGGCAAGGAAAGAAACGAAGAGGCTAGGGTTTCGATCGGAAGATATTTGTGAGATCTTAAAGGTTCAAGTCAAAAGAACCAGAAGAGGATTTTCTTTATAGAGGGGTTTTGGCCCGTTCCAGATTATTGGGATGGTCACGGCGTCACTAGAGCATGTTCGGCAACTTAGCGGGATTATATTTTTGAGACCAATTACTAACTGTACATTAAATAAATCTGTACTCCGATTTGTAATTCAATTTAAAAAAATCGTTAATCATGTTGATTACTTTTTCGAACATCAACGGATCATCCGTATGTGGCGATCGAAATCTTAATATTGAAGTTCAAAATCTTAATACTGAATAAATAAAATCTTAATATTTAATATATCAAGTCATGTTTTAAACTTAAAATTTATATTTGAACGACAATTAAGATATAAATAAGTATTTATATATAAACCCTAATGTCTTAAAACTGAATGTCTCAAGTCTAAACAGAGAGAGATATGACGCCTTAATATTTAATGTTATAAATTATATTTTGAACTAAAATTTATATTTGAACGATAATCAGGATATTGACAAGTATATATACTTGAACCTCATTATTTTAAAACTGAATATCTCAAGTCTTAACACAAGAAATATGACGTCTTAATATTTAATATTATAAATCATATTTTAAATTTTAAATTTATATTTGAACGACAATTAGGATATTGACAAGTATATATACTTGAACCTCATTATCTTAAAACTGAATATCTCAAGTCTTAACACGAGAAATATGACGTCTTAATATTTAATATTATAAATCATATTTAAAATTTAAAATTTATATTTGAGCATCCATCAAGATATGAACAAGTCAATATACCTAAATTTTAATGTGCTAAAATCGAATGTTTCAAGTTCTAGCATACAAAAAATGACGTCTTAATACTCAATATTATAAGTCATAATTTTGAACTTCAAATTTATATTTAAATGGTCATCAAAATATGAACAAGTTTGTATCCCTAAATTAGAATGTCTTAAAATCTAAGTCAACAATAATTATTTACTCTCTTATTTGAATAACAAAAATAGTTATACAAATGAATTTTCATCTTGGATAAGCCGATAACAATAAGAATATAGCGTTTGTTGTTACACAAAGGCAGAAACAACTATCCGATAAAGTCAAACTGCTCACTAAATAATAACGGCTATTTTGAAACTCTCTAGACCGTTCTATGAACGATATTCAAAATCTAAATATCTAATATTTAAAATCTTAAGAGTTGTCATATGATGTCTTAATACATAATTCTATAAGTTTTTTTTTCAGCTTTAAAGGATATAAAAATCTCGAATATTTATTGAACATTATTTAAACTAAATTTTTATATCTAATGTAACAACTAAGAAATAAAGTCTTAATAAACTTTACTAAAATAATATTTTTACGTAATTTATATTCAATATAAAAATTCATAAATAAAATCTTAAAATTTAGCATTAGAAGTCTTAAAATCATTCATCTGATGTCTTAATATATATTAACATAAATCTTACTTTTAATTTTGAATAATATATAATTCAAAAATATTTATCAAATACTCCTGGAGCCAAATCTCTATACCTAATTGTTCTCATCTTAATACTTAACAATAAAAATTTTTAATACTGATTAATAAGTCATATTTAATTTTAAATGATTTAAAATTTCATAATATTTTCTGAATATATATATTTTTATTATCTTAACTAAGATATTATAATTAATAAATTTATATTTAGTATTTTTTAATATCTTAAGACCTTATAATTTATATTTATAAAAAAATAATCTCAATAAATAATAAAAATTAATTTTATATCTCATATAATTAAATCATAATATTATCAATGATATAGATATATAACACAAAATAATATTTTTAAAATAATTATGATAAAAATATATTTAAATATTTAATATAAATAAGTCTTAATATCTATAATAACACATCCTAATGTATCATTCAAAATATAATTTATAGTTTAATCTTAATTTTGCACTATTACAAACAAATCTAAATATATATTACATACACGCTTTAATATGTAGTGCACATTTACTGACTAAAATCTATATTAATATATCATTCAAAATATAATTTATAGTTTATCTTAATTTTTATTAGTACAAACAATATAGTATCTGTTAGTTTTGTGTTGAAAATTTTTCAATCTCAAATCTCAATATTATGATCAAGTCTTTATAGTTTGTATAATAATGCCTTATACCTAGTATAATTAAGTCTTCATATCTATTATACTAAGTCTGACGCACATATATTTAGTGTAATAAAATATCTTTCTTGTGTTTTCTCCTATCTCTCAACCAATTCATTCGAATGAATACTCAAATTTTATCTTCTTACTCCCAAAAATTAATCTAACTTCACTTCTTAATCAATTGAGCTTCAAAATATGAGTTTCAACACATTCTCTTTGTGCATGAGAAGTGAAATAGTGATCCAAACACTTAGAACATTGAAGCACTTGCTTAAAGGAGATGAATTTAATCTGTTTTAAGAAGCTCTTGTTCAATGGGATTAAGAGACTAATGAAGCTAAAGAAATCTTAAAGAAGCTTAAGGAGGTATTGCTGAATGAGTGAATGGTTACTATTGTTGGATGTAATAATAAGATCAGTTGATTTTTATTTTTGAGGATAAAATTTTCTATTAAGAATAATTTAATAACCTTTAATTTTTTCAGCCTTTTTAATTTTCAATTGATTATCTTTAGGATAACATTTTCTATTAATAATAATTTAGTAACCGTTAACTTTTCGGCCTTTTCAATTTTCTATTTTTTATGAATGAAATTCGAGTTCTAGAATATAATGGCGTACTGGTGCAAGCGCACGAATATAGGTATGTTAGACAATCTAATTTCAACGTATAGATTGACGAAATAATATATTATTCTGACAAAATAGCAAACATATGTTGTGAAACAAAATGATATAGTGGGGCAGGTCATTAAAAAGAAAAATTAATGTGCAAATATTTAGTAGACATTTTTTAATTTAATATAACCAGTATAAATATTTATTATAATCACTTTTAAATCACATATAATTAATAAAAATATTTAGTAAAAATATATCCTAATCTAATATATCAGTGCAAATATTTATCATGCACAATTTTGAACCCAATATAATAAGTATAAATAGAGACGGATGCAGAATTTTGATTAGAGGGGTCAATAATCAGATTATAATAACTTATCGGGTTCAAACTCATTAACTAATTAGGTACTAAATAAAAAATCAACAATTTAACATATATTTTACCTAATAAAAAAATATTAAAATAATATCTTTTTATATATTAAAATTAATAAAAAAATAAACTCAAAATAATAAAGAATTATGTCAATGAAGAAAATTTTCCTTTACGGACTTCATATTTTAGAGTTTTTGCATAATTTTTTTATTGTTCATGGTACTAAATATTTTTTTTCTCAATAAAAATTAATCAGATAATTCAGAGGGGGTCAAAAATTAATTCCAGGGAGGGTCGATTTGCAAAATCTTAATTTAAAAGTACTATTTTTCAAAATCCACGGAGGATCAGTTGACTCCTCCGAAGCTAACGTAGATCTGCCCCGGAATATAAATATTTAGTATAATCACTTTTGAGGTTTGTGAGTAATGTTTTAGGAGGTTAATTTATACAAAACTATAATATAATCACTTTTATTGCTATAGTACCAATATATATTTATAATTTTGTATAATGACTTTCATACTTTATTATAATCATCTTTATAGTTCACTATAATCACTTTTTTCACTCGAGCGCTTAAGCGCTTCGCACGGGAAGAATTTTGATTGGAAGATTCTAAGGGATTTGTGATGGGATTTTTAAGGAGAGTTATATATCAGCATTGTTAAATTTTAGGTAAAATTGCTACAGCCTACAGGTAAGCTTTATTTTGAACCCGCAAAAAAATGATTCCTAAATTCGCTGCCATTTATTGTGTGTGTGGGAGAATGAAATTTCACTTAGACCTATTTTTCTTTCCACGCGCACGATAAAAATCAGATCAATTCCTAATGGTCTACCCATTTCCTCATGCCTTCTGAACACGCCCTAATAATTCCATGTATATGATGATTCCTATAGTTTAAAATTTTGTGTTTGCCCCTACATAGAATGCCACATGCATGTATATATATATATTTGCATCTTGGACACATGGGTGGATCCAATGTGGTCCAAAGAGTAGTGATTTTCGGTAATACTTTCGATAATTTATCTACCCTGAAATTTTTTTTGTCCCATTGAATTGTCTGATTATTTTTATTGAGAAAAAATATTAATATCATGCATAATGAAATAATTATGCAAAGATATCAAAATATAAAGTTACGTAAATGAAAATTTTCTTCATCAACTTAATTATCTATTATTTTGAGCTTTATTTTGTTGTTATTTTTAATATATAAAATGTTATTATTTTAATATTTTTTTATTAGGTAAGAATATATATTAAATTATTAATTTTTTATTTAGTATCTGATTAGTTAATGGATTTGAACCCGATATAAGCTATTATAATCCGATAATTGCACTTTGACCAAAATCCTGCATCCGCCACTACTTGGACATACTATTTTGTAACAAAAATGATCTTCTTGAATAAACATACGTCATTTTGTTAAAATTATGTTATCATTCTGCTAGTGAAAAATATTTTTATAACTTCAATTATTTGTGAAAGGAGATTGATAGGATGGTCCATGAATATCAAAGAGCTCAAGTTGTATTCTTAAATCCTAATGTAGTCAATTATGTTGTCAACATCCATCGAGCTTAAATTTTATTTAATTTTCTCTCATGTGAAATAGGAAGCATGGAATAAATTCAACTACGAAGAGATATTCTAAGACATTTTACTTTTATGTGATGTGGGAATCAAATACTGGCACAAAATATATTATAAATGATTACAATCATGTAGTTTTATTTCGCTTGCTCTATTCTTTTATTTTTTTCTATAAAATAATAGAGCAAGCGAAACAAGGCTACATGATTGTAGTTTTTTATAATACATTTTGTGCCAAAGGCAAGCAGTTTTCACATCCCACGAAAGTAAAACGTCTTAAAATTTCTCCTCCGAGTTGAATTTATTCCACGCTTCTTATTTCACATGAGAGAAAATTATATAAAATTTAAGCTCTATGAACGTTGACAACATAATTGACTACATTAGGTTTAAGAATACAACACTTGAGCTCTTTGATATTCATGAGTCATCCTACTAATCTCCTTTCACAAATTATTTAAGTTTTAAAAATATTTAAAAATATTTTAAAATATAATTTAGTCTCTAAATAAATTTTCATATACAAACTAGTTTGACACTCTATGGAATAGCAAAAAGTAAAAATAGAATTAATTTGCCGACGAATTAATTTGCCAAACGAATTTTAGACTAAGTAGAAGAGTGCTAAGAGTGCTAATTCGGTATACTAAGCTATAGGTGGTATACCGGATTAGCTCTCATCGGAATAACGATTATTGTTTGATTATATTGTATGATATTATTATATTATGATTATGATTATGATTTATTATTATATTAATATTATGATGATTATTTTTATTATTATTATATTATTTAGAATTATGATTATGATTTATATTATTATTATATTATTAAATTATGATTATCATTATTATTATTATATTATCATCACTATTAGTATTATTATATTATATAATGATGATGATGATTATATTATTATTATTATTATTATTTATAATAATTATGATTTTAGTATTATATTATTATATTATGATTATAAATATGATTATATTACATTATTATGATTACATTATTATGATTATGATTGTATTATTATATTATGATTATGGTTATATTATTATGATTACAACTATGATTATTATTACCATGATTATGATTATGATTATTATTTTATTATTATTTAATTAAATTAAATTATATTATTATATTATGATTATGTTTATATTTTTATTATATTATTATGATTATAACTATGAATATTATTATTTATTATGATTATGATTATCATTTTATTATTATTATTATTATCATCATCATCATCATCATTGTTAGTATCATAATTATTCATATTTTAACTATTCTGATTAACAACTGCCAAACAATATTTTTGCTCTTCCGATGGTCAAGAATACCACTCTTCTAAAAAAATATTATTCTATTACTCTTCCAAAACTATTCTTTGATTTGCCAAACGATTAGTATTTTAAGTGGTCGGATAATTTATTTTAATTTTAAAATGAAAAAATAATCATAAAATCTGCATTAGGTTGCTAACCAAGCCCAAGTGTTTGGATGAGTTAAATTAGCGCTATTTAAAAATAGTGGTACTAACCTCTACAGTGGACATCATCCAAACATACATTTTGGAATAGCCTCTAAATAGTGCTACTTTACAAAACCAACAATTGAATGGTTTAGCTAGGGGTGTCCCGATCCGACGGATTAACCTGAACCAATCTGACTCGACCTGACATGATTCGAAAATAAATGAGTCGGGTATGAGTTTGATTTTTTTGATCCGAATCGGATCGGGTCGGGTTCGTACTAAGTAATTTTATGATTTCATACTAATTAAAACTTAAATATACACTAATTAAGATTGATTATAAATTAATTAATATTTAATTACTTAAAATTATATAAAAATATTTAATTATTTTACATGAGTCGGGTCAGATTTAATCGGATCAAGAAAAATAATAAAATAATGTGATCCGATCCGAACCCGACCCTACCCATTGACATCCTTTAGCAGAGCAGCGAACTTATGAGGTTAGTAGTGATAATAAACAACTCCTAATATTAATTTTTTTATTTGTACTCTACGATAGTGATGTACTTCTGATCTTTCAGCTTTGTTTTAAATAAGTGTTAAATTTGAATAAAATAATAACAAATAAATTAATAATGAATAATAATAAAAAATAATCATTATTATGAAACAAAATAATGATATGAAATAATAATTTTTAATATTAAATAAAGCAATAATCAATAATATTGAATAAATAATAAAAAACACCAAATAATAATAATAATTAATATCGAACAAAAATCATTATTTTATTCATTCCTTTTATCACTATTCTCAAATTACCATTCAAAAAACATTTAACAAATCCGAACAGTAAAAAAAAATCTCTATTCTTACATTTTGTGAGAAATCACTATCTTCATGCTATTTTTAATCACTAATCTAAAAAACACTATTCTTGTATTAATCCTTTCATCATCCAAACCTAAAAAACACTATTCTTTTCTTTTAAGTAGAAAAGAACTGTGCGGTCCTGTTCCAAGCGACTCTAAATTTGTCTCGGTGTATCGACTCTAAATTTGTCTCGGTGTATATTTTAATGCATACTCTTGCTCATTTGATTAATGTCAGTGATGTGGGTCCCATCTTTTCATTTTTGGAGTATGTAATGAGGTATTTTGGTTCTTGCTTTTTCTATGCTTGTAAACACAGGACTGATCTTGATTCCGCTTGTTCTATTGTACTGGTAAAGAAGCAAGTGTAATTTGCAGAATGTGGCAATTGAGTAATATTTTTCTTTTAATTGCACTAATATGTATATTTTTTAAGTGTTAGCTATAGTGTTATTAATGATCAAATTTATTATGAACTAAAAATATAATTAAATCATCTCTAAATCTTAATTTGTGGATCTCAATAAATTTTTTATATTAAAATTTTATAGGATACAAAAAAATTTTGTTTGAAATTTTTTGAAGTATTTGTTTTTTATTTTTTTAAATGACTCAATAATAATAAAATAATATATATTTTCTAGATCATATTGAAAAATTCAAAATTAATACTTAAAAAATTCGAAACATAGAAAGATTTTATATGCCATTATATTTTGATATAAAGAATTTATTGAAACCTAAAATAAAGATTTGAATATGATTTAGCTATATTTTTTAGTCCGTAGTAAATTTAATCATTAACAATGTATAGCATCTTAACTCTTTTTTAAATATTTTTTTTTTGCTGCACTTGGACTTAAGGTGTCATTAATTAACTATGTGTATCATTTATTTGAGCAACAAATGGCGGCGCCAAATGTTAGGCTTTAAGGTGCAGCAGTTTGATAATTTAACAACTCATCTGCCATGGACTTTATATATCCATATTTGGTCGTCTCAGAATTATTGCGTCTCTTCTGAAGTTAACCATGTTTGGAGAGAAAGGAAGTACTTGCATGCACGGATCATTTTTTGAAGTAAATGGGTCTTAGCCCTCTTTAAACTTCTATGGTGGGATCAATTTGAAGATTCCAATGATATTTTTTGAAATTTTAAGAATCAAAACGATAACCAAATGAGTTCAATGATCAAGTTGGTAATTGAGTAGCATCTAGGATCTAATAATATAAATAATAATAATAATAATAATTATTAAATTTAGAATAAACTCGTTTTCCGCTCAAACTTCAAGCTGTAATAAAAGATTATGGTATTTCTTTTTTAGTTCTCCGAACAAAGAACTCAGACTCCCAATCCCTATAAAAAGCACAAAAAGTCAGAGACAGATTTAAACTTTGGTTCAGGAGCAAAAAAAAAATTAGGATAATTTTTTTTATTCAATATAAATATATATTTTTAATTATTTTAAAATAAATATAATTATAAAAATGTTTGTAAAAAAATTCCAAAGGGACAGTTGCTCCTTTTGCCTTCTCTTGAATCTGCCCTGACAAACAACAAAGGACTATTAATTTTTTATTCCTACACGTCGATTTCTATTTCAAAAAAATATTAAAGGAGATTTTCTAATTTAACAAGTATGAATGAAAGTTGTTAAATTAAAAAAAAAACATCTTTCTAAAATGTAATATCAATCAATTACAATTCATTTTAAGTATCTCTATCCCTGCAAATGGGTTAGATTCTTTCTTCACCAATTAAAAAGTGTCATATGTCAATGAGAGGACTCAAATTCACTGCCATACTTTTCATCCAGAGAAAGTATGAAACAGTATTACGATCGTCAGATTGATTTAAACGATTTAAATTAGATTCAGGGAAGTGAAAAGAGAACAAATAGTCTGCTTGAGCGAAAGAGAGTCAAGGGTGGATCAAACAAGGATTTATTATTGGATGAGTCCCACCATCAATGAAAAATGATA
Organism: Schoenoplectus tabernaemontani; assembly: GCA_037127355.1. Lineage (NCBI taxonomy): Eukaryota > Viridiplantae > Streptophyta > Magnoliopsida > Poales > Cyperaceae > Schoenoplectus > Schoenoplectus tabernaemontani. The sequence goes on along the minus strand of CM073750.1, from coordinate 13,403,665 downwards.
TTATTATCATACTTTGAATTATGATAGCTGATCCGTTTACGTCGAGAAATCGAATTAGTAATTACACTATTGAGGTTCGGAGACATTGAAATCAATATATATTAAAATTGCTAAATGATGGGGTGACGATTAGAAATTGAATTAGCAATTGTTGGGTTTGACAGGTTATTCAATAAAATTAAAATAATGAAAATAGGAAAACACGCTTTTTTAGATCATCACTACTAAAACTTCTAATTGCCAGAAAAATAGGAGTTTAAACGAAAGAAACAACGAATGGCTCGTGCTTGTAGTCGTAGGTTCTCTCGTTGTATAGATCAAGCCTCAAGATATATCTCCTCGATTTAACACGTAAGCTCCTGCCCACCGCTACCACCGCACTAATAATCTCCCTACACCTGGTTCTCAACCAAAGTAATGCTTTAAAAATTAGAACATCAACCCAAGTATCCAATGGTTCCAATCGAAAATTCACCAGTTGCTATAATTGTACGGTCAGGCCCCGGTTTTAGCTAAGTTTTATATGTCTTCCGTGTACAAACGTTGGACACCTGTTACCCACTATTCTCTCTCTCTCTCTCTCTCTGCGAAAAGAAACACAAACAGCAACAAAACTCCCCCTCTCTTCCCCCTCCATGGATGAACTCAGCGAGGTTCATGACTGGGATCTTCCTCAGTCTACTGGTTCACCTCTCAAGTCCATGAAAGAGCTCGACTCCCCGCGGCTCGATTACGAATCTGATGCTGGTGCTGTCAAGCCCGACTATTTCTCTCTTGATTCAGGCGCCAAGTATACCAACAGAGCTCCCAGTGAAGATGAAGACTCAGACAATCCAAGCTGGGTCGATCCAGAATTTTTCCCGATGAACCAACCCCGCGAATTCTGGTCTGACGAGTCGAATTACACTGAGAACAGAGAAATCGGCCAGTTAAATGGCGAAAGGCTAGATCCTTTTGATTGGGAAAGTGAAACTCGGGATTCTGTTTCTGAGGATGAAAAGAAGCAGATAGAAAAGAGATGGGATGCGTGGTGGAAATTTCCTTTTGAGATGATTAAACTGTGTGTTTGTCGAATTAGGCCTGTTTGGTCTTTTTCGGTTGCCGCCGCAATTCTAGGGGCTGTGATTTTGGGAAGAAAGTTGCTTAAATCGGGTGAGCAGTATAAGAGTACGACTCCAATGCCATTGAAGACGGTTCTTGATGAAAAGGTGAATCTTTCTTTGTTTCCACTTGAACTGGACCATCTCAATTTCATATCATGTTGTTTTGACAGTTATAGCTAAATATCGTTTAGTTGGTTATTCATGACTAATTTGACCTTCAAATTGCGGGCTTAATTATTGTTTTGTCGGTCAACTTTGAATATATTAATTTACCACTGTTGAGGCTAAATTGGTGATCACTAAGTTAACCTTATCGTCATTGAAGCAGTTGAGAAAAGTTTGGTGGGAAAAACAGCAATCAATTAGTTTCATAGGACATTATTTTGCTACTATAGACAACTGTTTATTGACTACAGTTAGACGTAGATCTTGGTTCATGATGGTTTTTGAAGAATCAGATGGGAAACTTTTGCTGGCAGTTAATTGTTTAGCATCGGTATCATCTAAAAAAAGAAGAAAGAAAACTAGGACTGATATGTATTCCCTAGAAGTAAGAAAACTTAGAATTATGATGGGTGATATTGGGTATAATGGAAAGTTTGAAACTATTGATTGGATTTTGATCAATAAAAGCATCTTGGATCAGCAGGAAAGAGAAAAATGCAGATCATGTCAATCCACTTTAGATATGGTCTGTTCAGAAGAAATCACATGACTTGCTTCCACAAGCCTGTGCAACCACATAAAGTTACTTTTACAGGTTGCAACATAGGCTGAATACACAAGGTCACAAAGCTTGTGTCCACGTAAAATTCCAGGCCAAGCCTTGTGATTTCTTTTGCAGCATGCATGTTCAGGAATATACTGTTAAAGTGTTAATAATTCTTACAAAAAAAGTGAGTGATACAATAAAAATATGGTTAAAATTAGTTGTGTTGTTACTGTAGCTGTTCCTGTATTTGCTATATTTTGTATTGTTGTTGTACTGCTGTGCTTACTGTGATCACTTCAACCTCGTCAAGAGCCAAGGTATATTATACTCAGAGGCGGAGTCAAACATTTTTAAATTTAAAATTAATAAATATAATAAAAAATAAAAAATATAACATATTTATTTAATTTAAAATTATCAAGAAAATAATATATTAATCATAGCCATTTTCTATAAAGTACAAGTGTTCCAAAAATAATACAAAGATTTCAAATATAAGTGTTCCAAAAAATTGAAAATTATGGTTCGGAAGTGGTCCCATTTTAAAATCAACATTTCAAAATTTACTTATTTGGTTTTTTATGATTAAAAAACTGAGCTATATTAGATCATTAATGTATGAAAATTATCAACCAATACGTGCACATTTTAGAAAGAGCAAAATTTAACAGGAGAGTAAGGGAGGGGAGGGGAAGGGTGAGAAAGAAGTCCATTTTCCGAATGGAATGGAAGAGAGTGAGATGATATTGTAAAGGGATTACTTGAGTATTGTTTTGAAGAAATCATAAATATTATGTATCTCTCAAATTGTACACATATCATCATAGTCAAAATTTTCTTCATTTTTTTTCCTTCGAAGAATATATGGGTGTCAAGCCTATAAAATTTTACAAAAAGAATGGGGTCAAATTATAGTATCCATAACATTTTAGACTAAATGATATGATAAAATCATATCCAATCAAATGATATTTGAAAACAAGTGGGGGTCAATTGGCCCCCCATTCCTTGTACTTAGCTCCACCTCTTATACTGCCATGCTGGTACATCAGAACTGAGGTGGGGTTTCCAATTTTGTGCTTCCTTGACTAGAGTTAATTTGAGCATCAATGAAAACATAAAAAAAAAAATTAAATTAACAGACGAATGGAAAATTTAATCTTCAATTGGATGGATATCATGATAAAAACTGGAACCTACTTGTACCTAATTTCTATCTTCACTGATAATGATTGCTGGTTTCTGTACTGACCTAACTAGTACTGTTTGACTACCAGCCAATAGTTTTTGACTGAATTAGATCATACCTATTTCAGCTGCTTACTAGTATTAATGCTAACAATTTACTCATCCATTTTATATCAGCGAGAGTTATATTTTTATTTTATCCTTTATTTTTTATGTTTTTCAGAGGGCCTCACAATTAAAGGCTCGTGCTGGCCGTCTGAACGAAGCCTTTTCTGTGCTGAAGCGTGTTCCTTTGCTTAGGACCTCTTTCCCACCTGGCGCAGTGGCCCCGTGGCCTGTTTTAGGCATGTACTCATGAATAATCTATAGTACATGCTTTCAAACATAAAGGAATCAATGTTAATTGTGTAGTGTGATCTCCATATAATTCATGTCTTTATCTGGAGTCTGGATGAATAATTACACGCTAGGATATTAGCCTCTCCCTCCTTGTTTAAGTAGTTCCCAACTGAAATGTAAAAAGCATGATGAAGTGCTCTGTAAATATTACAATAACTTGCTGTGCTGTTGGATGTAAGAGTGCTATTTTGTCCGATACCTGACACCAATCTGGTCATTGGACTGAAATGAATCGTATCTGGATAGGGCATGGTTTCAAATATATGCATCCAATTAAATTATGGATATGGTACTAGATTAATATTTCAACCTCCTTTTGAACTATCTGGATATACAACACCATGTAGCGCAATCTTTTTTCTGTGTTATAACAGGTTAGTACGTAAAATTCAAACTTCCTTTCGATCTATCTAATACAATGCTATAGCATGAGTTGGGTTATCCTATGACTTGTCATAATTTCACTTCAATTAATGCTTCTTGATCAAATTCTACTAGTAAATATAAGGCTAAGATTATTGTGGCGTGGAACCAAAATGATTTTGGTTGCCAAGCTTGTAATGGAGGAAAATGTCAATTTAAGATTCGGGTCTGGTCATATATTTCCAGTTTCTTAAACCAGGCCCTTTTGGCAATGACAAACGGATGAATTTCGATTATTGACAACTGAGAGATATTTTTTTGAGAAAAATGGAAAATCATAGCTGTCTTTTAGGATTTTTTTTTCTATGAGGATAAAAATCATTGATTGGTCTCCTTTGCTTTCACTATATTGATTGTCGTTTAAAATTTATTTTTTCATCCAATCTTCGTTCATTCTTTTTATCAATCCTTTTGATCCAGTAGGAGATATTTTTTCTTTATCGAGGTGTTGTGCCATGAGTTATTAGAAAGATGCGTTATATTTCAGCTTCAACAAATTCAAAATGAAGATTGAAAATTTGAAGTATTGCGGGGTGCTTAATAAGAAATTTGACCTAGATAACTTTAAAAAAGAATTATATATTTTTCAAAAATTCTCTCCATACGTAATAGAGACAAAATCTTTAAGATAAATTAGAAAATTCGACTTAGAGTTTATTAGGTGTTTTATATTATTTAGTTTTGGATTGAAAAAATTCTTCTTTTTTATTTTCTTAGGGATGTAAACACTTTTAATTATTGAATGAAATTAGTCCCCTACAGACTTTTAAAGTTTAAAAAAAATGAATTGAAATTTGGTGGGGGTGGGGATCCCGTGACAACTACTTAGTTTGATAACATTAACAACCAAATTAATATAAATTCATAGAAGATCTTAAAAATGAAAAAAAAAACTTTACAAACATATTTTTGAGCTTATGGATCAATCGTGTTTTAAATTCCGTGCAATTTGGACGTCATTTGATATTTCATCAAATATCATCAAAATTATATGATGATTTTAATGACATAAATTTAATGTCGTGTGATTAAAAATATGTTTATAAATTATTTTCTATAAATTTATATTAAGTTGATTGTCAAAATTGTAAAACTAAATAGTTATCAAAGAATCCCACCTTCAAATATCTCAGCACATTGAAGTTTTCATCCAAGTATAATGGTACGGTTGGATTGGTATGTAGTTTCTATTTTTCTCTTTGAATACTTTGTGGGATATTTTTTTTGGAAAGAAATCTTCAAAATATCCATGTATTAAGCGGAACTTGTGTGCATACTCCAATATCAACACGAAGTTCGAATGCGTGACGATTTATAATTGTTATTGCACATGTAGAATATCTTCCGTATAATCAGGGTATAAATCCAGAATACTGGTCTAAAACACTCATCATATCGTATTACACGAATTTGGTATCACGCAGTTGGAAAGTGTGGCGTGGGAGGAACAATTTAGACGCAAACATTAATCAACTGTGATTGAAGGGATCTCAATGAGTGGTCGTGCCGGAGTGGTTATCGGGCATGACTAGAAATCATGTGGGCTCTGCCCGCGCAGGTTCGAATCCTGCCGACCACGCTTATTTTGATCTATTTTTTTTTTTTTGGAAAAAAGCAGCATTTTACTCCTCGCAACCAAAAAGAGGTAGAAAGTTGTGGAAAAACAGCATTTCACTCCTCTCATCCAAAAAGAGATGAAGAAAGTTATGCGTCAGGCTCTGTAGTAGATTAACTGTCAGATTCATTTGAATAATTGATAAGATTGTGAATGAGTCGAGTCAGATTAAGTTTGAGATTATTTCATTAACTTAATGAGTTAAAAATATTGATTGGACCACGCTACCCTTTCTCATTTATTTTGTAATGTGTTTTCTTTCATGTTTGCTGAGTTGCACTATGAGACACTACTAAAAATTAAAGCAACACACGTTGAAAGGGACAAAGTCAAACAGAAAATAGTTAAGGTGTCCAATTATTAAAAGTAACATAAAATATTAAAATATTATCCCTATCAAATATATGAAATTTAATTAGATATGATGCAAAAAAAAAATTATTATCAAAATTGATAAGTGTTTATGCTAATGTTTTTTAATTGATATAAAATTTAAATTTGTAAATAAATATTTGTTTTAAGTTATACGTGTTTATAAAAAAGAATGAACCAAATTTGATAGGGTATTTTGGTTTTTACCTTTTTAATGTATAAAAACACTACATCATTGTACGATTCTAATTGAAATGTTACCAAATAATATTTTCACTCTTCCAAATAGTACAAGAATAATACTCTTCCATATACTCTTCATATACACACTCTTTCATACACTATTCCACTTTTACTATTCAAATGACATTATTCTAGTACTATTCTTTCATTTGCCAAATTGACTCTAATATAATAGTTATATATATATAAATTATAACTTATATAATACACTAAAAATTCATAATGATATATATATATATATATAAATTATAACTTATATAATACACTAAAAGTTCATAATGAAATAGTAAAAATAATAAATATTAATAGTTTAATGAACCAAATGAGTTTATGAGTTTAGCAAAGTCTAACTCAAACTTGATCTCGAGTCGATCCCAAACAATTCACGAGCTATAAGTTTTTATAATAGCCCTAGTCGTTAGATTTAGACAACGATCATGAGTAAATATGATGACCGTGTTTTAGATTTATAGAACATAAAGTATTACAAAGGATGTATACTAGAAAGTTATTTGGTTACCTACGATGCCATGAATATTTATACTATGATTATAAAGTTTAATTGCTAGATGTTATAATAGTATTATAGAAGTAAATTAATGCACACAAATAAAGTTCTTTTAGAGCTCTTTTTCCTTATTCATTCATGTTAATTGGTATGATTCATCGATATATTTGATTGCTTAATGTCATAATTATGTAAATAAACATGATTATAAATAAAACATAATACTAATGTAGAGAGGATTACATATATGATAGATACTAGCTATATACCCGCGCGTTGCAGCAGAATTTTTTATTTAAACATTAAAATATTATAAGATAAAAAAATTCACATTTATCTAATATTAAATTATAAATTCACCAAATTATAGAGAAAACAAATAAAGACTATATTTAATCTTAGATGAGATTTTTGCATAATATGAGTTAATGATTCATGATTTTTATGGCAAGAAAAGTAAATTATTCTAACATATATTATCACCATTAATTTCTTACCAAATATGCACAAGATTGCTAAATAAAAGAATAAAAATTATGGAAATAATAGTATATAAGGGAAAGAAATGGAGAGAAAGAGGGAGATCAATGGACGTGATCACATACGTTCGATCAACCAACAATAAATATTATCCGTCTAATTGAGGGATAAAATGGGTATAATAAAAATTTACCATGACAAAAAATGGACCCTCCAATTCTTAGATGCTTTATATAATAGTATAGATTAGATGACAAGAAAATCTAACCCATCATTCTGATTATTGTCGTACTAAAACTTAGTTCATCATTCTAATTATTGTCATAATGCTATTAATATTTTGATTTGCTTTCGCGTCTTATTTAATTTGATAGGCTACTTCATATATGTAAACAAGTGCATAAGAAAGAGATGAATATATAATAAAATAAATTGAATAAAAAAAATAGAAGAATTAAGGAAGAGAACTAACAAATATTGAAGTAGTTATGGTCAATCTTTTTTTCATGCAAAAGAATCCTGTATCAATTTTTTAAATAATTGTAGGATTATTTATTAACTTAGCCTCATTCATTCTACAATATTTCAGTCAAAAATAAAAAGTTTGTCTATTATATGACTCAAAATATGTTATTATGTAGCATGAACATAATGAAGTAGACGTTAGAGAACAGAAAAATTAAAAGTTTTATATTTTCTAAATCATAGATAATCAATAAATATTTACATGATCAAATTCAGAAATGTCTACAAATTAAAAAATGCACCTAAAGTTTTCAAAATAGCTGGGATAAAATAATGATATTATCTAAAAAATAAATAAATTGAAAATCCTACATTTTGTAAGACATACATAATCATTGAAGATTTAAATAATCAAATTCAAAATTATCGATCCAAAAATGCACAAAAACTTTTCAAAGTAGCAGGGAGAAAATAATAATATCGCTTTATTTATCAAGTAGCAAGTTTTGGTGGTCATTTACATTATAGCAAAATTTTAACATTGTCTATCACTCTCAAAGAAATACACGAGGGTCAATTTTAATTTGCACTTTGCACTAGAGCGTGACATCCTATCCATGGATTGCTAATGGTAAAATATTATTCTGGTCAATTTTAATTTGCACTTTGCACTAGAGCGTGATATCATTAGCGGACCAATTGTCTAGAGTCAAGGTGGATATCTTATGATCTAGCTTCCAATACATTAAGATTTTTTCGATCACATTTAAAATTACTTGACAATTGTGAGGATAAGGTATTTTTTAGAACCAATGATATTTTTTTAGATATTATTATTATGGTCAAAGTAATGTTTTGTCAAGCACAAGTACCTCAATTTTGTACTCGACGTTTGAATGACACTCAATGAAAGACATTCGTGAATCCAATATAGCAAATTCATTCAGTGCTACATATTTGTTAGCTTTGAACATCTCTACATGATCATTTCTTAGAGTTTGATGTTTTACGACTTCGGGTTTGGTTGATCTCATAGCTGGTTCATAAAAATGAGTATAATTACTAAAAAATATAATCTCAGCAACAATAAAGAGCAAGGTAAATCTGGATCAAAATAAAAAGTAAAAGTCATAATTTTTTTTTTCTAGACTAATAACTATCATTTATATTTCTTTTTTGTTCAGATAACTTTATAGAATATGATGACCAAGTGTTTTGTTCTTGATTTTGGATCAAAAATAAATTTGACAATATATTTTTTGCAAACCACCATATTTTTTCTACATCATTAAAATAATCACACATACCGTCTAATTTCAATTGCTCTACTCCGACTCTTAAATTTACCATCAATTAATGATGTCACCATGAGAATCTGATTATGTCACCGATTGTGGTGTACCTATAGGATATAAAAAATAGATTAATTACTACTTAGCATTGAAATATATTCATATTTCATAAGGCATATTAGCACTAAAACAAATTAGTTATAATTGTGAAGGCACAATTAAACCCTATTCAACTTAAAAATTATATTATTTTTTTTTCCAAATTTAAAACAAATAACTTATTAACCAAGCATCTAATAATTATTGTTGCCTGAAGGTTCTTTGATGAGTCCAGAAATTACAAAGTGATTCATAGAATAAGTTATCAAATATATACAAGAATTAAATGTTTAGTAGGATGATGTTTAATATACATGTCAATACACTGGACAAAAATCCTTACATTTAAATGAGCTTTGTCTATGAGCTAGAGCTTTATTTTAGGCTCAAGCACATGCTTTGTCAATATATATGTAAAAAAATGTTACTACCAGGTGATCAAGTACCATTTTATTTTTGAAGAAATCAATAGTGAAAAACAAATAAAAGAGAGAAATAAGTATTATTTTGAAGCAATGTTGACAATTAAGAGAACATTTCTTTCATAAGCACTCATGCTCACATTATTCCTTTTTTTATCCTTCAAAAAGCGCAACAATATAATAAGTTGGGAAAATAATTTCAAAGCTTGATATTAGAAAAATGATAACTTTTTCGAGGGGGGGGCTTTAGATGAACTTTAAGCTAAATGAATCTACCTTGACATTGATCTGGTAAATGGATTCGGGCAACTATTCCTCTACTAATTTTCTAAATAGGAAAAATGAATTAAGTTTTAAGAAGATGAGAGGGAATGCTAAGAAAAGAGTAAAGAGAGATTAAATTTGAAATGTGAGATTTATTGGAATATGAGAACAAAATCATCTCTCCCTAAACTACTGATTGGGTTAGCGCCATGAAAAATTCTTAAAACTTTATTTTAGATTTAACTCAATAAATTAACTAACACGGAGAATAAATTAAAAAAATAAAAGAAATCATATTGTTGTACTAAATATTTTCTTTAATTTGTCGATTTATAAAATAATATTTAAATTTTAAATTTTATCTTGTTTGAGTATTATGTAAAAATTAAAATATAAAATAAATTAGTGCATAAAAATTAAGACTAATGATGAGATATAAGAGCTTAATCAAGATTGTATCAGACTTAAGTTTAGTTAGACTCAAACTGGATTGAATTAATTAAGATAAATTGAGTTTAAATAATGAGAAAAAAAATATTTTGTCACTAAGCTATTGTAACTGCTCAGAAGGCTTTATAACAACTTAGAAAATCAAATGAAAATTTAACTAAGTCATAAACACTTTCAAAATAGCTAGAGCGTATCACTATTTAATGGCTTCAGAAATCGTTACAATGATACAAGCCATTATAATAACTCATCAAGCCATTGTAACGGTTCAAATTAAAATTTCAAGATTCATTTTTAAACGATTATCCTTTCTAAGCCATTACAATGCCTCATAAGCCGTTATAACGGCTCAAGCCGAAAAATAATTCTTGGTCAGTTCCAATAGACCTATATAAAAAGAGATTATTCTCTTACTCCCACTTAACAAGTTCCCAACAGGTAAAATCTCAAGTTCAGAGTCATTAGCTATATTCTAAAGTGAGAGAGATAAACCCAAACAATTGATAGTTCTTACTAAGCCAAATTCTTACTTTAAGTTCAATTTAGTTTCTCTTCATTATCCCAACTTGATAGTGCGTTGTCACTTTATTATTTGCTTTTGAGTGAGTTATCATTTTTTATAACTATTAGGCTTGATAGCCTATTTTTGTATAAGAGATTAAGTTCTACACTTGTGACACTTATTTTAGTGTTTCGACTCAATTCTAATTGTTATGATGGTTGAGAGTTCCGAAGATATAGGTATTATATGCTGAACTCCGTTATATCTTATGTTTTTATTTGATTTTTTTTCTTTAATTGATATGTTCTTGTGAAAATTAAATTAAAATTATCTTCCATTATCATTAAACTTGAATATTAAGCCCCAAAATGATTTTACATCTTCTTCCCTTAGTTTTTTTATATTCTTACACCATTTAGTCTCTTAAATGTTCAATTACCAAACCCTACAAAATAGTATCATAATAGGAGTTTGATTTTTAAGGTTTTAATTTTAAAATTTTGATCCAAGATAACATTTTTGTGATAAATCTAGGTTTTAATTGTAAAAATTTTAATGTTAAAAGAGATATATGATGAATTACTTGTACATACTAAACCTTTAAGATATTATCCAACATAGTTTTGTATCATATTATGACCCTACGCTCTTAAATTAACATCAAAGGTCAAACAATAAAAATCTTAAAATGATTGTGCCATTAATGTCATTTTAAATTTGATTTATGAAATAATTATTATATCTTTTGGTTCTATTAGAATCGCAAGTGAAATATGGGAGAGCTCATTGAATAGATTTGAGAGAAATTCTCAAATGAAAAACTAATGAGTCTAGAATATGAAGTTAAACACTTTAGTATCAAAGAAGAAGAGACAATTGAGAATATGTATTCAAAATTAATGAATATTCAAAATAAATTTAATGAATAAAGAGAATCTTTATCTAATTCCAAAATTGTAGGTAAAATTATTAGGGTTATGATAAGGAGATCAAGATGAGATAGCATCATAAACACCATCCAAATAATATAAGGAATTATTGATGAGTTCACACATGAAGAAATGTATATTATTGTTGTAAATAATTCTCAAAATTATATAAAATTATATTTATCAATTTATAAAATAATCACATAAGTATTTAATAATTTCTTAAAGTTTATGAAATGCAGGAAATGAGCATAAGCAAAAGAATATGTGCATGAAAATCTCAAGATATAGTTTGGTTAGATTAGAATTTTAACATGTAAAGATAACCAAATTAATTTTGAGGTCAAATAGGTCAAATAGAGGCTTTAACCATTACAACAGACTTTCTAACCATTATAACAGAATAAATCAGTCATGTATAAAATTTATCTAAATTACTCTAGAACCTCCTCATATCTTAATCGTTACAATGAATATCACACCATTGTAACAGATGATCCCGAGATAAATTTAGCCTCTAACCATTATAGCGGATCCCAATATCCATTATAACGTAATAAATCATTTATGTACAAAACATAGCCAAAAAGTTTCAGAACAAACTCATCTCATATTCGTTGTAACGGATCTTACATAAATTATAAGGATTAACCTTGTTAAGGTTACCATTATCTAACCGTTGTAATTAGTTAATCGTTGCAATAGATCTTGCCAACTTCTTGTCGATTTTGGTATATCTCGATATATACACATTCCTTTGTTATCAGACCTAATAAATTTTCATAGCTAAACCCTAGCCATCAAGTTGTCTAAGTGCAAACCTCAATTATCTAACTATATAAATCTAACTATATAAATCTCAATGTTACTTTGAATACATCCTTTAGAGTATTACTAAATTTAATTATTGATTGTTCTTGTTAGTGAGATCATTGTATCTACACGCCTTTTTTTAATTGGTCGATAACTACCATTTTATTTATTATAAGGAACCGTGGTTTACAGTTGTAAGACTTTGTTATAGTGATTCGACATAATCGATTATTGGTGATTGTGGGTCCCGAAGATGTATGCTCGTTATAGTCGAACTCCATTACATCTTGTGTTATTTCTCTTCTCTATATCTTTACTTTATTTTATTTACTTCTTTCTCTATGGTGTTTGAATTTAGTAGTAGACCTCTTAGGAAAATAAAGTTATATCATAAGTAGGTTATATTGAATTTATTAATGACACATCAAAATTTATGAAAGAACTTTCGGTCTTTGGCCAAACCACCAAAATCTTTAGTCATTGGAAAAAGATCACAATCAACTACTTAAATATATTAGAAATTTGAGATGTTGTAGAAAAATGCTATGTACCAAAATATAACTCAGATATTAATATGCTTATAACTGAGTTCATAATTATAAAGTGGAAAAATAACAATGCGGTAAATATCAATCTAAATTCGGTAAGTGATGGTGTAGCCCTCTTGTTTGATAATATAATAACTACAAATAAAATATGAAATGTGAGATTTGAGATCAAATCTGAGATACAAATTATAAAGAACAAAATAAGCAGATTATAAAGAACAAAATATAAAGAACAAAATAAACAGATTTGAGATCAAATTTAAGAATTTTAGGTTAGAGAATGGTGAAACCATCGAAAGTATGTATAATAAACTTATACATATGCAAAATGAGTTTAGTGAATTGAGAGAAACATTATCTAACAATAAAATTATTATGTGTGATGCTTAAGAGATCGAGATGAGAAAGATATGTGAGTGCACTAGAGGTAATTCAGAAGTACAAACCGCCTTCACGTCGGATGATGTTTATGTTCACTTAAGGAGCTTTGAGAAAGTCTTAAAGAAACAAATGATCCCACACATGCATCCAAAGCAATAATATTTTTTTACTCATAAATACATGAGCACATCCAACTCTTAGTTCACAATTGACGACTTCGTACAAAGACTTGATTATAAAGTCTCTAAGGATGCACTTCTCCTCTCCAAAATGTTTCAAGACATATTAAGTTTCGAGCGGAAGTACAACAAAGAAAGAGAGAAAGAAAATCATAAGGTGGCATGCTTTGCTTGCCACGGGAAAGACACACTATCTAATCATGTCTCAAGCTATTCTCTCATCTGAAAAATAAGGATGGAGAGGGGAGACAAGCCCGAGGCATAAGAGTGATGGATATAAGAGTGATGGATATAAGTCCAAGAAGAAGGGTCAAGACTATGTGGAGTGTTGAGAAGGATGACAACAACATCGACGGCTCGGGCGCAAAATTAGGAGATGAGCACGAGCTTAACCTAACTCCCATGGCACGATTTGAAGAATGTCCCTCCACAATCGGCATTGATGGGATCATAGCTAGTAAGAACAACTAAGACAACAAAACTATCGAGCTACTGAGGAACATAACCATGTACAAAAATAAAGAGTTTGAGTCACAACAACAACTAACACATCCGCTTCTCCGCTTGAGGCAAATGAGGTACTTATAAACTCCTTTTATGATAGTGATGACTATGGCTTTGGTGAAAGACATACAATAGTTGATTCAAGCATTTTTTGAGTAATGGGATAAAATATCAAAATTATGATAAGTTACAATCAATACTTGATGAAGCGAATTAGGTTATACTCATAAAGGAATATGAGACTCAAATTAAAGAACTCAAAAATAAAAATAATTATGAGTCATATTTAGGTGAGATAGATCTATTAAAAGTAAAATTATAAAATCTCGAGATTCAAAATCAGATTTTAAGTACATCTAGTAGCTTAAGATGTAGCAGTAAGATAGATCTTGAAAAATTATTTGTAGGTCAAAAGATAACCTATGATAAAATATGGTTTGGATTTGTGGAGATAAAATTTCCTACCTTGTCTAAGAACATCGAAAGCCCAAAAGAAAAATAAGAGCATTCTAAAAATTAGAAAAAAATAAAAATACAAAACATACAAAAATAATGAAAAAAGTACAATCATACATATTAATATAAGTACACACATGGAAGAAATAGGAATAGAAACAACCATCAAGATAATAAAGACATTTTTAATCATAATTAGTCAAATAAAATTTATTTTAGATGTCCAAATAGCTAGTTTTATGAATTAAAAGATCAACATGTATCACAAAATAGACTCAAAATAGTGAGTCATAAAGAGATGTTCTCTAACATTCATAAAAATCACAAATAAATATTCAACATGTGAAAATACTCAAAATATCTGAGATTCGAGCTTAAGAATTAAAAGAACACTATAAATCTCATTTTGTTCAAAGTAGTGATAAAATATCCTCTAAAGTATTTTGTAATTATTATTATCAATTGAGTCATATTTCTTCTAAATACAAATTTAGAAGGGAAGTAATAAATCAAAGATTGTTTGAGTTCCAAAATCGAAAGAGTTAAGAGCTGCTTTGAAAATTTCCCATAATTTTAAATAACCACATATTAAGAGGAAATTTTAATTAATTTATGATTATTATTTAGGAAAATACTTGAATCTTAAATTAAATTTACTTAATAAATATAATTATTTAGAAGTGCATATAGACTCGTTCAAAAAGTTGATAAAAACCTCCAGAAGAAAACTTGTTAACATCTGTTGTCAACGGATAAGGATCAGTTATAATGAATAAGTTTGATATCATATCCATACATTAATGTGCATATCCATTACAACAGGTGACCTAATTGTTGCAACAGATACAAAATTAAATGGTCAATTGAATGCATTAAATTTCCTGTCCTTTCTATCTTATATCCGTTGCAATGGATAGTTTATTTTCAGCCCAGGCAGTAAAAAGGCACGAGTCCTCATCTTTCTTTTTCATTTCAAAAACGATCATCTTCCTTTTTCTTTAAATTTTAGTCTTTTCTCTCTCTAAACTCTCTCTTCTCCAATCTCCTTATCCGGCCACTATTCCCTTTATCGAGATCAACTCTCTCCTCTCCTCTCTTCCCTCTCACACCATCCCTAACCATGGAATCAATTTACCGACTAGTGTTGCGGAGAAACTACGGGTACATGCCAATCTCTTTGATGAACTAACTAACCTAGGTTGGCAAATGATAGTTGATAATGGGAGACTCATCATGGTATCCGAACCTAGACCGCTAACTGATTAGATATTTGCACCTAATGCACTGACAAATCAATATTGAGATCCAGCCAGTCCAAGCCAAAGGCACCCACGGCACCCCCGCCGGGCACATACCATACTTCCTCAGTTCCTCTTATGGAGGCTTTGCCAACCTGCCTTCCTCAACCGATACCAATGCTCAGCTTCACTAGTTGTGCTCCTAGTTTTTCGTCTTTAACATTGACTTTCAGGGGTTCAAGACAGATGTGTACAACCGCCTAGATTCGATTGAGACGACCCAGCATGCCCTGATGGTACAATGGGCTGTGGGTATGACAATATGGTGTTGGTACCGGCTCTTCTGGCGGGCATGATGATGGTGATGATGCTCCTATCGATGATGGTGGCGATAATAACGCTATGGAGGAGTAGTTTTTTTAGAGTTTCTAATCATTTTTCTTTTCTTTTCTTTGGTTTAGGTTGAGAGTTTATAGATATATTTTTTTGTTATGTGATATGTTGGCATTTAGTTGATATACTTGCTATTTAGGGTTGTTACTAGGTTATTTTGAGTTTGATACATGTTGGTGTTTGACTTGCTATATTTATTTGGTTGCACATAATTTATGGTTGCTATATATTGTTTGATTTTTCTATGCTCCAATTGCATAATTATTTAATTAAGGGGACAAATACATATTTTGAGGGAAACTTTGCCAAATTTATTTTTCTTTCTCTGATTTTCAAACCAAGGAGAGAAAAATATGCATAACCATTATTTTAAAATTTTATAAATGAATTATGCATTCTCAAAATAATATTATGCATATATATAGTTATTTTTATAAATCGTCAAAAGGGAGATATTATTGTTGTAAATAATTCTAAAAATTATATTTGCCAATTTGCAAAATAATCACATAAATATTTAATAGTTTCTCGGACTTTATGAAATACAGAAAATAAGGTTAAGCAGAAGAATATATGTATGAAGATCTCAAGATATAATTTGATTAGATTAAAATTTTAATATATAAAAATAACTAAAGTAGTCTTGAGATCAAATTGATCAAATAAAGACTTTATACCCTAATCGTTGCAACAAATCTCTTAATTGTTGTAACATAATAAATTAGTCCTATATAAAATTTATTCAAGTTGCTCCAAAATGTTCTCATACCCTAACCATTGTAATGCATCTCATATTTATTATAATGGATGATCCTGAGATAAATTTAGCCTATAATCGTTACAACGGATCCCAATATCCGTTATAATGGAATAAATCATTTGTGTTCAAAACTTGACCAAAAATCTCCCGAACAAACTCCTCTCATATCCATTGTAACTGATTTTACATCTGTTATAACGGTTAACCTCGTTAGAGTTACCATGACCTAGCTAAATATTGCAATGAATCATGCTGATTTCTTGCCGATTTTGATGTATCCCTATATATACATATTCCTTTGTTCTCAAAATCTGATGAATTTTCATAGCTAAATCCTAGACTTCAAGTTGTTTGAGTGCAAACCTCCATTATCTAAATGTCTAAATCTCAAGGCTACTTTAAATATCTTCTTTAGAGTGTTAATCAAATTAGTTCTTGATTGTTCTTGTTAGTGAGATCATTGTATCTTCACATCCCGTTTGTTTTAGTTGGCCAACATCTACACATTTACTTAGTGTAAGAGACCGTGGTTCACAGTTAAGACTTTGTTATAATGACTCGGCGCAATAGACAATTGATGATTGTAGATCCTGAAGACGTAGACTCGTTATAACTGAACTTCGTTACTTCTTGTGTTATTTCTCTTTACTTTACTTTTATTTATTTATTTATTTCTTTCTTTATGGTATGTGAATTTAATATTAGACCTTAGGGAAAATATATATCTATCTTTGATGTTTTAAAGAGAAGTTATGACAAAATGACGAGCTCACACCAAGCTCAAAGTCATCATATTCCAAGCACAAATGAAATGAACCGAGGCTAGTGTTTGACAACACAGAAATAAAATGGAAGTGTATTATTCCGGAAGATCCTTTTTCTACTTAATTCTACAATTCTGAAAAAGTGTTTGTTAACAATCACTTCAAAATAACTAAGGAAGATTTTTCAACTGGATTCTCTTTATAATATTTGAAAAATAACAGTTATCAAAATACCCTCTCTCAGTAAGTGCATCCTAAATAACAGTATATAGAAATAAAATTCAAACAACTACAATAGAACTTCTATAATATATTTTAGTTATGCAACAAAAATAAATAAATAAAATAAAATAATATAGAACATCCAACAGAAAATTCTGACAATAAATATCCCAAAATCAGCATACTTCTAGCTGCATTGGGTTAGTACTAAGTGGCTCAGTTGCTGGTTTGAAAATCCTGACCCATAATAATAACAGTTTAAAAGCATGATAATAACAATATCTCAAAATGGACAGCATCGAGCTGACTTTTGTCCTCTGCAGCAACTTGTTTTTCCCAGCTGTTAAGTTCAACAATTCGATTCGTGTTTGCAATTTTTAATTGACCAATTTAGAAATTCCAAAAAGATTTAAGGAAAAAATTCGCAAATTTTGCAATTATTGGGAATGCAGGAAAAGTTTTTTTGATGCTTCCAAAATCAAGAATCAAACATTAGGTATCTGAAAAACCAGAAGAACATTGGCAATCCAAAAATTATGTACCAGTAAACGATACAAAGACCTAGACCTAGACAATGGAAAGACTTAGCACTATAATATCTCCTTGCATTATTGAAAAAAAACACCCACATAAATTTTGATACCTCCAATTCAAAACGAGAAAACATGAAACCAACGAAAATTTCAAAAGGACAGCATCATAAATAAAAGAAACAAAACCTACCTTTTCAGCATTAACAAAACAAGTTAAATTGAAGCAAAACCTTATAATGAGAGAAAGAAATGCAACATATCAGTGAAAGGTTTGCATTTGACATAAGGATCGAGTTGGTTACACCATTTCAGGGGGCACAAATTCCCAGATTGTCCAGGAATGCCTCTTGTTATCGTGCTCCAATTTCGCGTGCCAAACTTACTAATCAACCAGCTCAAGATAGCATCCTCCTCAGGCGACCACGGCCGTCGGAACTTATGTGATGGTCGGATGTAGGAGAAATAACTGATGAAGCTAAGTGGCGGCCATCAGAACGACCTCTCGTGATTTTTTTTTCTCGCTTCTTTCGCTCTTTTTTTTTTTTTGGAAAATGGTGAAATGAGGCAAACAAACAGGAGAGAGAGAAATAATAAATAAATAGAGAAGGGGAAGATGAATGGGTATTTTCGGAATAAATAGATGAGATTTCATTGTTTTTTCCGAAAGAAATGATCTTCCACCGATTCTATTTTTTATCACGCTAATTTCGGAAGAAATGACTGCTACCAAACAGCTCCGAGGGAAGAACATGTAGGTTTGTCTTGATTTTTGTTTTCCATATTAACCTTGTCTGAAAGAATAATTAGCAAAATTGGGCTTTATCACCTTGCAGAGGTCAAGGCACCGGAGGTCTTAAATTCTGACTCTAGCAATGAAAATAATGAAGAGATCGAAAAAAAAACTGTTGTTCTTAATTGTCACTTTAATTTTAACCCAATGATTTCAGCAAAAATAATACAAAATTTATCCTTCTATTTGAGAAGTTGGATGATTTCATTCCTACGTGAAGAACGAGGATGACTGTAATGGGAGAATTTATCTCGATCCCTGAGAAAATGTTTTTGGACCTCGCAGGATTAGTACGAGAATAGTTCTCTTCTAATAGTAAAACGAGGTTATTCAAAACATTTTTTTTTATATAATTATTAAACAAAAGAAAAGTTTGGCAATTTTTATTTGACTGTTAAATGTTTGGCATGGACAACAAATTAAGTATTTAAAATGTTTAAATTTATACGTACGTAATAATTTCTCATTGTTTTATTTTGTTTTCATACTTGATATATAGTTAAGATTATGTCTATATGGCGAGATAAAAAAAATTGCATCATCATCGGTAAAATTTCGTTCAAACCGATCTGACGCTTTTCCCTGTCCGTTCGTAATAATTTCTCAGGACTTCTTTTACTATGTATACTACGGGGATTCCGACATCGACTTTTAAATAAATATGAAAAAAATAAAAATTGAAAAAAAAATATAAATATGTTATTGATAGTATTTTAAATTTCAAAATTTATATAATTTCATTATCGTTTGATAGTATATTCATAATTATTAAATTAAAATATTATAATTATATAAAATTTTAATAATTTTTAATGAATTATTAAATTATACATAAAATTGCATGAAAAATTTGAAAGCTATTTGAATTGAATAACTCAATAACCCATTGTCAAGATCCCTCTTATTCTACGCCTCTGATTCAACTGGCTGTAAAGCCTACGGCTACGGCCTACGGGCCGTTTGGCGCAAAAAGGTAAATAATAATACAATAATCTCTACAACTGGATAAACCAAAATCTCAGTCTCTAGACTCTCTACTGCTCACTTCTCCCGCTAATCGCCATGGCGGCCCCTATTTCTCTACCATCGATCCCCCACCCACCAACCCTTCTCCATTCCAAACTTCACTCCTCCAGGAAAACCAAACCGGCTCGAACAACGCGACCATTCGAGGAGTACAAAAACCAAGTCATTCGCTTGGCCGAGCGGGGCCAGCTCGACTCGGCCGTGAAAACCCTGAAGGACATGCCATTCAAGCCCGATCTGGTATCCTTCTCTGTACTCCTTCGAACGTGCATTCGCGAGAAAGACTTGCACCACGGTCGAGCCGTGCACCAGCTTCTGCTCTCCTCCGGGCTTGAACTTGACACTGCCATTTTCAATTCTCTCATCACTATGTACTCTAAGGGAGGCGATTACAACACGGCTTATTCTATTTTCACCAAATTAGGTATAATTTCTAGTGTTCTTATATTCCTTTCTGGTAGAATAGCTGCTGTAGTTGGTATTATGTGTGAGAAAAATTGTGTACCTTTTATTTTGATAGAAGCATGACAAAATGGTCACCAATGTGTTGCTTAAAACATGGTATTTTCAATTTCAATTAACAGCAGCTCGGCTTATAGATAGATATACTAGACTGGTTATGCTGGTATGCCAAAGCTTGGCATTTTGCCTGGTTGAAAAATGATTGCTTGACATTTGACTATATGTCATGTCAATTTTCAAGGACTAATCATCGTTTTATATCGCAACATAAGTGCCAACTGCTGGTATGCCTGCATATTTTATTTGCATTGGATACAAGAACATCATTGTTTTCAAGGACCAATTTGTTATCGTATTTAATTTAGGTGCCAACTGTGACCTGGTATCTTGGTCTGCTATTATCAGCTCAGCTGTTGAAAACAGAAGACAGCAAGATGCAATTAAACTGTTCTGCAAAATGCTTGATTCAGGCCTTGCACCAGAGGCCTACAGCTTTTGTGCGGTTATAAAGGCATGTTCGAGCCATGAGTTTTTCTGGTTAGGTTGGGTCATTTTGGCATTTGTAATAAAGGTTGGGTCATTGAGGCATGGGGCTGTGGTTTCTTCTTTAATAGATATGTTTGCCGAGAATAATGATTTGTCATCTTCACACAAGGTGTTTTATGGATCATCTGATAAGAATTTGGTTCTATGGACTCAGTTAATTACTCGGTATAGCCAAAAGGGGTTTGCAAAAGAGGCAGTTGAATTGTTTGTAGAACTGTTGCTTCATGGTGAGTTTCAGCCTGATCGGTTTACATTAAGCAGTGTTCTATCGGCATGCACAGAGATGGAATCTATTAAATTGGGGAGACAGTTGCATTCATTTGCCATTAAAAATGACATAGTTGATTCATCTGTCGTTGGCGCTCTAGTTGACATGTATGCAAAATGTGATAACGGGAATTCAATAAAAGATGCTAGTAAGGTGCTTGACACGGTGCCTGTTCAAAGTGTCATATCATGGACAGCTCTTATGTCAGGTTATGTACAAAATGGAGGAAACAAGGAAGCTCTGGACTTATTTTTTGAGATGATTTTGGAGAGTAGTGTGGAGCCAAATAATTTGACTTATGCAACCATTCTAAAAGCTTGTGCAAATATGTTGGATCTGGCTTTGGGTCGGCAAATCCATGCCCGTCTTATAAAATCAGGCCTCTCTTCTATTGATTTTGTTGGCAATGCCTTGATCAGCATGTACTCGAACTCTGGTTCTATGGAAGAGGCACGCAAGGCTTTTGATCAACTTCATTACCAAAATATGGTATCTAGCAATGCGATAATAAATGACAATGTGACAATTGCTAATGTAGAAGAAGGCGCTGAGAATGCACATCAGGTCAAAAGCATGGTAAGAGGTGTAAATGCATTTACATTTGCTAGCCTGTTAAGTGGGGCTGCCCGTGTTGGTTTACTGAGTAAAGGTCAGAAATTGCATGCTCAATTGCTTAAAGCTGGATACGGGTCTCATTTGCCCATTTGCAACTCCCTTATTTCAATGTACTCGAGATGCGGATATATAGATGATGCATGTAGGGTGTTCAACGAAATGTCCTGTCTGAACCTTGTATCTTGGACTTCCATGATTACAGGCTATGCAAAACATGGTTATGCTGTGAGAGCACTTGAGTTGTTTGATGAAATGGTTTCTACTGGTGTGAAACCAAATGATACTACATATACGGCTGTGCTGATGGCTTGTAGCCATGCAGGTCTTGTGCGCCATGGAAAGGAATATTTTAGTTCTATGCAAAGTGTCTTTAAAATTACACCCAGAATGGAGCATTATGCATGCATGGTTGATATACTAAGTCGCTCAGGCAATCTTGATGAGGCAGTAAATTTTATTTGTTCAATGCCTATCAAGGCTGATGTGTTGGTTTGGAGAACACTACTTGGCGCATGCAAGGTTCATGGAAATGTCGAGCTCGGTGAAATTGCCACTAAAAACATATTGGAAATTGAGCCACAAGACTCAGCTGCACATGTTTTACTTTCAAATATATATGCAAAGGCTGGGAAATGGGATGGAGTTGCTAAAATTAGGCTAGCAATGAAGGAAAGTAATGTGAACAAAGAGGCTGGGATAAGTTGGCTAGAGATAGAAAATGTTATACATGAGTTTTGTGTAGGTGACACATATCACCCGCGTGCTAAGGAGGTCTATGCAAAGTTGGATGATTTGATCAGAGAAATTAGGCAAATTGGTTACGTGCCTGATACAAGTTGTGTGTTGCATGATATAGCAGATGAACTCAAGGAACAGTTCTTACTTCAACACAGCGAGAAAATAGCTGTTGCATTCGGGCTCATAGCAGTTTCGGGTTCGAAACCAATAAGGGTGTTTAAGAACTTGCGAGTGTGTGCAGATTGTCATAATGCGATCAAGTTTATTTCAAAAGCCACAAGGCAGGACATAATCCTGAGGGACACTAATAGATTTCATAGGTTTAGTAATGGCCGTTGTTCTTGTGATGAGTATTGGTGAAATTACACGACTTCTGGTGTTAAACTGTTGTTGCTTTCTCATTTTTTTTTGTATTCGCCAATTTTGCTAAGACTTTATGTAGGGAAGATTATATATGTGTCTTGTAATTAGAAATCAAGGTAGGAGTAATGACTAATGAAATAATTAGATCTCAGAATTTATTTTACTATGAATAAAGTTAGCGTGCTCTAAGAGTACGGAGCCTCTCCGTAATCAACACAATAATAAAGCTTTAATCTCAAATAAATTAAGATAGATTAGAAATGAAACTCATCTCACATGAGTTTGAAGAAAAAAATATTTAAGTTAAAACATATTCATGCAATCAATATTCCACATGAAAATGGAACAAACCAGGGTCAAAGATATCATGTATAAGCTGATCTACATAATGCTGATAAGGCCATCTGCCACTCTCCTCGCACTCTGCACTATCCTCCTCTACAACTGTATCAAGAGCCTCTTCATGATTTTATCTTAAAAAATATATTAAATGATCTCCAAATTTTAATTTATCATTTTCATTAAATTTTTCATATTAAATCATATGGGAAGCAAAAATTTGGAGTGTTTCGAATTTTCTAAGTTACTCTTTTTAATTTTTAAAATCAACTCTAAAAATAATAATAAAATATTCAATGTTTGTACATTATTTTCAAAAATTGAAAAAAATGACTTAGAAAACTCGAAACACTTCAAATTTTTGTACCCACAAGATTTCAATATAAAGAATTTAATAAGAGTGATAAATTAAAAATTAAAAATCATTTAATATATTTTTTGAATTAGATCATGGAGCGGCTCTGTGCTCTTAGGAGCACACTAGTTTTACTCATTTTACTATAGCAAATAACTGAATATGTTAATTTATCTTTTCATTAATTGTTTATATAAGATTTGCCTACATCAGAAGAGCATTTAAAGAGATCTCCATTTTCTACTGTAGCACATACAGATTGGTAATTTGGTATGATGTCCTCTTGTTTAATCATATTTATACAATATACCCTTGTAACTTTGTTAGTGTGGGCCATAAACATGCGTTGCTAGATTTATATTGGGTTCAACGAGCTTCTTTACCCCATACACTCGTACAGCCCATTTACTCTGAAAACAAATAAAAATAATTTAGTATAAAAAAATGAATCGATTGTTAATGATGGGGTATCACTTGTTAGTGTTAAATATACGGGGCATCATTTTTTATGGTAACACTAACAAGTTACGCGCAAGTGTTTTAGTCGATTATGCACAATTAAAATGCTAGACGCTATCACAAAGTTAAATATATGGGATATCACTTACAACTTCACTTAAACATGAATATATATATTTTGCTAAATAAAATTAATAATTAAGAAATTGACATTACACAAAGTTGCATATTTTACATGATCATTGACATTTCTGACTCTGACTCAGAGGATTCTGGGTCTTCACATATGCCTGGTGAAAATGAGAAGGTCTGGTACTACATGGACCCACAGGAAATAGAGCACGGTCCCTTTTCCATGGCCATGCTGCGAGTTTGGGGGCTAAAAGGCTTCTTCAATAATAATTTCAGTCTGGCGCAAGGGGCAGTCCATTCGAGATGGAGTCTTGCTGTTTGATGTTATTGCTAGCCAGTACTCTGCGCTTACCCTGGCTGTTAAGAGCGATAAAAAGAAGGATGTTTTATTGTGAATTTTTGATACTGGTACTGGTAAGCTGGACCCATATGATCATGTTGTTGTGTGATTTAGTAATTATGTGTGCAGCGTTTGTAGTGTGTTCCATTTACTTTTTCTAGTTGATGGGAAGAAAATATAGTACATGTGCAAGCTATGCTGTTTGTTAATTTAATCTACTAATTGAATAAATATTTGAGATCATAGTATTTTATTTTTCTTCATTCCATTGTATGCTACATGTTTAAGATTCATTTTACATCGGCACAAATATTGAAATTGAACTCAGAATCGTCTTGCTGACAAGAAAAATTGTCTAAACTAAATAAAGTCAGACGGGCACTGTCCTAACATACAAAATTGTTATATTTCGTTGTGTGTACCTTTATATTTTTCTTTACATAATTGTTAGCCTTTTGCTTGTACACTTGTTGAACATTGCGTATGCTGAATTGCAAACATGCTTGCAACTATGATGTGGAGCAAATCTCCGACATGAAGTTTCTCCATTCAGTTCTGATATACCAAGAATATATACTTTTCCCTTTTCCTGGTAATTAAGTCGCAAGCATGCTTTCCTTAAAAAAATAATCGTAAGCTTAGCATAATTATTGATATCGATGTTTGATCCTACTTGTAGCGGATGCAGAGTTTTGATCAGAGAGATTCATAATCAAATTATAATAATTTATTAAATTTAAATCAAATAACTATTCGGATACTAAATAAAAAAATAATAATTCAACATAAATTCTTATCTAATAAAAAATATTAAAATAATATCCTTTTACATATTAAAAATAATAAAATTATAAAACTCAAAATAATAAATAATCAAGTTTTTGAAGAAAATTTCGAACTTCATATTTTTACATCTTTGTATAATTCTTTAATTATCCACGGTATTAAATTAATTTTTCTCAATAAAAATAATCAAATAATCTAGATGGATCAAAAATAAAATTCAAAAATATTATATTAACAAAAACTTAATACAAAAGCATTATCATCCTTGTCCTTTACTACATGCGCCCTGATGCTTGGTTGAGGTTTGTGTTACGCATGAGGACATTTGTTGGAAACTGAGGCGTACAAGACTAAAATACTTATGTGGCTTCGCTTTTCATAAAAGCAAAATTAATTTATCATATTTTATAAAACAAAATTTCTTCCGAAACACGGCGTGCGAAATATTGTTTTGGAAGGACATAAACTCGTCATTTTTCACCAGGAAAGTACTAAATATTCCTTCCGATAATTGTATCTAATTTTTACAACATAGTGATTGTCATAAATAGAGCATGTATTTAATAAATAAACTTAATTGTGGATAATTTGATGAAAATCTACGCATCTATTTAATAAATAACACATTATGAAATGAATTACACTAAAAGATGATGCACAAATGATCAAGAAATTGAAAAAAAAAATAATGGAAAGATAGATTTGATTCTGAGATCATACAGATTTTCAATTTTTTAATAAAATCGATACATAAAAACTAACTACAGTCAAAAAATATAACATCTGTTTAAATACAAATCCTAAAAACAGAAAATACATAAACGATACATAAAAGACCCTAAAAACTCTAAAAATTATAAAGAAAGGTCCAAAAGTCCATGAAGGAAGACTCGGATCACGAATCTGAGCCTGAAAAATGGAGTTCCGAAAAATGTTACGTCTCTTTTCGGATCAAAAGTTACGTCTCTTTTCGTTAAGCATGCGCATATTGCATCAAAAGAGTTGCATGATCTGTAATGATCCCACACGATCTCTTACTAGTGGTATGTCCAAATGATGGTTGGCATATTAATCTGATGGGAAATTTTAGATTCTACATGTTAGCACACTATATGTAGCTAATTTTTCCACATTGTTTAATTATTATATTTAGTTTTTTCCCCAATGCGCTCGCATCAAATTAGTCGCTCTGTTTTTTCCAATAATTTTTTGTGCATTTAGCAGAAATTTCTATATTTCTCTGCTCTGTATGCACTTTTCTTTTTGATATTTAAATTTAATTGTATCTATTCTAATAGTTGGACCGAGGGGAGCTATATATCCGCTTATGGCACACTATTATATTATATATTATATACCCAAGAAAACAAAACATAGCAAATAAAATTCTGCACGTGGTGCCAAATCCCAAATGTCCAAATTAAGCTATTAAGTTACCCAATCATTTGATTTGGTGTTGTCGTCGTATCACCAAATCCACGTTAAATAATTTAAATTGTTTCTCCACTCTCTTCCTATTTTTCATCTCCATTCTCGTTCATTTATTTCACATGCCACCTCTTCTCTCAATCAAACATTTAACATTTTCTTCTCCAAACTTACGCGTACTACTTCCTGTCAGATATAGTTTTTTTCTTTTTACTTCTCAATCTTCCGATTGCAAAAGTTTCTATATTTGATCAACAACTCGGAAAATATCTAATTTAAAACTCTCTAATCTAATCTTCATCTATAGAATTCCTTTGATAAACAATAACTCCATTCTTTAGTTTCCTTCAGTTCACGAGGCCAACTTTCAATTCCAAAAGAGACCAAGAAATGGCAAAGTTATCAATGATCATTCTGGTAATTTTTCTGTCTCTCACATCCACCAATTCAGTTCGTCCAATTTACAACAACGCAACAGCTTATGAGATGTTAGAGAAATTCAATTTCCCAAAAGGAATCCTTCCGACCGGTGTTCAATCTTACAAGCTGAATCCAAGTGGAGCATTTGAGGTTTTACTGAAATCAAATTGCGAATTCAAAGTCGACGGAGGTTATTTGCTCAAGTACAAAAACAAAATATCTGGAATGGTTGAAGTTGGTTCATTGAAAAGTTTAGATGGTGTCAGTGTCAGAGTTCTCTTCATGTGGTTTGGAATAAATGAGGTGGTCAGAAACAATGCTGATTTGGATTTCTACGTGGGCCCGCTATCGGCATCGTTTTCCGCATCCAGCTTCGAGGAGAGTCCTCAGTGCAACTCGCGATGTGTTGATGGCAATGCTGGTGGTACAGAGGCCATTTAGTTTGATAATTTACTTGATATTTGCTCCATTAATTATTTCTTTTTGTTCATTTGTATATGGGAATGAGATTTCAGTTTTCTCTGGTAGTTCCAACGATTTGTGCGAAATGTAAATGTAGTTCCCCGTCTATTTGTGATAAAAGGACGCTCATATTAGATTTCTTCATTTTCTATTGTTATACTCATATGCATATGATTTTTGGTTCTTACTCGTAAGGTGGAGTCGTAGACGGGCGGATCCAAGATGGTCAGGGGACAGGGGACAAGTCGTAGACGGGCGGATTCAAGAGGGTCAGGGACAGGGAACAAGTGTTTCTAATTTTGAAAAATAATATTTTTCAATAATATTTTTAGTAATTTATTTTTCTTTTAGAATTTTTTTTTATCCCCTAAATTGTTTGACTATTTTTATTAATTTTTTTTAATATCATATATAATGAAATAATTATGCAAAAATATCAAAATATAAAGTTACGCGGACGAAAACTTTCTTCATCAACTTGATTATCTATTAATTTGAGCTTTATTTTATTGTTATTTTTAATATATAAAATATTATTATTTTAATATTTTTATTAGATAAAAATATATATTAAATTATTATTTTTTTATTTAGTACCTGAATTAATTAATGAATTTGAACCCGATAAATTATTATAATCCAATCAGACTTACAGATCAGACTTATAGCCCTCAAGTTATTCCGTCAAATTTTCTTTTCTTTTCTTTATCTTTTTCTTTTTTGAGAAATGGCACCCAAACAAGGAACCTGCCCTAGTGCCTTCATCGTTTTCCGAAAAGAAAATAATCAAAGCAACAATTAAACTAAACAAGATACGAGTCGAGCTAATCACCAACACAATAAGTGACAAAACAGTTCAAGATCCATCCACTTCCAAATCCACAATAAACATGTTTTCCAGATAAGAAGAGTTACTGTCAGTTAATATGTTAAAAGTTGACAACAATTAGTGAATTGCACAGATAAAACAAAGTATGAACCGTACAAAATAAATAAATAAATAAATAGAATGAAAAATAACAATAAATAACATCACACAATAATTGCATAAAAGGGGTCGGACATGATTTAGAGCGTAAAAGTTCTAAACTCTATAAACTGTTCAATGCAAATATCAACAATTCAGAAAGGCGCCCCTTAGGCTTACAATAAACAGAGCAGAATAGGCTAGGAGCCTTCAAATAGGCAAAAATGGAAAACAAATACATGAATTGAACAATTTTCTAGTACAAGCTTCCTTTTTAGGTTAACTTCAAGCGTTCACACATCTCAACATTTCCAAAAAAAAAATGCAATACTTTACAAAATCTAACAAACGAGGAAAAAAAAAATTGACTGCTGACATCATAATGCTATACAAACTCCACTCTCTTTTTTTTTTTCCTTTTTACAAGGGAATATAACTCTGAGGAACAAATGCCTGAATGATCACTAGGTTATATTTCTAGAAGCATCAAGAAGATGTTATGAATTAATAGGGAAAGAGACTCATAATTACACTAAGCTTCTTTAAATGAAAAATATCATTCAAAATGATGATATAGCATTGGAGATCAACCCCTTCTTTGTCGCTGATTTCTGAAGTAGCTTAAGAGAGCTTGTGCCTACATTTATCATTTAAAAATTATATCAAAACAATATTTTGAATTACATCTGAAGGACATCGTTATTTACATTTTGTATGAACATTTTTATTACATTCTTACACTCCAATATTATTTTCCAGATATCTAATAAAATGTCTGGTTCAGCAAAGTCTATTTTATATTTATTCTGTTATTTTTTTTTTATAATTTACAATTTGGCATATAATAAGACATTTCATCACAACATTCTTTAAAGAAAAGCTTATTTTCTCATGTTTTATTCTATTTTTTACGCATTAAATAAGTGTTTTTTTTTTTGACAAAATCTGAGTTTCTAACCTGATTCACCGGATTAATACAGGAATCGCCGGTTCCAATTCTAATGGGAACATACTGATTCTGAGTTTCAGAACCATGATAGCAACTAGTACAGTCTTAATACAGCACAATAGAAAGTAGGACATAACCCAGTCATGATCAGTATGAATCTAGTACAAATCCCAAAAAAATAAAAATAAAAAATCCAAAACACATACCTTCTCCTTTGCACGTGGTGTGCCAGACTGAGAGAGTGCAACTAGTGGTGGTACAGCTCCTTCCTGTAGCACCTGGCTACAAAATCGGTTACTGTTGGTACAGAGATGCAATAGAGCTGCTGCTGCATTCTCCTTCCCTCTTGCTGACCCCAACTCCACCACCTCGACCAACAGCGGTATGCCATTGTTCTGTCCTATAGCATTGCGTCCATCTGGTATCGTCGCCAGGTTGGCAAGCACAGCCACTGCCTTGTCAACCATACCAGCTGCAGGATCCATCAAATCCACCAAGTGCTTCACAGCATCAGCTTGCACTATTCTTGCCTTATTCTCGTGAAAGATCGAGAGATTAAACAAAGCAGTGGCTGCATCTTTTTTGCCTCGTGGTGTACCATTTCCCAAAAGTTCAACCAAGGGTGGAATTGCACCAGAACGGCCAATTCGTACCTTGTTTTCTTCAATAACAGAGAGACTAAATAAAGTTGCAGCTGAGTTCTCTTTTGCTTCAGAGTTCCCAATTTGTAGCACATGAATTAAGGGATCGATTGCCTCAGCACTGGCAATAGCAATTTTGTTATTATCATTGATTGACAGGTTAAGGAGTGCGGTCACAGCATGTTCTTGGGTCCCTAAGTCGGAGGAGTGAAGCAGAGCAACAAGAGGAGCTATCGCACCACAGTTGGCAATCACAATTCGGTTCTCCATGTTGTGCTTAGCAAGGAGGCGCAGCTCCATTGCAGCAGCACGCTGAATCTCCATTGAGTCGGATTTCAATTCCTCAATTAGTTTGCGCACCTTGTTCTCAAGCTCAGCCAGGTCGGGCCGTGACTCAGTCGAGGGGGATGGTACAATGCGCGGTACCAATCTGTCAGATGGACGAGGCCACATGATGTGGCCTCTAGTAGAAGCTGTTGCAGTACCGGCTGCCATACTGCTCCCTTGTTCTGTTTGAACTGGAGGGGCTGCAGTTTGAGTTGCTCTTTCTTGGCTTGCTTCCGATGAGGCATCACTATCAGTTGAGACTCGCGAAACTGAATTAACCCCACTACCTGGTTCCAAGAGACGATTATCATTTCTTGAAGCCAGATTGGCTCCATTGCTACTTGAACTTTGAACAGTAGGACCATTGTCTTCATGGGTTGATATAGGTAACCCTGATGAAATGGATTCTGTTCCTTTTACAGATAATATCTTGTTGTTATTGTTATTCTCACTCTTGGGGGAATTCGGCTTAGGGTTTGAATCTAAAGAAGGGGAAATAAGGATCTGAGGGAAATTCTGGGTCAAAAGCTTATTTGGATCTGGTAAGTTGATGTCATTTGATTCACACCAATTTGCAATCAGTTGTTTCACAGTGTAATTAGGAATCAAATTGGTGTGGGCGAGAGTGTTATGGGTCTTGGGACAGACTGTATACCCCAAATCGAGCCATTTTCTGATGAAGACCCGTTCATAGGTCTGACCTGAGGAGACTATAACTGGGTCTGACATGAGGTTTAAAGAGAGAGGGCAACAGAAGTCGGCTGGTATAGGTACACCTCTTATGCTATGGGGTTGTGTTGACTTGATTAGTGTTTCATGCATTTGCTCAATAAGAGAAATTACTGGGGCAATGCGGTCAAAGTCTGATTTTGACTTGAGTTTCTCTAGGGCAACAGCCTCCATGAACAGTTCAAGATTTGTCGAGAGATTCAGGGAGACGGAAATTGCTGCCAGAACTTCAGGAATTGCTCTTGATTCAACTTGTTTTGATGCTTCTTCAATGGAGTTTGTGATATGGCTGTACTTCACTTTCTCCAGCTTCTATGGGCAACCAACATAAGAAAAACATTTGCATGAGGACATAAAATTTAAAGATAAATTTTAAGCATGCCTCTTCTGCACATGCTTGCTGCAAAGTACACCAGGCACAAAGCATTATTAAATAAAAATGACCTTGATTATGCTATTTGTAGGAATAAATAAAGGGACGATCGCACCTTACAAGTACAGTTTACAGCAGAGCTAGTGTATTAATGTGCGAAACTTTCCTTGCCATGCATGAGTGTGTGATTGCATGTGTGTTTTATTTATTTAGCATTTAACAAGGAACCAAGCTCTAGAGTCTGGATGTTATTTTCAGCCAAATCATCAGTACAATAATTACCTATATAGAATCAGATCTGCACTAGAATCATAAAGTTTAATGTTTCATCTGGTGAAACAATAAATTACCTCAATTGAAAGAAAAGTATCGCTGGTATCAGAGGATGGAAGTAATGATGCAATTGCTTGGCACAACTTGACTGAATATGTGCGAATATTTTCTACTAGGGGTTCAATTTGGAAAGCCTGCAATAAAATAATAACTTCTAATAAATAAATAAATAATTGTTATTTGTTGAAATTTGTATTAATATATATAGAATTAGGCTATGGTGCTTTGCAAAACACAAGAGCGTTGTGTGCTTTGCGCTCTATTATTAATTATTAATTTTAAGTTAGAAATGATCGATCCAAACCGCTCAATCTAATCTCCATATCAAAAACTATTAGTAAACCAAATTTAAATTTTTTGGAATTCATTTGCTATTTTTTTGGATAGGGGGAAAACCGTCATTTTTGGATGAACCAGAATTCTCAGATCAAGTCATTTTCTCCTCCCCAGAAAAAATAGCAAAAAATTTCTAAACAATATAAAATTTTGTTTACTAATAGATTTTGATATGAAGATTAGATAGAACGGTTCGGATTGATTATTTCTGACTTGAAATTAAAAATAGAGCGCAAAGCACACAACGCCTCTGTGCTTTGCAAAGCACCATATTCGGACTCATATATATATATATATATATATATAAACAGAGTATGGAAACCAGATAAACCATTCTGGCATTTGCCACAGAAAATTTAAATGGTTCTGGAAATATTTATGTATGTTTACCAATCTCAGCGGAAGGCTTTCTGTGTTCAATTAATCTACAAAACTCAGCATTTAGCAAACACAAATTATCCAATTTCTTCCCAAGCAAGGTCTTTATTTATTTCACCCTGGGGAACAAAATTGGCTAACCAAAAAAATTTCAGGGTTTTTCTATTCACCAGTGTGGTTGTACCTCCATTATACCTGGCTTTGAGAAACCAAAAATAAAGATAATTTTTAATTTTTCCAGAACTTACAAAATATATCTTGCTCATCAGAGAATTCCAGCTGCCAACAAGTTCCCTGGCCTCACTAACTACAGCTTGCAGCATTCCCATCTCTTCATTCAGCTTTTCATCAGGAGAAATGTCTGGGTCAATTTCGGCCAAAACGGGCTTCAAGATAGCCAAAATCTCACGTATTTCTAAGCAATAATTTTGAATAAGCTCAGTTCTTGCATGTTCACTCGAGCAAAAGGATTCCAACTTTGAAATGGAGTCTTGTAGTTTGTAAAGTGCAGATATCTCCATCCTGTTTGGTAAAGCCAAATAATAAAAAAATTTAGAATAATTTTAATATGCAATATTTTATAATTCTCCAACCTGAAGATTAACACAACACTGGATCTAATGATGGAAAGACACCATTGCTCTAGTGCTAGGTAAGGTACTGAAGGAACTGAATTATTGGCTTTGGCTGGCTTTTATTCATTCATTAATTTATATATTTTTATTTATTTTGGTTGTTTTTGCCTTGATAAATGAGTTGGCAGATAATTTTAAATTTCTTTTTTCAGCAGTAGTTCCACTAAATGGTTCACATCCACAGCCATTACTGCAACTTGCAGTGATGGCAGGGATCATCTAATTAAAATTATAGGGCTCAGACACAATAAAAAAAAAATCTAGCTCCTATTATTTAAGGGTGAAAGTTCAGGCCATCCAACTTTGGTAAAGATGATTTACATTTGTTCGAGGTCCTTTATCTGTAGACTAATTGTACCAATTAAGTACATATATATGCTATGGAAGAAAGCATTTAAGCTTCAGTTTTACATTAAACTTTGGGAGTGTGCTCCTGAGGAGTTGAGGCAGAGGAGATGAATGAGGGGAAGAGAGTAGCGAAAGAGTAAAATTCACTTTGCATCCTACTTTTTAGTTTAATTCTTTTTTTTTTATAACAAGGGCTCCTGTTAGCCCCAGCATACCCTGCTCCCGAGTCAAAATTATAAAAATAAAGAGAGGTCAAGTCAGGTGAATGGTGAGAATCCCTCTATTTATTTCTACAAAGCTTATCCCCTCCCAATTTGGATGGAGAAATTTAACTGAGGATTAAGGGAAAACCATGTAAGTTCTGCCATTGAAATAAAAAAAAATCTAAACTTGGATTTGTGCAAATTCAGCCCTTAGTTGAAAACATAACCTAATCAGCATACATGTTCAGGGCGGAGCAAGCAGGTGGCTTAGCAGGGCCCAGGCTCCCCAATTATTATTTGTAAAATGCCATACTTAAAGTTAGGAAATTATACTATAGCATTTGCAAGAATAGCCCATTGTGTGTTGCAACAATTGTTTGGAAAATCTATCTGGTGGCAGCACACAAACCCAATTATCAGTCAATTTTCCAAACTCTAAACTGACAAGCTACATTTTGGATGAAAGAAAGCCTGACTCAAAAGAGACTCACTGTCGAGTTATGCCAATTCTTCCTTCTTCTTCTTTTTGATTAATTCCTCAAATTTGGTTTCTTTACCGATTCTTTCAATGGTGATTTGATTGATGACCAGAATAAAGATTTTGGGGCGTTGGCCTTGAAGGACGTTTCCTCAATGAAAAGGAAGAAAATGGCTTTGGGTCTGTCGGGTGTATCTCGTGATTTGTTGGAACAGCTACTGTTTTTACTTTTTTATTGAGCTGATAACCTGAACAATTGAATTGAGCTGAGCTGATAACCTGATGCATACCTCATGCCTTGAAGAACCACCAGCAGAAAGCTATAACTCGGCGAGATCGGAAGAGAAAGGTCAACGGGAGAGAGTTTTTGGGAAATTGAGAAAAGACTTGGGGTTAATGGTATAAATGAGATCTCATTGGTTTATCGATTTTCCAAGGTTTCAAAACCCTAGACGAGGAACAGAGGGATCCGGTTGGTTGGTGAGACGAGAGAGAGAGAGAGAGAGAGAGAGAGACACAGAGCCGGACTATTCGTTAGACATGGTGCACCGGCTCCGCAACTGAAGAAAGTAGAAAATAAAAATGGGATGTAATCACTTCAAATAAAATGCGACTGGTGTTTGAGTTTAATTTAAAATTAATTTAAATTAAATTGAATTCAAATAAAATTTGTGTCTAATGGTTCCTACATTTTTATTCAAAAATTAAATTAATAAAATAAAATCGTTAGGCTTTTTTTCTAAATAGTTCATTACATGTATTATGTATACAAAAGCTCGTATTATTCTCACCTTATATTTTATTTGTAGTCACTATGAGAGGTTAATCAGCAAAACTTAGACTGTTGATTTTATTTGCTTTTGACGTGTGAGATAAATAATGCCGAAATAATATAATTCTTTCTTGTTTACGTATACTGGATGATATATATAGGGGAGGGATCTTTACAATGGGTTATTTTGACGAGAAGGGATCCAATTACCATTTTTTTGGTGCCCATGGTATCTATTTATTTATTTATGTATAAATTTAAAAATGTGAACCGTTAGATGTATTCTATATCATCTCAATTGTATGTATATGAAAAATCAAAATTTTTTAACTTTATTTGTATAGCCATCAAGTAACGTGTCTAAATTATAAAATTTTGTCCGTTGATTTTATTAACGCTTGATGCCTATATAAATAATATCGAAATGGTATAATTTTTTGTATACATATATAAGATGATATTTACAAAATATTCCTTCAATTAGTTTTGTTATTTAAGAATTTAAATAATAGTTATTTGATATTTAATTTTAATGGCACCGATGTGGCACCAAAATGGTGGTAATTGGATCCCTTCTCTATTTTGACATCTTGATATATTGAATTTTAAAAAAAATTAAAAAATATTTATAGATATATTCTTTTACTTATAGATTGATAGTATTCTACATTTCATAAATTTTATTATCTTTTAATAGTCCATTAAAGACTGTTAATTTGAAAATCTTATAAATTATATAAAATTTTGATGGTTTTTGATGAACTATTAAACTATTAAACGATAATGAAATTTAAAACATAGCATATCTATATATATATATTTTTATATTTTTAAGATATATTTATTTATCTAAAAATCCATTGTCAAAATTGTCAAGGGATCCCTACACTGTATATAATATACCCAATCGATTAATTTTTATGTACTTATTTATAAGTGTCATTTAGATTTCTAATTTCATCGATATAATTTTGATACTGAAGCAACGCAACTTTGTTTCTTTAAAATTCATAAATGAAAAATATTTATATAAATATTATTTAACATATACAATAATTATGTTTCTTATTTTATATAATTTAAGTACAGTTTAGTTGTGGAAATGAGGATGGCCTATTCTGCTATTCAACAAGCGAGAACCCGAATTGGTCCAAACTTTTTAAGCTGTAGGTGGTAGTGTGCACAGTATACCCAAGAAGCCAGCTTAGGCCTTAGCTACATTAAAAAAGAAAAAGAAAAAAAAAAGCCAGCTTTGCCTGGAGACGCGCAGAGCGAGAGAGGTGTGTATATTTCTATCATTCTATGGTACATTTCCAGTGCATCGAGAATAACACTCCTACAAAAATATGACAAAAATTCATCCCTTATTTCTCTTCGTGTTCACCATCCAAGAAATAAGGTTATAATGTAAAATTGCCAATATATAACAAAAAATAAGGATTGAAATACAAACTTGTCAATATATGAAAGAAATAAGGTTTGAAATGTAAAATTGCCA
Source organism: Schoenoplectus tabernaemontani (assembly GCA_037127355.1). NCBI lineage: Eukaryota > Viridiplantae > Streptophyta > Magnoliopsida > Poales > Cyperaceae > Schoenoplectus > Schoenoplectus tabernaemontani. The sequence continues at coordinate 13,366,912 of CM073750.1, read as the reverse complement.
ACATACCAAAAAATAAGGGTTAAAATGTAAAATTGTCAATTTATCCAAAAAATAAGAGTTGAAATGTAATGATGCAAATTAGGGATAATTAACTAAGAACTAACTTAGTAGATTATTTTAAAATATTTATCTAAATAACTGAGAATTATTGAAGATGGCCAGAACACGAGGAGACGATGTTGGTAGCAGTAGGAGGGGTGGAGATGTCGGTGTCGGACATCATCGATTACTCTGCCTGAGAGTACACAACCATCGAGTTCTCCCTTCTTGCGTGTTTCTGATGCTGATCATCGTATTCGTTCAGTTGACATCTCGGTAATTATTTCTTAAATTTGTACTTTATATTTTGATCTATGTAGCTAAATATTCTTAAAAAAACATTCTTAATTATTATTGTTAATTTTTTTTTGAAAAAAATTACAGGTTGTTCAGAGGATATACTCAACTACCCACATAATCAAAATTACATAAATACATTTCTTTAATTAACTAATCTTATTCATAACCAAATTTCCTGCCTCTACACAAGATTATGTCGACTCAAGCAGGCGTGACGCGACGCATCGGGAGCACAAGCTTTAACCAGAAGGTTTTTTGTTTGGATCATTTTTCATCTTCAGAGGGAGAATAAAAAAAAGGGTGAAGAGGGATGACTCTGGGGGTGACAGCCACGGGGGGAGAGAGAGAGAGAGAAGAAAAAGAAAGAAAGGAAAGAAAAGAAAGGAGAGAGAGAAATGCTATATCCATATTCAGTGCGGCTTTCGGGACAACGACATAGTAAGCAACCAAGGACCACACGATCGTGAAAAAGAGGAATGATATTACCCGTTCTACACGAGGCGACAAGTGATCGAGTCGAGGCAATTAGCAAGAGGAGGACTAAGGGAGCACGCGGGGGGAAGCTCGGCCAAAGGGCTATCACTCGGGGTCGCGCATGCGTCAGACCAAGGAGCAAGGCTCGGTGTGTTGAGGCGTGACTACGGCATTGGAGCACAAGCTTTAAACCGAGGAGGCCAGCAGCGCTGGCGAGGACCTTAGGGCTGTCTTGTTTGGATCGAGCAAGAACGAGATAAGGGCGGGTTTCAGGTGCGAGTGAGGGGAAAGTCGAGATGGAGTCGATCTTGGGTTGTGTAGAAATTATTGAGTGGGGAGGTGAGGAGTCTTGTCCGAGAGGGAGAATAAAAAAAAGGGTGAAGAGGGATGACTTGGCCAGAAAAAAAGAAAGAAAGAAAAAGAAGGGGATGGGTGACAGGGCCACGGGGGGAGAGAGAGAGAGAGAGAAGAAAAGAAAGAAAGGAAAGAAAAGAAAGGGAGAGAGAGAAATAATTTGACTTTGATGTCGGTCGGATTTTCTGAGGTTGAAATCATACGATCATTTACGCGTCTGATCGATTTTTAATTTGAATTGATCAATTTATTTCCATGAAAATTAAATTATCAAATCGTCGTATCTACTGAATTTATACATCTTTAATTACATCAAAATCTAAACCGTTAAATTCATTAATTGATATCTCTTTAAATTAATTTGTATTATTTTATTTTTTGTATTATTCAAATTTACTTAAATTCTAATTCAATTGGTTTATTATTTGTTTTAAATTTAAATTTATTTTTATGCCTTATCATTTTGATATGGCCCATATTCTCGTTAACATGAGATTGTATCAGGTGCTGCAAATGGATAACATCCAGATTGATCCGGCACTTATCACTACTTTTGGTTGAAATATGGAGATCAGAGACATACGTATTCTATATGTCTACGAGAGAGATTACCGTTATTTCGCAGGATGTGGTGGTATTATGGGGTTTACCAATTAGCGGTGATTTGATGACCGGATTAGGATTGGAATATGGAGTTAGAGAGAACGTTCGGCTTTTCAATGGACAATACAACCTTCAAGAATAAAAAAAGTGACGAAAAAGGATAGCACGCAAACTAGGAGGTTGTCCGATTATAGCTTGAGGCCTAGGGCTTATCTTGGGCGAGGCAGTAAGAGAGTACACAACTACGTACATCATGGAATTGATTATGGTAGTTTTACTCCCTGATGGTTATGGTGATTGCATGTTGTCGATGTATTTTCGGGTTTTAGGAGACATGATACGCGTTGAAAGTATAGCTAGGCATCTACAGTAATAACATGTCGATATCATAACTTATGCCCGGCATGTATGCGTGGACATGTCAGGTATTTCAGGACCGCAGACATTGTTGCAGATTTGGGTGTGGGCTCATTTTTCAATGGGTTGACCGAGACCCATACCAGGTATGCTGACCCTATGCTTAGTGGGGATGATTTGATCCTTCGGAATGCATAAAAGATTAATGGTCATTGCGAAAATGGTTCCTTGATAACCTAAAAGGTTTTTAAGTCATTTTTCATAAAATGATCGAAGAGTTAGAACATAAAGACATTATTTGGGAGCCATACATCTAGTTTCTTGATCCGGAGATGAACATTGTGTCTCATGTTATTACAGGGGATCATGATCTTTGGTTTGCTCAGCTATACATGATTTATTTTTGGATGGTTGATGCTCATTACTCGGATCGGGTCACACGAAAATTGGGTAGATTTCAGGATATTCCGCCTCCAGCGCCTGAGAGTTGGATTGACCATGTTCGATATAGATCTCATCAACATGGTAAGCAATCACATGTAAATCGCCCATACTGGAATAATATCACGCGGACAAAGATTGAAGTCTGGTATGATTATTTTTTCAATTATGTATCAATTATTTTTTTGCATTAAAACTACTTATTCATTGAATCGGGTACAATGAAATGTGGTGCAAGAAGAACATCTGTATGATGAAAGTACATTGAATAAGTATCTGCTGTGGTACGAGGATAATGATAAGATAAGTATTCATGTGAGAAACACGATTCTTAAGAAGCTCAATGATCTAATTTTGAGGTCAGTCACTAGGTTGATCATTGCTTCTATTCCATATCTACCTAGGCATCGTCGTAATTGACGTTTGGTATGATTTTTTATTTTCTTAAATTGGACAATAATAAATAACATTGCATATGAAATTTTAAATTATTTTATAGATAGAGCGGTCATTTAACATGGCTTATGGGATGAAACTCGCATTGACGAAAGGGATGAAGAAGGTGAAAAAAATTATGTTGAGAACTTGCCAAGCAGACTTGACTGATATCGTGGAGGTTCACTACATGGATCAACTCATGACTTAGCATGACTTCCCCCGACACATCGAGACCAAGCCTGACAGCCCTGACAATCCTCCACTGGATCCACCAGCTATGGATGATCACTATAATTATTAGCCTGATTATTTGAGTACAGGCCTCGTCGAAGAAGGTGGTATGTCAGGGTCGTATATTCCACCTGATTAGATCTCATATAAATTTAAGTTATTTTTCACTATTTTATAATTTATATTATATGTTTTTTAAAGTAGGTGAGACCTACTAGATCTAGCTGGCGCTTGATGAAGAAAGTGGTTCATTTATTAAGGAAGGCGTGGGCAGACGACTTCTGACCATTCAGTTAGTGTTATATATATATTTTAATAATTCATAATACATGATTATTTATTTTCATATTATTCATTTTTTTTTGAATTTTCAATGAACCCGACCTACTAGTGCTAGGTGACACATGCCACTCTATCGGTAACTGATAAGCCTCATTTATATATTATATTCAATTAGGTTTTATCTCAAAAATATGCATTTCATGTTAATTTTTAAGAATTTATTCAGCTTTTATGTCGAGTTCGAGATACTGTTGTATTTCTTATTATTTTGTAGGTTATTGAATGTAAACAAGGATGTCAACGTGAGAAATGATGCTTGGAACGAGATGAGTCGAACTTACACAAAGAAATCAAGTGAAAAACACTTCTGGACAAAATTTGCGGACCACAATTATGGGATTTGCTCTCTGGTTCGCTCTGATAAAAAAGTGCAAAAATTGCAGACCGCAATTTTAAAATGTCGGACCGTAATTTTTGGGCTGGCAGCGCGAACTTGCAGTTTTAAAGCGGTTTTCTCATTGAAATTAATAGATTTTGACATCCCTTCATCCCGGACATCTCTCAACTGACTGGGGAGGAGATCCCAAACAAGAAAGAAGAGGAAGAACACCATTGGAGAGAGATTTGAAGGATAACTCAAGAACTAGATGAGAAATCGTAGATCTTCTTGGTGTATTCTTTTCTTTACTCTTTTCATGTTGTACTACTGTTTAAACATGAATCTTTGTGCAATCTTTGACATGATTTGTGGCTAGACACCCTTCTAGGGGTCCAGGTGTAAACTCGATAACTCGAATGGTTTAATTTACTCGTGTGTTGATCTTTTAGTTCTTGTTGTTTGTGATTGTTGTTTTGTCTAAATTGAATGCTTAGTTTTAATCAACTGCATGTTACTAGAAGTGAAAGCGAAAACCGAAAGGTGGAACTGAATCTTCTGACCCAAAATAGTGATTTAGGTCGTAGGCCAAGTACTTAATCGTGAAACTTATTACCTAAGGGAAAATCGAGGAAACCCTAGAAATTATGTGAGGTACCGAAAGACGAAGTACAAAATTTAGGTTATGCCAAAGTGATTCACTGATCTTAATGGGCTTAGACTTGTAAGGTGAGGTACTTAATCGTGAAACCCGAATTGTTTAGGTACGGTATCAAGCCACGAAAGTGTAAATTTGATACTAAATCTGAGATTGAATCCCCGATAAACACTAGAACATATTGAAAGATCAAATAGAGTGAATTGACCAAACGAGTGAGAGTGAAACCGAAAGCCCCTAGAATGCTTTATTTGATAAACTTTTCAGTCGTTGTTATTAGATTTATTTACTTTTAGTTTGATACCAAAACTCTCTTTTGATTGTCTAGATTAGTGAAACTTGTTAGAACTGGTAATTCACCCTTGTCCTTATGGTTCGACACCCCAATTACTACTTGACTAGACCGTATACTTGCGGTTGAAATTAGATAAAATTAGAGCATTTATTAGCTTAACAAATTACACATCAATAACACCACAACCGACACCTATTGATGAGGGTTGCTCAAAAGGAAGAGACAAGCACATAAAGATAGATGCTAGCCGACAGAGTGATACACGCCATATTTTATCATTACTTGATAATTTTTTTAGGGACTTTTTATTTATGTACTTATTTATTTTAGAGATTTTTTTCATTTAGGTACTTGTTTATTTGGAGAGTTTTTTTTATTTAGGTAGTTGTTTATTTTAGAAATATTTTATTTAGATACTTATTTATTTTATGATTTTTTATCAACTTGTTTATTTATGATTTTTTTATTACGTTGATTTTTTTATTCTGTTAATTGGTTCGCGGCTAGACATGGGCCGCATATCTGGTCTGCGGCCCCAAAACATTAGGTCGCGTATCAGGTAAGCGGCCTAAGTTTTGGGGGTCGCAGACCAAGTATGCGACCCATATCTGATCATGGACCAGAAGTGTAGTTCTTTTTTATATATAATTTTTTTATATTTTATAATTTTTGTTTTTTTAGAATAAAAAATAACCCGATTTAAAGATGTTGTCTAAACTTATAGGGGAGAGATCTGGGATTCTTTGATAATGGTTATTTTGATAATGTTGATATTAATTTTTTATGTAAATTTGAAAAAGATTTTAAAATTAAATTATTTTTATAAATATATTTTTTATTTATAGATTGATTTTGTTTTAAATTTCATATAGTTTCATTATTATGTGGTAGTTCATTAAAAACTATTAAATTAAAACCGTTATAAATTACATAATTGATAGTCTTTGATGGACTTTAAATGATAATAAACTTACATGAAATTTTAAACACCATCAATCTATGAGTAAAATATCATATCTATAAAGTTTTTTCTTTTTAATTTTAATTTATTTTTATTTTTATTTAAAAAATAATTATCAAAATTATCAAGATAACCCAATGTCAAGGATCCCTCTCCATTATTATAAGGGACAATATGGTAGATTCACAAGTCAGAATTACCAAATCGGATAAGGAGCGTGCATGAGCGGAGAAAATTTGATTCGGACAAAGAAAAGTAGAATTCTTAATACATAAAAAATGTTAAACTTTTAAGTTTTTCAAGCATGTTACATCATCATTTTTCTTCACCATTGATTTTGTTTAAATCTTTTCATCTTCTTGAATCCAAAGTTTCATATAAAATAGTTTTTCTCTCATCATTTAAAGTAATATGTACAATATATTTAAGGTGAAACTTAACTCTTAAAATGATCCAACTTTCTTTACATTATTATTTATAAATTATTATGTACTTAATTATATTATTTATTATTATAATTATTATAATGATAATGATCATTATTACTTAACATTTAAGAACATTGTGTCTAAGTTTTTTTTAATGTGAAATTTTATTAAATATTTTGAAACTTTATATTATTAATTATTTATTTGAGGACTATATTATCGGGGTGAAGCCCGAATTACAACATAGTAATAAATAATTAGGAGTTAAATGATGAAAATATTTTGTTAATGATAAAATATGTGTTGTGCAATTTTTCTTTTAAATGAACCTTGTGCACATTAGTAAGATCATGAATGCTCCTTTACATTCACTAGTACAAAACTCATATGTTGTGTGAACCATCTTAATTTTAAAAATATTTATATCTAGCTCTAATTATATTATAAATAAATAATATATTTTACTGAAATATAATTTATATCTAAATCGATTATAAATACTTTTAAAAATTTTATAAATAAAATTAATTTATTATTTAATAAAATATGATTTATAAAACATAATAATTCTTCTTTTTTAAATAAAGTTGTATATTAGATTAAAAAATATATTTAATAACTTTTTTAGACCTCCAATTGATAGATGGTAAAAATAAAAAACAAAAATGTAGAGAAAAATAACATTGATCAAAATCTGAATCGTTAGTTTTTGAAAATATTGATCTGCACCATTTGATTAGGATTTTTTATCATTATGAAAAAATTGAAAGCTGAATATTAATGGACAAATTCAATATATACATTTTTTTATCATATAGTATAGATTATTTTATTCATTTTTAATTAATCTAAACAATTTTTATTAGTGGTGTAAAGTTAGAATTCTAAATTATTAACAAAGAAATGATTAAAAAAGCAATTTTAGCAAATACTATACTCAAATTGCTAATAATTCAAAATTAATAATTAATAACAAAGAAAGAAATGATAAATAATTAATTAGAGTCAAATTTAGAAAGATTAATTAGTTTTGTCCGAATCATCTGCACGTTATAGTTTCCAATCCGAAAGATTTATATTTAAGTAAAAATAAAATAAAAAATAAAATATTAAAATAAATTAGAAATAAAATTCAGAATCTACAGTTTACAGACTTAGCACCCACATGAATCTACACTCCACGGATGTACCCAAAATTTAATTTTAATTTACCCCAATATAAAAAATTTGGGTTCTCATTGCATATTAGACTTCCGATATATAGCTAGGTGCACGTCTGCATGTATGTTTTGTGCACGTGAACTGTGCCTAGCTCAAATACCCATAACAGCACATATATTATACACCTGCCTTTGGCAACTGGTTTAAAACTGATTTAAAGCGTTAAAGCACCTTACTCCTACTAAATAGGTTTGAAGCAAATTGATTAAAGCAGCTAAAGAGGTGCTGTAACTTGAAAGCACTGATTTAACTGATTTAATGACCGTTATATCCTGAGAAAAGCTCTTGATTTCTTTTAGTTGGCTTTGAAGCAATTCACATTGACTCTGCTATATATAGAATAATAATGCTGTTTATAAATCATGTCTTAGGTGAGACTGTGTATGCAATCAACATCAATCAAGTTAGTTCAGATTTAATATTACATATGTTATTTATGTATAAATATTTATTTTATTTATGTTTGGTAGTTATTTATTTAGTACTATTGAATTTTATTACTTTAGATATTGATGTTTGGATATTAATTTATGTATTATGTATTTTTAAGTTTATTATTTTAGATATTTTATTTATATGTTGTTTATTATTAATTATTTATAATTTTAAATTAGATATTACTCTAATTGTTCATCTCATAATACAATATGCATGGAATGTAAGACATAAGGGTATTTGGTCCTTCAATTATAATTTTAATATTTAATAGGTTATTTTATATTTTATATTCAACATTAATTTACCAAATTACTATATCTTACATCATTGTACTATCAATGTATGAAAAGTGATTTAACTTTTACTCCGCTTTAACTTTGCTACGCTTGTCAAAGAGGGAGAAGGGAGAAGGGAGAGGAGTGTTGTGTGTAAATCTAAGAATTTATTAATTATAATCTACTATTGTTCAACGCATAAAACAATATGGATTTTGGATTTATACAAGCATATAGAAGTAAGGAGTTAATAATTGCTTCAAATATCCAAAGTAAAGAAATGAGAGTATCTCTAATACAAATTTCTAATGAGTTATTAAATTCTATGTGTCAGTTATTATTTCAACTTAGTTGGATGAGGTTCTTAATTTAAATTTTTTGAAGAGAGCTGCTAAAATAGAAATTCATTTTAAATATCATGTCGGATTAGCAATTTTAATGATGGAGAAGATAAATTATTATTTTAACGATTGATAACGCTAAATTTTTGGGCCTTACTTTTACCTTTCAGACTTTTAGCACTGGAGCAGAATTGTAAGTTTTTAATTAACTTACTTAATGATAGTTATTAATTTTTTTTAGAAATGGTTAGAAGTTATTAGTTGATGATGGTTATTTGAACAATCTTGACAGTTGACAATAAATTTTCCAAAAGAAAAAATGAATAAAATTGGATATAACGGAGGAATTACTTGACACCATTATATTTGTCGTCAGGCGTCGAACATGCAGATAGGCTTGCTTAACAATTGATTTGTATACAATTTAAATAAATATCATAGGATGGCATATTAAGAATTTTGTTTTAGCATCGTCGAAATTTTCCTTTTGATGTACAATGAGCGTACATTAAATTCTATGATATGCGGAATTATATTGATTATACCTATGGTGGTTCATTTCAAAATTAAGCCCTCTTTTTCCAAACCGTCAAGATCACAGAAATAAAAAAACTTTCAAGTGATTTCTTCTCATAACATATATGTAAAGAAAAAATATTTAGCATCTCATGTGTATACAACAGAAGAATGGAATATAATGTTCATGAAAAACATATATTGAAAATTTTATTTATTTTTTTAGTAAAAATAAGAGTCTAAATTATTTAACTTTTAATGTTCATAAAGAATCATCTATTTGAATTTTGAATCTGTGATATCCTATATAAATATTATTCACTTTATTACCAGATTAAAAATTGATTCCAAAAAATTTAAGTAATGATAAGAGATGAGGCGTCAAATTTTTCATTTATTTTTTTTGATAAATTATTTATTCTTTCAGGCCATGTTCGGAGTGATCCCAGAGTAATGAGATTGATGGGATTTTCAACTCCTGAGAAAAATATTTTTCATATCCGTTCGACAGTCAAAAAAGTAAATTTAGGTTGGATGACTTTTCCCACTTGAACTCACTCAACTCAGTACAAATTAGTGAGAAAAATAACAATAGATCTGATCAAATTTGTTTTTTCTCACATTGACTGAGAACTCAACATCTTACACATTTGGAACCCACGCCCATTCATTTCCTTTCCCATCAAACACTTGACAGCCGAACAGAGCCTCAATCTTTCTTTTTACTTACTTAGGGTCTGTTCGGCTCACACATTTTTCAAAGAAATATATGGGAATGATGATCCAATGAATCCATGTATATCCTTTGAGATTCAAATTCAATCTCAAGGTTCTGAGATCTTGATTAAAACCGTCCGATCAAAATTTGAATTGAATCGGACAGTGTTAATCAGGATCTCAAAGCCTTGAGATCAAATTTGGATCTCAGGTGATTTCATCGAATGCTGTTCGGCTGATCCCAAATTGGCAAATTCATTTTCAGATGGATTTTATTTCCCAACCCAATGTTCCTTTGGGAAAATTAAAATTCAGTGGGACTCAATTTTTTCCCTGCTGCTTTTCTCCGCTAAATGCTCTCTTCCTAAAACAATTCCCAGTTGCTTTTCTCCGCTGAATGCCAGATAACCATCTTGTATTTATTCCCATCGTGATTTTCTCTTTGGTTTCAAAGAAATGCAATAAGGGATCCCACACTATTAGGGCCGTATGGATTCATGCCATTGAAATGGGGTTGGAGACTTGGTGGGATTTTGAACTTATCGGGTTTCTTTGCCCGTGATTCGTTCAGCGATCTCTTCATTTTGATTGGATATAGATTTTATATTCCATCTATCTTCTCAGTTCTTCGATAAATGATGGAAAATAAATAATTCAATCAGACTTTGCTATTCTTTTCCCAATTATCTCTCTCGCTGTCTTTCGTCTCTTCCCTTCTATCACTCTCGTGTTTTATCTTCAAATTGTTACTCGTCAACAAAGTAATAAGTATTTCTCTCTACTTGTTTCATCTGTCTATTTCTCTACCCCTCTCTCTCTCTGATATGTGTCGTGCAAGAAGAAACTTGCAAATGATAAGAGAAATGTGGTTTATGAATAGTTCTTGTTTTTTATCATACTCCATTCATCCAAACACTTGTTTTTATTTGTTTTTCCATTATTTTTCATACATGAGAACTCACAAATAGGTATCAAGAGACCTCACACCCATCGTAATTCATTCCCATCAAAATCATAATTGCTGAACGGAACCTAGAAATCAAACCCAAAAAGTTTTCCAATGTCCGAACAGACCCTTAATTAGTTGTTTACATAAGTCGATAATTGTGTTTGGCACAAACTAGGTCACGGGGAGAAAAAAAAAATATACATTGCCTCCAATTGTTCTAAGGATTTCTAAAAACCAGGATCCTAAAAAGCTAAAATTATGAGTATGTGTGTAAGTGAAGGTGAATGAAATGAGCGACATGAGAGGAGGCACTGCATGCATCACTATTCAAAATAAAAACAATATATATGACCCACTCAGTGATACAGTCAACAATGATCTTATACTAAATTTTATGTTCAGAGTTGAACAATAATTTTGATTTTGCTGTCATAGTTGTCAGTATGGTAGGAACCAATCGCAGATGAAATTAGAGGTGATAAAATTCGACCAAAAGTGAGAAATAAATCTGACCTAGTTGAGATTAAATAATTTATAATCAATCAAAGTTAATCTAAATTATAAAAAAATCAACATATAAATTGATATGATTAGCCTATATTTTTAAAAAGTCAAACTGACCTAAAACAACTGAACTCAAACCTGACACACAATTGAAACCCGGTTACCACCTCTGAATGAAACCTATAAAAAAAAAAAAAACACTCCCTACTATTAAAATCTGGATATTTTCTAAAGAAAAATGGCGGTCTGTAAAACTATGGCAGAATAATGCGATAGCTTTTACAGCAGATACAAGAACTGAGGTTACTTTGTAGGAGATTCGCTAAGGATCTTACATTCCTACCACTTCCATATAACATAAAATTATATATCAGTATAATAGAAAAAAATAACAATTACACACTTTCGAGAGAAGCAGAATATGCATTTGTGGAATCCCTGAAATTTGGTGCGCTCTTATTGGTGGATGAGCTAAGAAAGATATTTTACAAACGGTATTAGTACATATAGTTCTATGCGACCACCAACAAATAAAATAAACTTTTTTTAAGAATAATTATAGCAAGTAGATTAATTTAAATGCAACACACCTTAACGTATAATGTTTAATGTCTAAAATATAATAATTTTTAATCCATAAAAATATACTCTTATGTGAAAAATAAATTGTGTGCATTAAATGGGAATTTTGTCGACTACTTTTATTGCACAGCAGTTTTTCCGCCAGTATAAAGACGTACAGTTAGACGTCGTTAATTATTGGAAATGATTTCTGTGTATTAAAAAAATAGACAGCTATCGCTCATGATGTGTAAGATATAATACACATTAAATTTGGATGTGCAGTACTAATTATTTTTTTATAATATATAAACAAACTCTAAAGCATCATGCCAAAACCAGGTACCTTGGATGAGTCGTTCGTGTCATAATTCTCATTAAATTACATTCACATTCATATTTATGACAATTTACAAAAAATAAAATTCCCCTTGCAGGTGAAATGTTTGATTGTGCAATGATTCTTCTTTGTAGTTGGATAATATAATGATGAATCATTTACGAGCGCACTGAGTAATGACTAGTTAATTAACGATTGTTCTAGTATATATGTATATCAATCAAAGAATCAACTAATTAGGTGTTGTGCATTTGTCAGACACGCAATCAGCCAATCACATCTCTTTATTTTATTTAATCTCAGTTTAGGTCCCAAGTGCCCAATAACGGGGTTTGTATTATATCTGCCTTTCTTTGAGTGGCATGTTTATGCATTCTGGGTCCCACAATTTTGGCAAAAGGGAAACAATAATATGATTTGCTCCTATAGACAGTAGTGGAACAATATAGACAAAAAAAAATATGAATGATTCGGTTGGTAAATTTTGTCCAGTTGGCCAATGGCCACGATTCAATTATTTTCTTTCCTTTTATCTCCCATATATCTCCCACCTGTGACCTGTCCTTTTAAAAAGATAGTTCGGTAATAAATAATTTTTCTTTCTACTTCCTAGATATTCTGAAGAACCAATTTTTAATTTGATTAAGAAAATATATTTTAAGTAGGAGGTTATGTTCAAAATCAATTGAATAATTACTTATAAGTATTAGGAGACTCAAGAATCAGCCTTTAATACAGTGACAAGGATAATATTCTTTGTGTGATAGATCACATGTTTAAAATTGAATAAAGATTCTTTATGAACATTTAAAAATTGAATAATTTATACTCTTACCCCCCGCCCCCCCCCCCCCAAAAAAAAAAAACACTAAGAGAGTTCAGTGCTTTAATTTTTTTTATAGTGTAAAGTAATTTATCATCAACCCATAACTTTCAAATATAAGGTTTTATTTTAGCTATTTATCACAATCTAATATTGTCTTTACAAAGGAAGATATATGTCACTACGATGAGGCATAGACTTCATCGTCCTACTAATCATTATTATTTTTGTATTGATATTTCTAAATCAGCATTTAAATAATGATTCTTAATCACACCTCTCTTTTCCTTTGAACCATGTATTTATCCATTACTCTAAATTTTACAATTTCATCTATTTAAAAAAAAATCAAGGCGTCAAACAAAAAAGTGCATCACAGTTTAGCCATAACTAATATGACGGCGATCATGGATATAACCAAATCTAAATAATAGTTAATTAATTTTATTTGAGCTGCAATAAAATCTCTAATATAAATAATAACTCATTCAACATGAATAACAAAGTCAGTACCAACAACGATATTCATATAACAATATCAACATAACAACTTTAAATTAAATATACATTAAAAAAAACTTAATGTTACTTATTCGTTTCGTACAGAGCCATGCTGATAGAGGTGTCAAAATCGGTTCGATTTGTATTCCATCTTTCGGTCGCCAAATAGATTAGATCCATGCCTAAATTTCTAGTATTGTTTCAATTATAACAGGACATGGGCCTGGCTCTATTTGTTTTTAATTTTGATTCGTTATATTAGATTTATAATTTTGCACAAAAAATATTTATCATATTCCGATATAATTTAATTAACACCTAATATATATAAAAATTAAAGTTTGTACATAAGTAAACATAACGAAAAAAACAATAAGCAAGCAAGTGATACAAATAAGATCGGGTTAAAAGATGTCATGAGTTCAAACAGCAACCAACTAATTACCTCTAAGAGATTATAATTTGAAGCTCCCATTCCATGGACACAAAAAGGAGGGTTCTGAGCTCTTTTTTTTTTAACAAAAAATAATAAAAATAAGATCGGGTTAACCAATACCCGATTTGGATCAGAGATGGGTTGGATCATCTAACCCATAACCCGTCTATGATAATGCCAAACACCCTTTGGCACCTCACTCGTCGTTTCAGGATTGGGTTGGTACGGAAAATGCCTTGGTACGCATCTTTCATTGATATTTTCAAAATTTTTATTTATGCACACAATTTAAATGATTTATGGCAGAATTCTAAATCACGTTATTTCCGTGACCATAATTAGGGGATGGCTTAATAATTTTTGATGAAAATTCAAATCCAACTCAGTTATATCGGATTAAAAAAAATTAGCTAACCCATCCGCAATGCAACTCAACTCATATATTTTTTTACATATGAATTTTTATAGGTTAAACAGATTAATATTTTAATTAAATAATATATTATATAATTTTATTAATATTAGATAATATATATTTTATTGATGATATCGAACTCAAAGATGAGAAAAATAAAAAAAAAATGAAAAATAATGATTATTTCACATTAATTATGAATAATGAACTAAAAAAAATAAATATTTATCATGTTTTATAAAAGATAAATATAAAAAATAATTAATATTATAAATAAAGTTATATATAACATCTAAAAAGTAAAAATATAATAAAATTCATATGGTAATAATTAAAATATAATATAAAATTTTAACTGTTAAATAATTATTTTATTGATCACCAATAAATTTATACAACATTTAAAAATATATATTATATAATTATGCGGCCTTTCAAAAATAAATTCATATCCTAACCCAATAAACCTGCTTAGTTAAAATCACAACTCATATCCAACCTGATAACTTCTCAACCTAGCAAAAAATAGATCGGGTCGGGTAAGTTGAGCGAGTTAGACGGATTGACGGATTTGATGTACAACCCTAACCATAATCCATAATTCCATATGCAAATTGTATAATGTTAACTTCACACTATTTAATGGTGAATGTACCTTTTGGTCGAGAGAATCAGAGCAACACTAGATAAGACTATGAGAGTAAGGGGATCTGCATTTGCTGTCATTATTAGGGCTGTCAATGGCACTTTTTTGGCCGTTTATCTGACTTGTATTGTACCCAATAAGACGAATATAGGTAAAATTTTATTTTCGTTAGGTCATCGTGTATGGGTATAGGTAAGAATTTTTTTTAACTTATTGGTTATATATGGGTAAGGGGTTTTCGTTACCCATTATCCATTGGGTAAATTATATAAATATATATAGTTAAATATATATAAGTATAATTATTTTATATTTTTAATAAATATATATAGTTAAATTATATAAATATATATATATATAAAATAATAATAATAATAATAATAATAATAATTAGTATATATTTTTTATGACAATTTACATGAAAAAATTATATGATTTTCGTTATATCTAAAATATTAATTATTATTGCACTTTATTAGTATATTTATTTAATGCTATTTATTTGTCTAAATCATATAATTTTTTCATTGAATTATTTTTATTTTTACTCGTTATCTACCGTTATCCGTTTGTTATCCAAAGTTTTATAATGTGTAAGGGTAGAGTATGAATAAAGAAAATTTTAATGAGTATGGATAGAGTATGGGTAAAGAAATTTTTAATGGATATGGATATGAAAAAGTAAAGTACTGTATGCATCGTGTGTGTTTTCACATCCGTGCAATTAATCGTGTTTCTTTTCTTCTTTCATTTGATTTAAATAACTGTTTTTACATAAATTTGTTTAACTGCTTCAATTTTTTTCATCCATCTATGTGCCGTACAACTCACGTGTTGTTGTGCAATAGAGAATCACATAAGAAACTCCAAATGGAACTACCACCGCTAATAAAATGAGAAGGAAAGAAAGTAAGAAAAGGGAGTTTAATTAACTTTGGCGTTCGAAGCTTATCCTTTTGGTATTAGGATAAACACAAGAAAAATAATCATTTAATAAGATTTTTTTCAAGTGTAAAAGCTCGGTATCATGAAAGCATATCCTGTTAGGTCAAAGAACAAGATAAGGCACTTCCGTTGTCAAATATTAGCCACTTGAAAATTACAACACCTTATAACATTAAATGAAAGGAAGAGAAAAAAACAACCCATATATATTATTGATGTATTATTGATTGTGTTTTTGTATGGATAAAAGGAACGCTTTCAAGTCTTCTCTTTCAAATATAAGTGGTATATTATTCAAGCACCTTTTTTTTCAGATAATTGTTGGGTTTATTTACTAACCAGGAGCGCTGCATTTTGTGCTGGTCCAAAAGTAATTTAACAAATTGATCTAATTGATGTTTGAGTTGATTATGATATGACTTGTGATCATTACATGTTGAAGTTTGAATATTGTCGGTTTATTGTTGTCTGTTGATGAAATGTCTTCAGTGCAAATTCCTTTTTGTCTCAACTGTGAGTCTGTGACATGACTATATCCTTTTGTCGTTTTGAACGTCAATTTATTCGTGGTTGAAAACACGCTCTCTTTATTTCATTAAATTATGTGATAACGTAATTTGTTGTGCATGTATACGATATTAATTGAAGCACTAAAACAAATATTAAAAGGTAAAAACCAAAAAGTCGATTCTTAATCCGAAGACTGCGCCGATCTATAACTTTTAACAAGTACTAGTATATTGACCTAGAGAACAATTTTTTTTAATAATAATAACAATTGAAATTTGTTCCTTTTTGTCAGAACCTGTGAACTAATCTTTATGATATATAAAATGTAATTCAATAAACTTGGCTTAGGATACTACTGTAAATTGTATAACAAAATATATTTATATCGATCCGGATCGAAAATGTTGTAAATTCTAAAAAATACAAAAATGATGAACGAATTCGCATTGCGGATTTTTTAATCGAAAATTAAAGTGATGAGAAGAGTAATTAATTTGACGTCGTATTTATATATTTTCCTTTAAATCGTATCTCGATATTCTTTGGAAAAAAACTTTACTTATGAGAATTGACGAAACTTTTTAAGTTGATCAGATTTCACTTCATCCTTGTCTTCCTCAAATATGAAAAAAAATAGAAATAATATCTTATCTAAAATAATGTCTTACATTACTTGACCTTATCATTATAATTTATAAGAAAACAGAATCTAAAGAAAATAATAATTATAATTTATAATTCATAGTAATTAAATCACATGACTCAATATAACTAACATGAAGAAAAGAAGAAAATTATTAAGAGAGATGATTATATTAAAAAATAATATAAATTATTTTTTTAATAATGTAATTATCTTATATTATAAATGGGTGTGAAATGATCTTTACCTACATACTTTTATCCATTTATTTAACGAATAAAATTTTATTCATATCCATATCCATATTTATATTTAATAAATTAACGAAAATAAAATTTTCAATATACGTCTCTTATCGAATACAGTTCGAATTGAGTAAATGAATAAAATAGTATCATTAACATCCAAGTGATATGGTCCATGTGTAGCATTTTTATTTATTAATTAAATCATCCCATTTTATACCCACTGTTCACAAACCATTAATTGTATTTGAAGAAAGTAGGCGGCGAGCCCTTGACTAAATATCAACTGATTTGGAATTGAACATAGTAATTCCTAAACAACAGGAATAAATCAACAATATATGCCAGACCTAATTCCTATCCACCCACCTTCCCTCTCACGTGTCAAAAAACTCCATTCGTTGTGTTCCCACATAGTTCCAGATCCAAAATGGCTCAAAATTAGTAACCTAGTTTATGAAGGTTAATTGTCTCAATTTGCATTTAGTTATGTGTCTAACGAACATACGTACGCAAGTAAATTATTCTATACGAAATTAATGAATTATTTCTAGCATTTATGTAACCAGGAATTGTTGTATTTCTTTAGTTTTCTCATGTCTGCAATATATTAACTAATTACTGAATTAATTGGTTAAAAAAATAAGCTAAAAAAAGTTACTAAAGCACTAAGAACGGTATAGTTTATCTCCTACAATTTCAGTTCTAAAAATGTTTTGTTTTTGAATAAATTCATCTATTTCATTTCATAAAGTTGTGGTGTTTTTTTAATCGAGTTGCATTCATAAAGTTCAAAGATCTCTTGCTTTGAACTTTATTATCCATTCGAGAATTTTCTAATACGTATATAATTGTAAATTTGTACAACACAATATAATATACTAAGTATACTTGACACATGAAAATATTAGTTTTAATTCGTTAAAAGAATTGTGTTTCAGTATTTATAATGCACTATATTTATTGATAGCTTGTGGTGGATGTAAAAACTTTCAATGTGAATACCAAAGATACTAAAACTGAACTAATAAAATAGTATATTTACATTTGAAATAACACTTGAACTATAATCACCACTTAAAATTATTCACTAATACTAAAATCACTAAGAATTTCGGTTCATAAAGTATTTGTCAACATATTTAATGACAAATAGGTTTGTGTTTTGTAATGTAAATTGACACATGAAATAAATTATTAAAAAAATGATTGCTTAAAATGAAAACCAAGATAAAAGTCCAAACATAATTGCCACAGGAAATCAATCAAGCCGTACATCCCAAAGCTACTAATACGGTAATACCTAAACCAACTCATCCTTATCAGTAATATCTATTTCGAAATATAAATATAAACATAATAATATAAATATAAATAATAATATAAATATAAACATAATAAAGCAATTAAACCTGCCAGTAATATCTATTTCGAATATAGAAAGCAGCCTTTATGAATGAGCTCTTAGGCTTCTACGTGTCGACTTGTCAACGGACAGATGTCCTGTCTTGTGGGACCAACTAGCGGTCCCAATTTCCCTAAACGGCACACCTGTCCACGTAAGCCACATGCTCTGGGCCCCACATGAGGGCTTTGCCAGGTGGCAGCCGACTGCATGTACTTCCAAAAATTGTGACGCAAGCAGTGACTGAATTGGCGCAGCCACAACGGCCCGTTGGATCTGCTCCACGTGTTATAGTCAAAGGTCAACACGAGTCGGTTTCTGACGCATGTGCGGCTCTCGAATGTGCTCTCTTGGGCGCAGAATAGTTTTTAAATAGACTTGGTTTACATGACATAGACTGAACCAATATTCAAAGTGCAGTTAATTGACTTAATTGAAAATCATATTCAATTTCTTTTATAATATATCATAATGATGATAATATGAAATTATTAATACAGATTTTGTTAGTGTCCCATAACTATTACACAGTGATTGATATATTGTGGATCCATTTTTAGTTAATTTTTCTACAAAAATTGTAATGTAACTCAGATGGATGATTAGTTCACTTCATTCATTTCAAACATAATTCAAGTTGAATCTAATATTAGAATTTTTCTAAATTTTATTTTACTTAAAATTTGAAATATGCTAATTAATATATACACGAAATTGCTATTTTTATTTTTGAAAAAAAATACAAGGGTTAATCATAAAAATTGATTAATAATTATGAAAATTAAATATACATACAACATTGTAGCATGAATGAATAACATTAATAAAATATATTAAAAATGATGAATCCCTTATCTATATTTATTATTGTATTTATTGATAATCATAAAATTATAATATAAATTAGTCATCAAATGCTAATATAAATTAGTCATCAAATGCTAATATAAATTAGTCATCAAATGCTAATATAAAATAGTCATGAATGCTAACATAAGATAGTTACTAATAATATCATAATAATTTGGACCATATGTTGTGCCCTACACATTTAATGATGAACCAAGGCCAACAAAGAAGTTAGATCCTACTTCGACTGTAACGGGTCACAATCTCTGAGCTCTATAAATCGCTAGCTCCGTTTCTAAGTTTCAGGTTCCTCCCTCTTATAGCCTCCATAGAGAACAGGGATCACAAACCAAACTAACACCAACCCTTTTGTGGAAGCTTTCAAGAAGCACATATAGCAAAAGGGGGCAAAAAGAATAGAGAGGAAAATAAAACCAAAGAGACAATTGTCAGTATATCAGACGGGCTGTTACCAACAATAACAAAATGAGCGGCTCGGATTTGAAGTTCCCACCTGGCTTCCGTTTCCATCCCACTGACGAGGAGCTGGTGATGCACTATCTCTGCCGGAAGTGCGCCTCGATGCCGATTTCGGTGCCGATTATTGCTGAGATTGATTTGTACAAGTTTGATCCATGGCAATTACCTGGTGTGTACTGTTACTGTTCATTTTTTTCACCCATTGGCTGATACACTGGTGTAATTGTGGAAAACTTTTTATTCTTAATTTATCCATTCTTTTATTAGCCCAAGAGACGACTGTGCTTTTTGTTTGTTATTTGTGTTTCACTTCATACCCTCATAAGGAGTTAATTAGGAGCTAGCTACACAGATTGTTAGGTGTATTGCAAAACTTCAATTTTTTTAGGGCTTAGTCAGTAAAATAATTCAATACCAGAACAGTGTTGATTTGGTACCAATATGATACTGGTAAAAGGTATTGAAATGAACCATTTTTTTTTTGCATGATCTACTCTTGGTCTATCACTAAACACGGAGCTTATGGAATTGCTATAAAATTGCAATAACTAATGAATAATTTGTGACATGTATTCGCAGAGTTGGCCTTGTATGGAGAAAAAGAGTGGTACTTCTTCTCACCAAGGGACCGTAAGTACCCAAATGGATCGAGACCAAACCGGGCTGCTGGGTCAGGTTACTGGAAGGCAACTGGGGCAGACAAGCCAGTTGGTTCGCCCAAACCAGTTGCTATAAAGAAGGCATTGGTTTTCTACTCTGGTAAAGCACCGAAAGGAGAGAAAACTAATTGGATCATGCATGAGTATAGACTTGCTGATGTGGACAGGTCCATTCGAAAGAAGAATTCTCTAAGGGTATGTTCATTTCTATATTTGTAGCTGTTTATCAAAAAAATTTTTTGTCATAGTACTTGAAAAATATAAATATATAGCAAACTTTCTCAAGTTTGTAGACTGCAAAAGCCAAAAAAAAAAAAAAAAATACTACATAGAAACAACTAGCATTAACTCGAAACAATTAAAAAGTGGATATTGCATGTACCAGAAAACTGTTAACATGTTTACGAATTACAATTTCATATTCAAAATTTTGTTTCTTTCTTTTAATTGGGTGGGCTGTTAGGGATACACTTTTTCTGGTTAGCGATAAAATATATTATATTCTCAGTGCATATCTGAAAGTCCATTTAGGGAAAATACATTTCCTAGGATGGGTATGAGCATTGGCAAGAGATATCAGTGTATTATAATAGTTATCTGAGAGTTTATTTAGGGCTGTTGATGGTGGGGTTTATAATTATTTAATGCCATAATCTTGCTGGAAAAAAATTAACATTATATTTTATTGAAGCGTCTTCATCTTGCATGTTACGTGATCTCATATCTATGACCATTGCTCAATGAATCAAGCAAACAGAACTTCAATGTTTCCTAAAAATGATTTAGAATTCCGGGAGTATTTTATAACAAAACCAACGGCTTATGAAACCAGCTTCTCCTTGTCTATATACAGGTGCAATATGATTTATCATTGTTCATGATAGGATTCTAGTGATTAAACAAAAACTATAATTTTGGGGAATATTCATAAGTATCTACTACCACTAGCACCCAAAAACTGGGCTCCACAGCAGCAAATCAGTGGGTCTGGTTTGCCCCGGAAAGGGATAAATCAACATGCCCACTTGTTGTTTTCAAATTGCGTCAAGTGGTTCATGGGGCCACCTATGGGAATACATCTAGTCTCTATTATTGGTTCACTATTATGATATTTTATAATAATTTAGTGGGCCTAACTTAGAAAGTTCATCTGCCTCTTTCTTATAGCAGATTTTTTTATTTTAGTAAATAAAATAAATAAATATAGCAAATTGGTCACTTCTCTCCTCACTTTTGCGTTTATAGTCGGATCAGAGTTTGAAACTGGGTCCGATTTTTTTTTTTTTTTTTACGTAAAAAAAAAAAAAATTACCCGGACTCGAGTTTCAAACTCGGGTCCAGCTATCCCATTTGCATTTCCAGCGCCTCCCATATGGGATAGCTGGACCCGAGTTTGAAACTCGGGTCCGGGTAAAATTTTTTTTTTTTTACGTTTCTGTATAAAAAAAAACCCGGACCCGAGTTTCAAATTCGGTCTGGCTATTTATGCAAAAGTGAGGAGAGAGATGACCAGTTTGCTATATTTATTTGTTTTATTTACTAAAATAAAAAAAATCTGTTCTTATAGCATGGCATCTCATATTTGTACCCGTAGACTGTAGTGCTATTGATGTTATTGATTTAGCTACTTTGCATCAATTACTGCAGCCACTGTTAGAAAAATAAATTGAGACATGTTTTCATATTCTTTACTTTTGGGGTACCCGTAATTCTCATAATATTATGGCTTTAGTCTACTTTATAAAAGTGTTAATTATTAAATTTACTTATTAAAACTAGAAGTATAAGATGATGTGCTTTTTAGATTGCTCGCAATGAAGAAAAATATTTGCACGATCCAAATTTCGAAAGAGAGAACATAACACTGTATGCTATTTTGGTTGTTGCATGAGACTAAATATTGAGGTGCATATTGGTCAACTGAGAGAAAAAGGAAGTTTCGTAATAAAACATTAGAAAAATAAGGATGCCATTATCTATGGTGTGAAAGCATTTGATTCCTACACCTACTTTCAAGTACTTATCGCTATGGGCTCTTGAAAAGGACCCTTTAGGAAAAAGTCGTATTAGCAAATAGGGCATTTATTAAATTTTAGTTACCTTCGCTATCTTATCAGCATCGTCATAAAAGTTGAGAAAGTGATGGATATGTAATACCACTTTATTATGGTTTCTCGTTGCATCAACTCCTAATCTTAATCATTGAGGCCAATCAAATGCTTGTTTGTATTCCCCTGAACTATAGCAAAACTTGTTTTATACTTTTATATAAACAATATTTTAAGTTGCTTTATTCTGGTTCTGTTTTTAGAAATTGAGCATCGATACGTTGTGATTTGTGTTACATCTATAGCTGCTAGTTTGGACGCCACAAAGTACTATTAGTTGAATTTAGTATCTAAATTAATTGAACTTCAATATTCAATCCAATCTCTTATCCTTTTAGAAAGCTTAAGTTTTTGTTCCTTTTTACTGTACAGTTGGATGATTGGGTATTATGCCGGATCTACAACAAGAAAGGTAGCTCAGACAAACCCGAAACAGTCCTGGACCGAAAACCCACAGGTCTGAGTCTGACAACAATGATGAACCAATCGTGCCCATCTCCACCAGAGCAGAAACCAATTTTGCCCCTACATATGAAACACACAGAACATAACATGCCAAACATCGCTGATTTCACATGCTTTGAGCCACGATCTGACTCAATACCGAGACTCAACACTGACTCTAGCTGCTCTGAGCATGTGCTGTCCCCTGAATTCACATGCGAGAGAGAGGTGCAGAGTCAGCCCAATAGGATGAAGGAATGGGAAACAACATTTGAAGACCCGCTTGCATCGGTTGGATCTGCTTCAATGTTGAACCCACTTGAACCAACTAGTTCATTCGGGTTTGGGTCAAATGGGTTTGGTAATGACCCAATGTTGCAGGATATTTTGATGTTTTTGGGGAAGCCCTTTTGAAGGAAGGTTGTTTTTCTAACACCTTAATTGACTCGGCGGGACCTGACGAGCCACAAATTGGTAATTGGAGCAAAATTGAGACTACTGAATATCGGAGAAAAAGAATATTAGTGGATTATAAGTACTGATGCGGATTCATCAAGGATATGGGAACATATGTTATATCACTAAACTGTTGATGAGGATATGATGAATCAATAATGTTGGTGGCTATGATACTGATTATACGGGAGATGGTGGCAATGATACCGGGTTGGGCTGAGTTGGATCACGTGGAGAAGTCATGTAAATGTGGTCGGTATTTATTTTAATAGAAAAAGGATGTAGTATTGAAGGGGGGAAAAATGGTTTGTTTAGGATTCAAATTACCAAGATTTGGTAATGTATATAGGTTGCTGGTTTGTTTAGCTGGTGTAGAAGATACAAAGGTTCAATGCTGTTATCATATTTACTAAGGAAAAAACGCCATTATTGTTTAGTAACTTCTTTCAATTTTGTTCTTGTACTTTATATTTTGGAAAGTTATGGTTATATGCTTTGTTTAATAGTTGCTATTTTACAGTCTTACAGAGAAAATGAAATGTCGATTAATATTTTATATATATACATGAAAAATTCTATTCTTAGATTAAAAATATCGATTAATATTTTCTATCCTTGGTTTTCATCCCAAATTTGCTTAAATTAGAGATTTATGTTGGATATTATTCATCTCATGAGAACTCTCCTCTACATTTCCGAACCTAAGATATCTTTCTAGGCGGCTCTCTGTTGCTCTGATCCATGAATTGAATATTACTCATTATTCACGCTGTCATCTCTAACCTAGCCACCCCGCTTAGCTAGAGACTGTGACTATTGTTTCATTGAGGAAGATAAATTTGTTTCCGCTCATAGATTTGAACTTGCTCAAGGTATATTTTTGGCGTCTCTAGTTTTCATTCTTCTTTGCCTTAATTTCAGCTCTAATTATTGCTGACAATGCCAGAAAATACAATATTTTGTCATTAACTTCTGAGAATGCCAGAAAAAAAACAATATTTTGTAATTAAGTTATCAACAGTTCAGTACATAAGCACCAGAATTTATATAATTTTTGTAGTGGTACAAGATCGAAATCCTGGAAATTCAACAATTTATTTATTTATTTTTTATAACTCATTCTTTCCATAGCTCTTGGCCTCATACTAAATGACTTCGATATTTTTGTAGTTTCTCATGAACAATTGCTTCTTGTGATATAGAATAAGATAAACTGTATGGAATTAATCAGAAGTTTGGTAGTTTGCTGGTTACTTTGAAAGACGTATAAAAACTGCAGCGATGATATGCAATATCTTCTTATTGTTGCCTTTGCAATATACATGATTAAGGCTGATAAAATTTAATTAACATTAGGCCTACTCTTCCGAACCAAGCATCTCACAAATTAAATTTTAAGAAAATACGGGTGTCTTTTCTTTTAAGATTTATAGAACAATAATTAAGGGGGCTGTACATGTGCTCTTTTCTTTTTCTTTTAATATCTTCTCCTTCCTTTTTTTTTTTTATAATTCTGTGGAGTATTCCCACTTTGCTTCGATATCAATAAAATGATACACCTGTTCACTGAAATAGCAACAGCTCTGTACTATGATGGTAAAAATCTTGAGTATTTATGGATTCATCAACTCTTTTGGCAGGTAAATATGAACAACAGCACCTTCAGTAATAAGCAGTGGACTTTTCTTTCGTAATATCTCTACTCCTTATTAAGTAAGTACGTAAGTGTTCTGACCCTGCAATGATCCAGATGTTTTATTGAATTTTTAGAGCTAATATCATTCATCGGATTGAGTTATTCATCAAATAATGTTACTATCTCTATGGCCATTTGTGTTGAAGTTATAATTTTTTCTCAATTTTGATTGTTACACGAAATGCTACAGAATTTAGAAGTACAATTACTCTACTTTATTTTTTTCTTAGATTGCCATCAATTATAAATTTAACTTTTCTTAAATTCTGAATGTCAACTTTCCTCTTAATTCTGCATTTATTTTACATTGATTATGTATCCATGATTAAAATTTACATTAATTACCAAATTATCTTCATTTTTATTTTCTTTTTTTTCACATGAAAATATGAATTTTTATATTTTTAAAAGGTATTATCATAGCAACGCACGAACAAGATACTAGTTTAATATTAGTTACCTTCAGTATAGATGCCAAGACACAACTTGTAACTTTCTCCTAGAAATAAGTACATCAATGGGTCAATCTCAGCTTAAGCAATCACAACTTGTAACTTTCTCCTAGAAATAAATATACTCCATACTCTGCAATTTAATCATTAAAATTAAAAAAGTCAACATAACCCCTTATTTTTTTAATAAAAATGGATTGTGTTTGAAATTTTTAATTTTTTTAATGAAAAGGTTGAATAGGAGTGTTGGAAACTATTTATAAAATATAAGAATATGTTTGTTTAATTTTAGAATTAGAGAATAATCGAGGACTTGAAAGTAAATATAAATGGATCTTTATACTTAAAAAAAATGTTTGCTTTTACTCAAAACTAGGGGTGTCAATGGGTCGAGTTCGGGTCGGGTCACATTATTTTATTATTATTTTTGACCTGATCCGAACCCGATCCGATTAAATTCGGGTCAAAAAATCTTAACCCATACCCGACCCGACAGGTTACGGGTTGACCCAACCCGACAGGTTACGGGTTGACCCGACCCGACCCGTGTAAAATAATTAATTAATTTTATTTAATTTTAAGCAATAAAATATTAATTAATTTATAATTAATCTTAATTAGTATATAATTAGTGTATATTTAAGCTTTAATTAGTACTAAATCATAAAATTACTTCAAAAAATATAATTAATCGGGTCGGGTCGGGTCGGGTTGGGTTGACCCGAACCCGACCCGATCCGATTCGGATCAAAAAAATTGAACCCATACCCGACCCATTTATTTTCGGGTCGAGTCGGGTTCGGGTCGGGTCAAGAATTGATACCCCTACTCAAAACCAAATGAAGGATGCAAACAATGCTTCCTATTTTTCTTAAGATCCAATGCCGGCCTTTTTCTTTTATTGGTTTGCATAGTTTGTTTGGATAAAAATTCTAAATCTTGTTTTGCTCCTTTACTACTTCACTATGCACAACGTTTAATTCTCACATGCCATCATGAGTACTCATACTAACGTTTAATTCTCACATGCCATCATGAGTACTCATAATAACGTTTAATTCTCACATGCCATGTTCATTAATAATGCAAGTTATCCTCAGGGGTATTTCATCAAAGAGCTCGTGGACAACACTACATATTTCTGTTGACTGTTGAGATCTATCATCTACGTAACTTCTCATGACACTTCTTGAAAATTAGTCCATCTGATCTGTGTAATCATACCTTTTAAAAATAATGACAATAATCTGTGCAAGAACAAGCCGTCGTCCTGCATTTAATCTGAGGTTAGGTTAGCCCAAAACAGTCCAATTCCAGCTGGCATGAATCCATATGGAGGGAAGCCCACCACAAGCGCTGAGCTATTTACCCAGGCTTTTAATGGATTGGATTCGGATAATTGGATCGAATCTAGCGGAATTTCCATGTGCATCCACTAATAATCTATAAGATCCATATACAGATTCACATCAAATTTTTATGTGCATCCACTAATAATCTATAAGATCCATATGCAATTCACATCTAATTAAAATTTCAGAATCTAAATGTGAATTGAATTAATATTGATATTATTTACATAGTCGATATCAAATCATATTTTGAATTTTGTATTCAACTATCTAAAATAATAAATATATGTTAACATTAATAAAAATATGTACAACTTACATTAGAAAATATATTTGACATCAAAATAATAATTTAACTAATGAGATCTTGTTATTATTGAGAGTACTCCAACTATTAGAATTATAATTATACAATTTGCTATAAAAAAATTGTTGTCATATTTTTTTAATGAAAGCTTAAAATTATTGGTTTTATAATAGATTCAGATTTGGACCATACAAGGTTCAAATGCGAACATAGAAATTAAAGTAGATTATATCTGAAGATCCATATAAGAACCTAATAAAACTAAAGATAATTTTTCAGATTCATGCGGATTTATTCACGCGGATTCGAAAATGAGAAGAACAATTGCAAACGACAGAATGCTAGTCTCACAAATTCAATCCGATCAAAATTTTACAAACTCAGGTTTTGGGGTTGAGAAAGGCATGAGTTTTGATTGTTCCTTTTATTTTATTTAGAGGTAATCCCTGATAATTTACTGTTCAATTGCTTAATTTATGTTTACTAGAACTACCTTCCTGACTTTGATTTTATAAATATATGAATTTAAAATATATTAAGTGAAATATAATATTAATAGTTATATCAAAATTATTTACGGAAAAAATCATAATACAAATGCTCATGTACATTTTACAGTGCAGCTCATAATATTGTACTCTTTATATATTTTTCTAACAGAAATAAATGATAACATTTGCATGCATCAATATTAAGTAGTATTACTATAATATCAAATGATAAATAATACAGATGATGTATATATGCCTATTTAACTTTTTTTACGGAATCCTTAATTCTATATTTACAATGATAAAACTAACTTTAAAATATGTTTAGCAATTAAAATATTTTAATATGTACTCACATGTTATATGTAGCCTGGAAAAGATTACCACTCAATTAGGTATAAAACAGAATTGTGTATCATATTTGGCCCTACAAAACATTAAAAAAAGACAATAAAAGAGGGTCAGCAAGGATATGGATTTAACAAATCGATTGTATAAAACATCATAGAAACTGAGTAAGATACCGAGCTAATATTAGTTACTAACTTTACGATTACGAATATAACATGAAATGACGTGAAAAAACAATTAATTACATATTAGACCGACCTTCATTGGAAATGCTCGATCCTTTGGACCGCAAATAAGTTCATTATTCAGCAAATATAGGATTGACGATAAGTCCATTTAATCAATATAACATGAGTTAAAAAATAGTTGACAACTAAAAAAAGAGTAGAAAATGAATAGTAGAATTAATAAAATAAGTTGAAAGTTGGTCTTATACGAGTTTCATGGTCAAATGATTTCTTTGCCGGTATAGGCTTTTGCTCCAACCAAGATGGTCACAACTAGGGTGTCAATTAGTGATTCGATATGACAGGTTAATCCGATCTCATTTGAATCTGATCCAACTCGATATGACCTGAAAATAAATTGGTCAGATATGAGTTTAATATTTTTTATCCGAATTGGGTCGGATCGGGTTTGGGTCAACCTAATCCGACCCACTTAATTATGTTTGTTGAAGTAATTTTATGATTCAGTACTAACTGAAACTTAAATATACACTAATTATACACCAATTAAGATTAATTATAAATTATTCAATATTTAATTGCTTAAAATTATAAAAAATAACTAATAAATATTTAATTACTTTAGCGGGTCGAGTCGGATCGACCCGTGACCAGGTCGGGTCAGGTATGAGTCAAAAATTTTCGAGTTGGGTCAAGAAAAATAGTGAAATAATGTGACCCGACCTGACACAACCCATTTACACCCCTAGTCGCGGCCCACAGGACATGATATCAATAATATCATTTTACTCATTTATCTGATCCTTATCATCATATTCGATAAGGTGGGTATGAGTAAAGATTTTTTTTCATTAACTTATATGATAGTAAGGGTGAGATTTTTTTCGTTAAGTAAACGAGTATGGATAAAGGTCATTTACCCGTTTTCTCTATGGGATAAAATATAAAAAAAATAACTTAAATTATTCTAAAAAATTATCTTATATAATAATTTTTTTCTATGTTAGTTGTCTCGAGTTTTGCAAGTTAATTATTATGAATTATATTTATTATGTTCCTCAAATTTAATCATTTTATCTCTATCTCTACTCCTTATTGAGCACGTAAATGTTCTGATCCAGGTCATGATTTTATTTTGAATTTTCGGATTTAACATCAACCGTCTGATTCAGTGAAAATAATTAATTTTCAATTTACTGTACGACATTGGTGTTGAAGTTCTCATTTCTTTTATTTTGTGATTGTTACACAAATTGTTACTATATCGTTGTCACACTCTCTCGGACCTCAGACCTAAAGAGCGACATCGCCTCTCTCGATCATCTCTCTCGTCACTCCTCTATCTCTCCCTCTCTCTCTCGCTCATCGACGATATCACCTCATTTTCCTTCTTTTTCCTCGTCGCTGGGTTTTGTTTTCTTTTGACCACTTCAGATCCTAAATTAGAGTTTGTGTTAACGCTTTGTATCCTGCTGTTGCATCCAATGAAAGAAGGAGAGGTGTTCACATTTGGGCAGTACAAAAAAGATAGGAGGGAGGTGTTTTATTCAACACTTCTCTCCTATGCCTTGCTAAGCTGCCATGGTCAAATAATTTCTACCATTAGTCATATTTAAGCTGAAATTTTATTCTTGAACGTGTTAAATATCATTTGTATTGTTTAGTAGACTTGTTAGTTTGTTCTTTGGTTTCAGATCCTATAACTTGACAATTTTAATACCTAAAGGCAATTCAGCTTATTTTTCTGGATCCTATCAATGCAGGATTGTTTGTATTTGAAACCTGTTGGATCCTATAAATGCAGGATTGTTTGCATTTGAAACCAGTTGCAACACACAGACAATATACTAATAAATTATAATATTAAATAATATTTAGTAGAATATTTATTAGATGATTGAATGAGACAATATAATATTTTATTTTAGATAAGATATTATTTTTATTTTTAATATATTTTATTTTTTAGTTAAAAAGCTTGACAAAATATGTTTTTATTTTGTTAATTTATTTATTTTGAAATGACTCAATTTAGAATTGATTGTATAGTTATATTTTGATTTCATACTAGTAAAATAAAGATATATTTGTATGAAAAGAATGGGTTTGTATTATAAATAATGATAAACTAAGTAATATATTAATATTCTTCGTTAGCATCCGTTATCGTTTATTTTAATGAGTAAAGGTAGAGTATAGGTAAATTTAATTTTAATAGATAAGAATGAATTTGAATAATAATAATTTCATATGAGTATGATAATAAAAATATCTTCATCAAATCTTTAAAGTAGCCATTGATAGCTCTACCACAGGTGATGACGCCATCAAAAGACAACAGTTATATTTGTGGCATGTGAGTGTTCATATAACATAGGGAAAGGTAATTTCGTCTTAAAAATGATTTCAAATTGTTCGAAAAAAAAATGAAGTTTGTCCAAAGCTTTACCGAATTCACATCGTTTGTAATGTTATATGCGTAAAATAATTATTTAAATTATTTATTTTAATAAATTTAAAATATATCGTTGTTATTATTCTAGTTTTGGAAGAGTGGTAATTTTGGAAGAGTGATAGAATAGTATTTTTTTTGGAAGAGTGGTAGAAGAGTGGTATTCTAATAATCTTTATAAATTTAAACAGTTACTAATAAATATAATCAACATATAATAATATAATACAACATAATAAAATAATAATAAAGTAATAAAAAATAATCCTAATAAATAATAATATTATAATAATAATATAATAAAAATATAAACATAATCATAATATAGTAATATAATAATAATAAATTATAATTACAATCATAATTATAATAATATAATAATAATAAGTAATCATAATATTAATAATATAATCATAATCATAATCATAAAAATAATTAAAAATAATTATAATTATAATAATATAATAATAAATTAATCATGACTATAATCAACATATAATAATATAATACAACATAATAAAATAATAATAAGTAATAATAATAATAATCATAATCATCATAATATAATAATATAATAATAAATAATCTTGATCATAATAATAAAATAATAAAATAATTATATTTATATTCATAATATAATAATATAATATTAAAATTATATTTATAATAATAATAAATAATATAATAATACTAATGGTTTGTTTACGTACAGTATAAAAGAGTCTGATCCATGACCACGTGGCGACGTCGGAATGACCTCAGGGGTCATCACCCTCAGAAGAGAATTAATCCTACGGGTTTTTATCAAAAAAAAAAAGAAGAGAATTAATCCCATATTCCTCTTGCAATATATCGCAGAGCGAATCACCCATTATAATTCGAGTTAGTTAACCACCGACACTCGTACTTTTGCAGATTCACGCTTCAGTTGCTATATATTGCAAAGTGAATCACACATATATGTGTAAAGTCGTTTTACTTGGAGATATCAACGAGTCCAAATTCTCATCAGTTAAATATATTACAAATTGAAATTACTACTCAACTACTAATTATCAACAGAGATAAATGATATAAAAATATGAGTAAATGATACAGAACTATTCAGTATTTTTATATTATCATTTTTTGAAGCAAAGATGATGCCAAGTTCATCAAATTTTAAGTATTCTTAAAAGTTTTAACGAAAAGTTTTTGAGCCTTCCATCTTTATTTATTCTAAAATTTGAGACGATTCTTTTTTTAATTAAAAATTCGTAGGAATTGCAAACTCATTCAAAGCAAGTGAAGCATGCCAAATTGAAAATATGGAGATTGGAGAAGGACAATTCTGAAAATTTTCTATTGAAGCAGACCGCATTGCATGGTTCAACTTCAAAGTCACATTAACTTAGGGGTATCAATCGATATTTAAAATTCGAAAATTCGATTCGAATTCGTAAGAATGATCCGCATATGAATCTAAAAAAAATATTCAAAAATCTATTGGATCCACATATGAATCTCAAAAGAGAATTCGTTTTATTTTTTGGATCTTAAATCTGAATTCATTATAAATTTGATAAAATAATTATTTTTTAATTTTTAATACTTTTTAAAATTAAAAATATAATAATTAAATTAGTCTTAATAATAATTAGATTATATTATTTAAAAAATATATATATGCAAGTTAGTTAAAAAATACATAATATTTTAGGATGTGTATTGTACACATTTTATTCATTTAGATATAAAATTATGATTCAAATCAGATCCAATATTCTTTATATAGATAAATATAAATTCACATTTAAATCCTTAAATTTTAAATCTATATTTAAATTTTATAAAATTTTAATAAATTTATATTTAAATAAATTCGTATCCGATCTATTGACACGAGGTCTATGCTTCCATGATCCCATCTCGTCGCTTAACTCACCGACTCACCTCATCTGAAACTCTAAATTCGTGTGGAGCACTCTCGTATGTACTTACTACAGCGGGTTAAAGTTAACGAGTTCCCGGCCCGCTTCACTTACACAATCATTAAGTAGGCTGGACATCTTTTGCTTTCACATGTGATGTCTCCGCTCGGTTACAAATCTGAAATCTCCTCCATTAATTCTATACTCAAATAATAATACTTTTTCATGGTACAAGTGAGAATATTTTAATCGCACAGATATTACGTTCTTTCTATAAAACCAAAGAAATCAGGCAAGTTAAATTATGCATAAAATCTGAATGTTTAAGCGTTCAATACAAATATGGACATATGGTAACTTGCAACATCAGATGCGCAGCCAGTTATTTTATTTAATTGTTTAAAATTTTGTATAATAATTAATCTTTGTCCTATATGAGAGAGAATAAATAAATTTCAAAAAATAATATATATATATATATATATATATTATTTTTTATGCTACATTACTAAAAAAAATACTGTAGTAACCGCACCATCCTTTACAAATTTATTTGTAAACGGAGATGTTAGTAGTTTATATTGTCATACCATAAATTGCGTATTTCCATTCAATATAATCTCAACTTCAATTTGTTAAAATTAATTAATTACAGGTTTTTTATACTATATATAACACAAGGTAAAGTAAAAAAAAAATGCATATATTGAATAGAGAAATGTAGAACAGAAGACGAAAAAAGTGATAACAATTAAAAGCTGATACGGATCTCCAATCAGCAAAATTGGATTCAATTTGATTGGATTCGAATTTAATTCAATTTGAAGGTAAAGTAAATGAAAAATGTATATATTGAATAGAGAAATGTAGAACAGAAGACGAAAAAGTGATAACAATTAAAAGCTGATACGGATCTCCAATCAGCAAAATTCGATTCAATTTACATGGATTCGAATTTAATTCAATTTAATTTTTTTAATATATAAAATTAAAAATTTGACTCATCTAATCTAACTTGAAATCAAATAATATGTAATTTAATCAAAACTAATTTAAAATTTCAAAAAAATCAACATATAAATTAATACGACTCGACTTAACTCCAATCGAGTTTTTTTATAATATCAAACTGATTTGAATAGACCCATCTAAATCTAATCTGACCCGTCGAATGACCACCTCTATCCAATTCTTGTCAAATCAGTATCATCTGAAGAGTTTTTTTTCTACAGAGTTATGTAGTTCTTTCATTACGATCCGTCTGATCACTGATCAACGATCTTGATCTAACAATAATAAACAACTCCATACATTAAAATTCATATTTAGATTTCATTATAACCATTCAGATTAAAACGAACCATTCATAATAAATCTCAGCACCTAATTTGCTCCGTAAAAACTGCCCGACCATTAGGGCTGTCAATGGCACTCTTTTGGCCATTTACTTGACCCGTATCGTACCCGATAAGATGGGTATGGGTAAGATTTTATTTTCGTTAGGTCATCGGGTATGGGTATAAATAAAAAAAAAATCATTAACTTATCGGGTATGGATATGGGTAAAGAGTTTTCGTTACCCGTTATTCATTGAGTAATTTATATGAATATATATATATATATATAGTTAAATATATATAAATATAAATATTTTATATTTTTAATAAATATATATAATTAAATTATATATATATATATATATATATATATATATAAAGTAAAGATATCGTTAGCTTAAGCCTTTTGTGAGGTTAACTCAAAAAATATATCAAATTATTTCCAAATTTTAATTTATCATGCTCAATAAATTCTTTATATGAAAATCTTGCAGGGTGCAAAAAATTTGGAGTGTTTTGAGCTTTTAAAGTCATAGGTTTTAATTTTTGAAAATTAGCTCTAAAAATAATAATAAAATAATTAATATTTGAACATTATTTTTAAAAATAAAAAACGGTGACTTAAAAAACTCAAAACACTCTAAATTTTTACATCCACAAGATTTTCATATAAAAAAATTTAATGAGTATGATAAATAAAAATTTGGAGATGATTTGATATACTTTTTGAGTTAAGCTCATGGAAGACCTCCATGAGCTTAAGCTCATTGTATCTTTACTCTCTCTATATATATAGTAATTAGCATCTATATATATAGTAATTAGTATATATTTTTTTATGATAATTAACATGAATTATATGATATTTGTTATATCTAAAATGTTAATTATTATTACACTTTATTAATATATTTATTTAATATTTTTATACATTATCTACCGTTATCCGTTCGTTAATCGAAATTTTTAATGAATAAAAATAGAGCATGAATAATTTTTTTAAGGAATATAAATAAAATATAATTTTTTTAATAAATATAGATATAAATATCTCCATCCGTCTCTCTTCCTTTCATCAGTTCATTGTGTCACAGCCTCTTTTTTTTTTTTCTTTGATTAAAATTGTGTCACAGCCTTACTCACGCGCACTTCAAAGCGCCGACTCACTCGGCCAAGTGCTCTCTCCCCTAATCCATTTTGTCGAAACAAAGCTCTACTAAAATAATCACTTCTTGGTTTCTCTTCTCATCAAATCAGACAAGGTACGGACTATTTGCTCTCAATATTCATATTTCTCGTCTGTTATATTTGTCCTCTGAAACATAATTTCTTTCGTGTTCTGTGTTTGTAGCTTAGATCTATCTTTTCGAACAACTTTTACCTGTGTAAATTTCTTTTTTCTTTTTTCTGTGATTGGTACTAAATCCAATATGTATTTCTTGAAATTTAGTTATGTAACGTGTTTTGCTTGTTTAGTTGGCTAGTTTTAAAGCTGGAACTAACCTTAGCTACAGATCTGGCTGCATCCAAGATAATAAAGATATGAACTTTCTATTGTTGAAGGATTCTTTACATTCCTGTATTTTTCTTTTTGTGGCCAGAGGTGATGTCATTTCAGTAATTGCTGAGTGTACTTCCTGACCAAAATGGATGCACCCCTTTATAGTTTTATTTACACGACTTTAGCTGATACACTAATTTTTCATGTAAATCGATTATGTCCCTACTTAATCTTGAATTTCACAACTCAGATCCAAGTTTACAATACAATTCAAAATTTTATAAACTTTGAAAGCCTGCTTCAAGACCTTTTAGAGTGTTTCAGTTTGGAAAATTTTCCTTTTGATTTCCATGTTGGACCACTAAAAGGTGACGCACAATTTTGTATAGGTTATTTTTCTTCATCTGTCACATTGCATGGTATAAGAAGTCAAATCATCAATGGCGTATAATAAAGTTACAAGGTTGGATTATAGGAGGCCCCAATCAAATAGCAAATCTTCACTATGCTCTAAAACTATAATGGCGGTATTCGTTGGCCTATGTTTGGTTGGTGCATGGGTTATGACATCATCACGCAAATTCCCGGTAATCATTTCTTCATCGGAGAATAATTCGGATGAAGTTTCGAGCGAATTTGGTGATATTTCAACCGATTCTTTAACCAAAGATTCGGACCAAGGAGGAGATTTTAATACAGAACCAATGGTCGTCTTTGATGATTCAAATTCTGACAGTACGGACTCAAAAGATAGCACATCAGAGAAGATGGTGCAAAAACCTCAAGATGAAGAAGAAAAGGAAAATGAGACTGAAAAAGAAGAGAAATCAGACAGTGAAACAACTAAAGTAGAACAGTCGGTGACAGAAGAAAGTGAAGAGATGGAACAAGGTTTGAATTCAAATTCAGATTCAAACTCAATTGCGGAGGTGTTTCCTGATGGGGCACAGTCTGAAATACTAAAGGAAACAGAAACACAAAATGGAGCATTCTCTACTCAAGCAGCTGAGTCAAAAAGTGAAAAGGAAGTGCAAAGTTCTAACTTATCCCGGGGTAAGATGAAGAGTTACAAATGGAAGCTTTGTCATGCCACAGCTGGGCCTGATTACATACCTTGCCTAGATAATGAAATGGCAATCAAGAATCTTAAGAGTACCAAACACTATGAGCATAGAGAGAGACATTGTCCTGAAGTGGGTCCCACATGTCTTGTATCACTTCCGGAGGGGTATAAGCGTTCCATTCAATGGCCTCAGAGCAGAGATAAGGTATGATTGTTCTATACTTCATTTTCTTGGTAGGAACTTAGTAAAGTTTGGGTTCTGGCTTATTTTGATTCAATACTGCATTGGGTATGATGTGTGCTCTTATGCGTCTTTATCATAGTAGACGTGCTTTTTATGTCCATATTTCAAGAAACCAACCAAGAATCATTAATGTGGGGGTAAATAACTCGCAAAATGGTTTGTTTTGCACATGATTCTCAACCAAATTCTTTTCACTTATTAGGACACTTGGGCACATACTTTCAGTTAAAACCTTTATGACCATATCAGAGTGACATTGTATGACTAAAATAGCTAATCAGTAAGCATTGCTGTTTGTAAATGATGCTGTACTTGCACTTAGATTGTTTACAATAGTACCTTTCTGATTTTGCTATCTGTCATGATGATAACCTGACCAAATTATCATATTCTAACGATGAACTTAAGTTTATGTAATTGCCAATGCAATGTGGTGCAGATATGGTATAACAACGTTCCTCATACCAAGCTAGCAGTGGTAAAGGGGCACCAGAATTGGGTCAAGGTGTCTGGTGATTACCTTACCTTTCCTGGTGGTGGCACCCAGTTCAAGCATGGCGCACTATACTACATTGATTTCATCCAGCAGGTACTGCATTTTTTATTTCAAATTTTCTTTGAATTGAAGATTTCATTTACAACTGCTAAACAATGCCTTTACTACTCGGTACTCACAAACGTCTTGAATTTTTGTGGGTTATGTTATTAACTGAACTTTTTGCATTTCTACCTGCCTTCTGCTGAAGTCTCATTTTTCATGATTTCGTGAGATGTTGAATTTTATTGCTTAACGAACCAAGTCTTAGATGCTACATTATTTCTACATCTCTTGACCCTAAAAATTTGTACTTGTACTAACATAATAATTCTGGTGTTAGTCCTTTCCTGACATAGCTTGGGGGAAGAGAAGCCGAGTAGTGCTAGATGTGGGTTGTGGGGTTGCCAGCTTTGGCGGCTACTTATTTGATAGAGATGTTGTGACGATGTCCTTTGCACCTAAAGATGAGCACGAGGCACAGGTGCAGTTTGCATTGGAGAGGGGTATCCCTGCCATTTCAGCTGTTATGGGCACCAAAAGACTTCCTTTCCCTGGTCAGGTTTTTGATGTGATTCATTGTGCCAGGTGTCGGGTCCCATGGCATATTGAAGGTTTGATTCTCTTCTCTCTTACCTTCCCACCTAACACCATACAAATACTTACGAGGACACTCAAACACACGCACAAAATCAGTTTCTCATAAACAACCTTTCTCAATTTCAAACATACCCCACACAAGCACACATTATGTTGACTTTATTTTTTGCTCTTCTTTTCTTATTTGTGGGGGATGTAGTTTGGAGGTGCTCTCTTAATAATTATTGGATGTTTAAGAGCAACAGGTAAATGGAACTTATTCTCCATCAGTTCCAAATTACACCATCAAGTTCCATGATATCATTAGTTCGTTGATAATCTGTCTTACCTTGTAAAACTCCAATTGAAATCATACACAGAGAAATTAAAAAACTTACTGCTGAATCTTCCCTCAAAATTTGCCCAATATCCAACGAACATTTGTGTAACATGTGGATCTTTATGTGATATTCAATCTGCTATTGCAGAGTTGAATTTTACATTTTAGATTTTAGTTGGTTTAAGCCTTTTGAAACCTATGAAAATTTTCAGGTGGCATGCTTTTGTTGGAATTGAACCGGCTTTTAAGGCCTGGGGGTTACTTTGTCTGGTCTGCTACTCCAATTTATCAAAAGCTCCCAGAAGATGTTGAGATATGGAATGGTACCAACGTTAAATCTTTGAAAAAGATCACAATAGTACTTCTTATTTTTTATCAAAAATTTAGAATGCTGGGTGCCAAATTTTGATCCAAGACGATCCAACGGGAAAAATAGAAGAAAACACTACGTGCCTCAAAAGTTTGTGACGAGCATCTGCCGTTACATAAAGACCCTATTTTATGTTTATACCATCGTAAACTTGGTCCATATATTGACTCAGTGCATATCTAACTCGACCTGTCTGGCTGTCACCTATTTTCTTAGGTTAATGACAAATAACAAGTCTTGATTAATAGTAAAAAGTTTTTTAATGATAAAATTGTTAATTCCCACTGAAATTTGCCTACTCACTTTTTATTACCTAGTAACATGCTCATACGAAATGGGACCTTGAGCAGTGAATGTAAGGGGAAATATATCAACATCCTGGGAAAATACTTTTTGGAGAACATGACTTGATTTTCTGTCATAATTTTAAGAAAGCATCAAAGTTTAGTTGCTGTTTCAGGAGGTTTATGATGTTGCTTGCAATTTGCAAAACACTTTTGATTATTATTTAGCACATTGCATTTATTAATCACCTTATATTTGAATGAGTAGCTATGTCGGTTCTTACGAAATCGTTGTGCTGGAAGATGGTGAACAGAACAAGAGATAAGTTAAATGAGGTTGGAATGGCAGTTTACCAGAAGCCCATGGATAACAAATGTTATGAAAAAAGATCAGAAAATAAACCACCTCTGTGCCCAGAAACTGACAGCTCAGATGCAGCCTGGTAATGCCTTCTTTCAGAACACGTCATACTGTTTAGTCTGACTTGCTTTTTCTTTAATTATAGGTAAACCTTGCAGTTTATTTGGAAAAGAAAACCTTCAAGTCCTTTATTGTTTCATTTTTTCTAATACTTACAGATTTACAAAGCTTAGGAATGTAAAATTACTTCAGGCATAGAAAATATTTAACAAATAGCAGGTTAAGATCTTTCTTCCCCTCCTGAAATTTAATCCTTCATTTTGATCTTGCAGGAATATATCATTGCAGGAGTGCATGCACAAGTTACCAGTGGATCCAAATATGCGTGGGTCCAAATGGCCATACCAGTGGCCTTTAAGATTGGAGAAGCCACCATACTGGTTAGAATCTCAATTAGGTGTCTATGGAAAGCCAGCAAAAAAAGACTTTGAGGCAGATTATGAGCTCTGGAAGCGGGTTGTTAAAAAATCATACCTGAATGGCATGGGTATTGACTGGTCAAGGGTCAGAAATGTCATGGATATGAGATCTTTTTATGGCGGGTATGTTTTTAAAATATGTCTTTCTTCCTTTGAACTTCCGTTTTTGGTTGTCTGAATTCTTGTTAATTTTATGCCCTACAACCAAGCTCAATTACATTATGAAGTCTAACCCCTACATGCAAATAAAGTACGCACTGACCTTTAATTAGAGAGAACTTTGATTGATTTTTAATTGTGCAATTTAGCCAAGGTATGTCCCAAACTTTGAACAATTAATGAATACTGTGTTCCCCTTGTGAAGGCATCACTCGGATTATATCAATTGGAAAATAAATTGATTTGATATTTGATATTTGCTTTTATTACAGAAGTAAAAGAATCACACTTTTAACAGTTTGATTTTCCTCAATATTTAATAGATTTGCTGCTGCTTTAAAGGAAATGAATGTGTGGGTTATGAATGTTGTACCAATCGAGTCACCAGATACACTTCCGATTATATATGAGAGGGGTCTCTTTGGAATTTACCATGACTGGTGCGAATCTTTCAGCACTTACCCCAGATCATATGACCTTCTTCATGCTGATCATCTATTCTCCAAGTTAAAGAAGAGGTAGCTTCTTCTACTCACTCTCTCTCTCTCTCTTTTATTTTTATTTTGTAACTTCCCATCAGTAGTGTCAAGAGGTAGTCCTGGATTGTGGCTGAAACTAAATTCAGTATCAGTCTTTTTATTTCTATTATACATTCAAGATGAGTTCAAAAAAACAAAAGCTAAAGGAAACAAAAAGTAGGCAATTATCATACTATTACCATGCCACAAATGCAGATCACATCCTGCTATGCAATACATTATCATATACTCGTACCTGTATCAGCCTCACCCTCATGGTAACAAAAATGTTACAAATAGCTAGGTTTTCATGCACTTGATATTATTTGTCAGGTGCAACTTGTTAAGTGTAATAGCTGAGGTGGACCGGATATTGAGGCCTGAAGGAAACTTAATTGTAAGAGACAAAGAAGATGTGGTAAATGAAATTGAAAAGATGGCGAAATCATTACATTGGGAGGTTAAGATGATCTATTCGAAGGACAAAGAGGGGCTCCTTTGCGTGCAAAAGACAATGTGGCGTCCCAAATTCACAGAGGAAAGTGATTAGCATACCATCCAATTGGTGGTTATTTGAGTTAGATTAGGCATTTTTTTTATAGTAATTCATTGTAGTGTTTGCTAATTATCCAATGTGTTTAAATCTGAAATGGAAAGACGAAGCCCATC
This sequence comes from Schoenoplectus tabernaemontani, assembly GCA_037127355.1. Lineage (NCBI taxonomy): Eukaryota > Viridiplantae > Streptophyta > Magnoliopsida > Poales > Cyperaceae > Schoenoplectus > Schoenoplectus tabernaemontani. Next base: position 13,325,610 of record CM073750.1, on the reverse strand, counting down.
AAGTTAAGAATTGCTTTGTTGTGTGATAATATATATTTTTCAATTTTGGGCATGTTATTTTTTTCCTATGAATATTCTGTAAGCTATCATTTTTTTTTCTTTATTGTGGACCATTCTTATTAATTATGTTCTCCGATGATTGTTGTCAGCATTTCTTTTTCTCATGTTGTATTGGTCTGGTCGAGGAGATAATTATGCGCTATGCTATGCAATTGCAAAGTAAAAGCGTGGTAGTCGATACTGTGATTTTTTTTTTTTAAAAATAAAGATATTTTGTGGAAAAGCAACTTTTATAGCTTTTAAATATTTGTTATTTGTTAATATAAAAAAAAATCAGTACTTCAGGTGGTTTGTAAATGTCTAGATCAGTAGATTCTCCTTGGTAATGAATTTAAACAAAATAATTTTTCACTGTGTAGATTCCGATAAGCAACCCGGGTTGACTGTTTGAATTTTTAAATTCAAGATTTCAGCACGAAACTTCAAAACTTTTCTATTTTGTATAGCATCTTGTCATAATGCTCGTTAAGTATGCTGACGGTATTTCACAAGCATGCTATTAGGATCATGAAATGCACAAAAATGAACCACACAAACGTGGTCAGGCTATACCTTGAAAAAAAAAAAAATTCTATTCGATTTCTCATGGTCATCACTCATCAGGTACTAAACATATTAGGTCTCGGGAAGCATTTCTCAGTTAGGAAAGAACATTAGTCCATGTTGCATCAACCACAATGTCCACCCAAATAACTTCCCTTGTGTACTCTCTACGTACAGAATAAATAGTGGAGGAAAAAATGAAATATGATTTTTATATATACGCTTCGGTGGTTACAATGTTGGTAATGTACGCCCCATAACACGACTAATTGAGTGCAGATACATACGCCTCATGTACTTCTTATATACTGTATAGCTGTATATAAGGATAGTACAATATACTAACATATACAACCGTTATACGGAGAAAACCCAGTAAACTTACAAAAATGGGCATACTGATCTTCAGCTCTTTAATTATCTCAGTCCTTTAAAATTGCTGAATCAATTTATAAAGAAAAGTTGGGCTTAATTGTAATTTGGGCTGAGATGAGAAGTCTGACCGCGCCATTCGATGAAAGAATGCAAAGTCTTTGAATCAGCCCTATAGTGGTGTTGTGTGAAATGCCTTAAATCTTGCCAAGTGAAGTCTGGGTACAATCTGGGGCCTCCGAAAATGCCGGCCGGCGGCCTCACCACCTTGTCCTCCCTTGGACAGAGGAAGAAAGCCAATGACCGGCGCTCCTGGTGCCGATTCACCACTGCACGGTGCAAACAACTCTTGTATCTCCCGTTTGACAGTGCCTGAGTTTGTCAGGATAAAAAAAACAAATGATCCATCAATCATGAAAATGTTTGAAATTGTAACCTCATATGCTGGACATCTACATGGGAAATAAGCAACGGAGATGAATTGGAACATAGTACGATCTAATTAAGAACCAGTTCGGCAACTCCTAACATGACACGACATGCTGCCATCATGCATCTGGGTCCCACATGCATGATTAACATGAACCTCCGCTCTCTTAGTCATCTAAACTGTACAATGAGCACAAACTGGTGGCTCTGCTGTGCTGGTAAGAGTGACAGATAAAGGTGTACTAATGGAAAAAGATTCTGAACAGGTGGACACTTTTTTTTTTGCTGGTGACGAGGCTTGTCTGATACTCTATCAGTTACAACTTGCAACTAATTAAAACTATAACATTCTTTTTCTTTTTTAACCTTTTCCTTCTGTAGTAGGTAAAAGTCACAACGCTTTGCTACGACTGATGCAAAACACAAGTAAACTGTAGGTTCTGGTTTGTGTGTGTTCGGGGAAGTTTAATAGAATCAAAACAAAACAGTTGAAACAAATGCAACAGTATAAAAAAGTGTATTATAGAAACAGTGGCAATGAATATTTGGATCACATTTCTTCTTATTACTGATATAGAATAATAGAATACAATGACATGAGGGACCATTTAGTTATGCAATGATGATTTCTGTGTTTTTAACTTTTAACTATATATCAACTTCATAAAAATATGCCTAGCGCTAAAATAAAATCCACACAAAATATTTTTACCTACCATAAATGTATCGCCTATGTTGATGACTAATGCACCTTGAACTGGTCTGAGTGGTCGCCACCTGCCACCGGTGAAGACCTCAAGTCCACCGACCTCATCCTGCTGAAGAATTGTCAGAGCAGTGGGATCGCTGTGGGGCCCAGTGCCGAGAGTCAGCTCCGGCTGTTGGCAAGGCGGGTAGTAGTTGCCCCTCATGATCGAGCTCGCATCCTTGAAGAAATCTCTGTAGTATTCCCTTTTCACCCCCAGGCTGATGGCAAGTAACTCCATTACCGTAAGAGATAGCTCTGTCATCGCTTGACAGTATTTTTGATAAACCATTCTGCAAGAAATAGCATACGGGTACTTAACAACTCTGTTCTATCAAAAAATAAAAAAGAAAGAAAGAAAGAAGCCAAATTAATGAGAAAATTAAGAAAGGAAAATGATGACAATTTTTTTTAGAGGGATAGATTGACAATGGATTATTTTGATAACTTTGATAATGAACCTCTAAATAAATATAAAAAAATTAAAAATGATTTTTTTATAGATGTGCTTTTCTACATTCAAATTTCATGTAATTTCAATATAGTATGATAGTCCATCAAAGATTATTAAATTTTTATGTAATTTGTAACGGTTTTAATTTAACGGTCTTTAATGAATTATCAAACGATAATGAAATTGAATGAAATTTAAATGATCATCAATTCATAGATAGAAGAATACATATATGAATTTTTTTCTACTTTTAAGATTTTTTTTTTCTATTTTTTTAGAAATTTATTGTCAAATTATCAAAATAACCCATTGTCAATGGATCCCACCCATTTTTTTGTCAAACAATTAATTATTATATATATCAACAGTAATATTGCTACCAGAAGGCTATTAATTTATACCCAATAGTCCTATATAGGTTCATAGCATTAGTGTATGATGCACATTTATCATATGCATCAGATGACAAAATTTAATATAATAGTTTTTTTATATGAACTAAATGTACTATAAAAAAAGGAAAAGAATAAAAAATGCTGTCTCAAGCGGACCCCAACAGTTGGCAGCGCACATTTTCCTTGCTCTATTATTTTGCAAATTTTGGATATATACTTTCCCTATAACACGTGGCCCCTTCCATGATACATATGTGTACAGGACCGTATATACGGAATTAACGGAACGGTGCCTGTACCAAAAGAGGCAAAATGAGACCCCATGATCTTAATCATTGTTAACTATATGTAACGACATGTGGCCTGTGGGGGACTGAATCAATCATAGAGCACTTAGGATTCTCAACTAGTTGTAACTAATGATTGGCATTTTACAACGAAACAACATCGCGAAACAAATGACCGTGCCGCGATATATAGACCATTCCATTAATTTGCAAGAACCAGTTCACTAATTTGATATGAATGTTTTTGTCAAATTATTCAAAAGCACATTTTGTGAAAAAAAAAATATTATAATACTTTGTAACTTCAGTAGTAGTAAAGTCAATTAATTCTAATGAACTTAAAGTAACTCGTCGGAAACTCTATGCCCATGTTTAGTTGGAGCATAATTTGTATAACTTTTTATGTAGAGTTATGTCGTCATAAGTTATTCATGTTTGGTTAAGCAAGTAGAGGAATAAGAAGAAATAATATTTACATCATTATATTAAAATATATAAATAACAACAATGATATTACTAATAAAATATTTTTTATTACAACAACAATAAAAATAAATTTAATAATAATAATAAATAAATAATACATCAACATCATATTACTAACATCACCATTTAATTTAATATAAAGTAAATTAACTAAAAAATATAATTATCTAATTAATTAATTATTTATAATTAAAAATAGTAGCCATATAATTATAATGAATAATGATAATTACAATAATAGTCATAATTATAATAAAATAAATATTATTAATAATAATTTATTTCTAATATAAATAATTATATTGAAAGTAAAATGATAAATAATTATAATATTATTAATAACCAAATAAAAATAATAATAATTAAATATAATAATCAATAAATATTTAACTATAAAAATTAACTAATTATCATTAATTATTCAAAATAATGATAACAATAATAGTTAATAATGATCGTTAAATATTTTTAATGAAAAGTACTAGTAATATAATAATTAATAATAGAGTAATAGTAATAAATATAGAAATAATCATAATTATAGTAAAATATAATTAATATTAATAATAATTTATTACTAATATAAATAATCATATTAAAAGCAAAATGAAAAATAATTACAATATTATTAATAACCAAAATTATGATGAAAAATATATTAAAATCATAATAATAATAATTAAATATAACAATAATAATTAATAAATATTTAATTATAATAATTAACCAATTTCATTAACTATTTAGATTAATCATAATAATAATAGTTAATAATAATAATTAAATTACTAGTAATATAATAATTAATAAGAATGATAATAATAATAATAATAAATATATTATAATTGGAATGATAATTATATAATAATAATCAAATATCTATAATTAAAATAATAATATTTTAAAATAATGGTTAAATAATAATTGTAATAGTATGAATAGTGAGTCCCATCGGCTTCATAATTTGAGGAATAACTTATACCATCTTGGGAGGCTTCTTAAGTTATGAAGTCATAATTTTCCTTTATGTCTACTTATGATTTCTTAACTTATGCATGTTTGGCTCCTTAAATGAGAAATAAGCACACTTACTCCTCAACCAAACATGACCTATATGCGTAAGTGCGGAAACATGCGAGATTTAAATGGGGGCGATTGATCTTCTTCTTAATTTTTTTATTTGTAATACATTTTGATAAATAATGCTATACATATATACATTAAACTCGAGCCCCTTTTATTTTATAGACTTGGTGTAGTTAACCCTCATATTATTTTCTTAATAAATAAAATATTATAATATTTTAGATAAAAGTGGTATACATTGACTAAATTTGACCACTTTTATTTGATAAACTTTGTGTAATTGACCCTCATTTTCTTTTAAAAAATAAAAGATTGTTAGAGGTTTTTTGTGCGTATATTAAAAGTTTTACCTCCGTTTCGATCTAATATACCATAATTAATATATGGAACAACAACAAATTGTATTGGCATCTTGAATAGAAAGTCTGCTAGAGATGAGGGGCGTATCTAGGGGTGTTAATTATTAATTCGATCCGACACGAAACCGATCCGACCCGACATGATCCGAAAATAAATAGATCGGATATTGATTTAATTTTTTTATCCGAATTGGGTCGGGTTCGGGTCAACCCGACCTGACCCAATTAATTATTTTTTGAAGTAATTTTTTGATTTACTACTAATTAAAGCTTAAATATATACTAATTATACACTAATTAAAATTAATTTAAATTAATTAATATTTATTGCTTAAAATTATATAAAAATAATTAATAAATATTTAATTATTTTATACGGATCGGGTCAGGTTGACCTGTGACCCGTTGAGTCGGGTATGAATCAAAAATTTTTAACTCAAATTTAATCAAATTGGATAAAAGAAAAAATAATATGAGCCAAACCGAATTTGATCCGATCCAAACCATTGAAACTCCGCGTATCAGACAGATGCCAGTTGCGACGTACTAATTTAATAAAGTACCAATTAAATGAAGTTGATCGATGTATTTGTTTGAGAGACTTTCAGTCAGATCATGCCTTTTCTAAGCCTAAACAGTAACAAATCTTTCTGACATTTTTTTTTCATTATTTTATTGAGGACAAGGCCGTAGGCGCTTTTTGACTTGGCAGGGATATAACTTTCTCGGTTTTGCCAACAAAATTATTAATGATTTGGATTTTAATAAAGAGGTGTATTATATTTTATATAATTGTCATATTAAAAAGATTGAGATGATAAAGATTTATTGCGGTCAGTTCAGTTAGAGAATATTAATATTGATAAAAATTTATACAATTAGAGAATATTATTGTTAGTAAAAATTTGCATAATTAATTTACAGATAAAAAATTATGCGCGGAAAGTTCGATCAGGGAATATTATTGCTGGTAAAATTTTATACAATAAAATTATTGATAAGAATTTATACGGTCAGTTCTTTATTAAAATTTCAGTGAACACATTTGTCTACCGCCAACGCATATTGGAGGACGAAACTCTGAGACATTTTATATTTATTCTTTTGCTTTATTTGTAAACACTTCAGTCTGCACACCGACAGGTGGAAATAATTAATGCCTCGTTTAAAGACAGACAAAAATGATACTAACCAAATTTAAGAAATACTGACGATTAAGGTAATAATATATGTATTTTTTTCTCAATAAAAGTATAAGTGTATTTAACAAATGTAGGATAACAAATTTCATATATTTGAATTATATATTTTTTTAAATTTTTTGCTATTTTTTAGATGAATATAAAATTATTAGTTTTGAATGATACATAAATCGTTAGATCAACAAATTTTATATTCATCTAAAAAATAACAAAAAAAATTAAAAGAAATATAAAATTTGATCTCCAAAGTTATTTTCATACGAAGATCATGTTCAACGGTTTGGACCAGTCATTTGTATTTTTAAATTCGAGATACGGACGCGAAGCACGAAAGATTTTATATTTCATGAAGCACTATAGTCTTACTATATATATATATATATATATATATATATATATAGTAATGCTATGGTGCTTCGCGAAGCAAAAAATTTTTGTGCTTCGCGTCCGTATCTCGAATTTAAAAGTTCAAACGGCCGATCCAAACCGTTGAGCATCATCTTCATATTGAAATATCCTTGGAGATCAAATTTTATATTTTTTTGAATTTTTTTGATATTTTTTAGATGGGTACAAAGTCGCTTATTTTGGATGGTGCAGAAATCTTTAGATCAACAAACTTTGTACCCATCTAAAAAATATCAAAAAAATTCAAAAAAATATAAAATTTGATCTCCAAGGATATTTCAATATGAAGATGATGTTCAACGGTTTGGATCGGCCGTTTGAACTTTTAAATTCGAGATACGGACGCTGAAGCACAAAATTTTTTTTGCTTCGCGAAAGCACCATAGCATTACTTATATATATATATATATATATATATATATATATATATATATATATATATATATATATATATATATGATGTATATGAATTAAAACAAAGCAATTGTATATGAATTAAAACAAAACTGGCACAAAATATATTTAAGCAGTGTACTATAAAGAAATACTGCGGTTGCTACGTACCCCATTTGTTCCATGTCTTGACCTAAAGTTGTCTTGAAATAATCCACCAGTACCTCCTGTCTCTGTTCGTTTTGATACCCAAATGACAGCGTCTCTTTCCACGGTAACTTTGATGCGAAGCGGTCGATGTGGGCCGCAGCATAACCCCACATGCTGCCAGGTTTCCTCTTGCAACTCAACTTACGTGCGAGTGGGAGTTGAAAGAACTGATCCATGCATCCAAGTGCATCGCGTGTTACCTCAACACCCACACCATGATTGGTCACTTGAAAGAAGCCATGCATGGCACATGCCTCAGCCACTTGTTTAGATGCATGCCAACAAGTGGCTTCCATATCATGCTGATGGACCGCACCGAGATCGATCAATGGCACATCTAGCGCTTCGAAAGTCGCACATACAACATCATCTTGGGGCCAAATGAATTGGTCAGGTATCTTATGTTGGTTTCTGAGAGTTGAGGAGTCAAAAAGGAGAGGAAGGTTGGTTGAGACTGGTTGAAGGAGAGCAGCAGGGCTTGTTTCCATGATTATTGAAATTATAGTTAGTTATGATAGGAAGTTTGGCAGCTTTTCTCTGCTCTACTTTTTGTTGGGGGATGATGAGGAGGTCGTTGCTGTAGCAATTGAAAGAGTTGAGAGGGGCAAGACTAAGGTTGGGTTGCAGTTCTACCATGGTATTTGTAATGGGAGATATATATGAAACAGTAAACAAAATGATGGAGTTTAGAGAGAAAAATGTAACAGCAGCTAGTACTAGGGGGGCGTTGTTAAATTCATTTTATTTATTTATTTTTCCTTTTTGATAATAATAGGGCCTTGTTGTAATATGGGGCTTTTTACTATGTGTGATCACACATTAATTTTTAGTTATTATATATCTACCATCAAGAGACAGCTGATTACAATTTGAAAATAACTATAACGGGAAATGTAAACCTTCCCCTATCATTAATGTAGGATATGATGTAAATTTGAATCTCCGGTCTTCAATCCAACTAATATCGGTTGGATATTATCAGGGGCGGATCTGTACAGAGGCAAGCCCGGGCCAATGCCCGGGCTTAAATTTGGAAAATAAACGGTTTAGTAATAAACTATTGTCTTGGGCCAGAAAAAATATAGATGGAATTGTACTGAGTAGATGGAATTGTACTGAGTGCCTGGGCTTCATTGGGCCTCCTCCTGCGTCACGTCTAAATGAGAAATGAAAGTTAATGTGGTGAACTATCGTAATTCTCTTCCCCGAGTCCCTACTCCCAGAGTCTCAGACCCCAGTTGGGTTACTCTTCTTCGATTTTTCTAAGAAGATCAAAAGTCACAAACCTTCACATTCACGTCTCCATCTCAATTCTCCTTCATGGCTCCACTTCCCCGCCTCAGTTGGCCACCGTGATCCTCACCCCGCAAGATCGCAAGTTCGCAACCCTGCCTCCGCACCTCTCGTTACCGTGCGCTCTGCCAGCTCTCGCACCTCTCGTCGCCACGTCTCCATGACTCCATATATCCCTACCTCTCGATGATCAGTCCACATCTCCACAAACCAGTTAAAAGGTTGCTTCAATAGTTCAATTTCTTTGAAATTGGGAAATTTTTAAATTTTTCAAGAATTTAGCTATAAAGCTTGTCAGCTTGATGAATACTGTAATGATAGTTTGATACAATGGTACCTTAACCTTCATCTGCCTAGGAGGTTCAAGTGCAACTTCAGAGAAATGTTGACAAATTCGTTAAAAAAATTATGCAACTCAAAATATCTCTCATGTCTCAACAAAGTACAAAACTTAGAAAATGGTTTGAAGCAGAAATAAGCAAAAGGGACACTATCCTCTCTTTCAATTTCTACATCATTTGCTTTAGCCTACATGCTTGATGAAAACCTTAAATAATCAGTGTAGTTACTACAGAAAGGTATTTAATATAAATATTTTGTTTCTTCGTTAGAGACTTGAACTTATGGAAAAGTATTTTAAAAAAGCACTTAAACCCATACTTGGTTCTCAAGAGCAGGATCCTCATCGCAAGAGAACAAGGTTAGTTTCTGAATCAGACTTTGTTATCCCTTCCGACCCTGGCCTTCGACCGCTTATGTCCAGCTACCATCCAAATGATCGTGACAAAATAAGAAGAGAATATTTACAAAGGGGTCCTTGTCAACCCATATTGCATGATTTCCCTCAAACTATTTTTGGTGACAAGTTAAGGAGATTCAATAAAGCATGGTACAATGAATATCCCTCATGGTTGGAGTATAACATACAAAAGGATGCGGCATATTATTTGTGTTGCTATCTTTTTAAGGCAGAGAAACAAGAAGGCGGTGGAGATGCTTTTACAATCACGGGTTTTAAAAATTGGAAGTGTAAGAAAGTACTTGATGAGCACGTCGAAGGACTAAATGGTGCTCATAACCTCGCTCAAAGAAGATGTCAAGATCTAATGAAGCAAGAACAAATTATTCAAGCTATTCTTGAGGTGCAAAATAAGCGTTGTGTAGATGAATATCGACTTAGATTGAATGCTTCAGTCGATTGTATTCGATTTCTCTTGAGACAAGGCTTATCATTTCGTGGACATGATGAAACTGAGTATTCAAAGAATCGAGGTAATTTTTTAGAATTACTCAGATTTTTGGCTGATCAAAATGCTAAAATTGGAGTTGTTGTGTTGCAAAATACTCCTAATAATATGAAATTAGTTGCACCAGATATTCAGAAGGATATTGTTCATGCAGCTGCAGTTGAAACTACCAATAAAATCATTGAAGAGCTAGGAGATGAATTATTCTCTCGTTTTGGTTGATGAATCCCGCGATGTTTCTTGTAAGGAGTTCTTTTGAGATTTGTTAGTAGACAAGGGAGCATTATTGAGAGATTCTTGGGAATTGTCCATGTGTCAGATACTACTGCAATCTCACTCAAAACATCACTTGAAGAGCTTTTTTGTAAGCACGGGTTGAGTTTTTCTCGTCTTCGCGGGCAAGGCTATGACGGAGCTAGCAATATGAGGGGTGAATTCAATGGGCTAAAAGCACTGATATTGAAAGAGAATAGTTCTGCTTATTATATTCATTGTTTTGCACATCAGCTTCAACTTGTTCTAGTGGCAGTGGCTACAAACCATTCACGCATTGCAAATCTTTTTAATTGGATTTCTATTATTCAAACCACTGTTGCGGCATCATGTAAAAGACGTGACAAATTACGCGAGAAGCGTGCTACCAAGGTAAAAGAGGCCCTTGAAGATGGTGACCTACTAAATGGAAAAGGCTTAAATCAAGAAACTAGCCTTGCACGTCCGGGTGACACGAGGTGGAGTTCACACTACAAATCTGTAGTCAATTTGATTTTGATATTTAGTTATGTTCAAGAATTGCTTAAGGAGATTGTGGACAATGGAGAAGACTGGAAGCAAAGAGCTAATGCTTCAAATTTGATAGAAGCTCTTACAACATTTGATTTTATTTTCAGTTGTTTTTTCATGAGGAAAGTGTTAGGTATAACTGATGAGTTATCACAAGCATTGCAAAGAAAGGAGCAAGATATCATGAATGCGATGTTATTGGTTGCAATAGCTAAATCTCGTTTACAAAATCTACGAGATAATGGTTGGGACTCCTTGTTGGCCGAGGTCCAATTTTTTTGTTCAATTTCTAAAATTGATGTTCTAAATATGGAGGACATGTGGGTTGCTAAACGGTCACAAAGTGGAGTTCAAGGAATGACTAATCGACATTTCTATTGTGTTGAGTTTTTTTATGCGGTGATTGACATGTTACTTCAAGAGCTCAACAATCATTTCACGGAAGGGAGCACAGAGTTACTTCGATGTATTTCATGTCTAAATCCATCGAATAATTTTCATGCATTTGATAAGGTAAAATTAATTGAATTGGCTAAATTTTATCCAAATGACTTCTCAAGAAGAGAGTTATGTATTTTGGAGCCACAACTTGAATGTTATATATATGATGTGCAAAATGATGATGAATTTTCACAATTAAACGGAATGGGTGATCTTGCTGAAAAACTAGTTGTTAAGAGGAAGAATTTAGTTTATCCGCTAGTGTACAAGTTAATCAAATTGGCTTTAATTTTACCCGTTGCAACAGCAAGTGTTGAAAGGGCATTTTCTGCTATGAGCATAATTAAGACCCGTTTAAGAAATCGAATGCGAGATGAGTGGATGAATGATAACTTGGTTACATATATAGAAAAAGATGTATTTAGATGTGTTACTAATGAGACAATAATGCAAAAATTTCAAAATATGAAGACACGCAAGGGATTATTGCTTCTATTAGAATAATTTATTTTCTTTATATATTTGTGACTAGAAATTAGAGAATTTTTTATTACATTTTGTTGTGAAACTCTTGTTGTGGAAGAGTATTTTGTAATCGTACTGGTTGTTATCAGAAGATGATTTCATATTGAAATTTCTATTGATTGTAAATTTGCACTTTATATATATATATTTGATGGTTTATTTAGTGTGCCTAGTCTTGTTTCTTAAGTGGCTCCGCCACTGGATATATATATATATATATATATATATATTAAAGATACCGTGAGGTTAACTCAAAAAGTAAATCAAATCATCTCCAAATTTTAATTTATCATACTCATTAAATTTATTATATGAAAATCTTATGGGATGCAAAAATTTGGAGTGTTTTGAGCTTTTTATGTCATTATTTTTAATTTTTAAAAATCAGCTCTAAAAAAATAATAAATTATTCAATGTTTGAATATCATTTTTAAAAAATAAAAACGATGACTTAAAAACTCAAAACACTCTAAATTTTTGCATCCCATAAGATATTCATATAAATAATTTAATGAGCATGATAAATTAAAAGTTGGAGATGATTTGATATTTTTTTGAGTTAAGCTCACGATAGGCCTCCGCGAGTTTAAGCTCACGGTATCTTTACTATATATATATATATATGAGATTTAAAACTGAAGGAAAACCCCTCTTTGCTTCGTGAAACACCATAAGGTCTCCCAATATGGAAGATCTTACGGTGCTTCTCGAAGCAAAGAGACATTTTGATTCAGCCTAAAAAATCTCACAAAATTAAAGTTCAAATTGTCAATATAATTCACCCAGCATAAACTACATATTCAATATTATTGAATATCAAATTTAATTATATTTGGAGCTTTCTAACTATTTTTTTCAGATTTTTAAAATGTCATAAAAATAATAATAAAATAATGATAGGTGCACCTACAAAATTGTCATCTTTTAAAAATTTAATAAATAGTTATAAAGCTCTAAAAATAGTAAAATTTGGTATTCAATAAGTTTTCAATATCTATATTATTGTTGACTAATTAGATTGATATTTTGAGCTTTCGATATATGAGATTTGAAACTGAAATAAAACCCTCGTTTGCTTCGTGAAGCACCGTAAGGTCTCCCAATATAATATATATATATATATATATATATATATATATATATATAGTTACATTATGGTTACTCACGAGGTACAAAACGCTTTTGTACTTCGTATCATATTTTTATTTCTGAACTCAAAACACTAATCCAACTGTTCAAAGTGTTCTTCATATTAAAATATGCATGGAGATCAAATTTTATATTTTTTCCTATTTCTTTGTGTGGTAGAAATGCATTGAGTTTATGACTTTCAATGAGAATAATTTTCTAATCCTAAAAAAATAGAAATTTTTTCCAAAAAATATAATGCAACGCGTTGCACAGATGTGGTTCGTGCACCACATCAAAATCTCAAATTTCAAATTAAAAATTATCGATCCGAACTGTTCAGTTTGTCTCCATATCAAACTCTTGTAAAATAAAATAAAATTATATATATTTTTTTAAATCTTTTTACTATTTTTTGGGGCCAAGAGAAACTTGCTTGATTTGAGAATTTTGAATCATCCAATAATGATGATTTTTTTTCTAACCAAAAAATAAAAAATAAATTTTTAAAAAAATATAAAATTTAATTTTCTAGAAGAGTTTGATACGGACAACAAATTGAACGGTTCGGATTAGCCATTTTTAACTTAAAGTTTAAGATTTTAATATGTTGTACGGACGCATCCGTACATCGTGTTGTATTTTATACTTCTTCTTCTCTCTCTCTCTCTATATATATATATATAGAGAGAGAGAGAGAGAGGCTATAGGGCTTCACAAAGTATAAAATCTTTCGTGTTTTACATCTGTATCTCAAATTTAAAAGTCTAAATAATTGATTTGAACCGTCAAATATGATCTAATTCATATTGAAATATTTTTGGAGATCAAATTTTATATTTTTTTATTATTTTTTAGATGGTATGAATTTTATTGATCTAATGATCTATGCACCATCCAATATACTAATGTTTCTTCACTCATCTAAAAAATAGCAAACATTTAAAAAATATAAAATTTGATCTTCAAAGATATCTCAATATGAAGATCATGTTCAACGGTTTGAATTGGCCATTTTAACTTTCAAATTAGAGATAAGGATGTGAAGCACCATAAACTCGTCAAACATATCACATCACTTTTATTATTGATTATTTGATTTGATATTAACTATTAATTTGCATTAATCAAAATGTAATCAGTTTTTTACATTTTGTACGAACAAAATAAATTTAAAGTATACAATGATCTACAACATTGAATTTGCACGAGCATTTATCATGAACTTCTGTTTTTCTATAAATAATTTTTATATCATTTATAATGTTTTGTTTCATTTGATATCTTTTAGTTTAAGAGTTTATAAAATTATTTTTTTTACCAACAAATACTTTTATTTTGCGGACGAAATCAGAAGGATAATAATAGTTAGCATATATATAGAGTTTGACTATAGAATTATTCATAGTACGGATCGTCTTCATGCTATGAATCATTTTTTTGTTCTCAAAGTATAAACGGTTGATTTGAACCGTTAAAAATAATTTTCATATAAAAATCTAATTGAAGACTAAATTTTATATTTTTTAGATAATTAGAAAATCACTCATTTAAACGGTTCATAATATTAAATCAAGTCAATTCCAAACTATCATAAAAAATAGTACAAAAATTTCAAAAAAATATAAAATTTGGTCTCCAACTAGATTTTTATATGTAAATCATTTTGAGCAGTTCGGATCGACTAATTAAACATTGAGATTGAAAAAAATGATCCATATCGTCACTATATATATATATATATATATATATATATATATATATATATATATATATATATAGAGTGGAGATACCGTGAGCTTAAGCTCACGGAGGCCTTCCGTGAGCTTAACTCAAAAAATATATTAAATCATCTTGAAATTTTAATTTATCATTCTCATTAAACCTCTCGTGCTTCGTGTCCGTATCATGAATTTAAAAGTTCAAACAGCCGATCCAAACTGTTGAACATCATCTTCATATTGAAATATTCTTGAGATCAAATTTTATATTTTTTTTAAATTTTTTTCTATTTTTAAATGGGTACAAAGTTTATTGATCTAATGATTTCTGCACCATCCAAAACTAGCGATTGTGTACCCATATAAAAAATAGCAAAAATTTTCAAAAAAAATATAAATTTTGATCTCCAAAGATAGTTCAATATGAATATCATGTTCAACTATTTAGATCGGCCGTTTGAACTTTTAAATTCGAGATACGGGCGCGAAACACCATAGCCTCACTATATATATATAGTAAATCTAGCGTGCTCCTAGAAGCACGAAGTCTCTCTGTGATCCTAGCTCAGAAAATATATCAAATGATCTCCAAATTTTAGTTTATCACTCTCATTAAATTTTTCATATTGAAGTCTTACGATGTACAAAAATTTAGAGTGTTTAGCATTTTCTAAGTCACTCTTTTTAATTTTAAAAAAATAAATAAAAATATTAAATATTTTTAGAACGCACCAAAATTATGACTTAGAAAATTTAAAACGCACCAAATTTATGACTTAAAAATATTAAATATTAAAAATCATGACTTAGAAAATTTAAAACGCACCAAATTTTTGTACCACATAAGATTTCAATATGAAAAATTTAATGAGAGTGGTAAATCAAAATTTAGATATCATTTGATATATTTTTTGAGTTAGAATCATAGAGGGGCTCCATGCTCTTAGGAGCACATTAGTTTTATTCTCTCTCTCTTTATATATATATATATATATATATATATATATATATATATATATGTAGACTATTGTGAAAATATTTGTATTTCAGCCGATATGCAAACGGATCAAAAACTATATTTTAAAATATCAAAAATTTCAGTTTATGATTTTCATTAAATTTTTCATATAAAAACCTTAAGCGATACAAAAATTTAGAGTGTTTTGAGTTTTTTAAGCCACTGTTTTGAATTTTTGAAAAATAGCTCTAAGAATAATAATAAATATTCAATGTTTGTGTTATTTTTTTCAAAAATTCAAAAGAGTGACTTAAAAAACTCAAAACACTCCAAATTTTTGTATCCCACAAGGTTTTTATATGAAGAATTTAATAAAAACCATAAATTAATTTTTTTGAGATTTTAAAATATAGTTTTTGATCCGTTTGCATATCAGTTGAAATACAAACATTTTCACAATAGTCTATCTCTCTCTCTCTCTCTCTCTATATATATATATATATATATATAGTTGAGCTACGGTGCTACGCATAACACAAATGATCTAAGTTTCTCAATAAATTTTTTATGTCAAAAATCTCATGGGATATTGAATTTCATGTTTTTTTGAGCTTTTAGGTATTTTAAATTATTTTTAAAATAGTTTTGTTTAACATAAGAAAATTATCTATTTCAGGGATGTTTTTGAATATAATTTTAAAAAATAGCTAAAAATCTCAATGAAATCATGAAATTTAATGTCTCACAAGATTTTAACATAAAAAAATTATTGAGCAAATTAGATTGACCGTTTCAGCAATCAAGATAAGAAATCTCTTGGTTAAACAATAACTATTTTTTTCACTTTACAAAACTCCATAAGCTATATCTCTCTATATATAATCATATATTTAAAATAAAATTTTTATGTAAAATAAAAAAATGTTAAAAAATTTCAACCGTAAATATTTTTCAAAAATTCTAAGAGATATCATATCATCTCTTTAAAATAAATAAAGAGAGAAAAAATGAATGATATGATATAGTTAAAAAGCTCGAAAATCTAACACTTTTTCTGAATATAATATTCTTTATTTCTGTATTATATAAAAGCATGCCAATCTGTTGATGTATGCGAGCTTTGCCCCAACAAACTATCAGAAAAAATATTTATCCATTACTGTGAGCAATCTTTAATCATTATATATATTCTGAACCAACACGCGCACTAATGAATTTTATTGTGAACTATATTTAAATTTTATTGTCTTCCACGCTATTGTTACGTCAAATGTGTATACGCACACGAGTACAATTCAAAATGAAGTACACTAGCATGTGTGTTAGTGTACTCAAGCCAATCACTATTAGGTTGCAAGAAAAAAAAATATAGTTTATAGTTTGTTTGTGTTCAATTTGAAAAAAGTTCGCAATAAATTTGTTCGAAACTATTTCAAATTGAATCAATTTGATTCGAACTGGATATAAATCAAACACTATTATCTTTGAATATTGATGATGTTTGGATCATCCGATATTTGACAAAATATTTGGATTCTATGACTCTATTGATGAATTCTAGTTCTATCTAATAACACAAAACCTTCAATTAGTTGTGGGCAAAATTTACGAGCCTAAAAAAATTCTAACATGTTCATAATTTGGAAAGGGCAAAGAAATCGAGCCCATGAATTAAAAGTCAGACGTAGATTGCGAAATGAAGGATCTAATATTAATGGAAGAGGGATAAATTCTAATATCAAGTTTCACACATTCAGTTTTCAACTCAATTTTAAATTATTATGAACCAAATCAAACTTGTTTGAATTTAAACAAAAACTAATTCGATTATATTTCAAATCAAACTCAAACACTAGCTAGTTTGATATAATTCGATTCATTTATACCTTTAATCATTATTTATACTCATGCTATTAAAATTCATACGCGTGCTAATATAAAAATTCTAATAGTATATACTTGTGAAATAAAAGTAAACTATTTATCATTAGATTGAGTTCAACAATCCTCAAAACTTTCTATAGTTTAATTAAAGCCGTCACATTAAAATTCACAATTATTACTCGGTAATTATTCGCCACGTTAATCAAGAAACTAAGATAAGATAAATTTGCAAACGTAAACAATCAAAACTAAAATGAAGCATGAATAATGAAAATGTTCCAAGAATTAAATCGAGTTTAAGAGAAAAACAAAGCTGAAGAATAGCAATTATAGTTTGTGTAAACACATACGGGCGAAAATTTGGGAAAGAATTCACATGTTTTTCCACTAGAATAACATGAACTGTTATTTTAAATAGGGTTGTAACTTGAGATTCGCCCTGATAATATAGTTCTCAAATAAATAATTAATAATATAAAATTTTAAATATATTTAATAACATTTTACATTAAAAAATTTAGGCATAATTTTTTAAATGCTATGTAATAATTAAATATATAATAATTTATAAATGATCATATAAAAAAGTTGGATCATTTTAAGAGTTAAGTTCCACCTTAAGTATATTACACATTATTTTAAATGAGGAGATAGAAACTATTTTATATAAATTTTTGGATTAAAAAAGATAAAAAGATTTAAACAAAATCAATGATAAAGAAAAATAATGATATGACATGTTTGAAAAACTTAAAAGTTTAATCTTTTTTATGTATTAAGAATTTGAACCATTGAATTAAAATGAATAGAACAGATTTGTTTACAAAAGACCCCCTGAAATCAACTCCCAGTTGATCTGATCCGTCCATTTAAATTCAATGGTCTGGATTGGAATAACAGAATTCTGTTTTCATAGTGGAATAACAATATTTATACTGGAATAACAACAGATACGGATTAAAGAAAAATTTGAATCCTGAAGTGTGATTTCCACAAAAAGGAAGCAAGCCTGCGGCAGGTTTCTATATAAAACACAGCTACACGTTGGATATGTTTTCTTTAGTGCAATGTAGAAGCGTAATTTAGTTTTGAAAAAAGAGTATTAAGTAAGGGCAGAAATGTTATAAAGTAAAAAAAAATCTCTCATTGCTGAATACTGTAAATCAGGCTTTGAAGATGCCATCGCCCAAATTTAAATTAATTTAATGGGATAATTTTACCTTCTCATCTTATATATAATCAGCTTCCTTCAGTCACGTGATAATATGTTATCTTTATCAATTCAATAAAAGTAAAAATATAGAATAAATTGAAATATTAGCTCCAATAAATTGGGAAGGCTCTTTTGTTTTTAATTTGTCTAAAATTACAAGGCAAAACTCGTTGACGTTGGTGCGATCAGGTGTCACTACTATACAAGCTGCCTTTAATAGCAGTGAAAAACGGGATTTTATAGCGGTCCAAGAGGGGCTGCAACAGGGGTGCTATAAAAAGTCTTGAAAACCGCTATTAAATAATACCCTTTAATAGCGGTTATTATATAACAACCGCTATTAAAAGGGTTGTGCCGAATTTAAAAAAATGCTGACAGATGTGACAGCTATATAGCTGTCACATCCGTCACCTTTTCATTTTTTTATTTTTTTCATTCTAAAACACAAATTTTAAATTAAAAATTTTAAAACTAATTTGAACAAAAAATTTAGAATCGAAAATAATTTGAACAGAAAATTTAGAACATAAAAATAATTTGAGTTTTAAAATTTGAATTCAAAATTTGAAAAAAAATAATTTGAATTCGAAATTTGAACAGAAAATTAAAAAGAATGAACAAAACAAAAAATCCGTTTGATATTTTGTGTTTGAATTTTGCTAAATTGGGAAGATGAAGAGAAAATGAGAGATGAATGGGGGGTGAAGAGTGGTATATATATAGGTAAGAAAGGGATGAATCCGTGAGAATTTTCTGAGTGATTTCTGAGTGTTGGATCGATTAAAATGGACGCTGTAGATTAAAAAATATATTAGCAATCCGTGGACAGTGGTGCATATTCGTAGGACCCCTTTTATAGCGGTTACTATTGAACAACCGCTATTAAAGGTTAACCTTTAATAACGGTTTTTTGGAGAGGCCGCTATTATAGGTAACCTTTAATAGCGACTGTTTAGTAGAACCGCTATAAAAGGCTTTAATAACGGTTGTTTAATAGCAACCGCTATAAAAACTCAATTTTAATAGCGGTTGCTATTAAACAACCGCTATTAAAGCCTTTTATAGTGGTTCTACTAAAAAGCCCCTATTAAATAGAGCTACAAAATCCTTTTTTCTGACGTAGTGTATAGTGTCACATGGCTTTCGTGCATCATGATTTGCTGCTGGGAAGTGGGAATATTATATTTCTCATCATATCATGCCTTAGATATGAAAGATTACCACTTACATGGAAAGGTACGTTGGTTATGTTTGTTAAAACAACAGACATAATTTCTTTTGTGGAGATCATCTTTCTTTTAGCATTGTACATCAATCAAGGACTTTAATATGCATTCATAAGGACAAGTTAGATTGGGGTATTTTCATTAGAGTGGGGATCCATTGACAATGAGTTATTTTGATAACTTTGATTTCTAAATAAATACAAAATAAATCTTAAAAATAAAAAGAAGTTTATAGATATGTTCTTCTACATTTAGATTTATGATCATTCAAATTTCATACAATTTCATTATCATTTGATAGTTCATCAAAGACCGATAAATTGAAACCGTTGCAAATTACATAAAAAAATGATAGTTTTTGATGGACTAACAAACGATAATGAAATTATATGAAATTTAAATGACCATCAATCTAAAGGTAGAAGAACACACCTATAAACTTTTTTCCATTTTTAAGATTTTTTTTATATTTATTTAGAGGTCTATTGTCAAGGTTGTCAAAATAAACCATTGTCAACCGATCCCTTCTCATTTTCATTATTATATTCATTTAAAATAACTCTTATTCATATATTATCCTTATCCATTAAAGTTGGACATATCCATACACTATCATTATTCGTTAAAAATAAATGAATAACAAAATAATAATGGATACTAGCAAATAATGCTGATATATTAATTAATTTATCATCATTTATAAGAAAAATATTTGAACTCATTTATTTTATACAAACATATCTATATTTTACTAGTATGTAAACAAATTGTAACTATGAAATCAATTTCAATTTGAATCATTTCAAAACAAATAAATTTGAAAAAAATACAAGCATCTCTTTTCAAACTTTTTAACTAAAAATAAAATATATTAAAAGAAAAATATTATTTTGTATAAAATAAAATCTCACATTGTTATTATTTTCAAATACTCTATTAAATATTATTCAAATATTAGAATTTATCAAATGATAGAATCCGAAAAGATAATAATTATAACTCATAATTTATAATAATTAACTCACATAACTAAGGACAACTAACATAGGAAAAGAAATTACAGAAAATAATTATATTAGAAATAATATAAGTTTATTTTTTAATAATTTATCTTATAGAGAAAAATGATGTGAAATAATCTTTATCTATGTCTTTACTTATTTACTTAACGAAAAAATATTATATCCATATCTATATCAAATAAGTTTATGAAAAAAGTTTTTACTCGTACCCCTATGCATTCATGTGATTGTAACTTACTATTAGCTGGTACGCGCGTCTCCAGTGCGTGAATCTTTCATTTTTTTGCCATAGAATTAAACAAATCACACAATGTTTGATTTTCAAATCAATTTAGTAAAATACAAATAGTCTAGTAGCTCAGATTGTAACTTGCTAAAATGACCTTCAAAAAATTATGAATTCAAATCTTCATAAATATAAAATAAGATTTGAAAGCTAAAATCTCATCTTTCTCTAAAATAGTTTCCAAGAAAAAAAAAGCAGAACACCAGTTTCTTAGACCACAATAATAGCTAATACGAATATGCGCCCAGCCATGTTTGTCCATCATACCTATCCAGACTTTGATTAAGTAGCCGATGAAACGGAGATGTTCATTAATTTTAAGATATATAATGGATATATATAGGAGTGTTAATTATTGATCTGATTCGATGAATTAATCTGTCTCATCTGAATCCGATCTGACTTGACATGATTCAAAAATAAATATGTCAGATATGAGTTTAATTTTTGACCCAAATCGGAATGGATCGGTTTGGTTCAACCCGGTCCGACCCGATAAATTATGTTTTTAAAGTAATTTTATGATTTAGTACTAATTAAATCTTATATATAAACTAATTATATAATAATTAAGATTATTTATAAATTAATTAATATTTAATTGCTTAAATAATATAAAAATATTTAATTATTTTACACGGGTCGGGTGGGGTTGACCCGTGACCTGGTTGGGTCAGATTTGGGTCAATATTTTTTTACCCGAACTTAAACGGGTCAGATAAAAAATAATAAAATAATGATGACCTGACCCGAACCTGATCCGACCCGACCCATTGACTCCCTAGATTCATATGATGCTAAAAAAATTAACAGTTACACAAATTTAACGGATAATTCTACTAATGTACTTAATATTAATAATTTATATAATATATAAGTGAGTTTAGTCTCTAGAGAAATTAAGTAGGATATATGTTAAATGAGTGAAGCTACGATACTATACATAATACTCATCGATTGGTGTTATAGATTTATATTTCTACTTTTAAAATCTAAATAATCAATATGAAATGTATATTCAAATTTACTTAAAATAAAATTATATTTTACTATTGTTAGAATTTTTTTACTATTGTTAGAAAATCTCTTGAATTAAACAGTATGAACTCTTAAAAAAACTGATATTTACCTATCTAAAAGTAATAAATAAATTCTAAATATTTAATCAGCAAGTATATTTACATATAGATAATATATTGAGCGTTCAAAATTGTCTATTTAAAATTTGGAAATAAAGATCAAAATTCGCACCACTGACCGATCCACGTTATATATATATATATATATGCGTAGTATATTGTAGTCTCACACTATGTATGCGTCAAATTACGTTAATTATTATTTTTTATATTTGAAAAAGGCCCATAAAAGAAGTGAGAAGCTTCAGGCAAAAGCTAAATTTGTCATAAAATGAAAAGGAAATATAGATTAATGGAAATAGAATTTTTATCCGAAAAAAACTAGTTTGAATATAAATTTTATATTTCGAAATCATCCCATCACGAAAAATAGATTCTTAGTTTCAATCAAAGAGTGATTTTCGACAATCAATAGGTTTGAGTTTTCTTTGTAGTTACTGACTAACCAAAAAATCTTAGTAATTAGTAATCATTTTTGAATCAAAGGAATTCTCTTTATCTATTTAGATTTGAGTCGAATTCATAAGAGTTTGAATTGTGTAATTCCTAGATTCATGGCGATATAGAACAACATATAAGATATGGGTGTCGTTAAAGAGTTTTTGATTATTCAAACCCTTAACTATTTGTCTAAATTATTTAGATAAAGTTTTTTTTATGTATGCACGGTGAATTTGAGAAATTCTAATAAGTAACTTCTGACATAAAAATCAATAGAATCTATATTATATATCAATAAAATTTATACTATATAAATGATGAATGTCATTAAAGAGTTTTTGATCATTCGAATCCTTGACTATATAGGTTAGATAAATTATTTTGATAGAGTTTTTTTTCATGTATGCATGGTAAATTTGAGAATTTTTAATATGGACTATTGACATAAGAATCAATAAAATCTATATTCTATAAATAATGAGTGTCATCAAAGAGTATCATTTGAACCCTTAACTATTTCTCTAAATTGCTTAGATGAAGTTTTTTTTTCATGTATACATGATGAATTTGAGAATTTTCTTATTCGTGCTTTACGCAATTACATTCATTAGAGTATACTAGTATATTGTCCATACTCTACTATAAGTGATTTTTATATTATAATTTTTCATACTAAAATCTAAAATTATCATTCTATTTAAATAAAAAAATATGATAACAAACAAAATAAGAAGCAAAATGTATAACTAAATTTTAAATGTGATAAATTCTTGAGCAAAATAATATTTTTAGGAAAGAGGTATCATCAATTATATAACTTTCAATATAGCGAATATGTTATAAATTTAATAAATTTTTTAATATTTTTGTTATAATCTATTACATTATAAAAAAATACTAAAATATCGAAAGACTCATGTCTTTTTAAAAATTATTTAACGAATTCTAGTTAATTATGATCATTGCTGAATCAAAATACTTACACTCATAAAGTGTAGAGATATATTGACTTCAACTAAGATTATAAATAATAGTTCATAGTTAACAAGTGAATTATTCTGATATATGTAGATGATAAATAAAATTCATCTCTCTATGGATCAACTTTTATTCATGCATATTTACTTCAAGAACATATTACAATATGAGTAATCAAATATTTAACGGCGAGGGATCTCTTGACAATCATTTAGTTTAACAATCTTTAAATTCACATAAAATCTTTAAAAAATGAAAAACTTCAGTGAATATATTTTTTAGCTTATGAAATGATTGTAATTTAAATTTCATACAATTTGGTTGACATTAGATATTTCATCAAATACCATCAAAATTATATAACATTTTAACGATTAAAATTTAGTGATAATGAAATATCAAATGACTTCCAAATTGTATGAAACTTAAAACATAATCAATTCATAAACTTAA
Source organism: Schoenoplectus tabernaemontani (assembly GCA_037127355.1). NCBI lineage: Eukaryota > Viridiplantae > Streptophyta > Magnoliopsida > Poales > Cyperaceae > Schoenoplectus > Schoenoplectus tabernaemontani. Next base: position 13,301,443 of record CM073750.1, on the reverse strand, counting down.
GATTATGTTTATAATTTTTTTTCTATTTTTAAGATTTTCTGTGAATTTATATTAAATTTGTTGTTCAAACTAAATGATTATCGAGGAATCCTCACCTAGTATAAGTTGTTCCATGATCACATTTCCGTGTCAATTTAAGATTATTATCTGTAAACTGCATTAACTAAAATATCATTTTAATATATTTAGAAAGGGGTTTAATAATAGTACAATAAATCTATCTTTTTAGTTTTTATAGTTAAATTATTTTTAAAATGTACAACGCAATAACAACTAATGTTGTGTGATTTGTATTGTACTAGCTTTGTACCCATGCGTTGCAGCGAACTTTTTTATTTAGATATAAAAAATCACATGATAATATGTACGTCATTCTAATATGAAAAAAATCAACAAATACAAGATCAATTACAGATGTTATATCAGATATAATTTCGCATGATTTCTCTCAACCTTTAATTATCTTCCTTCTATATGATAAAGAAATGAAGAGGAATACAGAATAATTGACACTATCGTGTTCGTCTAATTAGTCAGAATTAATGTAAATCATTAGATGAGGGATATTTAATTTGGTATATAAAAACTGGATCCGTCTAATTCTTAACTGTTTTTTATAATAGTATAGATATAGATAATTGCTTATATAACAATATATGGGTCCCATTGATGGTTCGGATCGGCCAAGTCCTTTGATCTGGTAGGCTACTGAGCGAGCGCATTAAGAGCTTTCTTAAGAAGCACTTTTCGCTACGCGCCTTCCTGCTCGAGCTTCCTAGTAAATGTTATTTTTCGTGCCCTGTAACTCTATTATAATTACGTTGATACTTGTATTTTCATACTACAATAGTGAAATTAGTATATTGCATGTGTTTTGCTAGGGTGATTGTTGAGAAATAAGAAATTTGTCTCAGAAATCCTCATTGACAATTTTAGATAGGAAATCCAGCTAGCATAAAAATATAGCCGTTAGGCTAAAATTAGTACATAACTTAATTTTCTCAATTAGGCAATATACTGAATCCAGTATTTTAGGCAACCCATCAACGGCTACAAGAGAATTAGGCTATAAAAAGCCATGTAATATCTCTGTACAAGTATCAAAATAGAAAATAGGAATTTTATTTTTCAATTCATTATTTTTCTCTTATCACAAAAATTATCATGGTATCAGAGCAAGGTTCAAACCTATGAAGCAAGCTACATCAATAGAAAGAGGGTATAGAGCCAAAAAAGAGCCAAAAACCCAAACTGGTACGCAATACCAGTACCAACAAATCAACTAGAAATCATGTCTCTACCAACTGATAACTCCAAAATCACAACCATAATACTCAGTGGCAACAAAGACTACATTTCATGGTCAAGATCCATCCAAATAGGTCTCAGCGGCAGAGGCAAATTAGAGTTTATTGATGGAACCTTAAAAAAACCAAAAGCAACAAAACCAGCAGAGCCAAATGAGGAAGAGACAAAGAAAATTGTAGAATGGCAGACAACATATCACATGGTGATGTCAATGCTCATCAACACCATGGAGCCTCAAATCGCACGCCTATGCATGCTTCTGAACTCACCCAAAGCCGTATGGGACAACAATAAAATTTTGCTCAAATTTTTAATCTAAAACAAGAACTGTCACAAAACAAACAAGGGAGCAAAACCAGTTCACAGTATGGAACTGAAGTTCTGACAAGATGGGAGGAACTCCAACTTTACCTCCCACCTACAACAGATCCAGAAGAAATTCAAAGAAGAGCGGAGCAAGACCTGATTTACACGTACCTGGGAGGTCTTGACTCAAGCTATGAAGCCATTAAATCCTAAATTATGTGCTCAACCGAACTACCATCAATTGACTCGGTAATGACAACCATACAAAGAGAAGAGACACGACGTGCCAATATGAACACCCAGACTGATTCTGACACTGTTGAAACCAAAGCCTATGCCACTCGTAACTTGAACCTTAATGTCCGATAAGGGGCAAAAGTAAGGGGAGCACCCAACAACAACGACAAGTGCGACCACTGCAAGAAACATGGCCACACTCGCGACAACTGCTGGCACCTCCATCCCCACCTGAGACCCAACCGAGACAGAGGTAACAATGGTAGCGGTGAGCGAAAATGGGAGAAAGAGAAGAAGTTCGGAGGATTGAGCCATGCGTCGGATTTGGGGATAAATGAGGGAGCAGTGTGTACTGGATCCGACCTAGTTAACAAAACCAACCCAATTAAAATCTCGGGCGCTCATATTCATCAAATTGCCTCCTGCTGGTCATCAATGGTCAGTTTAGAGGACTGCTCAAGTCCTTCATAGAATATCTGAAGTATGAACCACTTCTCGAGTCCGTGGTGTGGACAAAGACGCAACAGCTCTTGGTATCTATCACATGTCTCGCTGAGAGATTCTCCCCCTCTTTGCTTGAAATTTGTAATTTGAGCACGAATGACAGAAGTTTTAGATGGAGGAAAATACTTAGAAAGAAAAACATCAGACATTTGGTCCCATGTTCTTATTGTACCGGTATCTAATGACCTTAGCAAATTTCTAACCTTATCTCCTAAAGAAAAAGGAAATACTATAAGTTTAATGGCCTCAGGTTCAACACCATTAATTTTAACCGTGTTACACAATTCTTCAAACATGACCAAATGTTGGTTCGGGTCTTCATGAGCTAGACCGTTGAACATGTGTTGAGAGAGCATGTTCAAGAGAGCGGGTTTCAGCTCAAAGTTGTTTGCTGCTACATTAGGCACTATGTAGCCTAATTGAATTTCAATTGTCTTTGGGACAGCAAAGTCCTTCAAGGGACGGTTCTCATCATTCTCCGTCATTTGGGTTGCTTCTTCGGTGGCGGGATGAATAAGCGGCTATTCAAGCAGAGAAGTTATCTCCTTGGTTCTACGTCTGTACACCAAGAGACCTTATTGTCCGGCCAGATCGAGTCCTGAAAGAGCAATCAAACAAGTAGATCACAAAAAAATAAAAGAAAATAAGAGAAATAAAAATAAAAAATATCTAGTCTCAGTTACTTATGGTTGAACTAATATTCACACCGTTGTCCCCGGCAACGATGCCAAAAATCTTGATGTATATTTTGCTAAGCTAATAAATACCCTAATTTATACTCAATTTTAGCCGCAAGCGCACGACCTAGTCAAGTAGTAGTCGGGGTGTCGAACCACAAGGACAAGGGTGATTTACTGGTTCTTGTAAGTTTTACTAATCTAGACAATCGAATGAGAGTTTTATATTAAACTAAGAGTGCATAAATCTAACAACAACGACTGAAAAGTTTATCAAATAGAGGATTCTAGGGGCTTTCGGCTTCACTCTCACTCGTTCGGTCAATTCACTATATTTGATCTTTTAATATGTTCTAGTGTTTATCGGGGATTCAATCTCAAATTTAGTACTAAATTTACACTTTCGTGGCTTGATACCGTACCTAAACAATTCGAGTTTCACGATTAAGTACCTCACCTTACAAGTCTAAGCCCATTAAGATCAGTGAATCACTTTGGCATAAATTAGATTTTGTACTTCGCCTTTCGGTACCTCACACAATTTCTAGGGTTTCCTCGATTTTCCCTTAGGTAATAAGTTTCACGATTAAATACTTGGCCTACGACCTAAATCACTATTTTAGGTCAGAAGATTCAGTTTCACCTTTCGGTTTCCGCTTTCACTTCTATGGTAACATGTAGTTGATTAAAACTAAGCATTCAATTTAGACAAAAACAACAAGAACTAAAAGATCAACACACGAGTAAAATTAAACCATTCGAGTTATCGAGTTTATACCTAGACCCCTAGAAGGGTTTCTAGCCACAAATCATGTCAAAGATTGCACAAAGATTCATGTTTAAACAACAGTACAACATGAGAAAAGAGTAAAGAAAAGAATACACCAAGAAGATCTACGATTTTTCGCCTGGTTCTTGAGGTTCTCCTTCAAATCTCTCTCAAATTGTGTTCTTCTTCTTCTTTCTTGCTTGAGATCTCCTCTCCAGTCAGTTTAGAGATGTTCTGGACGAAGTGGTGTTAAAATCTCTTAATTCCAATGAGAAAACCGATTTAAAATTGCAAGTTCGTGCTTCCAGCCCAAAAATTACGGTTCGATATTTTTTCACTTTCTTAACAGAGCGAACCAGAGAGCAAATCTCATAATTGCGGTCCGCAATTTTTGTCCAGAAGTGCTTTTCACTTTTTTCTTTATGTAGGTTCGATCCATCTCGTTCCAAGCATCATTTCTCATGTTGATATCCTTATTTACATTTCATAATCTGTAAAATAATAAGAAATGCAGCAGTATCTCGAACTCGACATAAAAATTGAATAAATTCTTAACAATTAACATAAAATACATAGTTTTTGAGATAAAATCCTAATTGAATATAATATATAAATGAGACTTATCATGCCTACCTGACTTTAATTCAAATCTATTATCAATTGGTAAAATAACTCAAGATTTAAACTGCAATGTAATATTCTCACCAAATAAAGTGATATTTCAAGACCGAGTATCAGGGAAGATGATTGGTGAGGGAACTTTTAAAAATGACTTATATTATCTTGAAGATAATATGAATAAGTGTTTTGTATCATTAAGTCAAATAAATCGTGACAAGTTATTGCATTGGAGATTTGATCATCCGTCTGATCAAGTTTTAAATAAACTATTTTGTCATAATTTAGATTCAAGTAATTGTGATGTTTGTAAGTTTTTAAAACAAACTATGCTACCTTTTTCCTTATCTACTAGTGTATCAAATAAATATTTTGATTTAATCCACTTAGATGTTTGGGGTCAGCCCCAGTTGACTCTTATAATAATTTTAAGTATTTCGTTACATTTATTGATGACTATTCTCATACTACATGGATTTATCTTTTAAAAACAAAAAATAAAGTATTTTCTCATTTTCAAGAACTCTTTAATTTTATTGAAAATCAATATAGTGCCAAAGTCAAGATTTTTTGATCAGATAATGGGACAAAATATGTAAACAAAAATTTTACAGAAATTTTCAAATAAAAAGGAATTTTACACCAAACCACATGTATTAACACACTTGAACAAAACGGAATTTCAGATAGAAAAAATCGACATCTTCTTGAAGTCACTAGATCACTTCTTTTTCAAAATAATATTCCCAAAATCTATTGGCCAGATGCGGTGTTAACAACAACCTATCTTATAAATAGACTGCCAAGTCCTAGGTTAAAAAATATGAGTCCTTTAGAGATTTTAAAAGGTAGAAAAATAGACATTGATCATATCCGAGTGTTTGGGTGTACATACTTTGTACATATAAAGAGGCATGACAAATTAGATACAAACTCTGTTAAAACCATATTTTTAGGGTATTCTTCTTAAAAAAAAGGGGTACAAATATTATGATCCAAAAAATCATAAACTTTATATCTCAAGAAATGTGTCGTTTGTTGAGAATGAACCATATTTTCAAAAAGAAGAAAACCATCTCGATACACATGGTCAACCAATCATATTATTTCCAAATAGCTTTATTTTTCCTGAAGAAACAGATCAAGAATAGGTTGCACATGAAGAAGCAGAACCCTTAAATGAGTCAGGAGCAAGTTCTTAAGTGGGAGAAAATGAGTCAAATGAAGAACCTGCTCAAGAAGCAATTGCCCTGCGGAGATCAATACGAGAAACTCAACCTCCTATCAGGTTAAGGGATTATGTATCCCATCAGGTGATGTATCCAATTCAAGATTTTCTTTCGTACAACAATATATCCACGGAATACTAAGCTTATTTAAGTCAAATAACTAAACAAACTGAACCAACCAAGTTTGATGAAGCCAATAATGACCCGATTTGGTGTAAGGCTATGAAAAAAGAACTTCATGCCTTAGAAAAAAATGACACATGGGACATTGTTAGTTTACCAAAAAATAAAAAGCCAGTAGGTTGCAAATGGGTATATAAGATAAAGTACAATAGTGATGGTACAGTTGAAAGATACAAAACAAGGTTAGTGGCCAAAGAGACCTTACACAAACCTATGGCATTGACTACCAAGAGACATTTGCACCAGTGGCCAAAATGAACACAGTTAGAATTCTGTTATCAGTAGCTACCAATTTAGAGTGGAGCATGTTCCAAATGGATGTAAAGAACATATTTCTTCAAGGAACTCTAAAAGAAGAAGAAGTCTGCATGACTCTTCCTCCAGGTTACAAAAGTACATCAGACCCTTCATTGGTATGTAAGTTAAAGAAAGCAATTTACAGTCTAAAACAATCACCAAGAGCATGGTATGCTAGGCTAAGTTTCTCTCTTTTAAAAATTAATTTTATCAAAAGCACAACAGACTCTACTATGTTTGTCAAACATTCACAAAATTCTACGACTATTATCCTTGTTTATGTAGATGACATTATCGTCACTGAAAATGATAATGAGGAAATAAAAAGAGTTAAGGAATATTTAAAAAGGGAATTTAATATCAAAGATCTTGGATAACTTTCATATTTTCTTGGTATAGAAATAGCTCACTTAGGCAAGGGCTTATTTCTATCTCAAAGAAAATATGTTCTTGACTTATTAAAAGAGACTGGTAAGTTAGGAGCTAAACCAGCCGGCACCCCGATGGAAACCAATATTAAACTTGGATTAGAAAATGATGAACCACTAACTGACATAGGACAGTATCAAAGGTTGGTTGGCAAATTAATCTATCTTACCGTTACCAGTCCTGATATCGCATATGCAGTTAGTGCAGTTAGTCAATTTATGCATGCTCCACATACCAGTCACTTGAGTGCAATTGATAGGATACTGAGATATCTTAAAAGCACTCAAGGTCAAGGAATATGGATGAGAAAAAATAATTCTAATGATGTGGTTGATTTTTCGGATGCAGATTGGTAGGTGACAATTTGGTTACATGAAAGAACAAGAAGCAGAGCGTCGTGGCAAGATGAAGTGCTGAATCAGAGTATTGGGCCATGGCATCCATAGCAAGTGAGCTCACTTGGATCAAACACCTACTTCGCGACATGAAGATAGATCATAGAGGAACTATGAAGATGTACTGTGACAATCAGGTTGCACGACACATCGCATCTAATCTCATATTTCACGAGAGAATAAAGTACATTGAAGTTGACTGTCACTTTATCAGAGAAAAAATACAGTAAGGAGAAATAAAAACACCATTTGTCAGAAGTCAAGAGCAGTTAGCCGATATTTTCACAAAAGCGCTTGACAAAGCTAGTCATCAAAACATATTGGGCAAGTTGTGATCAATCAATTTATTCGAACCCAACTTGAGGGGAGTGTTGAGAAATAAAAAAAATTACCTCAGAAGATCCTCATTGGCAATTTTAGATAGGAAATCCAGCTAGCATAAAAATATAGCTGTTAGGCTAAAATTAGTACCTAACTTAATTCCCTCAATTAGGCAATATACTGAATCCAGTATTTTAGGCAATTCATCAATGGCTACAATTAGATTATAATGAGCTATGTAATATCTCTGTACAAGTATTAGAATAGAAAATAAGAATTTTATTTTTCAATTCATTATTTTTCTCTTATCACAAAAATTATCAGTGATTTCTATATTTTAATTTTTCTGCATAAAAATTAAAAAAAGAATAATTAATTATTTATCACTCCAAAGTTTAAGATTTAAAAGTATTATTTAATTTGAGTTTAGATAAATGTCACTTTAAATTTACTTAATTTTTAATTTTTCCGTTCTAATTATAATAATTTTCATAATATTGAAAATATCCTTGAACCAATACTTCCATTTCTTCTCTCACCCCCACTTCTCAGAGCTTGCTGACTGCTCCCTACTCCCCTGAATTCTTTGCAGATACTAAGGAACTTATGCGCTTATTCTAGTAACGAGTGCCAAAGCCATCTCAAAGGGGTCACTGCAGCAACTCCATTTGTAAATGCCATTTTTAATAAGGAAGTGGGCAAGAAGTTTACTTTGATATATGCTTGGCAGTCGTGAATTTACAAAAGTATGAATTTCAGGTGGTGACATCATGCCAAAGTCTGGTTGGAGCAAATATGGGGGCCTGTGATCCCTTTACATGTCTTTAATCTGAGTAGTTTGGAAAATTTGACGAAGTTCAAATAAAAATCTAAAAATCTTAGAATCAAGTGCTTGTAGGATCTTTTTGCATTTCAAATGTATCGACTATTGAGAATCATTGCGCTTTTTCTAGTCACGAGTGCCAAAACCATCTCAAAGATACGCTTGTTGTCAGGTCTCTTCTTCCATCTCGTCTTTGTCATTTTGGGGAACGGTAACAGTTATTTCTTTTACAGGAGTTGTGCTTGAAGTACTTGCAGTTTCTGGCATAGACACTTGAACAAAGGACAACAGAAAGAGTAGGCCCACTTGTCGGAGATGGTGCTTGTGCAACTGGTGTCTCAGTGGGAAGATGGGAGTGAGGGTGAGACAAGGAGATGAAGTATTAGTTCAAGGATATTTTTGATATGATAAAAATTATTATAGTTAGAGATAAAATTAAAAGCTAAGTTTGAAGTAATATTTATCTAAATTAAAAAATTTTGAAGTAGTATTTTTAAAATTTTGAAATTTAAAGTGACAAATAATTAATTATTCCTTAAAAATATCATCATATTCTAATACAAAATATGATAACAAATAAAAAATATATAATTAATCAATTATTTTTATGCAATAATTATAGCTTTTCTAAGAAACATATAATTAAATTTTAAATTTGATAAAATTTTCAACAAAATGATGTTTTTAAGAAAAAATATAATCAATTGTATAACTTTTAATATAGTTAATGTGTTGTGAATTTAATAAAGACTTCAATATCTTCATTATAATATATCGCGTCACAAAAAATCCCTAGTCTAACGATTTATGTTCTCTGAAAAAATAAAATAATAAAAATTTATCAATTCTGACTATTGTAGAATCATAACACCTACATACTTAGTAGAGATTATCAATCAAATCCGTTAAATTATTATTTGTATAATATGATATTAAAAAATCCAACTCCAACGATACTGATTTTTACAAAATGAACAGCTCCAATAATTTGCGTAATCCCAGGCTCCCAGCGTGCGATTTAATTGGACGAGTACAGCAAATAGACAGGGATTGTGGACGCTTATTATCGCTCATAATATATTGTATCGATGAAAAATAATTACAATGTAGATTCTCCATGGCGGGGCAGAGAATAGCCTCAAGCCAAGCTTTTAAAAAAAAAATCATTTTAACCGTTTAAATTTCATTTGAACTTCATTAAAATCTTTTAACGGTTTTAACGGTTTAAACGAAATTTTTTTACTTCACATTAAAAAAATTTATCAAAAAAATCTTTAATGTAAAATAAAAAAATTCATTTAAACCGTTAAAACCAATAAAAATCGTTAAATAACTCTGTTTAAATTGTTTTAACTCAAAATTATTATCTTATAACCCGCCTCACGTGCATAGACCCACAAATTGGAACCTCTTCTTTTTCTGTTCATCGGTCCGTTCGTCAAGCCCGAATCAAAGCATAATAGTAGAATGACGCTGTTATTCTACACCAATATATTGGTAAGTGATAACTGATAAGTGAGAGAAAGATTCAACTAGAGGAGAAAATAGCACTCATCATTTGTAGAATTCAAATAATATTTTCACTTTTCTTAATAATTAAAAAATAATATATTTTCTTTTTTAACTTTATAAATATCACTATTTTATTTTATTCTTCCAATGACACTATTCTAGTACTATTTCTTAATTTTAGCAAATGAACCCAGAAAGTGAATTGTTTAATAAAGAAATGAATTATTTAAGTGCAGCAGAAACTCCTGCATGTAGATGAATAATAATAAAGAAATGGATTATTTAAGTGTTCGTGCACCATAGACACATTGAAATTTTTTTCTTTAGAACTTGACTGAAATAATATTGTTAAAAAGTTTGGAAACAGAACCATGTTTAATGAATTTATAATTTATAACAGGATGATTTAAACGTGTTCATTTTTTCGCCTTTTTTTCATAATTTTAATAGCTGAAATGTAAAAAAAATGATATATATGATATAATCGTTTTCTACACGCACATAAGAAAAAATGTGACGTTTGGACTTTATTTTGTTTGATATAAAAAAATCTTACAAAAGTGCAATAATGTGGATAATTTTAATGTTTTTTTTTTGAGAAAAAGATTAGAGTCTAGTTACAAATTTTATTTTGTATTTATGGAGACTTGAACTCATAATTTCTTTAAGATTATTCTAGTTAGCTATCACTTGAGTTACTAGACCATTTGTGTGGATAATTTTAATGTTGATTTGTTTAATTTGGTGATTGACATAGAAATTAACAAATGATATTTCTCTTGCATAATAGAAAATAGTTTAGTTAACAACAAATAATTTTACACTATTATTTGAATTTTAAAATCTAGGTTAGTAAGTGTTGTAAATATGTAACTCCCAATTTCTGTTGATGCATGTGGAATCCAGTCCGGCGATGGAGGAAACCAAAATAATCAACAGGCTATGGATATGATCAGGGACACCAAATTGCCATTCGCCAACGTCAAATCTTCTCTCCTGTCCTGAGGAGATAGAACAACAGGGCAATCCCACTGAAATGAATAAAATAATATAAAATGAAAGAACGGTGCAACGATAGTGCTATAGCCTATAGCCGAACTTACATTACGTTCGGAGTTGCATTTTTTTTTTAATTTGTACGGTGAGATTATTTATTAATGGTTCTTATTTAATAGTAATAAATAGTTTCGTGCATTAAAAATTATGTTTAGACTTTCTCATAACCGTTGTGATTCTCTTAAATCATTGTGATTTTTCTATGGAGATCTCCGCACAAAAATTCTTAGCAGAGAATACGGATCCGCCTATAACTGAATAGCGGCAAGTCCTCCGATAAATTAACAGCTGATTAGTGTTTTGATGTTCGTGGCGATGTTGCAATCCAAAATTATCTCCCAGCACACCTTATAATATGAAGGCTTCGGCCTAAATCATTCCGCCTAAATTATAATTTGACACGATCCAATTTAGGATAAAATAAAACTTACAAGAAGTTTGTAAATTATGAGTCCCATTTGTAGAATATCGACATTAATTGGAGTATCTGTAAATAATTAATTTCTTCGTACTTTAAAAATAAGATAAAGATAAATTGGATAAAAAATGATTAATCATTTCCAATACTGAATGATAATTTTTTTAAGAAAAATACTATAAATATTGGGAATTAAATAACAAAAGAGAATTATTGCAAAATAAAAATTCAAGTAGCAAACCATAGAGAATGGCAATAAAGAAAAACTAGTTTTAATGATTAGGATAATATTTAATGTAAAAAGTTGTAGGTTGAAAGTTGGATTGGAAAATTCCTTGCAAAAATACTAGTACTTTCCAAAGCAATCAAAAACATGATAAGTGTCAAATTGTCATACATTAATCAAAAAATCTTTAATTTCACTCAATTAGGTTTAAGATAAAGTTACTGCCCAGAAAATTAAATTTTTATGCAGAAATGAATATAGAACAAATAAAAGCAATTTGGATAAAAAAACGGATAATGAACGACCAAAATATAAAGTTCAATATCTATTCGGATCATATGCGGCAAGGGTGGCGTGTGGCCAAATGCAAAGTAGGCATTTCGAAGGCACATCGTGTGGATCCCATGTGGCCCCTCCATAACATTTTTCAGCACGATCTCTCACTGTTATTTTTCACTTTTAAGATTGTCCTTGAAGTTTTTCAATCGTTTTTGGACTCATTTTGATTTAGAAAAATAGTAGAACAAAGCTCTTAGGAGAACACGACTTAGACATGACCTTGTTTATTTTCTTCAACAAAATTTATTTTTGTTATAATATTAATGATAGATGTTTCACCTCCTCCACCTCTTCTCATTCCTCCACCTCCTCCCATAATAATAGAAGTTTTTCATTCTCTTCACCTTCTCTTTAACTCTAGATTTAATTTTGTATTAATTTTCTCTTTTATTACATATGTTTCTCTAGCCTATAAATAGAGACTTGTATGTTGTTGATGGTAATATAAAAAATCTTTAGATGAGATAATATAGAAATAAGATTTTAGCCTCTCACAACTTTTGTCTTCTATCTTTATTTTATAACACGTTATCGAAGACGACTTCGCTCTAATCGAGTTGTGACGGAAGTTTGTTTTATAGTAGAAGCACGAGATCGACATAAACAGATTATCGTAAGATTGTCTCTAAAAAGAGGTACACTTTATATTATATTTTATCATTTTACCATTAATTATAATATTTATTTTCTTTATGAAATTATTCTTATATTGGATGAGACTAATATTTTCATTCCCCGAAGAGAATGATAAAATAAGTAAATACCGAAATTGTTCTTATATTGGATGAGACTAATATTTTCATTCCCCGAAGAGAATGATAAAATAAGTATATACCAGAAATATTTTTTTTATTTATTAAATAACCGTGGTTATTGATATTTTTAATGGCCGAAGTCATTGTATTTGATAATTAAAAGTTTTATCAAAATGAGTTACAATTGATAACCCGAAGTTATCGATATACTTAATAACCGTAAGTTATTATTTTATTCAACTAAAATGATAACCAGAAGTTATCAAATTAGATAAATAAACAAATAAATATAATGTCTCTAATCTTTCTCTTAATGACCTGAAGTTATTAATATTCTTTTTCTTTAATAATTTTCATAAATGGATGTTCGATTAAATTTATTAATATTAGTAGTACTTTTATTTTTCTTTATGGTAAATCTTAATAAACTTGAATTCGTTGCCCTTGATATATCGGGCAAGAACTATCTCCCATGGACTCTCGATGCTGAGATTCATCTTACCGCAAATAATCTTGGAGATACAATAAAAGATGAAAATAAGGCCTCCCCGGAGAGAAAGCCAAAGCAATGATATTCCTCCGTCATCATCTCCATGAGGATTTAAAAACTGAATATTTAACGGTGAAAGATCCGTTAGAATTATGAAAAAATTTAAAAGAAAGATATGACCATCAAAAACAAGTGCTCCTCCCAAAAGCTCGTTATGAATGGATTCATTTAAGGTTGCAAGATTTTAAATCTGTAGGTGAATATAATTCCGCAATGTTTCGCATAACTTCGAGTTAAAATTATGCGGAGAAAAATTACCGATGAAGACATGTTAGAAAAAATATTTTCCATATTTCATGCTTCGAATTTGCTCTCAGCAGAAGAATATCGGGAGCGTGTTTTTAAAAAATATTCGTAATTGATATCATGTCTTTTTGTTGCGGAACAAAATAATGAGGTTCTCATGAAAAATCATCAATCACGGCCCACTTGCTCTAGTCCATTTCCCCGAAGCAAATGCGACATCATTTCTTGAAGCGAATGCAACATCATTTAAAGGAAATCGTGGTCGAGTACGTGGTCGCGGCCCCAGAAGAGGTCGTGGACATGGTCGCAATAATGTTTGGCGACGTGAAGGTCATAATTTCAAATAAAATGACAACAATGTGGGGAGATATGAAAAGAAAAAGAATTAAACATCTTGGTTTATTTTAGTTCAGTTTTATGTTGTAAGTTTATGTTTCTCATGAATACAATTAGTTTCTTTAAATTTGATCTTGTATATTTTTTTTTGTTCAAAGGAAAAAGAATATGATTGAAGGCTCCAGCAGAGCAATGACAAGTATTAGAGATGAATGTCTAGTAGATAGACGGTGGAACAACAAACACAATATTAAAAAGCAAAAAATATTTTTCTCAATTGTCTCTGTAGAGACACATGTTAATACAATTTCGGTATTAGTAACTTAATTGAAGGCTCGGAAGAGCTTGTATTTTGTTATCAAAAGGAACAAAATTAATTATAAATGACGCATTATACTCTAGTAAATTCGAAGAAATTTACTAAGTTTTAAAGATATTTGGTGTAATGGTTATCATATCGAAACCATGACTCGAAAATAACATTGAATATCTTCAAATTACAACGATTAAATATGGTCGGAAGATCATATTGGAAAAGATGAAAGCTTTATCATCCTGACTATATTGTATGAACATAAGTTCAATAGAATCAAATATGGTCGGTAACTGAAGTTGCATGACACAAAAATGTTTACTCAGTGGCATGACAAAGTTAGGTCATCCAGGTAACATTATGATGAGGAGAATAATTGAAAGTGCAAATAGGCATCCTCTAAAGGACCCGAAGATCCTATTATCAAAAGATTTATCATGTGCAAGATGCTCTCTTGGAAAATTGATAATTAGGTCATTTAAAAATAAAATTGAAAATGAATCTCCTTTATTTTTAGAGAGAATTCAAGGAGATATTTGTGGGCCTATTTCTCCTCCATGTGGACCATTTAGATATTTTATGGTTTTAATTGATGCATCAACTCGATGGTCACATGTTTACCTATTAGCTACAAGAAATATTACATGCCGCCGCACTTATTAGATTAAGACCAACCGCATCTCATAAATTTTCTCCATTATAATTGGTCTCTCGGAAGAGAACCAAACTTGTCCCATCTTAAAATTTTTGGTTGTCTTGTATATGTTCCAATTTCTCCTCCACAACGCACAAAAATGGGACCACGAGAGGAGATTAGGAATTTATATTGGTTTTCACTCTCCATCAATTATTAAATATTTAGAACCATTAACTGGAGATGTTTTTACAGCTCGTTTTGCTTTGATTGTCAATTTGATGAGACAATATTCCCAATCTTAGGGGGAGAAAAAGAAAAGCTGGAAAAACAAGTAACTTGGAATGCATCATCAATATCTTATCTTGATTCCCGGAGTGGTCAATGTGAACTGGAAGTTCAAAAGATTATACATTTGCAAAGAATAGCAAATGAGTTACCGATGCATTTACGTATACAAAAAGAGTGACTAAATCACATATACCAGCTTTAAATGCACCTGCTCGAATTGAAATAACCCCAACAGAGGTTACTATACAAAGAAAACGTGGAAGACCAATCGGTTCCAAAGACAAAAATCCACGAAAAATGAAAGAGCAGAATAATGCAGTTGGTGTAACTTCAGCAAAAGTTACCGATAAAATCCCAGAAGAGATTGTCAGTAAAATCCCAGAAGAGATTGAAAGTAGAACCCCAGAAGAGGTCGTTGATAAAGTTCCGTAAGAAACTCGTGCACCGAATGATTATGAGATCTCAATAAATTATGTACGAATGGTATAATATGGAACCGAAATAAAACACGTGTTGATGAAATTTTTGCATATGCTATAGCAATTGAAGTGATAAATGAGAAAGATTATGTGCCAAAAAACTCCAGAAGAGTGTATGCACAAAAATGATTGGCCAAAATGGAAAGATGCCCTGAAGGCTGAATTAGATTCGCTTGAAAAGCGAAATGTTTTTTGGATCTATAATTATAACCCCTAAAAATGTTAACCCTGTAGGTTACAAGTGGGTTTTTACAATAAAAAGAAATGAGATTGTGAGATATAAAGCAAGGCTGGTGACACAAGGTTTTACACAAATACCAGGAGTTGATTATGAAGAAACGTATTCACCTGTAGTGGATGCAATAACTCTTTGATTTTTAATCAGCCTCACAATCACCGAGAACCTTCAAATGCGTCTCATGGATGTTGTCATAGCCTATTTGTATGGATCACTCGATAATGATATCTATATGAAAGTCCCCGAAGGATTAAAAATGCCTCAAGCATTTACATTAAAATCTCGAGAAATGTATTCTATAAAGTTAAAACGATCATTGTATGGACTAAAACAATCGGGTCGAATGTGGTATAATCGACTCGTTGAATATCTCATAAAAGAATGATATAAATCTAATATAATTAGTCCATGTGTTTTTATTAAACGATCAATCTCGAGTTTTATAATTATTGCAAAGATATGTTGATGACCGAATATCATCGGGTCTCTGAAGAGATCGAAAAGACGCAAAATTATTAAATAATGAATTTGAAATGAAAGATCTTGGTGTAACAAAGTTGTGTCTCGGCTGCAGATCGAGCATTTGCATAATGGTATATTTGTCCATCAATCAAACTACATCCAAGATGTTGAAACGTTTTAATATGGACAAAGCTCATCCTCTAAGTACACCAATGGTTGTCCGATCACTTGATATGAAAAAAGATCCTTATCGGTCCTTAGAAAATAATGAAAAAGCTCTTGGTCCCGAAGTACCATACTTAAGTGCAATTGGGGCTTTGATGTATCTTGCTAATAATACGAGACCGATATTTCTTTTTCTCGTAAATGTATTAGCGAGATATAGTTCGATCCAACACGCCGACATTGGAACGGAATCAAACATGTATTACGTTACCTTTGTGGGACGCGTGATATGGGACTATTTTATCGGAAAAATACAAAGTCCAAACTAGTTGGATATGCAGATGCAGGATATTTATCGATCCGCATAAAGCTCGGTCACAATCCGGATATGTGTTTACATATGGCGACCGCAATTTCATGACGATCGACAAAGCAAACATTAACAAGAACATCATCAAATCATGCTCGAATTAATTGCTCTTTATGATGCTTGATGGGAATGTGTATGGTTAAGATCCATGATCCAACACATCCAAGAGAAATGTGGTCTCGAGACAACAGAGAAAACCCGACGGTGATATACGAAGATAATACCGCATGCATTGCTCAAATCAAAGAAGGATATATCAAAGGTGACAACCAAACACATCTCGCCGAAGTTCTTCTCAACACATGACTTACGGAAGAATGGTTTGATAAATATTTGTCAAATCGATCAAGCGATAATTTGGCGGACTTATTCACAAAATCATTGCCAAGAAATATTTTTGAGCAAATTTCACATAAAATTGGCATTCGTCACTTAAAAGATGTACGTTAAAATGAGGGGAGTATTATACACGTTGCACTCTTTTTCCCTTCACTAAGTTTTGTCCCATTGGGTTTTCTTAGTAAGGTTTTTAATGAGGCAACATAACTGATCCGTAAGTATCGCTTAAATCAAATTGGTCCTGGAGTACCAAAATTTAATATTTGTCCAAAGTAGTACAATATTAATAGTGTATAATATAAGGCGAAACATCTAAGGGGGAGTGTTATAATATTAATGATAGATGTTTCACCTCCTCCACCTCCTCCCATAATAATAAAAGTTTTTCATTCTCTTCACCTTCTCTTTATAAAAAATCTTTAGATAATTAAATAAGATTATTAATGTATATTTTATGTCAATCATTAATGTATATTTTATGTCAATCACAGTTAAATAAAGTGTAAATAAAATTAATTTTATTCAAGTTAATTTAATATTTTAATAACGTAATATTTAAAACAACATTTGTACTTAATTCTTGACATTTTGCACCCTATCATTTATTTTACTTATATATACTTTTAAAACAACATTTGTAGTTAATTTATTTTACGGTTTTTGCAAATTAAAAACTCGTTTTTACTTTGCATTGAGATTTCATATTCCGATGGCTCAAATGATCAATCTAAGTTTCTCAATAATTTCTTTATGTTAAAATCTTGTGGGATATTAAATTTTATGATTTTTTTGCTTTCTAATTATTTTTTAAATTATTTTAAAAATAGCTTTGTTTAACATAAAAATAGTCTATTTCAGGACTATTTTTAAAAATAATTTAACAAATAACTAGAAAATTAAAAAAAATCATAAAATTTGATATCCCATAAGATTTTAACATAAAAAAATTATTGAGCAACTTAGATTGACCATTTGAGCCGTTGGGTTATGAAATCTCAATGCAAAGTAAAAATGAATATTTACTTTGCAAAGCACCATAACCTCCCCTATATATATATATAAAGTAAAGATACCGTGAGCTTAATCTCACGGATGTCTTCCGTGAGCTTAACTCAAAAGTATATCAAATCATTTCCAAATTTTAATTTATCATACTAATTAAATTCTTTATATGAAAACCTAGTGGGATGCAAAAATTTGGAGTGTTTTGACCTTTTTAAGTCTTCGTTTTTAATTTTTAAAAATAATGCTGAAAGATTGAATATATAAATATTATTTTTAGAACTCATTTTTAAAAATAAAAAACAGTGACTTAAAAATCTCAAAACACTCCAAATTTTTGCATCCCATAAGATTTTCATATAAAGAATTTAATAAGCATGATAAATTAAAATTTGGAGATTATTTGATGTACTTTTTGAGTTAAGATCATGGAAAGTCTCCGTGAGTTTAAGCTCACATTATCTTTACTCTCTCTCTATATATATATGGAGTGAGGCTATGGTGCTCCGCAAAACACAAAATCTCCCGTGCTTCGCGTCCATATCTCGAATTGAAAGTTCAAACGGCCGATCCAAACCGTTCAACATAATCTTCATATTGAACTATCATTGAAATCAAAATTTATATTTTTTTGAATTCTTTTGCTATTTTTTAGATGGGTACAAAGTTTGCTGATCTAACGATTTTTGCACCATCTAAAACTAGCAATTTTGTACCCATAAAAAAATAGCAAAAAACTAAAAAAAATATAAATTTTGATCTCCAAAGATAGTTCAATATGAAGATTATGTTCAATGGTTTGGATCGACCGTTTGAACTTTCAAATTCAAGATACGGATGCGAAGCATGTAAGGTTTTGTGCTTCACGAAGCACCAGGATCCAGAATTTTGGTCAGGGGGGCAATTATTGGATTGTAATAGTTTATCGGGTTCAAACCCATTAACTAATCGGGTACTAAATAAAAAATTAATAATTATATATATATACTTAACTAATAAAAAAATTATTAAAATAATAATATTTTATATATTAAAATAATAATAAAATAAAGCTCAAAGTAATATATAATTAAGTTGATGAAGAAAGTTTTCGTCTACGAACTTTATGTTTTGATATCTTTATATAATTATTTCATTATGCACGATATTAAATGTTTTATTCTCAATAAAAATAATCAGACAATCTACGGAGCGCAAAAAAAATTTTCACGGAGGACAAATTACCAAAAAGCACTATTTTTTAAAATTCAGGGGGGCACGTGCCCCCCTAATTCTACTTGAGTTCGTCCCTACAAAGCACCATAGCCTCACTTATATATATATATAAACTTAACTCAAAAAATATATCAAATCATTTCGAAATTTTAATTTATCATTCTCATTAAATTCTTTATATGAAAATCTTATGGGATGCAAAAATTTGGAGTGTTTTGAGCTTTTTAAGTCACCGTTTTTAATTTTTTAAAATGATGTTCAAGTATTGAATATATTATTATTATTTTTAGAGCTGATTTTCAAAAATTAAAAACCATAATTTAAAAAGCTCAAAACGCTCCAAATATTTTCATCCTATGAGATTTTCATATAAAGAATTTAATGAGAATGATAAATTAAAATTTCGAAATGATTTGATATATTTTTGAATTAAGCTCACGGTATCTCTACTATATATATATATATATATATATATATAATCTTAATACTTGATGTATTCTAAATATATCTTGCTATTATTAAGAGTTGAAGACATTGTTACTATCAATATAGTTGTACATTAAAATCTTAAAAATTGTGCGCCCCTTGTCACTCAGATCTGCGCCTTGTGTCGGGACAATTTCAGCATTTTTGAGCCTGAATTGTGCCTTTCGTCTCAGACTCTCTGGCTACATCGCTCCATTCATAGTCCCAAAAAATAATCATAATAAGAATATTAGGGTTTAGAAAATGCGCATTTGAAAGAAGAAGTACGTATCTTTGCTAGCTAGTTAAACCCTACATCCGCAGTTCACGAAAAGAAATATATGAAACAAAAATATTGGATTATCAGGTTGTCAAAGATAATGAGCAGTCGAGTAGAGGGTGATCGACATCATTGTGTTAAGGTGCAGTCGTATGACCGTATTATATTTAGAAATGAAAGACTTGCATGTATAATTAAAAATATATACTTATATTTTAAATAGTGTACCATTGTGTTTAAAATTTTCATTGTATTAAGATTATAAATCAATTATATATGTCATTTTCCAATTGAAAAATATACTAGCATTTTATTTATTTTTATTTTTATTGGGTTTTTTAAGTATCTAGTTCATAAAATTTGAGATATTTCTTTAGAATACATCTCCACATATTGAACCTTGTATGGACTAGCATACTGTATAAATGTTATTTAGTGGTCAACTACACATATATTGAAAGCTAAGTATCCCTTGATAACCATTTATTTTGACAATCTTAACAATCAATTTCACACAAATTCATAATAAATCTTAAAAATGAAAAAAATGTATAAACATATTCTTAAGTTATATATGGATCGATTGTTTTTTAATTTTTTATGCATTTTTTTCTCAAAAAAAATTATGTAATATGAATGTCATTTAATATTCTATCAAATATAATCAAAATATTATATAATAATTATTTGAATGATTTAAATTTAATAGTTTTTGATGAAATATCAAATAATGTTCAAATCGCATGAAATTTAAAACACAATCAATATATCAGCTTAAAATTTTGTTTATAATTTTGTTTATTTTCATTTTTTTTATAAATTTATATAAAATTAGTTATCAATAATGTCAAAATAAATAGTTATCAAGGATCTCACCCATATTGAAAATGCAAACCCCTGTATCTAGAGGATCTGTGAGGTAGAAAGTTCGAATTTTGAAAAACAAACCCCTTTATAGACTAGATCATTTCCTTTATAAAAAGATCCACAATATTATAAACTAAATAAATTGAGTCCTCTCAACTTGTACAAAATCAAATTTGAATAAAAATAATAAATTATATTGAATAAAGCATTATTTTGTCACTATACGCTATTGTGTGACCCGAGCGCAATAGTGATCGTATCTTAGCTTTTAAGTTTGAAAATGCTATAACATCTGTTTAAGATCTTGAACAAAATAAAAAAATTATACATTACAAAATAAGCATAGTATCCGGAACTCAATCTTTTAATCAGATGATCAGACCCACGTTGATATGTCCGAATTTCCCCAAATTCGTATCTTTTCGTGCATAGTACGGTGCAGTGTAGCATCTATAATTATTAATAATAATGGAAAAAATAAAATTTTAATAATAAAAATGACAGTGCATCAGTGAGAGTGACGTCTTTTTTTTTTAATTATTATTTTTATACTTTTTGCAAAAAAAAAGAAGAAGAGAGAATTGCGTCAATGGAAGTGGCACACTCCCACTATAGATAGAAAAAAAGAAAGTTTGAATACTTAAAATATTTGAATTTATGTATTAAAAAAATATGTCAATGGGAGTGATGCACTCTCAAAACACGCTAGTAAGAATGACACACTCCCACAAATGTGCCAATCAGATTGACGCATTTTACAAGTGTCACTGACAATGAAGCGTCATTCGTACTATTAAAATTTTGTTTTATTATTATTATTATTATTAACAATTAGATTATTCAAATTATTAAATAAAAAAATCGGTGGTGTAGCATTCTGTACTTTTAGTTTTGACAATATACTTGTAGATCAATTCTAAAATATATCCCACTGTAATCTTATCCTTTGTATATTACTCTATTATATAGTGCAGTGCCGCGCAGCACAATATATATCAGAATTCAACTTCGTCTAATTCTGATAATTTTGTCAGTCTTCTTGTGTCTAATAGTTGAAGAGACTGGTTGCCTGTTAAAAAGTTAAAAACTGGGAAACATTGTAACAGTGTGTTTTCTGAAATTAGTCGTTTTCCAACCTGAAGCAAGCCATGTTCACAGCTCAGGGTAAACTCCATGTTAAGTACCCGAGATTAATTGATCAAAGGACATCTATGGGCAAGTGCCAGATCCCCTGCCATGACAAATTTCTTCGTGCACTCAATGACACTTCTACGCAATTTTTTTCTAAAGCGGGTACGTGATCGACAGAGCAGTATTGCGAGTTAAAAGCAGACTGAAGCACTATATATTTTTTTGAGTGATTCTTTCAATGGATCAATTTTTTTAGTAGTTTTTAAATTTGAGTAAATCATAATTAAACGTTCATCTCAACTTGATCTTTACATCTCTACTATAATTTTTGAAATTTTTGATCCATAAGAATTAGCCATTTTTTCCGTCTTAAATAAAATTACATAAACCCAACTGCAATCACGATAACGGAACCACAGTTGCTGATAGCAACAGATATTACTGTTATATTAAAAACTCATAATTCTTACTGCAAATTTTTATAATATACAAGGCTCAATGAAATGTAAATTAATTTTTTTTACAATGTAACAGGAAGTCCTTTTAAAGAAAATGAGCTAGCATATGACCCATAATAACTTATTGTGACCTTTTCTTCAATTCAAACTTATTCAGATTTGACCTCAACTTCTATATCATCTATAAAAAGGCCCTCAATTTCAATTTTGTTATATTTTTATATATGAGATACAGAAAATTATATGCGTAGTAGTTTCAGTAATAACTCCAAACTATTTGCAACACATCAATTAATATGTTAGAAGCTTTGACAGTGCTTTGGTTATGTTTATTTCACTATATTTAATACTATGATTATAGCTTTTCCTGTTCTGATTTCTGTGTGTATGTAATGCATAAAGCATGAGCTCAACAGATTAACTTCGTTGACAATTAGACTTTCTTTATTATACCAAATTCATGCTGAGTAAATTAACTTCCTGCATGCATATGCATATGCTGGATTGTTGCCGGCTGAGGATGCCGCATGTGGAAGTGGAACCGGAGCAGAGGATCTAGGAACAGGGCCAAGAACAGTGGTGGTTTAGCCATCGCATCCAGGCATGACATTGGTATATTAGTAAAATAGAGATGTATTTGTATGAACTGAATGAGTTCATATATATATATATATATATATATATATATATATATATATTTATAAATGATAATAAACTAAGTAATACATTAATATTATTCGTTAGCATCCATTACCGTTTCGTTAGCCGTTTATTTTAACGGGTAAGGGTAGGGTATGGGTAAGCCTAATTTTAATGATAAGGGTAGTGTTTGGGTGAAAGTAATTTAAAATGGATATGATAATGAAAATATCTCCACCTGACACGTATTGTACCTATTGACACCCCTACTCACGGAAGTGCTAATCAAACGGTTGATTTAGCAAAACAGCACTAACTTGAGCTATTCTCAATTATTTATTTTGTGTTTAAAATTTTTACATCCAAATTGGATTAGCTCACTATTTTTGAATTAACTTTCTATTTTTGAGAACCAAACACGCCTTAATGTTCCATTATGAAAGTGAATCCAGTCAGATGTTGAATATGGAAAATATTGCATCTTTCTTTGGTCTAAGTTAAGCGAGATTTATAGAACAAATTACTTTAGGTACCAAAAAATTACAGCATCCAATTATCAGACTATCTCAAAATATTACTTAGAATAATGTAGGTCCAAAATCAGAATGAAAAATTATAAACAGATACTTAAAATAGACGATATAGATCATGGTGCAACATGAGGGGAGAAAACAAAGTTTCTCTAAAAAAATCAGTACTTTATCAGATATGAATATTGACCAAGGATCAGCTAAAATCTTATTTTCTTCTTCCCGTTAAAATTTTGGAAGTTATATTAGATTCAAAACTTAATTTTGTTATAATTTACTGAAGTATTATTTTTCACCAATATATGAATTAAGTTGCCAAAATATCTATTTTGCAATAATAGTTTAAAGAGGAAGATTCAAAATGCCTCAAATTTTTGTGCCTCAATCGTGCCTTCACTTTTTAAATTTTTAGTAACTCAAAATTTAAAACTAAAATATCAAAAATACTATTATTACATTTAATATATATAATATTTTTACTTAGCATAAAAATATTCATTTTTTCACTTTTATGTATATAAATTAACAAGTTATAAAATCAACATCAGAAATTAATCATATTAGTGTATTTCTACAAGTTGTTAATGTCACATAAAATAATATTCAAACATCATAATTTTTAATTTATACATAAATAAAATAATCTAGATCAAATCTAACGGTTTTATTATGATATTTTAATTTTAAATTTTGAATTGTTAGATTTGACCTTCTAGTCCAATTCTTACAATAGCAGAACTTCATGATGTTGCATATTAGAACTCACTAAAGCTCGATTCGTGTCATTTTGGTCAATAAAATGCGTGCAGTGAGAAAATCCAATATAACAATTTAAAAAGTGAAGACACGATTGAGATACAAGGCATTTAAATTCACAAGCATGGAGGTACGGCCTTGAACAGGAAGTGAGCGTGGCCAAGGACACTTTGATTCACGTGGGCTGATCGCCAATGAATTATTGCCTACACTTTTTTTGGGATATTATTCCCTTCTCTTAGGACTGTTTTTGTCTCCGTGTGGTACTCTTGGCTTTTGTGGCTTCTCGTGTAGAAGATGAAAGCAAGGATAATTCCTTGGACCTTTCTTCAGACTTTAGTTCCCACCACTTGCCTAGCTACTTGCCTGGTGGCAATTATCATTACTGCTTCTGTATTATATATGATCATTTCGAGGATTTATGTATGCGGTTTATATATTTTTCATATGATATAATTTGATTATGAATTGTCAAATTAATTTATACTAATCAATTATGATAATTTCATCCATAACTTATCATCATAGCAAGATTATTTGAATCCATATTGCTCATGAATGATCGGATTTTAATTTTTTATCAGTTTTATTTACAAAAATGATCAGATTAAAAAATATAAATAGAACTTAATTATACATATTTACCAAAAAAAGTATATGTAATTCATGTTTTCTCAATTTTGTTGAACTCCTTTTATTGATAATATACAATTATATAATATAAACATATTCAATTGTTCAAATTTAAAAATTTAAGAAAAAAGTTATACTATCTGATACTGATGATCATAATTGGTATCAAATCTCTCCTCGTTTATTTAAAAAAAAAACTAGAGAAAAAATATGAATTTAAATTATCAAATAAATGTGTAATTTGAATCTTTTAATTTAGCTTTTTGGTCAAACAAACAAAAGGACTGTGAATACAGAAAGTTTGTTCAAAATTTCATAGGAGGAGGAACAACAACTCAACATTAAAATAATCTTGAGAAATTAAATATTACATAATATTTTTGATAACGATGGAGGTGCTTAGCGCCATTCTATTATCCTCTTCCTCCGTCTTTGTAAGAGAGATCAATATTCTTTAATTTGCTGAATAAATTATTGAACTCAAAATGTCAATATATATACACAGACGTTTATAGTTTATTTTCTAACATGTAACTTGACATCAACTTTTTTAAGTTTAACTTTTCTCCTTATTTGCGGATTCAAGTATGTTAAAATCTGTTCTTTATTTTGGCACAAAGTAGCACATAAGAAGAAACATAGAGAATCAAGGAGCCCAACTGACATGGTCCTTGACCCTTTCCGCGGAGAAAAGAGGACATGAATTTCACATGATGATGTTGATTTCTTCGTCGTTTCCTGGAAACGGCTCAGTTCAGTCGACAAAGTATGAGATACCACCTTATATTGGTTCCCATGCCTCCTCCTCGCAAAAAATTTTACACTAGAAACGGTAGTTGTAGTAATAATAATAACAGTAGTAACAGTAGTAACAGCAGTAACAGTAACAGTAGTAGTCAGGAGCGGATTTAAAATTTTTGACTATAGAGGTCAAGTGCCGAGTGTGCCTTAATAAGTCTTTTAAGTGATCATTCAAATAATTCCAGGTAAGTGTAAATGTATTTATGGCATAATTCTAATCCTAAAGTTACACTTACACTATCGTTTTCAAATGGTATTGAATTTTGTATTAAATTATAAGTTTGTATGTTAATTAAGTTATTAGAACAAATATTTTATATTTATTTTTCTTCAGAAATTGAGAAGTAATCCATGGAACGTTTTTCGTCAATCAAAGATAGGCCATTGCAAGAGAAAATAATTAAATTTCATATATAAGCAAATTAGTATTATTTTTTTTTGTAAAAAGCGACTTATAAGGATATAACGCATATCTAATGATTTGTTAGGAACAAATAATAGAATTCACGTGCCAAAATTCATAATATATATTTTTTAAAAATACTCTACTATGAATTGCACAATATTAGTGGCAAAAATGACAATACGAAATCGGCATCTAGCATTTTATGAATTCAATTAAAATCCGATAGTTGTCATTTTTTTAGTTGAGGATTTTTAGACTTTTTAAATGCAATAATTTGTTTTATAATATCTTGATCGAATGAAATTTCTAATAACCATGTTAGCAATTTCATTTTAATCTTGGAAAAAAATTAACAATACCAGCAACACATTTTGCAAAATAAAAATTTGCAGGGAAAATAATTGTAACAACATAGAAGAAGTAAGAATTTATTATTTGGAGAATAAACTTAATGGACCCTCTTATTTATCCCTTAAATGATAACAATTTTAAGCTCATATTTGAAGTCTTTTTTTTATGTCTACACGGAAAATGGCATTCCATATTATATAAGCTTACTTGCGTTTGCAGAATGATTTTTTGTTTGTATTTGTAAAATATTAGCTACCGGGCACCTTCATAATTTTATTAAGTACTTAATTTTTTTTTATTAACATAGTTATTGTTCAATCAAATTCTTATCACCATCCAAGTTCAAATCATGATTTTGCCCCTGATCAAAATTGGAGATTTTAATGGATTTCATGTATTTCGTTAAGGATTTTAAATTTTATAGAGGTGAGTTGACGCCCATTTATCTTAAGTAGCTTCATCTCTAGTGGTGGTGGTGGTGTTGATGATGATGATGACTAGGGATGGTTTAGTATGAACTTAAGCCTTAAGCTCGTTAAATTTTTTTGATGAGGTCAACACAAGAATATACCTTAACATCATTAAATTTCAGTTTCTATTATTCAATAAATTTTTATATTAAAATATTATGGGATACAAGTATTTATTTTTTTATCATTATTTTAAAGTCATTTTAAAAATATGAAAAAGATAAAAAAAATCTAAAAATAGAAAATTATAACTCTAATAACAGAACTTTTTGGTATCCTATATATTTTTAAATATTTAGAGATATAAATTAAAATTTAAAGAATAATGAAATTATATATTTTATGTTAAGCTCATCAAAGAGTTTGCTGATCTTTGCTCATCTAGTTCTGCTATTTACTTTATATATACATTTTACATAGTTGTTTTGATTGGAAATTAGATCTCTGTATGTTTCCAAGCAGGGATGGAGGCATAAATTTGACAATGGGTGTCAATGATTATTATTATGAGTTATGCTATGATGAGTCATGTAATGCAATATATTTTTTATACTTCATGTTATATTTCTCTCATTTCTGAATTCAAAATACTGATTCAACTGTTCAAAGTCATCTTTATATTAAAATATATTTGGAGACTAAATTTTATATATTTTAAAAAAAAATCTATTTTTTTAGAATAGAAAATTATTATTATTGAAAAATTATTAGCTCGATGTATTTTTTATTTGTCAAAAAATTACCAAAAAATATAAAATTTAGTTTTTGAGCATATTTTAATATGGAAATTATATTGAACGGTTGATCAGTTTTGTAAACTAAAAAAATGGGAAATACTGTGTGAAGTATAAAACACTCATCATAGCATAATTCTTATCACTACTACTATTATTATTAGAAAATAATAGTAACAACTACAATAATAGCAGTACTAACAATAACTATTATCTTATTATAGTTTTTCCTATTAGGCTCAGTATTATATTTATTCATTTTAATAAATGAAATTTGTCTTGCTAAGAAATAATATTATATTGTAAACTTTTAATCATATATCTGTAGTTGATGAGAATATAGACAATCTTTTTCATTAAGGCACATTATTTTCTTTTACAAAATTGATATTCAAGAAATATGAACCTTGCAATAATCTTCACTCACTTATTTTTGTTTTTACTTCATTTCTTCATGGCAATTCTGATTAATTGACGCTGTTGTACTAAACACCTTTTTTATTTGTCGATTTGCAAAATAACCTTAAATTTTACAATTTATCCTGTTTGGGTTTTTTGTACGGATTAAGATGCAAAATGGATTAGTGCATAAGAACCAAGACTAATGATAGAATACAAGAGCTTAATCAAAACTGCATTAGACTTAAGTTTAGTTAGACTCAAACTGGGTTGAATTGGTTAAGATATATTGAGATTAAACAACAACAAAAATATTTTTTTCCCAGTAAATCGTTATAACGGTTCAGTAACCGTTGTAACGGTTCATCTCAATACTCAAAAATATTCTAAGTCAGGAAAATTCTCAAAGAAGCCAGAGTGTATCGTTGTGTAACGATTAAGTAATCATTGCAATGGTTTATAAAACGTATAACGGTTCAGTGAATCGTTATAACGATTCAGCTCAATCAGTTATAATGACTATCATTTCGAATCCGTTATAATGATTCTTAAATCGTTATAATAGTTCAGGCCGAAAATAGCTTCTTCATCTATTTCAGAAGATCTATTTTAAAAAGATCACATCTCTCATTGATTTTGAACAGATCTATCTAGCCAAATCATTATACCAGAGAGCTTACTAGCCATATACAAAGTGTGAGAGATAAGTCAAGAGATAGAAATACTCAATTAACCAAATCCTTGTTTAACCTCAATCTAGCTTCTCTCTATTCTCCTAACTTGATCCTTTGTGATCTACTCTTCTTGTAAACTGTTTTGAGCTGTAGTGCTCATATTTCTTGAGTGTGTGTCACTCATCTTTTGTTTTGAGTGTGTTGTCACTCTTATTAGCGATAGGCTTGACAATCCATTTTTGTGTAAGAGACCAAATTCTATAAGTGTAAAACTATTTTTTAGTGTTTCGGTTCAATCTCAATTGTTAGAGGTTGAGAGTCACGAAGACGTAGGCATTTTAAGCCGATTCTGTTACATATTGTGTTCTTATTTGATCTTTTCTTTTCTTTTATTTTCTCTCATTTCTTTGATTGCTATATTCTTGTGAAAATTAAATTGAATTAGATTGTCTTCCGCTGCCATTACACTTGAACACTAAGCCTCAAATCGGTTTATACATTTCTACCTTAGATTCTTTATAATTTTGCACTATTTTAATCTTTAAATATCACCATCCTAGGGCCATCAAACACATCCATAAAACAAACATAAGATTTAAAATCATTGTATTAATTTCTTATTTTTGCTATTAAAGAGCACTTTTTTAATTAGTATAATAATATCCTTCAATAGAGTCCATTAAGGTATAAATGAGCTACATGTTTTATTTTATATGATTTGAGAGGTTGTTTGACTTATAGGCCGGTAAAATGAGTGAAGAGAGAGGAAAATAAATAATAGATTGGTCATTAAAGAAAGGTTAAAGATAGATGTGACGTTTCATATTTGATAAAGATAAAAGGAAAAAAAAGAAGAGAAAGCATTAGTAACAGGCAAAAGAAAAATATAGAGTTGGAAGATTAATAAAATTATTGTTAAAAATTTGAAGAGAGGAGAACAAAAATTAGCACATAAAACTATAATAATATTAATACTTTTAAAATTTCATGGGGATCAATAATTAAAAAATGTGTTATAAAGTAGGGGGTCAAATTTTATTACCTCTAATATTTTATCAAAAATATATAACAGATTCTATGTTGTTTTGTGAAATAAATGGAGGTCAATTGACCCCATTGATGGAATGTGCATCCGATCCGCCTTTGTTTCCAAGGGAAAGGTACAAATTTCAGATAACAGGCACTTGCTCTGTTTTGAACATTTTAACTAAGGCAATAATACTTGGGTGAGGATCTTTTACAACTATTTAGTTTGGTAATTTTGGTAACCAACTTAATATAAATTCATAGAAAATTTAAAAATAATTTTTTTTACAGACATATTCTTAAACCTTATGGATTGATTATTGTGTTTCAAATGTAGTGCAATTTGAATGTCATTTGATACTAGTATCAAATAATAATGAAATTATATGAAATTTAATGACTATTAATCTATAGGTAGAAGAACATATCTATAAAAAAAATTATTTTAAAGATTTTTTTATATATTTATTTGAACATCCATTGTCAAAGTTGTCAAGATAACAAATTATCAACCGATGCCTTCTTTATTTTTTGTTGCTCATATATCATATTTTTATAATTCATTGATGCATTTGAGCTATTAATATAATAGTACTTAGTATTTATCTTTATAATTAATATTTAATTTTATAATTAATGACTCTAAAAAATAGTATATAATTCTTTTTAATAACATATATAATATTTTTATTTAATATCTGAAATATACTTGTATTTATATACATATTTGTTTGGTATCTGATCATATCCGTAGATATCTAAATTCTTATTTAAAAAATAATAACGAATATAAATATAATAAAATTATTATTTGTCCATAACCGATCCGTTTACATCCCTATATGTAGTGCCATGACGTTGCAAAATTTTATATTTAAGACAGGAATCACTTAATATCTAAGATGACGCTTTTGTGGCACTGAAGTGACGAATAGTTTCTGATATGATGAGAAAAAAAAAAGAATTATCATAAGTTCATAACCATGGCGGGAGCTGACATTAAGGCCGCCTTTGATGCAAATGTCTTTTTATAAAAAAAAAATGAAAATAATACAGTTTAAGCACTGCATAAACAAAGTAACATATTCAAATACTAATTGAAAGACATATTATTAACATAATTAAAACATGAATAAACCTTAGTAATATGGTTGGCAGACGGTATGTTTTGATACTAGTATATTTTTAGTTTTTGTAAGCTTTCTAAGATATCGGCATGTGATGCATTAATTCATTTTTAATTATACTTTTTCAGGACACGTCATAAAAAATTCTTCATC
Source organism: Schoenoplectus tabernaemontani (assembly GCA_037127355.1). Taxonomy (NCBI): domain Eukaryota; kingdom Viridiplantae; phylum Streptophyta; class Magnoliopsida; order Poales; family Cyperaceae; genus Schoenoplectus; species Schoenoplectus tabernaemontani. The sequence continues at coordinate 13,270,501 of CM073750.1, read as the reverse complement.
TTTGATTTTACTTAAATTTTTTTATCTACTTAAATCCAATGATTCTTAAGTAGTTTTTCTCTCTCCTCATTTAGAATAACATGTGTATTTTATCTATTCAAATCCAATGAAACTTAACTCTTAAAATAAAATATTTTTTGTTATGATTCTTTATAAATTATCTTGTATTTAGTTATACTATTTATGATGATGATGAAAATAATTATTATTATAAACATCTTTAATATAAAAAAATATGTTTAATTTTTTAATTTTAAATTTTATTAAATATATTAAAAAAATATATTTCTAATTAAAATTTTGAGGACTATATTGTTGGAGCAAAGTCCGAAATAGAACTCTAGTTTTAATAATAGATGATGTAGGATAAGTAGTTCCTATTAACCTTTATAGATAATGGGATTTGTGATACTTAAACATTAGTTTCCTAATGAAACGGGGAGAGATTACCCACTTTTTTTTTAAAAAAAGTAAGATATTAAAATAGGACTAAAGTTTTGCAGTAAGATGTATTTGTATTGAACTAGAATGCATTATTCTTTATTCGAAGGATGATCTTTTCCTTCGGTTGCAGTTTTGCAGAGGAATTAACAATGGACATGGTTTAGCTGTGAATGCCTGACAAAAAAATTTCGTGTCATCTTTGGGACGGTATTAAAATTGATTAAAATTATTCAACTTATAGAGACTTCTGGCAGAAATTTAGTTGTTCATTTGAAAATTTGAAATTCATGCTTTACACACATCAGAAAATATACCAAGCACGTTGAGTCAAATTCTGAACCAAGGCCACTGTTCGTATTACAAAACGGCCCAAAACAAAAGGAAATTATACAAGTATAACCACCGCATTTTTTTACTTTCTCATCTCTCTAGAAAGTAGAAGCACAGCGAATTATAGCTCTTTTCATCCAAACTCAGAGTATATGAAACTCAAGCTATTAATATTTGTATTACTAACTGTAACAACAAAAGAAGTTAAACCAATCTCTCTGCAGATCTACCTCCTTTCTATAGTCAGTTCTCCTTCTAACTCTTTTATTTTTTGCCTTTTGAATTTTTTACCCTTTTGAAGTTTACGATCAATAGAAGACTACAACTACTGCCTCCCTAGTTAGGAAGCTTTTCTTCAACACTAACAGTGTCAATTGCAGTAATGAGCAAATCCAAGGATCGGTAAACCTGCTGCTGTTGCTCATTTTTAGTGCTGTCATTATCTTGAAGATTCGGCACAACCCCATTCTCCTTGGATGGCTTTGAGCCCTGACACTGCATATAACTCTCTGTTTTCCCTCTTTTTCTCCTCCTCTTCTTGCTGCACTTACCACAGTACCACTTGCCCACTGGTACCGATTCACAAGGGGGGTCCATGCAATAAATGTGATATGCCTCATCACACCCATCACACAACACAAGTAATGGATCATCTTTGTTATGCCGGCATACTCGGCATAGGCAAAACCAACAGGTGCTGTTTTCTTGCATGCTGATGCCAACTCGGCTTTTTTTCAAACATGCTGTGTGATAGTACTTGTAAGGGCACTCAGGATGACTACAGACTAAAAATTCTCTCTCTCCATCTATACGGGTCCCACAGATTTTGCACAGTCTATACATTGATGTGATGCATGGCTGAACGGTTTCAGAATTGCCCTCCTTCTCAGTGTCGGTTTCATCTGTTTTGATAGTAATAGGCACGTCAGGCTTCTTGCTAATACAAGCTGAACAGTACCATGATCTAATTGAGGCCTGAATTAAGGGGTTGATGCATGATGTATGGTAAGAAATGTCACAGCCTTTGCAACTGATGAGACCCCAGTTGTTGGTTATCTCATACCGGCAGTGATTGCAGTAGCGAGCTTGGTATGGGTCAATTAATTCATCCAGGTCTGATACATAGAACCCAACCTACAACATTTGCGAATAGTCAGAATGAGAGGAATAATATTTAAATAAAAATGCTATTTACATAGTCCTCATGCAGAAAAAATAATGATGCATAAGACTCAAATTTTCAAGCATACCCTTAGGGATTTCATGCAAATACCATCAGAACATATATGCACAGAGATACACACACATATAGCACATGCAAACAAATACAGTACTTAAATATCCATATCTTTATATCACTGAAAGAATTTTTCAATAACTAAACCTTCTGCATTCACTTAAAACACAAAAGGGTAAGGTTATTCTATTCCATATGTCTGTTCTGATATAATAGAAGTGAATAGATCATACTTCTCTTATAGTCTCTACATAAAGAAAAATCTTTTGCAAGAGCATGCATTAAAAATTCAATCAATCATTTACTGTTTGGAATATTTGCAGTTGAGACTGTATATTAAGACAGAAAAGACTCATGCCTTCATTTTGTAACAATTTGCAGTTCCCAAAGGAGCTTGCATGCATATTTGTTGAATAACTTCCTTTGTTATATTGAAGCAACCACCCAAATCACAAGGATCTATATGCTTTATAATAAGAAGACGTTATGAAATATATACAAGTACGAAAGTACCAAAAAATTTTAAGATCGATGTTTATATTGAAGTTCAACAACAACAATGATAAAAACACAGAGATCATTTACCCAGAAATGAAAAAAATATTGAACATGTTCTTAGGGATTAAAGAAACAATAAAGTACAGTAATAATATGACTGGTGTCACTTCTTTCAGAAAGAATGGACCAGGGAAGTGTGTGATGCAAATTTTGTATTATATATAAGATGCTTCTATACCATAATCAAGTAAAACATATCTATTATAGGTAGAGTACAGATAAAGAAAATACCTTATCTTCAATGTTAGCTTTTGAAATGCTTGAAAGACTAGCAGCCAAGTGCATCATTTCTTGGCCAACATGTTCCATGTTTTTCCATAACTATCACCAAAAATAAAAAATAAATAAATAAATAAATATACTGATATAGTACTATGAGCATGTTTACTAAGAAGGACAACAACAAGCATCTCGATGCTGTAATTATCATGCTAGATAAAATACCATGTTTATGTTTGACAATAATTAACCCTTGAATACCTTCATTATATCACTACTGAATAGCTGAGGTGACTTGTCATAATCTCCGTTCTTCATTTTAGTGTCGATTTCACGGAAATCAAGATAGTTACTCTCATCCGATTTTTCATCACGGAAGTTGTTACGAAGTAAATTGCACAGATGGGCAAATTTGTCAGAATTTAATATACCAACAAGCGCATTCTGGCACTTCTCAACATTTTCTCTTGCACCAACCTACATAATTGCAAAAATGAAAGGATAAGCATAACATATTAGCCAAACTATGAATGTGTAATTTGTTAGCCCAAAGTGAATATTCCACTAAAAACTGGATACTGGTACAAGAGGCTGGAAATTATAGTATGAAGTATGAACCAGTATGAATTCAGCACTACATGTTCTGTGCTAAGATGCAACTAAACTTGTATTGTGGGCGGGTTTGATTAGGATCTATGTTATTTTACTTGCTATAACTCAGGACATTGCATTTTGTACAGCTATTGCACTGTTAATTATATTAAAGATATATATTTTTTGTTTTGGTACGTGTGTATCCTTTCTAGAGATGTAATAGGACATTAGAACCTCACATAATTGAAAACATTCTAGTAATTTAAACCAACAAACATGGAAAATGTTTTTTTTTTTTTTGTGTAAGTGCTTCTCTAGCTTAAGGTACTATTTACAATTTTTCTGAAGTACCCAAAAGTTCTTTCAATGAGACAGATATAGCGCCACCAGCATCAAAGATCAACACTCAGGGTTACACTGCTATGGTCCAGAATTTGTGATTGACTTCTTGTAGTTGAAATATGTTGTTACTGATTTAAGCATTTTAACTATATAACTGTGAATTACTGACCAGAATAGAGACAAATACCCCCCAGGCAGATACCACTCCAGTGATTGGAGATTGCCAAAAACTTTTCTAAAAAGTTCCTTTCACACTTTTAGATATGTTATCTCACTGCAAGATTAAGAGCTCGTAGCAGCTGCCTGTGAATTAACTCTCTTCTCAAGGTAGACCAGAATCTAAGAATCTAACTTCTACCTAGGAATATTTAATACTATCCAAATATGCCCGAAAATTGTATTTTCAGCTCTAGATAATTCTCTAGCTTCAATATAATGTGGTAAAAACTTTAGTGGTACCTGTGAATTGTTATCAGCTCGAGGTAGAGAGAGTGCCTCACGAATACAGTCATGGACCCCACCAGAACTAATATCATTTTTGATCCCATGGTCATCTCTGTTTTCATTTCCATGGGACAATGGAAGCATGCTTTCCAAGATAAATTTCCAGCTTTTCCAGTGATTTCCTTTCGTTGAGCCTTCTGCATTACTGCCAACCTGAATATCCCTTTCAGGCTCGTTACTTGTGCCAGCAAACACAACTTCCTCGCATTCTTTGTTGGAATCATGTATAATTTCATCTGGATTCAGCAGAAACTGTTTATCATAAAAGAGGTTAGTTTCGTCCATTTTGCTTTCTTTTGCAAACACACAAATTAATCAGCTACCGTCAAACATATCTAAAGCCTGTCATCTCATTATTAGTATCCATCACTTGACTTCTTCTTTTTTTAAATTATATAGAACCAATCTATATTACTCAGATTCGGCAAAATACCACCGTATCCCGTATCGGATACGGATTCGTGTGCGATTCGCACTCGATACGTGGGTCAACGTATCGGAATGTTCCAGTATCTTTGATCGACTGATTCAGTGAGAAATTCGTATGGGATTCGTGGGGATTCTCCATTTCGGCGCGTTTCAACACATTTCAGCTTGGAGCGGAGGTTTGCTACACACGTAGCCGCATACAATTAGGGCAGTCAACGATTCCCCGTTTCGTCGTTCCGTTTCGTGGCAAACGAAACGAAACAAACAAAGAATTTCATTGCGTTTCGTTAACGAAACAATTAACGGTACTCTATTCCATTTTGTTTGTGGAACGAAACAAATAACAAAATTTATCTATTCCGTTTCGTCAGTTTCGTTTGTTTCATAAAAAATTCTACACGGCTGCTATATACGAATTGCAAAGATGGAGACAACTCTAGGGTTAGATATAATCCATTCTGAATTTCGATCGTATCTCTCTCTCTCGTCTTATCCGCCTGCGTGGCGCGGCGCTCTTTTTTTTTCGCTCCTCTCTAAGAGAAAACCCTAACCCTAAATCCCCTACTGCCGCTGTCTCGCTCAGCCAATCTGGCGATTTCTCTCTGATCTCTATCTCTTCTCTGCCACTGTCACACTTTTAACCACTCTCTCTTAGTCTCTCTCTGATGCAGTGATGTTGTCTCGCTCACTCAGAACTTGTTAGTGGGTTTTTAAGTAAGAAGTGCTAGATGATGATCCATCGTGGTCGTAAATCTTGTCCATGGTGTGCGCGTGCGCCTATCATCAGCGATTTGTCCCTGTTTCCGGTACAGCAGCCAAGGGCTAAGAGAAAGGTAAAATATCAGCTACCTAACTGAGAGACAAGTGATAGTGGTAGTTGATGCAGGCCTCGTCATCGCTTGCAAGTAGGCACCAGGTGATGAAATCCTTACTTATATAGTATTTTGTTCAAGTTATGAGCTTTCTCTTACCGTCTTACTCTTACTGATTGTTCTTATTGTTCTTACTGTCTTGCTCTTACTATAAGAGAGAAGGAAAAAAACTAAGAGAGAAGGCGAAATTTAAGATTAGTCTTACCGACTTGTTCTTATTGTTTTGCTCTTATTGTTTTGCTCTTTCTCTTACTGACTCTTACTGTCTTACTCTTACTGTCTTGTTATTTCTTTTACTGTCTTATTCTTACTGTCTTGCTCTTACTGTCTTGCAGATTTGAGAGGAATATTGCTATTGTTGCCCTTACTGTCCTTATTGTGTGAATATGGCATCAGTGATTGAATCTGAACCTGATATTTCCTCTGATGAGTATGTCTCCTCACTCTAACTATGTTACTGTCTTACTATCTTGCTTGTTCTTACTGTCTTGCTTTGTTGGCTTGTTGGCATGTTGCCTTGCCGGCTTATTAGTTGTTGCCTTCCTAGTTTATTGGTTTGTTGTCTTTGGCTCCCTAGATCTTAAGTAGTGAAATTCAATGATGTTAGAGACTTTAATTGTTTACATACTTAGTCATTAGTTGAGATTGATATATGTTAATATAGGATGAGATTGGTATATTGCTGAGAAACCTACTTTAAATCTAGATTGAGACCAAGAGTATTATCTTATAAATTAGAATGCTAATATGGCTGAGATTAGTATTTTGTTGTAATTTAGCATGGGTCCAGGGTTGAATCTTGAAACCCCAGAGGAGATTGATGCTTCAATTGAAACTCCAAACCCTAATGCCCCTGAAGAACCTACAAAAAAGAGGAAATATTATCAAACATATTCTGATGTTTGAAAACATTTCAAAAGAGGAGAAATGAGAGATGATGGTAGTTATGAGACAATATGTAATTATTGTGGGAAATGTTATAAATAAGGAAATCAAATAAGCACTAGTTCTTTGAAACATCACATTAAGAAAGGTTGTAAGAAAATTCCATAGGCAAAGAGACATAATAAAGTTGATGCCTTGCAGAAAATGTTACAGGCTGGCAATACAATAGGTGAAATTCAAATTATAATTTCAACTTATTAATTCAAATTATAACATATTAAGGCCCATTTAATATTGATGTTTTATTTGAACTTGTTATTTGGTGGGTCAAATCCTGCTGTTTGGGTGTTTGATTCTGTGAAAAACAGTCAAAACTTTGCAAAGATGATAATAAAGACATGAGTATCCCTTTAATTATGCAAGTCATCATTTTTTCAAAGTATTTGTAAGTAATCTACAGACTTGTTTTAAGATGTTATCAAGAAACACAGTTAGACTTGATTGCATTAATATTTATAAAGAGGAATGCGCTAGTTTGTATCCCCGAGTTCTGTGAAGTTTATTTGAGTATTAAGAAAATGTGTTCTAGTCCATATTCCTTTATTGTCAATATGGGTACAGAAATGTTTGTTAAGTGGGATAAGTATCGGACCAAATGGGAATACTCTATTGTCAATTGTTTGTGTTCTTGATCCTGATGCAAGTTAGTTGTTGTTGAATACTATATCAAAAGATGTATGCTTGATGAATGTCCTCGGTTTGTTGCGCAATTTGAAAACTTGCATGAATGAGTTGTTTAAAGAGTACGCGAAGCACACTCAAGGTCAGTGCAGAACAACCCGGAGCTCAACAGCCGTAACACTTAAGATATAACACCGAATAATAACTTAAATTAGTATAATAGTTGACACATAATCGCCACATTTGTTTGTTTAATACTGCACATTTGTTTGTCTAGTAGTAAGGTGTCTAGTGCAAAGAAGATCGTCATCGATGATACAAGGACTGGTTTGAAAGATTTCATACGTGTTAAGAAAATATCCGAACCCATAAAGTCGAGATAGATGATTATCCGGTCGATGACTTGATGAGGCTAGTTTGGATGATGATTTTGATATTCTAGCATGGTGGAAACTAAAGGCCTCAAAATATCATGTTCTTGCTCGATTAACCCGATATATCCTACCGTCCCCCTTTCCACAAAGGCATCTAAATCTACATTCGACTAGTGGTAGACACTAAACCCGCTTAGGAACTCTCTAAGTAATGAAAGTATTGAGGCTCTTGTATGTGATCGTGATTGTCATACGCGCTTCGCCATCGGGTATGTACTCGTCTGTTATATGTTATCTCGATGTATTATTATTCACTATCTCGTTATCCGCTAACCTGTCTTACTTGTTGTCTCGTTATCTCGTCGCAAAAATGGTTTGAATTTGGTGATAAATTATGGCCTAGTGATGATGAGGTGGCACCAATGACGGTGTATGTATGGCAGTGGAATAATATGAATCAGTATGTCGGTTGTAACTATTTTTATGCTTTTGTTGGTTGTTGCCTTGTTGGTGTTTGTTGTTGTTGCTTTTGTTTGTTTGTTCATTCGGGCTTGTTGCCTTGTAGTAGTAGTTATGTAGTTGTAGCAATGGAGTTTGTGTACTTTTTGGCTCCTCGATCTCAAGCTTGATTTTCAATGATCTTAGAGATTTAGTTGGTTGAGATTGGTATTTAACCATCGGTCGAGATCGGTATTTATCCATCGGTCGAGATCGGTAAATCACGAGAAACGAGCTCGAGATCCGGGTTGAGCTTGGTATTTTGATGTAATATATGGCTTGTTGCTTCATTTGTAATATTTCTTTGGGTTGTTGTTGTTGTAATATCTAGTTTGTTGCCTTACTTGCTTGTAATATCATTGGTTTGTTGCATTGCTTGCTATAATATCATTGCCTCGTCATTGTTATAATATCGGCTTGTTGCCTTGTAACTTGTAAATCTGGCTTGTTGTTGTAATATCTAAAGTATTTTGTTGTAATATTTGGCTTGTTGCTTACTGCAATATTGTTGGCTTGTTGCAATTATTGTAAACGATCGAAATTTTTAACGCAACGTTTTTTAATCGTTTATTTCGTTCAACTCGTTTCATAAAACGAAACGATCAACGCAAAATTTTTCCCTTTCGTTAATTTCAAATAACGGTTAACGCAAAAAAAATTAACCATTAGTTACACGCCACAGTTAACGCAAATTAGATTTGCATGACTGTTACACACGTTAGATAGCCCTACATACACTATGCCACAACAGATCATATAATACTAAACAAAACTCTGAAAATTGAAACCCTTAGGCAGGGATTCGAACTCTGAACCAATGCTCTCCCATCTAACTGCATTACCACAACACCTTTACCTTTTCTTGTATGGTATGTTTTGGGTTCTTTATAAACGCTTCCAAAGCAACTTTTGCTTTTATTTTTTTTATTTTTCAGATTTATATATATATATATATATATAATTAGGCTATGGTGCTTTGCAAAGTACAAGTGCGTTGTGTGTTTTGCGCTCTATTATTAATTTTAAATCAGAAATGATCGATCCAAACGCTCAATCTAATCTCCATATCAAAATCTATTAGTAAACCAAATTATATATTTTTTGGAATCCATTTGCTATTTTTTTGGATACGGGGAAAATCATCATTTTTGGATGAACCAGAATTCTCAGATCAAGTCATTTTCTCCTCAGCAGAAAAAATAGCAAAAAAATTCTAAAAAATATAAAATTTGGTTTACTAATAGATTTTGATATGAAGATTGGATTGAATGGTTCGGATCGATTATTTCTAATTTGAAATTAAAAATAGAGCGCAAAGCACACAACGCCTCTGTGTTTTGCAAAGCACCATAGCCGGACTCTCTCTCTCTCTCTATCTATCTATCTATCTATATATATATATATATATTATATCATATTATATTATATTACTATAGCTATATCCTAGCTTTTTGAAAATTCTTGTATCGCCGCACCCGCACCCGTGCAACATAGGAACCAATTAACCTCAAACTTTCAGAAACATATCAGCTTCATCAAATTTAGTGGTAAAAAGTTATTGTGAATTAGTAAACTCTATGAATAATGGAAGTGCAATTGACTGGTGCTACTTGAGAACAAGATAATTTAATACAGTATATTTTGTTTTCTGGTGAGTCCCTTTTTCATTTTTTTGCTCCAACTAACTGTGCTAAATAGAGACTTCCAGGTGGAACACAAACACTAGGATTACTGGTTATGAACCAGTTCAGTACCATACCAGTACTCTACCAGTAGGATGCTATTAGCCATAACAGTACCTGTACCAATGTAAAATATTCCGATTTCAAGATCCAGTACTGTATCTAAAGTATATATACATACACAATGACCTGCAAAATTGAATTCCTATGTACCAGTTGGTGAGTTTCCGCCATAAAAAGTACATACCTCAGGTCTATCACTCTCAGATTCTGGTCCATCAGAAGCCATTTCATCAACATCCACAATTTCTTCCTGCAGTTCAAACTGATGAACAGGTCCAACCCTCCTAATTGTTTTTCTCCGTTTCTTTCCTTTCCAGTTCAGGTTAAGTAGAGGCATCTCTTTCTCTTTTTGGAACAGATGCCTTGCTATCTCCTCTGAAACCTGATCCGGTACATTTGGGCACTTGCGGACATCCCTGTGACCTACCAGGTGCAGCTTCAACCGAGTGACACCACCTCCATGGCGTGTCATGCTGCAGTAGTTGCAGCGCCAGTGCTGCTTTATGCCATTCAGCATTTCACCATGGCACCAGCCAATGTCCTTCTCTTTAGTCTTCCTTTTTCTGTTTGTATCACTAGAACCCTATTTTTATGTAAATATCAAAAAATCAAATCATCTAAAGCTTAAAAAAAGGGGAAAAAAGAAAGAAAAAGAGAATTAGACTGGAAGTCCTAGCCATGCAGGTATAAGTCCAATTCATATGGTACCATAACTCAAGAATGAAATTCTTGACTTCTATAGAAAGATACTATCTTGGATCAGAATTCACTACCACACACTCATTATGGATCAGCAATCTTTCCTTTTTTTTGTGGGTATTTGGGTTTGATTTGGTCTCCTTGGATCACAGTACAGTACCGGGCAGAGCCACTCAAATGAGTAAGCTTTCCTTTTCTTTCCCTTTTCTTTATCTCTGTTAGATTTTTTTCAGCACCAATGTCAATTGATAGTGTCTCCAGGAATATCAGAACTGGAAGCATGGTTATAACTTATAAACAACCTCAAATTGCACCATGACCTGAACCTATCTAAATCCTACCAATGGTTGTTAGCAACTCAATGCATGAATAGAAGTGCTTCCAGGTATACCAGAACTAGAACCAGCAATGGTTAGAAACAACCTCAGATTGCAACTAAGTTCTGAACCCATCTAAAAAAATTGTGTTAGCAAATCAACATGCATGGAATAAAAGATAAAAAAAATGAATAAACAACATTACCACCTTCAGAGGATTAGGATTTTCATTGTAAACTCTTCTCCTTTCGTATGTGATCAACTTCTGATCTGACATATCACCATTGGAATTATGTTCCTCCACTGTCATTGTCAAACAAAACCCTAATTTTCCCCCCTTTCTGTTCTATCCACCTAGTAATTTTCCCAGAAACCAACTAGTGACTTGTCAATTAAGAGGCTCTCAAGTATGTAAAATTTTTAGGTTCAGGATAAGTAGAGAAGAATGGAGATACCGAAAATTTTGATAATATTGTTGACAAAACTGAAAACTAAATGATGAAAGTTTCTCTGCGTCCTCTATCCTCAATTGGTACCGAGAAGGTTCACAGAAGGCAATGGGAGGAAGAAGAGCAAGGAGAGAGAAGGAGAGAGAGAGGAAGAAGGATAGGTGTTCTTTAATGTAATCAAAATGCAATCGGAATTGGGATTTCAGAAAGGAGAGAGCAAGAAAGAGGAGAGACTGACACGGTACCGATATACGGACACGCATCGAAACAACCTTCTTGTACCGAGGTGTGCTGCTCTTCAATGCTGTCAATGTTTTTTCCATTATATTACTTCTTTCTACTTTCGCTGTCGTATTTGGCAAAAAATATTGAACGATGCATGCATCCATTCAATCTGGTTAACAATTTTGCAATTAGCCTAAAAGGAATTTTATTGCCAAGGGCCAGGTCGGAATGGGTCTGGTATCTGTCAATCCGTCCAGCACCAGCAAGGCATAGAGAGATGTTCACCGCTTGGTAATGTATAGGTCAGGTTGACATTTATGCTAGAATTGTAAAATTAGACCTAACATTATATAAATTTTTTAAAGAAAGAGAATATTGCAAAATTAAGAGAATATTGCAAAAAAATTGTCTGATTTGGGAGATGGTTCAAGGAGTATCTAAAAAAAATACATTCAGTATATTCAAACTATAACCCGAACTTGTCCTTGATACCAAGTTTTAGGGTATATGGTTTGATCATAGTCAACATATAGTGAGGAACTCACAAAATTCGTAGTCTTTCCATGTCTTGGCATATCGGGTCGGGTTTAGAGTTAAAACCTCAAAAATATCATTCTTTATATGTTTATATTTTGGGTTATTGCATGCATATGGGACATTTCTGCCAAATTTGTCCGGTTAGAAAATTTTAGTCATGCAGTAAGAATGCATAATGCTGGTTACCTGGGGATGACATTTGCAACTAGGTTTATTCTTTTTTCTTTTGAGGAAAAGATGGGGTCAAGCCTCAAGTAGGTTTATGCTGTTATTAAGTCTATCGCAACTTCCTTATTATTATTATTTTTTTTTAAAGGAACTAGTTTGTTTAGTTTGTCTGAAACTCTGAATTGTTCTATCCATTCGTACACTGAACTATTTTTAAGAACTGCAGATAATTTGCGTTTGAAGACCCAGACTGGTTTGGACGACCTGACTGGCATGTTAGAATTTCAACAGATTACTATAATAATATATGCATCCTATCATTCTTTAATGGCTTTTTTATATTGTTTTTGTTGTCACCGGGCTTTCCCCTCATTTTTCTATTCCTCTTTTTCATATTCAAGCTTTCATTACTGGGTGTTTCTGAGATTTTTGGGCCTAGGCCCAGTTTCTTCCCATTTGGAAATATCCTGACAACTAGTTGCACATTTGCACGGTACAGCATAAATTAGTGTCCTGTCTATGCTAATGTACCGTTGTATTCTTTAACTCTTTCTTCCTCCTGTGACTAACTCAATTTTGCTCTCCTATTAATTTCACTAAGCTCCATATACGTTCCAAAGAGGGAAAAACGGAAAACCCCTGAAAATTAAGAGATCAGTTTCATACCTAGAGTTGGTTCAGACTGATGTTTTCCTCTAACAAGTGTTTAAATCCCATTCTAGGTAAACTAATCCAAATTGATACCAGGTAAGGTAGGTTGTTTGTTACTACTCGGAAGGGAAAAATAAAATAAAGGTACTGATAATTATCAAATCAATCTTGTTTTAATCAATAAAGAACTTGTTTTACCTTATCTGGAAGGATCAGCTTCTCTATCATCACAGTCATCTTTTTCCTAAGCCGTTCAAGCAGAATCATAATCAGTAAAAGGAAAATTTGACAATTTCCAACATAAGTCATGGCAATACCACTGCATGGAGTTAACATGGTGATGAGGAAGAAAAACTTTTGTCGAATCATAAAGAGTGTGGCTGCAGGGGAAAGGAAGGTATGGAGATGAATAAATAAAGGGGACATGGGTGATCAAATGGTCAAGATGTGAAGGATTTTAGATATGCATTTTGTGAAACCTATTATGTTTCGGTGATGTGCGGCGCCAACCAGAGATGAGATTAGGGTATTTTGTTTTTGCGGGTCAAATGTGCGACTTTAAATAGGGGATGAGTTTTGACCGTCTTATTAAGCAATTAATGCAATATGATGTAATTAGGGTTTCCTCCGGGCCATCTCGATGTTTTCAGAAGTACGTTTAGGGTAAGGTGAAAATTTTCTGGTTAAAATAGAAGTACAATTAACTTTATTTTTTTCTTCACAAAGTGATGACATTCCAGTGACCTCCAAGTAAAGATGAACCATTATGCATGCATTTCCAAAACTACAGAAATTCAATAAAATTACTGTACTTGGTTAAAATTGAAATAACAGTATACAGGATTGAACGGCTATTCCTATATGAAAAAAGGAAATAAAAGTATTCCAGATTTGATGGTAAATTAATTAATCAAACATAATGTACTTTTAGGATAATTTCTACGACCACCGAAGTAATTCTGCAGGTTCATGAAATAACACATCAGTATAGAATCTATGAATTCAAACTGTGCTAGTGATGTAGCAAAACACCATGATAGATAGAGGAAACTACCTTAGCTTGTGTTTTCCCCCTTGTGTGCAGATTTTTATATTCATTGTGCTTGTTTAGGTATTTTATGAGAATTAATTTCTTCATATATACCAGTGAGTGAGAACATCAAAGAATGTGTCGGTATAATTGTACTCTCTCAAATAGCGTTCAAAACTAGGTTCAGGAAATTGAAGTTAAAATCTTTTAACTTTGCACCCAATTACAATTTAACTATATTAATTTTACTCCCTTTACTCAAAAACAAAAGTTTTACTCCCAAATATGTTAATTAGACAATCATTTGTGTTGAACTCATGTTATAACAACCTTTAATTTCTTGCACCATGAGATACATGTGTGCTCAGAAAGTTTTCATAATATGTGCCTTACAAGATTGGAACATATATGAATATATGATACTTTTCATTTAATGAAAGAGTGATATGAATTAATGAAATAATTAATTATGGACTCCATTACATCACGAGTACATATGGTAGTAAATAAGACATGCCTGACAGCCTGGTAGTTAGTTTTTGTGATTTTAAGCGTAATATTACTGGTACTTGGGAGATTTTAATTAGACAGGGGTATCCTTGGGTTCCCATGATGTTTTCATTTGATTGCTATAACATAACACGCATATTATATTATTTTGATTATTTGTTTGTTCGCATTTCTCTTTCCTTTTCATTCTCTTATTTCTTGTAAAATGCATGCCTCTCTGTAGTCCGTAATCCTTTGATATGATCAATAGTTCAATACAATGTACGTAATAAACAAACTCTCACCTACAATAGAACATTTTTCCTGCTATGTGAAAACTGATACTCCTCCAAAAAAAACAACATGCGATATGAAATATGTTTGGTGGGGGACTCACACTGAATATAAACTCACTTAAAATGTCAGGCAACTTGATAACAGAATTGAACTATTAATTTTATTTTGTACCAGAGCACAGACGGTACAGATCTCTTCTGGGTCGTAGCAAGCACCCTTGTCTAGGGCCCTGATCGTTTTCCGCGCTGACTCATAGGGAGGCTGGGAGGGTTTCCTATCCATACAATTCCTGCGCAGCCCAGTGCTGCACTGCAGGGGATCTGAAATGCTGAATCCCTCGTCTGCCAACTGGCAACTGCCAGTTCCTTTTTCTCCTTTCTTTTTCTGTCGCCTACATTGCTTCTCGGCTGGGCCATAAGTGTATTTTCTGAAGACAAATAAGGATATTTTATACGTTATGGGCTGTTGCAATTACATCAAGAGATATATTAATATATATATATGGCATTTGTAAGTCTTTATAATTTGAGCCCAAATTATTCCAATCTTATTGGGCCGTATGAGGAAAGATATCCAACACGATCCATTGCATACTTTGTTCTTTTTTTTTTTTTGTATAATTAAGTATCCAATATTTTTCGGACGCATACAAAATTTATGTTTGTTAGAGTATCCGTATTGGTGCCGATTGGCAAAATTAAAATTTCATGTCACGTTATGAAATTGACAATCTCTTTTAAGAGTGACATTTCTAAATAAAATAAAATTGTCAAAATGACATCGTAATTAATTTTCTGCTCTTCTGCTGACGTGGTTTGTCAAATGAACTGTCAAATTTAGATAATTATCTAATTTTATCTAGTCTCTGCATTTTTTAAATTAAAATGATATATCAAATGAGATTTGAAAATTAATTTGACAGTGAAATGTGGATGCTCTTAGAGTATTTACATTTGTGACGATTGTCAAAACTAAAATTTTATGTCACATCATCAAATTAACAATCTTTTTAAAAGTGGCATTCGTTAATAGAATGAAATTTTCAAAATGGCACCGTCATAATTATTTTTCTGTTTCTCCGCTGACGTGGCTTGTCAAATGGACAGTCAAATTTAGACAATTATCTAATTTTGCCTAGTCTCTGCATCCCTGAAATTTAAATGATAATTGTCAAATGAGATTTGACAATGAAATGCAAATTCTCTTAGTTGTTAGCGTATACCAGAGTTCTTCATAACTGATCCTTTCATATGAGGAAAGTTGTGATATTTTTCAAACTAATAAAATTAATTTAATAAACACAAGAGGTAGGTTGCAAACGCACGACCTACCGTGTAGTATTTAGGTGTCAATCTTATAGAGACTGATTAAACTACCGATGTAGATAATTTTTTAAAGCTAAACTTTAAATCTAGAAAAGATTCTAAACTAGATAATTTTTAAAAATAAGTAAACTGAACTAAGTTTAGATTACTTCAAGATTAAGAGAGTCTAGAGTTTCAGGATTACTATCCCATTTATGTCTTAATCGTATTGTTTATGTATTTTAATGCTAATTTATGAGGGGTATTGTCTAATTTAGTATTAAGTTTCTGGTTAGGATTTGATATATTATTTCAATTAGGACAAACTTCACGATTAAGTTCATCATTCTTCCTAATCAAAACCGTTAAGATATGGTAATTCTAAACATTTTAAAGGCTAATTATTCATGATTAGGTCCATCTAATTAATACTCTAAATGTTCAGAAAAGTCTCAATTAATTTAGACTTCACGGTTAGATCCATCATCTAGGGTTAAATACCGCTTTTGGTGGTCGAAGAACCATTAGATTTTGATTAGAAACCTAAATAATTCTCTAAGATACATATGCAATTCTAATTTTGTTTGCAAGGTATAAATCTAGGCTATCTAGAGTTTTTAATATCTGACGGATTACTAATACAAATATACAATAGTTCAATCCAAAAAATAACAAAACTACGATTAAACTCCACGTTTCAAGTTATATGTCTAAATCTTAGAACAATATTCACTCTTTCATGGAAGAAAGAGAATCACAAATAAAATCAATGAAAAATAGAAAAAAAAATTATCAAGAGAATAAGAGTTACATCAGTTTTTTATTTTTCTTCCTTCCACCTTCTCTCTCCTCTGAAGAAAAATGAAATTGTCCAACCCCCTTATTTTTCTGATTCCCCCTTTATAAGGAGAAAAATGAGCCCAAGAATGTCAAAAAACTCCCGACGGATATTTCAGAAAAAAACTATAAATAACCGTCAGGAGGTCAGGCTAAAACCGTCTGCCTGTCTGTGATCCGTAGCTAATCTTCTGCGGTCCGCGGGTACTGACTCTGGTATTCGATTTTACTATTTTGTTTGTAACTTCCTCGTTCGATGTCCGTTTTGCGTCAAATTTGTGTCGTTCTTCTTCATTTTTCATGAGCTTTCATAATTCTGAAAAATAATAAAATTTAGACAACAACTTAAACTTGATAATTTAAAACCTCAATTAAACTAAATTAAACCTAATTAAACTCTAAAAAAACTAAATTATGAGACTAAACCACATTCAAAATATAGTTCTTAAATTATCCTATCAATAGTATATATGTGATTCTGCATATAATATAATTAATATTTGATGAACATATTTATCGCATCACTGGAAATAAAAGAGGATATAACACATCATTTTAACAACTTCCCTTTTCTCTTTGGAAGTTCTCAACCTTGTAATCTTTTTTTTTCCTTTATTTATTTTTTCTTTTTTTGTTGTTGTTTAATGGGACATAGTAAACAACAAATTGTCTACTATTTCAAAATAACTATATATGTACACTAAGCAAAATTCTGTAAGAACAAACCTTCTTTTACTCGGGAAAAAAATAAGTTAACAATGGAACACGGCAACATTTTCAATCCTTGACAAATAAATAATCACCCGATCAATTAGATTGTATTTGAAGCAATGAGAGAAAATTGAAGCAGATCCAACAAATGTAAGGCAATTTCCGAGATTTACTTTATAATAACATTCCGAGATAAATACAAATTAAGATAAAATTTTCTTAAAAAGTTACATGTACAATTGTATTTTGATACAAATTACATGTCTCACTACAAAAATAAGAACTAAACCTTGTCAACTACCCTTTAAGCTATTTAGCTTGCTAACCCTTTAAGCTATTTAGCTTGCTATGATCAGGTTGTCAGTTTCAAATAGCTACCACTTCTCATAATTTGTGCTTGGGAGATTTCCTTTCTATAGCCTCTGACCAGAAGATGATTACCGTTGATCATTATCTAGCATCTCCATTGCACTGAATATCAAATCTATATTTCCACTGTCCTGCTACAATAGTTCTCTTCTGGATTTGGTAATTTCACTGATCTCAGTAGTGATTGAAATTTTGTATTGGTCCCTTCCATTCTGGTACTGGTATTATTACGGCTATGGCAATTCCCACAGTATCAATTTCCCTCTGGTATATAGTTGTATGATGGTTCATGCAATAAATCTGATTTGCATCATCGCACCCAGCACAAAGCACAGTCAGCTCATCATGCTCATTACGTAAGCATGACCGACAAAGGCAAGAGAATAATACCAACATCTGTTGTTCTGTTCCTTTTCAACCCTGATATGGCAACTCTGCAATCACATTTTGTGAAAATATTTGTACGCACATTCAGAGTGCCCACAAATTAGAAACTCACCATTGCCATCTTCAGCCTCACTACTGCAAAAATAACGCAATATGAGAAGAAATTTATCTTCACCATGAACTAAAAGGGGAAAAAATAAATTTATCTCCCTAAACTCGTCTCCAAGATTCCAAAACTAATTAAGATGGGCAGACTCGCTAGCGCATTCTGCCCAAAGCAAGTAAATTACTGTACATATCAGGTAAAAACCGTAGGAAACCAGGAATACACATAAGATATGTACATTTTCAGAAGGTTAATTAGGTTCAGGGACAGTACCAAGGTCGGTGTCGGTCGGTGTCCGAATGCTCCTTTAATTCAATGAAAAATAAAGCTCATATAGTAAAACCCTCTCCGATCGTTCTAGTTCCACCGCTGATTAGGTTGCAAGGTCAAGTTCGATTAAATTGTTAGTACCGATAAGTCTTTTGGTTAATTATGTCTAACATTTTTTTCTAAGCATGAAAAATTGTGATCTCAATATTACCAAGGACAGAGGGGTTGACGCTCCCCATTCTATTTACCCAATGGAATATTATTATCGTCCCAAGTTTTTTATCTCCATTTGTTGTCCCCAAGCGAAAAATTTTCATTTTAAGCATTTAATTGACTTTTTATCTGTTTCCGACTTTCCATTTTTATAACTCGCATAGCACATTAATAATTCAAAAAAAAATTGAAATTGAAATGACGTCTCTTTAAGAAATAAATAAAATTGATAGTTGATGCCAATAGACATAACAATTACAAAAAACGTAGATATAAATAACATGGATATCAAATAACAATATTTTAAGTTATTAGAATTTTAGTAACTGGCACAATAAATATAAATAGAGAACAATTAAAGATATAAATAATGTCAGAATGATAATCAATTGATGGCGCACTGATTTTTTGTGTCAAATTTATTGTTGCTGTAAATAATTCAAACATTTATGGTCAATTAATATAAACTAACGGTTGATTATAAATTAATCGACCGGTTGCCTAGAAATAGAAAAAAATAGTGAATCTAATTGATGTCATTGAAATTGCATGTTATGGTCACAAAAAATAGTGATTTTTTGTGCCAAATGATTGCAGTTACGGTCAACTCGCGAAGATTCAAAATTTTTATTTGTCGCTGCGATTATGGTCAAATCGTGAAAGACTTTTGAAAATTTTAGGTAAACAGAGAGTGGCTTTAAAGTAGAAGGTTACAATAAATAATAAAACGCCTCTTCCCAGTGTGTTGGGTTCCCTCATCACGCGCCTCAGTAAGTCTGGGCCGATTGATCTGTTCCGCTCATACCTAATTGAGATGATGAGAGAAAGGGCATTATTTACAATATGCCAATTTCAAGGATGCAACTGAAATTTTGTATGAAAGAGCCAAAGAAGGTAAAGAGAGGGTTTTGAAACTCCTAATTCGCACACTCACACGGAGAGTAGAGAAAAGCTCTCTTATGCTCTGCTCTGTTACGATCTATATATGTATCTGACATGTACCCAAAAAAAAAAAGTAGAAGTGATATGGAAGTGGGACATAAGAGGAAGAGATATAGATATAGGTACACCTAGCGGAATTCAAGAGGTCTGTCTAATCACCTGCCAATTCGGTCAGGTCTTCCATTCAAAATAAGTCTTCTCAATTTTCTCTAGCTATTGTAGTGTACCTTCTATGTTTTATATCCTTTTACTTTTTGAGTTGTATCATCCACTCAGTCAGTGACAAATTATCCGAGTGGTGTGTGACAGGCGCCTTTGTAAATTTTGTTTGGTATCAGTAAACTACATTGACGCCTTAATCCCAAGGATAAATCGGATAAGATATAGCTTTCTTGTTCTATTGGAGTATTGTGGTTACTTGAAATATAATCTAAATAATCATATACACACATGGCTTTTTGTGGTTGCGCAAGCAAGACGTTTGATGTAAATTCTGTTACATCTTGTGGTACTTAGTTGAAACAGTGGTACTAGTAGTCTAGTACAGTGTTTGTACCAGAATTGATATGGGTCTGTTGTCAGCCGCTGACGTTCTGTTTTGCCAATTTGTTTATTTTCTGGTTCGGCTGGTCTGCTGGTATGGGTCTGTCAGATTGGTACAGATCTGATTCAATCCGGTTCTCTGTTTCTGAAGCTAACACTAGTGGAGAGGGAAATTCATAGTGGTTATTTGTCTTTGTTTATTCTTTCATCATGTATTTATCTTCTTTGTACATCCTGGTTGCTAAATGTTGGAGTAAATGCATCTGCTATTGAAATTAAGCTATATAAGAATTAAAAATCAAAGACAATTTAACAGAGCCCTGGGTAGTAAATCAAAATTTCTTGTTGCATAAAAAAAATTAAAATCCTATGCTTGTGCTTCCTTACTCTGTATATATATGGTGTCAAAATTTGCAGATGTTTACACTGGTTACATTTTCAGAAGAATATAAACACATATATAACATGCATGTATGAGCTTAAACACATCTCTAGAAAATGGTTTTGCAAATACTTTTAGGATATGCTCAAGAAACTAATTAATTAGAATATCTAAACGCATGGTTGATATTCTATGCTTGTGCTGGGCTTGTAGGCTGCTGGGCTTGTAATTTAAGGTCTGAAATCTCAAGCCGACACACGTGTTGTCAGCATGCTAGAATATGGAATTAATAGATTTGAAGAGAAAAAGGAATGGAGGACGACAGCTTGATAAAGGTTTTTTTATGAATATTTATATTGTGTTAAAGCTGGCTCTACGGTTGCAACGAAACACCGATAAGCCTAGATGATCATTAAATTAGGGTTTCCATATTAAACGAAAGCAATCTCAATCATCAAAAAATAACTTATCTAACATTCTACAAAATGAGTTCTGAAAATACTTAACTGGAGGTGAGGCCAATTTGGTGAACTGGAGAAATCATATATGAATGGTATTGGACCATTTAGAAGGAATCAAAATTGTTCCTCCACAAATTATATTTTTAAATATGAAATTCATGTAAACCATGCTGAAATTGTTACATACTCCAATATTACTCTGTTTCTCACGCATCCCTTGACGTCAATTTGATGTCTGTCATTACGGAGATATTCTACTCTGCTTACTGCTTAGAGATGACAAATATAGTCCATGATCCATTATACCCCATCCGGACTGTCTGGCCGGGAGAGATAATAGGTAGGACCTGATTGGGGCATTCAACGGAATAGGACGGGTATGAGTTTGGGGTTAGACTCATCTGCCCGACTCCGAATATTAATATCATATGTGTATCGTCAATAAATAATATGCGTATAATATTATGAAGTTATTAATTCATTATATATTTTAAATCTCAAAGTAATAGTAATATCACTTATATTATATAAAAAGTTCAGTTACTTCATAAATTGATATAAATTTATAAACTATTTCATCGAATTTCAAATCTTTTATTGAATACAAATTATCAAGCTGAGAAGGGCATAGTAAGAATGGGATCAAATGGTTCACGGATAGACAGGTAAAACTAGGCTTGATGGCATGAGTCAGATAGGACGGATTGTAAATTATGGAGAATAGGCCGAACTCTAAAATTAACAAATGGCCCGACTATCTGGTCCATTTCCATCCCTAACTCTGCTGCACATTTTAGGATCATAGGATGGTGCAAGTCAAATAACCTTCTGGTAGCTGAGCATTAAAATCAATTTTTATCTTAAGTTTGTCAAGAATTGAATCCCACGATCGACTTTAGTAACAAGTATTTCCAGAGAATTTCTCTCTCCAACTCGCTTTTTTTTTTTAGAAATTATTGTTCTTCGTTAGGTGTCAGTTCTTTATTATTCCAGAACCCAATGTTTCTTTTGGTTTCTTTATTATCAAAGAAACTGGCAGGTTTTGATGAAGAAACAGACCTGAACCTCCATGCAGGAAGGTGGTTGGTTCAGAAATCGAAAGAAAGACTTTGATAGTACTAGTTTAAGCATTATGTTGCCAAATTATTGGAACACGGAGTATAATACTTGTTGAGATCTTTGATAAATAACAAGTTCTCAATTTCAATGGTTAACCTAAGTTGTATTGGCAGTGTACAAATATTCTTTTTCCATAATATTGTTTTTCTTTTCCCTCTTCTTTGTGTTTTTGGGAGGCAACAACTAACAAGGGGTGTACCAATTGTTCAGATAAGAAGATGTCTCTGCATACTATTAAAGCTAATATCTGGAATAAATAAATGATTTTGCTAGTTGTTGGTGCTATTTGCATAACGAATTGCTAAGTAATGTATATTTCTTTACTCTAAATGGTATCACATTTTGTTAAAATACACTTACAACAGGATATGTGAATCTATTGGTCTTTAATTAATTGCTTTGATTCTCATTTCAAGTCATAAAATCACCCTTACAAGTTATGGCTTACCCGGTGATATTTGGCACCACAATTTTATTAGCCCTAAAAAGATCTCCACAACTGTTGATCCATTAGTAAAGCAGTGAGTACCTAAGTGCTTAGCCTGCATTTGGTGAGATTTCACTTCATTTTGTTACCCTTGAAAATAGTTTCGCCAAGCAACTGATGAAAATTCTTCACGGAGAATCAACAAGTAAAAAAACACAGCAAGTGTACGCATGCTATCCAAACAGATCCATACATGGTTTCAATTTTGTCTTACTTGAACATTAAAGACAAAAATAAGAAAAGAAAAAGGCAAATAGTAAGATGAACTTGTTATCCTAGATAGCTAAAGTTTATCGACCTTCCAGCGATTCAAGTGCACATATTAGCATCTTCATCGGCTCATAAATTTCACTATTTTTAGGTTCATTCTCCCTTTCATACTCTCTAATTCCTTCTCTTTCATTTCCTATGTGACAGCTGTTACAGTACCACTTCACATTTGCTACTGAATCCTGAGGCAAACTCATGCAATATGTATGATATGCTTCATCACAGTCTGCACAAGACACTAATAGATGGTCATCTTTACTAGCTAGACAGTGGTGACAAAGGCATGATGGACAATACCAGCACTGCTTACTGGCTTGTGTTGCATTGGGTATCTGGCATTTCTTCAAACACTTCATGTGATAATACTTGTGTGTGCATGCCTTACGGCCACAAGCCAAGAAGGGTTCTCCACTCTCTTCAGGACCTCTGCATATCTTACAAACTTCTAATGGACCAGTTCTTACCGGATTATCTGGAGTGTTTCTGGCATTTATTTCAAATACTGTGTGTTCTTCCTCTGTAGCAGACTGTATTGGTTTGGCACTGACACAGTCAGAACAGTACCAGGTATCATCCGGAGTGTCATCATCTGTGAAAGGGTTCACACAGGCAAGGTGATATATCAAGTTGCAACTAGTACAGATGATATGCTCCCATTCGCCAATTGGTAAATTGCAGTAACTGCACGTGCAGGACTTGTAGTCACACATGTCATTCTGTAAAGGTTCAAGCTCAACCTGATCAACAGTTGGGTTTGAATCTGATGAGTTTGACTTTGTTGCAGTGTTTGATTGATCTGAGATTTTTCTCTCTGACATGGTAGGACTCACCTTAAGTAAAAAAAATTACATTAAACCTTTGAAGAAGGGAAAAAAAAAGAAATACATAACAATAAAAACTGTCATCCAATTGAAATGCTTACCTTGGGATCCTTTCTGGAGTTGTCCAGCTCAGTAGATTCAATCTACAAAGGAGCAAATCTGAAGGTTACTTTTATTCTTTTCAAAACTATCTTGATAGTTTCATGTAAGAATCATATATATGAACAGTGCAATGCATTGATTCTTTTCAAAGTCCCTCTTTTACAGGCGCGAGTTCTGTTGGTATAGGTACAGAACTACAGATGGCTCAGTCTAATGTGGTTTTGCCTAGGTTTTTACCTGACCCTTCAAAGTCAGGATGCAAATTTCAGTTCATGACTTAGCAACTTCTTAATTCCAAGGATTTTGCAGGCTACATGCACACTGAACAAATGAATGATAACAATAAGAGTTCCATGCAGATAACTAGTAGTAAAGTATAGACACAGAGACCATAAAATATCCCAGCAAATGAGGACAGAACCATCCAGCAAAAATAATGGAGTAATAAATAACAAGAGTGTCCTTTGCACATCGGGACTTATACAGTTCTACCTGACAAGTTATTTTGAATTGTTAACCATACAACGGGTTATTCAACATTGAACCACTACCAAATCCAGTAAAATTTGGATCACAATTTATTGATTGATATCAAGCAGGTAGATCAGTTATTGGAAAAATAATAATCAAAATAGGTATATCATTCAGGCTGTCTTTTTCTGATGTAGCATTCGGGAATTGTCATAATACTAGAAATTGTTTTTACAAATTAAAAAACAATTTGATTAATATGTTAACACAGTACAGAAATAATAACAATGATTCTTTTGATGTTAGGCCCTCGCTCTTTAATATGATAACAAAGAGGAAGAGTTTAACTTGAATTATGATGATCTTCCAGTAATTCCCAAATCTTGATTTTTCTTTTGTCCAGTCTTATTGAGACACTTCAAAATAAACCACCCACTTAGTTAACAAATCAAGATGCTCCCAGTGATATCTTTGACTTTAAACATTGCAGAACTCATCTTATATCAGAATAAAATTGGAAAGCTACCTGTTTCTCAACTGCAGCTGTTGAAATATAAGAAAGTCTACTTGCAAGATCAACCATTTCATGTCCAATTCTTTGAAACTTCTCCCAGACCTGTTGCAAAATTAAATTGGTGATCAATAAACAAAACGCAGCCTGACTTGAATTGAAATATCACAAAAAAAAAGATGGGGTTTTCCTTTATAAATTTGGTGGTGCTTGACAGTAACTAGTCAACTCCAAAACATGACTAACACTTGTATGTATCAGCTATCATACCAGTGATCTGAAGAAACAACATTTTGTTAAAACAAAACATATTCATAAAAGAAAATGAAACCTTTTGGATGTCTTCATGAAACAGTTCAAGTGAAACCTCATACTTTCCTTCCTTCATACAAGTATTTATTTGGCTAAAATCAAAGTAGAACCCACTGTGACCTTTCCCATCTCCAAAATTCGTATACAGCAGAGTGCAAAGAAGCCCAAATTTGTCATTACTTAAGATATCCACAAGAGCTCGGCCGGACTTTGCCAAAGTGCTAGCGTCAACCTGATTACACTACAGATGCAAATGATTGAAAAAAGAATGATTAGATGCAAAAATAATGCGCAGGAACAAAAGCTGATATATGGCATGAAATACCTTTTTTTCATCAATCTAGCAGGTGCCAGTGTCAACCTAATTGTGATTGAAAAGAGAGATTGGCTACATAAGAACTTGTGCTGGAACAAAAGCTGGTATATGGCATGAACTACTTTCTTATTCATCATTTAGCGGTTGGATTAAGACCTAATCAATGCTTAACTAAAAGTAAATTAGTGTGATCTTTCAATCTGTTGTTTATCCATAAATAAACAGACCAAAAATTTTAATGAATCAAATCACTAAATTTGTACCTGTATTAGTCCGTTTAGAAAAGAGAGGACGTCACGAATGCAAGTGCGGACTCCATTTCCACTCCCATCTGGCATCTTCAGCATATTTTCCAAAACACACTTCCAGCTTTCCCACAATTTTTCTTTAGATAAATCCTCCTTTTTTCCCTCATCATCCTGGTCCCCATAAAATATTTCTTCTCAGGGCAAAATCGCTAACATGTATGTAAGATGAAAAGAAATATGAAAGAAAGAAACATTTTCCAAAGGAATTTGGTTTCTGTACAAATTTTGATACCTTAGTGCTCTCTGCTTCAATCTTCTCTTTTCCCATTTTAACACTAGCAGGGTATTCCTGACAAAGGGGTTCTACCACAACTTCTTTATTCTTCTTCTTCAGCTTGGTATCGCTCATGATGAGGTTGTGCCGTACCTTTTTCACAACATCAACTGGTGCATTGGGACACTGACGCACATCTAGGTCACCAGCAAGGTGACGCTTGAGGCGGGTGACCCCACCACCAAAGCGGGTTAGACCACACCAGTTGCACTGCC
The DNA here is from genome assembly GCA_037127355.1 of Schoenoplectus tabernaemontani. Lineage (NCBI taxonomy): Eukaryota > Viridiplantae > Streptophyta > Magnoliopsida > Poales > Cyperaceae > Schoenoplectus > Schoenoplectus tabernaemontani. The sequence continues at coordinate 13,244,196 of CM073750.1, read as the reverse complement.
AGTGTTGTCGGTTGCCATTAATCATTTTCCCATAGGCCCACCCCATGTCTCTCCCTTTCTTCTTGATCTTCCATTTTATTAAAGTCGCAGATAACTACAGTTTTTAAATAGAATTCAATTAGTTCCTTTCAGAAAATTCAAGATAATTCCATTTGTACATGTATTAAGCTAACCAATGTACCCCATTGTCCATAACAATTAAAAAGTTTTGTATAGTACACTTAACCATATTATGTTGGTAACTGGCATGCATCATTCCACTTTGTGATTCATTGGTATAATTAGTGTCTCCAGTAGCTGCTAATTTGGGACCTGAACTGGCTAATTCTGATACAGTATGAGGCTTGACAAATTCATTTTTTATATTGGCACAACAAGACAGTTTCAAAATCAAGATAACAGTCCTTTCAAACTAATCAACCAGAAAATAAAACAATTTATGAAAGCCTACATGAAATTGTGCTATTACCTCTTCAGGTTGTGAGGGTTTATTAGTAACCCTTCTTCTCTTATAGGTTATAAGATTCTCTCTTGATGAAATATCTGGCAAATGCAGCAACCCACTAAGCTTAACCTCTTTTTCTGGCATTTCTATTATCTAGACCTTAATTTCCACACTTCTTTAGCTCCAGTCCCTAGGGTTCAAGACAACTCAAAACAGTTTATAAAGGGAATTAACCTTGATATGGGATAACATGTTGAGAATTGACAGAAGGAAGGGGTGAGAATGAAAATGGAGATATGGTGCGTAAAATTCGAGGAGAAATAAAGATTATCGGAAGGACGATAAGGTCTGAGCAGAAAATAAATGAAAAGAAAGTGCGACTGAACACTTACAGTGAATGGAGACTGTTGGAGTCCGATAAAATGTTTTGGGTTAATGTCGAATGGAGGCAGAGCAAGAGAAAAGAAGACGAAAGGAGAGAGAGGGCCTTGAGAGAAGAGAGGCGCGATGCTAGACTAAGACTAGCCTGACACGAACCCGATACGCTATAAGTTTGTGTTTTTTTCCTTTTATGTTTCCCTCTTTTGTTTGTTTCTTCAAATAGCATTTTTGTACACATGGAAAATGATTTTCAAGAGCTATATTATTAGAAACAACAAAGAAAGAAAAGGTCTTTTTTTTCTCCATCAGAATTTTCTAGTGTTTTGTGTCTATTCAAAGTGGCTGGTTCCCAGTTCCGGCTTCCCAGTCGAAACTCACAAGAGCTTTCGTCCCAGGGCAAGTCGCTAGGCTCGCAATGCTAATTTTGTAAAATCTTTTGAAAAATAAATATAGAAAAATGTAGACGCGTGGGAATAGCTCGTATTTTTGTACATAATGTGCAAGATATATGTTGTACATCCAGAAATGTATTTCTTCTAACTTTGAAAAAGAAAAAAGAAGGTTTCAATTCATACTATAGTATTGTCCACTCAATGAAAAAGTTGGGAATTGGGATCCCATCAACAAACTGACTGGCCTAAAAATGTTGATTGATTCGCCAACATGAATGTATGAAATATATAATTCATCAATAATTGGGTGATATATTGGACATATAAGTATCAGATTTCAAAGGGAAAATTTTAAGTACTTTATTGGTGAATTATGAATTTTAAGACGTTTAAGTTTCAAACTTAAAAAATGGCATAAAAATTAAATCAGCGCCGTAGCACTTCAAATTTAAAGTACCAATATTTATAAAGCTTGGTGCCTACTACAACATTTTTATTTAGCCTACCACTACTAAATATTAACAATATTTAAATGATTTAATACTTATTCGCTTTAGTTTTATATCACTTCTCAAATGCAAAATATAACCAAAAGACCAACAAAAAAAAAAGAAAATCACATGAGCGATTAAACCTTGCAGACCTTAACATAAGCCTTCATCCATTCCACATTGTAATTCTCCCCATTTTTAATCTTTTACTCTGGGAAAAAATATTATTATTTGTTACATCTTTTACAAGGTCTGGTTGAATCGTAAATAAGGGACAGCATCCCGTTCGTCCGATTGAACCATAAATAAGTCAATTTTGTGATTCACAATAATTGGTCCAGTTACTGCCGACAGGAATCTGAGCAAACATGAAGTCATCGCAAATTTTTATTTGGGATTGAAAATATCGTTTTTCATATAACAAGTCTTCTTTGCCTTGCGCCTTGCCAAATCGACCATAGGTTCGCAAATTTCGCAGATTCTCTTTTGATGCAGTTGTTAAGCAAGCATCCCAAAATCACTGACAACCTAGGCAAAAAGCAATTGTAAAGAAGGCATCTTTCATTTCAGGATGTTACAAACCAAGCTCTTGTAAGTATTCATCAATCTTTCTTCAGCTGTTGTTCTATTTTCAACATGTCGCAGCCAATGAGAAAGAAAATAGCTGCATTAACGTTGGATCTTTATGAACGTATCAAGGGAATATTTACAACCAAAAAACACTGGAACATTTGGCAAATTTTTTGTGGTGTGCACAACCGACAAAATTCCATGTGGAACACCTGTAAAAGAAAAAACAAAGTTATGACGTTTAAAAAAACTGTTTAATTTTAGCTTAATAACGCCATATGCAACAAGGATGGCTACATAAATAGGCTTGCAATTACTAAAAAATTCCATTCAGAACATGCTCTGTTTTCAGATAAAAGGAATTGCATGCCTAATTTGCAAGAATCCTCAAGACTATGCCTGGGTTCTTAATCCAATGAGGCAACCACTGTTTGAGATTGCATGTGGCCGCAAGCCATGCTTGTGATAATTGGACCCACATTGGCCTGGGCCCTGGTTGTATCTAGCATAGTCCTGGCTGCAAGTTCTTCAGGCATGGTCTGGATAATTCTTTGAACCAGGCATATCTTAAATTTTATATGGTAATCAGGCATAAGCAGGAGAATGATTGTGTATATTAACAAGTACCTTAATCTCTTTATTGGTGAGATCGACAAAAAGCTTTCCTTGACAATAAAGAAGAGATGTAATTATCGAATCACACTTAATAGATGCTATATCCCTTATCTCCACATCTGATTGTTCTTCAGAAATTTCCTATACATTTTTTTTTTATAAAGAAAGAAATATTAAGGTAGCATTAGAAGCAATTAATAACAAATTGTACTATAGAAGAGATTTTACAAATTTCACCAAACACTTTGTGTGTGTACAAAAACCCAATATCTGACAAAATTGAAATCCCACCCAAGATATTAATGCTATTAACAACAATTGACTCCGCAACAGGTTATATGAGAGAAGCAGTATATCCCTTTCAATATTAGACAAATACAATGCTATGCACGTAAGCCAATCAAGATAAGACTTCAGATATTGAAGGTCAAGATGAATATTTGAATTAAAAAATAATCAACGGTATGCATAGAACTCCACCTGTATAGTTTCCGCACAATCTGTCCCAAGCCAGGAAAAAGGAGAAGGGTGTTGGGCGTAGCAAGCCAACGTAAAAAAATAGCCTACCCCCAACGGATTTGGGAATAAAGGCTTTGAAGAAGGTATTTCATGTGTAGGCTTTCTTCATAAAACAAACAGTGGGAAACATATGTGAAGTGTAAAACAGCAGCACCGCAGATATGAATGGTACCTGTATGTTATGGCTTTATCCCAACCTCCAGTGAAAATCCAATTTTGCTCTAAATAGAGAGCATAAATGGCACCTGTCTTGGCTTTTTCTGATTTCACTAGCATCTCATTCCTCCAGATCTAAATCAAATAATTCTCCATACCTTCAGTTCCTTCAAACTCAAAGAAAGAAATGAAAGAACTTAAACTACAAGAACTGCAATACCTTTAAATAACCATTCTCATATGTTGAGGCAGCCAAACCAGTACCAGTAGAGAGAGATAAAACAGGTGCCAAATTTAATGGCTGTTCATTGGCTCCCAGTGTGCATAGAGGTGTGTGGTCACTCAGCCACCACCCACAGCCACAGGTGCCATCCCAGCTACCACTGTACAGAATACCATCTCTTAATGATAGACAAGATAATGTAGACTTGTGACCTTTCATGGCACATGCAAGTGACTGATCCTGCAGGTAATATTCAAGCAACTTGCTTAAAATCACTCTTCTTTCTTGTTCTCTTATTATCCTTTTACTTCTTCTTCATACAACAAAAATTCTTGGATGTTTTGATGGTGAAATTGCAAAGAATTCTATTATGAAAATGTCAATCTGAGCAAAAGAACTTTGCACTGTGTTATTAAAATCGTCCTTCAGAAAGGTTCCTAAATGCAACTTGATCTGTTGCACCATAGTGTGCTTGCTCATACATAGAGATGCAAACAAGCCAGCCTTGAGTAAGCTGGAACCAGCTTGAGCTCAAGTTCTACCCAAGCTGGTTAGTTATTTTTAAACAATATCAGCTAACAGTTGAGGTCATAATCAACACTTCTAAGTGAAAATATCACATGCTTTGAGGAATGTCAGAAAGTTTTTAGCACATAAATTTTCCTTATGCAAATCTACAAGGTAATAAATTGACCTGAACCCAGCCTTAATTGACCATTGATATTTTGGTATTTTGCAATAATATTAAGAGAAAATATAAAGATCTCGAGACAACAGTTTTTTTTTCTTGCAGCAAAGTACAAAATGATTTGCAAACAATTTAAAAGTGATATACTTTTCTGCAGCATCGTTCGTAGATGAAAGATATACTTGCAAATGTTCCATATTATTGTTTCGGAAGGCCATGCATAAAAACAGTGGAAGAGTACTATGAACAGACCATATTTTAACACATGCAAAATAAAGAATAGAAGAAAACCACCTGAAAAGACCAAACTTTTATGGACTTTTCACCACTGCCGGTATAAAGGTAACTGGTATTTGAGAAGGCTAGTGAGTGGATCTCACTATACCGTAATCTTTGTGCTCATACCAGCTCTTGAACACTTCTGATTCAAGAGGGGAACTGATCTTCAAAATGAAAATACCACTTCCAGCATCTCCACTTATGCAAAATGATTCATTTACATGGTCAATGGTGATAAATGCCAGGATTCTGTGTTCATGTCCCCTCAAGATTTGTACAGAAGAAAAATCTTAAAAGAATGATTATAAGTACAAGAAAGACAAAATAAATAAACATAATGTACAAACAAGCAAACATGTTCAGAAAACCTACTTGTAGGGACCACACAATGATGGTCTTATCATGTGAAGAGCTAAATAGAAATCTTCCTACAATGTATCAAATAAAATAAAGAACTCAGATGAGTGGGGAAAAAGAGAGAAAGAGAGAGAAAAAGATGATGAAAAGACTGTACTAGTGACTACCACTTTATTGCTCTGAAAGTGTCTGATTATAGTAAATAATCTGATGACATGCTGACGTGGAACTATGGTCATAGAGTATCTTCACAAAAATACATTCTAAATTTGCACAAATAAGAATGTCTGCCAACACTCTATCAGATCATATTCTTGTTGCAAAAATCTTTTCTGTATTTTTGAAATAAATATTAAAATATTTATTGTACCTCCAATAGCCCCTGATACACAATCTCGGTGCCCTATTAGAGTAACATCATGTTCTCCACCATGAGCTACATCATCTTTCTCTCTTTTACCTGCTTCAACATCTAAAATATTTCCCTCCAACCCACCTCCCTCATTCCTTTTTCTTATATCAACTGACTAAAAGATTGACAGAAGCAAACAATGATTTGAGCTTTCCTTTGGTCTAGCTAAATCATAGGAAGTGCCCTCATCATTGCATAATCCCAAAATCACATTTTGGAAAGCACTAAACAGATTGACAGCATGAGGCCTATTTTGTGGTTCGTAACTCAAACATGATCCAATAATCTCCATCAAAAATTCAAAATTTGTGCCAGTTAATATAGCTTCCAGCTTGATCGAAACATTCTCTTTCCAATCTTCATAAAATTCAAATAAATCATTATCTGGACTTTGCACAAGTCCGTATATTGCCAATTAGATGAGCAATTACCAAGAATGCCAAGCACCAAACATCAGAACTATAATTAACTGAGCCTTCAGTCGAAAAGTCTTTGATAGGTCCTTTATGCAATTTAGTCAATAATTCAGGGGCCAACAAAACTTCATTGGAAAATCTGGTGCAACCACCTTTGAAAGGAACCTTTTTTAATCTCCTAGAAAGAACTAAAACCTCATTTAAACTGAGTATAACATGTTGATGCTTGTTCAAGTACAAACAATTAAATCCAAGGCATCCACAAGAGATTCCTATGAAAATGAGCTGCTACAGGCGTCAAGATGGAAAATATCTCCAGGATTGATAGGCGCTTTATAATTAGCTGATTGAAATCACGTTTGTGCATTTTTGATATTGTGTTATTACATTACCATAAATGAAATGACAGATATTAGGAAAGTGATCCTGATAGCATCCTGTGTTCTATAAAGGATGGTTTCATCCTGAAGTATTGTAATACAGAAAATTGAGAAGAAATAAAATAAGGGAGGGAGGTTTGAGGAGTGTGGTGTTTTACTGTGTTTGATGCTTTAACTTGTGATAATTCCTTCAGAATGCAAATTTGTTACAATTTCACATAATTCCATACGAGCAATTCCCACCTGAAAAATTGAGTCTTTGCCCATCAGCTTTGATCATACTTCTCACAAATCAAGTAAAGATTTGAATTTTGTTCCTCACTTAAATCCAGCCATAACCCATAGGCTTTAGAAATACCATATGGCAACCTTGAGGAATCTTCCAAGAGAAAACTCAATTCTTCTCTTGCCTTATATCCTACAGATATATAGCAATATATTCAAATATAAGAAGTTGAACAATAAAGCATGAACTCCATTCTTTAAAGTTCCACAAAATATGCAACAACTATTTCTGAAAGAACTAAGTACAAATTAAACATGAGGAAATACCGAAATAGAAAACTAATCAAACATGAAGTAATGATTACTGACTTATTTATCTATTGCATCCTTCATGCGATAAAGATAACTTGCTTGGAACATTCTGATTATCCACAAAGGACTCGGTCTTTACTTGAAAAAGACTAATCCTTTGCCTCTCTTTTTGCAAAACCAAGGGCTCCGAATTGTAGCATCAAACGTCCCAAATTTAATCCCATATACTTCTTCTACGAAAGTTACCAAATTCTCTCGCAACACGAAGATCTTCCAAAAGGACAACAAATTTTGATGTGACCAAAGTAGAGGCTTTTGGGCGCTAATTTTGGCAATACTAGAGGCAGGACTTTGGGGTTTAGTACTGGGTTTATCTCCATTCGGAGAGAGAAAATGGAGGAGGTCGAGGTTTCTGGGGAGGGAGGATGGACCCACTTGTCGGTGAAGGAGACAAGCTGGGTGCAAGAGGGACATCGAAGGGAGTTCGGGAAGTGAGGCAAACGGAGGAGGCAGTAAGAGGAGGCATACGTGGCAGATCGAGTGGCCACAAGGGAGGACACGTGGCACAGCCGAGACGGGATCGAACGGCTGGAGACAAACTGGGCACTCGAGCAAGTCGTTGTCGTCTTGGTCCAGAGATGAAGAGACAGTAGGCGCCATTTTTGTCTTTTCGTTCTTTATGACAAACACACACACGTAACAGTGTGACACGACCATCTTCTACCTTTTTCCCTTTAGAATGAATTAATTTCGATTTTTGTTGCGGGGAATTCGATTGTCTATTTGTCTGTTAAAAGAAAAGAACAATGGCGGGAGTGCTCGCGCATAATCCGGATTCCCCACGATTGAAGAGCATTCGATGGTTTAGGTGATTACGTCTCGTCAAGCCCAGAGAGGTGGAGACAATAGGCCCAGCATCGTGTTAAAACTTAGCCCTGTTCGGTGCTGTTGTGAAACGCCACAGCTTGCGCCGCAAAATTAACGAAATTGTGTTAAAAAAAAAAGAGTGGGGATTTGTCGAGTTATTTTGATAATTTTGACAATAAATTTTTAAATAAATATAAAAATTTTAAAAAAAAAAACTATAGATGTATTTTTCTACATTTAAATTGATGGTCATTCAAATTTTATGTAATTTCATTATTGTTTGATAGTCCATCAAAGACCGTTAAATTAGAACCGTTGCAAATTGCATGAAAATTTAATAGTTTTTGATGGACTATCAAACGATAATGAAATGACATGAAATTTGAATGACCATCAATCCATAGGTAGAAGAACATATCTATAAACTTTTTCATTTTTTAAATTTTTTTATATTTATTTAGAGGTCCATTGTCAAAATTATCAAAATAATCCATTGTCAACCGATCTTTTCTCTAAAAAAAACAGACTTTTCAAAAAAATCAAACTTAACCTAATTTTCAAGTTACTTTCTTCTCTCCGTGAGCAAACCTTCTACTGCACTAACGCATATTTGGTAATGTGAATTGGTCCAACTAGCCTTCACTTATTAGTCATACAATGGTGTTCTTCACCGATTGACCTCTTTTTCTAAATATGTTGTGTTATGAAAATTACTTGACTTAATTATTAATTATTATGAATCATTCAAAATAAATAATTTTTTAACTATTTCAAAATAATAAAAAAATTTAAAAATATAAATTTTGATCTACAATTAAATATTCATTATGAAATCATTTTAAATAATTTTGATCAATTATTTAGACTTTAAAAGTAAATAACTGATTCATAATATAAAAACGATCCGTACATTATAAGTCACCAAGTCATTGACATATATCTGAATTGAAATTAACATTTGCTAGAGGTTTGCAGCTATTAGTTGGTGTATATATATATCGTTGCCGACTTATAATGCTTCTGAATGAGGTTGCAACTCCTAATTCCATGCATGGATAACATAAATTAAAAATTGGAACTTCTAATTCCATGAATTTTCAGACGAACCAGAGTGCTAAAATTGGACGATCAACAGTAATGGGACTGATTTTGCTTGGGCATTCCGACTGATTCTAACGACATAAACCATGAAATCTGTTGTTTGCATTTGCAGTGGGTGTTGACCTCAAAAGAATGAGGAACCTTCAACCCCATAAAAGAAGAAAAAGAGAATTTATGAAGTTATGCTTTACTGAATACTGATAATATTGCAGAATTTCAAATTAAGACAACTTTTGTTAGAACAGATTCAACTGCTTCCCTTACAAAAAGGAAAAAAGAATCCGGTGAATTCATCTAACGCCATACAGGGAATAAGCATCACAAGCAACAACTTTTCCATCTAAACCTCCAGATTAATATAATTCTATAAAAATCAACTCGCATTAGGAAAGTCAACATTAGGTGGTATATTTGCCTGGTCAGAAGAACCCGGTAAACCTGCACTCATTAAAACTGAACTTGTTCCTTGACCATCACTTTTAGGATTATTACTACCATTGTTCTTATCCGTAACTGCATTTGCCTCACTAGAAATGCCACTGTGCCTGCTTAATTTGTGAAGCTTCTCCTTGCTCCTAACTGGTTTTCGGTTAATCTGACCCTCACCTGGATCTGATTCAGCTTTCCTCTTCAGCTTCTTTCGCCCTTGGTACTGGTAGTAGTCAGGGAAAAAAGTTGTAGGGCCCACAATAGATTTGCCACCTGAGCTAGGGTTAATTGACCGATTTGGATTAAAGCTTGCTATAGTCTTTTCTTGAGATCCAATGGCCAATGAAGAGATATTTTGGTGCACATGTACATGATTCGCTTGGGGGGTTACGGTTTGTGCTGCTAGTTTTTTCTTCTTCAGCCTCTCTTCATTGCGGACCTAAACAATAATTGATAAGAGTGTGAACCCCAACTAATCTATTTTCTATTTTTGTTTCTTTTTTTCAAAAAACACTCATTGAATGTGCACCTTTTGGTGATTGAACAGTGCCCTCTTCCGCTCCTTGGATCGGGAAATGGCCTCCTTTATTCCCACATTATCCATATAGCCATGTGGCCACAACTCCGCTAGCTGTCACAAATTACAGAGTAAAATAATACAAAATCATTTTTTTTTATTTTCTGATCTATTTATCTAACATGATAGTTGGCACTTGCCATGAATTCTTTTCATATGAGTTAATTTGAGTACCATAAGTTAGAAATCATATCCAGTATAAAATATATAGGACACATTATATTTGAGAAAAGAGAAGTGTAGAATCTTATATAACAAAAAAAATATAGAGGGGGAAAATGTAGCCATTACTGAGGGTTAATGAAATGAGTACCTCAACATATAGCTTCCTACACTGGGGCCCCTTGTCTTCATCCATCCCCTGCAATAAACCAATGACATACTGTTAAAAGAAACAATAACAATAGGCTAGTCATGCCCAACAAAGGATCCTTACCTCAACATACAAATCATAGAGGCCGCATATCTTATCTTCAAGAGCATTATCCATAGTAAATTTCCCTTTCAATGCACCACTATATCCTATTTCTTGAAAATCATCACCTGACCCATTAGCTTGCTGTTCTTGCATCTAGAACAAAGAATTTCATGAATATGGTCAATACATGCGAGAACTCCAAATTCTGTTTGAAATGGTAGAATGACTTGATTCTTGATCAAAAGAAAAACTGCTCCGTAGTAGAAAAAGACCTTGTGTTTTCTATAATATTACTTCTCTGACTGAAATTATGCTTTATAAAATTGGTGAGACATCCATAATAATTTTGTTCCATCGACCTTCAATTATCCAAAAATATAACCATCATTCTCCGCATTATTAGAAAATGTGCAATAAAGAAAAGTACAAGCTGTATGATACCTTGGATTTGAGTTGCGAAACACGCATTTTGACCATTTCATTTATTTCTTTTTTGACATGCTGGAATCGGTCTGCCTTCTCTTGCTTTGCACAGAGTCCCAATTCAACCATTTCTCTTAAGTTTCTCTGTTATCAGAAGTACAGTAACACTTTCAATATATCAGGCAAGAACCAACCAACTTGCTCACAATAGAAATTTCATACAATCTTATAAATAGAAACATCACAAATGCAAGAAGAGACTAATATACAAAATAAATAAATAAATAAAGATAATATTCCAGACAATGAAAGTGCACCTTCAGTGTCTTGCGCTGTACCAAATGACCAACAATGCCCATGAGCCGGTCTATCAATTGTTCTTCTGAAATATTAGCTTGGCCAGCCTGACAGAACAGACTTGGATGAGATGTATCCAATGATAAACAAAAAATAAATAAAAACCTCCCCACGACTGTGTTATTCAAATTTAGCTTAGACACTTACTGAAAGTCGTGCAACTTTAGCAAGCTTTACTTTCACATCCTGGGGCAATCTCCTTTTTATTGCTGGATTTGCAGGGTCTACTTCTTGTACCTCTGCACTTTGTGGGCGACCTATAAACAAAATATTGAAGCAAATGCAATCTGTTAATTAGTTCAAACACAGTATTAGAATATCATTTCATTAGATTAAGATGTAACTGTAAAGAAGTATTATTGGGAAGATATTTTAGGTCCATTATGGCAAGAACATTACCACAAGCATTGTCTTATACATGTTGAAATAGATAAAATTCGAATTGGACATTTCAAATCCAATGCATGCTGTTCTTGCTATATTTTAGCATTGAGTATCGACCAACTAAAGCCTATCTTTCATTTCATGTATATTAGTGCAGAGATAAGGTACCACTCTCTTGTTCTTTCAGATAAAACCTAAATAACAAGGCATTCTATGCACAAGAACATGTTATATAAATATGGAAATAAATTTATAGACTTACATTCAGCAACAATCTTCTCAAGGTCCTTGATTGCTCTTTCAAGCCTTGAGCCTTTAGGCCTAGTAGATGTCCCATCTCTGACCACTGTAGGCATCTGGTACTGCCACAAAAAATAGTATAAATTTAATTTCAAAGATAAAAATGTACCCCTGAACAGCAACATCAGATATAACTCCATGATGTCTTAAGCATTAAAACATCAGTCTATACTGTGATATTGTACAAGTGCTGTGCAAATTATTTAAAGGGCATTATACGGTGTCAAGTCTAGATATATACTCTAAGTTAATACCGCATAAATCTGACAAGCCAACTATAAGAACAGCATAAGAAGAGAGAAGGTACCATGGGTTGTACAGGATAAGCACTGCTGGACGTGCTGGGCTCAAAAATTTCACCTTTCTCCTTTCTTGTTTTCATCTCATTTTCACCATTTGGAACCTTTCTCGGATTCATTTCAATATATCCAGAAATGCTCTGTTCTCTTGCAGAAGAATTATTACAATTATTCGATTCCATAACTGATCCTTTAGAGTGGCCGACCAAGTTTCTTGATTCCAGTGCAAGAACTGTTTCCTTGCTAGAATTCTTATCTATTCTCCTCTTTTGAGCCCCACTTGATAGGCTGCTTTTGGCGTTAACAGGCTTGGGGTGATAGTCACCAGGTCCTGCAGCTGTGCTAGTCAGTTGTAATTGCTTCCATTCCTGTTCACTATAAACCCTTGTAGTAATAGTTGGATCTTTTCTTCTCCTTTTCTTGGGTGTCAGGCCTTTGGCTGTACTTGGTTCGCTACTGATAAATATCCAAAAAAAAAAAATAGAATATATTGAGTTCAAAAATGAGATAAATAAAAGTTGCATATTTCCAAAAATCCCATTTGTAGCAACTTTAAGTGCAGGAATAGGCATATTTGACTATAACTTGTACTGTATCCATAAAAGATAATTATTTAAATATTTTTTATGCCAGTGATGCATCTAAAAGTATCAGTAATGCACACACTTCCATATCGGACATTTAGCATAAATGTGGCATATTACCCTATCTAGTAAACATGATTTACAAATTTAGTTCATGTGCTCATCAAAACTAGTTACCATTTCAACAATCCTGAACTGTAATTACAGAATATACCATCTTCAAGTGAACTGAAATTTGCACACTTACATCTGTTCTAGCTGTCCTTTGTTGACAAAATAACCAGTGTGCTTTGTTACCAAGTTGTCTGCTTGGAAATACTCATCCTATAAAGAAAATATAATGAAGGTAACAAAAGAGAAACATAGGAAGAGCATAAGACTTCAATGTGGCTTATGTGAGCATGCAATACATCCACATGTGTAAATGTATTTAATTAATGTTTAAAAAAAGAAGTAAACCAATTAATAAATCTAAGTTAAAAAGTAAATCAAGAATTGGTTTATATAACTTAGAGGTTTTTAAAGGAAACAACCTATTGAATTTAAACAGACAATACATAGCGCAAGTTATTTCTTCAAATAACTCTGCTAACAAAAGATTTCTAGTGCCACGAGTAGATCATCAGCAATGCATGCGTGTTTGAATTGTCTCTCATAAAATTTCTCAGAAGATAAAAGGTCAAATGAAATACAAGTTAATCTAATTCAAACAAGAATGGCAAAAATGTTTTTTACCACTTTATCAAAAACACAACGGTCTAAAAAAAACAGATCTATGAACACAAATAGTAATGCAGGAGATCAACAGTTCATTGATGTAAGATTTCCCAGACTTATGGCACCAAACCTTCCATAGTAAAGCACCATCTCAAATTTCAAATTCTTAATATAATAAATTGCAATTACTAAAGATATGTAAAACATTAACTTCAATAGATTATCAAAAACTAGATATTTTTTAAACAAAAAAAATTAGCAAATACAAAGCAAGCAATAATAAATAAAAATACATAAAATTTACCAACTCGGTATCGTCAATAAAAGAGTCCTCAGTATCATACTGATCCTCATCAGGTGCATCATCAAGCTCTTCTTCTTCGTCACTACTATTCTTGCCCTAATTTTACAGAAATGAAAATAAAAAATAAGCAGGCTTATCTACAAATCAAATAACATTCAAGTCATTAAGAAAGTCGAGTTTAAAAACTGACCATGTAGAGTCTTTCAATTTTTTCAATGACTGAACTGAAACGATTCAATGGTGGGTTTGCATCCTTTGGATCATTCTCTCCTGGTTTAACCTGATCGGCAGAAGAAACAAGATCAGCTGCCTTGAAAATTCAGGTTCGGATGTTCTGTCAAAATGCGACATAAATGAAGTGACTCGATTGAAAGAGCGTTTGAGATCATACCGAAGCAGACAAACCAGGTAGGGCCCCCAAATCAACTGCCTGCTCAGGCCGAGAATCCTGTTTAGGGGATCTTTCCATGCCCGGCTCCTTTAAGAGCTTTTTCCATGAGACAATGGTCGTCTCTCCCGGCTTCAATTCCACGCTAAACCTCTGTCTCCCTCCGTTAGACACCGATTGAGCATCTTTGAGAGGGTTTGATGAAGTAGAAGCCTGAGACGGGACAGGAGGAAGTGGCAGCGGCGCCGCCTGAACTCTAGCTCCGGCGCTGGTAGAGGTAACAGGGGGCAGGGGTATAGGCGTAACCCTAGATATGGCGGAGGTGGAAGTGGAGGCGATAGCCGCTGTGGTTATAGAAATTTGAGGTTTGTTGTCTTCCATTGTAATTGGAATTAGAGAAACTATAAAATCATCAAGATTACAAGGATTAAGGTTTGATAGGGGTTTGAATTTATGGATCGAATCTCTCTCTGCCTGACTAGCAGAGAGGCGCGCCGCGCGCGGGATTGTGAACTAGAGAGAGAAGGGATGAGGTATGTATGTGTTGTAGACGAGGAAATTAATTAATCACGGAATGCGTTAACTCGCGTTCTTAGAATAAATTATCGAAAAACACCTATCGAAATAGTGTTTTTCGATAATTTATTTTTGAGCTTTATTTTATTATTATTTTAATAAAAATTTATTAGTTAAGTATATATATTAAATTATTAATTTTTTTAGGACCCGATTAGTTAATGAGTTTGAACCCGATAAACCATTACAATCCGATAATTGCTCCCCCTAATCAAAATCCTGAATCCGCCCCTGGAATCAAAGATATATAGAATATTTGATTATAAAAAATTTAATAGAATCTGTTGTTAGTGGTTGCACCCGATCCACACTTCTTGCAGTAGAACACATATATTTATTATTGACGGTTATATAATTACTAAAAGGAATATTTAATTATTAATTATAAAAATTGAATAACGCGCCACTGTTTCTTTTTCTTCGGATTAATTATAATGTCTTAGCTGGATTGCAGCATCAAATCGAACACAGAACTAAAACTACTGGCAACTGAACTAATTATTATTATAAAATTAATTAAGCACAAAGTAAGAGAGAGGAAGAGGAGATGGAAATAGAATAATATATGGGACAACTTGAGAGGGAAGCATAAAAAAGCTTCTCGTTACAGCTTCTTCCTCTTGACAATCTACTACTTTTTTCCGTCTATATAGTCGTACATGTTGGTCTCCTGATAGAAATGAGAATAACATTATCCTTTAATTGTTTCTTTCCCAAACTTTGCCTTTGAAGTTAGCAATTGATGCTGGTGTCTTCAATTATTGAATCTCAGCTAAACACTGAAGGCCCACCTTTTGTTAATTCATGAATCATGATACTTGACCCAAATACATTTAAAGACCTAATAAATAATGAAGTAAGCCCACCACAAGGCCCAAATTCCAACCGTTCAATGCATCCTTTTATTTAAGGTTTAATTTAATTTAATTCATGTCTGCTCTTTACTGATTCCTCGGACCCACAGAATCATCTTCTCCAGCTCTCTTCTATTCGCATTAACTCCAATTCGACTCCGATGGTAACATTGATTGAATTCTCTCGCTTCTAATTTGATAGTTGCTACTTGTTCGCTTCTTTGGTCCCGACATTTTTGGTACTTTTGCTCTCTTTGATTTGCAGAACATTTTTTTTTTCAATTTAGTTTACTAGTTTCTGGAAGCTTATGAGCCTGTAGAGAAAAGTAAAATTGAGATCTGATCTTAAATCCATTTTGATTGAAGCTTCTAAAAGAAGTTCAATTTATGGAGATAAGGAAAATGTAGCGGTGGGCTTATTTTGATTGAAGCTTTTAACAACTGTAGTGGCTCAATATGTGATTGTAGGGAAAGTGTATTAATTTCTATCTTCAGAGGTTAAAGCTCTCTGCTTCGTATAAGAAATGCATGCGGCGCATGCCAGTAGACCCTATTTTTAATTGATTAACTTTATTTTGTCTATTTGTATTTATTTACGGAAACAAGCATAGAGTATTTTATTTTATTTTATTTATCAATTATCAAAGTTGTCTGATTGTATTAATTATTGTTTTCTAAAATAATAAGATTTTATGTGTTATTGGTTAAATGGAGCCTTTCATTGAAAGCTTATCTTTTCCGTAGGCATTCCACATTTCAATAGTTCAATAAGTTTTAGAGTCAATATTCTTCATTTAATTCTAACAATGGAATTAAACACCAACAACCCACTAAAACTGAAGAAAGACAATATGGTTTTCCTTGCATTCTTACATTAAATATTATGTTGGCAGAATCAGCCTCTTTGGCAGTGGACCAGATTGTTCACAATTTTTAGAATGATGAATTCTAGAGCCAAAATGAAGACCAAGTTTGTGAAGCAATCTGATGAGTACTGTAATTCCATGGACCCAATCTATAAATTGTTCTTGGACCATGTTAGGTCAGATGGCACCTCATACATCTTAGAAATGGATGATAGTTTGCTCAGTGAACCAGTGTACTTAAAATATGGAGGACAGAAGACTTCTCCTTACAACAAACATAGTGCCAAACATATGAAGAAAACCAAAAGGAATGATAGTGACCGTATCACCACTTTGGCTGAAGAGTCATATGAGAGGTTTTTGAAACACCTGAAATTTAAAGAAGGACTAATGATTTTAGAGCTTGAAGGGGGTCATAATGTAGTCTATGAAGAAGAAAGGAAGAACATGACAGTTGGAAATCATGTGAGTTCCAACAAGGAGGATCATGTACCTTATAACCATTCTTCTACGTTCAATGTAAGATGCTGTCTTATGAATTTAATTTATCAAGATTTTTACCTTCACTTATTTTGCTAATATACTAATATAGATGAATATTGCTCTGATTGTTTATTAATTTCCTCAGTACCTGTACATAGCGCTGGAAATGGTGACCTGAAACTTTGAGGTTAGCTCAACCAGTACCGTACCTTTTGGAGCAGAATTATGATTCAGTTGACTGAAATTATATGTTAATAAAAGAACCCCAGCTTGACCGTACTTGACCAGATCTGATGCATGCCCAGCTATAGCAGTTTGAGATTGCAGAAATTTTATGAGAAAATCCCAAATATACAGGATAGAAAAAAGATGCCAAGTTGCTGACATGTTTTCTATTTTCAATTATTATTAGGGAGAAAAGAATGGGTTGGTTGTGATTCCAGCGGATTCAAGATCCTTTGATGAAAAGCTGGCAGCAGCAGTAAGTGAGCCATTTGACCAGCGTGAGTATGAGGCTCTAATGAATGAGGCAATTCGTCGAAAGCCAGTGATGAAACAACGGAACTTGCGTAACATGTCAAAACGATACCACACTCATGAAACAGGCTCATCCTACCTGGACTACTACCCTGGTAATATTTTCACCCCTCCTATAACATTTTAATGGGAACTTGAAAAATGGAGGTGGTGCTGGTTTCTATGTTTGGATTTGACCTATTTTGATAAGAACTTTGTTGTCTACTTCAGACTCACACCAAATTTGTTTGAATCTCTTAATAATAGTCCAATCTAGCAGCAAAGATAAAACTTTTCATGCATTGATAGAAATTGTCAATATGAAATCATATGGTGTTACTTCCTTTTGGAATGAAGTGTTGATGAAATTGGAATAATCAATGTAGCAAACTGCTGCAATATCAACATCAGGTCAACTTTTTGTTTTTGATGGCTTCTTTGTTGTTGGGCTGAGACTTTTCAGAGCAATCAATGTAACAAACTGCTGCAATATCAACATCAGGCTTCTTTGTTGTCATTTGAAATGGTATAAGGCCCTTAGTTCACTTTTGATTCTGGTATCGCATTTACTGCTCTGGTATATTTTAGTGTAGGGGTGGGATCAACCCCTCCCCTTTAGTGTAAGCATCCCAAAACAGCACTTATTGGTTGGTTTTTGTTTCATTCTCTCTCTCTTTCTCTCTCTCTCTCTCGTTACAGATCTAGTTGTACATTTGATGATAAATCGAGGCACACTGTATGCAACAGATCAAATTAAATTTGTTGTACAAAATTCAACATCTACTTACAAATCAAATTATCATATTTTAGAAGAGAGATGGCATGTTTGCGCTTAATTTCTATGCTTGAGGCCCTTGGGAATAATTAAGGCTGAATCAGGTTATATTAGAATTAGTTGCCCTGTATAGGTCACTGGTACTGCACGGCCAATATTTGACACTAATTTAGTTCTTGCCTATTTCTTTCAATCATCTGATATTCAAACTTCGGGCAATGAACTTCAGTAACTCTATGTCGCAGAAATTCAATTCTGCATCTGGTAATTTGTTTTTATTCATGGTTTTTAATAAGTTTTGCTACTTCCCATGTGGTTCTGCAGATAGTGATCTGAACATGGATGGAGATTAGGTGGTCTACTTCCTTTTTTTTTCTCTTTTCTGTATTTGCTGTACTGCCAAACCCACTATTTTTTTATTCTTTTTAAAAAAGGAAAGGGTTGATTTAAGAGAGTAGAGAGTGTAACAGCACCAGATGAGTAGTATAATATATTAGAACTTAAAATATATGTTTACGATTGTCAATTTATTAATTAGTTATTTATTAATCTTTTCTCTTCTTCTTTTCTTTTAAAAAAAATTGTAGACCTGGCAATTCAGATTGCTGAAGCAGACAAGTATGAGAGGTTGATCCTCTTGCGTAAATTCTTCTTCTGGTTAGAGGTACTTCAAGCTTCTTGTAACGATCCTCCATTTTTCTTCCTTCTCTTTCTTCTAATTATGTGTTTTTTTTCTTTCATTAATACACTATACCTCATTAATCTCTTTAGTATGAATATGGAATGGTTGTTCAAGTTGACTCGCTACTTATCAATCAGTCAGTCATCAATAACTTCATTACTGTTCCTTTTTAGTGGTCTGTTATGGCCCTGTGGCAAATTCTTATTTGGTAGTTCCGTACTGCACTGGCTAATGTCATGTAGTATTTTAGCTATCGTTTACTCGTAAAAGAGGCCAATAAGTATGACACTAATACGAAAATCTGGGAAGGCGTTTGGAAGTGGGAAGGAGTGCTGCCTTGGGTCCACACGTTCATTTGGTGTGCATGCCAGTCAGATTTACCAATAAGTGCTGAAATTACAAGAAGATTCCCACATGTAAGCTGCTCAATGTGTCAGCTGTGTGGTGTACAGGATGGGACAATTATGCATATGCTATTTCAGTGCGATGTGGCAAGGCAAGCATGGTTAATCGGGCTACTAGCTACGAGGTCAGCTGTGAGTGAAGGGAGGCTGCTAGATATTCTAAATAGCATGCAGATGATGTTAACAAGAGAGCAATGAGCAACTTCTAAAAATGCAACGTGGACAATATGGAAGCACAAAAATGAATGGATAATCGAGGGAAAGAGCATTAATGCAGTACAAATTAGTAAAGAAGTGGCTCGGTGAGGGAAGGAGGCTAATCTGGCAAGGATGTCAAATCCTAAAACAATACAGCACAAAGGGGCAATTGTGGAATTTCAAATAAGGGATGGAACTGATGCCTCTATATGCTACATAGGTGGATCATGGATATCGGTGTGCAAACAAATCGGTTAATTTGTTTTGAACTGAACCATTAAATTTTGAACCAGCACAATGCAAGCAGGAAAAAGGGTAGTGGCCATGCATAATGAGACAATGCTACAAAAGGTGGCGCATAGATGTCAAGGGTTTCACCACTGCAAATAGAAACGATGGCAGTACTGGAAGCTTTGAAAATGAGTACCAATATTGGAATACAAGGTCCAGTAATTATACTGTCTGATTGTAAGATACTGGTAACTATTGTGAACCAAACAAATGAAAATTATACTTGTGACTGGCAAGCTTTCAGAGAGATGTGGAAAATTTGGAAGTTTCTGTGAGAAAATGAAAATTATACTTGTGTGGATACCAATATCCAGTAATGAAGAAGCGCACATACTAGCCAATGAAGCGCGTATGCAGCTGGTACAAGACCAGGAATAGGATTAGTTGTAAAGTAAAGGGCTTAACAGATGTATGCCTTTGGGAAATCACCAAAAAAAAAGTATGGCATTCAAAAAGATCCATCTCCATCACTCTTTTCTTTTTTGATGGGATAGGCAATAATCTCTCCAACTCCGCGCTAGAATTACATCAAATATCAACATTTAGTCTATATATTTTCACTAGATGAGGTCACAATGGACATAAAAGAGATTTTTTTGTGCATGATGATGTGATGTTGATTGATGAAAGTAGGATCAAAGTCGATAAAAAACTTACATATATGAGGAGTCAGTTCGGCTGTAATAACTCAAATATTGAAGATGTTAGTTTGGATGGATAAGTAGTACCTATATTTAGGATTGATGTTGCAGAATGATGAAGGGATCGACGATGATGTTTGTCATAAAGTAAGAGCATGATGAATGAAATGGTGATATATATCTGGTATTCTTTATTATATGGTCTCAAATAAATTAAAAGGTAAGTTTTACAGATTGACAATTAAACCTATGTGATGTATGATATAGAATGTTGGGCTACAAAATGACAATATATTTTGAAGATGAGTGTAACCGAAATATAGATGTTGCGTTAGATCTGTGGTTATACAAGAAGAGATCAAATCAGAAATGATGATATACATGACAAATTTGAGGAAGCACCAATTCAAGAGAAATTAGTCCAACACCGTTTGTAATGGTTTGATCATATCGAACGAAGACCTATAGAGACACCAGTATGCAGTGGTATTTTAAGTTATTATAAAAACACAATAAGAGACAAACATCGACCGATACTAATATGAGAGGAAACAATAAAAAATTGAAGGAATAGTATACTTAAAAGAGTTTGTTTTGGATAGGAGCGTCTAAAGAATGACGATTCACGTATTAGAATCATGATTGAGGAGTTAAAGTCTAGCAGTAGAGATAGACTTCAGATTTTTTAGATTTTCAGTTTTTAAATTTTAAGGTTTTAAAGTTTAGAATTTAGGATTTATAATTTTTAAAGAGCTTATTTTGGATAGAATTTAGAATTATGTTTTATAGTATATGTTTATTGTGATTATTGTTATTAGGATTATTATTGTAAGTAAAGATAGTATGAGTTTAAGCTCATAGAGAACTTCTGTGAGTTTAATTCGAAAAGTACATCAAATCATTTTTAAATTTTAATCTAGCTCAATTTATTTGAGATTAAAGACTTTTTGTAGTCTCCATCACCCTTAAAATAGGCTTACATGTACTCTTTTAGTTAAGATTAAAATTTTAATTATTATTCTTTTTTCTCAGAATTTGTGTCATGACGGTGCATACATGCCATGGGTTCCAAAGGCCCCAACTGACAAGCCTGTTTTTGATGAAGAGCTTGAGGATTAGTTCTTGATATGGTCGGAGATGAAAATTGCAAGCAAAAATTAAAATAATCGATAAGGTCTTATTTTGTATTGCTTGTAGTTTTAATGTTGTTTGTTGATTTAAAAATCAGTATGAGTGGTCACAAGTTCAAAATTGAGATAGTAAGGGGAGGGATGGAAGGGTCTCTTACAGACATTTGGAGTTGAATGGCTTAAGTTCATTTTTTTCTAAAAAAAAAAGAAAAATAATGTTGTCTGTTGATATCGGATGTCGGCTCAGAACTACCTTTTTTTTTTTTCTTTTTAGGTTCCTTCAATAATGATTTAATAATATTTTCCTTCATTTTTGTTTCAGTATAGATTTTAGTAGGTCTAATATGGAACCAGTGAATTTCAAATTAGCTCCTAGATTACCTAATCCGGAGTAATAACCAGTGAATTTTCGACGGTTCCGAACCGCCGAAAACGATTTTTGGCGTGCAAAACATGAAAATGGGACCCGACGCCATCGATACAGTCGAAAACGGGTCCGGGAGCGCAAAATATGAAAACTGGATCCGACGCTCTCGGTATCGCCGAAAATGAGTCCGGGAGCGCAAAACTTGAAAACGGGACCAGACGCCCTCTGTACCGTCGAAAATGAGTTTGGGCACGTAAAATATGAAAACGAGACCATACGCCCTCGGAACCGTCGAAAACGAGTCAATGAGCGCAAAACCTGAAAACAGGACACGACGCCCTCCATATCGCCGAAAATGAGTCCGGTGCGCAAAACATGAAAACGGGACCTGATGCCCTCGC
Source organism: Schoenoplectus tabernaemontani (assembly GCA_037127355.1). NCBI lineage: Eukaryota > Viridiplantae > Streptophyta > Magnoliopsida > Poales > Cyperaceae > Schoenoplectus > Schoenoplectus tabernaemontani. Next base: position 13,222,003 of record CM073750.1, on the reverse strand, counting down.
TACTGCCTAAAACGAGTCAGGTAGCGCAAAACATGAAAACGGGACCCGACGCCCTCAGAACCGCCAAAGACGTGTCTGGGTGCGCAAAACAAGAAAACAGGACTCGTCGACCTCGGAACCGTCGAAGATGAGTTCGGGAGCGCAAAACACGAAAATGGGACCCGACGCCCTCGTTAGCGCCGAAAAGGAGTCCGGGAGCGCAATACATGAAAATGGGACCCGACGCCCTCGTAACCGCCTGAAATGAGTGGGGGCGCGCAAAATATGAAAACGGGACCCAACGCCCTCGGTACTGCCGAAAACGAGTCCGGGAGCGTAAAACATGAAAACAGGATTCGACGCCTTCGGAACCGCCGAAACGAGTCTAGGAGCGCAAAGCAAGAAAACGGGACCCGACGCCCTCAGCACCGCCGAAAACGAGTCCGGGAGCGCAAAATATGAAAACGGGAATCGACGCCTTCGGAACCGCCGAAACTGATTCCTGGCGCGCAAAACATGAAAATGGGACCCGACGCCCTCGGTACAGCCGAAACAGAGTCCAGGAGCGCAAAACATGAAAACGGGGCCCGACGCCCTCGGTACCGTCAAAAACGAGTCTGGGAGCGCAAAACTTGAAAACGGGACCCTACGCCCTCGGTACCGCGAGAAACGACTCCGGAAGCGCAAAACATGAAAACGGGACCCGGCACCCTCGTTTCCGCCGAAAACGAGTCCGGGCGCGCAAAACATGAAAATGGGACACGACGTCCTCCGTACCACCGAAAACGTGTCCGAGAGCGCAAAAAATGAAAACGGGAACCGACGCCATCGGTACTGCCAAAAACTAGCCCCGGAGCGCAAAACATGACAACGGGACCAGTCGCCCTCGAGACCGTCGAAAATGAGTCCAGGCGCACAACACATGAAAACGGGACCCGACGCACTCAACATCGTCGAAAACATGTCCAGGAGCGCAAAACATGAAATCGAGACCCGACGCCCTCAGTACCGCCGAAAAGGCGTCCGGGAGCGCAAAACATGAAAACGGACCCGACGCCCTCGCACCGCCGAAAACGAGTCCGGAGCGCAAAACATGAAAACGGACCCGACGCCCCGCATCGCCGAAACGAGTCCGAGAGCGCAAAAACATGAAAAACGGACCCGCCCTCGCACCGCCGAAAACGAGTCCGGGCGCAAAACATGAAAACGGACCCGACGCCCTCGTACCGCCGAAAACGAGTCCGGAGCGCAAAACATGAAAACGGACCCGACGCCTTCGCACCGCCGAAAACGAGTCCGGAGCGCAAACATGAAAACGGGACCCGACGCCCTCGCACCGCCGAAAAACAGTCCGGAGCGCAAAACATGAAAACGGACCCGACGCCAACTGCACCGCCGAAACGAGTCCGGAGCGCAAAAACATGAAAACGGACCCGACGCCTCTGCACCGCCGAAAACGAGTCCGGAGCGCAAAACATGAAAACGGACCCCGCCCTCCGTACACCGCGAAACGAGTCCGGCGCAAAACATGAAAACGGGACCCGACGCCCCTGCATCGCCGAAACGAGTCCGGGAGCGCAAAACATGAAAACGGGACCCGACGCCCCTGTAACTTCGAAACGAGTCCGGGAGCGCAAAACATGAAAACGGACCCGACGCCCCTGCATCGCCGAAACGAGTCCGGAGCGCAAAACATGAAAACGGACCCGACGCCTCTGACACCGCCGAAAACGAGTCCGGAGCGCAAAACATGAAAACGGACCCGACGCCCTCCGCACCGCCGAAAATGAGTCCGGGCGCGCAAAACATGAAAACGGACCCGACGCCCTCGCATCGCCGAAAAACGAGTCCGGAGCGCAAAACATGAAAACGGACCCGACGCCCTCGCACCGCCGAAAATGAGTCCGGAGCGCAAAACATGAAAACGGACCCGACGCCCTCGCACCGCCGAAAATGAGTCCGGCGCGCAAAACATGAAAACGGGACCCGACGCCCGCGCGATACGCGCCGCGAAATGAGTCCGGCGCGCAAAATGAAAACGGACCCGACGCCTCGCATCGCCGAAACGAGTCCGGAGCGCAAAACATGAAAACGGACTCGACGCCCTCGCACCGCCGAAAACGAGTCCGGCGCAAAACATGAAAACGGACCCGACGCCCTGATACCGCCGAAAATGAGTCCGGGAGCGCAAAACATGAAAACGGACCCGACGCCCCCTGCACCGCCGAAAAACGAGTCCGGAGCGCAAAACATGAAAACGGACCCCCCATCTTTATCTCCTCATTTTTGTATTACCGCATCGAAAATATCGAGTCCGGAGCGCAAAACATGAAAACGGGACCCGACGCCCGCGATATCGCCGAAAACGAGTCCGGCGCGCAAAACATGAAAACGGACCCGACGCCCCGCAACCGCCGAAAACGAGTCCGGAGCGCAAAACATGAAAACGGACCCGACGCCCCTGCATCGCCGAAAATGAGTCCGGAGCGCAAAACATGAAAACGGACCCGACGCCTCCTGCATACCGCCGAAAACGAGTCCGGAGCGCAAAACATGAAAACGGACCCGACGCCTCGAACGCCGAAACGAGTCCGGAGCGCAAAACATGAAAACGGGACCCGACGCCCTCGAACCGCCGAAAATGAGTCCGGAGCGCAAAACATGAAAACGGACCCGACGCCCCTGCACCGCCGAAAACGAGTCCGGAGCGCAAAACATGAAAACGGACCCGACGCCTCGATCCGTCGAAAACGAGTCCGGAGCGCGCAAAACATGAAAACGGACCCGACGCCCTGCACCGCCGAAAACGAGTCCGGAGCGCAAAACATGAAAACGGACCCGACGCCCCCGCACCGCCGAAAAACGAGTCCGGAGCGCAAAACATGAAAACGGGGACCCGACGCCCCCGCACCGCCGAAACGAGTCCGGGCGCGCAAAACATGAAAACGGACCCGACGCCCCTGCACCGCCGAAACGAGTCCGGAGCGCAAACATGAAAACGGACCCGACGCCTCGAACCGCCGAAACGAGTCCGGAGCGCAAAAACATGAAAACGGACCCGACGCCCTCGTACCGCCGAAAAACGAGTCCGGAGCGCAAAACATGAAAACGGACCCGACGCCCTGCACCGCCGAAAACGAGTCCGGAGCGCAAAAACATGAAAACGGACTCGACGCCTCGCACCGCCGAAACGAGTCCGGAGCGCAAAACATGAAAACGGACCCGACGCCCTCGCACCGCCGAAAACGAGTCCGGAGCGCAAAACATGAAAACGGACCCGACGCCCCATACCGCCGAAACGAGTCCGGCGCGCAAAACATGAAAACGGACCCGACGCCCTCGCACCGCCGAAAACGAGTCCGGGAGCGCAAAACATGAAAACGGACCCGACGCCCCCTGCACCGCCGAAAACGAGTCCGGCGCAAAACATGAAAACGGACCCGACGCCTGCACCGCCGAAAACGAGTCCGGTCCGGCGCGCAAAACATGAAAACGGACCCGACGCCCCTCGCACCGCCGAAAACGAGTCCGGCGCGCAAAACATGAAAAAACGGACCCGACGCCCCTGCACCGCCGAAAACGAGTCCGGAGCGCAAAACATGAAAACGGACCCGACGCCTCGCACCGCCGAAAACGAGTCCGGAGCGCAAAACATGAAAACGGACCCGACGCGCTCCTGCACCGCCGAAAAACGAGTCCGGAGCGCAAAACATGAAAACGGGACCCGACGCCCGCACCGCCGAAAACGAGTCCGGCGCAAAACATGAAAACGGACCCGACGCCCTGCACCGCCGAAAAACGAGTCCGGAGCGCAAAACATGAAAACGGACCCGACGCCTCGAACCGCCGAAAACGAGTCCGGCGCGCAAAACATGAAAACGGGACCCGACGCCTCCGCACCGCCGAAAAATGAGTCCGGCGCGCAAAACATGAAAACGGACCCGACGCCTCGCACCGCGAAACGAGTCCGGAGCGCAAAACATGAAAACGGGACCCGACGCCCCGCACCGCCGAAAAACGAGTCCGGCGCGCAAAACATGAAAACGGACCCGACGCCCTCGCACACGCCGAAAACGAGTCCGGAGCGCAAAACATGAAAACGGACCCGACGCCTCCGTACCGCCGAAAACGAGTCCGGAGCGCAAAACATGAAAACGGACCCGACGCCTCCGCACCGCCGAAAACGAGTCCGAGCGCAAAACATGAAAACGGACCCGACGCCCCTCACACCGCCGAAAATGAGTCCGGAGCGCAAAACATGAAAACGGGACCCGACGCCCTCCGACGCCGAAAACGAGTCCGGAGCGCAAAACATGAAAACGGACCCGACGCCTCTGCACCGCCGAAACGAGTCCGGCGCGCAAAACATGAAAACGGACCCGACGCCCTCTGCACCGCCGAAAAACGAGTCCGGAGCGCAAAACATGAAAACGGACCCGACGCCCCGCACCGCCGAAACGAGTCCGGCGCGCAAAACATGAAAACGGACCCGACGCCCCTGCACGCCGAAAACGAGTCCGGAGCGCAAAACATGAAAACGGACCCGACGCCCCTGCACGCCGAAACGAGTCCGGAGCGCAAAACATGAAAACGGACCCGACGCCCTCGCACCGCCGAAACGAGTCCGGAGCGCGCAAAACATGAAAACGGACCCGACGCCTGCATCGCCGAAAACGAGTCCGGGAGCGCAAAACATGAAAACGGACCCGACGCCCTCGCACCGCCGAAAACGAGTCCGGCGCGCAAAACATGAAAACGGACCCGACGCCTCTGCACCCGCCGAAAACGAGTCCGGCGCGCAAAACATGAAAACGGACCCGACGCCTCGCACCGCCGAAAATGAGTCCGGAGCGCAAAACATGAAACGGACCCGACGCCCTGCACCGCCGAAACGAGTCCGGCGCGCAAAACATGAAAACGGACCCGACGCCCCCGCACCGCCGAAAACGAGTCCGGCGCGCAAAACATGAAAACGGACCCGACGCCCCGCACCGCCGAAAACGAGTCCGGCGCGCAAAACATGAAAACGGACCCGACGCCCCGCACCGCCGAAAACGAGTCCGGAGCGCAAAACATGAAAACGGACCCGACGCCTCGCACCGCCGAAAACGAGTCCGGCGCGCAAAACATGAAAACGGGACCCGACGCCCTCCGCACCGCCGAAAACGAGTCCGGGCGCGCAAAACATGAAAACGGACCCGACGCCCCCGCACGCACCGCCGAAAACGAGTCCGGAGCGCAAAACATGAAAACGGACCCGACGCCCCGTACCGCCGAAAACGAGTCCGGCGCGCAAAACATGAAAACGGACCCGACGCCCTGCACCGCCGAAACGAGTCCGGCGCGCAAAACATGAAAACGGACCCGACGCCCCTGCACCGCCGAAAAACGAGTCCGGCGCGCAAAACATGAAAACGGACCCGACGCCCCGTGCACCGCCGAAACGAGTCCGGCGCGCAAAACATGAAAACGGACCCGACGCCTCGCACCGCCGAAAACGAGTCCCGGAACAAAAACATGAAAACGGGACGACGCCCACGACGCGTCGAAACGAGTCCGGAGCGCAAAAAAGAAAACGACCCGACGCCACGCCGCCGAAACGAGTCCGGGCGCGCAAAACATGAAAACGGACCCGACGCCTCTGCACCGCCGAAAACGAGTCCGGCGCGCAAAACATGAAAACGGACCCGACGCCTCTGCACCGCCGAAACGAGTCCGGCGCGCAAAACATGAAAACGGACCCGACGCCTCGCCCGAAAACGAGTCCGGCGCGCAAAACATGAAAACGGACCCGACGCCTCGTACCGCCGAAAATGAGTCCGGCGCGCAAAACATGAAAACGGACCCGACGCCCCTCGCACCGCCGAAACGAGTCCGGCGCGCAAAACATGAAAACGGACCCGACGCCTCCGTACCGCCGAAAACGAGTCCGGCGCGCAAAACATGAAAACGGGACCCGACGCCCCCGCACCGCGAAAAACGAGTCCGGAGCGCAAAACATGAAAACGGACCCGACGCCCCTGCATCGCCGAAACGAGTCCGGAGCGCAAAACATGAAAACGGACCCGACGCCCTCGCACCGCCGAAAACGAGTCCGGCGCGCAAAACATGAAAACGGACCCGACGCCCTGCACCGCCGAAACGAGTCCGGCGCGCAAAACATGAAAACGGACCCGACGCCCTGCACGCCGAAAACGAGTCCGGAGCGCAAAAACAAAACAAAAACGGACCCGACGCCCCGACCGCCGAAAACGAGTCCGGCGCGCAAAACATGAAAACGGACCCGACGCCCTGACACGCCGAAAACGAGTCCGGCGCGAAAACATGAAAAAACGGACCCGACGCCCCTGCACCGCCGAAAACGAGTCCGGCGCGCAAAACATGAAAACGGACCCGACGCCCCGCACCGCCGAAAAACGAGTCCGGCGCGCGCAAAACATGAAAACGGACCCGACGCCTCTGCACGCCGAAAACGAGTCCGGCGCGCAAAACATGAAAACGGACCCGACGCCCCTACACGCCGAAAAACGAGTCCGGCGCGCAAAACATGAAAACGGACCCGACGCCCTGCACCGCCGAAAACGAGTCCGGCGCGCAAAACATGAAAACGGACCCGACGCCCCGCACCGCCGAAACGAGTCCGGGCGCGCGCAAAACATGAAAACGGACCCGACGCCCTCGCACCGCCGAAAACGAGTCCGGCGCGCAAAACATGAAAACGGACCCGACGCCCCTGCACCGCCGAAAACGAGTCCGGCGCGCAAAACATGAAAACGGACCCGACGCCCCTCGCACCGCCGAAAAAGAGTCCGGCGCGCAAAACATGAAAACGGACCCGACGCCCCTGCACCGCCGAAAACGAGTCCGGGCGCGCAAAACATGAAAACGGACCCGACGCCCCCGCACCGCCGAAAACGAGTCCGGCGCGCAAAACATGAAAACGGACCCGCCCTCCGCACCGCCGAAACGAGTCCGGCGCGCAAAACATGAAAACGGACCCGACGCCTCTGCATCGCCGAAAACGAGTCCGGCGCGCAAACATGAAAACGGACCCGACGCCCTCGCACCGCCGAAAACGAGTCCGGAGCGCAAAACATGAAAACGGACCCGACGACGCCGCACCGCCGAAAACGAGTCCCGGCGCGCAAAACATGAAAACGGACCCGACGCCTCTGCACCGCCGAAACGAGTCCGGCGCGCAAAACATGAAAACGGACCCGACGCCCGCACCGCCGAAAACGAGTCCGGAGCGCAAAACATGAAAACGGACCCGACGCCCTCGCACCGCCGAAAACGAGTCCGGCGCGCAAAACATGAAAACGGACCCGACGCCCTCGTACCGCCGAAAAAACGAGTCCGGCGCAAAAACATGAAAACGGACCCGACGCCTCGGCACCGCCGAAAACGAGTCCGGCGCGCAAAATGAATGAAAACGGACCCGACGCCCTGCACCGCCGAAAACGAGTCCGGCGCGCAAAACATGAAAACGGACCCGACGCCCCGCACCGCCGAAACGAGTCCGGCGCGCAAAACATGAAAACGGACCCGACGCCCTCGCACCGCCGAAAACGAGTCCGGCGCGCAAAACATGAAAACGGACCCGACGCCCTCGCACCGCCGAAACGAGTCCGGCGCGCAAAACATGAAAACGGACCCGACGCCCTCGCATCGCCGAAAACGAGTCCGGCGCGCAAAACATGAAAACGGACCCGACGCCTCTACCGCCGAAAACGAGTCCGGCGCGCAAAACATGAAAACGGACCCGACGCCCTCGCACCGCCGAAAACGAGTCCGGAGCGCAAAACATGAAAACGGACCCGACGCCCTCGCACCGCGAAAACGAGTCCGGCGCGCAAAACATGAAAACGGACCCGACGCCCTCGCACGCCGAAACGAGTCCGGCGCGCAAAACATGAAAACGGACCCGACGCCCCTCGCACCGCCGAAAACGAGTCCCGGCGCAAAACATGAAAACGGACCCGACGCCCCCGCACCGCCGAAAACGAGTCCGGCGCGCAAAAACATGAAAACGGACCCGACGCCCCTGCACCGCCGAAAACGAGTCCGGCGCGCAAAACATGAAAACGGACCCGACGCCCTCGCATCGCCGAAACGAGTCCGGGAGCGCAAAACATGAAAACGGACCCGACGCCCCGCACCGCCGAAAACGAGTCCGGCGCGCGCAAAACGCCTCCTGCATCCGCCGAAAAGTCCATGAAAACGGGACCCGACGCCGCGCACCGCCGAAACGAGTCCGGAACGCAAAACATGAAAACGGACCCGACGCCCTCGTTACCGCCGAAAACGAGTCCGGAGCGCAAAACATGAAAACGGACCCGACGCCCTGCACCGCCGAAAACGAGTCCGGCGCGCAAAACATGAAAACGGACCCGACGCCTCGCACCGCCGAAAAACGAGTCCGGCGCGCAAAACATGAAAACGGACCCGACGCCCCTGCACCGTCGAAAATGAGTCCGGAGCGCAAAACATGAAAACGGACCGACGCCCTCGCACCGCCGAAAACGAGTCCGGCGCGCAAAACATGAAAACGGACCCGACGCCATCGCACCGCCGAAAAGTCCGGAGCGCAAAACATGAAAACGGACCCGACGCCCCGCACCGCCGAAAACGAGTCCGGCGCGCAAAACATGAAAACGGCCCCGACGCCCTCGCACCGCCGAAAACGAGTCCGGCGCGCGCAAAACATGAAAACGGACCCGACGCCCCGCACCGCCGAAAACGAGTCCGGCGCGCAAAACATGAAAACGGACCCGACGCCCTGCGTACCGCCGAAAACGAGTCCGGAGCGCAAAACATGAAAACGGACCCGACGCCCGTGCACGCCGAAACGAGTCCGGAGCGCAAAACATGAAAACGGACCCGACGCCCTGCACGCCGAAACGAGTCCGGCGCGCAAAACATGAAAACGGGACCCGACGCCCCGCACCGCCGAAAACGAAACGGAGCGCAAAACATGAAAAACGGACCCGACGCCCCGCCGAAAATGAGTCCGGCGCGCAAAACATGAAAACGGACCCGACGCCACGCACCGCCGAAAAAGTCCGGCGCGCAAAACATGAAAACGGACCCGACGCCCCTGCACCGCCGAAACGAGTCCGGCGCGCAAAATATGAAAACGGACCCGACGCCCCTCGCACCGCCGAAAATGAGTCCGGCGCGCAAAACATGAAAACGGACCCGACGCCCCTGCATCGCCGAAAACGAGTCCGGCGCGCAAAACATGAAAACGGACCCGACGCCCCTGCACCGCCGAAAACGAGTCCGGAGCGCAAAAAACATGAAAACGGACCCGACGCCTCGCACCGCGAAAACGAGTCCGGCGCGCAAAACATGAAAACGGACCCGACGCCTCTGCACCGCCGAAACGAGTCCGGCGCGCAAAACATGAAAACGGACCCGACGCCCTCGCACCGCCGAAAAACGAGTCCGGCGCGCAAAAACATGAAAACGGACCCGACGCCCCTGCACCGCCGAAAACGAGTCCGGCGCGCAAAACATGAAAACGGACCCGACGCCCCGCACCGCCGAAAAACGAGTCCGGAGCGCAAAACATGAAAACGGACCCGACGCCCCTGCGCACCGCCGAAACGAGTCCGGCGCGCAAAACATGAAAACGGACCCGACGCCCTGCACCGCCGAAACGAGTCCGGCGCGCAAAACATGAAAACGGACCCGACGCCCTGCACCGCCGAAAACGAGTCCGGCGCAAAACATGAAAACGGACCCGACGCCCTCGTACCGCCGAAAACGAGTCCGGCGCGCAAAAACATGAAAACGGACCCGACGCCCCTGCACCGCCGAAAACGAGTCCGGCGCGCAAAACATGAAAACGGACCCGACGCCCTCTGCACCGCCGAAAAACGAGTCCGGCAGCGCAAAACATGAAAACGGACCCGACGCCATCGCACCGCCGAAAACGAGTCCGGCGCGCGCAAAACATGAAAACGGACCCGACGCCCTCGCACCGCCGAAAAACGAGTCCGGCGCGCAAAACATGAAAACGGACCCGACGCCCTCGCACCGCCGAAAACGAGTCCGTGCGCGCAAAACATGAAAACGGACCCGACGCCTCCGTATCGCCGAAAACGAGTCCGGCGCGCGCAAAACATGAAAACGGACCCGACGCCGCACCGCCGCCGAAAACGAGTCCGAGCGCAAACATCAAAAAACGGACCCGACGCCTCCGCACCGCCGAAAACGAGTCCGGAACGCAAAACATGAAAACGGACCCGACGCCACCGCACCGCCGAAAACGAGTCCGGCGCGCAAAACATGAAAACGGACCCGAACGCCGAGAACCCGACGCGCCCGCCTGCACCGCCGAAAACGAGTCCGAGCGCAAAACATGAAAACGGACCCGACGCCCTCCGTACCGCCGAAACGAGTCCGGAGCGCAAAACATGAAAACGGACCCGACGCCCCTCGCACCGCCGAAAACGAGTCCGGCGCGCAAAACATGAAAACGGACCCGAATCCCTGCACCGCCGAAAACGAGTCCGGAACGCAAAACATGAAAAAGGGACCCGACGCCCCTGCACGCCAAAATGAGTCCGGCGCGCAAAACATGAAAACGGGACCCGACGCCCTCTGCACCGTCGAAAATGAGTCCGGACTCGACGCCCACGCATGAAAACGAGACCCGACGCCCACTGGCCGAAACGAGTCCGGAGCGCGCAAAACAAGAAAACGAGATCCGACGCCACTCGCACCGCAAATGAGTCCGGCGCGAAAACATGAAAACGGGACCCGACGCCCTCCTGCACCGCCGAAAACGAGTCCGGCGCGCAAAATATGAAAACGGACCCGACGCCCCGCACCGCCGAAACGAGTCCGGCGCGCAAAACATGAAAACGGGACCCGACGCCCTGCACCGCCGAAAACGAGTCCGGCGCGCAAAAACATGAAAACGGACCCGACGCCCCGCACCGCCGAAAACGAGTCCGGCGCGCAAAACATGAAAACGGACCCGACGCCCCGCACCGCCGAAAACGAGTCCGGCGCTTAAATCATGAAAACGGACCCGACGCCTCCGTACCGCCTAAAACGAGTCCGGCACAAAACATGAAAAGGATCCCGACGCCCCGCACCGCCGAAACGAGTCCGGCGCGCAAAACATGAAAACGGACCCGACGCCTGCACGCCGCCCGAAAACGAGTCCGGCACGCAAAACATGAAAACGGACCCGACGCCATCGTACCGCCGAAAACGAGTCCGGAGCGCAAAACATGAAAACGGGACACGACGCCCTCGCACCGCCGAAACGAGTCCGGCGCGCAAAACATGAAAACGGACCCGACGCCCTGCACCGCCGAAACGAGTCCGGACCGAAAAACATGAAAACGATACCCCTCGACCGCCGAAAATGAGTCCGGCGCGCAAAACATGAAAACGGACCCGACGCCCCTGTATCGCCGAAAACGAGTCCGGGAGCGCAAAACATGAAAACGGACCCGACGCCATCGCATCGCCGAAAACGAGTCCGGCGCGCAAAACATGAAAACGGACCCGACGCCCCGCACCGCCGAAAACGAGTCCGGCGCGCAAAACATGAAAACGGACCCGACGCCCCGCGCACCGCGAAAACGAGTCCGGAGCGCAAAACATGAAAACGGACCCGACGCCCCGCACCGCCGAAACGAGTCCGGCGCGCAAAACATGAAAACGGACCCGACGCCATCCGCCGAAAAACGAGTCCGCGCGCAAAACATGAAAACGGACCCGACGCCCCTGCACGCCGAAAACGAGTCCGGCGCGCAAAACATGAAAACGGACCCGACGCCCCTGCACCGCCGAAAATGAGTCCGGCGCGCAAAACATGAAAACGGACCCGACGCCCCGCACCGCCCGCCGAAAACGAGTCCGGCGCGCAAAACATGAAAACGGACCCGACGCCTCGCATGCACCGCCGAAACGAGTCCGGCGCGCAAAACATGAAAACGGACCCGACGCCCCTCGATACCGCCGAAAAAGAGTCCGGCGCGCAAAACATGAAAACGGACCCGACGCCCTGCACCGCCGAAACGAGTCCGGGCGCGCAAAACATGAAAACGGACCCGACGCCCCCGCACCGCCGAAAAACGAGTCCGGCGCGCAAAACATGAAAACGGACCCGACGCCCTCCGCACCGCCGAAAACGAGTCCGGCGCGCAAAAAATGAAAAAACGGACCCGACGCCCTGCATCGCCGAAAAAACGAGTCCGGCGCGCAAAACATGAAAACGGACCCGACGCCTGCACCGCCGAAAACGAGTCCGGAGCGCAAAACATGAAAACGGACCCGACGCCCCCTGCACCGCCGAAAACGAGTCCGGCGCGCAAAAACATGAAAACGGGACCCGACGCCTGCACCGCACCGCCGAAACGAGTCCGGCGCGCAAAAACATGAAAACGGACCCGACGCCTCTGCACCGCCGAAAACGAGTCCGGCGCGCAAAACATGAAAACGGGACCCGACGCCCCGCACCGCGAAAACGAGTCCGGCGCGCGCAAAACATGAAAACGGACCCGACGCCCTCGCACCGCCGAAAACGAGTCCGGAGCGCAAAAACATGAAAACGGACCCGACGCCCCGACACCGCCGAAAAACGAGTCCGGCGCGCAAAACATGAAAACGGACCCGACGCCCTGCACCGCCGAAAAACGAGTCCGGCGCGCAAAACATGAAAACGGGACCCGACGCCCCTGCACCGCCGAAAACGAGTCCGGGCGCGCAAAATATGAAAACGGACCCGACGCCCTCGCACCGCACCGCCGAAAACGAGTCCGGCGCGCAAAACATGAAAACGGACCCGACGCCCCGCACCGCCGAAACGAGTCCGGCGCAAAAAACATGAAAACGGACCCGACGCCCTCGCACCGCCGAAAACGAGTCCGGCGCGCAAAACATGAAAACGGACCCGACGCCCTCGCACCGCCGAAAACGAGTCCGGCGCGCAAAACATGAAAACGGACCCGACGCCCGTACGCCGAAAACGAGTCCGGCGCGCAAAACATGAAAACGGAATCGACGCCCCTGCACCGCCGAAAACGAGTCCGGCGCGCAAAACATGAAAACGGGACCCGACGCCCTCGCACCGCCGAAAAACGAGTCCGGCGGAAAAACGGACCCGACGCCCACCCGTACCGTCGAAACGAGTCCGGAGCGCAAAACATGAAAAAACGGACCCGACGCCCACGCACCGCCGAAACGAGTCCGGGAGCGCAAAACATGAAAACGGACCCGACGCCTCTGCACGCCGAAAACGAGTCCGGCGCGCAAAACATGAAAACGGACCCGACGCCCCTGCACCGCCGAAACGAGTCCGGCGCGCAAAACATGAAAACGGACCCGACGCCTCGATACCGCCGAAAACGAGTCCGGAGCGCAAAACATGAAAACGGACCCGACGCCCTCCGTACCACCGAAACGAGTCCGGGAGCGCAAAAGTTGAAAACGGATCCCGACGCCCTCGCACCGCCGAAAAACGAGTCCGGCGCGCAAAACATGAAAACGGACCCGACGCCCCTGCACCGCCGAAAAAGAGTCCGGCGCGCAAAACATGAAAACGGATCCGACGCCCCTCGCACCGCCGAAAACGAGTCCGGCGCGCAAAACATGAAAACGGACCCGACGCCTCGCACCGCCGAAACGAGTCCGGCGCGCAAAAAACATGAAAACGGACCCGACGCCTCCGTACCGCCAAAAACGAGTCCGGCGCAAAAACATGAAAAAGGACCCGACGCCCTGCACCGCCGAAACGAGTCCGGCGCGCAAAACATGAAAACGGACCCGACGCCCTGCACCGCCGAAAACGAGTCCGGCCGCAAAACATGAAAACGGACCCGACGCCATCTCGCACCGCCGAAAACGAGTCCGGCGCGCAAAACATGAAAACGGACCCGACGCCCTCGCACCGCCGAAACGAGTCCGGCGCGAAACATGAAAACGACCCGACGCCCTGCACCGCCGAAAATGAGTCCGGCGCGCAAAACATGAAAACGGACCCGACGCCCTCGTATCGCCGAAAACGAGTCCGGCGCGCAAAACATGAAAACGGACCCGACGCCCTGCACCGCCGAAAACGAGTCCGGCGCGCAAAACATGAAAACGGACCCGACGCCCTGCACCGCCGAAACGAGTCCGGCGCGCAAAACATGAAAACGGACCCGACGCCCTCGCACCGCCGAAACGAGTCCGGCACAAAAAATGAAAACGGACCCGACGCCCTCGCACCGCCGAAAACGAGTCCGGAGCGCAAAACATGAAAACGGACCCGACGCCCCGCACCGCCGAAACGAGTCCGGCGCGCAAAACATGAAAACGGACCCGACGCCCCTGCACCGCCGAAAACGAGTCCGGCGCGCAAAACATGAAAACGGACCCGACGCCCTCGCACCGCCGAAAACGAGTCCCGGAGCGCAAAACATGAAAACGGACCGACGACGCCTCGTACGCCGAAAACGAGTCCGGGCGCGCAAAACATGAAAACGGACCCGACGCCCTCTGCACCGCCGAAAACGAGTCCGGCGCGCAAACATGAAAACGGACCCGACGCCCCTGCACCGCCGAAAACGAGTCCGGCGCGCAAAACATGAAAAACGGACCCGACGCCCTGCATCGCCGAAAACGAGTCCGGAGCGCAAAACATGAAAACGGACCCGACGCCCCGCACCGCCGAAAACGAGTCCGGCGCGCAAAACATGAAAACGGACCCGACGCCCTCGCACCGCCGAAAAAACGAGTCCGGCGCGCAAAACATGAAAACGGACCCGACGCCCTCACCGCCGAAAACGAGTCCGGGAGCGCAAAACATGAAAACGGACCCCACGCCCCGCACCGCCGAAAACGAGTCCGGCGCGCAAAACATGAAAACGGGACCCGACGCCCCGCACCGCCGAAAACGAGTCCGGAGCGCAAAACATGAAAACGGACCCGACGCCTCGCACCGCCGAAAACGAGTCCGGCGCGCAAAACATGAAAACGGACCCGACGCCTCCGCACCGCCGAAACGAGTCCGGCGCGCAAAACATGAAAACGGACCCGACGCCCCTGCATCGCCGAAACGAGTCCGGCGCGCAAAACATGAAAACGGACCCGACGCCCCGCACCGCCGAAACGAGTCCGGCGCGCAAAAAACATGAAAACGGACCCGACGCCCCGCACCGCCGAAAACGAGTCCGGCGCGCAAAACATGAAAACGGACCCGACGCCTCTGCACCGCCGAAACGAGTCCGGCGCGCAAAACATGAAAACGGACCCGACGCCCCGCATGCACCGCCGAAAACGAGTCCGGAGCGCAAAACATGAAAACGGACCCGACGCCCCCGCACCGCCGAAAGAGTCCGGCGCGCAAAACATGAAAACGGGACCCGACGCCCGCACCGCCGAAAACGAGTCCGGCGCGCAAAACATGAAAACGGGACCCGACGCCCCGATACCGCCGAAACGAGTCCGGCGCGCAAAACATGAAAACGGACCCGACGCCTCGCACCGCCGAAAACGAGTCCGGCGCGCAAACATGAAAACGGACCCGACGCCCCTGCACCGCCGAAAACGAGTCCGGGAGCGCAAAACATGAAAACGGACCCGACGCCCTCGCACCGCCGAAAACGAGTCCGGCGCGCAAAACATGAAAACGGACCCGACGCCCCCGCATCGCCGAAAACGAGTCCGGAGCGCAAAACATGAAAACGGACCCGACGCCCTCGATACATCGCCGAAAACGAGTCCGGAGCGCAAAACATGAAAACGGGACCCGACGCCTCGCACGCCGAAACGAGTCCGGCGCGCAAAACATGAAAACGGACCCGACGCCTCGCACCGCCGAAAACGAGTCCGGCGCGCAAAACATGAAAACGGGACCCGACGCCCTGCACCGCCGAAAAACGAGTCCGGAGCGCAAAACATGAAAACGGACCCGACGCCCCTGCACCGCCGAAACGAGTCCGGAGCGCAAAACATGAAAACGGGACCCGACGCCTCGCACCGCCGAAAACGAGTCCGGCGCGCAAAACATGAAAACGGACCCGACGCCCCGCACCGCCGAAAACGAGTCCGGCGCGCAAAACATGAAAACGGACCCGACGCCCTCGCACCGCCGAAAACGAGTCCGGCGCGCAAAAACATGAAAACGGACCCGACGCCCTCCGCACCGCCGAAAACGAGTCCGGCGCGCAAAAACATGAAAACGGACCCGACGCCCCGCACCGCCGAAACGAGTCCGGCGCGCAAAACATGAAAACGGACCCGACGCCCCTGCACCGCCGAAACGAGTCCGGCGCGCAAAACATGAAAACGGACCCGACGCCCCTGCACCGCCGAAAACGAGTCCGGCGCGCAAAACATGAAAACGGACCCGACCACGCCTCCTGCACCGCCGAAAACGAGTCCGGCGCGCGCAAAACATGAAAACGGACCCGACGCCTCGTACCGCCGAAAACGAGTCCGGCGCGCAAAACATGAAAACGGACCCGACGCCTCGCACGCCGAAAACGAGTCCGGAGCGCAAAACATGAAAACGGACCCGACGCCCCGCACCGCCGAAAACGAGTCCGAGCGCAAAAACATGAAAACGGACCCGACGCCCTCGCACCGCCGAAAACGAGTCCGGAGCGCAAAAACATGAAAAACGGACCCGACGCCCCTGCACCGCCGAAAACGAGTCCGGGGCGCGCAAAACATGAAAACGGACCCGACGCCCTTGCACGCGCCGAAACGAGTCCGGAGCGCAAACATGAAAACGGACCCGACGCCCCTGCACCGCCGAAAACGAGTCCGGCGAGCGCAAAACATGAAAACGGACCCGACGCCCCTGCACCGCCGAAAACGAGTCCGGCGCGCAAAAACATGAAAACGGACCCGACGCCCCGCACCGCCGAAAATGAGTCCGGCGCGCAAAACATGAAAACGGACCCGACGCCCCTGCACCGCCGAAAACGAGTCCGGAGCGCAAAACATGAAAACGGACCCGACGCCCTCGATACGCCGAAACGAGTCCGGAGCGCAAAACATGAAAAAGGACCCGACGCCCCGTGCACGCCGAAAACGAGTCCGGCGCGCAAAACATGAAAACGGACCCGACGCCCCCATCGCCGAAACGAGTCCGAGCGCAAAAACATGAAAACGGGGACCCGACGCCCCTGCATCGCCGAAAACGAGTCCGGCGCGCGCAAAACATGAAAACGGACCCGACGCCCCGCACCGCGAAAACGAGTCCGGCGCGCAAAACATGAAAACGGACCCGACGCCTCGATACCGCCGAAAACGAGTCCGGCGCGCAAAACATGAAAACGGACCCGACGCCACTCGCACCGCCGAAAAGAGTCCGGAGCGCAAAACATGAAAACGGACCCGACGCCCTCCGACCGCCGAAAACGAGTCCGGCGCGCAAAACATGAAAACGGACCCGACGCCCTCCCGTACCGCCGAAAACGAGTCCGGCGCGCAAAAAACATGAAAACGGGACCCGACGCCCCCTGCACCGCCGAAAACGAGTCCGGCGCGCAAAACATGAAAACGGACCCGACGCCCGCCGATCGCCGAAACGAGTCCGGCGCGCAAAACATGAAAACATGAAAACGGACCCGACGCCTCGCACCGCCGAAACGAGTCCGGCGCGCAAAACATGAAAACGGACCCGACGCCCCTGCACCGTCGAAAATGAGTCCGGGCGCGCAAAACATGAAAACGGACCCGACGCCCCTGCACCGCCGAAAACGAGTCCGGCGCGCAAAACATGAAAAAGGACCCGACGCCCACTGCACCGCCGAAAACGAGTCCGGCGCGCAAAACATGAAAACGGACCCGACGCTCCGTACCGCGAAAATGAGTCCGGCGCGCAAAACATGA
The DNA here is from genome assembly GCA_037127355.1 of Schoenoplectus tabernaemontani. NCBI lineage: Eukaryota > Viridiplantae > Streptophyta > Magnoliopsida > Poales > Cyperaceae > Schoenoplectus > Schoenoplectus tabernaemontani. Next base: position 13,204,177 of record CM073750.1, on the reverse strand, counting down.
AAACGGACCCGACGCCCTCGCACCGCCGAAAACGAGTCCGGAGCGCAAAACATGAAAACGGACCGACGCCTCACCGTCGAAAAACGAGTCCGGCGCGCAAAACATGAAAACGGACCCGACGCCATCTGCACCGCCGAAACGAGTCCGGCGCGCAAAACATGAAAACGGACCCGACGCCCCTCGCACCGCCGAAAACGTCCCGGCGCGCAAAACATGAAAACGGACCCGACGCCCCTCGCACCGCCGAAACGAGTCCGGCGCGCAAAACATGAAAACGGACCCGACGCCCCTCGCACCGCCGAAACGAGTCCGGAGCGCAAAACATGAAAACGGACCCGACGCCCCGCACCGCCGAAAAACGAGTCCGGAGCGCGCAAAACATGAAAACGGACCCGACGCCCGCACCGCCGAAAACGAGTCCGGAGCGCAAAACATGAAAACGGGACCCGACGCCCTCGCATACCGCCGAAAAATGAGTCCGGCGCGCAAAACATGAAAAACGGACCCGACGCCCTGACCCGCCGAAAAACGAGTCCGGAGCGCAAACATGAAAACGGACCCGACGCCTCGACACCGCCGAAAACGAGTCCGGCGCGCAAAACATGAAAACGGACCCGACGCCCCGCACCGCCGAAAACGAGTCCGGAGCGCAAAACATGAAAACGGACCCGACGCCCTCGCACCGCGAAAACGAGTCCGGCGCGCAAAACATGAAAACGGACCCGACGCCCTCTGCACCGCCGAAACGAGTCCGGCGCGCAAAACATGAAAACGGACCCGACGCCTCGACACCGCCGAAAACGAGTCCGGCGCGCAAAACATGAAAACGGACCCGACGCCCCGCACCGCCGAAACGAGTCCGGCGCGCAAAACATGAAAACGGACCCGACGCCCTCTGCACCGCCGAAAACGAGTCCGGGCGCGCAAAACATGAAAACGGACCCGACGCCCCGCATGCATCGCCGAAAACGAGTCCGGGAGCGCAAAACATGAAAACGGACCCGACGCCCTCGCACCGCGAAAACGAGTCCGGCGCGCAAAACATGAAAACGGGACCCGACGCCCTCGCACCGCCGAAAACGAGTCCGGCGCGCAAAACATGAAAACGGACCCGACGCCCCTGCACCGCCGAAAACGAGTCCGGAGCGCAAAACATGAAAACGGACCCGACGCCTGCACGCCGAAAAAACGAGTCCGGAGCGCAAAACATGAAAACGGACCCGACGCCCCGCACCGCCGAAACGAGTCCGGAGCGCAAAACATGAAAACGGACCCGACGCCCCGCACCGCCGAAAAAGAGTCCGGCGCGCAAAACATGAAAACGGACCCGACGCCCCTGCACCGCCGAAACGAGTCCGGCGCGCAAAACATGAAAACGGACCCGACGCCCCTGCACCGCCGAAAACGAGTCCGGCGCGCAAAACATGAAAACGGACCCGACGCCCTCGCACCGCCGAAAACGAGTCCGGAGCGCAAAACATGAAAACGGACCCGACGCCCCTGCACCGCCGAAAACGAGTCCGGAGCGCAAAACATGAAAACGGACCCGACGCCGCCTCGCACCGCCGAAACGAGTCCGGAGCGCAAAAACATGAAAACGGACCCGACGCCCTCGACCGCCGCCGAAAAAAACGAGTCCGGCGCGCAAAACATGAAAACGGACCCGACGCCCTCGCACCGCCGAAAACGAGTCCGGCGCGCAAAACATGAAAACGGACCCGACGCCCGCATACCGCCGAAACGAGTCCGGCGCGCAAAACATGAAAACGGACCCGACGCCTCGCACCGCCGAAAACGAGTCCGGCGCGCAAAACATGAAAACGGACCCGACGCCCCTGCATACCGCCGAAAAACGAGTCCGGCGCGCAAAACATGAAAACGGACCCGACGCCCCTGCACGCACCGCCGAAAACGAGTCCGGCGCGCAAAACATGAAAACGGACCCGACCCCTGCACACGAAAACGAGTCCGGAGCGCAAAACATGAAAACGGACCCGACGCCTCGACACCGCCGAAAACGAGTCCGAGCGCGCAAAACATGAAAACGGAACCGACGCCGCGATATACCGAAAAACGAGTCCGGCGCGCAAAACATGAAAACGGGACCCGACGCCCCGCACCGCCGAAAATGAGTCCGCGCGCAAAACATGAAAACGGACCCGACGCCCCTGCACCGCCGAAAACGAGTCCGGAGCGCAAAACATGAAAACGGACCCGACGCCCTCGATACCGCCGAAACGAGTCCGGCGCGCAAAACATGAAAACGGGACCCGACGCCTCGCACACGCCGAAACGAGTCCGGAGCGCAAAACATGAAAACGGACCCGACGCCCCGCACCGCCGAAACGAGTCCGGAACGCAAAACATGAAAACGGACCCGACGCCCTCGTACCGCCGCAAAACGAAAACGAGTCCGGCGCGCAAAACATGAAAACGGACCCGACGCCATCGCACCGCCGAAAATGAGTCCGGCGCGCGCAAAACATGAAAACGGACCCGACGCCCACTGCACCGCCGAAAACGAGTCCGGCGCGCGCAAAACATGAAAACGGACTCGACGCCCTCCGACCATCGAAAATGAGTCCGGCGCGCAAAACATGAAAACGGACCCGACGCCCTGCACCGCCGAAAACGAGTCCGGCGCGCAAAACATGAAAACGGACCCGACGCCTCGCGCGCCGAAAATGAGTCCGGAGCGCAAAACATGAAAACGGGACCCGACGCCCTGCACCGCCGAAAATGAGTCCGGCGCGCAAAACATGAAAACGGACCCGACGCCCCGCATACCGCCGAAAAGTCCGGAGCGCAAAACATGAAAACGGACCCGACGCCCATCGACGCGCAAAACATGAAAACGGGACCCGACGATACCGCCGAAAACGAGTCCGGCGCGCAAAACATGAAAACGGACCCGACGCCCTCGCACCGCCGAAAACGAGTCCGGGCGCGCAAAACATGAAAACGGACCCGACGCCCTGCACCGCCGAAACGAGTCCGGAGCGCAAAACATGAAAACGGACCCGACGCCCTCGCACCTTCCGAAAACGAGTCCGGCGCGCAAAACATGAAAACGGGACCCGACGCCCGACGCCGCACCGCCGAAAACGAGTCCGGGCGCAAAAAACATGAAAACGGACCCGACGCCCTCGCGCACCGCCGAAAACGAGTCCGGCGCGCAAAACATGAAAACGGGACCCGACGCCTCCGCACGCCGAAAACGAGTCCGGCGCGCAAAACATGAAAACGGACCCGACGCCCACTCGCACCGCCGAAAACGAGTCCGGCGCGCAAAACATGAAAACGGACCCGACGCCTCTGCCGCCGAAAACGAGTCCCGCGCGCAAAACATGAAAACGGGACCCGACGCCCCTGCACCGCCGAAAACGAGTCCGGCGCGCGCACATGAAAACGGACCCGACGCCCCGCACCGCCGAAAACGAGTCCGGCGCGCAAAACATGAAAACGGACCCGACGCCCTCGATACCGCCGAAACGAGTCCGGCGCGCAAAATATGAAAACGGACCCGACGCCCTCGGATCCGCCGAAAACGAGTCCGGAGCGAAAAACATGAAAACGGACCCGACGCCCCTCGCACCGCCGAAACGAGTCCGGAACGCAAAATATGAAAACGGGACCCGACGCCCTCGTACATCGCCGAAAACGAGTCCGGCGCGCAAAACATGAAAACGGACCCGACGCCATCGCACCGCGAAAATGAGTCCGGCGCGCAAAACATGAAAAAGGGACCCGACGCCCACTGCACCGCCGAAAATGAGTCCGGCGCGCAAAACATCAAAACGGACCCGACGCCTCGACCGCCGAAAATGAGTCCGGCGCGCAAAACATGAAAACGGGACCCGACGCCCCTCGCACCGCCGAAAACGAGTCCGGCGCGCAAAACATGAAAACGGGACCGACGCCCGACGCCGCCGAAACGAGTCCCGGGAGCGCAAAACATGAAAACGGGACCCGACGCCCTGCATCGCCGAAACGAGTCCGGGAGCGCGCAAAACATGAAAACGGGACCCGACGCCTCGCACCGCCGAAAACGAGTCCGGAGCGCAAAACATGAAAACGGACCCGACGCCCCTCGATACCGAAAACGAGTCCGCGCAAAACATGAGTCCGGACGCGCAAAACATGAAAACGGAAAACCGGGCGTGCAAAACATGAAAACGGACGCGACGCACTCGACCCGCCGAAAACGAGTCCGAGCGCGCAAAACATGAAAACGGACCCGACGCCATCGCTGCACCGCCGAAAACGAGTCCGGAGCGCAAAACATGAAAACGGGACCCGACGCCCTGCACCGCCGAAAACGAGTCCGGCGCGCAAAATATGAAAACGGACCCGACGCCCTCGCACCGCCGAAACGAGTCCGGCGCGCAAAACATGAAAACGGACCCGACGCCCTCGCATCCGCCGAAAACGAGTCCGGAGCGAAAACATGAAAACGGACCCGACGCCTCGCACCGCCGAAAACGAGTCCGGGCGCAAAAATATGAAAACGGACCCGACGCCCTGCACACCGCCGAAAAACGAGTCCGGCGCGCAAAACATGAAAACGGACCCGACGCCTCTGCACCGCCGAAAATGAGTCCGGCGCGCAAAAACATGAAAATAGGACCCGACGCCCCGCACGCGCGAAAACGAAAACATGAAAACGGGACCGGAGCGCAAAAAATGAAAATGAAAACGGACCCGACGCCCTCCGCACCGCCGAAAACGAGTCCGGGCGCGCAAAACATGAAAACGGGACCCGACGCCCTCGCACCGCCGAAACGAGTCCGGCGCGCAAAACATGAAAACGGACCCGACGCCTCGCACCGCCGAAAACGAGTCCGGAGCGCAAAACATGAAAACGGGACCCGACGCCCTCGATACCGCCGAAAACGAGTCCGGGAGCGCAAAACATGAAAACGGACCCGACGCCCGATCGCCGAAACGAGTCCGAGCGCGAAAAAAAACAACATGAAAACGAGACCCGACGCGCGCGAAAATGAGTCCGAAACGCAAAAACATGAAAACGGACCCGACGCCATCGCACCGCCGAAAACGAGTCCGGAGCGCAAAACATGAAAATGGGACCCGACGCCCCTGCACCGCCGAAAAAGAGTCCGGCGCGCGCAAAACATGAAAACGGACCCGACGCCCTCGCACCGCCGAAACGAGTCCGGGCGCGCAAAAAATGAAAACGAGACCCGACGCCCTCGGTACCGCCGAAAATGAGTTCGGGCGCGCAAAATATGAAAACAGGACCCGACGCCCTCGATACCGCCGAAAACGAGTCCGGGAGCGCAAAACAAGAAAACGGGACCCGACGCCCTCCGTACCGCCGAAAACGAGTCTGGGAGCGTAAAAGTTGTAAACAGGATCCGACGCCCTCGCTACCGCCGAAAACGAGTCCGGGAGCGCAAAACAAGAGAACGAGACCCGACGCCACGCCGAAAACGAGTCGCCGAAAAACATGAAAACGGGACCCGACGCCCTCGCACCGCCGAAAACGAGTCCGGCGCGCAAAATATGAAAACGGGACCCGACGCCCTCGCACCGCGAAAACGAGTCCGGCGCGCAAAACATGAAAACGAGACCCGACGCCTGCACCGCCGAAAATGAGTTCCGGCGCGCAAAATATGAAAACGGACCCGACGCCCTCGATACCGCCGAAACGAGTCCGGAGCGCAAAACATGAAAACGGACCCGACGCCCTCCGTACCGCCGAAAACGAGTCCGGGAGCGTAAAAGTTGTAAAACGGGATCCGACGCCCCTGCACCGCCGAAACGAGTCCGGCGCGCAAAACATGAAAACGGGACCCGACGCCCGCACCGCCGAAAACGAGTCCCGGCGCGCAAAACATGAAAACGGGACCCGACGCCCTCGCACCGCGAAACGAGTCCGGCGCGCAAAACATGAAAACGGACCCGACGCCCCGCACCGCCGAAAACGAGTCCGGCGCGCAAAACATGAAAACGGACCCGACGCCCTCGATACCGCCGAAAACGAGTCCGGCGCGCAAAACATGAAAACGGGACCCGACGCCTCGTACCGCCGAAAACGAGTCCGGGAGCGCAAAATTGAAAACGGACCGACGCCCCTCGCACCGCCGAAAACGAGTCCGGCGCGCAAAACATGAAAACGGACCCGACGCCATCTGCACCGCCGAAAACGAGTCCGGGAGCGCAAAACATGAAAACGGGACCCGACGCCCCTCACCGCGCCGAAAACGAGTCCGGCGCGCAAAACATGAAAAAGGGACCCCATGCCCCGCATGCACCGAAAACGAGTCGGGAGCGCAAAACATTTAAACGGACCCGACGCACTCGACACCGCCGAAAACGAGTCCGAGCGCGCGAAACATTAAAACGGGAACCGACGCCGTCGGTATAGCCGAAAAGGAGTCCGGGCGCGCAAAACATGAAAACGGGACCCGACGCCCTCGCTACCGCCGAAAATGACTCTGTGCGCGTAATACAAGAAAACGGGACCCGACGCCCACGGTACCGCCGAAAACGAGTCCGGGAGCGCAAAACATGAAAACAGGACCCGACGCCCTCGATACCGCCGAGAACGAGTCCGGGCGTGGAAATATGAAAACGGGACCCGACGCCCTCGGTACAGCCGAAAACGAGTCCGGGAGCGAAAAACATGTAAACGGGACCCGACGCCCCTGCACCGCCGAAACGAGTCCGGAACGCAAAATATGAAAACGGACCCGACGCCCCGCATACCCGAAAACGAGTCCGGGCGCGCAAAACATGAAAACGGGACCCGACGCCATCGGTACCGTCGAAAATGAGTCCGGCAGCGCAAAACATTAAAAAGGGACCCGACGCCCACGCTACCGCCGAAAATGAGTCCGGGCGCGCAAAACATCAAAACGGGACTCGAACCTCTCCGGACCATCGAAAATGAGTCCGGGCGCGCAAAACATGAAAACGGGACCCGACGCCCTCGGCACCGCCGAAAACGAGTCCGGGCGCGCAAAACAAGAAATCGGTACCGCCGGAAATGAGTCCCAGAGCGCAAAACTTGAAAACGGGACCCGACGCCCTCGGTACCGCCGAAAACGAGTCCGGGAGCGCAAAACATGAAAACGGGTCCCGACGCCCACGATACCGCCGAAAATGAGTCCGGGCGCGCAAAACATGAAAACGGGACTGGGCGTGCAACATGAAAACGGGACGCGACGCACTCGACACCGCCGAAAATGAGTCCGAGCGCGCAAAACATGAAAACGGTACCCGACGCCATCGGTACCGCCGAAAACGAGTCCGGGAGCGCAAAACATGAAAATGGGACCTGACGCCCTCGCATCGCCGAAACGAGTCCGGCGCGCAAAACATGAAAACGGACCCGACGCCCCTGCACCGCCGAAAAAGAGTCCGGCGCGCAAAACATGAAAACGGACCCGACGCCCTCGCACCGCCGAAAACGAGTCCGGGAGCGCAAAACATGAAAACGGGACTACCGACGCCCCTGGAGCACGCGAAAACGGGGACCCGACGCGAAAAAACGAGTCCGGCGCGCAAAACATGAAAAAGGGACCCCACGCCCCGTGCATCGACCGAAAACGAGTCCGGAGCGAAAAAACATTTAAACGGACCCGACGCACTCGACACCGCCGAAAACGAGTTCGAGCGCGTAAACATTAAAACGGACCCCGACGCCGTCGCACCGCCGAAAACGAGTCCGACGCGCAAAACATGAAAACGGACCCGACGCCATCGCATACCGCCGAAAATGACTCGGGCGCGCAACATGAAAACGGGACCCGACGCCCTGCACCGCCGAAACGAGTCCGGCGCGCAAAACATGAAAACGGACCCGACGCCCTGCACCGCCGAAACGAGTCCGGCGCGCAAAACATGAAAACGGGACCCGACGCCCTCGCATACGCCGAAAACGAGTCCGGAACGCAAAATATGAAAACGGACCCGACGCCCTCGCACCGCCGAAAACGAGTCCGGCGCGCAAAACATGAAAACGGACCCGACGCCCTCGCACCGCCGAAAACGAGTCCGGCGCGCAAAACATGAAAACGGACCCGACGCCATCGCCGAAAATGAGTCCGGCACGCAAAACATTTAAACGGACCCGACGCCATCGATACCGCCGAAAATGAGTCCGGAGCGCAAAACATGAAAACGGGACCCGACGCCGTCGCACCGCCGAAACGAGTCCGGCGCGCAAAATATGAAAACGGACCCGACGCCCTCGGTACCGCCGAAACGAGTCCGGCGCGCAAAACATGAAAATGGGACCCGACGCCCTCGCACCGCCGAAAAGAGTCCGGCGCGCAAAACATGAAAACGGACCGACGCCCTCGCATCGCCGAAAACGAGTCCGGCGCGCAAAACATGAAAACAAACTCGACGCCCCCGTACCGCCAAAAACGAGTCCCGCGCAAAAAAACATAAAAACGGATCCCGACGCCTCTGCACCGCCGAAAACAAGTCCGGGCGCGCAAAACATCAAAACGGACCCGAATCCCTCGCTACCACCGAAAACGAGTCCGGGCACGCAAAATATGAAAACGGGACCCGACGCCCTCGATATCGCCGAAAACGAGTCCGGGCGCGCAAAACATGACAAAGGAATGAGACGCCGCCGCATGTACGCCCGAAAACGAGTTCGGCGCGCAAAACATGAAAACGGACCCGACGCCCTCGCACCGTCCAAATCGGAGTCCGGACCGACGCCCACGGCACCGTCGAAAACGAGTCCGGCGCGCAAAATATGAAAACGGGTCCCGACGCCCTCGCACCCCGCCGAAACGAGTCCGGCGCGCAAAACATGAAAACGGGACCCGACGCCCTCGGTACCGCCGAAAATGAGTCCGGCGCGCAAAAAACATGAAAACGGACCGACGCCCTCGATACCGCCGAAAACGAGTCCGGGAGCGAAAAACACGAAAACGGGACCCGACGCCCTCCGTACCGCCGAAAATGAGTCCGGGAGCGCAAAACATAAAAAAGTGACACGACGCCCACGCTACCGCCGAAAACGAGTCCTGGCGCGCAAAACATCAAAACGGGACCCGAATCTCTCCGTACCGTCGAAAATGAGTCCGGGCGCGCAAAACATGAAAACGGGACTCGACGCCCTTGGTACCGCCGAAAAAGAGTCCGGGCGCGCAAAACATGAAAAAGAAACCCGACGCCTCGCTACCGCCGAAAACGAGTCCGGGCGCGTAAAACATGAAAAAGGGTCCCGACGCCCTCGCTACCGTCGAAAATGAGTCCGGCAGCGCAAAACATGAAAAAGGGACCCGACGCCCACGGTACCGCCGAAAACGAGTCCGGGCGCGCAAAACATCAAAACGGACTCGAAACTCTCCGTACCGTCGAAAATGAGTCCGGGCGCGCAAAACATGAAAACGGACCGACGCCCTCGCACCGCCGAAACGAGTCCGACGCCCGCGTACCGCCGAAATGAGTCTCGGAGCGCAAAACATTGAAAACGGGACCCGACGCCCTCGTGCACCGCCGAAAACGAGTCCGGAGCGCAAAACATGAAAACGGGACACGACGCCCACGATACCGCCGAAAATGAGTCCGGGCGCGCAAAACATGAAAACGGACCCGACGCCTCTCGCACCGCCGAAACGAGTCCGGCGCGCAACATGAAAACGGGACGCGACGCACTCGACACCGCCGAAAATGAGTGTGAGCGCGCAAAACATGAAAACGGTACCCGACACCATCGCTACCGCCGAAAACGAGTCCGGGAGCGCAAACATGAAAACGGACCCGACGCCCTCGCACCGCCGAAAACGAGTCCGGCGCGCAAAACATGAAAACGGGACCCCACGCCCTCGCACGCGCCGAAAACGAGTCCGGGAGCGCAAAACATTTAAACGGACCCGACGCACTCGACATACGCCGAAAACGACTCCAAGCGCGCAAAACATTAAAACGGAACCGACGCCGTCGCATGCACGCCGAAAACGAGTCCGGCGCGCAAAACATGAAAACGGACCCGACGCCCCGTCGAAACGAGTCCGGAGCGCAAAAATGAAAACGGACCCGACGCCCGCGCGTACCGCGCAAAACATGAAAACGGACCCGACGCCTCTCGCACCGCCGAAAACGAGTCCGGGCGCGCAAAACATGAAAACGGGACTCGACGCCCTCGCAACCGAAAAATGAGTTCGGGGCGCGCAAAATATGAAAATAGGACCCGACGCCCTCGATACCGCCGAAAACGAGTCCGGAGCGCAAAACATGAAAACGGACCCGACGCCCTCCGTACCGCCGAAAACGAGTCGGGGAGCGTAAAAGTTGTAAAACGGGATCCGACGCCCGCATCGCCGAAAACGAGTCCGAGCGCGCAAAACATGAAAACGGACCCGACGCCCTCGGTACCGCCGAAAAAGAGTCCGGCGCGCAAAACATGAAAACGGTACCCGACGCCCTCGGTACCGCTGAAAACGAGTCCGGGAGCACAAAACATGAAAACGGACCCGACGCCCCGTGCACCGCCAAAAACGAGTCCGGCGCGCAAAACATGAAAAAGAGACCCCATGCCCTCGTACATGCTTGAAAACGAGAACGGGAGCGCAAAACATTTAAACGGGACCCGACGCACTCGACACCGCCGAAAACGAGTCCGAGCGCGCGAAACATTAAAACGGGAACCGACGCCGTCGCACCATGACCGAAAACGAGTCCGGACGCGCAAAACATGAAAACGGACCCGACGCCCTCGTATCGCGAAAATGACTCGGGCGCGTAATACATGAAAACGGGACCCGACGCCTCGCACCGCCGAAAACGAGTCCGGCGCGCAAAACATGAAAATAGGACCCGACGCCCTCGGTACCGCCGAAAACGAGTCCGAGAGCGCAAAACATGAAAACGGGACCCGACGCCCTCCGTACCGCCGAAAACGAGTCCGGGCGCGCTAAACATGAAAAACGGGACCGACGCCTCCGTACCACCGAAACGAGTCCGGCGCGCAAAACATGAAAACGGACCCGACGCCCCTCGCACCGCCGAAAAAGAGTCCGGCGCGCAAAATGAAAACGGAAACGCCCCGCGTACCGCCGAAATGAGTCTCGCAGCGCAAAACTTGAAAACGGGACCCGACGCCTCGGACCGCCAAAAACGAGTCCGGGAGCGCAAAACATGAAAACGGGACCCGACGCCCACGATATTGCCGAAAATGAGTCCGGGCGTGCAAAACATGAAAACGGGACTTGACGTGCAACATGAAAATGGGACGCGACGCACTCGACTCCGCTGAAAATGAGTCCTAGCGCGCAAAACATGAAAACGGTACCCGACGCCATCGCTACCGCCGAAAACGAGTTCGGGAGCGCAAAACATGAAAACGGGACCCGACGCCCTCGGTACCGCCGAAAACGAGTTCGGGCGCGCAAAACATGAAAAAGGGACCCCACGCCCTCGCACCGCGAAAACGAGTCCGGAGCGCAAAACATGAAAACGGACCCGACGCACTCGACACCGCCGAAAACGACTCCGAGCGCGCGAAAAATTAAAACGAGAACCGACGCCGTCGCACACGCCGAAAACGAGTCCGGCGCGCAAAACATGAAAACGGACTCGACGCCCTCGACACCGCCGAAAAGTCTCGAGCGCGCGCAAACATGAAAACGGACCCGACGCCCCGGGCACCGCCGAAAACGAGTCCGGAGCGCAAAACATGAAAACGGACCCGACGCCCTCGCACCGCAGAAAACGAGTCCGGCGTGCAAATATGAAAACGGGACCGACGCCTCGCATGCCCGAAAAACGAGTCCGGAGCGAAAAACATGTAAACGGACACGACGCCCTGCACCGCCGAAACGAGTCCGGAACGCGAAATATGAAAACGGACCCGACACCCTCAGCACAAAAAGTCGAGTCCGGCGCGCAAAACATGAAAACGGACCCAACGCACTCGCACCGCCGAAAATGAGTCCGGCACGCAAAACATGTAAACGGACCCGACGCCATCGCACCGCCGAAAACGAGTCCCGGAGCGAAAAACATGAAAACGGGACCGACGCCTCGCACCGCCGAAAACGAGTCCGGAGCGCAAAATATGAAAACGGGACCCGACGCCCTCGTATCGCCGAAAACGAGTCCGGAGCGCAAAACATGAAAACGGGACCCGACGCCCTCGCATCGCCGAAAACGAGTCCGGGCGCGCAAAACATGAAAAAAGGATCTGATGCCCTCGGTACCGTCGAAAATTAGTCCGGGACCCGACGCCCACGCTACCGTCGAAAACGAGTCCGGAGCGCAAAAGAAGAGAACGAGACCCGACGCCATCGCACGCAAAACGAGCCGAAAACATGCAAGCGGGACCCGACGCCCTCGGTATCGCCGAAAACATGTCCGGGTGCGCAAAACATGAAAACGGGACCCGACGCCCTTGGTACCGCCGAAAATGAGTTCGGGCGCGCAAAATATGAAAATAGGACCCGACGCCCTCGATACCGCCGAAAACGAGTCCGGAGCGCAAAACACGAAAACGGGACCCGACGCCCTCCGTACCGCCGAAAACGAGTCTAGGAGCGTAAAAGTTGTAAACAGGATCCGACGCCCTGTACCGCCGAAAACGAGTCCGGGCGCGCAAAACATGAAAACGGGACCCGACGCCCTGCACCGCCGAAAAGAGTCCGGCGCGCAAAACATGAAAACGGTACCCGACGCCCCTGCACGCCGAAACGAGTCCGGAGCGCAAAACATGAAAACGGGACCCGACGCCTCGCACCGCCGAAAACGAGTTCGGGCGCGCAAAACATGAAAAGGGGACACCAAGCCCTCGGTACAGCTGAAAACGAGAACGGGAGCGCAAAACATTTAAACGGGACCCGACGCGCTCGACACCGCTGAAAACGAGTCCGAGCGCGCGAAACATTAAAACGGGAACCGACGCCGTCGGTACAGCCGAAAATGAGTCCGGACGCGCAAAACATGAAAACGGGACCCGACGCCCCCGGTACCGCTGAAAATGACTCAGTGCGCGTAATACATGAAAACGGGACCCGACGCCCCGCACCGCCGCCGAAAACGAGTCCGGAGCGCAAAACATGAAAACGGACCCGACGCCCCTGCACCGCCGACAACGAGTCCGGAGCGAAGAACATGAAAACGGACCCGACGCCCGTGCACCGCCGAAAACGAGTCCGGGAGCGCAAAACATGTAAACGGGACCCGACGCCCCGCACCGCCGAAAACGAGTCCGGGAGCGCGCAAAACATGAAAACGGACCCGACGCCCGCGCACCGAAAACGAGTCCGGGCGCAAAACATGAAAACGGGACCGACGCCTCGCGTACCGCCGAAAACGAGTCCGGCGCGCAAAACATGAAAACGGAACCCGACGCCCTCGGTACCGCCGAAAACGAGTCCGGCGCGCAAAACATGAAAACGGACCCGACTCCCTGCACCGCCGAAAACGAGTCCGGCGCGCAAAATGGATGAAAACGGATCCGACGCCCTGAAAACGGGACTCGACGCCGCCGTACGCCGAAACGAGTCCGGCGCGCAAAACATGAAAAGGAATCGACGCCCTCGCATAACAAGGCCGAAAATGAGTCCGGCGCGCAAAACATGAAAACGGACCCGACGCCCCTGCATCCGTCGAAAAAACATGAAAACGGACCCGACGCCCACGGCACCGTCGAAAACAAGTCCGGCGCGTAAAATATGAAAACGGGACCGACGCCCTCGGGACCCGACGCCATCGCCGAAAACGAGTCCGGCGCGCAAAACATGAAAACGGACCCGACGCCCTCGCACCGCCGAAAACGAGTCCGGCGCGCAAAACATGAAAACGGACCCGACGCCCTCGATACCGCCGAAAACGAGTCCGGGCGCGCAAAACATGAAAACGGGACCCGACGCCCTCGGTACCGTCGAAAATGAGTCCGGCAGCGCAAAACATGAAAAAGGGACCCGACGCCCACGGTACCGCCGAAAACGAGTCCTGGCGCGCAAAACATCAAAACGGGACCCGAATCTCTTCGTACCATCGAAAATGAGTCCGGGCGCGCAAAACATGAAAACGGGACCCGACGCCCTCGGTACCGTCGAAAATGAGTCCGGGACCCAACACCCACGCTACCGTCGAAAACGAGTCCGGGCGCGCAAAACAAGAAAACGAGACCTGACGCCATCGGTACCGTCGAAAACATGAAAGCGGGACCCGACGCCCTCGCTACCGCCGAAAACGAGTACTGGCGCGCAAAATATGAAAACGGACCGACGCCCTCGGTACCCCCGGAAACGAGTCCGGGCGCGCAAAACATGAAAACGGGACCCGACGCCCGGGTACCGCCGAGAATGAGTCCGGGGCGCGCAAAACATGAAAAAGAAACCCGACGTCCTCGGTACCGCCGAAAACGAGTCCGGGCGCGTAAAACATGAAAAGGGTCCCGACGCCCTCGGTACCGTCGAAAATGAGTCCGGCAGCGCAAAAGATGAAAGAGGGACCCGACGCCCACGGTACCGCCGAAAACGAGTCCAGGAGCGCAAAACATCAAAACGGGACTCGAATCTCTCCGTACCGTCGAAAATGAGTCCGGGCGCGCAAAACATGAAAAACGGGACCCGACGCCCTCGGCACCGCCGAAAACGAGTCCGGCGCGCAAAATATGAAATCGGTACCGCCGAAAACGAGTCCGGCGCGTAAAACATGAAAAAGGGTCCCGACGCCCTCGGTACCGTCGAAAATGAGTCCGGCAGCGCAAAACATGAAAAAGGGACCCGACTCCCACGGTACCGCCGAAAACGAGTCCCGGCGCGCAAAACATCAAAACGGGACTCGAATCTCTCCACACCGCCGAAAACGAGTCCGAGCGCGCGAAACATTAAAACGGGAACCGACGCCTTCGGTACAGTCGAAAACGAGTCCGGCGCGCAAAACATGAAAACGGGACCCGACGCCCTCGGTACCGCCGAAAATGACTTAGTGCGCGTAATACATGAAAACGGGACCCGACTCCCTCGGCACAGCCGAAAACGAGTCCGGAGCGAAAAACATGTAAACAGGACCCGACGCCCTCGGTACCGCCGAGAACGAGTCCGGGAACGCAAAATATGAAAACGGGACCCGACACCCTCGGTACAGCCGAAAAAGAGTTCGGGCGCGCAAAACATGAAAACGGGACCCGACGCACTCGCATCCGCCGAAAACGAGTCCGGGCACGCAAAACATGTAAACGGGACCCGACGCCCTCGGTACCCCCGGATACGAGTCCGGGCGCGCAAAACATGAAAACGGGACCCGACGCCCTCGCTACCGTCGAAAATGAGTCCGGGACCCAACACCCACGGTACCGTCGAAACGAGTCCGGGCGCGCAAAACAAGAAAACGAGACCTGACGCCATCGGTACCGTCGAAAACATGAAAGCGAGACCCGACGCCCTCGCTACCGCCGAAAACGAGTACTGGCGCGCAAAATATGAAAACGGGACCCGACGCCTCTGCACCCCGAAACGAGTCCGGCGCGCAAAACATGAAAACGGACCCGACGCCCGGTACCGCCGAGAATGAGTCCGGACGCGCAAAACATGAAAAAGAAACCCGACGTCCCTGCCCGCCGAAACGAGTCCGGCGCGTAAAACATGAAAAAGGGTCCCGACGCCCCTGCACCGTCGAAAATGAGTCCCAAGCGCAAAAAAGATGAAAGAGGGACCCGACGCCCACGCACCGCCGAAAACGAGTCCAGCGCGCAAAACATCAAAACGGACTCGAATCTCTCCGTACCGTCGAAAATGAGTCCGGCGCGCAAAACATGAAAAACGGGACCCGACGCCCTCGGCACCGCCGAAAACGAGTCCGGGCGCGTAAAACATGAAAAAGGGTCCCGACGCCCTCGGTACCGTCGAAAATGAGTCCGGCAGCGCAAAACATGAAAAAGGGACCCGACGCCCACGCTACCGCCGAAAACGAGTCCCGGCGCGCAAAACATCAAAACGGGACTCGAATCTCTCCACACCGCCGAAAACGAGTCCGAGCGCGCGAAAACGAGTCCGGGCGCGCAAAACAAGAAAACGAGACCTGACGCCATCGCTACCGTCGAAAACGAGTCCGAAAACATGAAAACGGACCCGACGCTCTCCGTACCGTCGAAAATGAGTCCGGCGCGCAAAACATGAAAACGGACCCGACGCCCTCGCACCGCCGAAACGAGTCCGGCGCGTAAAACATGAAAACGGGTCCCGACGCCCTCGCACCGCCGAAAATGAGTCCGGCGCGCAAAACATGAAAACGGGTCCCGACGCCCACGCACCGCCGAAAACGAGTCCCGCGCGCAAAACATGAAAACGGACTCGAATCTCTCCACACCGCCGAAAACGATTCCGAGCGCGCGAAACGAGTCCGGCGCGCAAAACATGAAAACGAGACCCGACGCCATCGCCGAAAATAAGTCCGGCGCGAAAACATGAAAACGGGACCCGACGCCCTCTGCACCGCCGAAACGAGTCCGGCGCGCAAAATATGAAAACGGACCCGACGCCCTCGGTATCGCCGAAAACGAGTCCGGGCGCGCAAAACATGACAAAGGAATCAGACGCCCTCGGTACAGCCCAAAATGAGTTCGGGCGCGCAAAACATGAAAAATGGACCCGACGCCCTCGGTATCGTCGAAAATAAGTCCGGGACCCGACGCCCACTGCACCGCACGTCGAAACGACTCCGGGCGCGCAAAACAAGAGAACGAGACCCGACGCCCTTCGCCGCCGGAAACGAGTCCGGACGCGCAAAACATGAAAACGGACCCGACTCCCTGCACCGCCGAAAATGAATCCGGCGCGCAAAATATGAAAACGGACCCGACGCCTCGATCGCACCGCCGAAACGAGTCCGGAGCGCGCAAACATGAAAACGGGACCCGACGCCCACCGTACCTCGAAAAACGAGTCCGGCGCGCAAAACATGAAAACGGATCCGACGCCCTGCACCGCCGAAAAGAGTCCGGCACGCAAAACATCAAACGGAACCCGAATCCCCGCACCGCCGAAAATGAGTCCAGGCACGCAAAACATGTAAACGGACCCGACGCCATCGCACCGCCGAAAACGAGTCCCGGAGCGAAATACATGAAAACGGGACACGACGCCTCCGTACCGCCGAAACGAGTCCGGGCGCGCAAAACATGAAAACGGACCCGACGCCCTCGCACGCCGAGAACGCGTCCGGACCCGACGCCCCTGAAAACGAACCCGCCGAAAATGAGTCCGACACGCAAAATATGAAAACGGGACCCGACGCCCACGCATCGCCGAAAATGAGTTCCGGAGCGCAAACATGAAAACGGACCCGACGCCCTCGGTACGATACGCCGAAACGAGTCCGGCGCGCAAAATATGAAAACGGACTCGACGCCCGACGCACCGCCGAAAAGAGTCCGGCGCGCAAAACATGAAAACGGGATCCGACGCCCTCGACCGCCGCGAAACGAGTCCGGCGCGCAAAACATGAAAACGGACCCGACTCCCCTGCACCGCCGAAAACGAGTCCAGGCGCAAAAACATAAAAACGATCTCGACGCCTCGGCACCACCGAAAATAAGTCCGGGCGCGCACAACATCAAAACAGAACCTGAATCCCTCGCTACCGCCGAAAATGAGTCCGGGCATGCAAAACATGTAAACGGGACCCGACGCCATCGGTAACGCCGAAAACGAGTCCTGGAGCGAAATACATGAAAATGGGACACGACGCCCTCGTACGGAAAACGAGTCCGGCGCGCAAAACATGAAAACGGGGCCCGACGCCCTCGCACCGCCGAGAACGAGTCCGGACCCGGACCCGACCCTCGTATCGCCGAAAATGAGTCCGGAACGCAAAATATGAAAACGGACCCGACACCCTCGCACACCGAAAACGAGTTCGGCGCGCAAAACATGAAAACGGGACCCGACGCACTCGCACCGCCGAAACGAGTCCGGCACGCAAAACATGTAAACGGACCCGACGCCCTCCGTACCCCGATACGAGTCCGGCGCGCAAAACATGAAAACGGGCCCCGACTCCCTCGCACCGCCGAAAACGAGTCCGGCGCGCAAAACATGAAAACGGATCCGACGCCCCGCACCGCCGAAAACGGTCCGGCGCAAAAACATGAAAACGGATCCAACGCCTCGTGCACCGCCGAAAATAAGTCCGGAGCGCGCACAACATCAAAACGGACCCGAATCCCCGCATCGCCGAAAACGAGTCCGTGCACGCAAAATATGAAAACGGACCCGACGCCCTCGTATCGCCGAAAACGAGTCCGGCGCGCAAAACATGAAAAGGACCGACGCCCTGCACACCCCGAAATGAGTTCGGCGCGCAAAACATGAAAACGGACCCGACGCCCTCGGTATCGTCGAAAATAAGTCCGGGACCCGACGCCCACGGTACCGTCGGAAACGAGTCCGGCAGCGCAAAACAAGAGAACGAGACCCGACGCCACGGCACCGCCGAAAACATGAAAGCGGACCCGACGCCCCTGCACCGCCGAAACGAGTCCGGGAGCGAAATACATTAAAACGGGACACGACGCCCTCCGTACCGCCGAAAACGAGTCCGGGCGCGCAAAACATGAAAACGGGACCCGACGCCCCGGTACCGCCGCGAGAACGCGTCCGGACCCGAAGCCCCGTCCTGCACCGCTGAAAATGAGTCCGGACACGCAAAATATGAAAACGGGACCCGACGCCCACGGTATCGCCGAAAATGAGTTCGGGAGCGCATAACTTGAAAACGGGACCCAACGCCCTCGCTAACGCCGGAAACGAGTCCGGGCGCGCAAAATATGAAAACGGACTCGACGCCCGTACCTCGTCGAAAAGAGTCCGGCGCGCAAAACATGAAAACGGATCCGACGCCTCGCACCGCCGAAAAGATTCCGGCGCGCAAAACATGAAAACGGACCCGACTCCCCTGCACCGCCGATAACGAGTCCCGGAGCGAAATACATGAAAATGGGACACGACGCCCTCCGTACGGGAAAACGAGTCCGGGCGCGCAAAACATGAAAACGGACCCGACGCCTCGCACCGCCGAAACGAGTCCGGACCCGAAACGCCCCGACGCCCGCACCGAAAATGAGTCCGGGCACGCAAAATATGAAAACGGGACCCGACGCCCACGGAATGGCCGAAAATGAGTTCGGGAGCGCATAACTTGAAAACGGGACCCGACGCCCTCGCTACCGCCGGAAACGAGTCCTGGCGCGCACAACATGCAAACGGGATCGAACGCCCCGGCACCGACGAAACGAGTTCGGGCGTGCGAAACATGAAAAAGGAACCGGACGCCCTCGCTACCGTCGAAAACGAGCCCGGGCGCGCAAAACATGAAAAAGGGACCCGACGTCCTCGGTACCGTCGAAAATGAGTCCGGGACCCGACGCCCCTCTGCACCGCCGAAACGAGTCCGGCGCGCAAAATATGAAAACGGAACCGACGCCCTCGTATCACCGAAAACGAGTTCGGGAGCGCAAAACTTGAAAACGGGACCCGACGCCCTCGGTACCGCCGGAAATGAGTCCGGGGGAGCACAACAAGAAAATAGGACCTGACGCCTACGGTATCGTAGAAAATGAGTCCGGGCGAGCAAAACTTGAAAACGAAGCCCCACGTCCTCAGTACAGCTGAAACGAGAACGGGCGCCCAAAACATGAAAACGGGACCCGACACAGTCGACACCGCCAAAAATGTTTCCGAGCGCGCAAAACATCAAAACGGGACCTTACGTCCTCGGTACCGCCGAAAATGAGTCCGGGAGCGCAAAACAAGAAAACGGACGGACCCGACGCCCCGACGCCCTCCGACGCCGAAGACGAGTCCGGAGCGCAAAACATGAAAACGGGACCCGACGCACTCGGTACCGCCGAAAACGAGTCCGGGCGCGCAAAATATGAAAACGGGACCAGACGCCCTCGGTATCACCGAAAACGAGTCCGGGAGCGCAAAACTTGAAAACGGGACCCGACGCCCTCGGTACCGCCGGAAACGAGTCCGGGGGCGCACTACATGAAAACAGCACCCGACGCCTACGGTATCGTAGAAAACGAGTCCGGGCGAGCAAAATTGAAAACAGAGCCACACGTCCTCAGTACAGCTGAAAACGAGAACGGGCGCGCAAAAAAAGAAAACGGGACCCGACACACTCGACACCGCCAAAAATGTGTCCGAGCGCGCAAAACATCAAAACGGGACCTGAGGCCCTCGGTACCGCCGAAAATGAGTCCGGGCGCGCAAAACAAGAAAACGAGACCCGACGCCCTCGCACCGCCGAAAATGAGTCCGGAGCGCAAAACATGAAAACGGACCCGACGCCCCCGACCGCCGAAAACGAGTCGGGAGCGCACAACTTGAAAACGGGACCCGACGCCCCCGGTACCGTCGATAAAGAGTCCGGGCGAGCAAAACTTGAAAACGGAATCCGACGCCCTCGCTACCGCCGAAAATGAGTCCGGGCGCGCAAAACATGAAAACGGGACCGGACGCCCTCGGTACCGCCGAAAATGAGTCCGGGCGCGCATAACATGAAAACAGACTCTGACGCCCTGCGTACCGCAAAAAACCATTCCCGGCGCAAAAAACATAAAAAATGAACCTGACGGACCTCGGTACCACCGAAAACAAGTCCGGGCGCACAAAACATCAAAATGGGACCCGAATCCCATGGTACGCCGAAAATGAGTTCGGGCACGCAAAACATATATAACGGCACCCGACGCCATCGGTACCGCTGAAAACGAGTCCGGGAGCGAAAAACATGAAAACGGACATGACGCCCCCGTACCGCCGAAAACGAATCGGGGCGCGCAATATATGAAAATGGGACCCGACGCCCTCGGTACCGCCGAAAACGAGTCCGGCCGGGCACAACGTGAAAACGGGATCGGACGCCCTCGGTACCGCCGAAAATGAGTCCGGGCGCGCACAACATGGAAACAGAATCGGACGCCCTCGGTACCGCCGAAAACGAGTCCGGGCGCGCACAACATGAAAAAGGAACCCGACGTCCTCGCTACCGCCGAAAACGAGTACGGCGCGCAAAACATGAAAATGGGACCCGACGCCCTCGGTACCGCCGAAAACATGAAAGCGGGACCCGACGACCTCGGTACCGCCGAAAACGAGTCCGGACGCGCAAAATATGAAAACGGGACCCGACGCCCCCGGTACGCCGAAAATTAGTCTTTGAGCGCAAAACTTGAAAACGGGACCCGACGGCCTCGGTACTGCTGAAAACGAGTACAGGCGCGCAAATCTTGAAAACGGGACCCGACGCAATCGCTACCGCCGAAAGCATGAAAGCGGACCGCGAAACGAGCCGGACGCGCAAAATCGAAAAACGGGACTCGCCGAAAAATGAGTCTTTGACGCGCAAAAAATCTGAAAACGGGACTCGACGCCCTCGGTACGCCGAAAATGAGTCTTTGAGCGCAAAACTTGAATACGGGACCCGACGTCCTCGGTACTGCTGAAAACGAGTCCGCGCGCGCAAAACATGGAAAGGGGACCCGACGCCATCGGTACCGCCGAAAACGAGTCCTGGAGCGAAATACATGAAAACGGGACACGACGCCCTCCGTACCGCCGAAAACGAGTCTGGGCGCGCAAAACATGAAAACGGGACCCGACGCCCTCGGTACCGCCGAGAACGAGTCCGGGACCCGACGCCCTCGCTACCGCCGAAATCGAGTCCGGAGCGCAAAACTTGAAAACGAAACCCGACGCCCTCGCTACCGCCGGAAACGAGTCCGAGCGAGCACAACATTAAAACGGGATCGAACGCCCTCTGTACCGCCGAAAAAGAGTTCGGGCGGGTGAAACATGAAAAAGGAACCAGACGCCCTCAGTACCGTCGAAAACGAGTCCGGGAGCGCAAAACCTGAAACCGGGAACCGACACCCTCGCTACCGCCGAAAATAAGTACGGGCGCGCAAAACAGGAAAACGCGACCCGTCGCCCTCTATACCGCCGAAAACGAGTTTATGCGCGCAAAACATGAAAATGGGACCCGACGCCATCGGTACCGCCGAAAATGAGTCCAGGAGCGTAAAATATGTAAACGGGACCCGACGCCCTCGCTACCGCCGAAAATGAGTCCGCGCGCCCAAAACATGAAACAGGACCCCAAAATGAGAATGGGCGTGCAACATGAAAACGGATCGCGACGCACTCGATACAGCCTAAAACAAGTCCGGGCGCGCAAAACATGAAAAAGGGACCCGACGCCCTCAATACCGCCGAGAATGAGTCCGGGACCCGACGCCCTCGGTACTGTCGAAAATGAGTCCGGGCGCGCTAAATATGAAAATGGGACCCGACGCCCTCGCTATCGCCGAAAACGAGTCCGGGCGCGCAAAACTTGAAAACGAGACCCGACGCCCTCGCTACCGCCGGAAACGAGTCCGGGCGCGCACAACATTAAAACGGGATCGAACGCCCTCTGTATCGCCGAAAATGAGTTCGGGCGGGTGAAACATGAAAAAGGAACCAGACGCCCTCGCTACCGTCGAAAACGAGTTCGGGAGCGGAAAACTTGAAAACGGGACCCGACACCCTCGCTACCGCCGAAAATGAGTACGGGCGCGCAAAACGTGAAAACGGGACCCGTCGCCCTCTGTACCGCCGAAAACGAGTCTGTGCGCGCAAAACATGAAAATGGGACAAGACGCCATCGCTACCGCCGAAAATGAGTCCGGGAGCGCAAAATATGTAAACGGGACCCGACGCCCTCGGTACCGCCGAAAATGAGTCCGCGCGCCCAAAACAAGAAACAGGACCCCACGCCCTCGGTACCGCTGAAAACGAGAATGGGCGTGCAACATGAAAACGGATCGCGACGCACTCGATACCACCGAAACAAGTCCGAGCGCGCACAACATCAAAACGGGACCTGAATCCCTCGGTATCGCCGAAAACGAGTCCGGGCACGCAAAAATGAAAACGGGACCCGACGCCATCGCTACCGCCGAAAACGAGTCCTGGAGCGAAAAACATGAAAACGGGACCCGACGCCCCCGGTATCGCCGAAAATGAGTCCGGGCGCGCAAAACATGAAAAGGGAATCATACGCCCTTGGTACCGCCGAAAATGAGTCTGGGCGCGCAAAACATGAAAAACGGACCCGATGCCCTCGCTACCGTCGAAAATGAGTACGGGAACCGACGCCCACATAATCGCCGAAAATGAGTCCGGGAGCGCAAATCAAGAGAACGAGACCTGACGCCATCGTTACCGCCGAAAAATTGAAAACGGGACCCGACGCCCTCGCTACCCGGAAACGAGTCCGGGCAGGCAAAACATGAAAACGGGACCCGACGACCTCGGTACCGCCGAAAATGAGTCCGGGCGCGTAAAATATGAAAACAGGACCCGACGCCCTCGATACCGCCGAAAACGAGTCCGGGAGCGCAAAACATGAGAACGAGACCCGACGCCCTCCGTACCGCCGAAAACGACACCGGGCGCGCAAAACATGAAAACGGGATCCGACGCCCTCGGTACCGCCGAAAATGAGTCGGGGCGCGCAAAACATGAAAACGGGACCCGACGCCCTTGGTATCGCCGAAACCGGGTCCGGCGCGCAAAACATGAAAACAGACTCCGACGCCCTCCGTACCGCCAAAAACGAGTCCGGGCGCGCACAACATCAAAACGGGACCCGATCCCTCGTTACCGCCGAAAACAAGTCCGGGCACACAAAACATGTAAACGGGACCCGACGCCATCGCTACCGCCGAAAACGAGTCCTGGAGCGAAAAACATGAAAACGGGACATGACGCCCTCGATACCGCCGAAAACGAGTCCGGACGCGCAAAATATGAAAACGGGACCCGATGCCCTCGGTATCGCCGAAAACGAGTCCGGCGCGCAAAACATGAAAAAGGAATCAGACGCCCTTGGTACCGCCCAAAATGAGTCCGGCGCGCAAAACATGAAAAAGGGACCCAACGCCCCTGCAAACCGTCGAAAATGAGTCCGGACCCGACGCCCACGGCACCGTCGAAACGAGTCCGGGCGCGCAAAACAAGAAAACGAGACCCGACGCCATCGGTACCGCCGAAAACATGAAAGCGGGACCCGACGCCTTCGGTTCCGCCGAAAACATGAAAGCGGGACCCGACGCCCTCGGTTCCGCCGAAAACGAGTCCGGGCGCGCAAAATATGAAAACGGACCCGAGGCCCTGCACCCCGAAACGAGTCCGGCCGCGCAAGACATGAAAACAGGACCCGACGCCCACGGTACCGCCGGAAACGAGTCCGGGCGCGCAAAATATGAAAACAGGACCCGACGCCCTAGATATCGCAAAAAACGAGTCCGGAGCGAAAAAGATGAAAACGGGACCCAACGCCCTCCGTACCGCCGAAAATGAGTCTGGGAGGGCAAAAGTTGAAAACGGGATCCGACGCCCGCGCATCGCCGAAAACGAGTCCGGCGCGCAAAACATGAAAACGGACCCGACGCCCTCGCACCGCCGAAAAAGTCCGGCGCGAAAAACATGAAAACGTGATCCGACGCCCTCGTACGCCGAAATGAGTCCGGCGCGCAAAACATGAAAACGGGACCCGACGCCCTCGTACAAATTTACCGAAACGGTCCGGCGCTTAAATCATGAAAACGTACTCGACGCCCCCGCACCGCCGAAACGAGTCCGGGCGCGCACAACATCAAAAAGGGACCCGAATCCCTCTGTACCGCCGAAAACGAGTCTGGCACGCAAAACATGTAAACGGGACCCGACGCCATCGGTACCGCCGAAAATGAGTCCTGGAGCGAAATACATGAAAACGGAACCCGACACCCTCGCTATCGCCGAAAACGAGTTCGGGAACGCAAAACTTGAAAACGGTACCCGACGCTCTCGCTACCGTCGAAAATGAGTCCAAGAGCGCACAACATGAAAACGCGATCGAACGCCCTCGGTACCGCCGAAAACGAGTTCGGCGCGCAAAACATGAAAAACGGGACCCGACGCCCTCGCACCGTCGAAAAGAGTCCGCGCAAAACATGAAAAAGACCCGCCGCCGTCGAAAATGAGTCCGCACCGACGCCCCTGCCGCCGCGAAACGAGTTCGGCGCGCAAAATATGAAAACGGACCCGACGCCCCGTATCGCCGAAACGAGTCCGGGAGCGCAAAACTTGAAAACGGGACCCGACGCCCTCGGTACCGCCGGAAACGAGTCCGGGGGCGCACAACATGAAAACTGGACCCGACGCCTACGGTATCGTAAAAACGAGTCCGGGCGAGCAAAACTTGAAAACGGAGCCCCACGTCCTCAGTACAGCTGAATACAAGAACGGGCGCGCAAAACATGAAAACGGGACCCGACACACTCGACACCGCCGAAAATGTGTCCGAGCGCGCAAAACATCAAAATGGTACCGGACGCCCTCGGTACGCCGAAAATGAGTCCGGCGCGCAAAACAAGAAAACGGGACCCGACGCCCTCCGTACCGCCGAAAAAGAGTCCGGGCGCGCAAAACTTGAAAACGGGATCCGACGCCAAAATGAGTCCGGGCGCGCAAAACATGAAAACGGGACCTGACGCCCTCGCTACCGCCGAAAACAAGTCCGCGCGCGCATAACATGAAAACAGACTCTGACGCCCTGCGTACCGCCAAAAACCATTCCCAGCGCAAAAAACATAAAAATGGAACCTGACGGCCTCGCTACCACCGAAAACAAGTCCGGGCGTGCAAAACATCAAAATGGGACCCGAATCCCACGGAACCGCCGAAAATGAGTCCAGGCACGCAAAACATATAAAACGACACCCGACGCCATCGGTACCGCTGAAAACGAGTACGGGAGCGAAAAACATGAAAACGGGACATGACGCCCCCCGTACCGCCGAAAACGAGTCCGGGCGCGCTATATATGAAAACGGGACCCGACCCCCTGTACCGCTGAAAACAAGTCCGGGCGCGCACTACATGAAAACGGACACGACGCCCTCGCACCGCCGAAACGAGTCCGGCGCGCAAAACAGAAAAAGGGACCCGACGCCCTGCACCGTCAAAAATGAGTCCGGCGCGTAAAACATGAAAACGGACCCGACGCCACGTAAAAATGAAAACAGGACCCGACGCCCTCCACCGCCGAAACGAGTCCGACGAGCAAAATATGAAAACGGACCCGACGCCCCGTGACCGCCGAAAATGAGTCTTTGAGCGCAAAACTTGAAAACGGACCCGACGCCCTGCATCGCCGACAACGAGTACGACGCGCAAAACTTGAAAAATGGGACCCGACGCCCTCGCTACTGCTGAAACGAGTCCGCGCGCGTAAAACATGAAAACGCGACCCGACGCCATCGCTACCGCCGAAAACGAGTCCTGGAGCGAAATACATGAAAACGGGACACGACGCCCTCCGTACCGCCGAAAACGAGTCTAGGTGAGCAAAACATGAAAACGGGACCCGACGCCCTCGGTTCCGCCGAAAACGAGTCCGGGAGCGCAAAACTGAAAACGTTCCCGACGCCTCGTGCATCGCCGAAACGAATCCGGAGCGCAAACATGAAAACGGGATCGAACGCCCTCGACGCCGAAAATGAGTCCGGAGCGCAAAACATGAAAAAGGAACCGACGCCCTCGAACCGTCGAAAATAGTCCGGAGCGCAAAACCGAAAACGGACCCGAAACCCTCGCACCGCCGAAACGAGTCCGGCGCGCAAAACATGAAAACGGGACCCGACGCCCTCTGTACCGCCGAAAACGAGTCCGGGCGCGCAAAACATCAAAGCGGGACTCGACGCCCTCCGTACAGACGAAAACGATTAGAGGCGCGCAAAAATGAAAACAGGACCTGACGCCATCGGTACCGTCGAAAACGAGTCTGGGAGCGCAAAACTTGAAAACTGGATATGACGCCCTCGGTACTGACGAAAACGAGTCCGGGGAGCAAAACATAAAAACGGGACCCGACGCCCCCGGCACCGCCGAAAATGAGTCCGGGCGCGCAAAACTTGAAAACGGGAACCGACGCCCTCGATACCGCTGAAAACGTGTCCGGGCGCGAAAATATAAAAACGGGACCCGACGCCCTCGTACCGCCGAAAAAGAGTCAGGGCGCGTAAAACATGAAAATGGGATTCGACGCCCTCAGTACCACCCAAAACGAGACCAGGCGCAAAAAACATAAAAAAGGAACCCGACGCCCTCAGTACCGGCGAAAATAAGTCCGGGCGCGCAAAACATCAAGACGGACGCGAATCCCTCCGTACAGCCGAAAACATGAAAACGGGACCCGACGCCATCGGTTCCGCCGAAAACGATTCCGGGAGCGAAAAACATGTAAACGGGACCCGACGCCCTCAGTACCGCCTAAAATGAGTCTGGGCGCGCAAAACCTGAATATAGGACCCGACGCCCTCGGCACCGCCGAAAACGAGTCTGGGAGCGCAAAACATGAAAACGGGACCCTACGCCCTCCGTACCGATGAAAACGTGACTAGGAGCGCAAAACTTGAAAACGGGACCCCACGCCCTCGGTACCGCCGAAACGAGTCCGGGCGCGCACAACATGAAAACGGGATCGAACGCCCTCGTACCGCCGAAAACGAGTGTGGGAGCGCAAAACATGAAAACGGGACCCGATGCCCTCCATACCGTCGAAAACGAGTATGGGAGCGCAAAACTTGAAAACGGGATCCGACGCCCTCGGACCGCCAAAAATGAGTCCGAGCGCGCAAAACATGAAAATGGGACCCGACGCCGTCGCTACCGCCGAAAACGTGTCCGGGCGCGCAAAACTTGAAAACGGGATCCGACGCTCTCGCTACCGCCGAAAACGAGTACGGGCGCACAAAACATGAAAACGGGACAAGACGCCGTGCGCCGAAAACGATGAAAAGGATTTCGACGCCCCGCACGCCAAAACAAAACCAGGTGCAAAAAACATAAAAAAAGGAACCCGACGCCACCGGAACTGCCGAAAGCAAGTGCGGGCGCGCAAAACATGAAAACGGGACCTGATGACCTCGCTACCGCCGAAAATGAGTCCGGGAGCGCAAAACATGAAAACGGGACCCCAAGCCCCCGATACTGCTGAAAACGAGAACGGGCGCACAAAACATGAAAACGGGACCCAACGCACTCGACACCACCGAAAACGAGTCCGGGAGCGCAAAACCTAAAAACGGGACCCGACGTCGTCGCTACTGCTAAAAACGAGTCCGGGCATGAAAACGGAACCCGACGCCCTCGCTACCGCCAAATATGGGTCCGGGCGCGCAAAACAAGAAAACGGGATCGAACGCCCTCGCTACCGCCAAAAATGAGTTCGGGCGCGCAAAACATGAAAAAGGAACCCGACGTCCTCGGTATCGCCGAAAACGAGTCCGGGCACGCAAAACATGAAAACGGGTCGCGACGCCCTCTGTACCGACGATAACGAGTCCGGGCGCGCAAAATATGAAACGGGACCTGAAGCCATCGGTATCGCCGAAAATGAGTCCGGGAGCGCAAAATATGAAAACGGGACCCGACGCCCTCGGAACTGCGGAAAACGAGTCCGGGAGCGCAAAACATGAAAACGGGTCCCGACGCCCTCGGTCCCGCCGAAAACGAGTCCGGCGCGCAAAACAAGAAAATGGGATCGGACGCCATCGGTACCCCCAAAAACGAGTTCGGGAGCGCAAAACATGAAAATGGAACCGACGCCCTCCGTACCGCCGAAAACGAGTCCGATCGTGCAAAACATGAAAACGGGACCCGAGGCCATCGGTACTACCAAAAACGAGTCCGGCAGCGCAAAACATCAAAACGGGACCCGACCCCCTCGGTATCGCCGAAAATGAGTCCGGCGCGCAAAACATGAAAACGGGTCCCCACGCCCCGTCCGCCGAAAATGAGTCCGGCGCGCAAAACATGAAAACGAGAACGGCGCACAAAACTTGAAAACGGATCCGACGCCCTCGTTACCGCCGACAACGAGTCCGGACGCGCAAAACATGAAAACGGGACCCGACGCCCTCGCTACCGACGAAAATGAGTCCGGGCGCGCAAAACTTGAAAACGGGATCCGACGCTCTCGCTACCGCCGAAAACGATTCCGTGCGGCAAAACATGAAAAAGGAATTCGATGCCCTTAGTACCGCCAAATACGAAACTAGGTGCAAAAAACATAAAAAAAAGGAACCCGACGCCCTCGGAATTGCCGAAAACAAGTCCGGGCGCGCAAAACATGAAAACGGGACCTGATGCCCTCGGTATAGTCGAAAATGAGTCCGTGAGCGCAAAACATGAAAACGGGACCCCAAGCCCCCGATACTGCTGAAAACGAGAACGGGCGCGCAAAACATGAAAACGGGACCCAACGCACTCGACACCACCGAAAACGATTCCGGGAGTGCAAAACTTAAAAACGGGACCCGACCGGGATCGAACAAGAAAACGGAACCCGACGCCCTCGCACCGCCGAAAATGAGTTCGGCGCGCAAAACAAGAAAACGGATCGAACGCCCCGCATACGCCAAAACGATGAGTCGGCGCGCAAAACATGAAAAAGGAACCCGACGCCCTCGTGCATCGCGAAAACGAGTCCGGCGCGCAAAACATGAAAACGGGTCGCTACGCCCTCTCGTACCGACGAAACGAGTCCGGCGCGCAAAATATGAAAACGGGACCCGACGCCACTCTTTCACCGCCGAAAATGAGTCCGGGAGCGCAAAACATGAAAACGGACCCGACGCCCTCGGTCCCGCCGAAAACGAGTCCGGGCGCGCAAAACAAGAAAATGGGATCGGACGCCATCGGTACCCCCAAAAATGAGTTCGGGCGCGCAAAACATGAAAAAGGAACCCGACGCCCTCAGTACCGCCGAAAACGAGTACGGTCGCGCAAAACATGAAAAAGGGACCCGAGGCCATCGGTACCGCCGAAAACGAGTCCGGGAGCGAAAAACATGTAAACGGGACCCACGCCCTCGGTACCGCCGAAATTTAGTCCGGGCGCGCAAAACATGAAAATTGGACCCGACACCTACGATACGGTTGAAAACGAGTACGGACGCGCAAAACATCAAAACGGGACCCGAATCCCTCCGTACCGACGACAACGAGTCCGGGTGCGCAAAACATGATTACGGGACCCGACGCCCTCGCTACCGCCGAAAACGAGTCTGGGCGCGCAAAACTTGAAAACGGGATCCGACGCTCTCGCTACCGCCGAAAACGAGTACGGGCGCGCAAAACATGAAAACGGGACCCGACGCCCTACGTACCGCCGAAAACGAGTCCGTGCGGCAAAACATTAAAACGGAATTCGACGCCCTCAGTACCGCCAAAAACGAGTCCAAGTGCAAAAAAAATTAAAAAACGAACCCGACGCCCTCGGTAACGCCGAAAACAAATCCGAGCGCGCAAAACATGAAAACGGGACCCGACGCCACTCGGTACCGCCCAAAACGAGTCCGGGAGCGCAAAACATGAAAACTGGACCCCACGCCCCGATACTGCTGAAAACGAGAACGGGCGCGCAAAACATGAAAACGGGATCCAACGCACTCGACACCGCCAAAAACGAGTCCGGGAGCGCAAAACTTGAAAACGGGACCTGACGCCGTCGGTACGGCTGAAAACGAGTCCGGGCGCGCAAAACATGAAGACGGGAACCGACGCCCTCGATGCCGCTGAATACGAGTCTGGGCGGGCAAAACAAGAAAACAGGATCGAACGCCCTCGGTACAGCCAAAAATGAGTTCGGTAATGCCGAAAATGAGTCCGGGCACGCAAAACATCAAAACGGGACCCGAATCCCTCCGTACCACCGAAAATGAGTCCAGGCGCGCAAAACATGAAAACGGGTCCGCACGCCCTCGGTACAGCTGAAAACGAGAACGGGCGCACAAAACTTGAAAACGGGATCCGACGCCCTCGATACCGCCGACAACGAGTCCGGGCGCGCAAAACATGAAAACGGGACCCGATGCCCTCGATACCGCCGAAAATGAATCCGGGAGTGCAAAACATGAAAACGGGACCCATCGGTACCGCCGAAAATGAGTCTGGGAGCGCATAACATGAAAACGGGACCCGACGCCCTCGCTACCCATGAAAACGAGTCAGGGCGCGCAAAACATGAAAATGGGTACCGCCGAAAACGAGTACGGGCGCACAAAACATGAAAACGGGACAAGACGCCCTCGGTACCGCCGAAAACG
The DNA here is from genome assembly GCA_037127355.1 of Schoenoplectus tabernaemontani. Taxonomy (NCBI): domain Eukaryota; kingdom Viridiplantae; phylum Streptophyta; class Magnoliopsida; order Poales; family Cyperaceae; genus Schoenoplectus; species Schoenoplectus tabernaemontani. Next base: position 13,173,040 of record CM073750.1, on the reverse strand, counting down.
AGTCTGTCCGGCAAAACATGAAAAAGGAATTCGACGCCCTCAGTACCGCCAAAAACGAAACCAGGTGCAAAAAACATAAAAAAAGGAACCTGACTCCCACGGTACTGCCGAAAATAAGTCCGGGAGCGCAAAACATGAAAACGGGACCCGACGCCCTCCGTACCGTCGAAAACGAGTCTGGGAGCGCAAAACTTGAAAACGTGATCCAACACGCTCGGTACCGCCAAAAATGAGTCCGGGCGCGTAAAACATGAAAATGGGACCCGACGCCGTCGGTACTGCTGAAAACGAGTCCGGGCACGCAAAACATGAAAACGGGTCGCGACGCCCTCTGTACCGACGACAACGAGTCTGGGCGCAAAATATGAAAACGGGACCTGAAGCCATCGGTACCGCCGAAAATGAGTCTGGGAGCGCAAAATAAGAAAACGGGACCCGACGCCCTCGGTACTACGGAAAACGAGTCCGGGAGCGCAAGATATGAAAACGGGTCCCGACGCCCTCGGTCCCGCCGAAAACAAGAAAATGGGATCGGACGCCATCTGTACCCCCAAAAACGAGTTTGGGCGCGCAAAACATGAAAAAGGAACCCGACGCCCTCAGCATCGCCGAAAAACGAGTCCGGTCGCGCAAAATATGAAAACGGGACCCGAGGCCATCGATACCGCCGAAAACGAGTCCGGGAGCGAAAAACATGTAAACGGGACCGGACGCCCTCGCTACCGCCGAAAACGAGTTTGGGAGCGCAAAACTTGAAAATGTGATCCGACGCCCTCGCACCGCCGAAAACGAGTCCGGCGCGCAAAACATGAAAACGGGACCCGACGCCATCGGTACCGCCGAAAACGAGTCCGGGAGCGCAAAACATGAAAACGGTCCCGACGCCCTCGGCACCGCCGAAAACGAGTCCGGAGCGCAAAACATGAAAACGGGTCCCGACGCCCTGCACCGCCGAAAACGAGTTTGGGAGCGCAAAACTTGAAAATGGATCCGACGCCCTCGGCACCGCCGAAACGAGTCCGGCGCGCAAAACATGAAAACGGGACCCGACGCCATCGTACCGCCGCCAGAAACGAGTCCGGGAGCGCAAAACATGAAAACGGTCCCGACGCCCTCGGTACCGCCGAAACGAGACCGGGAGCGCAAAACATGAAAACGGGACCCCACGCCCCCGATATTGCTGAAAACGAGAACGGGCGCGCAAAACATGAATACGGGACCCCATGCATTCGACACCGCCGAAAACGAGTCCGGGAGCGCAAAACTTGAAAACGGGACCCGACGCCGTCGTACTGCTGAAAATGAGTCCGGGCGCGCAAAACATGAAAATGGGACCCGACGCCCTCGGAACCGCCGAATACGAGTCCGGGCGCGCAATACAAGAAAACGGGATCGAACGCCCTCGGTCCCGCCGAAAACGAGTCCGGGCGCGCAAAACTTGAAAACGGGATCGGATGCCCCGATGCGCCAAAAACGAGTTCGAGCGCGCAAAACATGAAAAAGGAACTTGACGCCCTCTCGTACGCCAAAAACGAGTCCGGGCGCGCAAAACTTGAAACGGACCGACGCCTCGGTCCCGCGAAAATGATTCCTGCGCAAAAACAAGAAAACGGGATCGACGCCATCGGCACCCCCAAAAATGAGTTCATGTGCGCAAAACATGAAAAAGGACCCCGACGCCTCGCGCGCCGAAAACGAGTCCGGTCGCGCAAAACATGAAAACGGGACCCGAGGCCATCGATCCGCACGCCGCGAAACGAGTCCGGAACGCAAAATATGAAAACGGGACCCGACGCCCTCGGTAATGCGGAAAACGAGTCCGGGAGAGCAAAACATGAAAACGGGTCCCGACGCCCTCGGTCCCGCCGAAAACGAGTCCGGCGCGCAAAACATGAAAACGGGACCCGACGCCCTCGTAACGCCGAAAACGAGTTCGGGAGCGCAAAACATGAAAACGGGACCCGACGCCCTCTGTACCGCCGAAAACGAGTCTAGGAGCGCAAAACTTGAAAACTGGATCTGACACCTTCGGTACCGCCAAAAACGAGTCCAAGCGCGCAAAACATTAAAACGGGACCCGACGCCCTCCGTACCGTCGAAAATGAGTCCGGGAGCGCAAAACATGAAAACGGGACCCGACGCCCTCGGTACCCCGCCGAAAATGAGTCGGGCCGCGCAAAATATGAAAACGGGACCGACGCCCTCGCATCGCCGAAAACAGTCCGGGAGCGCAAAACATGAAAACGGGACCCGACGCCCTCCCCCGTCGAAACGAGTCCGGACGCGCAAAATAAGAAAATGGGATCGGACGCCATCGGGAGTCGGGAGCGAAAACATGAAAACGGGACCCGACGCCCTGCACCGTCGAAAACGAGTCCGGGCGCGCAAAACATGAAAACGGGACCCGACGCCCTCCGTACCATCGAAAACTAGTTCGGGAGCGCAAAACATGAAAATGAGACCCCACGCCCTCGGTACCGCCGAAAATGAGTCCGGGCGCGCAAAACATGAAAACGGGACCCGACGCCCTCCGGACCGTCGAAAATGAGTTTGGGAGCGCAAAACTTGAAAACGGGATCCGACGCCCTCGGTACTGCCAAAAATGAGTCCGGGCGCGCAAATTATGAAAATAGGACCCGACGCCTCGCTACCGCCGAAAATGAGTCCGGGAGCGCAAAAAATGAAAACGGGACCGGCGCCCTCCGTACCGTCGAAAAAGAGTTGGGACCGCAAAACATGAAAATGGGACCCGACGCCCTCCGTACCGTCGAAAACGAGTCTGTGAGTGCAAAACTTGAAAACGAGATCCGACTTCCTCGGTACCGCCAAATATGAGTCCGGCGCGCAAAACATGAAAACGGGTCCCCACGCCCTCGGTACAGCTAAAAACGAGAAAGGGCGCACACAACTTGAAAACGGGATCCGACGCCCTCGGTACCGCCGACAACGAGTCCGAGCGCACAAAACATTAAAACGGGAGCCGACGCCATCGGTACCGCCGAAAACGAGTCCGGGCGCGCAAAATATGAAAACGGGACCTAACTGCATCGGTACCGCCGAAAACGAGACCGGGAGAGCAAAACATGAAAACGTGTCCCGACGCCCTCGGTCCCGCCGAAAACGAGTTCGGGCGCGCAAAACATGAAAAAGGAACCCCACGCCCTCCGTACCCACGATAACGAGTCCGGGCGCGCAAAATATGAAAACGGGACCTAAAGCCATCGGTACCGCCGAAAACAAGTCGGGGAGCGCAAAATATGAAAACGGGACGTGCCCTCGGTACTGCGGAAAACGAGTCGGGGGGCGCAAAACATGAAAACGGGTCCCGACGCCCTCGGTCCCGCCGAAATCGAGTACTGGCGCGCAAAACAAGAAAACGGGATCGGTCACCCCAAAAAACGAGGTTTTTGTTCGGGCGCGCAAAACATGAAAAAGGAACCTGACGCCCTCCGTACCGCCGAAAACGAGTCCGGTCGCGCAAAACATGAAAACAAGACCCGACGCCCTCGGTACCGTCGAAAACGAGTTCGGGAGCGCAAAACATGAAAATGGGACCCGACGCCCTCCGTACCGCCGAAAACGAGTCCGGGAGCGCAAAACTTGAAAACGGGATCCGACGCCCTCGGTACCGCCGAAAATGAGTCCGGGGGCGCAAAACATGAAAACAGGACCGGACGCCCTGCGTACCGTCGAAAACGAGTTTGGTAGCGCAAAACTTGAAAACAGGATCCGACGCCCTCGGTACTGCCGAAAAAATGAGTCCGGGCGCGCAAAACTGGACTCGACGCCTTCCGTACCGTCGAAAACGAGTTTGGGAGCGCAAAACTTGAAAATGGGATCCGACGCCCTCTGTACCGCCAAAAATGAGTCCGGGTGCGTAAAATATGAAAACAGGACCCGACGCCCTCGGTACCGATGAAAACGAGTCCGGGAGCGCAAAACATGAAAACGGGACCCGACACCCCCCTACCGTCGAAAACGAGTCTGGGAGTGCAAAACTTGAAAACGAGATCTGACGCCCTCGGTACCGCCAAATATGAGTCCGGGCGCGCAAAACATGAAAACAGGACACAACGCCCTCTATACCGTCGAAAAAGAGTCTGGGAGCGCAAAACATGAAAATGGGACCCGACGCCCAAGGTACCGCCGAAAATGAGTCCGGGCGCGCAAAACATGGAAACGGGTCCCCACGCCCTCGGTACAGCTCAAAACGAGAAAGGGCGCACACAACTTGAAAACAGGATCCGACGCCCTCGGTACCGCCGACAACGTGTACGAGCGCGTAAACATGAAAAACAGGAACCGACGCCCTCGGTACCGCCGAATACGAGACCGGGCGCACAAAACAAGAAAACGGGATCGAACGCCCTCGGTACCGCCAAAAATGAGTTCGGGCGCGCAAAATATGAAAAAGCAACTCGACGCCCTCGGTCCCGCCGAAACGAGTCCGGCGCGCAAAACATGAAAACGGGACGCGACGCCCTCGTCCGCGACAACGAGTTCGGGAGCGCAAAACATGAAAACGGGACCCGACGCCTCTCGTACCGCCGAAACGAGTCCGGGAGCGCAAAACTTGAAAACGGGATCCGACGCCCTCGACGCCGAAAATGTCCGAGCGCGCAAAACATGAAAACGGGACCCGACGCCCTCCGTCCGCCGAAAACGAGTCCGGCGCGCAAAACATGAAAACGGGACTCGACGCCCTCGGTACCGCCGAAAATGAGTTCGGACGTGCAAAACATGAAAACGGGACCGACGCCCTCGTACCGCCAAAAAAACGAGTTTGCGAGCGCAAAACTTGAAAACGGGATCCGACGCCCTCGTGCACCGCCAAAAATGAGTCCGGCGCGCAAAACATGAAAACGGGACCGACGCCTCGTACCGTCGAAAACGAGTTTGGGAGCGCAAAACTTGAAAATGGGATCCGACGCCCCGTGCACGCCCTCGTACCGAAAATGAGTCCGGCGCGCAAAACATGAAAACGGGACATGACGCCCTCGTACCTTCGAAAAACGAGTTCAGGAGCGCAAAACATGAAAACGGGACCCGACGCCTCTGTACCGCCAAAAACGAGTGCGGGAGCGCAAAACTTGAAAACGGGATCCCCGAAGCCCTCGGTATAGCCGAAAATGAGTCCGGCGCGCAAAACATGAAAACGGGACCCGACGCCCTCGTACCGTCGAAAACGAGTTTGGGAGCGCAAAACTTGAAAACGGGATCGAAGCCCTCGCATGCGCCAAAATGAGTCGGCGCGCAAAACATGAAAACGGGACCCGACGCCCTCGTAATCGAAAACGAGTTTGGGAGCGCAAAACTTGAAAACGGGATCCAACGCCCTCGGTACCGCAAATAAATGAGTCCGGGCGCGCAAATATGAAAACAGGACCTGACGCCTCGGTGCCGCCGAAAACGAGTCCGGGAGCGCAAAACATGAAAACGGGGACCGACGCCCTCCGTACCGTCGAAAACGAGTCTGTGAGCGCAAAACTTGAAAATGAGATCCGACTTCCTCGGTACCGCCCTCTGTACCGAAAATGAGTCCGGGCGCGCAAAACATGAAAACGGGACACAACGCCCTCGGTACCGTCGAAAAAAGAGTCGGGAGCGCAAAACATGAAAACGGGACCCGACGCCCTCGGTATCGTCGAAAATGAGTTCGGGCGCGCAAAACATGAAAACGGGACCCCACGCCCTCGGTATAGCTGAAAACGAGAAAGGGCGCACACAACTTGAAAACGGGATCCGACGCCCTCGGTACCGCCGAAAACGAGTCCGGCGCGCAAAACAAGAAAACGGGATCGAACGCCCTCGTGCCGCGAAAATGAGTTCGGGCGCGCAAAACATGAAAAAGCAACCCGACGCCCTCGGTACCGCCGAAAACGAGTCCGGGCACGCAAAACATGAAAACGGGTCGCGACGCCCTCCGTACCGACGACAACAATTCCGGGGGCGCAAAATATGAAAACGGGACCTGAAGCCATCGGTACCGCCGAAAATGAGTACGGGAGCGCAAAGGATGAAAACGGGTCCCGACGCCCTCGGTCCCGCCGAAACGAGTCGGGCGCGCAAAACATGAAAACGGGAACCGACGCCCTCGGTACCGCCGAAAACGAGTTCGGGAGCGCAAAACATGAAAACGGGACCGACGCCCTCTATACCGCCGAAAACGAGTCCGGGAGCGCAAAACTTGAAAACGGGATCCGAAGCCCTCGGTATCGCCGAAAATGAGTCCGAGCGCGCAAAACATGAAAACGGGACCCGACGCCCTCGTGCCGTTGAAAACGAGTTTGGGAGCGCAAAACATGAAAACGGGACCCGACGCCCTCGGTACCGAAAATGAGTCCCGGCGCGCAAAACATGAAAACGGACCCGACGCCCTCCGACCCGACGTCGAAAACGAGTTTGGATCGCAAAACTTGAAAACGGGATCCGACGCCCTCGTGCACGAAAAATGAGTCCGGGAGCGCAAAACTATGAAAACGGGACCCGACGCCTCGATAATGCCGCGAAAACGAGTCCGGGAGCGCAAAACATGAAAACGGGGACCGACTTCCTCGGTGCCGCTCTCTGCACCGAAAAAACGAGTCCGGGCGCGCAAAACATGAAAACGGGACATGACGCCCACGGTACCGTCGAAAATGAGTGCGGGCGCGCAAAACATGAAAACGGGTCCCCACGCCCTCGGTATAGCTGAAAACGAGAAAGGGCGCACACAACTTGAAAACGGGATCCGACGCCCTCGGTACCGCCGAAAACGAGTCCGGGCGCGCAAAACAAGAAAACGGGATCGAACGCCCTCGGTACCGCCAAAAATAAGTTCGGGAGCGCAAAATATGAAAACGGGACCCGACGCCCTCAATAATACGGAAAACGAGTCCGGGAGCGCAAAACATGAAAACGGGACCCGACGCCCTCGGTCCGCCTCTGTACCGAAAACGAGTCCGGGCGCGCAAAACATGAAAACGGGACCCGACGCCCTCGGTACCGTCGAAAATGAGTTCGGGAGCGCAAAACATGAAAACGGGATCCCCACGCCCTCGGTATAGCTGAAAACGAGAAAGGGCGCACACAACTTGAAAACGAGATCCGACGCCCTCGGTACCGCCGAAAACGAGTCTGGGAGCGCAAAACTTGAAAACGGGATCAGACGCCCTCGGTACCGCCGAAAATGAGTCCGGGCGCGCAAAACATGAAAACAGGACCCGACGCCCTCCGGACCGTCGAAAACGAGTTTGGGAGCGCAAAACTTGAAAACGGGATCCGACGCCCTCCGTACCGTCGAAAATGAGTCTGTGAGCGCAAAACTTGAAAATGAGATCCGACTTCCTCGGTACCGCCCTCTGTACCGAAAATGAGTCCGGGAGCGCAAAACATGAAAACGGGACATGACGCCCTCTGTACCGTCGAAAAAGAGTTGGGAGCGCGAAACATGAAAACGGGACGTGACGCCCACGGTACCGTCGAAAATGAGTGCGGGCGCGCAAAACATGAAAACGGGTCCCCACGCCCTCGGTATAGCTGAAAACGAGAAAGGGCGCACACAACTTGAAAACGGGATCCGACGCCCTCGGTACCGCCGACAACGAGTCCGGGCGCGCAAAACAAGAAAACGGGATCGAACGCCCTCGGTACCGCCAAAAATGAGTTTGGGCGCGCAAAACATGAAAAAGCAACCCGACGCCCTCGGTACCGCCGAAAACGAGTCTGGGCGAGCAAAACATGAAAACGGGTCGCGACGCCCTCCGTACCGACGACAACGATTCCGGGCGCGCAAAATATGAAAACGGGACCTGAAGCCATCGGTACCGCCGAAAATGAGTCCGGGAGCGCAAAATATGAAAACGGGACCCGACGCCCTCGGTAATACGTAAAACGAGTCGGGATCGCAAAACATGAAAACGGGACCCGACGCCCTCGGTCCCGCGAAACGAGTCCGGCGCGCAAAACATGAAAACGGGACCGACGCCCTCGGTACCGTCGAAAACGAGTTCGGGAGCGCAAAACATGAAAACGGGACCCGACGCCCTCGGTACCGCCGCGAAACGAGTGCGGGAGCGCAAAACTTGAAAACGGGATCGACGCCCTCGATGCCGAAAATGAGTCGGGCGCGCAAAACATGAAAACGGGACCCGACGCCCTCGGACCGTCGAAAACGAGTTTGGGAGCGCAAAACTTGAAAACGGGATCCGACGCCCTCGGTGCGCCAAAATGAGTCCGGCGCGCAAAACATGAAAACGGGACCGACGCCTCGGTACCGCCAAAAATGAGTCCGGCAGCGCAAAACATGAAAACAGGACCCGACGCCCTCCGTACCGTCGAAAACGAGTCTGTGAGCGCAAAACTTGAAAATGAGATCCGACTTCCTCGGTACCGCCCCCTGTACCGAAAACGAGTCCGGGCACGCAAAACATGAATACGGGACACAACGCCCTCTGTACCGTCGAAAAAGAGTTGGGAGCGCAAAACATGAAAACGGGACCGACGCCCCCACGGTACCGCCGAAAATGAGTGCGGGCGCGCAAAACATGAAAACGGGTCCCCACGCACTCGGTATAGCTGAAAACGAGAAAGGGCGCACACAACATGAAAACGGGATCTGACGCCCTCGGTACCGCCGACAACGAGTCCGGGCGCGCAAAACAAGAAAACGGGATCGAACGCCCTCGGTACCGCCAAAATGAGTTCGGGCGCGCAAAACATGAAAAAGCAACCCGACGCCCTCGGTACGCGAAAACGAGTCGGGCGCGCAAAACATGAAAACGGGTCGCGACGCCCTCCGTGCGACGACAACGATTACGGGCGCGCAAAATATGAAAATGGGACTCGAAACCATCGGTACCGCCGAAAACGAGTCGGGAGCGCAAAATATGAAAACGGGACCGACGACCTCGGTAATGCGGAAAACGAGTCGGGAGCGCAAAACATGAAAACGGGTCCGACGCCCTCGGTCCCGCGCCGAAACGTCCGGCGCGCAAAACATGAAAACGGGACCCGACGCCCTCGATGCACGCCGAAAACGAGTTCGGAGCGCAAAACATGAAAACGGGACCGACGCCCTCGTCGTGCCGCCGAAAACGAGTCGGGAGCGCAAAACTTGAAAACGGGATCGAAGCCCTGCATGCGCGAAAATGATTCGAGCGCGCGCAAAACATGAAAACGGGATCCGACGCCCTCCGTACCGACGACAACGAGTTCGGGCGCGCAAAATATGAAAACGGGACTGAAGCCATCGATGCACTGCCGAAAATGAGTCGGGAGCGCAAAATATGAAAACGGGACCGACGCCCGATCAATAATACGTCCGAAAACGAGTCCGGGGGCGCAAAATATGAAAACGGGACTTGAAGCCATCGGTACCACCGAAAATGAGTCGGGAGCGCAAAATATGAAAACGGGACCCGACGCCCTCGGTAATACGGAAAATGAGTCCGGGAGCGAAAACATGAAAACGGGACCCGACGCCCTTGGTACCGCCGAAAACGAGTTCGGGAGCGCAAAACATGAAAACGGGACCCGACGCCCTGTACCGTCGAAAAGCGAGTCGGGAGCGCAAAACTTGAAAACGGGATCGACGCCCTCGATCGCCAAAAATGAGTCGGACGCGCAAAACATGAAAACATGACCGACGCCCTCCGGTACCGTCGAAAACGAGTTTGGGAGCGCAAAACATGAAAACGGGATCCGACGCCCTCGGTACCGCCAAAAATGAGTCCGGCGCGCAAATTATGAACACAGGACCCGACGCCTCGGTACCGCCAAAAATGAGTCCGGCAGCGCAAAACATGAAAACGGGACCCGACTCCCTCCGTACCGTCGAAAACGAGTCTGGGAGCGACAAACTTGAAAACGAGATCCGACGCCCTCGTGCATCGCCAAATATGAGTCGGGCGCGCAAAACATGAAAACGGGACACAACGCCCTCGTACCGTCGAAAAAAAAAGTCCGGCGCGCAAAACATGAAGACGGGACCCGACGCCCTCCGTACCGTCGAAAACGAGTCTACGAGCGCTAAACTTGAAAACGGGATCCGACGCCCTCGCATCGTCAAAAATGAGTTCGGCGCGCAAAACATGAAAACGAGACGCAACGCCCTCGCTACCGACGAAAACGAGTCCGGGTGCGCAAAATATGAAATTGGGATTCGACGCCCTCGGCATACGTCGAAAATGAGTCTGGGAGCGCAAAACATGAAAACGTGACCCGAAGCACGCGGTACCGCGAAAACGAGTCCGGGTGTGCAAAACATCAAAACAAGACTCGAATTCCTCCGTACCGTCGAAAATGTGTCCGGGCACGCAAAACATGAAAACGGGACCCCACGCCCTCGGTCCAGCTGAAAACGAGAATGAGCACACAAAACTTGAAATCGGGACCGACGCCCTCGGTACCGCCGGAAACGAGTCCGGGCGCGCAAAACTTGAAACCGGGATCCGACGCGCTCAGTACCGCCGAAAACGAGTCGGGCGCGCAAAACAAATAAACGATATTCGACGCCCTCAGTACCGCCAAAAACGAGTCCGTGTGCAAAAAACATTAAAAACGAACCTTACGCCCTCGGTACCGCCAAAAAAGAGTCCGGGAGCGCAAAACATGAAAACGGGACCCGACGCCCTCCGTACAGACGAAAACGAGTCCGGGGGCGCAAAATATGAAAACGGGACCTGATGCCATCGTGCACGCCGAAAACGAGTCCGGGAGCGAAAAACATGAAAACGGGAACCGACGCCCTCAGTACCGCCGAAAACGAGTTCGGGAGCGCAAAACATGAAAACGGGACCCGACGCCCTCGTACCGCCGAAAACGAGTCTGGGAGCGCAAAACTTGAAAACGGGATCTGAAGCCCTCGCTACCGCCGAAAATGAGTCCGAGCGCGCAAAACATGAAAACAGGACCCGACGCCCTCCGTGCCGTCGAAAACGAGTTTGGGAGCGCAAAACATGAAAACGGGTTCTGACGCCCTCGCTACCGCCGAAAATGAGTCCGGGCGCGCAAAACATGAAAACAGGACCCGATGCCCTCCGACCCGTCGAAAACGAGTTTGCGATCGCAAAACTTGAAAACGGGATCCGACGCCCTCGCTACCGCCAAAAAATGAGTCCGGGCGCGCAAATTATGAAAACAGGACCTGACGCCTCAGTACCGCCGAAAACGAGTCCGGGAGCGCAAAACATGAAAACGGGGACCGACTTCCTCGCTACCGCTCTCTGTACCGAAAACGAGTCCGGGCGCGCAAAACATGAAAACGGGACATGACGCCCACGCATGCCGTCGAAAATGAGTGCGGGCGCGCAAAACATGAAAACGGGTCCCCACGCCCTCGGTATAGCGAAAACGAGAAAGGGCGCACACAACTTGAAAACGGGATCCGACGCCCTGCACCGCCGACAACGAGTCCGGCGCGCAAAACAAGAAAACGGGATCGAACGCCCTCGCACGCCAAAAATAAGTTCGGGAGCGCAAAATATGAAAACGGGACCCGACGCCCTCAATAATACGGAAAACGAGTCCGGGAGCGCAAAACATGAAAACGGGACCCGACGCCCTCGGTCCCGCCGAAAACGAGTCCGGGCGCGCAAAACATGAAAACGGGACCCGACGCCCTCGGTACCGTCGAAAATGAGTTCGGGAGCGCAAAACATGAAAACGGGACCCCACGCCCTCGGTATAGCTGAAAACGAGAAAGGGCGCACACAACTTGAAAACGAGATCCGACGCCCTCGGTACCGCCGAAAACGAGTCGGGAGCGCAAAACTTGAAAAGGGATCGACGCCCTCGCACCGCCGAAAATGAGTCCGGCGCGCAAAACATGAAAACAGGGACCCGACGCCCTCCGACCGTCGAAAACGAGTTTAGGAGCGCAATACTTGAAAACGGGATCCGACGCCCTCCGTACCGTCGAAAATGAGTCTGTGAGCGCAAAACTTGAAAATGAGATCCGACTTCCTCGCTACCGCCCTCTGTACCGAAAACGAGTCCGGCGCGCAAAACATGAAAACGGGACATGACGCCCTCTGTACCGTCGAAAAAGAGTTGGGAGCGCGAAACATGAAAACGGGACCCGACGCCCACGGTACCGTCGAAAATGAGTGCGGGCGCGCAAAACATGAAAACGGGTCCCCACGCCCTCGGTATAGCTGAAAACGAGAAAGGGCGCACACAACTTGAAAACGGGATCCGACGCCCTCGGCACCGCGACGACAACGAGTCCGGCGCGCAAAACAAGAAAACGGATCGAACGCCCTCGTACATCGCCAAAATGAGTTTGGCGCGCAAAACATGAAAAAGCAACCCGACGCCCTCGCTACCGCCGAAAACGAGTCTGGGCGAGCAAAACATGAAAACGGGTCGCGACGCCCTCCGTACCGACGACAACGATTCCGGGCGCGCAAAATATGAAAACGGGACCTGAAGCCATCGGTACCGCCGAAAATGAGTCCGGGAGCGCAAAATATGAAAACGGGACCCGACGCCCTCAATAATACGTAAAACGAGTCCGGGAGCGCAAAACATGAAAACGGGACCCGACGCCCTCGGTACCGCCGAAAACGAGTCCGGGCGCGCAAAACATGAAAACGGGACCCGACGCCCTCGGAGTCGTCGAAAACGAGTTCGGGAGCGCAAAACATGAAAACGGGACCCGACGCCCTCCGTACCGCCGAAAACGAGTCCGGGAGCGCAAAACTTGAAAACGGGATCGACGCCCCCGGTACCGCCGAAAATGAGTCCGGGCGCGCAAAACATGAAAACAGGACCCGACGCCCTCCGACCGTCGAAAACGAGTTTGGGAGCGCAAAACTTGAAAACGGATCCGACGCCCTCGTGCGCCCAAAATGAGTCCGGCGCGCAAATTATGAAAACAGACCGACGCCTCGCACGCCAAAAATGAGTCCCAGAACGAAAAACATGAAAACAGACCCGACGCCCTCCGTACCGTCGAAAACGAGTCCGTGAGCGCAAAACTTGAAAACGAGATCCGACTTCTCGCACCGCCCCGTACCGAAACGAGTCCGGCACGCAAAACATGAATACGGACACAACGCCTCTCGTACCGTCGAAAAAGAGTTGGGAGCGCAAAACATGAAAACGGGACCCGACTCCCACGGTACCGCCGAAAATGAGTGCGGGCGCGCAAAACATGAAAACGGGTCCCCACGCACTCGGTATAGCTGAAAACGAGAAAGGGCGCACACAACATGAAAACGGGATCCGACGCCCTCGCATCGCCGACAACGAGTCCGGCGCGCAAAACAAGAAAACGGGATCGAACGCCCTCGGTACCGCCAAAAATGAGTTCGGGCGCGCAAAACATGAAAAAGCAACCCGACGCCCTCGGTACCGCCGAAAACGAGTCCGGGCGCGCAAAACATGAAAACGGGTCGCGACGCCCTCCGTACCGACGACAACGATTACGGGCGCGCAAAATATGAAAACGGGACTTGAAACCATCGGTACCGCCGAAAACGAGTCGGGAGCGCAAAATATGAAAACGGGACCCGACGACCTCGGTAATGCGGAAAACGAGTCCGGGAGCGCAAAAATGAAAACGGGTCCCGACGCCCTCGGTCCCGCCGAAAACGAGTCCGGGCGCGCAAAACATGAAAACGGGACCCGACGCCCTCGTATCGCCGAAAACGAGTTCCGGAGCGCAAAACATGAAAACGGGACCCGACGCCCTCTGTACCGCCGAAAACGAGTCTGGGAGCGCAAAACTTGAAAACGGGATCTGAAGCCCTCGGTACCGCCGAAAATGATTCTGAGCGCGCAAAACATGAAAACGGGATCCGACGCCCTCCGTACCGACGACAACGGTTCCGGGCGCGCAAAATATGAAAACGGGACCTGAAGCCATCGGTACCGCCGAAAATGAGTCCGGGAGCGCAAAATATGAAAACGGGACCCGACGCCCTCAATAATACGGAAAACGAGTCCGGGCACGCAAAATATGAAAACGGGACTTGAAGCCATCGGTACCACCGAAAATGAGTCCGAGAGCGCAAAATATGAAAACGGGACCCGACGCCCTCGGTAATACGGAAAATGAGTCCGGGAGCGAAAACATGAAAACGGGACCCGACGCCCTTGGTACCGCCGAAAACGAGTTCGGGAGCGCAAAACATGAAAACGGGACCCGACGCCCTCCGTACCGTCGAAAACGAGTCCGGGAGCGCAAAACTTGAAAACGGGACCAGACGCCCTCGGTACCGCCAAAAATGAGTCCGGGCGCGCAAAACATGAAAACATGACCCGACGCCCTCCGGACCGTCGAAAACGAGTTTGGGAGCGCAAAACGGAAAACGGGATCCGACGCCCTCGCACCGCCAAAAATGAGTCCGGCGCGCAAATTATGAAAACGGGACCGACGCCTCGGTCGCGCCAAAATGAGTCCGGCGAACAAAAACATGAAAACGGGACCCGACTCCCTCCGTACCGTCGAAAACGAGTCTGGGAGCGACAAACTTGAAAACGAGATCCGACGCCCTCGGTACCGCCAAATATGAGTCCGGGCGCGCAAAACATGAAAACGGGACACAACGCCCTCTGTACCGTCGAAAAAAAGTCCGGCGCGCAAAACATGAAGACGGGACCCGACGCCCTCCGTACCGTCGAAAACGAGTCTACGAGCGCTAAACTTGAAAACGGGATCCGACGCCCTCGCTACCGTCAAAAATGAGTTCGGGCGCGCAAAACATGAAAACGAGACGCAACGCCCTCGGTACCGACGAAAACGAGTCCGGGCGCGCAAAATATGAAATTGGGATTCGACGCCCTCGGTACCGTCGAAAATGAGTCTGGGAGCGCAAAACATGAAAACGTGACCCGAAGCACGCGGTACCGCGAAAACGAGTCCGGGTGTGCAAAACATCAAAACAAGACTCGAATTCCTCCGTACCGTCGAAAATGTGTCCGGGCACGCAAAACATGAAAACGGGACCCCACGCCCTCGGTCCAGCTGAAAACGAGAATGAGCACACAAAACTTGAAATCGGGACCGACGCCCTCGGTACCGCCGGAAACGAGTCCGGGCGCGCAAAACTTGAAACCGGGATCCGACGCGCTCAGTACCGCCGAAAACGAGTCAGTGCGCCAAAACAAATAAACGATATTCGACGCCCTCAGTACCGCCAAAAACGAGTCCATGTGCAAAAAACATTAAAAACGAACCTTACGCCCTCGGTACCGCCAAAAAAGAGTCCGGGAGCGCAAAACATGAAAACGGGACCCGACGCCCTCCGTACAGACGAAAACGAGTCCGGGGGCGCAAAATATGAAAACGGGACCTGACGCCATCGGTACCGCCGAAAGCGAGTCCGGGAGCGAAAAACATGTAAACGGGACCCGACGCCCTCGGTACCGCCGAAAATGAGTCCGGGCGCGCAAAACATGAAAACAGGACCCGACGCCCTCCGTACCACCGAAAACGAGTTTGGGAGCGCAAAACTTGAAAACGGGATCCGACGCCCTAGGTACCGCCGAAAATGAGTCCGGGCGCGCAAAACATGAAAACAGGACCCGACGCCCTCCGGACCGTCGAAAACGAGTTTGGGAGCGCAAAACTTGAAAACGGGATCCGACGCCCTCGGTACCGCAAAAAATGAGTCCGGGCGCGCAAAATATGAAAACAGGACCCGACGCCTCGGTACCGCCGAAAATGAGTCCGGCAGCGCAAAACATGAAAACGGGAAACGACGCCCTTCGTACCGTTGAAAACGAGTCTGGGAGCGCAAAACTTGAAAACGAGATCCGACGCCCTCGGTACCGCCAAATATGACTCCGGGCGCGCAAAACATGAAAACGGGACACGAGGCCATCGGTACCGCCGAAAACGAGTCCGGAGCGAAAAACATGTAAACGGGACCCGACGCCCTCGGTACCGCCGAAAATGAGTCCGGGCGCGCAAAACATGAAAACAGGACCCGACGCCCTCCGTACCGTCGAAAACGAGTTTGGGAGCGCAAAACTTGAAAACGGGATCCGACGCCCTCGGTACCGCCGAAAATGAGTCCGGGCGCGCAAAACATGAAAACGGGACCCGACGCCCTCGGACCGTCGAAAACGAGTTTGGGAGCGCAAAACTTGAAAACGGGATCCGACGCCCTCGGTGCAGCCAAAAATGAGTCCGGCGCGCAAATTATGAAAACGGACCCGACGCCTCGCATGCGCCGCGAAAATGAGTCCCGGCGGCGCAAAACATGAAAACGGGACACGACGCCCTCGGTACCGTTGAAAACGAGTCCGGGAGCGCAAAACTTGAAAACGAGATCCGACGCCCCTGCACCGCCAAATATGAGTCCGGCGCGCAAAACATGAAAACGGGACACGAGGCCATCGGTGCACCGCCGAAAAAACGAGTCCGGGAGCGAAAAATATGTAAACGGGACCCGACGCCCTCGCACCGCCGAAAATGAGTCCGGCGCGCAAAACATGAAAACAGGACCCGACGCCCTCCGTACCATCGAATACGAGTTTGGGAGCGCAAAACTTGAAAACGGGATCCGACGCCCTCAGTACCGCAGAAAATGAGTCCGGGCGCGCAAAACATGAAAACGAGACCCGACGCGCTCCGGACCGTCGAAAACGAGTTTGGGAGCGCAAAACTTGAAAACGGGATCCGACGCCCTCGGTACCGCCAAAAATGAGTCCGGGCGCGCAAAACATGAAAACAGGACCCGACGCGCTCCGGACCGTCGAAAACGAGTTTGGGAGCGCAAAACTTGAAAACGGGATCCGACGCCCTCGGTACCGCCAAAAATGAGTCCGGGCGCGCAAATTATGAAAACAGGACCCGACGCCTCGGTACCGCCGAAAATGAGTCGGGCAGCGCAAAACATGAAAACGGGACACGACGCCCTCCGTACCGTTGAAAACGAGTTTGGGAGCGCAAAACTTGAAAACGAGATCCGACGCCCTCGGTACCGCCAAATATGAGTCCGGGCGCGCAAAACATGAAAACGGGACACAACGCCCTCTGTACCGTCGAAAAAGAGTCCGGGCGCGCAAAACATGAAAACGAGAACCGACGCCCTCCGTACCGTCAAAAACTAGTCTAGGAGCGGAAAACTTAAAAACGAACCCGACGCCCTCGGTACCGCCAAAAAAGAGTCCGGGAGCGCAAAACATGAAAACGGGACCCGACGCCCTCGGTATCGCCGAAAACGAGTCCGGGAGCGCAAAACATGAAAACGGGACCCGACGCCCTCGATACTGCTGAAAACGAGTCTGGGCGCGCAAAATTTGAAAACGGGAACAGACGCCCTCCGTACCGATGAAAACGAGTCCGGGGGCGCAAAATATGAAAACGGGACCTGAAGCAATCGGTACCGCCGAAAACGAGTCCGGGCGCGCAAAACATGAAATCGGGACCCGACGCCCTCCATACCGCCGAAAACGAGTCTGGGAGCGCAAAACATGAAAACGGGATCCGACACCCTCGGTACCGTCGAAAAAACTGAGTCCGGCGCGCAAAACATGAAAACGGGACCCGACGCCCTCGTGCAGCGCCGAAAACGAGTCCGGCGCGCAAAATATGAAAACGGGACTGAAGCCATCGCACCGCCGAAAATGAGTCCGGAGCGCAAAATATGAAAACGGGACCCGACGCCTCGCATCGCGAAAACGAGTCCGGCAGCGCAAAACATGAAAACGGGACCCGACGACCTCCGTACAGACGAAAACGAGTCCGGGGGCGCAAAATATGAAAACGGGACCTGAAGCCATCGGTACCGCCGAAAACGAGTCCGGGAGCGAAAAACATGTAAACGGGACCCGACGCCCTCGCTACCGCCGAAAATGAGTCCGGGCGCGCAAAACATGAAAACAGGACCCGACGCCCTCCATACCACCGAAAACGAGTTTGGGAGCGCAAAACTTGAAAACGGGATCTGACGCCCTAGGTACCGCCGAAAATGAGTCCGGGCGCGCAAAACATGAAAACAGGACCCGACGCCCTCCGGACCGTCGAAAACGAGTTTGGGAGCGCAAAACTTGAAAACGGGATCCGACGCCCTCGGTATCGCCGAAAATGAGTCCGGGAGCGCAAAATATGAAAACAGGACCCGACGCCTCGGTACCGCCGAAAATGAGTCCGGCAGCGCAAAACATGAAAACGGGACACGACGCCCTTCGTACCGTTGAAAACGAGTCTGGGAGCGCAAAACTTGAAAACGAGATCCGACGCCCTCGGTACCGCCAAATATGACTCCGGGCGCGCAAAACATGAAAACGGGACACGAGGCCATCTGTACCGCCGAAAATGAGTCCGGGAGCGCAAAACATGTAAACGGGACCCGACGCCCTCGTTACAGCTGAAAACGAGTCCGGGCGCGCAAAACATGAAAACGGGACCCGACGCCCTCCGTACAGACGAAAACGAGTCCGGGGGCGCAAAATATGAAAACGGGACCTGAAGCCATCGTGCCGCCGAAAACGAGTCCGGCGCGCAAAACATGAAAACGGGACCGACGCCCGGACCGTCGAAAACGAGTTTGGGAGCGCAAAACTTGAAAACGGGATCCGACGCCCTCGGTACCGCCAAAAATGAGTCCGGGCGCGCAAATTATGAAAACAGGACCCGACGCCTCGGTACCGGCGAAAATGAGTCCGGCAGCGCAAAACATGAAAACGGGACACGACGCCCTCCGTACCGTTGAAAACGAGTCTGGGAGCGCAAAACTTGAAAACGAGATCCGACGCCCTCAGTACCGCCAAATATGAGTCCGGGCGCGCAAAACATGAAAACAGGACACGAGGCCATCGGTACCGCCGAAAACGAGTCCGGGAGCGAAAAATATGTAAACGGGACCCGACGCCCTCGGTACCGCCGAAAATGAGTCCGGCGCGCAAAACATGAAAACAGGACCCGACGCCCTCTGTACCATCGAATACGAGTTTGGGAGCGCAAAACTTGAAAACGGGATCCGACGCCCTAGGTACCGCAGAAAATGAGTCTGGGCGCGCAAAACATGAAAACAGGACCCGACGCGCTCCGGACCGTCGAAAACGAGTTTGGGAGCGCAAAACTTGAAAACGGGATCCGACGCCCTCGTGCATCGCCAAAAATGAGTCCGGGCGCGCAAATTATGAAAACAGGACCCGACGCCTCGGTACCGCCGAAAATGAGTCGGGCAGCGCAAAACATGAAAACGGGACACGACGCCCTCCGTACCGTTGAAAACGAGTTTGGGAGCGCAAAACTTGAAAACGAGATCCGACGCCCTCGGTACCGCCAAATATGAGTCCGGGCGCGCAAAACATGAAAACGGGACACAACGCCCTCTGTACCGTCGAAAAAGAGTCCGGGCGCGCAAAACATGAAAACGAGAACCGACGCCCTCCGTACCGTCAAAAACTAGTCTAGGAGCGGAAAACTTAAAAACGAACCCGACGCCTCGCACCGCCAAAAAGAGTCCGGGAGCGCAAAACATGAAAACGGGACCCGACGCCCTCGGTACCGCCCGAAAACGAGTCCGGGAGCGCAAAACATGAAAACGGGACCCGACGCCCTCGGTACCGCCGAAAACGAGTCCGGGCGCGCAAATTTTGAAAACGGGAACGACGCCCTCCGTACCGATGAAAACGAGTCCGGGCGCAAAATATGAAAACGGGACCTGAAGCCATCGGTACGCCGAAAACGAGTCCGGGCGCGCAAAACATGAAATCGGGACCCGACGCCCTCCATACCGCCGAAAACGAGTCTGGGAGCGCAAAACATGAAAACGGGATCCGACACCCTCGGTACCGTCGAAAACGAGTCCGGGCGCGCAAAACATGAAAACGGGACCCGACGCCCTCGGTACCGCCGAAAACGAGTCCGGGCGCGCAAAATATGAAAACGGGACCTGAAGCCATCGCTACCGCCGAAAATGAGTCCGGGAGCGCAAAATATGAAAACGGGACCCGACGCCCTCAGTCCTGCGGAAAACGAGTCCGGCAGCGCAAAACATGAAAACGGGTCCCGACGCCCTCGGTCCCGCCGAAAATGAGTCCGGCGCGCAAAACAAGAAAATGGGATCGGACGCCATCGGTAGCCCCAAAAACAAGTTCGGGCGCGCAAAACATGAAAAAGGAACCCGACGCCCTCGGTACCGCCGAAAACGAGTCCGGTCGCGTAAAACATGAAAACGGGACCCGAGGCCATCGGTACCGTCGAAAACGAGTCCGGGAGCGAAAAACATGTAAACGGGACCCGAGGCCCTCGGTACCGCCGAAAATGAGTCCGGGCGCGCAAAACCTGAAAACAGGACCCAACGCCCTCGATAGCGCCGAGAACAAGTCCGGGAGCGCAAAACATGAAAACGGGACCCGACACCCTCCGTACCGCCGAAAACGAGGCTGGAAGCGCAAAACTTGAAAACGGGATATGACGCCCTCGGTACAGCCGAAAATGAGTCCGGGCGCGCAAAACATGAAAACAGGACCTGACGCCTCCGTTCCGTCGAAAATGAGTTTGGGAGCGCAAAACTTGAAAACGGGATCTGACGCCCTCGGTTCCGCCAAAAACGAGTTCGGGAGCGCAAAACATGACAAACGGGACCCGACGCCTTCCGTACTGCCGAAAATGAGTCCGGGCGCGCAAAACATGAAAACGGGACCCCACGCCCTCGCTACCGCCGAATACGTGTCCGGGCGCGCAAAACAAGAAAACGGGATCGAACGCCCTCGGTACCGCATAAAACGAGTTCGGGGGCGCAAAACATGAAAAAGGAACCCGACGTCCTCGCTACCGCCGAAAACGAGTCCGGGCGCGCAAATCATGAAAACGGGTCGCGACGCCCTCCGTACCGACGATAACGAGTCCGGGCGCGCAAAATATGAAAACGGGACCTGAAGTCATCGGTACCGCCGAAAATGAGTCCGGGCGCGCAAAACATTAAAAAGGAACCCGACGCCCTCGCTACCGCCGAAAACGAGTCCGGGCGCGCAAAACTTGAAACGGGCCCGGACGCCCTCGGTCCCGCCGAAAATGAGTCCTGGCGCAAAACAAGAAAACGGGATCGGACGACCTCGCTACCTCAAAAACGAGTTCGGGCGCGCAAAACATGAAAAAGGAACCCTACGCCCTCCGTACCACCGAAAACGAGTCCGGTCGCGCAAAACATGAAAACGGGACCCGAGGCCATCGGTACCGCCGAAAACTAGTCCGGGAGCGAAAAACATGTAAACGGGATCCGACGCCCTCGGTACCGCCGACAACGAGTCCGGGCGCACAACACATGAAAACAGGAACCGACGCCCTCGGTACCGCCGAATACGATTCCGGGCGCGCAAAACAAGAAAACGGGATCGAACGCCCTCGGTACCGCCAAAAATGAGTTCGGGCGCGCAAAACATGAAAAAGCAACCCGACGCCCTCGCTACCGCCGAAAACGAGTTCGGGCGCGCAAAACATGAAAACGGGTCGCGACGCCCTCCGTACCGACGACAACGAGTCCGGGCGGGCAAAATATGAAAACGGGACCTGAAGCCATCGGTACCGCCGAAAATGAGTCCGGGAGCGCAACATATGAAAATGGGACCCGACGCCGTTGGTAATGCAGAAAACGAGTTCGGAAGCGCATAACGTGAAAACGGGACCCGACGCCCTAGGTACCGCCGGAAATGAGTCCGGGCGCGCAAAACATGAAAATAGGACCCGACGCCCTCGCTACCGCTAAAAATGAGTCCGGGAGCGCAAAACATGAAAACGGGAACCGACGCCCTCCGTACCGTCGAAAACGAGTCCGGGCGCGCAAAATATGAAAACGGTACCCGACGCTCTCGGTACCGCCGAAAAAGAGTACGAGCGCACGAAACATGAAAACGGGACCCGACGCCCTCGGTACCTCCGAAAAAAGGACCGGGCGCCCAAAACATGAAAACGGGACCCAACGCCCTCGGTACCGCCAACAATGAGTCCGGGAGCGCCAAACATGAAAACGGACCCCACGCCCCGATATCGCTCGAAAACGAGAACGAGCGCGCAAAACATGAAAACGGGACCCACTGCACTCGACACCGCCGAAAATGAGTTCGGGAGCGCAAAACTAGAAAACGGGACCTGACGCTGTCGATACTGCCAAATATGAGTCCGGGCGCGTAAAACATGAAAACGGGACCCGACGCCCTCGGTACCGTCGAATACGAGTCCGGGTGCACAAAACAAGAAAAACGGGATCGAACGCCCTCAGTACCGCCAAAAACGAGTCTGGTCGCGCAAAACTGAAAACGGGACTCGAGGCCATCGGTACCGCCGGAAATGAGTCTGGGCGCGCAAAACATGAAAACAGGACCGGACGCCCTCCGTACCGTCGAAAACGAGCATGGGAGCGCAAAACTTGAAAACGGGATCCGACGCCCTCGGTACCGCCGAAAATGAGTCCGGAAGCGCAAAACATGAAAACGGGACCCGACGCCCTCCGTACCGTCGAAAAAGAGTCGGGAGCGCAAAACATGAAAACGGGACCCGACGCCCACGGTACCGCCGAAAATGAGTCCGGGCGCGCAAAACTTGAAAACGAGATCCGACGCCCTCGGTACCGCCAAATATGAGTCCGGGCGCGCAAAAAATGAAAACGGGACACAACGCCCTCTATACCGTCGAAAAAGAGTCTGGGAGCGCAAAACGGGACCCGACGCCCACGGTACCGCCGAAAATAAGTCAGGGCGCGCAAAACATGAAAACGGGACCCGACGCCCTCGGTACCGCCAAAAATGAGTCCGGGAGCGCAAAACATGAAAACGGGACCCGACG
The DNA here is from genome assembly GCA_037127355.1 of Schoenoplectus tabernaemontani. Classification (NCBI taxonomy): domain Eukaryota; kingdom Viridiplantae; phylum Streptophyta; class Magnoliopsida; order Poales; family Cyperaceae; genus Schoenoplectus; species Schoenoplectus tabernaemontani. The sequence continues at coordinate 13,150,314 of CM073750.1, read as the reverse complement.
CCCTCCGTACCGTCGAAAACGAGTCCGGGAGCGCAAAACTTGAAAACGAGATCCGACGCCCTCGCTACCGCCAAATATGAGTCCGGGCGCGCAAAACATGAAAACGGGACACAACGCCCTCTGTTCCGTCGAAAAAGAGTCTGGGAGCGCAAAACATGAAAACGGGACCCGACGCCCACGGTACCGCCGAAAATGAGTCTGGGCGCGCAAAACATGAAAACGGGTCCCCGCGCCCTCGGTACAGCTGAAAACGAGAAAGGGCGAACACAACTTGAAGACGGGATCCGACGCCCTCGGTAGCGCCGTCAACGAGTCCGGGCGCGCAAAACATGAAAACGGGACCCAACGCCCTCGGTACCGCCGAATACGAGTCCGGGCGCGCAAAACAAGAAAATGGGATCGAACACCCTCGGTACATCCAAAAATGAGTTCGGGCGCGCAAAACAAGAAAATGGAACCCGACGCCCTCGGTACCGCCGAAAACGAGTCCGGGCGCGGAAAACATGAAAACGGGTCGCGACGCCCTCCGTACCGACGACAACGAGTCCGGACGCGCAAAATATGAAAACGGGACCCGAAGCCAACGGTACCGCCGAAAACGAGTTCGGGAGCGCAAAACATGAAAACGGGACCCGACGCCCTCCGTACCGCCGAAAACGAGTCTGGGAGCGCAAAACTTGAAAACGGGATCTGACACCCTCGGTACCGCCAAAAATGAGTCCGGGCGCGCAAATTATGAAAACCGGACCAGACGCCTCGGTACCGCCGAAAATGAGTCCGGGAGCGCAAAACATGAAAACGGGATCCGACGCCCTCCGTACCGTCGAAAACGAGTCTGGGAGTGCAAAACTTGAAAACGAGATCCGACGCCCTCGGTACCGCCAAATATGAGTCCGGCGCGCAAAACATGAAAACGGGACACAACGCCCTCTGTACCGTCGAAAAAGAGTCTGGGAGCGCAAAACATGAAAACGGGACTCGACGCCCACGGTACCGCCGAAAATGAGTCCGGGCGCGCAAAACATGAAAACGGGTCCCCACGCCCTCGGTACAACTGAAAACGAGAAAGGGCGCACACAACTTGAAAACGGAATCCGACGCCCTCAGTACCGCCGTCAATGAGTCCTGGCGCGCAAAACATGAAAACGGGACCCGAAGCCCTCGCACGCAGCCGAATACGAGTTCGACCGCGCAAAACAAGAAAAAGGGATCGAACGCCCTCGGTACCGCCAAAAATGATTTTGAGCGCGCAAAACATGAAAAAAGAACCCGACGTACTCCGTACCGTCGAAAACGAGTTTGGGAGCGCAAAACTGGAAAACGGGATCCGACGCCCTCGGTACCGCCAAAAATGATTCCGGCGCGCAAATGATGAAAACCGGACCCGACGCCTCGGTACCGCCCAAAATGAGTCTGGGAGCGCAAAACATGAAAACGGGACCCGACGCACTTCGTACCGTCGAATACGAGTCCGAGCGCGCAAAACATGAAAACGGGACCCGACGCCCTCCGTACCGCCGAAAACGAGTTCGGGAGCGCAAAACATGAAAACGGGACCCGACGCCCACGGTACCGCCGAAATTGAGTCCGGGCGCGCAAAACTTGAAAATGAGTTCCGACGCCCTCGGTACCACCAAATATGAGTCCGGGCGCGCAAAACATGAAAACGGGACACAACGCCCTCTATACCGTCGAAAAAGAGTCCGGGAGCGCAAAACGGGACCCGACGCACACGCTACCGCCGAAAATGAGTACGGGCGCGCAAAACATGAAAACGGGTCCCCACGCCCTCGGTACAGCTGAAAACGAGAAAGGGCGCACACAACTTGAAAACGGGATCCGACGCCCTCGGTACATCGCCGACAACGAGTCCGGCGAGCAAAACATGAAAACGAACCGACGCCCTCGTGCGCCGAATACGATTCCGGGCGCGCAAAACAAGAAAACGGGATCGAACGCCCTCGATGCATCGCCAAAAATAAGTTCGGGAGCGCAAAACATGAAAACGGGACCCGACGCCCTCCGTACCGCCGAAAACGAGTTCGGGAGCGCAAAACATGAAAACGGGACCCGACGCCCTCCGTACCGTCGAAAACGAGTCTGGGAGCGCAAAACTTGAAAACGGGATCTGACGCCCTCGGTACCGCCGAAAATGAGTCCGAGCGCGCAAAACATGAAAACAGGACCCGACGCCCTCCTTACCGTCGAAAACGAGTCTGGGAGCGCAAAACTTGAAAGCGGGTTCTGACGCCCTCGGTACCGCCGCAAACGAGTCCGGGAGCGCAAAACATGAAAATAGGACCCGACGCCCTCCGTATCGTCGAAAACGAGTCTGGGAGCGCAAAACTTTGAAACGGGATCCGACGCCCTCGGTACCGCCAAATATGAGTCCGGGCGGGCAAAACATGAAAACGGGACACAACGCCCTCTGTACGCGTCGAAAAGGAGTCAGGGAGCGCAATACATGAAAACGGGACCCGACGCCCACGGTACCGCCGAAAATGGGTCCGGGCGGGCAAAATATGAAAATGTGTCCCCACGCCCTCGGTACAACTGAAAACGAGAAAGGGCGCACACAACTTGAAAATGGGATCCGACGCCCTCAGTACCGCCGACAAGAGTCCGGGCGCGCAAAACATGAAAACGGTACCCGACGCTCTCGGTACCGCCGAAAAAGAGTACGAGCGCACAAAACATGAAAACGGGACCCGACGCCCTCGGTACCGCCGAATACGAGTCCGGGTGCACAAAACAAGAAAAACGGGATCGAACGCCCTCAGTACCGCCAAAAACGAGTTCGGGTGCGCAAATCATGAAAAAGGAACCCGACGCCCTCGGTACCGCCGAAAACCAGTCTGGTCGCGCAAAACATGAAAACGGGACCCGAGGTCATCGGTACCGCCGAAAACGAGTCCGGGAGCGAAAAATATGTAAACGGGACCCGACGCCCTCGTTACCGCCGAAAATGAGTCCGGGCGCGCAATACCTGAAAACAGGATCCGATGCCCTCGGTACCGTCGAAAACGAGTTCGGGAGCGCAAAACATGAAAACGGGATCCGACGCCCTAGGTACCGCCGAAAACGAGTCTGGGAGCGCAAAACTTGAAAACGAGATCCGACGCCCTCGCTACCGCCAAATATGAGTCCGGGCGCGCAAAACATGAAAACGGGACACAACGCCCTCTGTTCCGTCGAAAAAGAGTCCGGGAGCGCAAAACATGAAAACGGGACCCGACGCCCACGGTACCGCCGAAAATGAGTCGGGCGCGCAAAACATGAAAACGAGTCCCCGCGCCCTCGGTACAGCTGAAAACGAGAAAGGGCGCACACAACTTGAAAACGGGATCCGACGCCCTCGGTACCGCCGTCAACGAGTCCGGGCGCGCAAAACATGAAAACGGGACCCGACGCCCTCGGTACCGCCGAATACGAGTCCGGGCGCGCAAAACAAGAAAATGGGATCGAACGCCCTCGGTACATCCAAAAATAAGTTCGGGCGCGCAAAACAAGAAAATGGAACCCGACGCCCTCGGTCTCGCCGAAAACGAGTCCGGGCGCGGAAAACATGAAAATGGGTCGCGACGCCCCCCGTACCGACGACAACGAGTCCGGGCGCGCAAAATATGAAAACGGGACCTGAAGCCATCGGTACCGCCGAAAATGAGATCGGGAGCGCAAAACATGAAAACAGGACCCGACGCCCTCCGTGCCGCCGAAAACGAGTCTGGGAGCGCGAAACATGAAAACGGGACTCGACGCCCATGGTACCGCCGAAAATGAGTCCGGGCGCGCAAAACATGAAAACGGGTCCCCACGCCCTCGGTACAACTGAAAACGAGAAAGGGCGCACACAACTTGAAAACGGAATCCGACGCCCTCGGTACCGCCGTCAATGAGTCCTGGCGCGCAAAACATGAAAACGGGACCCGAAGCCCTCGGTACAGCCGAATACGAGTTCGACCGCGCAAAACAAGAAAAAGGGATCGAACGCCCTCGGTACCGCCAAAAATGATTTTGAGCGCGCAAAACATGAAAAAAGAACCCGACGTACTCCGTACCGTCGAAAACGAGTTTGGGAGCGCAAAACGGAAAACGGGATCCGACGCCCTCGCATCGCCAAAAATGATTCCGGCGCGCAAATGATGAAAACGGACCGACGCCCTCGCATCGCCCAAAATGAGTCTGGGAGCGCAAAACATGAAAACGGGACCCGACGCCCTTCGTACCGTCGAATACGAGTTCGAGTGCGCAAAACATGAAAACGGGAGACAACGCCCTCTGTACCGTCGAAAAAGAGTCTGGGAGCGCAAAACATGAAAACGGGACCCGACGCCCACGCTACCGCCGAAAATGAGTCCGGGCGCGCAACACTTGAAAATGAGTTCGACGCCCTCGATACGCCAAATATGAGTCCGGCGCGCAAAACATGAAAACGGGACACAACGCCCTCTATACCGTCGAAAAAGAGTCCGGGAGCGCAAAACGGGACCCGACGCCCACGCTACCGCCGAAAATGAGTACGGGCGCGCAAAACATGAAAACGGGTCCCCACGCCCCTGCGGTGCACCGAAAACGAGAAAGGGCGCACACAACTTGAAAACGGGATCCGACGCCCTCGCTACCGCCGACAACGATTCCGGGCGAGCAAAACATGAAAACAGGAACTGACGCCCTCTGTACCGCCGAATACGATTCCGGGCGCGCAAAACAAGAAAACGGGATCGAACGCCCTCGGTACCGCCAAAAATAAGTTCGGGAGCGCAAAACATGAAAACGGGACCCGACGCCCTCCGTACCGCCGAAAACGAGTTCGGGAGCGCAAAACATGAAAACGGGACCCGACGCCCACGGTACCGCCGAAATTGAGTCCGGGCGCGCAAAACTTGAAAATGAGTTCCGACGCCCTCGCATATCGCCAAATATGAGTCCGGGCGCGCAAAACATGAAAACGGGACACAACGCCCTCATACCGTCGAAAAAGAGTCCGGGAGCGCAAAACGGGACCCGACGCCACACGCTACCGCCGAAAATGAGTACGGGCGCGCAAAACATGAAAACGGGTCCCCACGCCCTCGGTACAGCTGAAAACGAGAAAGGGCGCACACAACTTGAAAACGGGATCCGACGCCCTCGGTACCGCCGACAACGAGTCCGGGCGAGCAAAACATGAAAACGGACGTGACGCCCTCGGTACCGCCGAATACGATTCCGGGCGCGCAAAACAAGAAAACGGGATCGAACGCCCTCGGTACCGCCAAAAATAAGTTCGGGAGCGCAAAACATGAAAACGGGACCCGACGCCCTCCGTACCGCAGAAAACGAGTTCGGGAGCGCAAAACATGAAAACGGGACCCGACGCCCTCCGTACCGCCGAAACGAGTCCGGGAGCGCAAAACTTGAAAACGGGATCTGACGCCCTCGGTACCGCCGAAAATGAGTCCGAGCGCGCAAAACATGAAAACAGGACCCGACGCCCTCCGTACCGTCGAAAACGAGTTTGGGAGCGCAAAACTTGAAAACGGGTTCTGACGCCCTCGGTACCGCCGCAAACGAGTCCGGGAGCGCAAAACATGAAAATAGGACCCGACGCCCTCCGTATCGTCGAAAACGAGTCTGGGAGCGCAAAACTTGGAAACGGGATCCGACGCCCTCGGTACCGCCAAATATGAGTCCGGGCGGGCAAAACATGAAAACGGGACACAACGCCCTCTGTACCGTCGAAAAGGAGTCAGGGAGCGCAATACATGAAAACGGGACCCGACGCCCACGGTACCGCCGAAAATGAGTCCGGGCGGGCAAAATATGAAAATGTGTCCCCACGCCCTCGGTACAACTGAAAACGAGAAAGGGCGCACACAACTTGAAAACGGGATCCGACGCCCTCAGTACCGCCGACAAGAGTCCGGGCGCGCAAAACATGAAAACGGTACCCGACGCTCTCGGTATGCCGAAAAAAAAGTACGAGCGCACAAAACATGAAAACGGGACCCGACGCCCTCGGTACCTCGAAAATAAGACCGGGCGCGCAAAACATGAAAACGGGACCCAACGCCCTCGGTACCGCCAACAAAGAGTCCGGGAGCGCCAAACATGAAAACGGGACCCCACGCCCCTGATACTGCTGAAAACGAGAACGGGCGCGCAAAACATGAAAACGGGACCCAATGCACTCGACACCGCCGAAAATGAGTTCGGGAGCGCAAAACTAGAAAACGGGACCTGACGCTGTCGATACTACTGAAAATGAGACCGGGCGCGCAAAACATGAAAACGGGACCCGACGCCCTCGCTACCGCCGAATACGAGTCCGGGTGCACAAAACAAGAAAAACGGGATCGAACGCCCTCAGTACCGCCAAAAACGAGTTCGGGCGCGCAAATCATGAAAAAGGAACCCGACGCCCTCGGTACCGCCGAAAACGAGTCTGGTCGCGCAAAACATGAAAACGGGACCGGAGGTCATCGGTACCGCCGAAAACGAGTCCGGGAGCGAAAAACATGTAAACGGGACCCGACGCCCTCGTGCCGCCAAAAAATGAGTCCGGCGCGCAAAACACGAAAACGGGACCCGACGCCTCGGTGCGCCGAAAACGAGTTCGGGAGCGCAAAACATGAAAACGGGATCCGACGCCCTCGGTACCGCCGAAAATGAGTCCGGGAGCGCAAAACTTGAAAACGAGATCCGACGCCCTCGGTACCGCCAAATATGAGTCCGGGCGCGCAAAACATGAAAACGGGACAAAACGCCCTCTGTTCCGTCGAAAAAGAGTCTGGGAGCGCAAAACATGAAAACGGGACCCGACGCCCACGCATGCGCCGAAAATGAGTCTGGGCGCGCAAAACATGAAAACGAGTCCCCGCGCCCTCGGTACAGCTGAAAACGAGAAAGGGCGCACACAACTTGAAAACGGGATCCGACGCCCTCGGTACCGCCGTCAACGAGTCCGGGCGCGCAAAACATGAAAACGGGACCCGACGCCCTCGGTACCGCCGAATACGAGTCCGGGCGCGCAAAACAAGAAAATGGGATCGAACGCCCTCGGTACATCCAAAAATAATTTCGGGCGCGCAAAACATGAAAATGGAACCCGACGCCCTCGGTAGCGCCGAAAACGAGTCCGGGCGCGGAAAACATGAAAATGGGTCGCGACGCCCCGTACCGACGACAACGAGTCCGGGCGCGCAAAATATGAAAACGGGACCTGAAGCCATCGGTACCGCCGAAAATGAGTTCGGGAGCGCAAAACATGAAAACGGGACCCGACGCCCTCCGTGCCGCCGAAAACGAGTCTGGGAGCGCAAAACATGAAAACGGGATCCGACGCCCTCGGTACCGCCGAAAAAGAGTCCGAGCGCGCAAAACATGAAAATAGGACCCGACGCCCACGCTACCGCCGAAAATAAGTCAGGGCGCGCAAAACATGAAAACAGGACCCGACGCCCTCGGTGCACGCCAAAATGAGTCCGGGAGCGCAAAACATGAAAACGGGACCCGACGCCCTCCGTACCGCGTCGAAAACGAGTCCGGGAGCGCAAAACTTGAAAACGAGATCCGACGCCCTCGGTGCACGCCAAATATGAGTCCGGCGCGCAAAACATGAAAACGGGACACAACGCCCTCTGTTCCGTCGAAAAAGAGTCTGGGAGCGCAAAACATGAAAACGGGATCCGACGCCCTTCGTATCGTCGAAAACGAGTCTGGGAGCGCAAAACTTGAAAACGAGATCCGACGCCCTCGCATGCCGCCAAAAATGAGTCCGGGCGCGCAAATTATGAAAACCGGACCCGACGCCTCGCTACCGACGAAAATGAGTCCGGGAGCGCAAAACATGAAAACGGGATCCGACGCCCTCCGTACCGTTGAAAACGAGTCTGGGAGCGCAAAACTTGAAAACGAGATCCGACGCCCTCGGTACCGCCAAATATGAGTCCGGGCGCGTAAAACATGAAAACGGGACCCGACGCCCTCGATACCGCCGAATACGAGTCCGGGTGCGCAAAACAAGAAAACGGAATCGAACGCCCTCAGTACCGCCAAAAACGAGTTCGGGCGCGAAAAACAAGAAAAAGGAACCCGACGCCCTCGGTACCGCCGAAAACGAGTCCGGTCGCGCAAAACATGAAAACGGGACCCGAGGCCATCGATACCGCCGAAAACGAGTCCGAGAGCGAAAAACATGTAAACGGGACCCGACGCCCTCGGTACCTCCGAAAATGAGTCCGGGCGCGCAAAACCTGAAAACAGGACCCGACGCCCTCGGTACCGCCGAAAACGAGTTCGGGAGCGCAAAACATGAAAACGGCACCCGACGCCCTCCGTACCGCCGAAAACGAGTCTGGGAGCGCAAAACATGAAAACGGACCCGACGCCCTCCGTACCGCCGAAAATGAGTCTGGGAGTGCAAAACTTGAAAACGGGATGTGACGCCCTCGGTATCGCCGAAATGAGTCCGGGCGCGCAAAACATGAAAACAGGACCGGACGCCCTCCGTACCGTCGAAAACGAGCTTGGGAGCGCAAAACTTGAAAACGGGATCCGACGCCCTCGGTACCGCCGAAAATGAGTCCGGGAGCGCAAAACATGAAAACGGGACCCGACGCCCTCCGTACCGTCGAAAAAGAGTCCGGGAGCGCAAAACATGAAAACGGGACCCGACGCCCACGGTACCGCCGAAAATGAGTCCGGCGCGCAAAACTTGAAAACGAGATCCGACGCCCTCGGTACCGCCAAATATGATTCCGGTCGCGCAAAAAATGAAAACGGGACACAACGCCCTCTATACCGTCGAAAAAGAGTCTTGGAGCGCAAAACGGGACCCGACGCCCACGGTACCGCCGAAAATAAGTCAGGGCGCGCAAAACATGAAAACAGGACCCGACGCCCTCGATACAGCCAAAAATGAGTCCGGGAGCGCAAAACATGAAAACGGGACCCGACGCCCTCCGTGCCGTCGAAAACGAGTCCGGGAGCGCAAAACTTGAAAACGAGATCCGACGCCCTCGGTACCGCCAAATATGAGTCCGGGCGCGCAAAACATGAAAACGGGACACAACGCCCTCTGTTCCGTCGAAAAAGAGTCTGGGAGCGCAAAACATGAAAACGGGATCCGACGCCCTTCGTATCGTTGAAAACGAGTCTGGGAGAGCAAAACTTGAAAACGAGATCCGACGCCCTCGGTACCGCCAAATATGAGTCCGGGCGCGCAAAACATGAAAACGGGACACAACGCCCTCTGTTCCGTCGAAAAAGAGTCTGGGCGCGCAAAACATGAAAACGGGTCCCCGCGCCCTCGGTACAGCTGAAAACGAGAAAGGGCGCACACAACTTGAAAACGGGATCCGACGCCCTCGGTACCGCCGTCAATGAGTCCGGGCGCGCAAAACATGGAAACGGGACCCGACGCCCTCGGTACCGCCGAATACGAGTCCGGGCGCGCAAAACAAGAAAATGGGATCGAACGCCCTCGGTACATCCAAAAATGAGTTCGGGCGCGCAAAACATGAAAATGGAACCCGACGCCCTCGATACCGCCGAAAACGAGTCCGGGCGCGGAAAACATGAAAACGGGTCGCGACGCCCTCCGTACCGACGACAACGAGTCCGGGCGCGCAAAATATGAAAACGATACCCGAAGCCAACGGTACCGCCGAAAACGAGTTCGGGAGCGCAAAACATGAAAACGAGACCCGACGCCCTCCGTACCACCGAAAACGAGTCCGGGAGCGCAAAACTTGAAAACGGGATCCGACGCCCTCGCTACCGCCAAAAATGAGTCCGGGCGCGCAAATTATGAAAACGGACCGACGCCGCGCTACCGCCGAAAATGAGTCCGGGAGCGCAAAACATGAAAACGGGATCCGACGCCCTCCGTACCGTCGAAAACGAGTCTGGGAGTGCAAAACTTGAAAACGAGATCCGACGCCCTCGGTACCGCCAAATATGAGTCCGGGCGCGCAAAACATGAAAACGGGACACAACGCCCTCTGTACCGTCGAAAAAGAGTCTGGGAGCGCAATACATGAAAACGGGACTCGACGCCCACGGTACCGCCGAAAATGAGTCCGGGCGCGCAAAACATGAAAACGGGTCCCCACGCCCTCGGTACAGCTGAAAACGAGAAAGGGCGAACACAACTTGAAAACGGAATACGACGCCCTCGCTACCGCCGTCAATGAGTCCTGGCGCGCAAAACATGAAAACGGGACCCGAAGCCCTCGGTACCGCCGAATAAGAGTTCGACCGCGCAAAACAAGAAAAAGGGATCGAACGCCCTCGGTACCGCCAAAAATGATTTCGAGCGCGCAAAACATGAAAAAAGAACCCGACGTCCTCCGTACCGTCGAAAATGGGTTTGGGAGCGCAAAAGTTCAAAACGGGTTCCGGCGCCCTCGCTACCGCCGAAAATGAGTCCGGGCGCGCAAAACATGAAAACAGGACCCGACGCCCTCCGGACCGTCGAAAACGAGTTTGGGAGCGCAAAACTGGAAAACGGGATCCGACGCCCTCGGTACCGCCAAAAATGGGTCCGGGCGCGCAAATTATGAAAACCGGACCCGACGCCTCGGTACCGCCCAAAATGAGTCTGGGAGCGCAAAACATGAAAACGGGACCCGACGCCCTCCGTACCGTCGAAAACGAGTCTGGGAGCGTAAAACTTGAAATCGAGATCTGACGCCCTCGGCATCGCCAAATATGAGTCCGAGCGCGCAAAACATGAAAACGGGACACAACGCCCTCTATACCGTCGAAAAAGAGTCTGGGAGCGCAAAACGGGACCCGACGCCCACGGTACCGCCGAAAATGAGTACGGGCGCGCAAAACATGAAAACGGGTCCCCACGCCCTCGGTACGGTGAAAACGAGAAAGGGCGCACACAACTTGAAAACGGGATCCGACGCCCTCGCTACCGCCGACAACGAGTCCGGGCGCGCAAAACATGATAACAGGAACCGACGCCCTCGCTACCGCCGAATACGATTCCGGGCGCGCAAAACAAGAAAACGGGATCGAACGCCCTCGCTACCGCCAAAAATGAGTTCGAGCGCGCAAAACATGAAAAAGCAACCCGACGCCCTCCGTACCGACGACAACGAGTCCGGCGCGCAAAATATGAAAACAGGACCTGAAGCCATCGGTACCGCCGAAAATAAGTCCGGGAGCGCAAAATATGAAAATGGGACCCGACGCCCCCGGTAATGCAGAAAACGAGTCCGAAGCGAAAAACATGAAAACGGGTCCCGACGCCCTCGGTCCCGTCGAAAACGAGTCCGGGCGCGCAAAACATGAAAACGGGACCCGACGCCCTCGGTACCGCCGAAAACGAGTTCGGGAGCGCAAAACATGAAAACGGGACCCGACGCCCTCCCTACCGCCGAAAACGAGTCTGGGAGCGCATAATTGAAAACGGGATCGGACGCCCTAGGTACTGCCGAAAATGAGTCCGGGCGTGCAAAACATGAAAACAGGACCCGACGAACTCGGTACCGCCAAAAATGAGTCCGGGAGCGCAAAACATGAAAACGGGACCCGACGCCCTCCGTACCGTCGAAAACGAGTCTAGGAGCGCAAAACTTGAAAACGAGATCCGACGCCCTCGCTACCGCCAAATATGAGTCCGGGCGCGCAAAACATGAAAATGGGACCCGACGACCCCGGTAACGCCGAAAATGAGTCCGGAAGCGCAAAACTTGAAAACGGGACCCGGCGACCTCGGTACAGCCGAAAACGAGTGTGTGCGCCATAACATGAAAACGAAATCTGACGCCCTCAGTACCGCCAAATACGAGTCCAGGTGCAAAAAACATAAAAAAGGAACCTGACGCCCTCGGTTCCGCCGAAAACAAGTCCGGGCGCGGAAAACATGAAAATGGGACCCAAATCCCTCCGTACCAACGAAAACGAGTCCGGGCGCGCAAAACATGAAAATGGGATCCAACACCATCGGTACCGCCGAAAATGAGTCCGGGAGCGCGAAACCTGAAAACGGAACCCGACGCCCCTCCCGCGCGAAAACGGACCCGACGCCCTCCGTACCGCCGAGAACGAGTCTGAGCGCAAAACTTGAAAACGGGATCCGACGCCCTCGGTACGGTTGAAAACGAGTCCGTGCGCGCAAAACATGAAAACATGACCGGACGCCCTCGGTACCGCCGAAAACGAGTCCGGGAGCGCAAAACATGAAAACGGGACCCCACGCCCTCGAAACTGCTGAAAACGAGAACAGACGCGCAAAACATGAAAACGGGACCCAACGCACTCGACACCGCCGAAAATGAGTCCGGGCGCGCAAAACTTGAAAACGGGACCCGACGCCCTCGGTACCGCCGAAAACGAGTCCGGGAGCGCAAAACATGAAAACGGGACCTGACTCCCTCGGTACCTCCGAAAAAGAGTCCGGGCGCGCAAAACATGAAAACGGGACCTGACGCCCTCCGTACCAACGAAAATGAGTCCAGGCGAGCAAAATAGGAAAACGGGACCCGACGCCCTCGATAATGCCGAAAATGAGTCCGGGCGCGCAAAACCTGAAAATAGGACCCAACGCCCTCGGTACCGCCGAAAACGAGTCCGGGCGCGCAAAACATGAAAACAGGACCCGACGCCCTCCGTACCGTCGAAAACGAGTTTGGAAGCGCAAAACATTGAAAACGGGATCCGACGCCCTCGGTACCGCCAAAAATGAGTCTGGGCGGACAAAACATGAAAACGGGACCCAACGCCCTCGGTACCGCCGAAAATGAGTCTGGGCGTGCAAAACTTGAAAACGGGATCTGACGCACTCGGTACTGCGGAAAACGAGTCAGGGAGCGCAAAACATGAAAACGGGTGCCAACGCCCTCGGTCCCGCCGAAAACGAGTCCGGGTGCGCAAAATAAGAAAACGGGATCGGACGCCCTCGGTACCCCCAAAAACGAGTTCGGGCGCGCAAAACATGAAAAGGGAACCCGACGCCCTCAGTATCGCCGAAAATGAGTCCGGTCGCGCAAAACATGAAAACGGGACCCGAGGCCATCGGTACCGACGAAAACGGGACCCGAGGCCATCGGCACCGCCGAAAACGGGACCCGAGGCCATCGATACATCCGAAAACGAGTCCGGGCGCGCACAGGACCCGACGCCCTCGGTACCGCCGAAAACGAGTCCTGGAGCGCAAAACATGGAAACGGGACCCGACGCCCTACGTACCGCCGAAAACGAGTCTAGGAGCGCAAAACTTGAAAACGGGACCGACTCCCTCCGTACCGTCGAAAACGAGTTTGTGGGCGCAAAACTTGAAAACGGGATCTGACGCCCTCGGTACCGCCAAATATGAGTTCGGGCGCGCAAAATATGAAAACAGGACCCGACGCCCTCGGTACCGCCGAAAACGAGTCCGGGCGCGCAAAACATGAAAACGGGTCCCCACGCCCTCGGTATAGCTGAAAACGAGAAAGGGCGCACACAACTTGAAAACGGGATCTGACGCCCTCGGTACCGCCAACAACGAGTCTGGGCGCGCAAAACATGAAAACGGGTCCCGACGCCCTCGGTACCGCCGAAAACGAGTCCGGGCGCGCAAAACTTGAAAACGGGATCCGACGCTCTCGGTACCGCCGAAAACGAGTATGGGCTCACAAAATATGAAAACGGGACCCGACGCCTTCTGTACCGCTGAAAACGAGTCTGTGCGGCAAAACATGAAAACGGAATTCGACGCCCTCGGTACCGCCAAAAACGAATCCAGGTGCAAAAAACATAAAAAAGGAACCCGACGCCCTCGCCGAAAACAAGTCCGGGCGCGCAAAACATGAAAACGGGACCGACGCCCTCGGTACCGCCAAAAAAATGAGTCCGGGAGCGCAAAACATGAAAACGGGACCCGACGCCCTCGAAACCGCCGAAAACGAGTCCGGCGCGCAAAACATGAAAACGGGACCCCACGCCCCGTTACTGCTGAAAACGTGAACGGTAGCGCAAAACATGAAAACGGGACCCGACGCATGCACTCGACACGCCTAAAACGAGTCCAGCGCAAAACATTGAAAACGGGACCGACGCCGTCGGTACTGCCGAAAATGAGTTCGGGCGCGCAAAACATGAAAACGGGTCCCGACGCCCTCCGTACCGACGAAAACGAGTCTGGGCGCGCAAAAATATGAAAACGGGACCTGAAGCCTTCGGTACCGTCGAAAACGAGTCCTGAAGCGTAAAATATGAAAACGGGACCCGACGCCCTCGGTACTGCGGAAAACTAGTCCGGGAGCGCAAAACATGAAAACGGGTCACGACGCCCTCGGTCCCGCCGAAAACGAGTCCGGGCGCGCAAAATAAGAAAACGGGATCGGACGCCCTCGGTACCGCCAAAAATGAGTTCGGGCGCGCAAAACATTAAAACGGGTCCCGACGACCTCCGTACCGCCGAACACGAGTTCGGGAGCGCAAAACTTGAAAACGGGATCTGACGCCCTCGGATCGCCGAAAACGAGTCTAGGCGCGCGCAAAACATGAAAACGGGACCCGACGCCCTCGGTACCGCCGAAAAAAAGTCCGGGGCGCGCAAAACATGAAAACGGGACCTGACGGCCTCGGTACCGCATTAAACGAGTCCGGGCGCGCAAAACAAGAAAACGGGATCGGACGCCCTCAGTGCCGCCAAAAACGAGGCCAGGTGCAAAAAACATAAAAAAGGAACCCAACGCCCTCGGTTACGCCGAAAACAAGTACGGGCGCGCAAAACATGAAAACGGGACCCGAATCCCTCCGTACCAATGAAAACGAGTCCGGGCTCGCAAAATATGAAAAAGGGACCCGACGCCATCGGAACCGCCGAAAACGAGTCCAGGAGCGAAAAACATGTAAACGGGACCCGACGCCCTCGGTACCGCCGAAAATGAGTCTGGGAGCGCAAAACATGAAAACGAGACCCAACGCCCTCGGTACCGCCGAAAATGATTCCGGGCGCGCAAAACCTGAAAACGGTACCCGACGCCCTCCGTACCGCCGAAAACGAGTCTTGGAGGGCAAAACTTGAAAACGGGATCTTACGCCCTCGGTACCGCCGAAAACGAGTCCGGGCGCGCAAAACATGAAAACGAGATTCGACGCCCTCGGTACCGTCGAAAATGAGTCGGGGAGCGCAAAACATGAAAACGGACCCGACGCCCACGGTACCGCCGAAAATGAGTCTGGGTGTGCAAAACATCAAAACAGGACCCGAATCCCTCCGTACCGCCGAAAATGAGTCGGGCGCGCAAAACATGAAAACGGGACCCCACGCCCTCGGTGCAGCTGAACACGAGAACGGGCACACAAAACTTGAAAACGGGATCCGACGCCCTCGGCACCGCCGAAAACGAGTCCGGGCGCGCAAAACATGAAAACGGGACTCGACGCCCTCGGTACCGCCGAAAACGAGTCCGGGCGCGCAAAACTTGAAACCGGGATCCGACGCGCTCAGTACCGCCGAAAACGTGTCAGTGCGCCAAAACATGTAAACGAAATTCGACGCCCTCAGTATCGCCAAAAACGAGTCCATGTGCAAAAAACATTAAAAAGGAACATGACACCTTTGTACCGCCGAAAACAAGTCCGGGCATGCAAAATATCAAAACGGGACCCGAATCCCGCCGTACCGCCGAAAATGAGTCCGGGCGCGCAAAACATGAAAACGGGACCCGACGCCCTCGGTACCGCCAAAAAAGAGTCCGGGAGCGCAAAACATGAAAACGGGACCCGACGCCCTCGGTATCGACGAAAACGAGTCCGGGAGCGCAAAACATGAAAACGGGACCCCACGCCATCGCTACTGCTGAAAACGAGAACGGACGCGCAAAACATTAAAACGGGACCCAACGCACTCGACACCGCCGAAAATGAGTCCGGGAGCGCAAAACTTGAAAACGGGATCCGACGCCCTCGGTACGGCCGAAAACGAGTCCGGGAGCGCAAAACATGAAAACGGGACCCCACGCCCTCGAAACTGCTGAAAACGAGAACGGACGCGCAAAACATGAAAACGGGACCCAACGCACTCGACACCGCCGAAAACGAGTCCGGGAGCGCAACACTTGGAAACGGGACCCGACGCCCTCGGTACCGCCGAAAACGAGTCCGGGAGCGCAAAACATGAAAACGGGACCCGACTCCCTCGGTACCTCCGAAAACGAGTCCGGGCGTGCAAAACATGAAAACGGGACCCGACGCCCTCCGTACCGACGAAAACGAATCCGGGGGCGCGAAATATGAAAACGGGACCTGAAGCCATCGGGACCGCCGAAAACTAGTCCGGGAGTGCTAAATATGAAAACGGGACCCGACGCCCTCGTTACTGCTGAAAACGAGTCCGGACGCGCAAAACTTGAAAACGGGACACGACGCCCTCGGTACCGCCGAAAACGGGTCTGGGCGCGCAAAACAAGAAAACGGGATCAGACGCCCTCGGTACCGTCGAAAACAAGTTCGTGCGCGCAAAACATTAAAAAGGAACCCGATGCCCTCGGTACCGCAGAAAACGTCTCCGAGCGCGCAAAACATGAAAACGGGACCCGACTCCCTCGGTACCGCCGAAAACGAGTCTGGGCGTGCAAAACATGAAAATGGGTGCCAACGCCCTCGGTCCCGCCGAAAACGAGTCCGGGCGCGCAAAATAAGAAAACGGATCGGACGCCCTCGGTACCCCTAAAAACGAGTTCGAGCGCGCAAAACATGAAAAAGGAACCCGACGCCCTCAGTACCGCCGAAAACGAGTCCGGTCGCACAAAACATGAAAACGGGACCCGAGGCCATGGGTAACGCCGAAAACGGGACCCGAGGCCATCGGTACCGCCGAAAACGTTACCCGAGGCCATCGATACCGCCGAAAACGAGTCCGGGCGCGCAAAACCTGAAAACAGGACCCGACGCCCTCGGTACCGACGAAAACGAGTCGAGTCCGGGAGCGTAAAACATGAAAACGGGACCCGACGCCCTCCGTACCGCCGAAAACGAGTCTGGGAGCGCAAAACTTGAAAACGGAACCTGACGCCCTCCGTACCGTCGAAAACGAGTGTGGGAGCGCAAAACTTGAAAACAGGATCCGACGCCCTCGGTACCGCCAAATATGAGTCCGGGCGCGCAAAACATGAAAACGAGACACAACGCCATCTATACCGTCGAAAAAGAGTCTGGGAGAGCAAAACATGAAAACGGGACCCGACGCCCACGGTACCGCCGAAAATGAGTCCGGGCGCGCAAAACATGAAAACGGGTCCCCACGCCCTCGGTACAGCTGAAAACGAGAAAGGGCGCACACAACTTGAAAACGGGATCTGACGTCCTCGGTACCGCCAACAACGAGTCTGGGCGCGGAAAACATGAAAACGGGACCCGACGCCCTCGGTACCGCCGAAAACGAGTCCGGGCGCGCAAAACTTGAAAACGGGATCCGACGCTCTCGGTACCGCCGAAAACGTGTACGGGCGCACAAAATATGAAAACGGAACCCGACGCCTTCGGTACCTCCGAAAACGAGTCTGTGCAGCAAAACATGAAAACGGAATTTGACGCCCTCAGTACCGCCAAAAACGAATCCAAGTGCAAAAAACATAAAAAAGGATCCCGACGCCCTCAGTACCGCCGAAAACAAGTCCGGGCGCGCAAAACATGCAAACGGGACCCGACGCCCTCGGTACCGCCAAAAAAGTGTCCAGGAGCGCAAAACATGAAAACGGGACCTGACGCCCTCGATACCGCCAAAAACGAGTCCGGGTGCGCAAAACATGAAAACGGGACCCCACGCCCCGTTACTGCTGAAAACGTGAACGGGAGCGCAAAACATGAAAACGGGATCCAATGCACTCGACACCGCCGAAAACGAGTCAGGGAGCGCAAAACTTGAAAACGGGACCCGACGCCGGTCGGTACTGCTGAAAATGAGTTCGGGCGCGCAAAACATGAAAACGGAACCCGACGCCCTCGGTACCGCCGAATACGAGTCCGGGCGTGTAAAATAAGAAAACGGGATCGAACGCCGTCGGTACCGCCAAAAATGAGTTCGGGCGCGTAAAACATGAAAAAGGAACCTAACACCCTCGGTACCGCCAAAACGAATCCGGGCGCGCAAAACATGAAAACGGGTCCCGACGCCCTCCGTACCGACGAAAACGAGTCTGTGCGCGCAAAAAGATGAAAACGGGACCTGAAGCCATCGGTACCGCCGAAAACGAGTCCTGAAGCGTAAAATATGAAAACGGGACCCGACGCCCTCGGTACTGCGGAAAACTAGTTCGGGAGCGCAAAACATGAAAACGGGTCACGACGCCCTCGGTCCCGCCGAAAATGAGTCCGGGCGCGCAAAACAAGAAAACGGGATCGGACGCCCTCGGTACCGCCAAAAACGAGTTCGGTCGCGCAAAATATTAAAACGGGTCCCGACGCCCTCCGTACCGCCGAACACGAGTTCGGGAGCGCAAAACTTGAAAACGGGACCCGACGCCCTCGGTACCGCCGAAAAAGAGTCCGGGCGCGCAAAACATGAAAACGGATCCTGACGGCCTCGGTGCCGTCGTAAACGAGTCCGGGCGCGCAAAACAAGAAAACGGGATCGGACGCCCTCAGTCGCGCAAAAACGAGTCCAAGTGCAAAAAACATAAAAAAGGAACCTAACGCCCTCGATTACGCCGAAAACAAGTCCGGGCGCGCAAAACATGAAAACGGGACCCGAATCCCTCCGTACCACTGAAAACGAGTCCGGGCGCGCAAAATATGAAAAAGGGACCCGACGCCCTCGGTACCGCCGAAAATGAGTCTTGGAGCGCAAAACCTGAAAACGAGACCCAACCCCTCGGTACCGCCGAAAATGAGTCCCGGCACGCAAAACCTGAAAACGGTACCCGACGCCCTCTCGTACCGCCGAAAAGGAGTCTTGGAGGGCAAAACTTGAAAACGGGATCTTACGCCCTCGGTACCGCCGAAAATGTGTCTGGGCGTGCAAAACATGAAAACGGGATCCGACGCCCTCCGTACCGTCGAAACCGAGTCTCGGAGCGCAAAACTTGATAACGGGATCCGACGCCCTCGGTACCGCCCAAAAACGAGACTGTGAGTGCAAAACATGAAAACGGGACGCAACGCCCTCGGTACCGCCGAAAACGAGTCCGGGCGCGCAAAACATGAAAACGGGATCGGACGCCCTCGGTACCTTCAAAAATTAATCTGGGAGCGCAAAACATGAAAACGGGACCCGACGCCCACGGTACCGCCGAAAACGAGTCCGGGCGCGCAAAATATCAAAACGGGACTCGAATCCCTCCGTACCGCTGAAAATGAGTCCAAGCGCGCAAAACATGAAAACGGGACCCCACGCCTTCGGTACAGCTGAAAACGAGAACAGGCGCACAAAAAATGAAAACGGGACCCGACGCACTCGACACTGCCGAAAATGAGTCCGAGCGCGCAAAACAATAAAACGAGACCTGACGCCCTCGGTACCGCCAAAAACAAGTCCGGGCGCGCAAAATATGAAAACGGGACCCGAATCCTTCCGTACCACCGAAAACGAGTCCGGGCGCGCAAAAATTGAAAACGGGACCCGACACCCTCGGTACCGCCGAAAGCGAGTCCGGCGCGCAAAACAAGAAAACGAGATAGAACGCCCTCGGTACAGCCAAAAACGAGAACAGGCGCACAAAAAATTAAAACGGGACTCGATGCACTCGACAACGCCGAAAACGAGTCAAGGTGCAAAAAACATAAAAAAGGAACCCGACGCCCTCGTTTCCGCCGAAAACAAGTCCGGGCGCGCAAAATATGAAAAAGGGACCCGAATCCCTCCGTACCACCGAAAACGAGTTCGGGCGCGCAAAACAAGAAAACGGGACCCGACACCCCTCGTGCGCCGAAACGAGTCCGGGCGCGAAAAACGAGAAAACGGGATAGAACGCCGTCGGTACAGCCAAAAACGAGTTTGGGCGCGCAAAACATGAAAACGGGACCCGACGCCCTCGGCACCGCCGAAAACGAGTCCGGGCGCGTAAAACATGAAAACGGGACCCGACGCCCTCCGCACCGACGAAAACGAGTCCGGGCAGGCAAAACATGAAAACGGGACCCGAAGCCCTCCATACCGACGAAAATGAGTCCGGGCGCGCAAAATATGAAAACGGGACTCGACGCCATCGATACCGTTGAAAACGAGTCTGGGAGCGAAAAACATGTAAACGGGACCCGACGCCCTCGATAACGCCGAAAATGAGTCCGGGCGCGCAAAACCTGAAAATAGGACCGACGCCCTCGTACCCCGAAAACGAGTCCGGCGCGCAAAACATGAAAACGGGATCCGACGCCCGATCGTACCGTCGAAAACGAGTCCGCCGAAAAACGCGCAAAAAAAACGCAGCGCAAAACTTGAAAACGGGATCCGACGCCCTCGGTATCGCCAAAAACGAGACTCGGCGCGCAAAACATGAAAACAGGACCCGACGCCCTCCGTACCGTCGAAAACGAGTCTGGAAGCGCAAAACTTGAAAACGGGATCCGACGCCCTCGGTGCATGCCAAAATGAATCCGGCGCGCAAAACATGAAAACGGGACCCAACGCCCTCGGTACCGCCGAAAACGAGTCCGGGCGCGCAAAACGTGAAAACGGGACCTGACGCCCACGGTACAGCCGAAAACGAGTCCGGGCGCGCAAAACATGAAAATGGGTCCCCACGCCCTCGGTACAACTGAAAACGAGAAAGGGCGCACACAACTTGAAAACAGGATCTGACACCCTCGCATCGCCAACAACGAGTTCGGCCGCGCAAAACATGAAAACGGTGCCGACGCCCTCGATGCATGAAAACGAGTCCGGGCGCACAAAACTTGAAAACGGGATCCGACGCTCTCGGTACCGCCGAAAACGAGTACGGGCGCACAAAATATAAAAACGAGACCCGACGCCCTCGGTACCGCCGAAAACGAGTCCGTGCGGCAAAATATGAAAACGGAATTCGACGCCCTCAGTACCGCCAAAAACGAATCAAGGTGCAAAAAACATAAAAAAGGAACCTGACGCCCTCGGTACCGCCGAAAACAAGTCCGGGCGAGCAAAACATGAAAACGGGACCCGACGCCCTCGATACCGCCGAAAACGAGTCTGGGTGCGCAAAACTTGAAAACGGGACCCGACGCCGTCGGTACTGCTGAAAATGAGTTCGGGCGCGCAAAACATGAAAACGGGACCCGATGCCCTCGGTACCGCCGAATACGAGTCCGGGCGGGCAAAACAAGAAAACGACATCGAACGCCCTCGGTACCGCCAAAAACGAGTTCGGGCGCGCAAAACATGAAAAAGGAACCCGACGCCCTCGGTACCGCCGAAAACGAGTCCGGGCGCGCAAAAATATGAAAACGGGACCCGACGCCCTCGGTCCTGCGGAAAATGAGTCCGGGAGCGCATAACATGAAAACGGGTCCCGACGCCCTCGGTCCCGCCGAAAACGAGTTCGGGCGCGCAAGATAAGAAAACTGGATCGGACCCCCTCGGTACCGCCAAAAATGAGTTCGGGCGCGCAAAACATTAAAACGGGTCCCGACGCCCTCTATACCGCCGAACACGAGTCCGGGAGCGCAAAACTTGAAAACGGGATCCGACGCCCTCGGTACCGCCGAAAACGAGTCTGGGCGCGCAAAACATGAAAACGGGATCCGACGCCCTCGGTACCGCCGAAAAAGAGTCCGGGCGCGCAAAACATGAAAACGGGACCCTACGCTCTCGATGCCGCCGAAAACGAGTCTGCGCGCAAAACATGAAGTCGGGATTTGACGCCCTCGGTACCGCCGAAAACGAGTCCGTGCGGGAAAACATGTAAACGGAATTTGACGCCCTCAGTGCCGCCAAAAACAAGTCCAGGTGCAAAAAACATAAAAAGGAACCCAACGCCCTCGGTTTCGCCGAAAACAAGTCCGGGCGCGCAAAACATGAAAACGGGACCCGAATCCCTCCGTACCACCGAAAACGAGTCCGGGCGCGCAAAACTTGAAAACGGGACCCGACGCCATCGGTACCGCCGAAAACGAGTACGGGCGCACAAATTATGAAAACGGGACCCGACGCCTTCGCACGTCGAAAACGAGTCTGTGCGGCAAAACATGAAAACGGAATTCGACGCCCTCAGTACCGCCAAAAACAAATCCAGGTGCAAAAAACATAAAAAAGGAACCCGACGCCCTCAGTACCGTCGAAAACAAGTCCGGGCGCGCAAAACATGAAAACAGGACCCGACGCCCTCGGTACCGCTAAAAAAGAGTCCGGGAGCGCATAACATGAAAACGGGACCCGACGCCCTCGATACCGCCGAAAACGAGTCCGGGTGCGCAAAACATGAAAACGGGACCCCACGCCCCGTTACTGCTGAAAACGTGAACGGGAGCGCAAAACATGAAAACGGGACCCAATGCACTCGACACAGCCGAAAACGAGTCCGGGAGCGCAAAACTAGAAAACGGGACCCGACGCAGTCGGTACTGCTGAAAATGAGTTCGGGCGCGCAAAACATGAAAACGGGACCCGACGCCCTCGGTACCGCCGAATACGAGTCGGGCGCTCAAAACAAGAAAACGATATCGAACGCCGTCGGTACCGCCAAAAATGAGTTCGGGCGCGTAAAACATGAAAAAGGAACTTGACACCCTCGCTACCGCCGAAACGAGTCCGGGCGCGCAAAACAAGAAAACGGGATCGGACGCCCTCGTGCATGCGCCAAAAAACGAGTTCGGGCGCGCAAAACATTAATACGGGTCCGAAGCCCTCCGCCCGCCGAACACGAGTTCGGGAGCGCAAAACAGAAAACGGGATCGACGCCCTCGGTGCAAAAAAACGAGTTCGCCGCAAAACGAGTCTAAGCGCGCAAAACATGAAAACGGGACGGATCGACGCCCTCGATGCCGCCGAAAACGAGTCCGGCGCGCAAAACATGAAAACGGGACCCGACGCCCTCGGTGCCGACCGCCGCGCAAAACATGAAAACCCTCGGCGCGCAAAACAAGCGCAAAACGGGATCGGACGCCCTCAGCGCCGCCAAAAACGAGTCCAGGTGCAAAAAACATAAAAAGGAACCCCACGCCCTCGGTTACGCCGAAAACAAGTCCGGGCGCGCAAAACATGAAAATGGGACCCGAATCCCTCCGTACCACCGAAAACGAGTTCGGGCGCGCAAAATATGAAAAAGGGACCCGACGCCATCGGTACCGCCGAAAACGAGTCCGAGAGCGAAAAACATGTAAACGGGACCCGACGCCCTCGGTACCGCCGAAAATGAGTCTGGGAGCGCAAAACCTGAAAACGAGACCCAACGCCCTCGGTACCGTCGAAAATGAATCCGGGCGCGCAAAACCTGTAAACGGTACCCGACGCCCTCCGTACCGCCGAAAACGAGTCTTGGAGGGCAAAACTTGAAAACGGGATCTTACGCCCTTGGTACCGCCGAAAACGAGTCCGGGCGCGCAAAACATGAAAATAGGATCCGACGCCCTCTGTACCGTCGAAACCGAGTCTCGGAGCGCAAAACTTGAAAACGGGATCCGACGCCCTCGGTACCGCCCAAAAACGAGTCTGTGCGCGCAAAACATGAATACGGGACGCAACGCCCTCGGATACCGCCGAAAACGAGTCTGGGCGCGCAAAACATGAAAACGGGATCCGACGCCCTCGGTACCGTCAAAAATTAATCTGGGAGCGCAAATCATGAAAACGGGACCCGACGCCCACGGTACCGCCGAAAACGAGTCCGGCGCGCAAAATATCAAAACGGGACCCGAATCCCTCCGTACCGCCGAAAATGAGTCCAAGCGCGAAAAACATGAAAACGGGACCCCACGCCCTCGGTACAGCCAAAAACGAGAACAGGCGCACAAAAAATAAAAACGGATCTCGATGCACTCGACACCGCCAAAAACATAAAAAAGGAACACGACGCCCTCGGTTCCGCCGAAAATAATTTCGGGCGCGCAAAATATGAAAAAGGGACCTGAATCCCTTCGTACCACCGAAAACGAGTTTGGGCGCGCAAAACATGAAAACGGGACCCGACGCCCTCGGCACTGCCGAAAACGAGTCCGGGCGCGCAAAACATGAAAACGGGACCCGACGCCCTCCGTACCGACGAAAACGACGATAATTTTGCATAAAACATAATTAGAATGCATTAAAAACAACTGTTTAAACAAGTCGTTCGAGGTTTTCATAATAGGGTCGCACAGTAACTTTGAATAAATTTGTGCATCATCATATAAAATACTCTAAATTATGTCTATTCTGAGATTTCTTATTAATATTTCGATATGAATATTCTACGGCACTTTTTTTTGTACAAAACATAATTCTGGTGCATTGTAACTACTGTTTAAATATGTTTTTTGACTTTTTCATCAGTTCGGGACTCATAACCATGCATAAATTCGTGAAAATTAACACAATTACTCCAAATTATGTATACAATAATATTTTCCAATTGATACATCAATATAAATATCTTACAATTTGCATAAAACGGAATTGGGATGCATTGAAAACAACTTTTGAAATAAGTTATTTGAGTTTTTCATAATTTTCGGCAACATAGCTAAGCATAAATTCGTGAAAATTAATACAAACACTCATAAGTACATATATAATAAGATTTTCTTATTAATACATCAATTTATATATTTTATTACACCAATTTTTCGTAAAATGCATTGAAGATAACTTTTCAAACAAGGTTTTTGAGTTTTTCATCATTTTTGGCCTCATAACCACACATAAATTCGTGCAAATAAATGTAGCTAGTCTTAATTATGTCTATCATAAGATTTTCCAGTTAATATATCAATATGGATATTCTTTCACACTAATATTTTGTAAAACTTAATTTTCACGCAATAAAAACTGTTGTTTAAACAAATTATTTGAGTTTATCATCATTTTTGGCCTCATAACTAGACATAAATTCATGAAAACAAATATAAATACTCATAATGATGTCTATTGTATGATTTTGAAATTAACATTTCGATATTAAAATTTCGATATGAATATTTTCCGACACTAATTTTGCACAAAACATAATTAGAATTCATTAAAAACTGTCATTTAAGCAAGTTATTTGAGTTTAGCATAATTTTTGGTCACATAACTATGCATAAATTGATGAAAATTAATATGAATACTCCACATTATGCCTATTATAAGAATTTACAATTAGCATTTCAATGTGAACTTTTTTTCATGCTATTTTTGCATAAAACATTATTCGAGATGCATTACAAACTACTTTGTTTCAACATGTTATTTTGAGATTTTCATCATTTCGACCTCATAAGTACACATAAATTCATGAAAATCCATATAAGAACTCATAATTATCTCTATTATAAGATTTTCCTGCTAATATATTGGTATGAACATTCTACGACACTAATTTTACATAAATTAATTAGAATGCTTTAAAAACTGTTGTTTAAACGAGTTGTTCGAGTTTTTCATCATTGTTTACCACATAACTATGCATAAATTCGTGAAGATTTATGTAAATACCCTTAATTATGTCTAATATAAGGTTTTTAATTAATATTTTGATATGAATATTTTACGACACTAATTTCTCATCAAACTTAATTTTGATGCGTTACAAAGTCATTGTTTAAACAAGTAGTTTGAGTTTTTCATCATTTTCGACCCCATAACTACAGATAAATTCTTCAAAATTAATAAGAATGCTCATAATTATGTCTATTAGAAAATTTTCCTAATGATACATCAATATGAACGTTCCACTATACTAATTTTGCGCAAAACTCAATTAAAATGTACTAAAAGCTCTTTGTTTAAACATGTTGTTTGAGTTCTCAATATTTTTCTGCCACACAACGACGCATAAATTCGTGCAAATTAATATAAACAATCCTAATTATATCTATTAGAAGATTTTCCAACTGATACATTAATATGAAAAATCTACGACGCTAATTTTGCATAAAACATAACTAGAATGCATTAAAAACAACTGTTTAAACAAGTCGTTCGAGGTTTTCATAATAGGGTCGCACAATAACTTTGAATAAATTCGTGCAGAATCATATAAAATACTCTAAATTATGTCTATTCTGAGATTTCCAATTAATATTTCGATATGAACATTATACGGCACTTTGTTTCGTACAAAACATAATTCTAGTGCATTACAAACTACTGTTTAAATATGTTTTTTGACTTTTTCATCAGTTCGGGACTCATAACCATGCATAAATTCGTGAAAATTAACACAATTACTCCAAATTATGTACACAATAATATTTTCCAATTGATACATCAATATAAATATCCTACAATTCTAAATTTACATAAAACGAAATTAGGATGCATTGAAAATTGCCACTGAAACAAGTTATTTGAGTTTTTCATAATTTTCGGCCACATAGCTAAGCATAAATTCGTGAAAATTAATACAAACACTCATAATTACATCTATAATAGGATTTTCTTATTAATACATCAATTTATATATTTTATTACACCAATTTTTCGCAAAATGCATTGAAGACAGCTTTTTAAACAAGGTTTTTGAGTTTTTCATCATTTTTGGCCTCATAACCACACATAAGTTCGTGCAAATAAATATATCTAGTCTTAATTATGTTTATCATAAGATTTTCCAATTAATACATCAATATGGATATTCTTCCACACTAATATTTTACAAAACTTAATTTTCACGCAATAAAAACTGTTGTTTAAACAAATTATTTGAGTTTATCATCATTTTTGGCCTCATAACAAGACATTAATTCATGAAAACAAATATAAATACTCATAATGATGTCTATTGTATGAGTTTAAAATTAACATTTCGATATGAATATTTTACGACACTAATTTTGCACAAAACATAATTAGAATTCATTAAAAACTGCCGTTTAAGCAAGTTATTTGAGTTTAGCATAATTTTTGGTCACATAACTATGCATAAATTGATGAAAATTAATATGAATACTCCACATTATGTCTATTATAAGAATTTTCAATTAGCATTTCGATGTGAACATTTTTTGTTGCTATTTTTGCATAAAACATTATTCGGATGCGTTATAAACTACTGTTTCAACATGTTATTTTGAGACTTTCATCATTTCTGACGTCATAAGTACATATAAATTCATGAAAATCCATATAAGAACTCATAATTATCTCTATTATAAGATTTTCCTGCTAATATATAGGTATGAACATTCTACGACACTAATTTTACCTAAATTAATTAGAATGCTTTAAAAACTGTTGTTTAAACGAGTTGTTCGAGTTTTTCATCATTTTTTGCCACATAACTATGCATAAATTCGTGAAGATTTATGTAAATACCCTTAATTATGTATAATATAAGGTTTTTTTAATTAATATTTTGATATGAATATTCTACGACACTAATTTTTCACCAAACTTAATTTTGATGCATTACAAGCTGCTTGTTTAAACAAGTAGTTTGAGTTTTTCATCATTTTCGGCCCATAACTACAGATAAATTCTTCAAAATTAATGAGAATGCTCATAATTATGTCTATTAGAAAATTTTCCTAATGATACATCAATATGAACGTTCCACTATACTAATTTTGCGCAAAACTCAATTAAAATGTACTAAAAGCTCGCTTTTTAAACAGGTTGTTTGAGTTCTCAAAATTTTTCTGCCACACAACTACGCATAAATTCGTGCAAATTAATATAAACACTCCTAATTATATCTATTAGAAGATTTTTCAACTGATACATTAATATGAAAATTCTACGACGCTAATTTTGCATAAAACATAACTAGAATGCATTAAAAACAACTGTTTAAACAAGTCGTTCGAGGTTTTCATAATAGGGCCGCACAATAACTTTGAATAAATTCATGCAGCATCATATAAAATACTCTAAATTATGTCTATTCTTAGATTTCCAATTAATATTTCGATATGAACATTCTACGGTACTTTTTTTGTACAAAACATAATTCTGGTGCATTGCAAACTACTGTTTAAATATGTTTTTTGACTTTTTCATCAGTTCGGGACTCATAACCATGCATAAATTCGTGAAAATTAACACAATTACTCCAAATTATGTATACAATAATATTTTCCAATTTATACATCAATATAAATATCTTACAATACTAAATTTGCATAAAACGGAATTGGGATGCATTGAAAACAGCTTTTGAAACAAGTTATTTGAGTTTTTCATAATTTTCGGCAACATAGCTAAGCATAAATTCGTGAAAATTAATACAAACACTCATAATTACATCTATAATAAGATTTTCTTATTAATACATCAATTTATATATTTTATTACACCAATTTTTCGTAAAATGCATTGAAGACAGCTTTTCAAACAAGGTTTTTGAGTTTTTCATCATTTTTGGCCTCATAACCACACATAAATTCGTGCAAATAAATATAGCTAGTCTTAATTATGTCTATCATAAGATTTTCCAGTTAATATATCAATATGGATATTCTTTCACACTAATATTTTGTAAAACTTAATTTTCACGCAATAAAAACTGTTGTTTAAACAAATTGTTTGAGTTTATCATCATTTTTGGCCTCATAACTAGACATAAATTCATGAAAACAAATATAAATACTCATAATGATGTCTATTGTATGATTTTAAAATTAACATTTCGATATGAATATTTTACGACACTAATTTAGCACAAAACATAATTAGAATTCATTAAAAACTACCGTTTAAGCAAGTTATTTGAGTTTAGCATAATTTTTGGTCACATAACTATGCATAAATTGATGAAAATTAATATGAATACTCCACATTATGCCTATTATAAGAATTTCCAATTAGCATTTCTATGTGAACTTTTTTGTTGCTATTTTTGCATAAAACATTATTCAGATGCATTACAAACTACTGTTTCAACATGTTATTTTGAGATTTTCATCATTTCTGACCTCATAAGTACACATAAATTCATGAAAATCCATATAAGAACTCATAATTATCTCTATTATAAGATTTTCCTGCTAATATATTGGTATGAACATTCTACGACACTAATTTTACCTAAATTAATTAGAATGCTTTAAAAACTGTTGTTTAAACGAGTTGTTCGAGTTTTTCATCATTTTTTGCCACATAACTATGCATAAATTCGTGAAGATTTGTGTAAATACCCTTAATTATGTATAATATAAGGTTTTTTTAATTAATATTTTGATATGAATATTCTACGACACTAATTTCTCATCAAACTTAATTTTGATGCGTTACAAGCTGTTGTTTAAACAAGTAGTTTGAGTTTTTCATCATTTTCGGCCCCATAACTACAGATAAATTCTTCAAAATTAATGAGAATGCTCATAATTATGTCTATTAGAAAATTTTCCTAATGATACATCAATATGAACGTTCCACTATACTAATTTTGCGCAAAACTCAATTAAAATGTACTAAAAGCTGCTGTTTAAACAGGTTGTTTGAGTTCTCAATATTTTTCTGCCACACAACTACGCATAAATTCGTGCAAATTAATATAAACACTCCTAATTATATCTATTAGAAGATTTTTCAACTGATACATTAATATGAAAATTCTACGACGCTAATTTTGCATAAAACATAACTAGAATGCATTAAAAACAACTGTTTAAACAAGTCGTTCGAGGTTTTCATAATAGGGTCGCACAAGTAACTTTGAATAAATTCGTGCAGCATCATATAAAATACTCTAAATTATGTCTATTCTGAGATTTCCAATTAATATTTCGATATGAATATTCTACGGCACTTTTTTTTGTACAAAACATAATTCTGGTGCATTACAAACTACTGTTTAAATATGTTTTTTGACTTTTTCATCAGTTCGGGACTCATAACCATGCATAAATTCGTGAAAATTAACACAATTACTCCAAATTATGTATACAATAATATTTTCCAATTGATACATCAATATAAATATCTTACAATACTAAATTTGCATAAAACGGAATTGGGATGCATTGAAAACAGCTTTTGAAACAAGTTATTTGAGTTTTTCATAATTTTCGGCAACATAGCTAAGCATAAATTCGTGAAAATTAATACAAACACTCATAATTACATCTATAATAAGATTTTCTTATTAATACATCAATTTATATATTTTATTACACCAATTTTTCGTAAAATGCATTGAAGACAGCTTTTCAAACAAGGTTTTTGAGTTTTTCATCATTTTTGGCCTCATAACCACACATAAATTCGTGCAAATAAATATAGCTAGTCTTAATTATGTCTATCATAAGATTTTCCAGTTAATATATCAATATGGATATTCTTTCACACTAATATTTTGTAAAACTTAATTTTCACGCAATAAAAACTGTTGTTTAAACAAATTGTTTGAGTTTATCATCATTTTTGGCCTCATAACTAGACATAAATTCATGAAAACAAATATAAATACTCATAATGATGTCTATTGTATGATTTTAAAATTAAAATTTCGATATGAATATTTTGCGACACTAATTTTGCACAAAACATAATTAGAATTCATTAAAAACTGCCGTTTAAGCAAGTTATTTGAGTTTAGCATAATTTTTGGTCACATAACTATGCATAAATTGATGAAAATTAATATGAATACTCCACATTATGCCTATTATAAGAATTTCCAATTAGCATTTCTATGTGAACTTTTTTTCATGCTATTTTTGCATAAAACATTATTCAGATGCATTACAAACTACTGTTTCAACATGTTATTTTGAGATTTTCATCATTTCTGACCTCATAAGTACACATAAATTCATGAAAATCCATATAAGAACTCATAATTATCTCTATTATAAGATTTTCCTGCTAATATATAGGTATGAACATTCTACGACACTAATTTTACATAAATTAATTAGAATGCTTTAAAAACTGTTGTTTAAACGAGTTGTTCGAGTTTTTCATCATTTTTTGCCACATAACTATGCATAAATTCGTGAAGATTTATGTAAATACCCTCAATTATGTCTAATATAAGGTTTTTAATTAATATTTTGATATGAATATTTTACGACACTAATTTCTCATCAAACTTAATTTTGATGCGTTACAAGCTGTTGTTTAAACAAGTAGTTTGAGTTTTTCATCATTTTCGGCCCCATAACTACAGATAAATTCTTCAAAATTAATAAGAATGCTCATAATTATGTCTATTAGAAAATTTTCCTACTGATACATCAATATGAACGTTCCACTATACTAATTTTGCGCAAAACTCAATTAAAATGTACTAAAAGCTGCTGTTTAAACAGGTTGTTTGAGTTCTCAATATTTTTCTGCCACACAACGACGCATAAATTCGTGCAAATTAATATAAACAATCCTAATTATATCTATTAGAAGATTTTCCAACTGATACATTAATATGAAAAATCTACGACGCTAATTTTGCATAAAACATAACTAGAATGCATTAAAAACAACTGTTTAAACAAGTCGTTCGAGGTTTTCATAATAGGTCGCACAATAACTTTGAATAAATTCGTGCAGCATCATATAAAATACTCTAAATAATGTCTATTCTGAGATTTCCAATTAATATTTCGATATGAACATTATACGGCACTTTGTTTCGTACAAAACATAATTCTGGTGCATTACAAACTACTGTTTAAATATGTTTTTTTGACTTTTTCATCAGTTCGGGACACATAACCATGCATAAATTCGTGAAAATTAACACAATTACTCCAAATTATATACACAATAATATTTTCCAATTGATACATCAATATAAATATCCTACAATTCTAAATTTACATAAAACGGAATTGGGATGCATTGAAAACTGCCATTGAAACAAGTTATTTGAGTTTTTCATAATTTTCGGCCACATAGCTAAGCATAAATTCGTGAAAATTAATACAAACGCTCATAATTACATCTATAATAGGATTTTCTTATTAATACATCAATTTATATATTTTATTACACCAATTTTTCGCAAAATGCATTGAAGAACAGCTTTTTAAACAAGGTTTTTGAGTTTTTCATCATTTTTGGCCTCATAACCACACATAAGTTCGTGCAAATAAATATATCTAGTCTTAATTATGTTTATCATAAGATTTTCGAATTAATACATCAATATGGATATTCTTCCACACTATTATTTTACAAAACTTAATTTTCACGCAGTAAAAACTGTTGTTTAAACAAATTATTTGAGTTTATCATCATTTTTGGCCTCATAACTAGAAATTAATTCATGAAAACAAATATAAATACTCATAATGATGTCTATTGTATGAGTTTAAAATTAACATTTCGATATGAATATTTTACGACACTAATTTTGCACAAAACATAATTAGAATTCATTAAAAACTGCCGTTTAAGCAAGTTATTTGAGTTTAGCATAATTTTTGGTCACATAACTATGCATAAATTGATGAAAATTAATATGAATACTCCACATTATGTCTATTATAAGAATTTTCAATTAGCATTTCGATGTGAACATTTTTTGTTGCTATTTTTGCATAAAACATTATTCAGATGCGTTATAAACTACTGTTTCAACATGTTATTTTGAGACTTTCATCATTTCTGACGTCATAAGTACATATAAATTCATGAAAATCCATATAAGAACTCATAATTATCTCTATTATAAGATTTTCCTGCTAATATATTGGTATGAACATTCTAGGACACTAATTTTACCTAAATTAATTAGAATGCTTTAAAAACTGCTGTTTAAACGAGTTGTTCGAGTTTTTCATCATTTTTTGCCACATAACTATGCATAAATTCGTGAAGATTTATGTAAATACCCTTAATTATGTATAATATAAGGTTTTTAATTAATATTTTGATATGAATATTCTACGACACTAATTTTTCATCAAACTTAATTTTGATGCATTACAAGCTGCTGTTTAAACAAGTAGTTTGAGTTTTTCATCATTTTCGGCCCCATAACTACAGATAAATTCTTCAAAATTAATGAGAATGCTCATAATTATGTCTATTAGAAAATTTTCCTAATGATACATCAATATGAACGTTCCACTATACTAATTTTGCGCAAAACTCAATTAAAATGTACTAAAAGCTGCTGTTTAAACAGGTTGTTTGAGTTCTCAATATTTTTCTGCCACACAACTACGCATAAATTCGTGCAAATTAATATAAACACTCCTAATTATATCTATTAGAAGATTTTTCAACTGATACATTAATATGAAAATTCTACGACGCTAATTTTGCATAAAACATAACTAGAATGCATTAAAAACAACTGTTTAAACAAGTCGTTCGAGGTTTTCATAATAGGGTCGCACAATAACTTTGAATAAATTCGTGCAGCATCATATAAAATACTCTAAATTATGTCTATTCTGAGATTTCCAATTAATATTTCGATATGAACATTCTACGGTACTTTTTTTGTACAAAACATAATTCTGGTGCATTGCAAACTACTGTTTAAATATGTTTTTTTGACTTTTTCATCAGTTCGGGACTCATAACCATGCATAAATTCGTGAAAATTAACACAATTACTCCAAATTATGTATACAATAATATTTTCCAATTGATACATCAATATAAATATCTTACAATACTAAATTTGCATAAAACGGAATTGGGATGCATTGAAAACAGCTTTTGAAACAAGTTATTTGAGTTTTTCATAATTTTCGGCAACATAGCTAAGCATAAATTCGTGAAAATTAATACAAACACTCATAATTACATCTATAATAAGATTTTCTTATTAATACAT
Source organism: Schoenoplectus tabernaemontani (assembly GCA_037127355.1). NCBI lineage: Eukaryota > Viridiplantae > Streptophyta > Magnoliopsida > Poales > Cyperaceae > Schoenoplectus > Schoenoplectus tabernaemontani. The sequence continues at coordinate 13,116,562 of CM073750.1, read as the reverse complement.
CAATTTATATATTTTATTACACCAATTTTTCGTAAAATGCATTGAAGACAGCTTTTCAAACAAGGTTTTTGAGTTTTTCATCATTTTTGGCCTCATAACCACACATAAATTCGTGCAAATAAATATAGCTAGTCTTAATTATGTCTATCATAAGATTTTCCAGTTAATATATCAATATGGATATTCTTTCACACTAATATTTTGTAAAACTTAATTTTCACGCAATAAAAACTGTTGTTTAAACAAATTGTTTGAGTTTATCATCATTTTTGGCCTCATAACTAGACATAAATTCATGAAAACAAATATAAATACTCATAATGATGTCTATTGTATGATTTTAAAATTAAAATTTCGATATGAATATTTTGCGACACTAATTTTGCACAAAACATAATTAGAATTCATTAAAAACTGCCGTTTAAGCAAGTTATTTGAGTTTAGCATAATTTTTGGTCACATAACTATGCATAAATTGATGAAAATTAATATGAATACTCCACATTATGCCTATTATAAGAATTTCCAATTAGCATTTCTATGTGAACTTTTTTTCATGCTATTTTTGCATAAAACATTATTCAGATGCATTACAAACTACTGTTTCAACATGTTATTTTGAGATTTTCATCATTTCTGACCTCATAAGTACACATAAATTCATGAAAATCCATATAAGAACTCATAATTATCTCTATTATAAGATTTTCCTGCTAATATATAGGTATGAACATTCTACGACACTAATTTTACATAAATTAATTAGAATGCTTTAAAAACTGTTGTTTAAACGAGTTGTTCGAGTTTTTCATCATTTTTTGCCACATAACTATGCATAAATTCGTGAAGATTTATGTAAATACCCTCAATTATGTCTAATATAAGGTTTTTAATTAATATTTTGATATGAATATTTTACGACACTAATTTCTCATCAAACTTAATTTTGATGCGTTACAAGCTTTGTTGTTTAAACAAGTAGTTTGAGTTTTTCATCATTTTCGGCCCCATAACTACAGATAAATTCTTCAAAATTAATAAGAATGCTCATAATTATGTCTATTAGAAAATTTTCCTACTGATACATCAATATGAACGTTCCACTATACTAATTTTGCGCAAAACTCAATTAAAATGTACTAAAAGCTGCTTGTTTAAACAGGTTGTTTGAGTTCTCAATATTTTTCTGCCACACAACGACGCATAAATTCGTGCAAATTAATATAAACAATCCTAATTATATCTATTAGAAGATTTTCCAACTGATACATTAATATGAAAAATCTACGACGCTAATTTTGCATAAAACATAACTAGAATGCATTAAAAACAACTGTTTAAACAAGTCGTTCGAGGTTTTCATAATAGGGCCGCACAATAACTTTGAATAAATTCGGCAGCATCATATAAAATACTCTAAATAATGTCTATTCTGAGATTTCCAATTAATATTTCGATATGAACAATATACGGCACTTTGTTTCGTACAAAACATAATTATGGTGCATTACAAACTACTGTTTAAATATGTTTTTTTGACTTTTTCATCAGTTCGGGACACATAACCATGCATAAATTCGTGAAAATTAACACAATTACTCCAAATTATATACACAATAATATTTTCCAATTGATACATCAATATAAATATCCTACAATTCTAAATTTACATAAAACGGAATTGGGATGCATTGAAAACTGCCATTGAAACAAGTTATTTGAGTTTTTCATAATTTTCGGCCACATAGCTAAGCATAAATTCGTGAAAATTAATACAAACGCTCATAATTACATCTATAATAGGATTTTCTTATTAATACATCAATTTATATATTTTATTACACCAATTTTTCGCAAAATGCATTGAAGACAGCTTTTTAAACAAGGTTTTTGAGTTTTTCATCATTTTTGGCCTCATAACCACACATAAGTTCGTGCAAATAAATATATCTAGTCTTAATTATGTTTATCATAAGATTTTCGAATTAATACATCAATATGGATATTCTTCCACACTATTATTTTACAAAACTTAATTTTCACGCAGTAAAAACTGTTGTTTAAACAAATTATTTGAGTTTATCATCATTTTTGGCCTCATAACTAGAAATTAATTCATGAAAACAAATATAAATACTCATAATGATGTCTATTGTATGAGTTTAAAATTAACATTTCGATATGAATATTTTACGACACTAATTTTGCACAAAACATAATTAGAATTCATTAAAAACTGCCGTTTAAGCAAGTTATTTGAGTTTAGCATAATTTTTGGTCACATAACTATGCATAAATTGATGAAAATTAATATGAATACTCCACATTATGTCTATTATAAGAATTTTCAATTAGCATTTCGATGTGAACATTTTTTGTTGCTATTTTTGCATAAAACATTATTCAGATGCGTTATAAACTACTGTTTCAACATGTTATTTTGAGACTTTCATCATTTCTGACGTCATAAGTACATATAAATTCATGAAAATCCATATAAGAACTCATAATTATCTCTATTATAAGATTTTCCTGCTAATATATTGGTATGAACATTCTAGGACACTAATTTTACCTAAATTAATTAGAATGCTTTAAAAACTGCTTGTTTAAACGAGTTGTTCGAGTTTTTCATCATTTTTTGCCACATAACTATGCATAAATTCGTGAAGATTTGTGTAAATACCCTTAATTATGTATAATATAAGGTTTTTTTAATTAATATTTTGATATGAATATTCTACGACACTAATTTTTCACCAAACTTAATTTTGATGCATTACAAGCTGCTGTTTAAACAAGTAGTTTGAGTTTTTCATCATTTTCGGCCCCATAACTACAGATAAATTCTTCAAAATTAATGAGAATGCTCATAATTATGTCTATTAGAAAATTTTCCTAATGATACATCAATATGAACGTTCCACTATACTAATTTTGCGCAAAACTCAATTAAAATGTACTAAAAGCTGCTTTGTTAAACAGGTTGTTTGAGTTCTCAATATTTTTCTGCCACACAACTACGCATAAATTCGTGCAAATTAATATAAACACTCCTAATTATATCTATTAGAAGATTTTTCAACTGATACATTAATATGAAAATTCTACGACGCTAATTTTGCATAAAACATAACTAGAATGCATTAAAAACAACTGTTTAAACAAGTCGTTCGAGGTTTTCATAATAGGGTCGCACAGTAACTTTGAATAAATTCGTGCAGCATCATATAAAATACTCTAAATTATGTCTATTCTGAGATTTCCAATTAATATTTCGATATGAATATTCTACGGCACTTTTTTTTGTACAAAACATAATTCTGGTGCATTACAAACTACTGTTTAAATATGTTTTTTGACTTTTTCATCAGTTCGGGACTCATAACCATGCATAAATTCGTGAAAATTAACACAATTACTCCAAATTATGTATACAATAATATTTTCCAATTGATACATCAATATAAATATCTTACAATACTAAATTTGCATAAAACGGAATTGGGATGCATTGAAAACAGCTTTTGAAACAAGTTATTTGAGTTTTTCATAATTTTCGGCAACATAGCTAAGCATAAATTCGTGAAAATTAATACAAACACTCATAATTACATCTATAATAAGATTTTCTTATTAATACATCAATTTATATATTTTATTACACCAATTTTTCGTAAAATGCATTGAAGACAGCTTTTCAAACAAGGTTTTTGAGTTTTTCATCATTTTTGGCCTCATAACCACACATAAATTCGTGCAAATAAATATAGCTAGTCTTAATTATGTCTATCATAAGATTTTCCAGTTAATATATCAATATGGATATTCTTTCACACTAATATTTTGTAAAACTTAATTTTCACGCAATAAAAACTGTTGTTTAAACAAATTGTTTGAGTTTATCATCATTTTTGGCCTCATAACTAGACATAAATTCATGAAAACAAATATAAATACTCATAATGATGTCTATTGTATGATTTTAAAATTAAAATTTCGATATGAATATTTTGCGACACTAATTTTGCACAAAACATAATTAGAATTCATTAAAAACTGCCGTTTAAGCAAGTTATTTGAGTTTAGCATAATTTTTGGTCACATAACTATGCATAAATTGATGAAAATTAATATGAATACTCCACATTATGCCTATTATAAGAATTTCCAATTAGCATTTCTATGTGAACTTTTTTTCATGCTATTTTTGCATAAAACATTATTCAGATGCATTACAAACTACTGTTTCAACATGTTATTTTGAGATTTTCATCATTTCTGACCTCATAAGTACACATAAATTCATGAAAATCCATATAAGAACTCATAATTATCTCTATTATAAGATTTTCCTGCTAATATATAGGTATGAACATTCTACGACACTAATTTTACATAAATTAATTAGAATGCTTTAAAAACTGTTGTTTAAACGAGTTGTTCGAGTTTTTCATCATTTTTTGCCACATAACTATGCATAAATTCGTGAAGATTTATGTAAATACCCTCAATTATGTCTAATATAAGGTTTTTAATTAATATTTTGATATGAATATTTTACGACACTAATTTCTCATCAAACTTAATTTTGATGCGTTACAAGCTGTTGTTTAAACAAGTAGTTTGAGTTTTTCATCATTTTCGGCCCCATAACTACAGATAAATTCTTCAAAATTAATAAGAATGCTCATAATTATGTCTATTAGAAAATTTTCCTACTGATACATCAATATGAACGTTCCACTATACTAATTTTGCGCAAAACTCAATTAAAATGTACTAAAAGCTGCTTGTTTAAACAGGTTGTTTGAGTTCTCAATATTTTTCTGCCACACAACGACGCATAAATTCGTGCAAATTAATATAAACAATCCTAATTATATCTATTAGAAGATTTTCCAACTGATACATTAATATGAAAAATCTACGACGCTAATTTTGCATAAAACATAACTAGAATGCATTAAAAACAACTGTTTAAACAAGTCGTTCGAGGTTTTCATAATAGGGCCGCACAATAACTTTGAATAAATTCGGGCAGCATCATATAAAATACTCTAAATAATGTCTATTCTGAGATTTCCAATTAATATTTCGATATGAACAATATACGGCACTTTGTTTCGTACAAAACATAATTATGGTGCATTACAAACTACTGTTTAAATATGTTTTTTTGACTTTTTCATCAGTTCGGGACACATAACCATGCATAAATTCGTGAAAATTAACACAATTACTCCAAATTATATACACAATAATATTTTCCAATTGATACATCAATATAAATATCCTACAATTCTAAATTTACATAAAACGGAATTGGGATGCATTGAAAACTGCCATTGAAACAAGTTATTTGAGTTTTTCATAATTTTCGGCCACATAGCTAAGCATAAATTCGTGAAAATTAATACAAACGCTCATAATTACATCTATAATAGGATTTTCTTATTAATACATCAATTTATATATTTTATTACACCAATTTTTCGCAAAATGCATTGAAGACAGCTTTTTAAACAAGGTTTTTGAGTTTTTCATCATTTTTGGCCTCATAACCACACATAAGTTCGTGCAAATAAATATATCTAGTCTTAATTATGTTTATCATAAGATTTTCGAATTAATACATCAATATGGATATTCTTCCACACTATTATTTTACAAAACTTAATTTTCACGCAGTAAAAAAACTGTTGTTTAAACAAATTATTTGAGTTTATCATCATTTTTGGCCTCATAACTAGAAATTAATTCATGAAAACAAATATAAATACTCATAATGATGTCTATTGTATGAGTTTAAAATTAACATTTCGATATGAATATTTTACGACACTAATTTTGCACAAAACATAATTAGAATTCATTAAAAACTGCCGTTTAAGCAAGTTATTTGAGTTTAGCATAATTTTTGGTCACATAACTATGCATAAATTGATGAAAATTAATATGAATACTCCACATTATGTCTATTATAAGAATTTTCAATTAGCATTTCGATGTGAACATTTTTTGTTGCTATTTTTGCATAAAACATTATTCAGATGCGTTATAAACTACTGTTTCAACATGTTATTTTGAGACTTTCATCATTTCTGACGTCATAAGTACATATAAATTCATGAAAATCCATATAAGAACTCATAATTATCTCTATTATAAGATTTTCCTGCTAATATATTGGTATGAACATTCTAGGACACTAATTTTACCTAAATTAATTAGAATGCTTTAAAAACTGCTGTTTAAACGAGTTGTTCGAGTTTTTCATCATTTTTTGCCACATAACTATGCATAAATTCGTGAAGATTTGTGTAAATACCCTTAATTATGTATAATATAAGGTTTTTTTAATTAATATTTTGATATGAATATTCTACGACACTAATTTTTCACCAAACTTAATTTTGATGCATTACAAGCTGCTGTTTAAAAACAAGTAGTTTGAGTTTTTCATCATTTTCGGCCCCATAACTACAGATAAATTCTTCAAAATTAATGAGAATGCTCATAATTATGTCTATTAGAAAATTTTCCTAATGATACATCAATATGAACGTTCCACTATACTAATTTTGCGCAAAACTCAATTAAAATGTACTAAAAGCTGCTGTTTAAACAGGTTGTTTGAGTTCTCAATATTTTTCTGCCACACAACTACGCATAAATTCGTGCAAATTAATATAAACACTCCTAATTATATCTATTAGAAGATTTTTCAACTGATACATTAATATGAAAATTCTACGACGCTAATTTTGCATAAAACATAACTAGAATGCATTAAAAACAACTGTTTAAACAAGTCGTTCGAGGTTTTCATAATAGGGTCGCACAGTAACTTTGAATAAATTCGTGCAGCATCATATAAAATACTCTAAATTATGTCTATTCTGAGATTTCCAATTAATATTTCGATATGAATATTCTACGGCACTTTTTTTTTGTACAAAACATAATTCTGGTGCATTACAAACTACTGTTTAAATATGTTTTTTGACTTTTTCATCAGTTCGGGACTCATAACCATGCATAAATTCGTGAAAATTAACACAATTACTCCAAATTATGTATACAATAATATTTTCCAATTGATACATCAATATAAATATCTTACAATACTAAATTTGCATAAAACGGAATTGGGATGCATTGAAAACAGCTTTTGAAACAAGTTATTTGAGTTTTTCATAATTTTCGGCAACATAGCTAAGCATAAATTCGTGAAAATTAATACAAACACTCATAATTACATCTATAATAAGATTTTCTTATTAATACATCAATTTATATATTTTATTACACCAATTTTTCGTAAAATGCATTGAAGACAGCTTTTCAAACAAGGTTTTTGAGTTTTTCATCATTTTTGGCCTCATAACCACACATAAATTCGTGCAAATAAATATAGCTAGTCTTAATTATGTCTATCATAAGATTTTCCAGTTAATATATCAATATGGATATTCTTTCACACTAATATTTTGTAAAACTTAATTTTCACGCAATAAAAACTGTTGTTTAAACAAATTGTTTGAGTTTATCATCATTTTTGGCCTCATAACTAGACATAAATTCATGAAAACAAATATAAATACTCATAATGATGTCTATTGTATGATTTTAAAATTAACATTTCGATATGAATATTTTGCGACACTAATTTTGCACAAAACATAATTAGAATTCATTAAAAACTGTCGTTTAAGCAAGTTATTTGAGTTTAGCATAATGTTTGGTCACATAACTATGCATAAATTGATGAAAATTAATATGAATACTCCACATTATGCCTATTATAAGAATTTCCAATTAGCATTTCTATGTGAACTTTTTTCATGCTATTTTTGCATAAAACATTATTCAGATGCATTACAAACTACTGTTTCAACATGTTATTTTGAGATTTTCATCATTTCTGACCTCATAAGTACACATAAATTCATGAAAATCCATATAAGAACTCATAATTATCTCTATTATAAGATTTTCCTGCTAATATATAGGTATGAACATTCTACGACACTAATTTTACATAAATTAATTAGAATGCTTTAAAAACTGTTGTTTAAACGAGTTGTTCGAGTTTTTCATCATTTTTTGCCACATAACTATGCATAAATTCGTGAAGATTTATGTAAATACCCTCAATTATGTCTAATATAAGGTTTTTAATTAATATTTTGATATGAATATTTTACGACACTAATTTCTCATCAAACTTAATTTTGATGCGTTACAAGCTGTTGTTTAAACAAGTAGTTTGAGTTTTTCATCATTTTCGGCCCCATAACTACAGATAAATTCTTCAAAATTAATAAGAATGCTCATAATTATGTCTATTAGAAAATTTTCCTACTGATACATCAATATGAACGTTCCACTATACTAATTTTGCGCAAAACTCAATTAAAATGTACTAAAAGCTGCTGTTTAAACAGGTTGTTTGAGTTCTCAATATTTTTCTGCCACACAACGACGCATAAATTCGTGCAAATTAATATAAACAATCCTAATTATATCTATTAGAAGATTTTCCAACTGATACATTAATATGAAAAATCTACGACGCTAATTTTGCATAAAACATAACTAGAATGCATTAAAAACAACTGTTTAAACAAGTCGTTCGAGGTTTTCATAATAGGGCCGCACAATAACTTTGAATAAATTCGGCAGCATCATATAAAATACTCTAAATAATGTCTATTCTGAGATTTCCAATTAATATTTCGATATGAACAATATACGGCACTTTGTTTCGTACAAAACATAATTATGGTGCATTACAAACTACTGTTTAAATATGTTTTTTTGACTTTTTCATCAGTTCGGGACACATAACCATGCATAAATTCGTGAAAATTAACACAATTACTCCAAATTATATACACAATAATATTTTCCAATTGATACATCAATATAAATATCCTACAATTCTAAATTTACATAAAACGGAATTGGGATGCATTGAAAACTGCCATTGAAACAAGTTATTTGAGTTTTTCATAATTTTCGGCCACATAGCTAAGCATAAATTCGTGAAAATTAATACAAACGCTCATAATTACATCTATAATAGGATTTTCTTATTAATACATCAATTTATATATTTTATTACACCAATTTTTCGCAAAATGCATTGAAGACAGCTTTTTAAACAAGGTTTTTGAGTTTTTCATCATTTTTGGCCTCATAACCACACATAAGTTCGTGCAAATAAATATATCTAGTCTTAATTATGTTTATCATAAGATTTTCGAATTAATACATCAATATGGATATTCTTCCACACTATTATTTTACAAAACTTAATTTTCACGCAGTAAAAACTGTTGTTTAAACAAATTATTTGAGTTTATCATCATTTTTGGCCTCATAACTAGAAATTAATTCATGAAAACAAATATAAATACTCATAATGATGTCTATTGTATGAGTTTAAAATTAACATTTCGATATGAATATTTTACGACACTAATTTTGCACAAAACATAATTAGAATTCATTAAAAACTGCCGTTTAAGCAAGTTATTTGAGTTTAGCATAATTTTTGGTCACATAACTATGCATAAATTGATGAAAATTAATATGAATACTCCACATTATGTCTATTATAAGAATTTTCAATTAGCATTTCGATGTGAACATTTTTTGTTGCTATTTTTGCATAAAACATTATTCAGATGCGTTATAAACTACTGTTTCAACATGTTATTTTGAGACTTTCATCATTTCTGACGTCATAAGTACATATAAATTCATGAAAATCCATATAAGAACTCATAATTATCTCTATTATAAGATTTTCCTGCTAATATATTGGTATGAACATTCTAGGACACTAATTTTACCTAAATTAATTAGAATGCTTTAAAAACTGCTGTTTAAACGAGTTGTTCGAGTTTTTCATCATTTTTTGCCACATAACTATGCATAAATTCGTGAAGATTTGTGTAAATACCCTTAATTATGTATAATATAAGGTTTTTTTAATTAATATTTTGATATGAATATTCTACGACACTAATTTTTCACCAAACTTAATTTTGATGCATTACAAGCTGCTGTTTAAACAAGTAGTTTGAGTTTTTCATCATTTTCGGCCCCATAACTACAGATAAATTCTTCAAAATTAATGAGAATGCTCATAATTATGTCTATTAGAAAATTTTCCTAATGATACATCAATATGAACGTTCCACTATACTAATTTTGCGCAAAACTCAATTAAAATGTACTAAAAGCTGCTGTTTAAACAGGTTGTTTGAGTTCTCAATATTTTTCTGCCACACAACTACGCATAAATTCGTGCAAATCAATATAAACACTCCTAATTATATCTATTAGAAGATTTTTCAACTGATACATTAATATGAAAATTCTACGACGCTAATTTTGCATAAAACATAACTAGAATGCATTAAAAACAACTGTTTAAACAAGTCGTTCGAGGTTTTCATAATAGGGTCGCACAGTAACTTTGAATAAATTCGTGCAGCATCATATAAAATACTCTAAATTATGTCTATTCTGAGATTTCCAATTAATATTTCGATATGAATATTCTACGGCACTTTTTTTTTGTACAAAACATAATTCTGGTGCATTACAAACTACTGTTTAAATATGTTTTTTGACTTTTTCATCAGTTCGGGACTCATAACCATGCATAAATTCGTGAAAATTAACACAATTACTCCAAATTATGTATACAATAATATTTTCCAATTGATACATCAATATAAATATCTTACAATACTAAATTTGCATAAAACGGAATTGGGATGCATTGAAAACAGCTTTTGAAACAAGTTATTTGAGTTTTTCATAATTTTCGGCAACATAGCTAAGCATAAATTCGTGAAAATTAATACAAACACTCATAATTACATCTATAATAAGATTTTCTTATTAATACATCAATTTATATATTTTATTACACCAATTTTTCGTAAAATGCATTGAAGACAGCTTTTCAAACAAGGTTTTTGAGTTTTTCATCATTTTTGGCCTCATAACCACACATAAATTCGTGCAAATAAATATAGCTAGTCTTAATTATGTCTATCATAAGATTTTCCAGTTAATATATCAATATGGATATTCTTTCACACTAATATTTTGTAAAACTTAATTTTCACGCAATAAAAACTGTTGTTTAAACAAATTGTTTGAGTTTATCATCATTTTTGGCCTCATAACTAGACATAAATTCATGAAAACAAATATAAATACTCATAATGATGTCTATTGTATGATTTTAAAATTAAAATTTCGATATGAATATTTTGCGACACTAATTTTGCACAAAACATAATTAGAATTCATTAAAAACTGCCGTTTAAGCAAGTTATTTGAGTTTAGCATAATTTTTGGTCACATAACTATGCATAAATTGATGAAAATTAATATGAATACTCCACATTATGCCTATTATAAGAATTTCCAATTAGCATTTCTATGTGAACTTTTTTTCATGCTATTTTTGCATAAAACATTATTCAGATGCATTACAAACTACTGTTTCAACATGTTATTTTGAGATTTTCATCATTTCTGACCTCATAAGTACACATAAATTCATGAAAATCCATATAAGAACTCATAATTATCTCTATTATAAGATTTTCCTGCTAATATATAGGTATGAACATTCTACGACACTAATTTTACATAAATTAATTAGAATGCTTTAAAAACTGTTGTTTAAACGAGTTGTTCGAGTTGTTCGAGTTTTTCATCATTTTTTGCCACATAACTATGCATAAATTCGTGAAGATTTATGTAAATACCCTCAATTATGTCTAATATAAGGTTTTTAATTAATATTTTGATATGAATATTTTACGACACTAATTTCTCATCAAACTTAATTTTGATGCGTTACAAGCTGTTGTTTAAACAAGTAGTTTGAGTTTTTCATCATTTTCGGCCCCATAACTACAGATAAATTCTTCAAAATTAATAAGAATGCTCATAATTATGTCTATTAGAAAATTTTCCTACTGATACATCAATATGAACGTTCCACTATACTAATTTTGCGCAAAACTCAATTAAAATGTACTAAAAGCTGCTGTTTAAACAGGTTGTTTGAGTTCTCAATATTTTTCTGCCACACAACGACGCATAAATTCGTGCAAATTAATATAAACAATCCTAATTATATCTATTAGAAGATTTTCCAACTGATACATTAATATGAAAAATCTACGACGCTAATTTTGCATAAAACATAACTAGAATGCATTAAAAACAACTGTTTAAACAAGTCGTTCGAGGTTTTCATAATAGGGCCGCACAATAACTTTGAATAAATTCGTGCAGCATCATATAAAATACTCTAAATAATGTCTATTCTGAGATTTCCAATTAATATTTCGATATGAACAATATACGGCACTTTGTTTCGTACAAAACATAATTATGGTGCATTACAAACTACTGTTTAAATATGTTTTTTTGACTTTTTCATCAGTTCGGGACACATAACCATGCATAAATTCGTGAAAATTAACACAATTACTCCAAATTATATACACAATAATATTTTCCAATTGATACATCAATATAAATATCCTACAATTCTAAATTTACATAAAACGGAATTGGGATGCATTGAAAACTGCCATTGAAACAAGTTATTTGAGTTTTTCATAATTTTCGGCCACATAGCTAAGCATAAATTCGTGAAAATTAATACAAACGCTCATAATTACATCTATAATAGGATTTTCTTATTAATACATCAATTTATATATTTTATTACACCAATTTTTCGCAAAATGCATTGAAGACAGCTTTTTAAACAAGGTTTTTGAGTTTTTCATCATTTTTGGCCTCATAACCACACATAAGTTCGTGCAAATAAATATATCTAGTCTTAATTATGTTTATCATAAGATTTTCGAATTAATACATCAATATGGATATTCTTCCACACTATTATTTTACAAAACTTAATTTTCACGCAGTAAAAACTGTTGTTTAAACAAATTATTTGAGTTTATCATCATTTTTGGCCTCATAACTAGAAATTAATTCATGAAAACAAATATAAATACTCATAATGATGTCTATTGTATGAGTTTAAAATTAACATTTCGATATGAATATTTTACGACACTAATTTTGCACAAAACATAATTAGAATTCATTAAAAACTGCCGTTTAAGCAAGTTATTTGAGTTTAGCATAATTTTTGGTCACATAACTATGCATAATTGATGAAAATTAATATGAATACTCCACATTATGTCTATTATAAGAATTTTCAATTAGCATTTCGATGTGAACATTTTTTGTTGCTATTTTTGCATAAAACATTATTCAGATGCGTTATAAACTACTGTTTCAACATGTTATTTTGAGACTTTCATCATTTCTGACGTCATAAGTACATATAAATTCATGAAAATCCATATAAGAACTCATAATTATCTCTATTATAAGATTTTCCTGCTAATATATTGGTATGAACATTCTAGGACACTAATTTTACCTAAATTAATTAGAATGCTTTAAAAACTGCTGTTTAAACGAGTTGTTCGAGTTTTTCATCATTTTTTGCCACATAACTATGCATAAATTCGTGAAGATTTGTGTAAATACCCTTAATTATGTATAATATAAGGTTTTTTTAATTAATATTTTGATATGAATATTCTACGACACTAATTTTTCACCAAACTTAATTTTGATGCATTACAAGCTGCTGTTTAAACAAGTAGTTTGAGTTTTTCATCATTTTCGGCCCCATAACTACAGATAAATTCTTCAAAATTAATGAGAATGCTCATAATTATGTCTATTAGAAAATTTTCCTAATGATACATCAATATGAACGTTCCACTATACTAATTTTGCGCAAAACTCAATTAAAATGTACTAAAAGCTGCTGTTTAAACAGGTTGTTTGAGTTCTCAATATTTTTCTGCCACACAACTACGCATAAATTCGTGCAAATCAATATAAACACTCCTAATTATATCTATTAGAAGATTTTTCAACTGATACATTAATATGAAAATTCTACGACGCTAATTTTGCATAAAACATAACTAGAATGCATTAAAAACAACTGTTTAAACAAGTCGTTCGAGGTTTTCATAATAGGGTCGCACAGTAACTTTGAATAAATTCGTGCAGCATCATATAAAATACTCTAAATTATGTCTATTCTGAGATTTCCAATTAATATTTCGATATGAATATTCTACGGCACTTTTTTTTGTACAAAACATAATTCTGGTGCATTACAAACTACTGTTTAAATATGTTTTTTGACTTTTTCATCAGTTCGGGACTCATAACCATGCATAAATTCGTGAAAATTAACACAATTACTCCAAATTATGTATACAATAATATTTTCCAATTGATACATCAATATAAATATCTTACAATACTAAATTTGCATAAAACGGAATTGGGATGCATTGAAAACAGCTTTTGAAACAAGTTATTTGAGTTTTTCATAATTTTCGGCAACATAGCTAAGCATAAATTCGTGAAAATTAATACAAACACTCATAATTACATCTATAATAAGATTTTCTTATTAATACATCAATTTATATATTTTATTACACCAATTTTTCGTAAAATGCATTGAAGACAGCTTTTCAAACAAGGTTTTTGAGTTTTTCATCATTTTTGGCCTCATAACCACACATAAATTCGTGCAAATAAATATAGCTAGTCTTAATTATGTCTATCATAAGATTTTCCAGTTAATATATCAATATGGATATTCTTTCACACTAATATTTTGTAAAACTTAATTTTCACGCAATAAAAACTGTTGTTTAAACAAATTGTTTGAGTTTATCATCATTTTTGGCCTCATAACTAGACATAAATTCATGAAAACAAATATAAATACTCATAATGATGTCTATTGTATGATTTTAAAATTAAAATTTCGATATGAATATTTTGCGACACTAATTTTGCACAAAACATAATTAGAATTCATTAAAAACTGCCGTTTAAGCAAGTTATTTGAGTTTAGCATAATTTTTGGTCACATAACTATGCATAAATTGATGAAAATTAATATGAATACTCCACATTATGCCTATTATAAGAATTTCCAATTAGCATTTCTATGTGAACTTTTTTTCATGCTATTTTTGCATAAAACATTATTCAGATGCATTACAAACTACTGTTTCAACATGTTATTTTGAGATTTTCATCATTTCTGACCTCATAAGTACACATAAATTCATGAAAATCCATATAAGAACTCATAATTATCTCTATTATAAGATTTTCCTGCTAATATATAGGTATGAACATTCTACGACACTAATTTTACATAAATTAATTAGAATGCTTTAAAAACTGTTGTTTAAACGAGTTGTTCGAGTTTTTCATCATTTTTTGCCACATAACTATGCATAAATTCGTGAAGATTTATGTAAATACCCTCAATTATGTCTAATATAAGGTTTTTAATTAATATTTTGATATGAATATTTTACGACACTAATTTCTCATCAAACTTAATTTTGATGCGTTACAAGCTGTTGTTTAAACAAGTAGTTTGAGTTTTTCATCATTTTCGGCCCCATAACTACAGATAAATTCTTCAAAATTAATAAGAATGCTCATAATTATGTCTATTAGAAAATTTTCCTACTGATACATCAATATGAACGTTCCACTATACTAATTTTGCGCAAAACTCAATTAAAATGTACTAAAAGCTGCTGTTGTTTAAACAGGTTGTTTGAGTTCTCAATATTTTTCTGCCACACAACGACGCATAAATTCGTGCAAATTAATATAAACAATCCTAATTATATCTATTAGAAGATTTTCCAACTGATACATTAATATGAAAAATCTACGACGCTAATTTTGCATAAAACATAACTAGAATGCATTAAAAACAACTGTTTAAACAAGTCGTTCGAGGTTTTCATAATAGGGCCGCACAATAACTTTGAATAAATTCGGGCAGCATCATATAAAATACTCTAAATAATGTCTATTCTGAGATTTCCAATTAATATTTCGATATGAACAATATACGGCACTTTGTTTCGTACAAAACATAATTATGGTGCATTACAAACTACTGTTTAAATATGTTTTTTTGACTTTTTCATCAGTTCGGGACACATAACCATGCATAAATTCGTGAAAATTAACACAATTACTCCAAATTATATACACAATAATATTTTCCAATTGATACATCAATATAAATATCCTACAATTCTAAATTTACATAAAACGGAATTGGGATGCATTGAAAACTGCCATTGAAACAAGTTATTTGAGTTTTTCATAATTTTTCGGCCACATAGCTAAGCATAAATTCGTGAAAATTAATACAAACGCTCATAATTACATCTATAATAGGATTTTCTTATTAATACATCAATTTATATATTTTATTACACCAATTTTTCGCAAAATGCATTGAAGACAGCTTTTTAAACAAGGTTTTTGAGTTTTTCATCATTTTTGGCCTCATAACCACACATAAGTTCGTGCAAATAAATATATCTAGTCTTAATTATGTTTATCATAAGATTTTCGAATTAATACATCAATATGGATATTCTTCCACACTATTATTTTACAAAACTTAATTTTCACGCAGTAAAAACTGTTGTTTAAACAAATTATTTGAGTTTATCATCATTTTTGGCCTCATAACTAGAAATTAATTCATGAAAACAAATATAAATACTCATAATGATGTCTATTGTATGAGTTTAAAATTAACATTTCGATATGAATATTTTACGACACTAATTTTGCACAAAACATAATTAGAATTCATTAAAAACTGCCGTTTAAGCAAGTTATTTGAGTTTAGCATAATTTTTGGTCACATAACTATGCATAAATTGATGAAAATTAATATGAATACTCCACATTATGTCTATTATAAGAATTTTCAATTAGCATTTCGATGTGAACATTTTTTGTTGCTATTTTTGCATAAAACATTATTCAGATGCGTTATAAACTACTGTTTCAACATGTTATTTTGAGACTTTCATCATTTCTGACGTCATAAGTACATATAAATTCATGAAAATCCATATAAGAACTCATAATTATCTCTATTATAAGATTTTCCTGCTAATATATTGGTATGAACATTCTAGGACACTAATTTTACCTAAATTAATTAGAATGCTTTAAAAACTGCTGTTTAAACGAGTTGTTCGAGTTTTTCATCATTTTTTGCCACATAACTATGCATAAATTCGTGAAGATTTGTGTAAATACCCTTAATTATGTATAATATAAGGTTTTTTAATTAATATTTTGATATGAATATTCTACGACACTAATTTTTCACCAAACTTAATTTTGATGCATTACAAGCTGCTGTTTAAACAAGTAGTTTGAGTTTTTCATCATTTTCGGCCCCATAACTACAGATAAATTCTTCAAAATTAATGAGAATGCTCATAATTATGTCTATTAGAAAATTTTCCTAATGATACATCAATATGAACGTTCCACTATACTAATTTTGCGCAAAACTCAATTAAAATGTACTAAAAGCTGCTGTTTAAACAGGTTGTTTGAGTTCTCAATATTTTTCTGCCACACAACTACGCATAAATTCGTGCAAATCAATATAAACACTCCTAATTATATCTATTAGAAGATTTTTCAACTGATACATTAATATGAAAATTCTACGACGCTAATTTTGCATAAAACATAACTAGAATGCATTAAAAACAACTGTTTAAACAAGTCGTTCGAGGTTTTCATAATAGGGTCGCACAGTAACTTTGAATAAATTCGTGCAGCATCATATAAAATACTCTAAATTATGTCTATTCTGAGATTTCCAATTAATATTTCGATATGAATATTCTACGGCACTTTTTTTGTACAAAACATAATTCTGGTGCATTACAAACTACTGTTTAAATATGTTTTTTGACTTTTTCATCAGTTCGGGACTCATAACCATGCATAAATTCGTGAAAATTAACACAATTACTCCAAATTATGTATACAATAATATTTTCCAATTGATACATCAATATAAATATCTTACAATACTAAATTTGCATAAAACGGAATTGGGATGCATTGAAAACAGCTTTTGAAACAAGTTATTTGAGTTTTTCATAATTTTCGGCAACATAGCTAAGCATAAATTCGTGAAAATTAATACAAACACTCATAATTACATCTATAATAAGATTTTCTTATTAATACATCAATTTATATATTTTATTACACCAATTTTTCGTAAAATGCATTGAAGACAGCTTTTCAAACAAGGTTTTTGAGTTTTTCATCATTTTTGGCCTCATAACCACACATAAATTCGTGCAAATAAATATAGCTAGTCTTAATTATGTCTATCATAAGATTTTCCAGTTAATATATCAATATGGATATTCTTTCACACTAATATTTTGTAAAACTTAATTTTCACGCAATAAAAACTGTTGTTTAAACAAATTGTTTGAGTTTATCATCATTTTTGGCCTCATAACTAGACATAAATTCATGAAAACAAATATAAATACTCATAATGATGTCTATTGTATGATTTTAAAATTAAAATTTCGATATGAATATTTTGCGACACTAATTTTGCACAAAACATAATTAGAATTCATTAAAAACTGCCGTTTAAGCAAGTTATTTGAGTTTAGCATAATTTTTGGTCACATAACTATGCATAAATTGATGAAAATTAATATGAATACTCCACATTATGCCTATTATAAGAATTTCAATTAGCATTTCTATGTGAACTTTTTTTCATGCTATTTTTGCATAAAACATTATTCAGATGCATTACAAACTACTGTTTCAACATGTTATTTTGAGATTTTCATCATTTCTGACCTCATAAGTACACATAAATTCATGAAAATCCATATAAGAACTCATAATTATCTCTATTATAAGATTTTCCTGCTAATATATAGGTATGAACATTCTACGACACTAATTTTACATAAATTAATTAGAATGCTTTAAAAACTGTTGTTTAAACGAGTTGTTCGAGTTTTTCATCATTTTTTGCCACATAACTATGCATAAATTCGTGAAGATTTATGTAAATACCCTCAATTATGTCTAATATAAGGTTTTTAATTAATATTTTGATATGAATATTTTACGACACTAATTTCTCATCAAACTTAATTTTGATGCGTTACAAGCTGTTGTTTAAACAAGTAGTTTGAGTTTTTCATCATTTTCGGCCCCATAACTACAGATAAATTCTTCAAAATTAATAAGAATGCTCATAATTATGTCTATTAGAAAATTTTCCTACTGATACATCAATATGAACGTTCCACTATACTAATTTTGCGCAAAACTCAATTAAAATGTACTAAAAGCTGCTGTTTAAACAGGTTGTTTGAGTTCTCAATATTTTTCTGCCACACAACGACGCATAAATTCGTGCAAATTAATATAAACAATCCTAATTATATCTATTAGAAGATTTTCCAACTGATACATTAATATGAAAAATCTACGACGCTAATTTTGCATAAAACATAACTAGAATGCATTAAAAACAACTGTTTAAACAAGTCGTTCGAGGTTTTCATAATAGGGCCGCACAATAACTTTGAATAAATTCGGGCAGCATCATATAAAATACTCTAAATAATGTCTATTCTGAGATTTCCAATTAATATTTCGATATGAACAATATACGGCACTTTGTTTCGTACAAAACATAATTATGGTGCATTACAAACTACTGTTTAAATATGTTTTTTTGACTTTTTCATCAGTTCGGGACACATAACCATGCATAAATTCGTGAAAATTAACACAATTACTCCAAATTATATACACAATAATATTTTCCAATTGATACATCAATATAAATATCCTACAATTCTAAATTTACATAAAACGGAATTGGGATGCATTGAAAACTGCCATTGAAACAAGTTATTTGAGTTTTTCATAATTTTCGGCCACATAGCTAAGCATAAATTCGTGAAAATTAATACAAACGCTCATAATTACATCTATAATAGGATTTTCTTATTAATACATCAATTTATATATTTTATTACACCAATTTTTCGCAAAATGCATTGAAGACAGCTTTTTAAACAAGGTTTTTGAGTTTTTCATCATTTTTGGCCTCATAACCACACATAAGTTCGTGCAAATAAATATATCTAGTCTTAATTATGTTTATCATAAGATTTTCGAATTAATACATCAATATGGATATTCTTCCACACTATTATTTTACAAAACTTAATTTTCACGCAGTAAAAACTGTTGTTTAAACAAATTATTTGAGTTTATCATCATTTTTGGCCTCATAACTAGAAATTAATTCATGAAAACAAATATAAATACTCATAATGATGTCTATTGTATGAGTTTAAAATTAACATTTCGATATGAATATTTTACGACACTAATTTTGCACAAAACATAATTAGAATTCATTAAAAACTGCCGTTTAAGCAAGTTATTTGAGTTTAGCATAATTTTTGGTCACATAACTATGCATAAATTGATGAAAATTAATATGAATACTCCACATTATGTCTATTATAAGAATTTTCAATTAGCATTTCGATGTGAACATTTTTTGTTGCTATTTTTGCATAAAACATTATTCAGATGCGTTATAAACTACTGTTTCAACATGTTATTTTGAGACTTTCATCATTTCTGACGTCATAAGTACATATAAATTCATGAAAATCCATATAAGAACTCATAATTATCTCTATTATAAGATTTTCCTGCTAATATATTGGTATGAACATTCTAGGACACTAATTTTACCTAAATTAATTAGAATGCTTTAAAAACTGCTGTTTAAACGAGTTGTTCGAGTTTTTCATCATTTTTTGCCACATAACTATGCATAAATTCGTGAAGATTTGTGTAAATACCCTTAATTATGTATAATATAAGGTTTTTTTAATTAATATTTTGATATGAATATTCTACGACACTAATTTTTCACCAAACTTAATTTTGATGCATTACAAGCTGCTGTTTAAACAAGTAGTTTGAGTTTTTCATCATTTTCGGCCCCATAACTACAGATAAATTCTTCAAAATTAATGAGAATGCTCATAATTATGTCTATTAGAAAATTTTCCTAATGATACATCAATATGAACGTTCCACTATACTAATTTTGCGCAAAACTCAATTAAAATGTACTAAAAGCTGCTGTTTAAACAGGTTGTTTGAGTTCTCAATATTTTTCTGCCACAACTACGCATAAATTCGTGCAAATCAATATAAACACTCCTAATTATATCTATTAGAAGATTTTTCAACTGATACATTAATATGAAAATTCTACGACGCTAATTTTGCATAAAACATAACTAGAATGCATTAAAAACAACTGTTTAAACAAGTCGTTCGAGGTTTTCATAATAGGGTCGCACAGTAACTTTGAATAAATTCGTGCAGCATCATATAAAATACTCTAAATTATGTCTATTCTGAGATTTCCAATTAATATTTCGATATGAATATTCTACGGCACTTTTTTTTTGTACAAAACATAATTCTGGTGCATTACAAACTACTGTTTAAATATGTTTTTTGACTTTTTCATCAGTTCGGGACTCATAACCATGCATAAATTCGTGAAAATTAACACAATTACTCCAAATTATGTATACAATAATATTTTCCAATTGATACATCAATATAAATATCTTACAATACTAAATTTGCATAAAACGGAATTGGGATGCATTGAAAACAGCTTTTGAAACAAGTTATTTGAGTTTTTCATAATTTTCGGCAACATAGCTAAGCATAAATTCGTGAAAATTAATACAAACACTCATAATTACATCTATAATAAGATTTTCTTATTAATACATCAATTTATATATTTTATTACACCAATTTTTCGTAAAATGCATTGAAGACAGCTTTTCAAACAAGGTTTTTGAGTTTTTCATCATTTTTGGCCTCATAACCACACATAAATTCGTGCAAATAAATATAGCTAGTCTTAATTATGTCTATCATAAGATTTTCCAGTTAATATATCAATATGGATATTCTTTCACACTAATATTTTGTAAAACTTAATTTTCACGCAATAAAAACTGTTGTTTAAACAAATTGTTTGAGTTTATCATCATTTTTTGCCTCATAACTAGACATAAATTCATGAAAACAAATATAAATACTCATAATGATGTCTATTGTATGATTTTAAAATTAAAATTTCGATATGAATATTTTGCGACACTAATTTTGCACAAAACATAATTAGAATTCATAAAAAACTGCCGTTTAAGCAAGTTATTTGAGTTTAGCATAATTTTTGGTCACATAACTATGCATAAATTGATGAAAATTAATATGAATACTCCACATTATGTCTATTATAAGAATTTTCAATTAGCATTTCGATGTGAACATTTTTTGTTGCTATTTTTGCATAAAACATTATTCAGATGCGTTATAAACTACTGTTTCAACATGTTATTTTGAGACTTTCATCATTTCTGACGTCATAAGTACATATAAATTCATGAAAATCCATATAAGAACTCATAATTATCTCTATTATAAGATTTTCCTGCTAATATATAGGTATGAACATTCTACGACACTAATTTTACCTAAATTAATTAGAATGCTTTAAAAACTACTTGTTTAAACGAGTTGTTCGAGTTTTTCATCATTTTTTGCCACATAACTATGCATAAATTCGTGAAGATTTATGTAAATACCCTTAATTATGTATAATATAAGGTTTTTAATTAATATTTTGATATGAATATTTTACGACACTAATTTATCATCAAACTTAATTTTGATGCATTACAAGCTGCTGTTTAAACAAGTAGTTTGAGTTTTTCATCATTTTCGGCCCCATAACTACAGATAAATTCTTCAAAATTAATGAGAATGCTCATAATTATGTCTATTACAAAATTTTCCTAATGATACATCAATATGAACGTTCCACTATACTAATTTTGCGCAAAACTCAATTAAAATGTACTAAAAGCTGCTGTTTAAACAGGTTGTTTGAGTTCTCAATATTTTTCTGCCACACAACGACGCATAAATTCGTGCAAATTAATATAAACAATCCTAATTATATCTATTAGAAGATTTTCCAACTGATACATTAATATGAAAAATCTACGACGCTAATTTTGCATAAAACATAACTAGAATGCATTAAAAACAACTGTTTAAACAAGTCGTTCGAGGTTTTCATAATAGGGCCGCACAATAACTTTGAATAAATTCGGGCAGCATCATATAAAATACTCTAAATAATGTCTATTCTGAGATTTCCAATTAATATTTCGATATGAACAATATACGGCACTTTGTTTCGTACAAAACATAATTATGGTGCATTACAAACTACTGTTTAAATATGTTTTTTTGACTTTTTCATCAGTTCGGGACACATAACCATGCATAAATTCGTGAAAATTAACACAATTACTCCAAATTATATACACAATAATATTTTCCAATTGATACATCAATATAAATATCCTACAATTCTAAATTTACATAAAACGGAATTGGGATGCATTGAAAACTGCCATTGAAACAAGTTATTTGAGTTTTTCATAATTTTCGGCCACATAGCTAAGCATAAATTCGTGAAAATTAATACAAACGCTCATAATTACATCTATAATAGGATTTTCTTATTAATACATCAATTTATATATTTTATTACACCAATTTTTCGCAAAATGCATTGAAGACAGCTTTTTAAACAAGGTTTTTGAGTTTTTCATCATTTTTGGCCTCATAACCACACATAAGTTCGTGCAAATAAATATATCTAGTCTTAATTATGTTTATCATAAGATTTTCGAATTAATACATCAATATGGATATTCTTCCACACTATTATTTTACAAAACTTAATTTTCACGCAGTAAAAACTGTTGTTTAAACAAATTATTTGAGTTTATCATCATTTTTGGCCTCATAACTAGAAATTAATTCATGAAAACAAATATAAATACTCATAATGATGTCTATTGTATGAGTTTAAAATTAACATTTCGATATGAATATTTTACGACACTAATTTTGCACAAAACATAATTAGAATTCATTAAAAACTGCCGTTTAAGCAAGTTATTTGAGTTTAGCATAATTTTTGGTCACATAACTATGCATAAATTGATGAAAATTAATATGAATACTCCACATTATGTCTATTATAAGAATTTTCAATTAGCATTTCGATGTGAACATTTTTTATTGCTATTTTTGCATAAAACATTATTCAGATGCGTTATAAACTACTGTTTCAACATGTTATTTTGAGACTTTCATCATTTCTGACGTCATAAGTACATATAAATTCATGAAAATCCATATAAGAACTCATAATTATCTCTATTATAAGATTTTCCTGCTAATATATTGGTATGAACATTCTACGACACTAATTTTACCTAAATTAATTAGAATGCTTTAAAAACTGCTGTTTAAACGAGTTGTTCGAGTTTTTCATCATTTTTTGCCACATAACTATGCATAAATTCGTGAAGATTTGTGTAAATACCCTTAATTATGTATAATATAAGGTTTTTTTAATTAATATTTTGATATGAATATTCTACGACACTAATTTTTCACCAAACTTAATTTTGATGCATTACAAGCTGTTGTTTAAACAAGTAGTTTGAGTTTTTCATCATTTTCGGCCCCATAACTACAGATAAATTCTTCAAAATTAATGAGAATGCTCATAATTATGTGTATTAGAAAATTTTCCTAATGATACATCAATATGAACGTTCCACTATACTAATTTTGCGCAAAACTCAATTAAAATGTACTAAAAGCTGCTGTTTAAACAGGTTGTTTGAGTTCTCAATATTTTTCTGCCACACAACTACGCATAAATTCGTGCAAATCAATATAAACACTCCTAATTATATCTATTAGAAGATTTTTCAACTGATACATTAATATGAAAATTCTACGACGCTAATTTTGCATAAAACATAACTAGAATGCATTAAAAACAACTGTTTAAACAAGTCATTCGAGGTTTTCATAATAGGGTCGCACAGTAACTTTGAATAAATTCGTGCAGCATCATATAAAATACTCTAAATTATGTCTATTCTGAGATTTCCAATTAATATTTCGATATGAATATTCTACGACACTTTTTTTTGTACAAAACATAATTCTGGTGCATTACAAACTACTGTTTAAATATGTTTTTTTGACTTTTTCATCAGTTCGGGACTCATAACCATGCATAAATTCGTGAAAATTAACACAATTACTCCAAATTATGTATACAATAATATTTTCCAATTGATACATCAATATAAATATCTTACAATACTAAATTTGCATAAAACGGAATTGGGATGCATTGAAAACAGCTTTTGAAACAAGTTATTTGAGTTTTTCATAATTTTCGGCAACATAGCTAAGCATAAATTCGTGAAAATTAATACAAACACTCATAATTACATCTATAATAAGATTTTCTTATTAATACATCAATTTATATATTTTATTACACCAATTTTTCGTAAAATGCATTGAAGACAGCTTTTCAAACAAGGTTTTTGAGTTTTTCATCATTTTTGGCCTCATAACCACACATAAATTCGTGCAAATAAATATAGCTAGTCTTAATTATGTCTATCATAAGATTTTCCAGTTAATATATCAATATGGATATTCTTTCACACTAATATTTTGTAAAACTTAATTTTCACGCAATAAAAACTGTTGTTTAAACAAATTGTTTGAGTTTATCATCATTTTTGGCCTCATAACTAGACATAAATTCATGAAAACAAATATAAATACTCATAATGATGTCTATTGTATGATTTTAAAATTAAAATTTCGATATGAATATTTTGCGACACTAATTTTGCACAAAACATAATTAGAATTCATTAAAAACTGTCGTTTAAGCAAGTTATTTGAGTTTAGCATAATTTTTGGTCACATAACTATGCATAAATTGATGAAAATTAATATGAATACTCCACATTATGCCTATTATAAGAATTTCCAATTAGCATTTCTATGTGAACTTTTTTTCATGCTATTTTTGCATAAAACATTATTCAGATGCATTACAAACTACTGTTTCAACATGTTATTTTGAGATTTTCATCATTTCTGACCTCATAAGTACACATAAATTCATGAAAATCCATATAAGAACTCATAATTATCTCTATTATAAGATTTTCCTGCTAATATATAGGTATGAACATTCTACGACACTAATTTTACATAAATTAATTAGAATGCTTTAAAAACTGTTGTTTAAACGAGTTGTTCGAGTTTTTCATCATTTTTTGCCACATAACTATGCATAAATTCGTGAAGATTTATGTAAATACCCTCAATTATGTCTAATATAAGGTTTTTAATTAATATTTTGATATGAATATTTTACGACACTAATTTCTCATCAAACTTAATTTTGATGCGTTACAAGCTGTTGTTTAAACAAGTAGTTTGAGTTTTTCATCATTTTCGGCCCCATAACTACAGATAAATTCTTCAAAATTAATAAGAATGCTCATAATTATGTCTATTAGAAAATTTTCCTACTGATACATCAATATGAACGTTCCACTATACTAATTTTGCGCAAAACTCAATTAAAATGTACTAAAAGCTGCTGTTTAAACAAAGTTGTTTGAGTTCTCAATATTTTTCTGCCACACAACGACGCATAAATTCGTGCAAATTAATATAAACAATCCTAATTATATCTATTAGAAGATTTTCCAACTGATACATTAATATGAAAAATCTACGACGCTAATTTTGCATAAAACATAACTAGAATGCATTAAAAACAACTGTTTAAACAAGTCGTTCGAGGTTTTCATAATAGGGCCGCACAATAACTTTGAATAAATTCGGGCAGCATCATATAAAATACTCTAAATAATGTCTATTCTGAGATTTCCAATTAATATTTCGATATGAACAATATACGGCACTTTGTTTCGTACAAAACATAATTATGGTGCATTACAAACTACTGTTTAAATATGTTTTTTTGACTTTTTCATCAGTTCGGGACACATAACCATGCATAAATTCGTGAAAATTAACACAATTACTCCAAATTATATACACAATAATATTTTCCAATTGATACATCAATATAAATATCCTACAATTCTAAATTTACATAAAACGGAATTGGGATGCATTGAAAACTGCCATTGAAACAAGTTATTTGAGTTTTTCATAATTTTCGGCCACATAGCTAAGCATAAATTCGTGAAAATTAATACAAACGCTCATAATTACATCTATAATAGGATTTTCTTATTAATACATCAATTTATATATTTTATTACACTAATTTTTCGCAAAATGCATTGAAGACAGCTTTTTAAACAAGGTTTTTGAGTTTTTCATCATTTTTGGCCTCATAACCACACATAAGTTCGTGCAAATAAATATATCTAGTCTTAATTATGTTTATCATAAGATTTTCGAATTAATACATCAATATGGATATTCTTCCACACTATTATTTTACAAAACTTAATTTTCACGCAGTAAAAACTGTTGTTTAAACAAATTATTTGAGTTTATCATCATTTTTGGCCTCATAACTAGAAATTAATTCATGAAAACAAATATAAATACTCATAATGATGTCTATTGTATGAGTTTAAAATTAACATTTCGATATGAATATTTTACGACACTAATTTTGCACAAAACATAATTAGAATTCATTAAAAACTGCCGTTTAAGCAAGTTATTTGAGTTTAGCATAATTTTTGGTCACATAACTATGCATAAATTGATGAAAATTAATATGAATACTCCATATTATGTCTATTATAAGAATTTTCAATTAGCATTTCGATGTGAACATTTTTTGTTGCTATTTTTGCATAAAACATTATTCAGATGCGTTATAAACTACTGTTTCAACATGTTATTTTGAGACTTTCATCATTTCTGACGTCATAAGTACATATAAATTCATGAAAATCCATATAAGAACTCATAATTATCTCTATTATAAGATTTTCCTGCTAATATATTGGTATGAACATTCTACGACACTAATTTTACCTAAATTAATTAGAATGCTTTAAAAACTGCTGTTTAAACGAGTTGTTCGAGTTTTTCATCATTTTTTGCCACATAACTATGCATAAATTCGTGAAGATTTGTGTAAATACCCTTAATTATGTATAATATAAGGTTTTTTTAATTAATATTTTGATATGAATATTCTACGACACTAATTTTTTACCAAACTTAATTTTGATGCATTACAAGTCACTGTTTAAACAAGTAGTTTGAGTTTTTCATCATTTTCGGCCCCATAACTACAGATAAATTCTTCAAAATTAATGAGAATGCTCATAATTATGTCTATTAGAAAATTTTCCTAATGATACATCAATATGAACGTTCCACTATACTAATTTTGCGCAAAACTCAATTAAAATGTACTAAAAGCTGCTTGTTTAAATAGGTTGTTTGAGTTCTCAATATTTTTCTGCCACACAACTACGCATAAATTCGTGCAAATCAATATAAACACTCCTAATTATATCTATTAGAAGATTTTTCAACTGATACATTAATATGAAAATTCTACGACGCTAATTTTGCATAAAACATAACTAGAATGCATTAAAAACAACTGTTTAAACAAGTCGTTCGAGGTTTTCATAATAGGGTCGCACAAGAACTTTGAATAAATTCGTGCAAAGATCATATAAAATACTCTAAATTATGTCTATTCTGAGATTTCCAATTAATATTTCGATATGAACATTCTACGGCACTTTTTTTTGTACAAAACATAATTCTGGTGCATTACAAACTACTGTTTAAATATGTTTTTTTGACTTTTTCGCATAAAACGAAATTGGGATGCATTGAAAACAGCTTTTGAAACAAGTTATTTGAGTTTTTCATAATTTTTGGCAACATAGCTAAGTATAAATTCGTGAAAATTAATACAAACACTCATAATTACATCTATAATAAGATTTTCTTATTAATACATCAATTGATATATTTTATTACACCAATTTTTCGTAAAATGCATTGAAGACAGCTTTTTAAACAAGGTTTTTGAGTTTTTCATCATTTTTGGCCTCATAACCACACATAAATTCGTGCAAATAAATATAGCTAGTCTTAATTATGTCTATCATAAGATTTTCCAATTAATATATCAATATGGATATTCTTTCACACTAATATTTTGTAAAACTTAATTTTCACGCAATAAAAACTGTTGTTTAAACAAATTGTTTGAGTTTATCAGCATTTTTGGCCTCATAACTAGACATAAATTCATGAAAATAAATATATATACTCATAATGATGTCTATTGTATAATTTTAAAATTAAAATTTCGATATGAATATTTTGCGACACTAATTTTGTACAAAACATAATTAGAATTCATTAAAAACTGTCGTTTAAGCAAGTTATTTGAGTTTAGCATAATTTTTGGTCACATAGCTATGCATAAATTGATGAAAATTAATATGAATACTCCATATT
This sequence comes from Schoenoplectus tabernaemontani, assembly GCA_037127355.1. Lineage (NCBI taxonomy): Eukaryota > Viridiplantae > Streptophyta > Magnoliopsida > Poales > Cyperaceae > Schoenoplectus > Schoenoplectus tabernaemontani. The sequence continues at coordinate 13,087,027 of CM073750.1, read as the reverse complement.
ATGCCTATTATAAGAATTTCCAATTATCATTTCTATGTGAATTTTTTTCATGCTATTTTTGCATAAAACATTATTCAGATACATTACAAACTACTGTTTCAACATGTTATTTTGAGATTTTCATCATTTCTGACCTCATAAGTACACATAAATTCATGAAAATCCATATAAGAACTCATAATTATCTCTATTATAAGATTTTCTGCTAATATATAGGTATGAACATTCTACGACACTAATTTTACATAAATTAATTAGAATGCTTTAAAAACTGTTGTTTAAACGAGTTGTTCGAGTTTTTCATCATTTTTTGCCACATAACTATGCATAAATTCGTGAAGATTTATGTAAATACCCTCAATTATGTCTAATATAAGGTTTTTAATTAATATTTTGATATGAATATTTTACGACACTAATTTCTCATCAAACTTAATTTTGATGCGTTACAAGCTGTTGTTTAAACAAGTAGTTTGAGTTTTTCATCATTTTCGGCCCCATAACTACAGATAAATTCTTCAAAATTAATAAGAATGCTCATAATTATGTCTATTAGAAAATTTTCCTACTGATACATCAATATGAACGTTCCACTATACTAATTTTGCGCAAAACTCAATTAAAATGTACTAAAAGCTGCTTTAAACAGTTGTTTGAGTTCTCAATATTTTTCTGCCACACAACGACGCATAAATTCGTACAAATTAATATAAACAATCCTAATTATATCTATTAGAAGATTTTCCAACTGATACATTAATATGAAAAATCTACGACGCTAATTTTGCATAAAACATAACTAGAATGCATTAAAAACAACTGTTTAAACAAGTCGTTCGAGGTTTTCATAATAGGGCCGCACAATAACTTTGAATAAATTCGGGCAGCATCATATAAAATACTCTAAATAATGTCTATTCTGAGATTTCCAATTAATATTTCGATATGAACAATATACGGCACTTTGTTTCGTACAAAACATAATTATGGTGCATTACAAACTACTGTTTAAATATGTTTTTTTGACTTTTTCATCAGTTCGGGACACATAACCATGCATAAATTCGTGAAAATTAACACAATTACTCCAAATTATATACACAATAATATTTTCCAATTGATACATCAATATAAATATCCTACAATTCTAAATTTACATAAAACGGAATTGGAATGCATTGAAAACTCGCCATTGAAACAAGTTATTTGAGTTTTTCATAATTTTCGGCCACATAGCTAAGCATAAATTCGTGAAAATTAATACAAACGCTCATAATTACATCTATAATAGGATTTTCTTATTAATACATCAATTTATATATTTTATTACACTAATTTTTCGCAAAATGCATTGAAGACAGCTTTTTAAACAAGGTTTTTGAGTTTTTCATCATTTTTGGCCTCATAACCACACATAAGTTCGTGCAAATAAATATATCTAGTCTTAATTATGTTTATCATAAGATTTTCGAATTAATACATCAATATGGATATTCTTCCACACTATTATTTTACAAAACTTAATTTTCACGCAAAAAAACTGTTGTTTAAACAAATTATTTGAGTTTATCATCATTTTTGGCCTCATAACTAGAAATTAATTCATGAAAACAAATATAAATACTCATAATGATGTCTATTGTATGAGTTTAAAATTAACATTTCGATATGAATATTTTACGACACTAATTTTGCACAAAACATAATTGGAATTCATTAAAAACTGCCGTTTAAGCAAGTTATTTGAGTTTAGCATAATTTTTGGTCACATAACTATGCATAAATTGATGAAAATTAATATGAATACTCCATATTATGTCTATTATATGAATTTTCAATTAGCATTTCGATGTGAACATTTTTTGTTGCTATTTTTGCATAAAACATTATTCGATGCGTTATAAACTACTGTTTCAACATGTTATTTTGAGACTTTCATCATTTCGACGTCATAAGTACATATAAATTCATGAAAATCCATATAAGAACTCATAATTATCTCTATTATAAGATTTTCCTGCTAATATATTGGTATGAACATTCTACGACACTAATTTTACCTAAATTAATTAGAATGCTTTAAAAACTGCTTGTTTAAACGAGTTGTTCGAGTTTTTCATCATTTTTTGCCACATAACTATGCATAAATTCGTGAAGATTTGTGTAAATACCCTTAATTATGTATAATATAAGGTTTTTTTAATTAATATTTTGATATGAATATTCTACGACACTAATTTTTCACCAAACTTAATTTTGATGCATTACAAGTCATTGTTTAAACAAGTAGTTTGAGTTTTTCATCATTTTCGGCCCCATAACTACAGATAAATTCTTCAAAATTAATGAGAATGCTCATAATTATGTCTATTAGAAAATTTTCCTAATGATACATCAATATGAACGTTCCACTATACTAATTTTGCGCAAAACTCAATTAAAATGTACTAAAAGTCATGCTGTTTAAACAGTTGTTTGAGTTCTCAATATTTTTCTGCCACACAACTACGCATAAATTCGTGCAAATCAATATAAACACTCCTAATTATATCTATTAGAAGATTTTTCAACTGATACATTAATATGAAAATTCTACGACGCTAATTTTGCATAAAACATAACTAGAATGCATTAAAAACAACTGTTTAAACAAGTCGTTCGAGGTTTTCATAATAGGGTCGCACAAGAACTTTGAATAAATTCGTGCAACATCATATAAAATACTCTAAATTATGTCTATTCTGAGATTTCCAATTAATATTTCGATATGAACATTCTACGACACTTTTTTTTGTACAAAACATAATTCAGTGCATTACAAACTACTGTGCATTACAAACCATGCATAAATTCGTTTAAATATGTTTTTTTGACTTTTTCGCATAAAACGAAATTGGGATGCATTGAAAACAGCTTTTGAAACAAGTTATTTGAGTTTTTCATAATTTTTGGCAACATAGCTAAGTATAAATTCGTGAAAATTAATACAAACACTCATAATTACATCTATAATAAGATTTTCTTATTAATACATCAATTGATATATTTTATTACACCAATTTTTCGTAAAATGCATTGAAGACAGCTTTTTAAACAAGGTTTTTGAGTTTTTCATCATTTTTGGCCTCATAACCACACATAAATTCGTGCAAATAAATATAGCTAGTCTTAATTATGTCTATCATAAGATTTTCCAATTAATATATCAATATGGATATTCTTTCACACTAATATTTTGTAAAACTTAATTTTCACGCAATAAAAACTGTTGTTTAAACAAATTGTTTGAGTTTATCAGCATTTTTGGCCTTATAACTAGACATAAATTCATGAAAATAAATATATATACTCATAATGATGTCTATTGTATAATTTTAAAATTAAAATTTCGATATGAATATTTTGCGAAACTAATTTTGTACAAAACATAATTAGAATTCATTAAAAACTGTCGTTTAAGCAAGTTATTTGAGTTTAGCATAATTTTTGGTCACATAGCTATGCATAAATTGATGAAAATTAATATGAATACTCCATATTATGCCTATTATAAGAATTTCCAATTATCATTTCTATGTGAATTTTTTTCATGCTATTTTTGCATAAAACATTATTCAGATGCATTACAAACTACTGTTTCAACATGTTATTTTGAGATTTTCATCATTTCTGACCTCATAAGTACACACAAATTCATGAAAATCCATATAAGAACTCATAATTATCTCTATTATAAGATTTTCCTGCTAATATATCGGCATGAACATTCTATGACACTAATTTTACATAAATTAATTAGAATGCTTTAAAAACTGTTGTTTAAACGAGTTGTTCGAGTTTTTCATCATTTTTTGCCACATAACTATGCATAAATTCGTGAAGATTTGTATAAATACCCTTAATTATGTCTAATATAAGGTTTTTTAATTAATATTTTGATATAAATATTTTACGACACTAATTTTTCATCAAACTTAATTTTGATGCGTTACAAGTTGTTGTTTAAACAAGTAGTTTGAGTTTTTCATCATTTTCGACCCCATAACTACAGATAAATTCTTCAAAATTAATAAGAATGCTCATAATTATGTCTATTAGAAAATTTTCCTACTGATACATCAATATGAACGTTCCACTATACTAATTTTGCGCAAAACTCAATTAAAATGTACTAAAAGCTACTGTTTAAATAGGTTGTTTGAGTTCTCAATATTTTTCTGCCACGCAACTACGCATAAATTCGTACAAATTAATATAAACACTCCTAATTATATCTATTAGAAGATTTTTCAACTGATACATTAATTTGAAAATTCTACGACGCTAATTTTGCATAAAACATAACTAGAATGCATTAAAAACAACTGTTTAAACAAGTCGTTCGAGGTTTCCAATTACTTTGAATAAATTTGAACAACTGTTTAAGCATAGTAACTTTGAATAAATTTGTGCAGCATCATATAAAATACTCTAAATTATGTCTATTCTGAGATTTCCAATTAATATTTTGATATGAACATTATACGACACTTTGTTTCGTACAAAACATAATTCTGGTGCATTACAAACTACTGTTTAAATATGTTTTTTGACTTTTTCATCAGTTCGGGACTCATAACCGTGCATAAATTCATAAAAATTAACATAATTACTCCAAATTATGTACACAATAATATTTTCTAATTGATACATCAATATAAATATCCTACAATACTAAATTTACATAAAACGGAATTGGGATGCATTGAAAACTGCCATTGAAACAAGTTATTTGAGTTTTTCATAATTTTCGGCCAAATAGCTAAGCATAAATTCATGAAAATTAATATAAACACTCATAATTACATATATAATAAGATTTTCTTATTAATACATCAATTTATATATTTTATTACACCAATTTTTCGTAAAATGCATTGAAGACATCTTTTTAAACAAGGTTTTTGAGTTTTTCATCATTTTTGGCCTCATAACCACACATAAATTCGTGCAAATAAATATATCTAGTCTTAATTATATTTATCATAAGATTTTTCCAATTAATACATCAATATGGATATTCTTCCACACTAATATTTTACAAAACTTAATTTTCACTCATTAAAAACTGTTGTTTAAACAAATTATTTGAGTTTATCATCATTTTTGGTCTCATAACTAGACATTAATTCATGAAAACAAATATAAATACTCATAATGATGTCTATTGTATGATTTTAAAATTAACATTTCGATATGAATATTTTACGACACTAATTTTGCACAAAATATAATTAGAATTCATTAAAAACTGCCGTTTAAGCAAGTTGTTTGAGTTTAGCATAATTTTTGGTCACATAACTATGCATAAATTGATGAAAATTAATATGAATACTCCACATTATGCCTATTATAGGAATTTCCAATTAGCATTTCGATGTGAATATTTTTTATTGCTATTTTTGCATAAAACATTATTCAGATGCGTTACAAACTACTGTTTCAACATGTTATTTTGAGATTTTTATCATTTCTGACCTCAGAAGTACATATCAGTTCAATCTTTACCGCTCCGAGAGGCAATCTTACTAACAGATCAGATCTACCTTTGTGAAGGGATGAAAATGTGAGTGTACTATAGATCGACTCGACATTAGTTGACCTAGAAGATGAACCTACTACAGATCGGTTCAATCTTTACTAGTCAACGACCAATCACACAAAATACAGATCGGTTCAATCTTGAGGTTGGTGTATCAGGAGACGGGTGGATTTGGCCCACTTATTTCTTCTCACTGATCTTCTAGATCATGAATTCCAAGCACTGAGCGAATTTATAAACCTAGGAACACAACTGCACACAAAGTCAAACTTGAAACGCTGAGCCAGTTTGACATTGAGGCATGTGTCAGTGAAAAAACCTACTACAGATCGGTTCAGATTCACTATTTTGTGGATAAATCTACTACAGATCGATTCAATCCTACAATCTCGAGAGATGAACTTACTACAGATCAGTTTAACCTCATGAACTAGAAGACAAACTTATCGACGGATTAGCTTGATCTTACTAGTATGACTGGTCATGAATTACTTGTTCATGATACAGAGTCATCATGATGTCACCTCTTTGGACATCATGATGTTCTTCTCTCTTAAAATCGGTACACTCGCTCGTGTTGATGTTGTAGTCTTAGTCATCTTCTTGGCGATTTCTGAAATCTATTTCCAAATTTTAAATCCTAAAATCCTAAAAAATCTAAGAATATGAAGTCTATAACTCTACTATTAGACTCTAACTCCTAAATCATGGTTCAGGTACATGAATCGCTATCTTCCACGCACTCCTATCCAAAGCAAGCTCTTTGGGTATATTTCATTCCTTCAAATCTCTTTTTATTGCTTCCTCCCATGTCAATCTCGGTTGACCTCTTCCTCTTCTTGTATTTTCAGGACGACTTAAAATACCGCTGCGTATTGATGCTTCATGAGACCTTCGTTGGATATGACCAAATCATCGCAAACGATGTTGGACTAGCTTCTCTTGAATTGGTGCTACCCGAAGTTTGTCCCTAATATCATCATTTCTGATTCGATCTTTCCTTGTGTGGCCACATATCCCGACTGGCTATTCTGATTGTTGCATTACTTGTGCAAAATCACTGTGTTGCTCTACACCCCTTGTGTGAGCATATTTAATCACCTCTAAAATGTAAAAGGATTATTACATTTTTATTGATTTTTTTATTAAGATAATACCTTTCATTATTATCTCAATTATAAAGGTGAATTTATTATCTTTATTTGTATAGTTTTATTTAAACTCTACTTATTTTTGTAGAAAATTACTCACAAAAATAATAGGAAATAAGTTGGCTATTATTTATGATTTTATTTGAATTTTTAGGATTTTTATAATAGCTAAAATAATAGGATTTTATTTTTTATTATTTTTGAACTCTACTTATTTTTATAGAAAATTACTTACAAAAATAATAAGTTGGCTATTATTTATGATTTTATTTGAATTTTTAGGATTTTTATAATAGCTAAAGTAATAGGATTTTTTTTATTATTTTTTAAATCTATTTATTTTTGTAGAAAATTACTTACAAAAATGATATAAAATAAGTTGGCTATTATTCATGATTTTATTTGAATTTTTGAGATTTTTATAATAGCCACAATAGCAAGTCAAAGCTTGGTCAACAGGAAAAAGCAAACAATATTATTTTTCTTTTAAATTGTTTCTGTATAGTAAAATTCTTAAAACTGAAATATTTTTATATAGAAAAATATTATGAAAAACAAAGAATTTTTAGAAATAAATATGAGTCAATTTGGAATTTGGAAACATTTTCAAATGATTTATTTACTCTTTATTTTTTTATTTTCTGTTATTAATTGAACTTTGGGCTTAATGGATTGGGCCGGGATTAATTTCTTTTAATTTTTTACGAATTGGGCCTAGATTAGAGCTGGGCCGGCCCTTCTATTTATTAAACTGTGATTTATCTGGACCCTTAGATTTGTGTTGAGATTGACTCTTAATAGATGAAGGGTCTAGATGCATTCGAGTTATTAATCTTAAGTAATAAACTGTCCTAAGCGTCAGATCTCTTTGAGATTCCCTCAGATGCATCAAGATCTGTACTAATACGTTAATAGTCGTGCTAGCTCTTCTCTTCATCCCCTCTGTTGGTTACACGTCGAGATTCGTGCTACTAGTGTTCCCGACGGTTGGAGGCTCCGATTGGCAATCGGCCGGCGGGCCTAGCGTCGTCTAGGGGAGAGGAACACGATGATGCCTTCTGATTGATGATCCATGTAGCGAATGATGAGGGATAGCTGTACCAATTTGGTACTGTTCTGTGAATTGGTATCGAGACGAATTAAATCGATTTCTTGATCAAATTGAACACTAATTCTTGCAATTCTTACACTATATCTTATCGCCTTGATGTAATTGAGTTGTTCATTGACTATCTTCAAGTAATTAACTCAAATTACAATGAAAATTCTTAAGAAATCGGTACGATTTTATACCAGTTACAAAATTGATTATAATCTTGATTGCCAAGGCCTTGTATATGAGCTATACATACTCATCACCCCTCTGCACAACTCCATTTGATTTATTCTGTAGTTATAACATGAATTCATGGTGAATTTCATGCCACTGTGCAGAGGGAGGTATGCGAGTGAAGGTATAAACGAAATTGCTATTGATTTAGCTATGAATCACACTCGATTGAATCTCAGTTGGCCAATCAAGCTTGCAATAGTGTCAGGAGGGTTACACAAACCCTTCAACTGATCTCAATTACAATCATTGTTGAATCCCTTTGAATAACACTCGGGAGGGTTACAAAAACCCTTCAACCGAGTCCCATCTCATCTCACACACTCTCACATTGTGATTAACACTAAGAAACAACAAAGAAGTTGAAAAGAGAAGAGAAAAGATGAAGAAATCGAGAAATAGCAAAAAAATTCAGAAAATTCAGAAATTACTCAACGCTTACATTGATCTCTTCACAAAATTACACTCAATTAGCAACAATTACCTAGTCTTTAAATGTTCTCCGAGATGAGTGAGCAGCTAATCAAAGATTCAAACTTGACTCAATTAAAGAAGTTGAGTTGGAAACAATCAATCTCTCTTCTCTCTTTCTATTTCTCTTTCTTGCTTTCAAACTATCTCCTCTCTCTTAAGCTCTCTCTCTCTTTTTCTCTATGGCCAGAATAGGGTTTTTATAGGATTAGGGCTTAATTATGATTGGTGGATTGATTAGTGGCCGGATTGCACCATTGAATTAATCTTATCCCTTGATCGCATTTCACTCAATGGCTAGGATTGATTTGTGCTTCTTTTCAGTCAACTCACTCTCTTGAGTCAGCACTTGGCAGTTTCAAGTTTGTTAGAGTTAGTTAAACTCTTTCTCTTTTTATTCTTTTGCCATTTACTTGCACCATTCGGCTCTCCCATGCTTCTAGGCTCTTCTAGATCATTCCAATCATTTAAATACTCTCAACACCCTCCCTATATAAGCTCTGAGCAGTTTCTAGCCTCAATTAATTAATCAAAAGCTTATTTCTTCACTTAAGCCTCACTCACGGCCTATACATTCAATTAACACTTCTCTTTGTCAATTCTTTCAATTACAAGCTCAGTCAACATCGCCTTACCATCTAGAATTGATCCAGAATCCTTTCATGATCAATTGAGTACTTCATCACCGAGTTTGAACACCTTTGCCCATGGCCGGTTTGTGAATCGGTAGAACACTGAATTAGAGGCTTCAAACAATCACCTTGACACTTGCCTTAGTATCGTGTGAATAAAAGCAGAGCTCTTGCACAATCAATTGGACTTGCAAGTATTCACAGAGGTGATTTCCATTTTCAAGCCGATTGACTATCTCTGTCAATTTTTCTCTCTCCCTTTGTTAATTCTTTCAATTGATTACTTGAACAGTGTCGTAGTAGTGTCTAGAAGCCCCTGTGAAGAAGAATTGAAACAAAACATCATGTAGATCTACTTTCCATTCATGGCGCCCTCGCAGTCGGGTGGAAGGAATAGGAAGAGAGGAAGAAGAGAATGGGACGAGGGAGGGTCGACCTCGGGTGCGCACGGTGCATGTGAGCCAATGCATCAAGCAAGGCGCGGTCAGAGAGGATCGGCACATGAGCCAGGTACATGCCTAATCTTTTCTTTGATTTAAATCTCTGACTTGATCTATGTATGGGCTTGGTGCATGGTTGCTTATGTGAGCTGTACACTCATAAACTTTACAAATGAGCCCTATCTGTAAGCAATTGAGTCTAGGCCCATAAGATTTAACTGTGAATTGATTAATGGCCTGCTTAAGCCTAACAGATCTGACTTGGCATGATCTTATAGGGCCACCACCTGTTTAATCACTCTATTAATTATCTGTTATAGTATCAATCTGTGTTGAGGTGGCATCTGTTAATGAATGCCATGTGTCACCTGTGGGGCCCATAGTGCTTAATTGCACCAATGACCAACTGCCATGTGTCACTAGTAATAGTTCAATCTGCTGAGGTGTGTTGCTGCTGTGTTGTCATGTGGCACTGGGTGCTGAGGTGGCTCTGCCACGGCCTGCCATGTGGCATGCTGGTGGGGCCCACTAGGCTGTCATGGCTCAATAACTTGCTGCCACGTGTCTAGTTGTTATCATCCAAATGGTTAGGTGGATTGCCATGTGGCACTGCGTGAGATGACATGGCTTATTGTGATGCTTTGCCATGTGGCTTGATCTCGTGATGTGGACCAGTAGATGAGTGCCACGTGGTATGTGTGGGGCCCACTTGTCAGGTGTCCTGCACCAGGGTGGGGCCCACCAGTGCTGACATGGTCTAATAGGGTGGTGACACGTGGTAGTTTCTTGCTGACTTGACCCAGTCCGGTGCTGCCACGTGGCACACCTTCTCTCTTCATTTATTTTGTATTCTCTGTGTTTCTTACACCCAGTTTGTACCCAGAGCTGCTGTTGTCCCCAAGTTGTACCCAAAGTTGCCTTGATTAAATCTCAGCCCTTGATCTGCCTATTTAATCTGTTTTATCTTCTCTGAATTTATTTTAATAGCTCCACTTGTCCAAAAATCATAAAATTTTCACCAAAAATCCCAAAATTTATGATGACCACTCCTGTAATTTTTAATTCCACTTTTGCCCCTACCTCCTTGCATTAAAAATTCATTTACCAAGAAAATCCTATTTCCTCTTCTGGATTAATCCTAAATTCCAATTGTAGCTCAGTGTCTCTGCCAAATAAAATTATCTCGCAGAAACCTCCCTAATTAAACACCAATTAGACTTATATTGATGCCTCATTAGGGTTTGATTTGATCAACAGTTGATTACATGTCAACAATTGATACAAATCTAGACTTGATCAGATGTTTGCAACATTGGCATCTGACCAGTCTTGTGAAATTGACTTTCAATCCATATCCATGAAAGTGATTTAGTCAACAGTTGATTACTTATCAACAGTTGACACAAATCTTGGCTTGATCAGGTGTTTGCAACATTGGCACCTGGTCAGCCTTGAAAGCAAAATCACATTGAAATTTCTTGCGATTGGCTGTATCAAAATACTGGCTTAGCATTGACATAATTTTTATTGTATAGGGATTGTACTGATTCAGCTCTTAGGGTTTGCTCTGAGGGCTTGATTTTTAGGGTTTAATCTTGACTCCCTTGATGTCTATCACTGACGTGTGGGGCCCACCTGTCAGTGAAGAATGATCAGATAGATGATCCCTCAAAAGATCTCTCTCTTGAATCTCTTTAGGGATTAATGCTTACTCCTTGTTCCGACTTGATTAGATTTAGTGTCTAGGCTAGATTTAGGCTGTTGAAGTTGCTCATGTGTGAGACTATCAAGTGGGTCCCGCTTGTCAGAGGAAAATGATTGCATGGATGACACCTCAAGAGATCTCTTTCTCTCTCCCGAATATCTTGAGTGTCATCCACCTCGAATGGACAGTAGACGGTGGGGTATTTATACCCTTACCTCGTACCTAGAATTTCCTTGTGGGACAAATATGATTGCTCCGGGGACTCGGCAACGATCTCTTCTGGCTGGTGGCCCCCCCTTTCTTGCCTTTTCTTTCCCTTTCTTATGATTTATCACTGATAATTAACATTTATCTTTAATCATTCAGCTGCTTTATCCTTGAGATTTTTCAAGGGTAAACAGTGTCCGTGAGCGCAAAATATGAAAACGGGACCCGACGCCCTCGGTACCGCCGAAAAAGAGTCCGGGAACGCAAAACATCAAATTGGAACCCGACACCCTCGGAACCGCCGAAAATGAGTCCGGGAGCGCAAAACATGAGAACGGGAGCCGACGCCCTCCGCACCACCGAAAATAAATTTGGGAGCGCAAAACATGAAAACGGGACCGACGCCCTCGGTACAGCCGAAAACGAGTCCGGGAGCGCAAAACCTGAAAACGGGTCCCGACGCCCTCCGCATGTGGCCCAAAAACGTGTCCGGAGCGTAAAACATGAAAACGGGTCACGAGGGCGTCGTGTCCCGTTTTCATGTTTTGCGCTCCCGGACTCGTTTTTGGCGGTTCCGAGGGCGTCGGGTCCCGTTTTCATATTTTGCTCGCCCGAACACGTTTTCGACGGTATCGAGGGCGTCAGGTCCCGTTTTAATGTTTTGCGCTCCCGGACACATTTTCGGCGGTGCGGAGGGCGTCGGCTCCCGTTTTGATGTTTTGCGCTCCCGGACTCATTTTCAGCGGTTCCGAGGGCGTCGTGTCCCGTTTTCATGTTTTTCGTTCCCGTACTCGTTTTCGGCGCTACCGAGGGTGTCGGGTCCCGTTTTCATGTTTTGCGTCCCGGACACGTTTTCGGCGGTGCGGAGTTCGCCGGGTCCCGTTGTCATGTTTTGCACTCCCAGACTCTTTTTCGACGGTACCGAGGGCGTAGGCTCCCGTTTTCATGTTTTGCGTCCGCGTAAACTTTTTCGACACGACCGAGTGCGTCGGGTCCTGTTTTCAAGTTTTGCGTCCCCGGACTCATTTTCGGCGGTTCCTAGGGCATTGGGTCCTGTTTTCATGTTTTGCGTCCCGGACACGTTTTCGGCGGTTCGGAGGGCGTCGGGTCCCGTTTTCATGTTTTGCGCTGTCGGACTCTTTTTCGGCGGTATCGAGGGCGTCGGCTCCCATTTTCATGTTTTGCGCTCCCGGACATGTTTTCGACGGTACGGAGGGCGTCAGGTCCCGTTTACATGTTTTGCGCCCCCGGACTCATCTTCGGCGGTTCCAAGGGCGGTGAGTCTCGTTTTCATGTTTTGCGCTCCCTCATACATTTTCGGCGGTTCCGAGTGCGTCGGGTCCCGTTTTCAAGTTTTGCATCCCCGTACTCATTTTTGGCGGTACCGAGGGCTTCGGATCCTGTTTTCCTATTTTTCGTTCTGGACACGTTTTCGGCGGTGCTGAGGTCGTCGGGTCCCGATTTCTTATTTTGCGCTCTCGGAATCTTTTCCGGCAGTACCTAGGGCATCGGTTCCCGTTTTCATGTTTTGCGTCCCCGTACACTTTTTCGGCGGTACCGAGGGCGTTGGGTCCCGTTTTCATGTTTTGCGTTCCCGGACACGTTTTCGGAAGTGTGGAGGGCGTCGGGTCCCGTTTTCATGTTTTGCGCTCCCAGACTCATTATTGGCGGTTCCGAGGGCGTAGGGTCCCATTTTCATATTTTGCGCGCCCAAACTCATGTTCGGTGATACCGAGTCCGGTCCCGTTTTCATGTTTTGTGCTCCCGGACACGTTTTCGGCTGTACGGAGGGCGTCAGGTCCCATTTTCATGTTTTGCGCTCCCGGACTCGTCTTCGGCGGTATCGAGGGCGTCGGGTCCCGTTTTCATATTTTGCTCGTCCGTACTCGTTTTCGGCGGTCTAGAGGGCGTCGGGTCCCGTTTTCATGTTTTGCGTTCCGGGACACGTTTTGGGCGGTGCGGAGGGCGTCGGTACCCGTTGTCATGTTTTGCGCTCCCGGACTCATTTTCGGCGGTACCGAGGCGTCGGGTCCCGTTTTCATGTTTTGCCCTCCCGAACACGTTTTCGGCGGTGTGGAGGGTGTCGGGACCCGTTGTCTTGTTTTGCGCTCCCGAACTCCTTTTCGGCGGCACTGAGGGCGTCGGCTCCCGTTTTCATGTTTTGCGCTCCGGGACACGTTTTCGGCGGTGTGGAGGGCGTCGGGTACCGTTTTCATGTTTTGCGCTGCCGGACACATTTTCGGCGGTTCCGAGAGCGTCGGGTCCAGTTTTCATGTTTTGCGCTCTTGGACTCGTTTTCGGCGGTACCGAGGGCGTCGAGTCCCGTTTTCATGTTTTGTGCCCCTGGACACGATTTCGGCGGTGCGGAGGGCAACGAGACCTGTTGTCATGTTTTGCGCTCCCGGACTCTTTTCGGCGGTACTGAGGGCGTCCGCTGCCTTTTTCTTTTTTTTTGTGCTTCGGGACACGTTTTCGGCTGTGCGGAGGGCGTCGGGTCCCGTTTTCTTGTTTTGCGCTCCTAGACACATTTTCGACGGCTCCGAGGGCGTCGGGTCCCGGTTTTCATATTTAACTCGCCCATACTTGTTTTCAGCGGTACCGAGGGCGTCAGGTCCCGTTTTCATGTTTTGCGCTCCCGAACACGTTTTCGGCGGTGCGGAGGGCGTCGAGTCCTGTTTTCATGTTTTGCGCTCCAGGACTCGTCTTCGGCGGTTCCAAGGGCGTCGGATCCCGTTTTAATGTTTTGCAATCCCGTGCTCGTTTTTGGCGGTACCGAGGGCGTCGGGTCCCGTTTTCATATATTGCTTGTCCGAACTCGTTTTCGACGGTCCAGAGGGCGTCGATTCCCGTTTTCATATTTTGCACTCCGGGACACGTTTTCGGCGGTGCGGAGGGCGTCGGGACCCGTTTTCATGTTTTGCCCTCCCGAACTCATTTTCGGCGGATCCGAGGGCGTCGATTCCCGTTTTCATGTTTTGCGTCCCCGTACTCGTTTTCGGTGGTACCGAGGGGGTCGGGTCCCGATTTTATGTTTTGCGCTCCCGGACTCATTTTCGGTGGTAACGACGGCGTCGGGTCTCGTTTTCATGTTTTGCGCTCCCGGACACGTTTTAGGCGGTGCGGATGGCGTCGGGTCCCGTTTTCATGTTTTGCGCTCCCGACTCATTTTCGGCGGTTCCGAGGGAGTCAGGTCCCGTTTTAATGTTTTGCGTCCCCGTACACATTTTCGGCGGTACCGAGGGCGTCGGGTCCCGATTTCACGGTTTGCACTCCCAGACTCTTTTTCGGCGTTACCGAGGGCGTCAGCTGCCGTTTTCATGTTTTGCGTCCCCGTACACTTTTTCGACGGTACCGAGGGCGTCGGGTCTCGTTTTAATGTTTTGCGCTCCCGAACACTTTTGCGGCGGTGCGGAGGGCATCGGGTCCCGTTTTCATGTTTTGCCCTCCCAGACTCGTCTTCGGCGGTACAGAGGGCGTCGGCACCCGTTTTCAAGTTTTGCGCTCCGGGACATTTGTTCGACGGTGCGGAGGGCATCGGGTCCCGTTTTCATGTTTTGCGTTCCCGGACACATTTTCGGCGGTTCTGAGGGCGTCGGGTCCCGTTTTCATTTTTTGCTCGCCCGGACTTGTTTTCGGCGTATGAGGGCGTCGAGTCCCGTTTTCATGTTTTACGCTCCCGGACACGTTTTGGCGGCGGTGCGAGGGCGTCCGGTCCCGTTTTAATGTTTTGCGCTCCCGACTCTTTTTCGATGGCATTGAGGGTGTCGACTCCCGTTTTTATGTTTTGCGCTCCGGACACGTTTTCATGCGGTGTGGAGGGCGTCGGGACTGTTTTCATGGTTTGCGCCTACGGACACATTTTCGGCGATTCCGAGGCGCGTCGGTCCCGTTTTCATGTTTGGCGCTCCCGGACATGTTTTCGGCGGAACCGAGGGCGTCGAGTCCCGTTTTCATGTTTTGCGCTCCTGGACACGTTTTCGGCGGTGCGGAGGGCGTCGGGACCGGTTGTCATGTTTTGCGCTCGCGGACTCTTTTTCTAAGCGATCGAAGGCGTCCGCTCCCGTTTTCATATTTTGCTCGCCTGGACTCATTTTCGGCGGTGTGGAGGGTGTCGGGACCCGTTGTCATCTTTTGCTCTCCCGGACTCATTTTCGGCGGTACCGAGGGCGTCGGGTCCCGTTTTCATGTTTTACGCTCCCAGACTCGTTTTCGACGGTACCGATAGCGTCGGGTCTCGTTTTCATGTTTTGCACTCCCGGACACGTTTTCGGCGGTGCGGAGGGTGTCGGGTCCCGTTTTCATGTTTTGCGCTCCCGGACTCATTTTCGGCGGTTCCGAGAGCGTCGGGTCCCGTTTTCATGTTTTGCATCCCCGTACTCATTTTCGGCGGCATCGAGGGCGTCGACTCCTCGTTTTCATGTTTTGTGGCGCCGTACACTTTTTCTACGGCATCGGGCGTCGGTCCCGTTTTCATGTTTTGCGCTCTCGAAAATGTTTTCGACGGTACCGACGGCGTCGGGACCCGTTTTCATGTTTTGCGCTCCCGGACATGTTTTCGTCGGTGCGGAGGGCGTCGGGTCCCGTTTTCATGTTTTGCGCTCCCGGACTCATTTTCGTCGGTTCCGAGGGCGTGGGGTCCCGTTTTCATGTTTTACGTATCGGACGCGTTTAAGGCGGTGCGGAGGGCGTCGGATCCCGATTACATGTTTTGCGCTCCCGGACTCGTCTTCGGCGGTACCTAGGGCGTCGGGTCCCATTTTCATGTTTTGCGCTCCCGGACTCATTTTCGGAGGTATCGAGGGCGTCGGGTCCAGATTTCAAGTATTGCGCTCCCGACTCTTTCGGCGGTGCACGAGGGCGTCGGCTCTCGTTTTCATGTTTTCCGTCCCCGTACACTTTTTCGACTGCACGGGGCGTTAGGTCTCGTTTTAATGTTCTCGCATTCCCTCACACGTTTTTCGGCGGTGCGAGGGCGTCGGTCCCGTTTTCATGTTTGGCGCTCCCAGACTCTTTTTAGGCGGTACTGAGGGCGTCGGTTCCAATTTTCATGTTTTGCTCTCCGGGACACGTTTTCTACGGTGCGGAGGGCGTCGGGTCCCGTTTTCATGTTTTGCGCTCCCGAATTCGTTTTCGCCGGTTCCGAGGGCGTCGGTTCCCGTTTACATGTTTTACGTCCCCGTACTCGTTTTCAGGTGCACGAGGGCGTCGGGTCCCGATTTCATGTTTTGCGCTCCCGAACTCTTTTCGGCGCTGCATCGAGGGCGTCGGTCCCGTTTTCATATTTTGCTCACCCGGACTCGTTTCGGGGTGAGGGCGTCGGTACCGTTTTCATGTTTTGCGCTCTCGGACACGTCTTCGGTAGTGCGGAGGGCGTCGGGACCGCTTGTCATTTTTTGCGCTCCCGACTCATTTTCGGCGGTTCGAGGCGTCGGGTCCCGTTTTTATGTTTTGCATCCCCGTACAAATTTTCGGTGGTGCAGAGGGCGTTGACTCCTGTTTTCATGTTTTGCGTCGCCGTACACTTTTTCGGCGGTACTGAGGGCGTCGGGTCCCGTTTTCATGTTTTGCGCTCCCAGAAACGTTTTCGACGGTACCGACGACGTCGGGACCCGTTTTCATGTTTCCGTCCCCGTACACTTTTTCGACGCATCGGGGCGTTAGGTCTCGTTTTAATGTTCGCACTCAGGACACTTTTTAGACTGCATCGAGGGCGTTGGGTCCCGTTTTCATGTTTGGCGCTCCCGCACTCTTTTTAGGCGGTGCGAGGGCGTCGGTTCCAATTTTCATGTTTTGCACTCCGGACACGTTTTCTACGGTGTGGAGGGCGTCGGTCCCGTTTTCATGTTTTGCGCTCCCGAACTCATTTTCGGCGAGCCCGAGGGCGTCGGTTCTCGTTTACATGTTTTACGTTCCGTACTCGTTTCGGTACCGAGGTCGTCGGGTCCCGATTTCATGTTTTGCGCTCCCAAACTCTTTACGCGCGTGCAGAGGGCGTCGGGTCCCGTTTTCATATTTTGCTCACCCGGACTCGTTTCGGGTACCGAGGGCGTCGTGTACCGTTTTCATGTTTTGCGCTCCGGACACGTTTTCGGTAGTAGTGCGGAGGGCATCGGGACCGATTATCATTTTTTGCACTCCCGACTCATTTTCGGCGGTTACGGGCGTCGGGTCCCGTTTTCATTTTTTGCTCGCCGGACTTGTTTTCGGCGGTGCAGAGCGTTAGGTCCCGTTTTCATGTTTTACGCTCTCGGACACGTTTTCGGCGGTGTGGAGGGCGTCGGGACCCGTTTTCATGTTTTGCGCTCCCGGATTCTTTTTCGATGGCATTGAGGGTGTCGACTCCCGTTTTCGTGTTTTGCGCTCCGGGACGTCGGGTCGGTACGTTTTCATGTGGTACCGAGGGCGTCGGGTCCCGTTTTCATGTTTTGCGCTCCCGGAAACGTTTTCGACGGTACCGACGGCGTCGGGAACCGTTTTCATGTTTTGGGCTCCCGGACATGTTTTCGTCGGTGCGGAGGGCGTCGGGTCGCGTTTTCATGTTTTGCGCTCACGGACTCATTTTCGTCGGTTCCGAGGGCGTGGGGTCCCGTTTTCATGTTTTGCGTACCGGACGCGTTTAAGGCGGTGCGGAGGGCGTCGGATCCCGATTACATGTTTTGCGCTCCCGGACTCGTCTTCGGCGGTACCTAGGGCGTCGGGTCCCATTTTCATGTTTTGCGCTCCCGGACTCATTTTCGGAGGTACCGAGGGCGTCGGGTCCAGATTTCATGTTTTGCGCTCCCGAACTCTTTTTCGGCGGTACCGAGGGTGTCAGCTCTCGTTTTCATGTTTTCCGTCCCTGTACACTTTTTCGACGGTACCGAGGGCGTTAGGTCTCGTTTTAATGATCCGCACTCCCTAACACGTTTTCGGCGGTGCGGAGGGCGTCGGGTCCCGTTTTCATGTTTGGCGCTCCCAGACTCTTTTTAGGCGGTACTGAGGGCGTCGGTTCCAATTTTCATGTTTTACTCTCCGGGACACGTTTTCTACGGTGCGGAGGGCGTCGGGTCCCGTTTTCATGTTTTGCGCTCCCGAACTCGTTTTCGGCGGTTCCGAGGGCGTCGGTTCCCGTTTACATGTTTTACGTCCCCGTACTCGTTTCAGCGGTACCGAGGGCGTCGGGTCCCGATTTCATGTTTTGCGCTCCCGAAATCTTTTCGGCGGTACCGAGGGCGTCGGGTCCCGTTTTTATATTTTGCTCACCCGAACTCGTTTTCGGGGGTACCGAGGGCGTCAGGTATCGTTTTCATGTTTTGCGCTCCCGGACACGTTTTCGGTAGTGCGGAGGGCGTCGGGACCAGTTGTCATTTTTTGCGCTCCCGGACTAATTTTCGGCGGTGCCGAGGGCGTCGGGTCCTGTTTTCATATTTTGCTCGTCCGGACATATATTCGAGGGTGCGAGAGGGCGTCGGTCCCGTTTTCATATTTTGCGCTCCGGACACGTTTCTGCGATAGAGGCGTCGGGACTCGTTTTTTATGTTTTGCGCTCCCGAACTTTTTGACGGTTCCGAGGGCGTCGGTTCCGTTTTCATGTTTGGCGTCCCCGTACTCGTTTTCAGCGGTGCGAGGGCGTCGGGTCTCGATTTCATGTTTTGCGCTACGGACTCTTTTTCGGCGGTAGAGAGGCGTCGCTCTCCGTGTCATTTTTTGCGTCCCTCGTACACTTTTTCGAGGTACCGAGGGCGTCGGGTCCCGTTTTCATGTTTTAAGCCCCCGACTATTTTCTGCGGTGCGGAGGGCATCGTGTCCCATTTTCATGTTTTGCGCTCCGGACTTTTTCGGCGGTAGTGAGGGCGTCGGGGCCCGTTGTCATGTTTTGCGCTCCCGACTCATTTTCGGCGGTTCCGAGGGCGTCGCCTCGTTTTGATGTTTTTCGTCCCCGAACTCATCTTCGGCGGTGCAGATCGAGGCGTCAGTCCCGTTTCACGTTTTGTGCTTCCTCGCTGACGGCAGCGACGGCGTCGGTCCCGTTTTCATGTTTTGCGCTCCCGGACATGTTTTCGTCGGTGCGAAAGGCGTCGGGTCTGTTTTCATGTTTTGCGCTCCCGAACTCATTTTCGTCGGCCCGAGGCGTGGGGTCCCGTTTTCATGTTTTGCGTCGGACGCGTTTAAGGCGGTGCGGAGGGCGTCGGATCCCGATTACATGTTTTGCGCTCCGGACTCGTCTTCGGCGGTACCTCGGCGTCGGGTCCCATTTTCATGTTTTGCGCTCCCGCACTCATTTTCGAAGTACCGAGGCGTCTACACGGACGCAAAACATGAAAACGGACCCGACACCCTCCGCACCACCGAAAACGTGTTCGGGAGCGCAAAAAGAAAACGGACCCGACGCCCCTGCACCGCCAAAAACGAGTCCGGGAGCGCACAACAAGAATACGGTACCCGACGCCCTCTGCACTACCGAAAACTTGTCCAGGAGCGCAAAATATGAAAACAGTCCCGACGCCCCGCACCGTCGAAAAGAGTCCGGGAGTGCAAAACCTGAAAACGGGAGCCGACGTCCCCAGTACCGTCGAAAAAGAGTCTGTGCGCACAAAACATGAAAACGGGAACAGACGCCTCCGCACTATCGAAAACGTGTCCCGGAGCGCAAAATAGAAAAACGGGACCCGATGCTCCCGGGACTGCCGAAAATGAAACCAGACGAGCAAAATATGAAAACCGGACCCGACGCCGTCGGTACAGCCGAAAACGAGTCCGGGAGCGCAAAACATGAAAACGGGACCCGACGCGCACCGCACCGCCGCAAACGAGTCCGGAGCGCAAAGCATGAAAACGGGAGCCGACGCCCTCGGTATCGCCGAAAAAGAGTCCGGGAGCGCAAAACATTAAAACGGGACTCGACTCGCTCCGCACCGTCGAAAACGATTTCGGAAAGCAAAACATGAAAATGGGACCCGACGGCCTCGAAACCGCTAAAAACGAGTACGGGGATGCAAAAGAAGAAAACGGGAACCGATGGTCTCGGAACCGCCGAAAACGAGTCCGGGAGCGCACAACATGAAAACGGGACTCGACGCCCGCGGTACCGCCGAAAATGAGTACGGGGACCCAAAATATGAAAACGGGACCCGACGCCGTCGCTACCGCCGAAAATGAGTACGGGGACGCAAAATTAG
Organism: Schoenoplectus tabernaemontani; assembly: GCA_037127355.1. Classification (NCBI taxonomy): domain Eukaryota; kingdom Viridiplantae; phylum Streptophyta; class Magnoliopsida; order Poales; family Cyperaceae; genus Schoenoplectus; species Schoenoplectus tabernaemontani. The sequence continues at coordinate 13,066,352 of CM073750.1, read as the reverse complement.
AAAACGGGACCCGACGCCCTCGCTACCGCCGAAAATGAGTTCGGGAGCGCTAAAAATGAAAACGCTCCTGACACCCTCCGCACCGCCGAAAACGTGTCCAGGTGCGAAAACATGAAAACGGGAGCCGACGCCCTCAGTACCGTCGAAAAAGAGTCCGAGAGCGCAAACATGAAAACGGGAGACAACGCCCCCGGTACCGCCGAAAAAGAGTCTAAGAGCGCAAAACATGAAATCGGGACCCGACGGCCTCGGTATCAGCGAAAACGAGTACGGGGACGCAAAACATGAAAATGGGACCCGACGCGCTCCGCATCGCCGAAAACGTTTTCGGGAGCACAAAACATGAAAACGAGACTCGACGCCGTCGCTACCGCCGAAAACGAGTCTGGGAGCTCAAATCATGAAAACGGGACCCGACGCCCTCGTAATCGCGGAAAATGAGTACGGGGACGCAAAACATGAAAATGGGAACAGACGCCCTTGGAACCGCCGAAAACGAATTTGATAGCACAAAATAAGAAAATAGGTCCCGACGCCCTCCGCACCGCCGAAAACGTGTCCCGGAGCGCAAAACAGAAACGGACCCGAGGACCTCGAACCGCCGAAAATGAGATCGGACGAGCAAAATATGAAAACCGGACCTGACGCCCTCGGTACCGCCGAAAACGAGTCCGGGTGCGCAAAACATGAAAACGGGTCCCGACGCCGTCGATACCGCCGAAAACGAGTCTGGAAGTGCAACACACGAAAACGGGACCCGCGCCCCTCGCATCGTCGAAAACGAGTACGGGGATAAAAAAACATGAAATCGGGAACCGACGCCTTCCGAACCGCCGAAAATGTGTCGGGGAGCGCAAAACATGAAAACGGGACCCGACGCCCTCGGTACCGCTGAAAAAGAGTCCGGGAGCGCAAAATATGAAATCAGGACCCGACGCCCTCGGTACCGTCGAAAATGTGTTTGGAGCGCAAAATAGGAAAACGGGACCCGATGCCACCGGTGACGCCGAAAATGAGTCTGGGAGTACAAAACACGAAAACGGGACCCGACGCCCTCAGTATCGCCTAATAGGAGTCCAATACACGAAAACGGGACCCGCCGCCCTCGGTACCGTCAAAAACGAGTACGGGGATAAAAAAACATGAAATCGGGAACCGACGCCTTGATCGCCGCCGAAACGTGTCGGGAGCGCAAACCATGAAAACAGAACCGATGCACTCGGAACCGCCGAAAATGAGTTCGGGAGAGCAAAACATGAAAACGGGTCCCCGGCGCCTTCCGCACCGCCGAAAACGTGTCCCGGAGATCAAAACATGAAAACGGGACCCGACGCCCTCCACACCGCCGAAAACGTGTCCGGGAGCACAAAACATGGAAACGGGACCCGACGCCTTCAATGCTGCCGAAAAAGAGTCCGGGAGCACAAAACATGAAAACGGGACCCAACGCCCTCCGCACCATCGAAAACGTGTCCGGGAGAGCAAAACAAGAAAACGGGACCCGACGCCGCCGGTACCGCCGAAAACGAGTATAGGAGCGCAAAACACGAAAACGGGACCCGACGCCCTCGGTACCGCCGAAAATGAGTTTGGGGACGGAAAACATGAAAACGGGAACCGACGCACTTGGAACTCCGAAACGAGTTCGGGAGCGCAAAACATCAAAACGGTCCCCGACGCCTCCACACCGCCGAAAAAGTGTACGGGGACGCAAAACATAAAAACAGAGCCGACACCCCGATGCACCGCTCGAAAAGAGTTCGGAACCCAAAACTTGAAATCGGGACTCGACGCCTCGCATCGCCGAAAACGAGTAAGGGGACGCAAAACATGAAAACGGACCCGACGACTTCGAACCGTCGAAAATGAGTGCGGTAGCGCAAAACATGAGAACAAGAGCCGACGCCCTCCATACCACCAAAAACGAGTCCGGGATCGAAAAACATGGAAACGGACCCGACACCTCCTCGAACCGCCGAAAACGAGTCCGGAGCGCAAAACATGAAAACGGGTCTTGACGCCCTCCGCACCAACGAAAACGTGTCCGGAGCGCAAAACATGAAAACGGGACCGACGCCTTCGCACCGCCAAAAATGAGTCCGGGAGGCAAAACATGAAAACGGACCCGACACCCGATACCGTCGAAAACGGGTCCGGGAGCGCAAAACATGAAAACGGGTGCGGACGCTCTCGGAACCGCCGAAACTGAGTTCGGGAGCGCAAAATATGAAAACGGGATCTGACGCCCTCCGCACCGCCGAAAAAGAGTTCGGGAGCACAAAACATCAAATCGGGAGCAGACGCCCTCAGTATCGCCGAAAAAGTGTCTGGGAGCGCAAAACATGAAAACGAGACCCGACGCCCCCCGCACCGCCGAAAACCCGTCCGGAGCGCAAAACAAGAAAACGGGACCCGACGCCCTCCGCACCATCGAAAACGTGTCCGGAGCGCAAAACACGAAAACGGACCCGACGCCTCTGTACCACCGAAAATGAGTTTGGGGACGCAAAACATGAAAACGGAACCGACGCACTCGAACCGCCGAAACGAGTTCGGAGCGCAAAACATCAAAACGGTCCCCGACGCCCTCCGCACCGCCGAAAAAGTTCACGGGGACGCAAAACATAAAAACGGGAGCTGACACCCTCGGTACCGCTGAAATAGAGTTCGGGAACCCAAAACTTGAAATCGGGACTCGACGCCCTCGGTACCGCCGAAAACGAGTAAGGGGACACAAAACATGAAAACGGGACCCGACGACTTCGGAACCGCCGAAAATGAGTGCGGTAGCGCAAAACATGAGAACAAGAGCCGACGCCCTCCATACCACCAAAAACGAGTCTGGGATCGAAAAACATGGAAACGGGACCCGACACCCTCGGAACCGCCGAAAACGAGTCCGGGAGCGCAAAACAAGAAAACGGGTCTTGAAAACGGGACCAGACGCCTTCCGCACCAACGAAAACGTGTCCGGGAGCGCAAAACATGAAAACGGGACCAGACGCCTTCCGTACCGCCAACAAAGAGTTCGGACGCGCAAAACATGAAAACGGGACACGACGCCCTCGGTACCGCCAAAAATGAGTCCGGGAGGCAAAACATGAAAACGGGACCCGACACCCTCGATACCGTCGAAAACGGCTACGGGAGCGCAAAACATGAAAACGGCTGCGGACGCCCTCGATACCGCCGAAAAAGAGTCCGGGGGCGCGAAACAAGAGAACGGGACCCGACGCCCTCGGAACCACCGAAAATGAGTTCGGGAGCGCAAAATATGAAAACGGGATCTGACGCCCTCCGCACCGCCGAAAAAGAGTCCGGGAGCACAAGACATCAAATCGGGAGCAGACGCCCTCAGTATCGCCGAAAAAGTGTCTGGGAGCGTAAAACATGAAAACGAAACCCGACGCCCCCCGCACCGCCGAAAACCTGTCCGGGAGCGCAAATCATGAAATCGGGACCCACGTCCTCGGTACCGCCGAAAACGAGTCCGGGCGAGCAAAATATGAAAATGGGACCTGACGCCTCGGTACCAATGAAAACGATTCCGGGAGCGCAAAACATGAAAACGGGACCCGGCATCCTCCGCACCGCCAAAAACGTGTTCAAGAGCGCAAAACATGAAAACGAGAGCCGACACCCTCAGTACCGTCGAAAAAGAGTCTGTGGGCGCAAAACATGAAAACGGGAGACGACGCCCTCAATATCGTCGAAAAAGAGTCCGGGAGCGCAAAACATGAAAACGGGACCCGACACCCTCCACACCGCCGAAAACGTGTCCGGGAGTGCAAAACATCAAAATTGGACCCGACGCCCTCGGTACCGCCGAAAAAGAGTCTAGGAGCGCAAAACATAAAATCGAGACCTATCGCCCCCGGTATCGCCGAAAACGAGTACGGGGACGCAAAACATGACAACGGGACCCGACGCACTACGCACCGCCGAAAACGTTTCCGGGAGCACAAAACATGAAAACGAGACCCGACGCCGTCGGTACCGCCAAAAACGAGTAGGGAAACCCTAAACCCTAAACCCCAAACCCCAAACCCTAAACCCCAAACCCTAAACCCTAAACCCTAAACCCTAAACTCCGTGCCGTCGAAAAGGTTTCCGGGGGCGCAAAAAGGAAAATGGGACCCGACGCCGCCGGTACCGTCGAAAATAAGTCTGGGAGCGCAAAACACGAAAACGGGACCCGACGCCCTCGATATCGCCAAAAACGAGTACGGGGACGCCAAACAAGAAAACGGGAATCGACGACCTCGGAACCGCCGACAACGAGTTCGGGAGCGCAAAACATGAAAACGGGTCCCGACGCCCTCCGCACCGCCGAAAACGTGTCTCGGAGCGCAAAACATGGAAACGGGACCCAACGCCCTCCGCACCGCCGAAAACGTGTTCGGGAGCGCAAAACATGAAAACTGGACCCGACGCCTTCCGCACCGTCGAAAACGTGTCCGGGAGCGTAAAAAATGAAAACGGGACCCGACGCCCTCAGATCTGCCGAAAAAGAGTCCGGGAGTGCAAAACAAGAGAACGGGACCCAACGACATCCGTAACGCCGAAAACGTGTCCGGGAGCGCAAAATATGAAAACGAAACCTGACGTCCTCGGTACCGCCAAAATCGAGTCTGATAGCGCAAAACATGAAAACGGGACTCGACTGCCTTGGCACCGCCGAAAAAGTGTACGGGGACGCAAACATTAAAAACAGGAGCCGACACCCTCGGTACCACCGAAAACGAGTACGGGGATGCAAAACATGAAATTAGGACCCGACGCCATCGGAACCGCCGAAAATGAATCCGGTAACGCAAAAGATGAGAACGAGAGTCGACGCCCTCCGTACCACCGAAAATGAATCTGGGAGCGCAAAACATGAAATCAAGACCCGACGCCCTCGCTACCGTCGAAAACGAGTACGGGAATCGACGCGCTCGGAACCGCCGAAAACGAGTCCGGGAGCGCAAAACATGAAAACGGTTCCCGACGCCCTCCGCACCATCGAAAACGTGTATTGGAGCGCAAAACATGAAAAAGGGACCCGACGCCCTCGGTACTGCCGAAAACGATTTCGGGCGGGCAGAACATGAAAACCGGACACGACACCCTCGGTACCGCCAAAAATGAGTCCGGGAGGGCAAAACATGAAAACCGGACCCGAGGCCCTCGATACCGCCGAAACCGGGTCCGAGGGCGCGAAAACTGAAAACGGGACCCGACGCCCTCAGAACCGCCGAAAATGAGTCTGGGAGCGCAAAATATGAAAACGTGATCTCACGCCCTCCGTATCGACGAAAAAGAGTCCGGGAGCAGAAAAAATCAAAATGAGAGCCGACGCCCTCCGCACCGCCGAAAAAAGAGTCCGGGAGCGCAAAACATGAAAATGAGACCACACGCCCTTGGTACTGCCGAAAAAGAGTTCGGGCGCGCAAAACATGAAATTGGGACACGACGCCCTAGGTACCGCCAAAATTGAGTCCGGGAGGGCAAAACTTGAAAACCGGACCTGACGCCCCGATACCGTCGAAAACGGCCGCGGAGCACAAATCATGAAAACCGACCCGACGCCCTCGAATCGCCGAAAATGTGTCCGAGCGCAAAACATGAAAACGGGACTCGACGCCCTCCGCACCGCCGAAACGTGTCCGGAGCGCAAAACAGGAAAACAAGACCCGACGCCGCCGGTACCGCCGAAAATGAGTCTGGGAGCGCAAAAACAAGAAAACGGGATCTGACATCCTCGTTACCGCCGAAAACGAGTGCAGGGACTCAAAACATGAAAACAGGAACCGAAGCCCTAGAACCGCCGAAAATGAGTTCGGGAGCGCAAAACATGAAAACGGGTCCCGACGCCTTCGGTACCTCCGAAAAAGTTTACGGGGACGCAAAACAAGAATATAGGAGCCGACGCCCTCTGTACCGCTGAAAAAGAGTACGGGGACGAAAAACTTGAAAAAGGGACCCGACGCCCTCGGAACTTCCGTAAATGTGTCTGGGAGGGCAAAACATGAAAACGGGACCCAACGCCCTCTGCACCGCCGAAAAAATGTCAGGGAGCGCAAAACAGGAAAACGGGACCCGACGCCCACGGAACCGCAGAAAATGTGTCCGGGTGTGCAAAACATGAAAATGGGACCTGACGACCTCCGCACCGCCAAAAACGTGTCCGGGAACGCAAAACAGGAAAACAGGACCTGATGCCGCCGATACCGACGAAAACGAGTCTGGGAGCCCAAAACACGAAAACGTGACCCGACGCCCTCGTGCACGCCGAAAAACGAGTACGGGGACAAAAAAACATGAAAAGTGGAACCGACTCCCTCGAACCGCCGAAAAAGAGTCCGGGAGCACAAAATATGAAAACAGGTCCCGACGCCCTCCGCACTGATGAAAATGTGTCCGGGAGCACAAAACATGAAAACGGGACCCGACTCCCTCGGTACCGTCGAAAAAGTGTACGGGGACGCAAAACATGAAAACAGGAGCCGACGCCCTCGATACCGCCGAAAAAAATAGTCCGGGAGCGCAAACATGAAATCGGGACCCGACGCCCTCGCTACCGCCGAAAACGAGTACGGGGACGCAAAACTTGAAAACGGGACTTGACGCCCTCGGAACTTCCGTAAATGTGTCTGGGAGCGCAAAACATGAAAACGGACCCGATGCCCTCCGCACCGCCGAAAAGTGTTCGGGAGCGCAAAACAGAAAACCGGACCCGACGTCGTCGTGCATCGCCGAAAAAGTGTACGGGGATGCAAAACATGTAATCGGGACCCGACGCCCCGCACCGCTAAAAAGAGTCCAGGAGCGCAAAAAATGAAAACGGACCCGATGCCCTCGAACCGCCGAAATGAGTTCGCGACCGCAAAACATGAAAACAAGAGCCGACGCCCTCCGCACCGCCGAAAAAGAGTCCGGGTGCGCAAAACATGAAAACGGGACCCGACGCCCTCCGCACCGACAAAAACGTGACCAGGATGCAAAACATGAAAATGGGACACGAGACCCTCGATACCGCCGAAAAGAGTCCGGAACGCAAAACATGAAATCGGGACCCGACGCCTCGTGCATCCGCCGAAACGAGTATGGGGACGCAAAATATGAAAACGGACCCGACGCCATCGAACCGCCGAAAATGAGTCCGGAGAGCAAAACATTAGAACTCGGAGCAAAACATGAAAACGGGACCCAACGCCCCGCACCGCCGAAAAACTCCGGAGCGCAAAACATGAAAACAAGACCAAACGCCCCGCATGCACCGCCAAAAAGAGTTCGGGCGCACAAAACATGAAAACGGGACATGACGCCCTCGCACCGCCAAAAATGAGTCAGGGAGGGCAAAACATGAAAACTGTACCCGACGCCCTCGATACCGTCGAAAATGGTTCCGGGAGCGCAAAACAAGAAAATAGGTCGGACGCCCTAGGTACCGCCGAAAAAGAGTCTGGGAGCGCAAAACATGAAAACGGGATCTGACGCCCTCAGCAACGTCGAAAAAGAGTCCGGGAGCGCAAAACATGAAAACGGGATCCGACGCCCTCTGCACCGCCGAAAACGAGTCCGGGAGCGCAAAACATGAAAACAGACCCGACGTCCCGATGCACCGTCGAAAATGAGTCCGGCGCGCAAAACATGAAAAAGGACCCTTACGCCCTCGTATCGCGAAAAAAGAGTCCGACGCTCAAAACATGAAAAAGGGACCCGATGCCCTCGGTACCGTCGAAAATGAGTGCGGGAGAGCAAAACATGAAAATGGGACCCCACGCCCATGGTACCACCGAAAACGATTTCGGGCGCGCAAAACATCAAAACGGGACCCGACGTCCTCCGTACAGCTGAAAACCAGTCCAGGTGCGCAAAACATAAAAACGGTTCTAGGATCGCAAAACTTGAAAACGGACCCGACGCCTCTCGTACCGTCGAAAACGAGTCCGTGCGCGCAAAACATGAAAACGGATCGATGCCCCGTACGGCCGAAAAGAGTCCGGCAGTGCAAAACATCCAGACGGGACCCGACGCCCTCCGTACCGCCGAAAACCGGTCCGGCGCGCAGAACATGAAAAAGGGACCCGACGCCCTCGGTACCGTCGAAAATGAGTCCGGGAGCGCAAAACATGAAAACGGGACCCGACGCCCTCCGCACCGCCGAAAACGTGTCCGGGAGCGCAAAACATGAAAACAGGACCCGACGACCTCTTCCCCGCCGAAAACATGTCCGGGACGCAAAACATTAAAACGGGACCCGACGCCCTCGGAAACGCCGGAAACAAGTCCGGGTTCACATAACATGAAAACGGGAAACGACACCCTCAGAATCGCCGAAAACGAGTCCGGGAGTGCAAAACATGAAAACTGAACCCGACGCCATCGGTACCGCTGAAAATGAGTACGGGGACGCAAAACTTGAAAGCGAGACCCGACGTCCCTCGAATCGCCGAAGACGGTCCGGAGCGCAAAAAATGAAAACGGAACCCGACGCCCTCCGCACCGCCGAAACGTGTCCTAGAGCGCAAAACATGAAAACGGGAGGCGACGCCCTCGCACCGCCGAAAAGAGTCCAGGAGCGCAAAGCATGAAAACGGGACCTGACGCCGCCAGTAGTGCTGAAAAAGAGTCCGGGAGCGCAAAACAAGATAACGGGACCCGACGCCCTCCGGACCGCCGAAAACGTGCCCGGGAACGCAAAATATGAAAATGAGACCTGACGCCCTCGGTACAGTCGAAAACGAGTTCGGAAGCGCAAAACATGAAAACGGGACCCGACGCCCACGGTACCGTGGAAAAAATTGTACGGGGACGCAAAACATGAAAATGGGAGCCGCCACCCTCGGAACCGCTGAAAAAGAGTCCCGTAACGCAAAACGAGCGGAAAATATGAAAACGGGACCTGACGCCCTCCGCACCGCCGAAAATGTGTCCGGGAGCGCAAAACAAGAAAATGGGACCCGACGCCCTCGCACCGCCGAAAAAGTGTATGGGGACGCAAAACATGAAAACAGGAGCTGACGCCGTCGGTATTGTCGAAAAAGACTCCGGGAACGCAAAACATGAAAACGGGACCCGACGCCCACGGCACCGCCGAAAATGAGTCCGGGCGCGCAAAACATCAAAACGGGACACGACGCCCTCCGTACAGCCGAAAACGAGTCCGGGCACGCAAAACATGAAAACGGGAACCGACGCCCTCGTATCGCCGAAAATGAGTCCGGAGCGCAAAACACGAAAACGGGACCCCGACGCCCTCGCTACCGCGGAATACTAGAACGGGAGAGCAAAACTTGAAAATGGGACCCGACGCACTCGACACCGCCGAAAAAGAGTTCGGGCGCGCAAAACATGAAAACGGGAGCCGACGCCCACGGTACCGTCAAAAACGAGTCCGGGAGCGCAAAACATGAATACGGGACCCCACGCCCTCGGTACCACTGAAAACGAGAACGGGCACGCAACACTTGAAAACGGGACCCCACGCCCTCGGTACCGCGGAAAACGAGGACGAGCGCGCAAAACTTGAAAACGGGACCCGACGCCTCGCATCGCCAAAAACGAGTCCGTACGCGAAAAACATGAGAAAGGAACCCGACGCCCCTCTGCATCGTCAAAAACGAGTTTGGGAGCGCAAAACATGAAAACAGGACCCGACACCCTGCATCGTCGAAAATGAGTCCCGGCGCGCAAAACATGAAAACAAAGACCCGACGCCCTCGTTACCGCCCAAAACAAGTCCGGCACACAAAACATGAAAACGGGACCCGACGCCCTCGTGCACCGCCGAAACGATTACGGGCATGCAAAACATGAAAACGGACCCGACGCCCTCGTACCGCCGAAAAGAGTCCGGGAGGGCAAAACTTGAAAACGGGACCCGACGCCCTCGGTACCGCCGAAAACGAGTTCGGACGCGCAAAATATGAAAACGGGACCCGACGCCCACGGTATCGCCGAAAACGAGTCCGGGAGCGCAAAACAAGAAAACGGGACCATTACGCACTCGACACCGCGGAAAACGAGTCCGAGCGCGCAAAACATGAAATCGGGACCCGACGTCCTCCGTACCGTCGAAGATGAGTCCGGGCACGCAAAACATGAAAAAGGACCCTGACGCCCTCGGTATCGCCGAAAAGTGTCTGGGCGCTCAAAACATGAAAAAGGGACCCGATGCCCTCGCTACCGTCGAAAATGAGTGCGGGAGAGCAAAACATGAAAACGGGACCCCACGCCCATGGTACCACCGAAAACGAGTTCGGACGCGCAAAACATCAAAACGGGACCCGAAGTCCTCCGTACAGCTGAAAACCAGTCCAGGTGCGCAAAACATATAAACGGGTCTAGGATCGCAAAACTTGAAAACGGGACCCGACGCCCCCGGTACCGCCGAAAATGAGTCCGTGCGCGCAAAACAAGAAAACGGGATTGGATGCCCTCGGTACGGCCGAAAAAGAGTCCGGGCAGGCAAAACATCAAAACGGGACCCGACGCCCTCCGTACCGCCTAAAACCAGTCCGGGCGCGCAGAACATGAAAAAGGGACCCGACGCCCTCGGTACCGTCGAAAATGAGTCCGGGAGCGCAAAACATGAAAATGGGACCCCACGCCCTCGGTACCGCTGAAAACGAGAACGGGCACGCAAAACATGAAAACGGGACCCGACGTACTCGACATCGCCGAAAACGAGTCCGAGCACGCAAAACATGAAAACGAAACCGACGCCCTCGGTACCGCCGAAATCTAGTCCGGGCGCGCAAAACATGAAAACGGGACCCGACGCCCACGGTACCGCCGAAAACGAGTCCGGGCGCGCAAAACATCAAAACGGGACCCGACGCCCTCCGTACGCCCGAAACGAGTCCGGCACGCAAAACATGAAAACGGGACCCGACGCCCTCGTATCGCCGAAAATGAGTCCGGGAGCGCAAAACATGAAAACGGGACCCCGACGCCCTCGCTACCGCCGAAATTTAGAACGAGAGAGCAAAACTTGAAAATGGGACCCGACGCACTCGACACCGCCGAAAAAAAGAGTTCGGGCGCGCAAAACATGAAAACGGGACCCGACGCCCACGCTACCGCCTAAAACGCGTCCGGGAGTGCAAAACATGAATACGGGACCCCACGCCCTCGGTACGACTGAAAGCGAGAACGGGCGCACAAAACTTGAAAACGGGACACCACGCCCTCGGTACCGCGGAAAACGTGAACGAGCGCGCAAAACTTGAAAACGGACCCGACGCCTCAATATCGCAAAAACGAGTCCGTACGCGAAAAACATGAAAATGGAACCCGACGCCTCGCACCGCCGAAATTGAGTCCGGCGCGCAAAACATGAAAAAGGGACCCGACGCCCTCGCACCGTCAAAAACGAGTCCGGGAGCGCAAAATATGAAAACAGACCCGACACCCTCTGCACGTCGAAACGAGTCCGGCGCGCAAAACATGAAAACAAAGACCCGACGCCCTCGTTACGCCCAAAACGAGTCCGGCGCACAAAACATGAAAACGGGACCCGACGCCCTCGCTACCGCCGAAAACGAGTCCGGGCATGCAAAACAAGAAAACGGGACCCGACACCCTCTCTACCGCCGAAAACGAGTTCGTGCACGCAAAACATGAAAACGGGATCGATGCCCTCGTACGCCGAAAAGAGTCCGGCAAAACATGAAAACGGGACCCGACGCCTCCGTACCGCCGAAAACCGGGCCCGGCGCGCGAACATGAAAAAGGGACCCGACGTCTTCGCACCGTCGAAAATGAGTCCGGGAGCGCAAAACGGGACCCCACGCCCTCGGTACCGCTGAAAACGAGAACGGGCACGCAAAACATGAAAACGGGAACCGACGCACTCGACATCGCCGAAAACGAGTCCGAGCGCGCAAAACATGAAAACCGAACCGACGCCCTCGCTACCGCCGAAATCTAGTCCTGGCGCAAAACATGAAAACGGGACCCGACGACCACGGTACCGCCGAAAACGACTCCGGGCGCGCAAAACATCAAAACGGGACCCGACGCCCTCCGTACAGCCGAAAACGAGTCCGGGCACGCAAAACATGAAAACGGGACCCAACGCCCTCGGTATCGCCGAAAATGAGTCCGAGAGCGCAAAACAGGATAACAGGACCCTGACGCCCTCGGTACCGCTGAAAACAAGAACGAGCGCGCAAAACTTGAAAACGGGACCCCACGCCCTCGGTACCGTGAAAAATGAGAACGAGCGCGCAAAACTTAAAAACGGGACCCGACGCCCTCAGTATCGCCAAAAAACGAGTCTGTACGCGAAAAACATGAAAAAGGAACCCTACGCCCTCGGTACCGCCGAAATTGAGTCCGGGCGCGCAAAACATGAAAAAGGGACCCGACGCCCTCGGTACCGTCAAAAACGAGTCTGGGAGCGCAAAACATGAAAACAGGACCCGACACCCCTGCACCGTCGAAAACGAGTCCGGGCGCGCAAAACATGAAAACAGCACCCGACGCCCTCGTTACCGCCCAAAACAAGTCTGGGCGCACAAAACATGAAAACGGGACCCGATGCCCCCGGTATCGCCGAAAACGATTACGGCATGCAAAACATGAAAACGGACCCGACGCCCCGCACCGCCGAAAAAGAGTCCGGAGGGCAAAACATGAAAACGGGACCCGACGCCACGGTACCGCCGATAACGAGTCCGGGGCGCGCAAAACATCAAAACGGGACCTGACGCCCTCCGTATAGCCGAAAACAAGTCCGGGCACGCAAAACATGAAAACGGGACCCGACGCCCTTGGTATCGCCGAAAAAGATTCCGGCAGCGGAAAACATGAAAACGGGACCCCGACGCCCCCGGTACCGCTGAAAACTAGAACGGGAGAGCAAAACTTGAAAATGGGACCCGACACACTCGACACCGTCGAAATAGAGTTCGGGCGCGCAAAACATGAAAACGGGACCCGACGCACACGGTACCGTCTAAAACGAGTCTGGGAGCGCAAAACATGATTACGGGACCCCACGCCCTCGGTACAACTGAAAATGAGAACGGGCGCGCAAAACTTGAAAACGGGACCCCACGCCCTCTGTACCGCGGAAAACGTGAACGAGCGCGCAAAACTTAAAAACGGGACTCGACGCCCCCAGTATCGCCAAAAACGAGTCCGTACGCGAAAAACATGAAAAAGAAACCGGATGCCCTCTGCATCCGCCGAAAATGAGTCCGGGGCGCGCAAAACATCAAAACGGACCCGAAGCCCCTCGCACCGCCGAAAAACGAGTCCCGGACGCGCAAAACAAGAAAACGGACCCGACGCCCACCGCACCGCCGAAAACGAGTCCGTGCGCGCAAAACATGAAAACGGACCCGAAGTCCCTGCACCGCCGAAAACGAGTCCGGCGTGCAAAAAATGAAAACAAAGTTCGACGCCCTGCACCGTCGAAAAAGTCCGGCGCGCAAAACATTATAAAGAACCTGACGCCATCGGTACAGCCGAAAAAGAGTCTGGGCGCGCAAAACATGAAAACGGGACCCGACGCCCACGGTACCGCCGAAAATGAGTTCGTGCGCACAAAACGTTAAAACGGGACCCGACGCCCTCGGTTCCTCCGAAAATGAGTCCGGACACGCAAAATAAGAAAACGGGACCCGACGCCCTCGGTTCCGCCGAAAACGTGTCCGGGAGTGCAAAACTTCAAAAAAGGACCCTGATGCACTCGACACCGCGGAAAATGAGTCCGAGCGCGCAAAACATGAAAACGGGACCCGACGTCCTCGGTACCGTCGAAAACGAGTCCGGGCGCGCAAAACATGAAAAAGAACCCTGACGCCCTCGGTACTGCCGAAAAAGAGTCGGGGCGCTCAAAACATGAAAAAGGGACCCGATGCCCTCGGTACCGTTGAAAATGAGTGCGGGAGAGCAAAACATGAAAACGGGACCCCACGCCCATGGTACCACCTAAAACGAGTTCGGACGCGCAAAACATCAAAACGGGACCCGACGTCCTCCGTACAGCTGAAAACCAGTCCAAGTGCGCAAAACATAAAAACGGCTCTAGGATCGCAAAACTTAAAAACGGGACCCGACGCCCTCTGTACCTCCGAAAACGAGTCCGTGCACGCAAAACATGAAAACAGGATCAGATGCCCTCGTACGCCGAAAAAGTGTCCGGCAGAAAAACATCCAAACGGGACCCGACGCCCTCCGTACCGCCGAAACCAGTCCGGCGCGCAAACATGAAAAAGGGACCCGACGCCTTCTGCATCGTCGAAAATGAGTCCGGAGCGAAAACATGAAAACGGACCCCACGCCCCTGCACCGCCGAAAACGAGAACGGCACGCAAAACATGAAAACGGGACCTGACGCACTCGACATCGCCGAAAATGAGTCCGAGCGCGCAAAACATGAAAACGGAACCGACGCCCTCGGTACCGCCGAAATCTAGTCTGGGCGCACAAAACATGAAAACGGGACCCGACGACCACGGTCCCGCCGAAAACGACTCCGGGCGCGCAAAACATCAAAACGGGACCCGACGCCCTCCGTACCGCCGAAAACGAGTCCGGGCACGCAAAACATGAAAACGGGACCCGACGCCCTCGGTATCGCCGAAAATGAGTCCGGAGCGCAAAACATGAAAACGGGACCCCGACGCCCTCGGTACCGCTAAAAACTAGAATGGGCGCGCAAAACTTGAAAACGGGACCCGACGCCCTCAGTATCTCCAAAAAACGAGTCTGTACGTGAAAAACATGAAAAAGGAACCCGACGCCCTCGCTACCGCCGAAATTGAGTCCGGGCGCACAAAACATGAAAAAGGGACCCGACGCCCTCGGTACCGTCAAAAATGAGTCTGGGAGCGCAAAACACGAAAACAGGACCCGACACCCTCGGTACCGTCGAAAATGAGTCCAGGCGCGCAAAACATGAAAACAGCACCCGACGCCCTCGTTTCCGCCCAAAACGAGTCCGGGTGCACAAAACATGAAAACGGGACCCGACGCCCACGGTACCGCCGAAAACGAGTCCGGGCGCGCAAAACATCAAAACGGGACCCGACGCCCTCCGTATAGCCGAAAACGAGTCCGGGCACGCAAAACATGAAAACGGGACTCCGACGCCCTCGGTATCGCCGAAAATGAGTCCGGCCGCACAAAACATGAAAACGGGACCCCGACGCCCCCGGTACCGCTGAAAACTAGAACGGGAGAGCAAAACTTGAAAATGGGACCCGACGTCCTCGGTACCGTCGAAAATGAGTTCGAGCGCGCAAAACATGAAAAAGGACCCTGACGCCCTCGGTACCGCCGAAAAAGAGTCTGGGCGCTCAAAACATGAAAAAGGGACCCGATGCCCTCGCTACCGTCGAAAATGAGTGCGGGAGAGCAAAACATGAAAACGGGACCCGACGCCCATGGTACCACCGAAAACGAGTCCGGGCGCGTAAAACATCAAAACGGGACCCGAAGTCCTCCGTACAGCTGAAAACCAGTCCACGTGCGCAAAACATATAAACGGTCGAGGATCGCAAAACTTGAAAACAGGACCCGACGCCCTTTGTACCGCCGAAAATGAGTCGTGAGCGCAAATCATGAAAACGAGATCGAATGCCCTGCACGCCGAAAAGAGTCCGGCAGTGCAAAACATGAAAACAGACCCGACGCCCTCCGTACCGACGAAACCGGGCCCCGGCGCGCGAACATGAAAAAGGGACCGAACGCCCTGCACCGTCAAAACGAGTCCGGGAGCGCAAAACATGAAAACAGACCCGACACCCTCGTACCATCGAAAACGAGTCCGGCGCGCAAAACATGAAAACAAAGCACCGTACGCCCGTGCACCGCCGAAAACGAGTACAGCATGCAAAACATGAAAACGGAACCGACGCCCTCGGTACCACCGAAAAAGAGTCCGGGAGCGAAAAACTTGAAAACGGGACCCGACGCCCTCGATACCGCCGAAAATGAGTCTTGGCATGCAAAACATGAAAACGGACCCGAAGTCCCTGCGTGCCGACGAAAATGAGTCCGGGGGCGCAAAACATGAAAACGGGACCCAACGCCCACGGCACCGCCGAAAATGAGTCCGGCGCGCAAAACGTTAAAACGAGAATCGACAACCCTGCTCCGCCGAAAATGAGAAAACGGGACCCGACGCCCTTGCCGCCGAAAACGTGTCCGGGAGTGGAAAACTTCAAAAAGGACCTTGACGCACTCGACACCGCGGAAGACGAGTCCGAGCGCGCAAAACATGAAAACGGGACCCGACGTCCCCGGTACCGTCGAAAACGAGTCCGGGCGCGCAAAACATGAAAAAAGACCCTAACGCCCTCGCTACCGCCGAAAAAGAGTCTGGGCGCTCAAAACATGAAAAAGGAACCCGATGCCCTCGGTACCGTCGAAAATGAGTGCGGGAGAGCAAAACATGAAAACGGGACCCCACGCCCATGGTACCACCGAAAACGAGTTCGGGCGCGCGAAACATGAAAAAGGAACTTGACGCCCTCGGTACCGCCGAAAATGAATCCGGGCGCTCAAATCATGAAAAAGGAACCCGACGCCCTCGCTACCGCCGAAAACAAGTCTGGGCGCTCAAAACATGAAAAAGGAACCTGACGCCCTCGGTACCGTCGAAAGTGAGTCCAGGAGCGCAAAACATGAAAACGGGACCCCACGCCCTCGACACAGCCGAAAAATGATTTCGGGCGCGCAAAACATGAAAACGAGATCGGACGCCCTCGGTACCGTCGAAAATGAGTCCAGGAGCGCAAATCATGAAAACGGGACCCGACGAACTCGGTACCGCCGAAAACCAGTCCGGGCGAGCAAAACATTAAAAAGGAACCCGACGCCTTCGGTACCGCCGAAAATGAGTCCGGGCACTAAAAACATGAAAAAGGGACCTGAAGCCCTCGGTACCGTCGAAAATGAGTCCGGGAGCGCAAAACATGAAAACGGGACCCAACGCCCACGGTACCACCGAAAATGAGTCCGGGCGTGCAAAACATCAAAGCGGGATCCGACGCCCTCCGTACCGCCGAAACCGATCCCGGCGCGCAAAACATGAAAACGGAACCCGACGCCTGTACCTCCGAAAACGAGTCCGGGCGCTCAAAACATGAAAAAGGGACCCGACACCCTCGCACCGTCGAAAATGAGTCCGGGAGCGCAAAACATGAAAACAGGATCCGACGCCCACGGTACCACCGAAAACGAGTCGAGGAGCGCTAAACTTGAAAAAGGGACCCGACGTCCTCGGTACTGCCGAAAACGAGTCCGGCCGGGCAAAACATCAAAACGGGACTCGACGCCCTCCGTACCGTCGAAAACTAGTTCGGGCACGCAAAACATGAAAGCGGGACCCGACGCCCCCGGTACCGCCGAAAATGAGTATGTGCCCGCAAAACATCAAAACGGGACCCAACGCCCTCCGTACAGCCGAAAACGAGTCCTGAAGCGCAAAACTTGAAAACGGGACCTGACGCCCTCTGTATCGTCGAAGACGAGTACGAGGGCGCAAAACATGAAAACGGGACCCGACGCCCTCGTTACCGCCGAAAACGAGTCCGGGCGCGCAAAGCATGAAAACGGGACCCGACGCCCCCGGTACCGTCGAAAATGAGCCCGGGAGCACAAAACATGAAAACGGGAACCCACGCCCGCGCTACCGCCGAAAGTGAGTCCGGGCGCGAAAAACAACAAAACGAGGACGGGCACGCAAAACATGAAAACGGGACCCGACGAACTCGACATCGCCGAAAATGAGTCCTAGCACGCAAAACATGAAAACGGAACCCGACGCCCTCGGTATCGCCGAAATCTAGTCCGGGCGCGCAAAACATGAAAACGGGACCTGACGCCCTCGGTACCGCCGCAAAAGAATCCGGGTGCGCAAAACATGAAAATGGGACCCAGCGCCCGGGAGCGCAAAACAAGAAAAAAAGGAACCCGACGCCCTCGGTTCCGCCGAAAACGTGTCCGCGAGCGCAAAACTTGAAAACGGGACCCGACGCACTCGACACCGCTGAAAACGATCCGAGCGCGCCAAACATATAAACGGGACCCGACGTCCTCGGTACCGCCGAAAACGAGTCCGGGCGCGCAAAACATGAAAAAGGAACCCACGCCCGCGGTATCGCCGAATGTGAGACCGGGCGCGAAAAACATCAAAACGGGACCCCACGCCTCGGTACAGCTGAAAACGAGAACGGGCACGCAAAACATGAAAACGGGACCAGACGCACTCGACATCGCCGAAAATGAGTCCTAGCACGCAAAACATGAAAACGGAACCCGACGCCCTCGCTACCGCCGAAATCTAGTCCGGGCGCGCAAAACATGAAAACGGGACCTGACGCCCTCGCTACCGCCGCAAAAGAATCCGGGTGCGCAAAACATGAAAACGGGACCCAGCGCTCGGGAGCGCAAAACAAGAAAAAAAGGGACCCGACGCCCTCGGTTCCGCCGAAAACGTTTCCGCGAGCGCAAAACTTGAAAACGGGACACGACGCACTCGACACCGCCGAAAACGATCCGAGCGCGACAAACATGAAAACGGGACCCGACGTCCTCGCTACCGCCGAAAACGAGTCCGGGCGCGCAAAATATGAAAAAGGAACCCACGCCCGCGGTACCGCCGAAAGTGAGTCCGGGCGCGAAAAACATCAAAACGGGACCCCACGCCCTCGGTACAGCCGAAAACCAGTCCAGGCGCGCAAAACATGAAAACGGGTCTAGGATCGCAAAACTTGAAAATGGGACCCGAAGTCCTCTATACCGCCGAAAACGAGTCTGTGCGCGTAAAACATCAAAACGGGACCCCACGCCCTCGGTACCACTGAAAATGAGAACGGGCGCGTAAAACATTAAAACGGGACCCGACACACTCGACATCGCCGAAAACGAGTCCGAGAGCGCAAAACATGAAAATGGGACTCGACGCCCTCGGTACCACCGAAAACGAGTTCGGGCGCGCAAAACATCAAAACGGGACCCGACGTCCTCCGTACAGCTGAAAACCAGTCCAGGTGCGCAAAACATAAAAACTGGTCTAGGATCACAAAACTTGAAAACGGGACCCGACGCCCTCTCGTACCGCCGAAAACGAATCCGAGCGCGCAAAACATGAAAACGGATCGGATGCCCTCGTACGTCCGAAATAGAGTCCGGCAGCAAAACAAGAAAACGGGACTCGACGTCCACGGTAGCGCCGAAAATGAGTCCCGGCGCACAAAACATCAAAACGGACTCGAATCCCTCCGTACCGTCCTTAACGAGTCCGGGCGCCCAAAACATGAAAAAGGAAATCGACGCCCTCGGTTCCGCCGAAAACGAGTCCGGGCGCGCCAAACATGAAAAAGGGACCTGACGCCCCCGGTACCATCGAAAATGAGCCTGGGAGCGCAAAACATGAAAGCGGGACCCGACCCCACGGTATCGCCGAAAACGAGTCCGGGCGCGCAAAACATTAAAACGAGACCCGACGCCATCGGTACCGCCGAAAACGAGTGCGGGAGCGAAAAACATGTAAACGGTACCTGACGCCCTCGTTACCGCCGAAAACTAGTTCGGGAGCGCAATATATGAAAACGGGACCCCACGCCCACGGTACCGCCGAAAATGAGTCCGTGTGCGCAAAACTTGAAAACGGGACTAGACGCCCTCGATACCGCCGAAAATGAGTCCGAGAGCGCAAAACTCGAAAACGGGATCCGACGCCCAAGCTACCGCCGAAAAAGAGTCCGGGCGCGCAAAACATGAAAACAGGACCCGACGCCCTCGCTACCGCCGAACACGAGTCCGGGAGCGCAAAACATGAAAACGGAACCCCACGCCCTCGGTACCGTCAAAAACGAGTCCGGGCGCGCAAAACAAGAAAATAGGACCCGACGCCCTCCGTACCTCATAAAACGAGTCCGGGAGCGCAATACATGCAAACGAGACCCGACGCCCCTGTATCGTCGAAAATGAGTCCGGAGAGCTAAACATGAAAACGGACCCGATGCCCCTGCACCGCCAAAGAAGAGTCCGGAGAGCAAAACATGAAAACGTGACCCGACGCCCTAGGTACCGCCAAAAATGAGTCCTTGAGGGCAAAACATGAAAATGAGACCCGACGCCCTCGGTACTGCTGAAAACAAGTCCGGGCGCGCAAAACATGAAAACGGACCCCACGCCCTCGACACCGCCGAAAACGAGTCCGGAGCGCAAAACTTGAAAACCGGACCCGACGCCCCTCACCGCGAAAACAAGTCCGGCGCGCAAAACATGAAAACGGACCCGACGCCCTCGCATGTACCCGAAAATGAGTCCGGAGCACAAAACTTGAAAACGGATCCGACGCCCCTGCACCGCCCAAAACGAATCCGGAAGCGCAAAACATGAAAATGGGACCCCACGCCCTCGACACCGCTAAAAACGAGTCCGGGAGCGCAAAACTTGAAAACGGACCCGACGCCCTCGGTACCGTCGAAAACGAATCCGGGAGCGCAAAACATGAAAACGGTACCCGGCACCCTCGATACCGCCCAAAAAGAGTCCGGGAGCGCAAAACATGAAAACGGGACCCGACGCCCTCGCTACCGCCGAAAACGAGTCCGGGAGCGCAAAACATGAAAACGGGACCGCACGCCCTCGATACTGCTGAAAATGAAACGGGCGCGCAAAACATGAAAACGGGACCCGACGCACTCGACACCGCCGAAAATAAGTTTGAGCGCGCAAAATAAGAAAACGGGACCCGACGCCCTCGCTACCGTCGAAAATGAGTCCGGGATCGCAAAACTTGAAAATAGGACATGACGCCCCCGGCACCGCCGAAAATGAGTATGTGCGCGCAAAAGTGAAAACGGGACCCGACGCCCCTGCATCCGCCGAAAACGAGTCCGGAGCGCAAAACATGAAAACGGACCCGACGCCCTACGTACCGCCGAAACGAGAACGGCACGCAAAACATCAAAACGGGACCGTACGCCTCCGTCCGTCGAAAACGAGTTCGGACACGCAAAACATGAAGACGGACCCGACGCCATCCGTACCGCCGAAAACGAGTCCGGAGCGCAAAACATGAAAACGGTCCCGACGCCATCCGTACCGACGAAAATGAGTCCGGATCGCAAAAAACATGAAAAAGGAACCCAACGCCCCGCACCGCCGAAAACGAGTATGGGGGCGCAAAACCTGAAAAAGGGACCCGACGCCCTCGGTACCGACGAAAATGAGTCTGGGAGCGCAAAACATGAAAATGGGACCCGACGTCCACGGTAGCACTGAATATGAGTCCGGGCGCGCAAAACATGAAAACGGGACCCGACGCCCTCGATACCGTCAAAAATGAGTCCAGGCGCGCAAAACAAGAAAAAGGAAACTGACGCCCTCGGTACCGCCGAAAACGAGTCCGGGCGCGTAAAACATGCAAAAGGGACCTGACGCCCTCGGTACCATCGAAAATGAGTCTGGGAGCGCAAAACAAGAAAGTGGGACCCGACCCCACGGTACGGGCGAAAATGAGTCAGGGCGCGTAAAACATGAAAACGGGACCCGACGCCATCGGTACAGCCGTAAACATGAAAGCGTGACTCGACGCCCTCGGTAAAACCAAAAACGAGTCCGGGTGCGCAATACATGAAAACGAGACCCGACGCCCTCGGTATCGTCGAAAATGAGTCCGGGAGAGCAAAACATGAAAACGGGACCCGATGCCCTCGCTACCGCCAAAAAAGAGTCCGGGAGAGCAAAACATGAAAACGTGACCCGACGCCCTAGGTACCGCCAAAAACGAGTCCTTGAGGGCAAAACATGAAAATGGGACCCGACGCCCCCGGTACTACTGAAAACAAGTCTGGGCGCGCAAAACTTGAAAACGGGACCCGACGCCCCTGCATCGCGAAAACAAGTCCGGCGCGCAAAACATCAAAACGGGACCCGACGCCCTCGGTACCGCCGAAAATGTGTCCGGGAGCACAAAACTTGAAAACGGGATCCGACGCCTTCGGTACCGCCCAAAATGAGTCCGGGAGCACAAAACTTGAAAACGGGATCCGACGCCCTCGGTACCGCCCAAAACGAGTCCGGAAGCGCAAAACATGAAAACGGGACCCCACGCCCTCGACACCATTGAAAACGAGTCCGGGAGCGCAAAACTTGAAAACGGGACCCGACTCCCTCGGTACCCCTAAAAAACGAGTCCGGGCGCGCACAACATGAAAATGGGATTGGACGCCCTCGGTACCGCCGAAAATGAGTATGTGCGCGCAAAACATGAATACAGGATCCGACGCCCCTGCACCGCCGAAACGAGTCCCGAGCGCAAAATATGAAAACGGAACCGACGCCCCTGCATCGCCCAAAACGAGTCCGGAAGCGCAAAACATGAAAACGGGACCCCACTGAAAACGAGCCCGGGAGCGCAAAACTTGAAAACAGGATCCGACGCCCTCGGTGCATCGCCCAAAACGAGTCCGAAGCGCAAAACATGAAAACGGACCCCACGCCTCGACACCGCCGAAAACGAGTTCGGGAGCGCAAAACTTGAAAACGGACACGACGCCTCGCATCGCGCGGAAAACGAGTCCGGAGTGCAAAACATGAAAACGGGACCCGACGTCCACGGTACTGTCGAAAATGAATCCGGGCGCACAAAACATCAAAACGGGAGCCGAATCCTTCCGTACCGTCGAAAACGAATTCGGGCGCACAAAATATGAAAACGGGACCCGACGGCATCGGTACCGCCGAAAATGAGTCCGAGCGCGCAAAATAAGAAAACGAGACCCGACGCCCTCGCTACCGCCGAAAACGAGTCCGGGAGCGGAAAACTTGAAAACGGGACCCGACGCCCTCGCTACCGCCAGAAACGAGTCCGTCCGCGCAAAACATGAAAACGGGACCCGACTCCCTCGGTACCCCTAAAAAACGAGTCCGGGCGCGCACAACATGAAAATGGGATCGGACGCCCTCGGTACCGCCGAAAATGAGTATGTGCGCGCAAAACATGAATACAGGATCCGACGCCCTCGGTACCGCCGAAAACGAGTCCAGGAGCGCAAAATATGAAAACGGGAACCGACGCCCTACATACCGCCAAAAACGAGTCTAGAAGCGCAAAACTTGAAAACGGGAATCACGCCCTCGGTACCGCCGGAAATGAGTCCGGGCACGCAAAACATGAAAAGGGTACCCGACGCTCTCGGTAACGCCGAAAACGAGTCCAGGAGCGCATAACATGAAAAAGGGACCCGACGCCATCGCTACCGTCGAAAATGAGTCTGGGAGAGCAAAACATGAAAACGGGACCCGACACCGACGGTACTGCTGAAAATGAGTCTGGGCGCGCAAAACATCAAAACGGGACCTGACGCCCTCCGTATAACCGAAAATGAGTCCGGGACCCGACGCCATTGGTGCCGACGAAAATGAGTCCGGGCGCGCCAAATATGACAACGGACCCGACGCCCCCGCATCGCCAAAAATGAGCCAGGGCGCGCAAAACATGAAAACGGGATCGGCCGCCCTTGATACCGCCAAAAATGTGTCCGGGCGTGCAAAACATGAAAAAGGAAACCGACGCCCCCGGTACCGCCGAAAAAGAGTCCGGGCACGCAAAATATGAAAATGGGACACGACGCCCTCTGTACCGTCGAAAATGAAACTAGGAGCGCAAAACATGAAAACGGGACCCAACACCCACGGTACGGCCGAAAACGAGTCCGGGCGCACAAAACATCAAAACGGACCCTACGCCCTCCGTACCGCCGAAAACGAGTCCGGGCGCGCAAAACATGAAATCGAGACCCGACGCCCTCGGTACCGTCGAAAACGAGTCCGGCGCAAAAAACATCAAAACGGACCCTACGCCCTCCGTACCGCCGAAAATGAGTCCCGGCGCACAAAATATCAAAACGGACACTACGCCCTCCGTACCGCCGAAAAACGAGTCCCGGCGCGCAAAACATGAAATCGAGACCTGACGCCCTCGGTACCGTCGAAAACGAGTCCGGGCGCGCAAAAAATGAAAAAGGGTCCCGACGCCCTCGCTACCGTCGAAAATGAGTCCGAGAGCGCAAAACATGAAAACGGGACCCGACGTCCACGATACAACCGAAAATGAGTCCGGCGCGCAAAACATCAAAACGGGACATGAATCCCTCCGTACCGTCGAAAACAAGTCCGGCGCGCAAAACATCAAAACGGGACCCGACGCCTCGAAACCATTGAAAACGATTCTGGGCGCGCACAACAAGAAAACGGGATAGAACGCCCTCGGTACCGTCGAAAATAAGTCCGGGCGCGCAAAACATGAAAACGGGACCCGACGCCGATGGTACCGCCGAAAATGAGTTCGTAAGCGCAAAACATGTCAACGGACGTGACGCCCTCGATACAACCAAAAATGAGTCCGGGCGCGCAAAACATAAAAACGAGACCCGACGCCCTCGGTACCGTTGAAAACGAGTCAGGGAGCGCAAAACATGAAAACGAGACCCCACGCCCTCGATACTTCGGAAAACGAGAACGGACGCGCAAAACATGAAAACGGGACCCGACGCCCTCGCTACCGCCGAAAATGAGTATGTCCGCGCAAAACATGAAAACGGAACCCGATGCCCTACGTACCGCCGATAAGACGCCCTCGGTCCGGGATCGCAAAACATGAAAACGGGACAAGACGCCCACGTACCGCCGATAACGAGTTCGGGAGCGCAAAACTTGAAAACGGGACCCGACGCCCTCGGTACCGTCGAAAATGAGTCCGGGCACGCAAAACATGAAAACGGGACCGGACGCACTCGGTACCGCCGAAAATATGTCCAGGCGCGCAAAATGTGGAAACGGGCTCGGGCGCCCTTGGTACCGCCAAAAATGTGTCCGGGGGCGCAAAACATGAAAAAGGGAGCGCAAAACATGAAAAAGGGACCCGACACCCACGGTACTGCCGAAACGAGTACGGGCGCGCAAAACATCAAAACGGGACCCGACGCCCTCCGTACCCACGAAAACGAGTCCGGGCACGAAAAATATGAAAACCGGACCCGACGCCATCGCTACCGACGAAAACGAGTCCGGGAGCGCAAAATATGAAAACCGGACCCGACGCCCTCCGTACCGCCGAAAACGATTCCGGTATCGCAAAACTTGAAAACGGGATCCGACGCACTCGGTACCGCCGAAAACGAGTTCGGGCGCGCAAAACATGAAAATGAGACCTGACGCCCTCGCTACCGCCGATAACGGTTTCGGGCGCGCAAAACATGAAAACGGGATCCGACGCCCTCGGTACCTTCAATAACGTGTCCAGGACAAAAAATCATGAAAAAGGAACCCGACGCCCTCGGTTTCGCCGAAAAGGAGTCCGGGCGCGCAAAACATTAAAAAGGGACGCGATGCCCTCGGTACCGTCGAAAATGAGTCCGGGCGCACGAAACATCAAAACGGGACCTGAATCCCTCTGTACCGTCGAAAACGAGTCAGGGCGCGCAAAACTTGAAAACGGGACCCGACGCCCTCTGTACCGCTGAAAACGAGTCCGGATGCGCAAAAATTGAAAACGGGATCCGACGCCCTCGGTACCGCCAAAAATGAGTCCCGCGCAAAAACATGAAAAAGGAACCCGACGCCCCTGCATGCAGAAAAACGAGTCCGGGCGCGCAAAACATGAAAACTGAACCCGACGCCCTCGGTACCGCCGAACACGAGTAAGGGCGCGCAAAACATGAAAAAGGGACCCGACGCCCTCGCTACCGTCGAAAATGAGTCCGGGAGCGCAAAACATGAAAAAGGGACCCGACGCCCACGATACCGCCGAAAATGAATCCGGCGTGCAAAACATGAAAACGGGACCCGACGCCATCGATACCGCCGAAAACGAGTTCATGAGCGCAAAACATATAAACGGGACGTGAAGCCCTCGACACTGCCAAAAACGAGTCCGGGCGCGCAAAACATGCAAAAGGGACCCGACGGCGTCGCTACCGTCGAAAATGAGTCCGGGAGTGCAAAACATGACAATGGGACCCGACGTCCACGGTACTGTCGAAAATGAATCCGGGCGCACAAAACATCAAAACAGGAGCCGAATCCCTCCGTACCGTCGAAAACGAATTCGGGCGCGCAAAATATGAAAACGGGACACGACGGCATCGGTACCGCCGAAAACATGAAAGCGGGACCCGACGCCCCCGGTACCGTCGAAAATGAGTCCGAGCGCGCAAAATATGAAAACGAGACCCGACGCCCTCGGTACCGCCGAAAATGAGTCCGGGAGCGGAAAACTTGAAAACGGGACACGAAGCCCTCGGTACCGCCAGAAACGAGTCCGTGCGCGCAAAACATGAAAACGGGACCCGACGCCCTCGGTACCCCTGAAAAATGAGTCCGGGAGCGCACAACATGAAAATGGGATTGGACGCCCTGCACCGTCGAAAATGAGTCCGGGCGCGCAAAACATGAAAAAGAGACCCGACGCCCTCCGTACCGCCGCAAACGAGTCCGGGCGCGCAAAATATGACAACGGGACCCGACGCCCTCGCTACCGCCGAAATTGAGTCCGGGAGCGTAAAACATGAAAACGGGACCCGACACACTTCGTACCGCTGAAAACGAGTCCGGGAGCGCAAAACATGAAAACAGGATCTGACGCCATCGGTACCGCCGAAAACGAGTTCGGGCGCGCAAGATATGAAAGTGAGACCCGACGCCCCCGGTACCGCCAAAAACGAGTCTAGGCGCCCAAAACATGAAAAAGGGACCAAGACGCCCTCGGTACCGTCAAAAATGAGTCCGGGAGCGAAAACATGAAAACGGGACCCGACGTCCACGGTACCGTCGAAAATGAATCTGGGCGCAAAAAACATCAAAACGGGACACGAATCCCTCCGTACCGTCGAAAACGAGTTCGGGCGCACAAAACATGAAAACGGGAGCCGACGCCATCGGTACCGCCGAAAACAAGAAATCGGGACCCGACGCTCTCGCTACCGCTAAAAACGAATCCGGGCGCGCAAAATATGAAAACGAGACCCGACGCCCTCGGTACCGCCCAAAACGAGTCCGGAAGCGCAAAACATGAAAACGGGACCCCACGCCCTCGACACCGCTGAAAACGAGTCCGGGAGCGCAAAACTTGAAAACGGGACCCGACACCATCCGTACCGACGAAAATGAGTCCGGGATCGCAAAAAACATGAAAAAGGAACCCAACGCCCTCGGTACCGCCGAAAACGAGTCTAGGGCGCAAAACCTGAAAAAGGGACTCGACGCCCTCGGTACCGACGAAAATGAGTCTGGGAGCGCAAAACATGAAAATGGGACCCGACGTCCACGGTAGCACCAAATATGAGTCCGGGCGCGCAAAACATGAAACCGGGACCCGACGCTCTCGGTACCGTCAAAAATGAGTCCGGGCGCGCAAAACAAGAAAAAGGAAACTGACTCCCTCGGTACCGCCGAAAACGAGTCCGGGCGCGCAAAACATTCAAAAGGGACCTTACGCCCTCGGTACCATCGAAAATGAGTCTGGGAGCGCAAAACATGAAAGCGGGACCCGACCCCACGGTACCGGCGAAAATGAGTCAGGGCGCACAAAATATGAAAACGGGACCCGACGCCATCGCTACCGCCGAAAACATGAAAGCGTGACTCGACGCCCTTGGTAAAACCAAAAACGAGTCCGGGCGCGCAATACATGAAAATGAGACCCGACGCCCTCGGTATCGTCGAAAATGAGTCCGGGAGAGCAAAACATGAAAACGGGACCCGATGCCCTCGGTACCGCCAAAAAAGAGTCCGGGAGAGCAAAACATGAAAATGTGACCCGACGCCCTAGGTACCGCCAAAAACGAGTCCTTGAGGGTAAAACATGAAAATGAGACCCGACGCCCTCGGTCCTGCTGAAAACAAGTCCGGGCGCGCAAAACATGAAAACGGGAACCCACGCCCTCGACACCGCTGAAAACGAGTCCGGGAGCGCAAAACTTGAAAACGGGACCCGACGCCCTCGGTACCGCGGAAAACAAGTCCGGGCGCGCAAAACATCAAAACGGGACCCGACGCCCTCGGTACCGTCGAAAATGAGTCCACCAAGAGATGAAAGCAGTCAAGTAAGTCTCCCGATCCACGTCGTGAGAACACAGTGTATCCTGAGAAGGGATAGGGCCGTCATGATGAATCTCGAGCCGACCTGTACCAAATGGATCTCTAGTGGAAGCCAAGCCCGTAGGGCGGGTATGGACCCGGTCAGTGAAATAGGCAATCCAATGCCTGAATGGGACTCCGGGATGCCCCCTCCGTAGATGATAATAAATCTCATAAGTTCTCTATAAATAAGGTGGAAATCGAGTGAAATCTCCCGAATCAGCGGGTGAGACCATGAACTCGTCATAAAAGTGACCGAAGATCGGCAGCCCAGTCAACTGCTGTATCTCCAGGAGAGTCGGAGTCAGCTCCCGGTCATCAATGAATAAAGTATTGGTGGAATAGTTCCACCTCTCACAGAAGGCCCGTAGCCAAGGTGTGTCGATGTGATAGTGAAACATCGATAAGAAAACCGAGTCATATATACCGGCACGTCCAAGCAGAGTCTCCTCCTGTATGAGCACGTATCGAGTCCACTCTAACTGATAACCGTGGCACTTTAAGGGAGTGATGAAAGGAGCGGTGGTCCATCTGTAAGCCTCTCCGTCAATAATCTCCTTGCAGCCGTAGAAGCAACGCCTAGAGGCTTAAGAGGTATGATATCATGAGGCTGATCATCTCTAAAGAACAAACCACCGCCTCGCGGGTAGACGGGAGTCGCTCGAATGGCTGAGATGAGAGGAGTCCAATCATCAGGATCCTCATAAAAAGAATGGTAATGACTCAGAGGACGTCGTGGAATGGCGTCATAGGAAGAAGCTGCAACACCCGAAGGAGAGAAGACATCATGAGAAGTAAAAAAACGGGTGAGTTAAAAAATAATAATACACCAAAACAAGCCTTTCGAGCGTTCAAGGCTCGTCTTGGTGGGTGGCTCTTTGTTTACCCTTGAAAAATCTCAAAGACAAGCAGCTGAGTAAATGAAAATAAATATCAATTGTTGATAATAAAACATAAGAAAGAGGAAAGAGAAAGGGCCCACTGATCAGAAAAGGTCGCTAATGGACTCCGGAGCAACTTTATTTGTCCCACAAGGAAATCCCAAGTGCGAAGCAAGGGTATAAATATCCCATCATCCACTGTTCATTTGACGTGGATGACGCTCAGGAGATTCAGGAGAGAGAAAGAGATCTCCTCATGGGTCATCCATGTAATCATTTTCTCTAACAAGTGGGACCCACCTGGCAGTCCCTTTAAAACGGCTCCAACAACATAGACCTAACCTATTTTAATCAACCCGGAACAAGGGTTAAGCACTAATCCCACAAGGAAATGTCAGGGTGAGAGACAGAGATATAAATACTCCACTACCTCCTGCTCATTCGAGGTGGCTGACCCTCGGGAGATTCCGGAGAGAGAAATCTCCCGATGGGTCGACCCATCCGATCACATTTTTTCTGACAAGTGGGACCCACGTGGCAGTCACTTGCAAGCAGCTCTGACAGCTTAACACTAGCTTATGTACTAAACCTAATCAATCCGGAACAAAAGCTAAGCAATAGTCCCATGAGGAAATTTTAGGAAAAAAGACAGAGGTATAAAAGCCCTGCCATCTCCTGTTCATTCGAGATGGATGACCCTCAAGAGATTCAGGAGAGAGAGATCTCTAGAGGGGTCATCCATCTAATCATTTTTCACTGACAGGTGGGCCCCACACCTCAGTGACCAAACATCAAAAGAGTCAGAATTAAACCCTAAGAATCTATCCTCAAAGCAAACCCTAAGAACTGAAGCAGTATAATCCCTATGCAATAAGGAATGGTGTCAATGCCAAGCTAGTATTCTGATACAACTAATCATGAGAAATTTCAAATGTGATTTTGATTTCAAGGCTGACCTGGTGCCAAAGCAGTGAGCAACCACCTAACCATGCTTTGATTTGTGTCAATTACTGATAAGTAGTCAGCTCTTTGACCAAATCACCCTCATATTAAGGGATTGAAAGTCAATTTCACAAGACTGATCAGGTGCCAAAGCTGGGAGCAACCATCTGATCAAGTCTAGATTTGTATCAATTGTTGACAAGTAATCAACTGTTGATCAAATAAAACCCTAATAAATATCAATACAAGTCTAATTGGTATTTAGTTAGGGTGGTTTCTGCAAGAGAGAGATATTTGGCAGAGACACTGAGCTACAATTAAAATCTGGGATTAATTCAGAGGAAAGAACAGGGTTTCATTGACAAAAGAATTTTTAATTCAGAGAGACAGGGGTAAAAATGCAATTAAAAATTACAGGGATGATCATCATGAATTTAGGGATTTTTGATGAAAATTCCATAATTTTTGGATAAGTGGAGCTATTAAAATAAATTCGGGAAGATAAAACAGATTAAAAAGAAAAGATCAAGGGCTCGATTCAATCAAGGGTTCATCTCGGGTGCAACTTGGGGACAGAGAGACACATCGGGTGCAACCGGGGATCCCAAACATACACACACAGAATCAGAGTAGAGAGAGGGTGTGACACATGTCAGCACCTCATTGGGCCACCTCAGCATGTCAGTGCCACGTGTCAGCACCTCATTGGTCCACCTCACCCATGTGGGTCCCACATATCTGACAAGTGGGTCCCACTTATGCCACGTGGCAGTCAGCCAATGGTCCGCATCAACAACCACATCACCAGGCAAATACAAATGGCCAGATCTGATTGGACCACATCACAAACCACATCACCACTTGAGCCACATGGCCATCTGTGAGTGGTCCACACCAGCAAGGGGTATGCCAAATGGCAGCACACAGAGAAGCCACTTCAGCATGTCAGTGCCACATGGCAGTCTACTATTGGTCCACCTCAGCCAGGTGGGCCCCACCACCATACTGACCTGACATGCGGGCCCCACCAACATGCCACGTGGCAAGCCGTGGCAGAGCCACCTCAGCATCAATATGCCACATGGCAAAGACACGAGCGAGCCATACACATCGTAAGCACAATCAATCCTATTCAATTACACATGGCGGCTACCTATTGGACAAAGTCGGCACGGTGGACCCCACTTAGTGCCATGTGGCATTCACGATCAAGGCACGATCGATGACGATTAATGACTAATCATGGCTTAATCATACATCTAATCCTATCACAAAGATGCCATGTCGACTTGATTATCTATAAAATGCCATGGTGGGGCCCACTTGTAAGAGAGTGAGGAGGCGCATATCAACAATCATAGACCAATCTCATACAAATAAGAAGCAGAATTTAAATCAAAAGGAAAAAGGGAAGAACAAACCCGGCTCATGCGCTATCCTCTCGACGATCATCTCTTGTAAGCTTTGGCTCACATGCACCATGTGCACCCGTGGATGGCTCTCCCTCTCCCTTCTTCCTCTCTTCCTCTTCCTTCCGCGCGATGGAGAAGAAGGCGCCATTGTTGAATAGAGTTGAAGGCGCCCCTTTCTTCAAAATTTCTTCACGAAAGTTGTGTAACATGGATTAAAGCTTGTATGAGTAATCAATTTTAAGAATTGAAAAGAAACAATGAGTAATCGGTTGAGGCAATCGACGGAATTGAAATTGGGACTAACCTTTGTAAAAGCAAAACAAATTGATCACTTGTACACCTTCTTACTACTTAGGCGACTTCATTCAAGTACAAAGACAACACCTTTGGAGGCTCGAGTTGAGTGTTTCACCAAGTCACCATTGGAGGCGAGACCGGCTGGTGATGAAGAGATGATGATAGAGCATGCTATTGATCACAGAGACGTGAAGGATTGAGTTTTAGAGCTAAAATGATGAAGTTAGAGCTTGCAAATAGAAGAATTAATGAAGGAAGGATGAAATGGCAGTGGAGACCTGATTGAAAAGCCTAGAGATGAAAAATGGATGTAAAGCGTCAAACGTAACCCTTGCACCGACTCAATTGACTTATAGGAGTGTGAGATTGATGTGTGAACCCTTGGAAGCTTCTAGAAAGGCCTGGAATAATGGGAGACCGAATTATGTGAAGGAGTGGCAAAAGGGTAAAAAAAGAAAAGGAGTGTAACTAACTCCAACTGCAGAGAATCAGTTTAGAGATAGTTTGTTGAGTAATAAGAAGCACAAATAGATCTTGGCCGTTAATTAAAATTGAAGTAAGGGTTAAGATTGGCTTAGAGATCATGATCCGGCCCTTAATCACCTAACCAATCACGATTAAGCAAAATACCTATATAAACCTCCTATTAACAACAACAAAAGGAAATAGAGACAGAAGAGAGAGAAGATAATAGAGAGAAGTAGAGAAGAAAGAAAAAGGATATAGAGAGAGAAGAGAGAGATTGATTAAAATCGGGTTTTGGCAATTGGATAAATTCAATTCTTTCGATTGAATTGAATTTGAGTATCATCATCATCTTTGTTGTTATTTCTATCAAGAGTCAAGAACAGGTATGATTTTTATTCAAAGGTGTAATTGATGAAAATTTGAAATGCAATTCGGTTTTCTTTGAACTTGACTTTTCTTTTGCCTTTTTCTTACTTTTTCTTCCTCATTTTCTTATTTCTTTATATACTATGAGTATTTACATAAGTATTAGTGCATTGAGATTAGAGTAGTTGATGATCGGTTGAAGGGTTTGAGTAATCCTCCCGATTTTGCATTTAAATTGAAATTGTAATTCATTTGAGTTGGTGATGGAAGTTGATTGAAGGGTTCTCGTAACCCTCTCAGCTCTTTCACAAGTCTAATCGCATGGATTTAGCAAATCTATTGAGTATAATTGATATACTGGTATACAATGGGGTGAATCGGTATCATTTTTCTCATTTTTATCAGAATTAACATAATGGTTAGGTTTAAATTGTATCTAAATAGCAATTGAGAATCTCATAGTCGCTTCAATGAGTTTTGTAAAGTTGATTTCATGAATTTAGTTAACTCCATCGCATTAATCAATATACTGATAAACACGTCGGTACCGATTGCGCATTTCATTCAATTGAACACTAATTCATGAGTTGTCAACATTCTAGCGCATTAATAGCTTGCTCTAGATGAGCCTAAGAGCATAGAAGAACATTAAAATCGCTTGTATGTTAGATGTATATCAATTGTAAACACGATATGAGTTGGTACCGAACGGTACCGAATGTTCTTGAGCTCCATAGCATTCTCAAATGACTTTAAATAGAAATTGATTGTGTCGATCCGTTAAAGAAGCAAGGGCGATGCTATACAACACAAAAATTGCACGAATTGATTAATGAATGAATTGAATTCGGCGCCAGAATCATTTCGGTACCGAAATGTGCTACAGAAATGATTTAACGATGGTGTTCGTCGGAAACCACCGCACCGATCATTGATCAGAGATCAGTAATGAACCCAGGGTACCAAAGCGACGCTAAGCACGAAATCCGATCTCCGATCAGACATGGAGATCGTCGGCGACAACTGTCAGAAGCACGAGAGGCGTTGGATATAATGTCACGTGTATTGAAGCAAGCCAGCGCGAATCCTAGCGCGCTTGTGTGGATCTTAAAGAGATCGAATGGCGCACGCATATGAAATAGATAAGAAAGAATCTGATCTTTAATCATAACTAGCACAGATCTTGAAAAGGATCCAACGGCCCACATTAACAGTAATAATTAAAACAGAAGAAGCTGGCTCAACTGCTTGTTGGGCCCTGTTCGAGAAAGGAAAAGGAAAAAAGGAAATAAAAATGAACTTGGCCCAGTTTATTAAGCCCAATAATTAATTAATAACAGAAAATCAAAATAAAAAGATAAATAAATTGTTTAAAAATGTTCTTAAACTCCAAATTAACCCAAATTTGTTTCTAAAAATTCTTTGTTTTCCATAGTATTTTCCTATATAAAAATACTATAATTACAGAAATATTATCATATAAAAATAATTCAAAAGTAAAAGGCACTATATTGTATTTTCTTATTTAATTTAGCTTTAAATTATCATTTTATATATTATAAAAATTCCAAAAATTCAAATAAAAATCCTAAATTATAATTAAATATATTTTACTGATTTTTCAAGTGATTTTCATAAAATAATAATGACAATAATAATATTTAATAAGAAATAATAAGATAAACTCTATTCTTTAGTTATTAAAAGAGATAAATAATAATAGAATTTAAATAAGTATTATTCTAATATTTTTCTATAAAAATAAAAATAAATAATCATAATAATAAATAATAAATATACTATATTTTATTTAAAAATCTAAAATAAAATTATAATAAAATATATTCCTTTGGTTATTTCTAAAATTTAAATAAAATATATAATAATAATAGAATAAATATTATTATTTTAAGTTTAAAAATACTAAAT
Organism: Schoenoplectus tabernaemontani; assembly: GCA_037127355.1. NCBI lineage: Eukaryota > Viridiplantae > Streptophyta > Magnoliopsida > Poales > Cyperaceae > Schoenoplectus > Schoenoplectus tabernaemontani. The sequence continues at coordinate 13,031,956 of CM073750.1, read as the reverse complement.
AAAATATAATAAAAGTTAAATCATTCCTAATATTTTTGTGAATAAAATGTAATAAGAAAAATAATAATTGTAATAAAGAATATAATAATTTCATTCTTTTAGCTATTATAAGAATTCTAAAAAAAATCAAATAATAATAATAATGATAATAAAAATAAAATCTTATTCAAAAAGAGCTAAACTTTAAATAAAATTCATTTTCATTATTTTTCCCACATATAATAAATAAATAAAAGTAATAAAAATAATAAAAGCCCAAAATATCATAAATAGAATAAAAAAAAATAATAATAATTCTTTTAGCTATTATAAATTCTAAAATCAAAATAAAAATAGCTAATTCATCTTTTATTTTGTAAATAATTTTCTACAAAATAAATAGAATTTAAAAAATAATAAAAACTATATAATAAAATTCTATTACTTTGGCTATTATAAAAATCCTAAAAATTCAAATAAAATCATAAATAATAGCCAACTTATTTCCTATTATTTTTGTAAGTGACTTTCTACAAAAATAAATAGAATTTAGAAATAATAAAAATAAAATTCTATTACTTTAGCTATTATAAAATCCCAAAAATCTAAATAAAATTCTAGATAATAGCTAACCCATTTCCTATTATTTTTGTAAGTAATCTTCTACAGAAATAAATAGAGTTTAAAAATAAAAGATAAATTCACCTTTATAATAGAGATAATAATGAAAGGCATTATCTTAATAATAAAAATCAATAAAAATGTAATAATCCTTTTACATTTTAGAGGTGAATAAATACGCTCACACAAGGGGTGTAGAGTAACACAGTGATCTTGCACAAGTAATGCAACATTTAGAACAATTAGTCGGGACAAGAACATCTTGACGCTCGTTGAAGAATAACCAAGGCTGCGACATCAACATGAAGAGATATGTCGACTTAAGAGAAAAGAACATTACGATGTCCGAAGAAGTGACATCTTAATGACTCGGTGTCATGAACAAGTAATTCATGACTAGTTGAGCTAGTAAGACCGAACTCATCCGTCGATAAGTTTGTCTTCCGGTTCATCTCCCGAGATTGTGAGATTGAATCGTTCGTAGTAGATTCATCCACAAAATAGTGAATGTGAACCGTTCGTAGTAGGTTCCTTCACTAACGCACACCTCAATGTTAAGCTGGCTTAGTGCTTCAAGTTTGACTTTGTGCGCAGTTGTGTTCCTAGGTTTATGAATCGGCTTAGTGCTTGGAATTCATGATCTAGAAGATCAGTGAGAAGAAACACGTGGGCCAAATCCACCCTTCTCCTGATTCACCAACCTCAAGATCAACCGGCTTAGTGCTTCGAGTTGTATTTTGTGTGATTGGTTGTTAACTAGTTAAGATTGAACCGTTCTGTAGTAGGTTTATCTTCTAGATCAACTGAGGTTGAGTCGTTCTGTAGTAGACTCACCTCGAACCCCTCTGAAGAGATTAATCTGATCTGTAGTAAGGTTATCTCTCGAGGCGGTAAAGACTGAACCGATCTGTAGTAGGTTCGTCTTTCACTGGATTAACCTTTTGGTAAATACAGACGACCACTTGACCATCATTTAACTATACTATTTACTTCTCCCTTTTAAAGATCCGAGAGGTGCCTCGAGGTTAACACCAGGTAATTAACGGTGGGGGCTTGCGCCACCGAATCTACAAGAACTCACAATCACTAAAAACCCCCTAAATGTGCATTCAAATTGGTCTAAACGGTAGAATCAACCGGCATTAAACGTATGCACGCTTGGGAGGGATCTCCGTGTCCTTCTTCCGCATCCCATCGCCCCGCAGGGGTGCGGAGCGCGCGAAAAAGGGTCGCACAGATCTCGGCACGCCCCGGTGGGACCTAGATTCTCCTCTTATCTTTGAAAGAGAAAAGCAAATAGAATAGTTAAGAGATACAACTGGTCTTCTATGCGCTAAAAATGACTAATGATTTTCGAGTATTTTCGTTTTGCAGGAAATGGCATATTTCGGAAACTTCAACCTTGCTCCCTACGCTGTCACCCCTGCACAGAGCCCGGATGGCAAGATCTTCATGTTCTTTGGGGCCATCCCACAAGAACTCACTTTCTACGGTCCCGCTCCAGTGGCCACGTTCACTCCCACAACCGTCCGGATCTCCATCCCGGACGAGGAAGAGGCCTCAATCACCCTAACTCCCAAGGGCATCTCAAACAATGTCATGACCTCTCCCACTACCTCTCCAAAGAAGAGAAGGCGACCGTCCAAGAAGATGCGGCCAACGCCCACGCCCAAATTACCCGCAACTCTCAAGCGTCCGGGAAGAGAGCCCGGATGCATACTAGAATCACCGGTGGCTGGCCGCCTATCCCGCCTCCAACAAGTTCACGGCACTCCGTATAGTGGCCAAGAACTCGGCCACAGGCCAGCTCCGCCAGGCATGGGAGGTGCTTAAGCCCACACCTCGCCCGACTCAAAGGCCTCAACACTGCCAGCACAAGTCTCAAACCCCTGCAGAAGCCATCTACAAGGCTCACAGGGCCCTCAAACAGAGGAGAAGCGGTAAAAACGCTAGGTCGAGACAATACGTCTCCCGCCCCAATCAATCTCAAGACATGGCTCACCAAGCCATTATCCCAACTCCGCACCCGAGGAGGTTTACATCAAAGGCAACACCTAGCACCCAAGGTGTGGGTCCCAAAGGGTTCTCAACCAACAAAACCCCGCCTCAAACCCAAATTTCAAGAAGACCGGCAAATCCAACGCCCCGCCCGAAAGCGTATTTAGCCGCTTGGGTCAAAAGAGTGTATTCACCGATTAGGCTCGAGAATACCACTCAACAAACTAAAAATAACCGCTCCCGATCAAAAGGGGAAGAAGAGAAGAACCGCTCACTATGAAGAGCACTTCTCGATCAACACTATCGCATAAGCTATGACACCGATCCGATTAATCGATACGAGGTGAATATGGCCCAGACGACGACACCCCCGCCTAATCAAGCTCACGTCACCAATACCAATAAGAATAATGGTAGGAAAGGGAGACCTCCTAAGAGGGTCAACCCCGAGGGCAACAGCAGGGAAGGAGAAGATCACAATGAAAACCCTGATTTCTTCGATAATGAAGATGACGATGAAACACGTCCCGAAGTGCCTATCGATGAAATTGAAATCTTGAAAGGCCACATCGAGGCACGGGACGAAGAACTGATTAGGCAACGGGAGCTAATCGCTACCATGCTAAAACAAAATGAAGAATTGATTAAGGCGGTTAAATCGTTGCAAGAATCACAAGACGCCAATTTCAAAGCTGGTAGCTCCCGTCAAGAAGGGGTCCACAGTACCAAAAGCAATCACAAGGGAAAACAACCCGTCAATTCTAAACCTCATCCACATAGAACAATAGAACCGAGGTCGAACCAACGGAATATCCCGGAAAGAGATTCAAGCCATGATTGCCCAGCAAATGCAAATAGCTGGAGGTGGATACGCTATCCCTCCCGTTAAAAACTGTGGACATCCGTACCCTGCCGTGTACGATTTAGAAGAATATCCTAAGGGGTATGTGATTCCCCGTTTTAGGACCTTCTCCGGGGAAGGCAATAAAGACCTAAATCCCGAACAACACCTGGCCCACTTTGTGGCCTCGTGCGGCAACACGGACGGCAATGATGCACTGTTGTTAAGACAATTCCCTCAAAGCTTGGTGGGAACCGCCTTTCAATGGTACTATTCACTAGAAAACAACAAAGATCGGGACTCGGGACGAAATGACGGACTCGTTCAGGCACGATTTGTCATGGTGTCCGACAAAATAAACATAGCCGATCCGGCAAGCACTAAACCCAAGAAATGAGAGTCAATGATAGATTTTATCAATAGATGGCGGAACCTCAGCATCAAATGCGACCACACATTAACTGAATATGAGGCCGTCAACTTAATCATGAAAAACATTGACGGGTGGATGGGCATGTTACTTGGTGTGACAAAGGTCAACACATTCAAAGACTTGCTCGTGCGGTATCCAACATGGAGAGGATGTCACCGCACGTCGTGCCGAACTTCATGAACAATAGGCCGCAACGAGGAGCCCGAGCCGAAACCAAGGTGGCATTCACCTCGTTAAAAGATAAGATGGTCGCTAACACGATACTCAAAACGGCAACAATGCGGCACGAATGGCAACAATTACAATAAAGGACCTAGGCCCAATCAGGAGAGGGAGTTCACGGAGTTTTGAAACCCTTAGACAAAAGAAGACCAAACCGTACTCCTTCAGAAAGATAAAGTTGCCCAAATCTTCGGAGGGCACTAAAGAACGGTCTAGCCCTACCGCCAAGAACGCCCGTAAGATGCCGATAAATCAGACGAACCCAACTTCTGTCCATACCACAGAGTACTAGGGCACGCAATTGAAGATTGCTGGGTCTTCAAAGATTGGGTCGAAAAGGCGTACAAAAACGGTGAAATTACTTTACCCAAAGGGTTCCTGCAAAGCCCATCGGCCCATGAACAGGCCAATACGATCTCTCACGAAGAAGAGAAGATCTCGGGCCAGTTAAGCGAAGACCAAGAAGAACAATGGACTACACACTTGTCGAAAAGGTCGATTAAAATGCTTAAAGCCCTTAAGAAAGAACCCGACATGAGATGGAAAGACGACATCACGCCAGTGGTCCCACCAAAACCCAGGGTATACTATAAGGTGGACCAGAGTCAAGACCAGGTTCTCAAGAAAAGAAAGAAGTATAGAAGCAACAAGTCCAGAAAGAACAAAATTGAAGAATGCGAACAGGGCAGTCCCGAGGCGATTACCCTTCAACACTTCATCTCCAAAGAAGACTGGGAGAAGTTAACCCTAGGTCAAAAGAAAGAAAATATAGACGAAGAAACAAATAAAGAAGAAAGCGAAGAGATCTGGGGTGCTTCGTGCAACATGGTATATTCTTCCCATGATGAAGATATGCCAACATTAGAAGAGATGTTCTTCCCAGACGACGAAGGGGAGGCAAGCACCTCTGGGACCAAAAGCGAAGAATGCAAAGTTGTGCTACGGTCCGAGACTTACGTACCCGAGAGACAAGCTCCCAAAGATTCTGATAAGGGAAAGCCTAGAATAAAGGTAAAGAGGTTGAAAGCCTAAGCAAGAATCCAGAAAAGACCCAGTCGACAGGTGAAGAATACAATGTGTTGGCACATCTGCGTAAGATTCTAGCGTTATTAAGTATATTCGACGCATTGATGATGTCACAAGACCTAAGAGAGGTATTAATCCAAGCCTTGCAAGATCCCGAGAAGTATAAGTCATACTTCATCGAGCAAAATATGCAGGACGCCCTATTCACCGCCAAGCGGGCCGCTTGCATAAATTTTACAGATGACGACCTCTTGATAGGCACCGTCGATCATAACCGCCCGTTGTACATCACCGGAAACTGCGGTGGGCAAAAGATTGGCCGCATCCTGGTCGACGCAGGGTCCTCGATCAATATTATGCCGCTCAAAACCCTAAAGACCATCACCTTAGATGTGAAGAACCTATCTGATGAAAAGGTGATCATTCATGGCTTCAATCAAAACTCCCAAAAGGCCCTGGGAGCTATAACTCTGAACTTGCAATGCGGAAGCCTAAAAGCGCCTACCAAATTCTATGTCATTGACGCTGAAACTTCTTATCGGGCGTTGCTGGGTCGCCCGTGGCTTCACAGCAATCAGGTCATACCTCTACTCTGCACCAATGCCCGAAATACATTGAGAATGGTAAACAAAAGAGAATTGACGGAGATGTCAAACCATTCGGGGTGCATGAGATTAAATTCAATGACGCCCAATATTTTCTGCCCAAATCCGCCACGGCGCCAAGCCGGCCAATAACAAAAGCGGGTCAGAAAGCTTTCAATAAAGGCCCTAAATTTGATACCTCGTCCGGAGAAGAAGAAGAGGTCAAATTCAATCTTAAACCCCGAGGTGTTCGAACTCAAAGACCCGGAAGAAAGTCGGGTGAAGAAGTGGCTTTCCACTTCAAACAGGTGGCTACATATAAAGCCCAAACAAAGCCAAGCGAAGCCAATTCAAGTGATTATGAGGAGGAAGTCATTTTCAACTTTAAACCTGCCAATGCACCTCAAATCCAAATTACAGAGGCAGCTTCAGGAGAAAGCTCTGAAGAATTTGACGACTCGGGTGACATCACCTCGGGAGAAGAATCTGGCCATGGTCGTCAACCCTGGGAAGAAGAATCTGACGAAGAAATCATCTATCACATCCTCAAGAAGCCATACAAAGGGCCTGAAACAGATAATGAAAGCGAGGAATCATTTATGATCAACATGGGATCCGGTAGCGGAAGGGATAACCCGGTTAGGCCAAGGCCTGTGAGTGAAGAACGCTCGTGGAGAGAAAATTTTGAAACTCGCGTCTGGAATGTAATCGATGAAATGAGGCACCAGATTGAAAATAATAGGAGGGAAGTATCTGAGCAATGGGAAGTGATGTAGGATATCAAAGTGCAACACAATGAAATTATGATAATGATTGAAAACCTGCAAACCGCGATCTATAATTCCGAGCTACTCAAAGAAATGACGAGCAATCCCATTCCGGAACCCCCGAAAGACAAGCATCCGATAGCGGTAAACGGGTAATTGTCATAGTGGATGAATCAGGGAAAGAAGAAACGAAAGTTAAACAATCGGCCGTCATGCAAACCCTCAAAGCCAAGAAGAGTAAACCATACTCTTTCCTGAAAAATAAAACAAATTCGGATATTTGAGCAAGCCCTAAAAAGTGGATTGACACTTCCCGCTTGTAAACGGCCCGCGACATAGACAAGGCCGTGAAGGCGACTCGCCCTTATCATCGCATACCGGGTCACATAATTGAAGAATGCTTGGGTATTCAAGGACCTTATAGAAGAAGGGCACAAAGACGGAACAATTCAGCTCCTGAAAAGCTTTCAACAAGACCCATGCCAAGGGAAGTAAACCACATCCAGACTCTGAAGACCTTTGTTGTGCCGGCAAAGGTAGAGCGCGTCAAAGGGAGAACTATCATTCATAAAGCTATAATTTTCTATCAGAGTGATTCGACTCAGTCTCTGAAGAACCCTAATCATGACACTTGGAAGAAGTGGGTGATAGAACAGGAGTCAGAGAATGCAACGAGCGATGACGTTGCATCTCATCCCTTTGGAAAAAGCCTATATAGATTGGCTAAGAAGGCAAAATATCTGAGAGACATATCCCAGGCCGAGGCCAAGCGCTTCAATGAACTCTGGAACGACGGCCAGAATAAGGTTTTAGGTCTGGATGGTAAAATAAAATATACCCGAGGGTTGGGATATAACTGCGATGACGCAGCATGTTTTGAGGGGTCCCTCAATGAACACCGAACAGAAGAAAGCTGTTGCATGACTTCTGTTGAGATGTTAGACGATGAAACAGAAGAGGACAAGACTTCTACCCCGAAAAATGCCTTGAAACAACTAGAAAAGGATCCTAATACGGTCGATGAGTTAACCGAGATCAACTTGGGAACAGAAGAAGACCCTCGACCAACATTCATAAGCGCATCATTACCAGAAGAGGTGGCTGACAAGCTGAAGATATTCCTTAAAAGCTACATGGACTGTTTCGCATGGACTTACAAAGAAATGCCTGGATTAGATCCCAATATAGCAGTCCACTACCTAAAAATTGATCCCACCTTCAAGCCGATTAAACAAGCACCGAGGAGAATGAGAATAGAACTCGAAGAAAAGGTCGTAGAGGAAACGAAGAAACTCATCGACGCAGGCTTTATACGGGAAGAAGAAACGCCAGAATGGGTAGCTAGCATCGTCCCGGTTAAAAAGAAAAATGGGCTAAACAGAAGAAAGCTGTGTCGACTTTCGGGACTTAAACAAGGCGTGCCCCAAAGATGATTTCCCGCTCCCAGTAACCGAAATCATAATTGATCATACATCCTCCTATGAAGTCTTCTCCTTCATGGACGGTTATGCGGGCTATAATCAAATTAAAATGGCGCCAGAAGATGAAAGGCACACAGCGTTCCGCACGCCGATTGGCATCTATTGTTACAAAGTCATGCCGTTTGGGCTCAAAAATGCGGGTGCCACTTACCAACGGGCGATGACAAAAATATTTGACGATTTAATCCACAAGATAGTTGAGTGCTATGTGGATGATCTGGTTATCAAAGCCATGTCATATGAAGAACACCTCCAATATCTTGAGGTCGTTTTCAACCGCCTAAGAGAACATGCGCTCAAATTAAACCCGTTGAAATGCGCATTCATGGTATCATCCGGTAAATTTCTAGGGTTTGTGGTACGCCACAGGGGAATTGAAATAGACCCGGCAAGATCAAAGCAATCACTGAACTATCCCCGCCAAAGAATTTAAAACAATTGCGATCCTTACAAGGACAATTGGCGTATATCAGGCGGTTCATAGCCAACTTATCGGGTAAAATCCAACCCTTCACTCGGTTGACTAAAAAGGATATTCCGTTTAAGTGGGATGGCAAGTGCCAGCGAGCCTTTGAAGAGATCAAAGCTTATCTACTCAACCCTCCAGTATTGGCGGCACCCATACCCGGGAAGAAACTCATTCTGTATACGACCGCCCTAGATGGATCCTTGGGAGCCCTATTGGCACAAGAAAATCAGGATGGTAACCAAAATGCGCTATATTACTTAAGTCGCATGATGGTAGGGGCAGAACACGGATATTCGCCTATTGAAAAGCATTGTTTAGCCCTAATCTTTGCGGTAAAGAAATTAAGGCACTACATGCTAGCACATAAAATCATCTTAATTTCTAAAGTGGATCCACTCAAATACCGATGACTCGGCCAATGCTGACGGGTAGGTTGGCCAAGTGGGCGATCATTCTTACTGAGTTTGACATCACCTACACACCGCAAAAGGCGATCAAGGGGCAGGCATTGGCGGACTTCTTGGCTGCACACCCAATTCAAGACGACTCTCCACTAAAATGTGACTTTCCCGATGAGGAAACTCTACATATTGAAGAAGGAAAACCTATATGGGAGTTATACTTTGATGGTGACTCGTCAATCAAGCCGATCGCGGGCCCGGGAGTTCCAACTGTGCGAGCTGGCGTGGGGCTAGTCTTCGTGACCCCGGAAGGCGGGATAATACGACATTCTCTAGCTCTAACCGAACCATGCACGAATAATGAAGCAGAGTATGAAGCGTTTATTGCCGGATTAGAGCTATCGCTTGAATTAGAAATCAAAGCTGTGCGTATTTTTGGGGACTCACAGCTGATTATAAATCAAATAATTGGCGAATACAAGGTCCTAAAGCCGGAACTAATACAATATCACCAAAAAGCCATGGAACTAATGAAGAAAATCTTGTATGTGTCCATTGAGAAAGTCACGAGGGCTGTGAATGGCGAAGCAGACGCATTGGCCAAACTTGCTAAGGAGCTGGGTGAACCAACAGAGTCGGAAATCCATATCATCGTCCGCAATAGAAGGCCATTATCATTGTGTCAGATAATAGATGATGCAAATAATAAAGATATTGGACCAGAAAAGGTAGAATGCCAAGAAGCAATGATAACTGAAGGAGACGATGATTGGAGGCAGCCGTTCATCGAATATTTCCGGCATGGTACCCTCCCCAAAGACAAAAGAACAGCTGATCAACTAAGAAAGCGGGTACTACGGTATGCGTATGTGGGCAATACGCTATACCGTAGGTCTTATGATCAATTGTGGGTCGATGATGTATCGTGGCCTGAAGCCGAGCAGGTTATGAAAGAAATTCATTCCGGGCTATGTGGAGCGCATCAGTCTGGGCCAAAAATGAAGTTAAAGATCAAGCGAATGGGGTATTATTGGCCCACAATGGTGGCTGATTGTGAAGCTCACGCGAAGAAGTGCCGCATGTGCCAGATACACGGCCCTTTCATACATCAAGCGCCAAGCCCGTTGCACCCCACAATAGCATCCTGGCCATTCAATATGTGGGGCACAGACATAGTGGGACCCATAGACCCTCCTACGTCAAGAGGTCACCGGTTCATTTTAGCGGCAACGGATTACTTTACGAAATGGGCCGAAGCCGCTCCACTCAAGGAAGTTAAAGCAACGGATGTGGTCAAGTTCTTCAAGACGCACATTCTTTACCGATTCGGCACCCCACAACGGATAATATCCGATAACGAGACGGCCTTCAAAAGCTCTAAAGTCTATGCATTGGCGGAGCAATTCAATATTGATTGGAGATTCTCATCCATTTATAACCCGAGAGCCAACGGCCTGACCGAAGCCTTTAACAAAATCCTAATCAATATCATGAAGAAGACCGTGGACGGCAACCAACGAGACTGGGATAATCGTCTACAAGAGGCGTTGTGGGCTTATCGAACCACGTACCGAACGCCTACGCAAGCTACCCCGTATTCTCTGGCGTTTGGAGTTGAAGCCGTTCTCCCTCTCGAGGTGGAATTACCGTCGTTGCGGGTGGCTATGCAAAATGACATGACCATGGATGAATGCCAACAACTCAGATTAGACGAATTGGATGCCATGGACGAAAAGAGACCGATAGCCCGAGCGAAGAGATCTTGAGATATATCAAGCGAAAATGGCAAGAGCTTATGACAAAATGGCGCGAGTCGTGGCATTTCAACAAGGGGAGCTTGTGCTTGTCCTTAAGAGGCCGATCATTGGCCGGCACATCGGCCTAAAATTTTCTCCGAATTGGGAGGGGCCATACGTAATTGAGAAGGTATACGGGGCCGGCGCATACCAACTCATAGACCACGAAGGTGAAAGGCCCATGCCACCAATTAACGGGCGATATCTGAAGAAATACTACACATAGCCCGAATCGCCGCCGAGTAGTATCCATTGTAAATAAATAAAGTAGGTAATAAGTGTTCGCTTACACACACGTACACGAAACACAAACCCATGTCTAACCTCCACTTTTGCATAAAAATCCCAAAAACCTTACTTGTGCATTTGTAAATAGAATGCATCCAAAAATCCAAAACCACACAAACACATTTAGCCCTACAACAAAATAAAAAGAAATAAGAATTCAATGCCAAAACCACGCGAGAGTGTAAGGCGAGAGTTTTGGTGTTTGGGCTCACAATACAAATACCACTGGGTTTGTCCATTTGATACAGAATAAACATAAAAATGGGCAGGGTTTGCAGTTTGTCCCTCAAACTATCTGCCGCCCAATGACGAAAGTTGCTCATATTGGTCGCCCGCAGCGCAAGCCAAATGATAGGTCGAGCAAATTGGTGACTAGTAAGTAGTCGCTTCCGAGGGCGTGTAAATAAATAACTCTCGTACTATTAGTAACATGTATCACTCGCTAATAAAGTTGCGACCCTTTTTCGCGCGCATTCCGCACCGCCGCCGGGCGAAATGGGTGTCATAATCCCACGGCGCATCAAGGACACGGAGATCCCTCCCGAGCGTGCATCTCGCCGGGCGATGGGTCACGGAGATCCCTCCGATTCTCGCCGTTTAGAGAGATTATTTGGATGCACATTCGGGGGGTTTTTAGTGATTGTGAGTTCTTGTAGATTCCGGCGGGCGCAAGCCCCCACCGTTAATTACCCCGGGCTACGAACCTCGAGGCACCTCTCGGATCTTTGAAAGAGAGAAGCAAATAGTATAGTTAAAAGATGGTCAAGTGGTCGTCTAATTTCATGAAAAGGGGTCTACGGAAGATGAACCTACAAACAGACGGCTCAATCTATGGAAGACAAACCTACAAACAGATTGGTTTTGTCCTATGGAAGACGAACCTACAAACAGATCGGCTCGGTCCATGCCACCTCGAGATGTAACCTTACCTACGCACTGTGTTAATCTCTTCATAGGGGCTTGAGGTGAGTCTACATACGTAACGACTCGACCTCCGTTGATCTAGAAGATAAACCTACAAACAGACGGCTCAATCTTAACTAGTCAACAACCAATCACACAAAATACAACTCGAAGCGCCGAGCCTATTGATCTTGAGGTTGGTGAATCAGAGAAGGGTGGATATGGCCCACGTGTTTCTTCTCACCGATCTTCTAGATCATGAATTCGAAGCACTAAGCCGATTCATAAACCTAGGAAACACAATTGCACACAATGTCAAACCCGAAGCGCCGAGCTAGTTCAACATCGAGGCATGTGTTAGTGAAGGAACCTACCTACGTAACGGTTCACATTCACCGTTTTTGTGGATGAATCTACCTACGTACCGATTCAATCTCACAGCCTCGGAAATGAACCAGGAGACAAACTTATCGACGACGATGAGTTCACTTGCTACCAAATGGTCATGAATTACTTGTTCATGACACCGAGTCATTAAGATGTCACTTCTCTCGACATCGTAATGTTCTTCTTCTTCAAAGTCGACATATCTCTCCATGCCGATGTCGTAGCTTTGGTCATTCTTCAGCGAGCGTCAAGACGTTCTCGTCTCGACTAATCATTCTACATGTTGCATTACTTGTGCAAAATTACTATGTTGCCCTACACCCCTCAGTGAGCGTATTCAATCATGAGTTACTTGCTCATGGCAAATGCTTCTTCTTCGAGTCATTAAGATGTCACCTATCTAGGACATCATAATGTTCTTCTTCTTCGTAGTCGACATATATCTCCATGTTAATATCGCAGCTCTCCGGTTATTCTTCATTAAGCGTCAAGATGTTCTTGTCTCGACATATTCACTCATGTTGCTATCAAAGCCTTATTCATCTCACGTCAAGATGTTCTTGTCTCAACGTATCTTCTCGTGTTGTCATTGCAACCTTATTTATTCTCTCGTCAAGATGTTCTCGTCTTGACTAATCGTTCTAAATGTTATATCATGTGTGCAAATATTCTTATGTGGCTCTACACTCCTTATGTGAGCATATTTATTCATTTCTAAAATGCACAAAGTCTATTATATAATATCTTCCATTATTATTTTATATTATAAAGATGCATTTATTTATTATTATTATTATTATTATTATTATTATTATTATTATTATTATTATTATTATTATTATTATTATTTTTAAACTCTATTTATCTATGTAGAAAATTATTTACAAAAATAATAGGAAAAAAGGGGTTAGCTATTTAACTAGATTTTCATTTATATTTTTGGGATTTTTATAATAGCTAAAATAGTAGAATTTTTATTTTTATTATTTCCAAACTCTATTTATTTTGTAGAAAATCACTTACAAAAATAATAGAAAATAAAATGGCTCTTTTTTTTTTTTTTTTGTATTTTTAAAATGTTTATAATAGCCAAAGTAATAGAATTTTATTATTATATTCTACTATATTGAAATACTATTCATTATGTAAGAATTATTTACAAAATCAAAAGATAGCTATATTATTTTTATTATTATTGTTTTTTTTTTATTTATATATTTTTTTTTATTATTATTTTTTTTATTATTATTATTTTTTTTTTTTATAGCTAAAAGGAAATCATTATTAATATTCTATTCTATTTATTATACTATTCATTATATCTATTTTTATTATTTCTATTTATTATCTATAGAAAAGTATAAAATTTTATTATTAGTTGAAAATAACCATAAGAGATGAAATTCATTATGTTTTTTTATTACAACTATTATTTTTATTACATTTTATTCATCAAAAATATATTTTTTTTTTATTGTATATATTTGTATAGAAATAAAAGAAATACAATTCATATTATAAAACTATATTATCATTCTTTATTATAAAAGAAAATGTATTTTACTATTCATTACTATGGTAGTATATTTTTTGTATATTTTGTGCTATTTATTTCTATTATTCCTTTTTACAGAAAATATCAATATAATATTTATTTTTTTTATTTATCAAAGAATATAGCTAACCTCATTATTTATTATAGTATATTACTATCATCATTATTATTTCATGGAAAATCACTTGAAAAATCACTAAAATATATCTAGTTATTATTTATGATTTTTATTTGTATTTTTGGAATTTTTATAGTATTTAAAATGGCAAGTCAAAGCTAGGTCAAATATACCAATATATGTAATGTATTTTGCTTTTAAATTGTTTTAACATGATTATATTTTTAAAACTGGAATATTATTGTATAGAAAAATAGTATGAAAAATAAGGAAATTTTAGAAACAAATTTGAGTCAATTTGGAGTTCAATAGCATTTTCAAATCATTCATTTATTCTATATTATTACTATTCTCGTTATTATTTAATTAATTGCCTAATCTGGGCCGCCGATCCGTATCAAGATCAGCGCCTATCTTTCATTTAACTTTATTCTTATTTGGGCCGCCGATTAGATTAAGATTTGCACCGCGTGGATCGACGCCCGATCAATTCATGCTTTAATTTCCTAAACGTTCAATAGCTCGCATCCCTCGATTCGTCCCAATATTCGTGCGTCTCTTTGAGATTCGTATAGAAACGTCCCCTTCGTCTCTCTCTCCCGTGCTTTGAGATGCGCACCGGATAAACGATTTTGATGTTCCTGCGCCTAACCGAGAGATCGGCCATTACCACGCGCGCCGCTTGGTACGGGAAGCTAGTCCGTACCTTCGATCATACATCGGCAGCGGTAGATCATCTAAGCGTCGCCATGATCAATAGACTGACTTGTACCGTTTTGGTACCGAATCCATTTCCAGTTGAATTACGCCAATTCCAGATCAATCTTTAGCGTTTCTTGATTTGTTTATGCAATTCTAAACCTCAATTAACATCTTTGATGATTTACTCGTTGTAATTACCTCTATTCTTTCTTGATTCACCAAAGATGCTGATTCATGGTTGATACCGATCGGCGATTCAATATTATATCCTCGTATTTCCAAATAATTGCCAAGAATTGCTTAATCTTATTGATATGAAACTCATCGCCTATGTAATGCATCACAATCAAGCATATAAATTGATCAATCGGGGTGTTTTCAAGTGTTTTGCATTATCGGTTCTCGAGTTCCAACATTAGTTCCGCATTTCCATCAATTACTCGATTGAAAAGTTGAATTCTTGGAACAATTGCTTGGAAATGCAAACTAAGAGGTCGTTGACCTTCGATTAGTCTATCTTCCTTAATTAGTGCTGTGAGATTATATAATCTTCGACTAGCTTTTTCCGGCAAATCAATTTGAGCTCTTGATCACTTGATTAATCAAGATAAAGGCAAGAAAACAAAACAAGAATGATCTATATAATGAGGCGACATAAATTAAAGAAAAGAATTCAATCAAGAAAATTAGGAAATTCAATCGATTGAAAAGGAAATTTATGAAAATGCAAGTAACAAGATTAAAGCTCAAATTACTCAAAATCAAGCACAATTACAACTCAAACTTCCTATGCACAATGAATACACTCACCTTTCCTTCTTCTCTCGTAGCTCGAGCTCTTAGATTGATTGTTAATAATGGAAAAGGATGACTGTTTGCCAAGTTCTCAACACTTGTTGAGATCAATTGGCTTTCTAGCTTCTCACTTGCTCTCTAAGCTTCTCGTAGATCTTACAAATGCTCTAAGGGTCGTGTGTATGCCTCTCGGTCCTCTTTTTCTATTCACCGACTAAGGGTTTATATAGAAATCCATCGGTTTGACCGATTTTGACCATCTCAATCAATTGCACATGGTGCATTATACTCTTCACTCTAATCGCTTCCTTGTATGCCTTATGGTCCACCGAACCGAGTCTCCATTGCCTAGCTCATGTGTAATCGCCAGTAGGCGCTTATAAGTTCATTTTATTTGCCGATTTGCCACTATTCGGTTCCCATACTCTTGCAGCCTCTCTAGCCCCTTCTAGATCCTTCCGCACCTCATACCATGTCTATATAAGTCGCTAGCATGCTCCCTTAACTCCATTTTATGAATTGATCTCAATTCACATCTTCTCTTCCATTACAAGCTATAATCAAGTCTCAAGCTTTCATTCCAATTTCTTGCTTGTTTCTTCTGTCTCAAAGCTTCACCATCATCAACTCGTGTCGTGCAACTCCCCGTGCTCTTATCTAGTCGATTTGCAAGCTCCATCACAAATTTTGATCAACTCACTTCTAGGCCGAGTTGTGAATCGGTGCAACTCCTACATCCGCATTCAACTCCTCTCAATTGTCACTCTAACACCATCGCCTAAGGTCTTAGAAGCTCTCCCACTCTTAATTGCAAGTTTCAAGCTTCAATTGGCAAGTTCAAAGTTTTGACCCGAGGTGTTGCTTCTTGCCATTTCTCTCTTTATATTGCATTATTCTCAAATCTAAATCCATACACCTTCTCTCCTTTCTCAGTACTAGATAGCCAGTGCTAAGAGCAATTAATCTGAAGTTGATCCCTTTGTGTGATCTCCATTGATGGCGCCATTGACAAATTCACCATCTGGGAAGAAGAAGAGAAGAAGAGAGAGGAAGGAGGAGCGTCCACAAGCTCACCGCGTCCGTGTTCATGCGCCAAGGCAAAGGAGAAGAAGAGCGCAGAGAGAGTCCCTGTGCGCCAGTGCATTCACTCTCTTTCCTTTTATTTAAATTTCAAGCTAATGCTTCGCATGGACTTGTTTGCCATCTATTCATGCATCATAGTTTCATAACCCGACAAATGGGCCCCATCCGTAGGATTACCGAGTCTAGCGCATAAGAATGGGTTAATGATTGATTAGTGCATGATTTGGGTTAATTGATATGATATGGCATGTTATGATTGGCTCATTAGTTTAATCACCCTCCTTTATCTCTCGATTATCCACTAACCAACGCCGAGGCGGCCTTATAAGATGGTGCCACGCGGCACAGTGGTCGGGTGAAGCGCCTCCTCTCGGGCGTGCCACGTGGTACGGGGTCGGGTGAAGTGGCCCCGTGATGTAGTGCCATGTGGCACCGGGGTGATGAGGTGGCCCGTGATCGTCACCACGTGGCACCAAGGCGGCCCACCCGTCGCCGACTCATACTGTGCGGGGGCCCACTTCGACATGGCCCAACGAGAGGCCGCCACGTGGCACACCCTCTCTCTTCGATTATTTTATTCCTTCTCGTGTTTCTTGCACCCGCTTGCACCCGTAGCCGTTATTATCTCCAATTTGTACCCGTAGTTGCTCGATCAAATCTCACCTTTGATTAATTCATTTATTCTCGCCTTTATTTTCCCCGAATTTATTTTAATAGCTTCACTTATCCAAAAATCATGAAAATTTCACCAAAAATCCCTAAATTCATGATGATCATCCCTGTAATTTTTAATTCCATTTTTGCCCTTGCCTCTCTCGAATTAAAAATTCTTTTATCCAATAAACCCCGTTATTCCTTCCGAATTAATCCCCGATCTCAATTATAGCTCGTGTCTCTCGCCAATTATCTCTCTCTTGCAGAAACCACCCTAACTAAATACCAATTAGACTTATATTGATATCCATTAGGGCTTGATTTGATCAAATGCCGACTACTTATCAAGAATTAATACAAATCTAGACTTGATCAAAGGTCGTCTCCCACTTTCGCACCTGATCGCCTTGTGAAATTGTCTTTCAATCCCTTAACATGAGGGTGACTTGGTCAAAGAACCGACTACTTATCAAGAATTGACACAAATCAAAGCATGGTTAGGTGGTTGCTCGCAGCTTTGCACCAGTCACCAAAGCAAAATCACATTTGGAATTTCTTATAACTAGTCGCATCAAAATGCTAGCTTGGCATTGACATCATTTCATGTAGCATAGGGATTATACGTCAAATCCTTTCTAGGGTTAGCTTCAAAGGCGCATTTCTAGTGGTTCAATTCTCGACTCTTCAATAGATCACCGAGGCGCTGGGTCCACCTGTCAAGCTGAAAATAGTCACATGGTGACTCATCGATATAGACTATGTTGTTAGATTCATCTACAAGGGACCGCCAGTGGGTCCCACTTGTCGAGAAAATGTAATCAAATGGTCGACCCATCAAGAGATTTTCTCTCCCTAAATCTCCCGAGGGTCACCCACCTCGAATGAGTAGGAGGCGCGGGGTATTTATATCCTCGTCATTCACCCTATTATTTCATCGCTGGGATTAATGCTTAACCTCTCGTTCCGGTCGGTTAGCTTTCTTAACAAAATAAAGGCTAGTCCATGTCATCGGAGCTACTCATGAGGGACCGCCATGCGGGTCCCACTTGTCGAAAAGATATAATCACATGGTGACACCCAAGAGGTCTCCTCTCTCCTCGATCTTCTTGGGTGTCACTCATGCCGAGCGGATAGAGAATAGCGGGGTATTTATACTCTTCACTTCATGCCCAAAGATTCCATCGTGGGACTAATGGATTTGTTCCGGTTAGGCAAATGACCTTTTTCCGATCAAATGGCCATCTTTCCACCGCTTCTCTCTCTTTCCCCCTTTTCTTATGATTTATCATTATTCATCAATTTATTTTCATTTATTTATCTATTCATCCTTGAAACTTTTCAAGGGTAAACAAAGAGCCACCCACCAAAGCGGCCCCGAAGATTTTTAGAAAATTAAGGGGGTCGTTTTGGTGCATATATTCGTCGCACATTTTCTTTTCCTATCTTCTTCCCTCCTTTATTGTTGACTTTATCACCTCTATTCTAGATTCGACCATCTCTCCATATGGCACGATTCCTGCACGTCCCTGAGTCATTATCTTTCTCTCTACGAGGATCCGAAGGACCGGATACCCACCATTAGGGTTACACGCGCACCCCCATACATCTTCGAGCCGGTGGCCCGATTTTTCGCGACGAGCAAATTTCACGATATTACACCCTTATCGCCTCGAGATCTTTCACCAAAAGATTTTCCCCGTTCATCTCCTCGGCAAGGAGATGATCGATGGAGAGGCCTCTCGTCGGGCTAGCATTGACTTCGCCTTCCACTCGATATCATGGGCATCGCTAGATCGGATTCGCTACATCCTTACACAGAGAGGGATGCCCTTTGTAGTTCGTGTGTGTACAGCTTGTATTTTCCCGTCGATGTTTCGCATCACATCGACACACCTCGTTCGTGCTTTCTCGCGAGCGGGAGCTACTCTACCAACACCCTCTTTATCGACGATCGAGAGTCGACTCCCACATTATGGGAGATTCGTCACCGACCGGCTCGCTCCGTATTCGGCCATTATTATGACGAATTCTTACTATCGAGGATGACTTGAGGGACCCTTCCCTACATCCACCTTCTCTTCGGGAGGTGTACAGATTTATGATCGGGCTGAGAGGCGATCTTTCTCGTCCCCTTCGTATTCTCGGATATCTTATTTCACCGACGGCACATTCTCATACCGAGTGTTGTGCTTCTACTCGTGACCCTTTTGGTACCGGACATCTCTGCCTTTTCAAAGATGTGGTCGCTCCTTCACAGACACTTTATGCTCACATGAGATCGATCGTGAGACTTATTTGACAAATTTCTTTCCCCGGTGGATTTGTTTCTTTCTACTTCCCGCCGGGGCCCGTACCATTCGTCCCTCGCATTTGTGATGGCGAGTCGATTGCTCGCGCGAGAGAGTTTCATCGGCCGTGCCTGTCTTGGCCAATATCTATAGGAGTTTGCGAGGTATGACATCTTCACGCGATCCTTCTCACCGTAGGAGTTGGTACCTTGGCACTTCATTAGTGGATGGTTGCATATGTATTGGTCCGGCTTGTATCACCCATCCTTATCATCGACTTGAGGGCCCACCTACCCATCTTGGGTGACTTAGCCTGACAGCAGCCCGCCTCTTTGACTCCGCAGGATGCTCGTTTCGCATTCTACCGCAGCCATGACCATCCGAGGTTAGCTCGTACTAGATCGCTACTCACCATCCGGCCGGGACCACCCGCGCATCTCTAGTTGATGCGCATTTCATTCTAGAGGTTCTTCTCCTCTCGTAGATCACCGTATGTCTTAGACTATTTCATCGCCTTCGCCACGGTTCTTACCACTCCGTATCGGCGATTATGCTTTCATAGAGCCCTATTCTCCACACGTATGTGCACATCGCTTGGTTTAGACCAGACGTGCCTCTCTTTCTCCTTCGTCCCGAGTCTTTAGCGATGGACCTCGAGGGCCTCGGGTGGTGCTACTCACATCTATTCCGCTTAGGACAAGTTCTCACTTTCGTACGGCACCTTCTTCCCGTACACCCACGTTCTCGAGACGCTACATTTGGTGGTATTATAATGTCATTCGCTCGTACTCGCCATACACTCCTTCAGGTGGTACGCAAGATTTCTTGCCCTGTGGATGAGGCGCTCATCATCTAGCTTCTCTTATGATGACTTCATCTCTTTCCCGCTTCTTTCTTCAAAGCGTGGATTTTCGTGGTTAGATAGCCGCCGCCTTTGTTCGTCTACTAGGACTCACCACCGGTACACTCTAGATTCATCCCTTCCTTATCTTTAAGCTTAGATTTCAAAGCTAGATTTTTGACAGATTTCTTTTTTTTAATCGATTCTCGCATATGAATATGATGAGGCAGAGCCCGCTTCTCCCCGCCCGAGAGCCGTTGACGTTTGTTCTCATCCACCCGCCGAGCCACCGCCCAACCTACCATGGGGAGAGATCGAGACGGCGCTTCTCACCGCCTTCTCCATCTTCTTTTCCTTCTCCTATTCCGGTGATTTTCTTTATCGACTCGCCTATCCTTATTCAGCGCACTTCATTCATATCTCTCGATTAGAGTTTATTTTCACTCACGGACATCTCCCGTAGAGGCAGCTTCAGATGACATCGTAGCAGCATCCATCGCCGCTGCGCGAGTGCCGCCATTTCGTGGTTTTGCACCGACCTTGTCGTCGCAGTTTCGTGTGCTCCATTTAATACCTAGTTGCCGCATGCACTAGTATTTTCATTCTTACATGTAGATTTTACGCACCCCGAGGCCGATGACATGGCGTCTCCTCACCGCTCGAGCCTTTCTTTTATGACGGTCCCCGCTTCACCGTCGATTTTGTCGGTACCCACCGGAGATGGTGACTCATTCGATGTGGTTCTCGGGGCCGTGCTCACTCTTGTACGATCGAGGAGGCTTCTTTAGAGCAGGGGAGTCCATCGGGCGTCGAGCCCGCAGCGACGAGCCACTACCGATCGAGGGAGGTCCATCTCATGCTTCTTCATCTCTCGACGGCAGCCTCTCATGGCCACAGATGACGTAGTCTCGACCGAGCGGCTTGCGCCGACTATGACTCGTAGTCGATGAGAGCCGGGCCGGTGGAGCAAATATTCCACGTTCCCCCGCAGACGGGTTTCCGACTAGCGAGGGTCTCGCCGAGCCTCATGCTTCTCCCGTATCTTATATTCCTTTTATTATTCGCCCGTATTTTATTTTTCATGTATTTATGCCTTCCATTTTATTTTGTGCAATGTCCGGTACACCTGCGCGGTCCTCCCGAAGCGACCGACATCCCTATTCCCCGACTTCACCCGCCCGTCTCAAAGTGCGACGAGGCGATAGGTTAGATCTTTTCTTCCTTCTATTTCTTCTTAGGTTATAACAATTTGTCTAACCCATTTATTTTACTTGCAGATGTTTCATCGAGGGATGTGCGCCGCCTTGGCCGCGCCAAGGGCGATGCACTCCGGATACCTTCTTCGAGGCTATCCGCTAGATTTCGAGGTCTTGACTCTCTCGCCCAAATGCCGGTTTCTCTTTTGACCGGTATGGGCCGACGCGGATACCATCGCGCCGCCTCTACTCATTGCACCTCGTCTCGAGAGCACTTTCATTTCTAGGAGGTGCGAGGAGTCGCTCAGTGGCTTACCAGATGCGAGCTCTCTCGTTTATCGCACGAGTTGGAGATTCATGAGCTACGCAGCATTTGGAGGCCGCTCGACTTCGCTATCTTCGCGCTCTCTTCTTGTGCCACTCTCCGCTCCATGGGAGTCGCGGGCGGCCCGCTCGATCGCTCGTGCAGAGCTGAGGACCACGATCATCGGTGGAGGGCTTCTCCCGACATCTAGCGGACGTCTCCCGTAGCCGCATTCACACGAGCGTCCGGATAGTGCCTTCGCTCGCTTTTTGGATTTTGAGACGGCTTCGGAGGAGGACAGCACTCCCTCCATGATTATCCGGAGACTATTAGTACCGTGCTATTAGAGTTGGAGTCCCGCTTTTTGGGCCCATAGACCGTACTTTTCATTTCTTCTTTTCTCCTTTTCTTTTACTATACTTGATATAGGATGCCTTGACACTTATCATTTTGATCTCTTGTTGTGGATGATGCTTGCCTCTATTATTATTCTTTTCATCGCTTCCTCTCAGCATGCGAGGAAGTATTTTATTGATTTCATGCTATGCACCTCCAATCTTATTTCAAAAAACGCCCTATTACAACCGCTTCATTCTTTCGCAAATCTAAACATAATAAAGAAAAATCTTACAACATCCTATTACATTCATTCTATGTATGTTCATCTTTATTTATTGCAATACAAACTCAAGTAACCGTGGTATTTTACTTGATACCGAACTCCGTCTCGTATCGACCTCTAGGCCGGCATGTAATAAACCCGTTTATCCCTTTATTACCGATGGATAAACTTACCAAAGATCAATTGGATTATGGATGCAATTGATAACACCATTTTGTGGATGCTCCTTGTATATTTAGTTGACATTTATTTGTGGAAGCTCACCCACTCTCCTCATTTGTGCACCGTTGCGTGCTAAAGTGGAAACTCACGTTCACTCATCTCCACTCAATTTGTTTTGTGGGGGTACTACCCTCAAACATCCATCACGCATCCCCTCGCGAGACAAAGCCATCGGTAGGTCCGCTCTCCATGACCCGAGTCACTTCTTTAAGCGAATTACTTTATTTGACACCGAATGTCTGGGCAAAAGCATAAACCCTTAGTCCGACCCCTCCATGATCTATTTTGGGATTAGAAACAGATCACCTCCTCGGGCGTGTGGTACTTTTGCGATGAATGTACCCAACCTAGTTTTTTATATTTTAGCTACCCTCAAACATCCATCACGCATCCCCGCGAGACAAGCTTTCATCTGGTAGGTCCGCTCTCCATGACCCGAGTCACTTCTTTAAGCGAGCCGCTTTGTTTAACATGAAATGCTCTGCACAAGCGTAAACCCTTAATCCGACCCCTCCATGATATGTCGTGGGATTATGACACACCATTTCTTCGGCGTGTGGTGCTTTTACTGATGAATGCACCCAACCCGGCTTTGTATAACACTCATGGTGTCTGGGACAAAGGTGGCAACCCCTTATTGAAAAGGTTTTATTATTATTATTTTTTTTATTATTATTTTTTTTTTTTGAGTAGGAAAATAGGTTTTTATTGTTTTACATATATATCCTTTTATTTTATTAGAGAGAGCAGATTTTTGTTATTAGTGATACATGTTACTAATAGTACGAGAGTTATTTATTTATATGCCCTCTAAGCGACTATTTACTAGCCACCAATTTGCTCGACCTATCCTTGGCTTGCGCCGCGGCGACCAATATGAGCAACTTTCGTCATTGGGCAACATGATAGTTTGAGGGACAACCGCAAACCCCGCCCATTTTTGTGTTTATTCTCGTATCAAATGGACAAACCCAAAGGGTATTTGTATTATGAGCCCAAACACCAAGGCTCTCGCCTTACATTCTCGCGTGGTTTTGGCTTTGAATTCTCTTATTCTATATATTTTTTTATTTTTATAGGGCTATACGTGTTTGTGTGGTTTTTGGATTTTTGGATGCATTCTATTTACATATGCATAAGTAGGGTTTTTGGGATTTTATGCAAAAGTGGAGGTTAGACATGGGTTTGTGTTTCGTGCACGTGTGTGTAAACGAACACTTATTCCCTCCTTATTTATTTACAATAGATACTACTCGGTTGGCCCCTCTCCGGCTAGGTGTAGTACTTCTTCGATATCGCCCATTAATCGCAAGTGGCATGGGCCTTTCACCTTCATGGTCTATGAGTCGTATGCGCCGCCCCGTATACCTTCTCAATTACGTATGGCCCTTCCCAATTCGGAGAGAATTTTGGGCCGATGTGCCGCCAATGATCGGCCTCTTTAAGGACAAGAACAAGCTCCCTTGTTGAAATGCCCTAACTCGCGCCATTTTGTCATATGCCCTTGCCATTTTTGCCTCGATATATTTCAAGGTTCTCCGCACGGGCTATCGCCTCTTTTCGTCCATGGCATCCAACTCGTCCAATCTAAGTTGTTGGCATTCATCCATGGTCATATCATTTTGCATAGCCACCCGCAATGACGTAATTCCACCTCAAGAGGGAGAACGCTTCAACCCCAAAAGCCAAAGAATACGGGGTAGCTTGCGTAGGCGTTCGTATGTGGTCCGATAAGCCCATAATGCCTCCCGTAGACGATTATCCCGCCTCGTTGGTTGCCGTCCACGCCTTCTTCATGATATTTATTAGGTTTTATTAAAGGCTTCGCCCAGCCGTCCGTTGGCTCTCTGGGTTATAAATGGACGAGAATCTCCAATCAATGTTAAATTGCTCCGCCAGGGCATAAACTTTGAGTTCTTGAAGGCCGTCCCGTTATTATCGATATTATCCGTCGCGGTACCGAATCGGTAGAGGATGTGCGTCTTGAAGAACTTAACCACATCGATGCTTTAACTTCTTTAAGTGGGACGGCTTCGCCCATTTTGTAAAGTAATCTGTCGCCGCCAGATGAACCGGTGACCTCTCGACGTAGGAGGGTCTATGGGCCCTACTATATCCGTGCCCCACATATTAAATGGCCAGGATGCTACCGTGGGGTGCAACGGTTTGGCGCTTGATGTATAAAAGGGCCATGTATCCGGCACATGCGCACTTCCTTGCGTGCTCTTCACAATCGCCCACCATCGTGGGCCAATAATACCCCATTCGCTTGATCTTTAACTTCATTTTTGGCCCAGACCGATGCGCTCCGCATAGTCCGAATGAACTTCTTTCATAACCTCGCCCGCTTCAGCCCCGATACACATCTTAGCCATAATCGATCATAAGACCTACGTATAGCGTATTGCCCACATACGCATACCGTAGTACCCGCTTTTCTTAGTTGATCGCCATCCTTTTATCTTTGGGAGGGTGCCATGCCGAAATATTCGATGAACTACTGTCTCCAATCATCGTCTTCTTCGCTTATCATTGTTTCTTGGCATTCTATCTTTTCTAGCCCAAAGATTTTCATTATTCACATTGTCTATCGTCCGACACAATGATAATGGCCTTCTATTGCGACGATGATGTGGATTTCCGCTCGTTGGTTCACCCACCTTGGCGAGTTTGGCCAACGCATCCGCTTCACCATTCACGCCCTCGTGACCTTCTCGATGGACACGTACGGATTTTCTTCATTAATTCCATGGCCTTTCGGTGATATTGTATTAGTTCCGCTTTAAACCTTATATTCGCCAATTATTTGATTTATTATCACCGTGAATCCCCAAAGATACGCACAAATTTCGATTTCCACCTCCAATGATAGCTCTAGTCCCATGATAAGTGCCTCATACTCGCTTCATTATTTGTGCATGGTTCGCTTAAAGCCGAGAATGTCGTATTATCCCGCCTTCCGGGTTACGAAGACTAGTCCCGCGCGCCCGCACAAATTGGGACTCCCGGCCCGCGACGGCTGATCGACGAGGCACCATCAAAGTACATCTCCCATATAGACCTCCTTCTTCAACATGTAGAGTTTCCTCGTCGGAAAGTCACATTTTAATGGGGAGTCATCTTGAATCGGGTGCGCACCAGAAATCCGCTAATACCGCCCCTTTATCGCCTTTTGCGGTGTATAGTGTGATGTCGAACTCGGTAAGAATGATAGCCCACTTGGCCACCCTCCCCGTCAACATTGGCCGAGTCATCGTATTTAAGAGGGTCCACCTTGGATATTAAAATGATTTTATGGGCTAGCATGTAGTGCCTCAATTTCTTCACCGCGAAGATTGGGCTAAACAATGCTTCTCGATCGGTGAATACCCGTGTTCTCGCTCTCTACCATCATGCGACTTAAGTAATATAGCGCATTTTGATTACCATCCCGGTTTTCTTGGGCCAATAGGGCTCCCAAGGATCCATCTAGGGCGGTCGTATATAGATGAGTTCCTTCCCGGTACGGGCGCCGCCAATACCGGAGGGTCGAGTAGATATGCCTTGATTTCTTCAAAGGCTCGCCGGCACTCGCCATCCCACTTAAACGGATATTCTTCTTAGTCACCGGGTGAAGGGTTGATTTTACCCGATAGATTGGCTATAAACCGCCCGATGTACGCCAATCGCCCTTGCAAAGATCGCAATTGTTTTAAATTCTTTCATGGGGATAGTTCGCTATTGCTTTGATCTTGCCCGGTCTATCTCAATTCCCCGTGGCGTACCACAAACCCTAGAAATTTACCGGATGATACCATGAATGCGCATTTCAACGGTTTAATTTGAGCGCATGTTCTCTCAAAGGCTTGAAAACGACCTCAAGATATCGGAGGTGTTCTTCATATGACATGGCTTTGATGACTAGGTCGTCCACATAGCATTCTACTATCTTGTGGATTAGATCGTCGAATATCTTTGTCATCGCCCGTTGGTAGGTGGCACCCGCATTTTTCAGCCCAAACGCATGACTTTGTAACAATATATGCCAATCGGCGTGCGGCGAATGCCGTGTGCCTTTCATCTTCTCGGCGCCATTTTAATTTGATTATAACCCGCATAACCGTCCATGAAGGAGAAGACTTCATAGGAGGATGTATGATCAATTATGATTTCTAAGCACGGGAGCGGAAATCATCTTTAGGGCACGCCTTGTTTAAGTCCCGAAAGTCCACACAAATGCGATCCGCCATTTTTCTTTTTAACCGGACAATGCTAGCCACCCATTCTCGCGTCTCTTCTTCCCGTATGAAGCCTGCGTCGATGAGTTTCTTTGTTTCCTCCACGACCTTCTCTTCGAGTTCTATTCTCATTCGCCTCGCGCTTGTTTAATCGGCTTGAAGGTCGGATCAATTTTTAAGTAATGGACCGCCACGTCGGGATCTAATCCAGCATTTCTTTATAACTCCAAGCGAAGCAAACCATGTAGCTTTTAAGGAATGTCTTCAACCCGTCGCCCACCTCTTCCGGCAAAGACGCGCTTATGAAAGTTGGTCGTGGGTCTTCTTCCGTCCCCAAATTAATTTCCGCTAACTCATCGACCGTGTTAGGTTCCTTTTCTAGTCCGTTTTAAAGCATTTTTCAGACCGGGTATTGTCCTCTTCTCGTTTCATTATCCGCATTTCAACAAGTCATGCAACAGCCTTTCTTCCATACTTGCACTTCGTTGAGAGACCTCAAGCATGCCGCGTCATCGCAGCTTATACCCTAACCCCCGGTGTATTTTATTTTACCATCCAGTGCCCAGTGACCTTATTCTCGCCGCCATTCCGCAGTTCATCGAAGCGCTTGGCTCGCCTTGATATGTCTCTCGACATTTTGCCCTTTTTGCCGCTTTATACAGCTCCTTTCCAAAGGGATGAGATGCAACGTCACCGCTCGTTGCATTCTCCGATTCTTGTTCTATCACCCACTTCTTCCAAGTGTTGTGATCGTGGTTCTTCGTAGACCGGTTGAATCGCTCTCGATAGAAAATTATGGCCTTGTGAATGATAGTTTTCCCTTTGATGCGCTTCCACCTTTGCCGCACACAAAAAGGTTTTCGTGGTTTGATGTGGTTCACTTCCTTGGCATAAGGTCTTTAAAATGCCTTTCGGAACCACAAGAATCTCTAGCGCCGCCATCTCTTCTTCTATCTCAATGTTCATGACCGAGTTGGAGCGGAGATTTCTTTGATCGACTTACGTCTCGCAACCTTAGGTTTGCTAGGTACGGAGTGTGCGAGATCGTATAAGCCACCCCTTTGCCCTTATTATTCGAGTTATGCGTGAGCCGGGTCTTGTTGAAAGCTCTTCGGGAGTCGGATCGTCCCGTTTCGTGCCCTTCTTCTTCTATAAGGTCTTTGAATACCCAACATTCTTCAATTGTATGGCCCAATATGCGATGATAAGGGCAAAATTCGCCTTCACCGCTCTTTCTATGTCTCATGCGGTCTTTTGCAAACGGAAGTGTCAATCCGCTCTTTAAGGCCTCGCTCAAATATCCGAGCCGTTTTATTTTTCAGAAAGAGTATGGTTTACTCTTCTTGACCTTGAGGGTTTGCATGACTGGCCGATTGCTTAGCTTTCGTTTCTTCCCCTTTGATTCATCTACTATGACAATTACCCGTTTGCCGCTATCGGTGCTTGTCTTTCGTGGGTCCCGAACGGGTTCGCTCGTCACCTCTTTGAGTAGCTCTGAGTTATAGATCGCGGCTTATGTGTTTTCAATCATTATCATGATTTCATTGTGTTGCACTTTAATATCCCGCATCACTTCCCATTGTTCGTACACCTCTTTCTATTATTTTCAACTTGGTGCCTTATTTCATCGATCGCATTCCGTACGCGACCTTCAAAATTTTCCCGCCATGAGCGTTCTTCATTTATAGACTCCTCGCCTAACCGGTTATCCCTTCCGCTACCGGTCCCGTGTTGATCATATATGACTCCTCACTTTCATTATCTCGTTTCGTGCCCTTTGTATGGCTTTTCGAGGATGTGATAGATGATCTCTTCGTCGATTCTTCTTCCCAGTGGTTGACGATCATGGCCGATTCTTCCCCCGAGGTGGTATCGCCCGAGTTGTTGGAATCTTCGAGTCTTCTCCCGAAGTTGCCTCTATGATCCGAATTTGAGGGGTGTTGGCAAGTTTAAAATTGAAAATGACCTCCTCTTCGAATCACTTGCATTGATTTCGCTCGCTTTATTTGGGCCTTATACGCAGCCACCGTTTGAAGCGGAAGGTTGCTTCTTCACCCGACTTTCTTCCGGTCTCGGGCTCGAGCACCTCTGGGTTTAATATTAAATTTGACCTCTTCTTCTTCTCCGCATGAGGTATCAAATTTAGGGCCTTTATCAAGGGTTTCGACCGCTTTTGTTATCGTCGCTCTTGCGCCACAACGATTTAGGCGTAAAAATATCAAGCGTCATTGAATTTAATCTCATGCACCCCGAATGGTTTGACATCTCCATCAATTCTCTTTTGCTTACCATTCTCAATATATTTCAGTGCATCGGTGCAGAGTAGGGGTATGACCCGATTACTATGAAGCCACGGCGACCCAAAGAACGCCCGATAAGAGGTTTCAAAGCATCAATGACATAGAATTTAGTAGGCGCTTTTAGGCTTCCGCATTGCAGTGTTCGTAGTTATAGCTCCCAGTGGCCTTTTGGGAGTTTTGATTGAAGCCATGAATAATCACCTTTTCATCGATAGATTCTTCACGTCTAAGGTGATGGTCTTCGTAGTTTTAAGCGCATGATATTGATCGAAGACCCCGCGTCGACCAAGATGCGACCAATCTTTTGCCCTCCGCAGCTTCCGTGATGTATAGCGGCGGTTATGGTCGACGTGCCTATTAAGAGGTCATCGTCCGTAAAATTTATAAAGTGTGCGCCCGCTTGCGCGAATAGGGCTTCCCGCATATTTTGCTCGATGAAATATGACTTGTACTTCTCGGATCTTGCAAGGCCTGGATTAGCACCTCCCTTAGGTCTTGTGACATCATCAACGCGTCAAATATGCTTAATAGCGCCGGAATCTTACGCAGATGTGCCAACACGTTATATTCTTCGCCCGTCGACCGGTCTTTTCTCGGGTTCTTGCTTAGGTTCTCGACCTCTTTGCCTTTATTCAGTGGCCTTATCTTTCCTTTATCTAATCCTCGGGAGCCCGTCTCTGGTATATAAGTCCCGGACCGAGCACGCCTTTGCATTCTTCATTTTTGGTCCCGTAGGTGCTTGCTTCCCCTTCGTCATTCGGGAAGAACATCTCCTCTAAAGTTGGCATATCTTCATCGTGAGAAGAATATACCATGTTGCACGAAGCACCCTGCATATCTCTTCGCTTTCTTCTTTATTTATTTCTTCATCTACATCTTCTTTCTTTTCGACCTAGGGTTAGCTTCTCCCGCCTTTCTTTGAGATGAAGTGTCATGAGGGTAATCACCTCGGGATCGCCCTCGCTCGTATTCTTCAATTTTATTCTTTCGACTTGTTGTTTCTATGCTTCTTTCTCTTCTTAAGAACTCCGGTCTTGCTCTCGGTCCACCTTATAATATACCCCGGGTTTTGGTGGGACCACCGGCGTGATATCGTCTTTCCATTTCATGCCAGGTTCTTTCTTAAGAGCTTTAAGCATTTTAATCGATTTCTTCGATAAGTGCGTAGTCCATTGTTCTTCCCGATCTTCGCATGATCGGCCCGGACTTTCTCTTCCTCATGAGAGATCGTGTTGGCCCTCGTCATGGGTCCGATGGGCTTTGCAAGAACCCTTTAGGTAAAGTAATTTCACCATTTTTATACGCCTTCTCGACCCAATCTTTGAAGACCCAAAGAATCTTCAATTGAGTGCCCTAGTACTCGTGGTATGGGCAGAAGTTGGGGTTCGTCCGATTTATCGCATCTTCCGGCGTTTATCGTCACAGGGTTAGGCCATTCTTTAGTGCTCCCTCCGAAGATTTGAGCAACTTTATCTTTCCCGAAGGAGTACGGCTTAGTCTTCTTTTGTCCGAGGGACTCAAAACTCCGTGAACTCCCTCCCGATCGGGCCCGGGTCCCTTATTGTAATTATTGCCATTTGTGCCATCGCGCCGCCTTGGGTGTCTCGCGCGTGGCAACCATCTTATCTTTTAACGAGGTGAATGCCACCTTGTCTCACCGGCTCCTCGTCGCCTATTATTCATGAAGTTCGGCACGGTGTGCGGTGACATTCTTTCCATATTGATACCGATCCGAGCAAGTCTTTGAATGTGTTGACCTTTGTCACACCAAGAAGCATGCCCATCCACCCGTCAATGTTTTTCATGATTAGGTTGACGGCCTCATCTTCGCTTAATGCGCGGTCGCATTTGATGCCGAGGTTCCGCCATCTATTGATAAAATCTGTCATCGACTCCCTTTCGGGTTTAGTGCTTGCCAGATCGGCTATGTTTATTTTGTCGACACCATGACAAATCGTGCCCCGAACGAATCCGCCATCTCGTCCCAGTCCCGATGTCGTTGTTTTCTAATGAATAATACCATTGGAAAGCGGTTCCCACCAAGCTTTGAGGGAATTGTCTCAACAACAAGCATCATCGCCGCCCGTGTTGCCGCACGAGGCTACAAAGGGCCAGTGTTGTTCGGGGTTCTGTCTTTATTGCCTTCCCCGAGAAGGTCCCGAAGTCGGGATCACATACCCTTTAGGATATTCTTCTAAGTCGTATATGGCATGGTATGGATGTCCACGCTTTTAACGGGAGGGATAGCGTATCCACCTCCAAATATTTGCATTTGTCTGGGCAATCATGGCTTGAATCTCTTTCCGGATATTCCCGTTGGTTCACCTCCACTTCTATGGTTCTATGTGGATGGGTTTAGAATCGACAGTTGTTTTCCTTTATGATTGCTTTTGGTACCGTGGACCCCTTCGACGGAGCTACCAAATTTTGAAATCGGCGTCTTGTGATTCTTGCAACGACTTGACCGCCTTAATCAATTCTTCATTTTGTTTCAAAGATGGTAGCGATTAGCTCCCGTTGCCTAATCGCTCTTCGTCCCGTGCCTCGATGTGGCCTTTTAGTATTTCAATTTCATCGATAGGCACTTCGGACGTGTTTCAACGTCATCTTCATTATCGAAGAAGTCGTGGTTTTCGTTGTGGTCTTCCCCTTCCCTCGCTATTGCCCTCGGGTTGACTCTCTTGGGAGGTCTCCTTTTCTACCATTATTTTTGTTGGTATTGGTGACGTGAGCTTGATTAGGCGGGGACCGGTCATCCCGGGTCATATTCACCTCAAAGATCGTTGTCCTGACGCATCGTAGCTTATGCCGATGGTGTTGACCGAGAAGTGCTCTTCATAACGAGCGTTCTTCTCTTCTTCTTTGTTTGGTCGTGCGCAAGCATTTTCAAACTTATTGAGTGGTATTCTCGAGCCTAATCGGCCGAATACACTCTTTTGACCTAGCGGCCGAATACGCTCTCGGCGAGCGTTGACCCGCCGCCTTTGCTCAATGGCTTGAGATCGGGGACCTTGTTGGCCGGGAACCCTTTGGGACCCACACCCGCCGGGTGCTAGGTGTTGCCTTTGGTAAACCTCCTTGTGTTCGGAGTGGAGGCAATGGCTTGCGGCCGAGCCATGCCTTGAGATTGACGGAGCGGAGACGTATTGTCTCGACCTAGCGTTTCTCACGCTCTTCCTCTCGCTCGAGGCCCCGCGAGCCTTGTAGATGGCTTCGCAGGGGCTTGAGACTTGTCCCGCGCGCCGAGGCCTTTGAGTTGGGCGAGGTGTGGGCTTAGGCACCTCCCATGCCCGGCGGAGTCGGCCCGTGGCCGAGTTCTCGGCCACTATTCGAGGGCCGTGAATTTATCGGAGATCGGGATAGCCGGCCTAGCCACCACCGGTTTTGGTATGCATCCAGGGCCCTCTTCCCGGATGCTTGAGAGTCGCGGCGTTCGGGACCGCGCCGTTGGGGCCGTCCTCTCGACGGCGCCTTCTCCTCTTTGGGGAGGTAGTAGGAGAGGCCATGACGTTGTTGGAGATCCCCTCGGGAGTCGTGGTGATCGAGTCTTCCTCCTCGTCCGGATGGAGATCCGACGGTTGCGGAGTGATCGTGGCCACCGGAGCCGGGCCAGATGGTGGTGAGTTCTTGCGGGATGGTCCCGAAGAACATGAACAATTTGCCCTCCGGGCTTTGTGCAGAGTGACGGTAGGGAGCGAGGTTGAAGTTTCCGAAATATGCCATTTCCCGCAAAAAACAAAAATACTTGAAAATCATTAGTCATTTTAGCACATAGAAGACCACTTGTATCTCTTAACTATTCTATTTGCCTCTCTCTTTCGTAGATAAGAGGAGAATCTAGGTCCCACCGGCGTGCTGCCCATCCCGTGCGACCCTTTTTGCGACCCTTTTTCGCGCGCTCCGCACCGCCGCCGGGCGACGGGTTGCGGAAGAAGGACACGGAGATCCCTCCCGAGCGTGCATCCGCCGGGTGTCGGCCGATTCTCGCCGTTTAGAGATTATTTGGATGCACATTCGTGGGGTTTTTAGTGATTGTGAGTTCTTGTAGATTCCGGCGGGCGCAAGCCCCCACCGTTAATTACCCCGGGCTACGAACCTCGAGGCACCTCTCGGATCTTTGAAAGAGAGAAGCAAATAGTATAGTTAAAAGATGGTCAAGTGGTCGTCTAATTTCATGAAAAGGGGTCTACTAAGATGAACCTACAAACACGACGGCTCAATCTATGGAAGACAAACCTACAAACAGACGGCTTTTGTCCTATGGAAGACGAACCTACAAACAGATCGGTTCGGGCCCATGCCACCTCGAGATGTAACCTTACCTACTGCACTGTGTTAATCTCTTTGTAGGGGGCTTGAGGTGAGTCTACATACGTATCGACTCGACCTCCGTTGATCTAGAAGATAAACCTACAAACAGACGGCTTCAATCTTAACTAGTCAACAACCAATCACACAAAATACAACTCGAAGCGCCGAGCCGGCTGATCTCGAGGTTGGTGAATCAGAGAAGGGTGGATATGGCCCACGTGTTTCTTCTCACCGATCTTCTAGATCATGAATTCGAAGCACTAAGCCGATTCATAAACCTAGGAAACACAATTGCACACAATGTCAAACCCGAAGCGCCGAGCTAGTTCAACATCGAGGCATGTGTTAGTGAAGGAACCTACCTACGTAACGGTTCACATTCACTGTTTTGTGGATGAATCTACCTACGACCGATTCAATCTCACAGCCTTGGAAATGAACCAGGAGACAAACTTATCGACGGATGAGTTCAGCCTTGCTGCACTCAAATGGTCATGAATTACTTGTTCATGACACCGAGTCATTAAGATGTCACTTCTCTCGACATCGTAATGTTCTTCTTCTTCAAAGTCGACATATCTCTCCATGCCGATGTCGTAGCTTTGGTCATTCTTCACGAGCGTCAAGACGTTCTCGTCTCGACTAATCATTCTACATGTTGCATTACTTGTGCAAAATTACTATGTTGCCCTACACCCCTTGTGTGAGCGTATTCAATCATGAGTTACTTGCTCATGGCAACGAGTCATTAAGATGTCACCTATCTAGGACATCATAATGTTCTTCTTCTTCGTAGTCGTCGACATATATCTCCATGTTAATATCGCAAAGCTCTCTACGTTATTCTTCATTAAGCGTCAAGATGTTCTTGTCTCGACATATTCACTCATGTTGCTATCAAAGCCTTATTCATCTCACGTCAAGATGTTCTTGTCTCAACGTATCTTCTCGTGTTGTCATTGCAACCTTATTTATCCTCTCGTCAAGATGTTCTCGTCTTGACTAATCGTTCTAAATGTTATATCATGTGTGCAAATATTCTTATGTGGCTCTACACTCCTTATGTGAGCATATTTATTCATTTCTAAAATGCACAAAGTCTATTATATAATATCTTCCATTATTATTTTATATTATAAAGATGCATTTATTTATTATTATTATTATTATTATTATTATTATTATTATTATTATTATTATTATTATTATTATTATTATTATTATTTTTAAACTCTATTTATCTATGTAGAAAATTATTTACAAAAATAATAGGAAAAAAGGGGTTAGCTATTTAACTAGAT
The DNA here is from genome assembly GCA_037127355.1 of Schoenoplectus tabernaemontani. Lineage (NCBI taxonomy): Eukaryota > Viridiplantae > Streptophyta > Magnoliopsida > Poales > Cyperaceae > Schoenoplectus > Schoenoplectus tabernaemontani. Next base: position 12,997,251 of record CM073750.1, on the reverse strand, counting down.
TTTCATTTATATTTTTGGGATTTTTATAATAGCTAAAATAGTAGAATTTTTATTTTTATTATTTCCAAACTCTATTTATTTTGTAGAAAATCACTTACAAAAATAATAGAAAATAAAATGGCTCTTTTTTTTTTTATTTGTATTTTTAAAATGTTTATAATAGCCAAAGTAATAGAATTTTATTATTATATTCTACTATATTGAAATACTATTCATTATGTAAGAATTATTTACAAAATCAAAAGATAGCTATATTATTTTTATTATTATTGTTTTTTTTTTATTTATATTTTTTTTTATTATTATTATTTTTTTTATTATTATTATATTTTTTTTTTTTATAGCTAAAAGGAAATCATTATTAATATTCTATTCTATTTATTATACTATTCATTATATCTATTTTTATTATTTCTATTTATTATCTATAGAAAAGTATAAAATTTTATTATTAGTTGAAAATAACCATAAGAGATGAAATTCATTATGTTTTTTATTACAACTATTATTTTTATTACATTTTATTCATCAAAAAAATATTTTTTTTTATTGTATATATTTGTATAGAAATAAAAGAAATACAATTCATATTATAAAACTATATTATCATTCTTTATTATAAAAGAAAATGTATTTTACTATTCATTACCATGGTAATATATTTTTGTATATTTTGTGCTATTTATTTCTATTATTCCTTTTTACAGAAAATATCAATATAATATTTATTTTTTTTTATTTATCAAAGAATATAGCTAACCTCATTATTTATTATAGTATATTACTATCATCATTATTATTTCATGGAAAATCACTTGAAAAATCACTAAAATATATCTAGTTATTATTTATGATTTTTATTTGTATTTTTGGAATTTTTATAGTATTTAAAATGGCAAGTCAAAGCTAGGTCAAATATACTAATATATGTATGTATTTTGCTTTTAAATTGTTTTAACATGATTATATTTTTAAAACTGGAATATTATTGTATAGAAAAATAGTATGAAAAATAAGGAAATTTTAGAAACAAATTTGAGTCAATTTGGAGTTCAATAGCATTTTCAAATCATTCATTTATTCTATATTATTACTATTCTCGTTATTATTTAATTAATGGGCCTAATGGGCCGCCAGATCTGTATCAAGATCAGCGCCTATCTTTCATTTAACTTTATTCTTATTTGGGCCGCCAGATTAGATTAAGATTTGCACTGCGTGGATCGACGGCCCGATCAATTCATGCTTTAATTTCCTAAACGTTCAATAGCTCGATCCCTCGATTCGTCCCAATATTCGTGCGCGTCTCTTTGAGATTCGTATAGAAACGTCCCTCTTCGTCTCTCTCTCCCGTGCTTTGAGATGCGCACCGGATAAACGATTTTGATGTTCCGCGCCTAACCGAGATCGGCCATTACCTACTTGCGTCGCTTGGCACGGAGCTAGTCCGTACCTTCGATCATACATCGGTGCGGTAGATCATCGGCGTCGCCATGATCAATAGACTGACTTGTACCGTTTTGGTACCGAATCCATTTCCAGTTGAATTACGCCAATTCCAGATCAATCTTTAGCGTTTCTTGATTTGTTTATGCAATTCTAAACCTCAATTAACATCTTTGATGATTTACTCGTTGTAATTACCTCTATTCTTTCTTGATTCACCAAAGATGCTGATTCATGGTTGATACCGATCGGCGATTCAATATTATATCCTCGTATTTCCAAATCAATTGCCAAGAATTGCTTAATCTTATTGATATGAAACTCATCGCCTATGTAATGCATCACAATCAAGCATATAGCTTGATCAATCGGGGTGTTTTCAAGTGTTTTGCATTATCGTTCGAGTTCCAACGATTAGTTCCAGAATTTCCATCAATTACTCGATTGAAAAGTTGAATTCTTGGAACAATTGCTTGGAAATGCAATGACTAAGAGGTCGTTGACCTTCGATTAGTCTATCTTCCTTAATTAGTGCTAGAGATTATATAATCTTCGACTAGCTTCTTCCGGCAAATCAATTTGAGCTCTTGATCACTTGATTAATCAAGATAAAGGCAAGAAAACAAAACAAGAATGATCTATATAATGAGGCGACAAATTAAAGAAAAGAATTCAATCAAGAAAATTAGGAAATTCAATCGGATTGAAAAGGAAATTTATGAAAATGCAAGTAACAAAGATTTCAAAGCTCAAATTACTCAAAATCAAGCACAATTACAACTCAAACTTCCTATGCACAATGAATACACTCACCTTTCCTTCTTCTCTCGTAGCTCGAGCTCTTAGATTGATTGTTAATAATGGAAAAGGATGACTCGTTTGCCAAGTTCTCAACACTTGTTGAGATCAATTGGCTTTCTAGCTTCTCACTTGCTCTCTAAGCTTCTCGTAGATCTTACAAATGCTCTAAGGGTCGTGTGTATGCCTCTCGGTCCTCTTTTCTATTCACCGGCTAAGGGTTTATATAGAAATCCATCGGTTTGACCGATTTTGACCATCTCAATCCAATTGCACATGGTGTATTATACTCTTCACTCTAACTGCTTCCTTGTATGCCTTATGGTCCACTGAACCGAGTCTCCATTGCCTAGCTCATGTGCAACTCGCCTGAGGCGCTTATAAGTTCATTTTATTTGCCGATTTGCCACCATCCGGTCCCCATATTCTTGCAAGCCTCTCTAGCCCCTTCTAGATCCTTCCGCACCTCATACCATGTCTATATAAGTCGCTAGCATGCTCCCTTAACTCCATTTTATAGAATTGATCTCAATTCACATCTTTTCTCCCATTACAAGCCATAATCAAGTCTCAAGCTTTCATTCCAATTCCTTGCTTGTTTCTTCGTCTCAAAGCTTCACCATCATCAACTCAAAGTCGTGCAACTCCCCGTGCTCTCATCTAGTCGATTTGCAAGCTCCATCACAAATGTTTGATCAACTCACTTCTAGGCCGAGTTGTGAATTGGTGCAACTCCTACATCCGCATTCAACTCCTCTCAATTGTCACTCTAACACCATCGCCTAAGGTCTTAGAAGCTCTCCCACCCTTAATTGCAAGTTTCAAGCTTCAATTGGCAAGTTCAAAGTTTTGACCCGAGGTGTTGCTTCTTGCCATTTCTCTCTTTATATTGCATTATTCTCAAATCTAAATCCATACACCTTCTCTCCTTTGTACTAGATAGCCAGGGCTAAGAGCAATTAATCTGAAGTTGATCCCTTTGTGTGATCTCCATTGATGGCGCCATTGACAACCTTCACCATCGGGAAGAAGAAGAGAAGAAGAGAGAGGAAGGAGGGAGCGTCCACAAGCTCACCGCGTCCGTGTTCATGCGCCAAGGCAAAGGAGAAGAAGAGTGCAGAGAGAGAGTCCCCAGCGCGCCAGTGCATTCACTCTCTTTCCTTTTATTTAAATTTCGCTTAATGCTTCGCATGGACTTGGTTTGCCATCTATTCATGCATCATAGTTCATAACCCGACAGCCGGGCCCCATCTCGTAGGATTACCGAGTCTAGGCGCATAGTAATGGGTTAATGATTGATTAGTGCATGATTTGGGTTAATTGATATGATATGGCATGTTATGATTGGCTCATTAGTTTAATCACCCTCCTTTATCTCTCGATTATCCACTAACCAACGCCGAGGTGGCCTTATAGATGGTGCCACGTGGCACAGGCCGCGTCAGTGGCCTCCTCTCGGGCCGTGCCATGTGGCACGGGGTCAGGTGAAGTGGCCCCGTGATGTAGTGCCATGTGGCACCGGGGTGATGAGGTGGCCCCGTGATCGTCGCCACGTGGCACCAAGGGCGGGGCCCACCGTCGCCGACTCATACTGTGCGGGGCCCACTGGCCGACATGGCCCAACGAGAGGCCGCCACGTGGCACACCCTCTCTCTTCGATTATTTTATTCCTTCGTGTTTCTTGCACCCGCTTGCACCCGTAGCGTTATTATCTCCAATTTGTACCCGTAGTTGCTCGATCAAATCTCACCTTTGATTAATTCATTTATTCTCGCCTTTATTTTCCCCGAATTTATTTTAATAGCTTCACTTATCCAAAAATCATGAAAATTTCACCAAAAATCCCTAAATTCATGATGATCATCCCTGTAATTTTTAATTCCATTTTTGCCCTTGCCTCTCTGAATTAAAAATTCTTTTATCCAATAAACCCCGTTATTCCTTCGAATTAATCCCCGATCTCAATTATAGCTCGTGTCTCTCGCCAATTATCTCTCTCTTGCAGAAACCACCCTAACTAAATACCAATTAGACTTATATTGATATCCATTAGGGCTTGATTTGATCAAATGCCGACTACTTATCAAGAATTAATACAAATCTAGACTTGATCGTGTGTTGCTCCCACTTTGCACCTGATCAGCCTTGTGAAATTGTCTTTCAATCCCTTAACATGAGGGTGACTTGGTCAAAGAACTGACTACTTATCGAATTGACACAAATCAAAGCATGGTTAGGTGGTTGCTCGCAGCTTTGGCACCAGTCACCTTGAAAGCAAAATCACATTTGGAATTTCTTATAACTAGTTGCATCAAAATGCTAGCTTGGCATTGACATCATTTCATGTAGCATAGGGATTATACTTTGCTTCACTCCTTTCTAGGGTTAGCTTCAAAGGCGATTTCTAGGGTTCAATTCGACTCCTTCAATAGATCACCGAGGCGCTGGGGTCCACCTGTCGTGAAAATAGTCACATGGTGACTCATCGATAGACTATGTTGTTAGATTCATCTACAAGGGACTCGCCAGTGGGTCCCACTTGTCGAGAAAATGTAATCAAATGGTCGACCCATCAAGAGATTTTCTCTCTCCTAAATCTCCCGAGGGTCGCCCACCTCGAATGAGTAGGAGGTGGTGGGGTATTTATATCCTCGTCATTCACCCTATTATTTCATCATGGGATTAATGCTTAACCTCTCGTTCCGGTTGGTTAGCTTTCTTAACAAAATAGGCTAGTCCATGTCATCGGAGCTACTCATGAGGGACTCGCCATGTGGGTCCCACTTGTCGAAAAGATATAATCACATGGTGACACCCAAGAGGTCTCCTCTCTCCTTGATCTTCTTGGGTGTCACTCATGCCGAGTGGATAGAGAATAGCGGGGTATTTATACTCTTCACTTCATGCCCAAAGATTCCATCGTGGGACTAATGGATTTGTTCCGGGTTAGCAACACCTCTTCGATCAAAGTGGGCCATCTTTCCACTCGCTCTCTCTCTCTCCCCCCTTTTCTTATGATTTATCATTATTCATCAATTTATTTTCATTTATTTATCTATTCATCCTTGAAACTTTTCAAGGGTAAACAAGTGGAGAAGAGTGAATGTGAGTTTCCACTTCAGCACGCAACGGTGCACAAATGAGGGGAGAGTGGGTGAGCTTCCACAAATAAACGTCAATCAAGTGTACAAGGAGCATCCACAAAATGGTGTTATCAATTGCATCCACAATCCAATTGATACTGGTTAGTTTATCCATTAGTAATAAAGGGATAAACGGGTTTATTCTGTACCCGGCCTAGAGGTCAATACAGACAGGTTCGGTATCCGCAAAATACCACGGTTACTTAGGTTTTGTATTGCCATAGATAAAGAGAAGTGATGTATAGAATGAATGTAATAGGATGCTGTAATATTTTATTATAATTAGACGCTGCAAGAGAATGAAGCAGTTGTAATCGGGTGCTTTTACAAATAAGATTGAAGATGCACAGCATGAAATCAATAAAGTACTTCCTCGCACTGCAGAGGAGGTAACGAAGAGATAACAATAAAAGCAAGCATCATCAACAACAAAGAGATCAAGTATAACAAGTGTCAAGGTATCCTGTATACAATGACAAGTATAGCAAAAAGAGAAGAAGAAAAGAAGAAATGAAGAGTACAATCTATGGGCCCAAGAAGCGAGACTCCAGCTCTAATAACACAGTACTAATGGTCTCCAAATAAATATGGAGAGAGTGCCTATCCTCCTCTGAGACTGCCTCAAAATCCAAGAATTGAGAGAAGGCTCTATCCCGGGCACTCGAATGAATCTGCAGCTCCGAGAGACGTCCCGCCAGATGTCGAGAGAAGCCCTCTCCTGATGATCTATGGTCCTCTAGCTCCTGCACAAGCAGTCGAGCGGGCCCGCCACTGACTCCCGTGGAGCGGAGAGTGGCACAAGAAGAAAGCCGCTGAAGGTAGCGGAGTCGAGCGGCCTCCAAATGCCTGCGTAGCTCATGGATCTCTAACTCGTACTGGTACACAAGAGAACTCGCATCCTGGTAAGCCCCGAGCAGCTCCTCACACCTCCTAGAAATGAAGGTACTCTCAAGATGAGGCGCAAGGAGTAGAGCTGGCGCGATGGTATCCCGCATTAGCCTATACCAATCAAAAGAGAAGTCATCGGGCAGGGAATCCAAAATCTCAAAATCTAGCGGGTAGTCTCCGAAGAAAGTGTCTCGGAGTGCATCCGCCAGCTCCGCCAAGGCGAGCCTCACATCCCTCAGTGAAACATCTGCAATAAAGTAAATGGGTCAGACGAATTGTCACAATCAAAGAAAAATAAAAGAAGAAAAGGTCTAACCTATCGCCTCGTCGCCTGAGACCTGTGGGACTGGATCAGGGATAGGAGTATCGGTCACCTCGGGAGGAGCTGCAGGTGCACTAGACCCGGCTACAAGATAAAATAAAAGGCATAAGTACATGGAAAGTAAGCTACAAACAAATGACAAAGAAAGTAAGAAGTACCAGGAAAGGCATGAGACTCAGTGAGACCCTCACTAGTCGGGACCTCACCTGCACGGGGCGTCGAAAAGGCGCTCCACTAGCCAACTCTCATCCAGCTCATAGTCATAATCGACTGCAGCCTGCTCAGTCAAGTCCTCTACCTGACTATCTGTGAGCTCATATGAGACTACACCATCTGTAGCCGCGAGAGGCTGCCTGTCAGGAGATGAAGAGACGTGGGATGGCCCTCCCTCGATCAATAATGGCTCGTCGCCTACGGGCTCGACAGCCAATGGACTCTCCTGCTCAAAAGAAACCTCCTCTGATCTCATAAGAGTGAGTACCGGCCCCAAAACCACATCAAATGAGCCACCATCTCCGATGGGCACTAGCAAAATCGACGGTGAGGCAGTACTGTCATGAAAGAAGGACTCTGAGCGGTGTGGAGATGCCATGTCATCAGCCTCGGGACCTGTAAAATCTACATGTAAGGATGAAAATACTAATACATACGGCAACCAAGTATTAAATGATGCACACGGACTGCGACGGCAAGGTCGGTGCAAAATCCGAGAGGACGGTGCCGCCGGCATCGGTGAATGCACTACGGTATCATCTCGGGGGCGCCTCTAAAGGAGATGTCCGTGAGTGGAAAATAAACCCTAATCGGAAATTTTGTAAATAAAGTGTGCCGAGTAAGGGTAGGCAGATTAGTAAAGAAAATCACCCGAAATAGGAGAAGGGAAAGAAAATGTGGAAGGCGACCGAGAAGTGCCATCTCGATCTCCCCCCACAGCGGCTGAAGCCGGTGGCTCGGTAGGTGGCTGAGAATGAACGCCAATAACTCGTGGGCGAGGGACTGAGAACCCGGGCTCTGCATGATCATACTCATAAGACAACCCTGAATCAAAAAGAGAATTGATTGAGATGGGACGAGGCTTATCAAAGGGAAATAACCTAAAAGGATGATGAAGTGTACCTGTGAGAGTAGTCCTAACGGGAGCACGGGAAAATCGAGCTGTTTAAACCACGAAAATCGACGAGGCTCTACGGCGATGTCGGAAAAGGGCTGCGATCACGCGAGACGATGCGTCTAATGAGAGGCATGTCCACCTCGTGGACTTGTACTCGGACGACCACGGAGGAGTATACGGCGGTAAGAGCGAATAACCTCATAGTACCACCTGCTTGATAACGCCTCGAGAAGGTAGAAGCCCAGAAGTGGATACCATCAGGTAACGAGTGCCGTGCCTAGTCGGAAAAGGTGAGTGTAGCACCATCCGATACCCTCCAAATCGGTACGCCAAAAGATATAGGGCGGAGAAGAGGTCTTTGGAATGTCTGATCAAGCCGAACGATGTGCGCATCGATGCGGCGAATAAGGCTCGATGAACATATAATCGCCCGATACGGGGAAGGAAGCCACGACGGATGCGATAAGGTACTCCAGTCAATAGGCACGGCTCGGATGCTAGAAGGGTCGGAAGAAGGGACCTACTTGTCGATCACCATCCCGTCGGCAACTCTAGCTACCCCGCGGACCACGCGATCTATCTCGAGAGAAGCGCAAATGGTCCGGCTCCTAAAGAATCTATACTGAAAGCGATCTCGGGGTCGATGAAGCCCGGCGCACCCCGACCAAGTCACTCGACAAAGGTAGGCGGTCTCGCGGTGTAGCGCCATGCGAGGTCATATGAGCCGGACCGGTGCGGATGGAGCCATCCACTGTCGGATGCCATGGAATCAACTCCGACCTTTGTGAAGGACTACGAGATGAAGTCAAACTACGAAGACATCTATAAATGTTGGCGATACGAGGCACGGCCAAAGAAATCTTGTCGCCACGCGCGATCGGGCTCGCCATGACGAACAGAAGGTCGAATGGTGTATCTTTGGGGAGCTAAGTAATAAGAAATAGCAAATCCACCAAGAGATGAAAGCGATCAAGTAAGTCTCCCGATCCACGTCGTGAGAACACGGTGTATCTGAGAAGGGATAGGGCCGTCATGATGAATCTCGGCCCACACTGTACCAAATGGATCTCTAGTGGAAGCCAAGCCGTAGGGCGGTATGGACCGATCGGTGAAATAGGCAATCCAATGCCTGAATGGGACTCCGGGATGCCCCCTCCGTAGATGATAATAAATCTCATAAGTCCTCTGTAAAGAAGGTGGAAATCGAGTGAAATCTCCCGAATCAGCGGGTGAGACCATGAACTCGTCATAAAAGTGACCAAAGATTAGCAGCCCAGTCAACTGCTGTATCTCGAGGAGAGTCGGAGTCAGCTCCCGGTCATCAATGAATAAAGTATTGGTGGAATAGTTTCACCTCTCATAGAAGGCCGTAGCGAGGTGTGTCGATGTGATAGTGAAACATCGATAAGAAAAGCAGAGTCATATATCCAGAAACACGTCCAAGCGAGTTTCCTCCGTATGAGCACGTATCGAGTCCACTCTAGCGATAGCTTGAGTGCCTTTGTAAGGGAGTGATGAAAGGAGCGGTGGTCCATCTGTAAGCCTCTCAAAGTCAATAATCTCCTTGCACAGGAGATGTGTCAAAGGAGCGTAGAAGCAACGCTGAGAGGTTTGAAGAGGTATGATATCATGAGGCTAATCATCTCTAAAGAACAAACCACCGCCTCGCGGGTAGACGGGAGTCGCTCGAATGGGCGAGACGAGAGGTCAATCATCGGGATACTCATAAAAAGAATGGTAATGACTCGGAGGACGTCATGGAATGGCGTCATAGGAAGAAACTACAACACCGAAGGAGAGAAGACGTCATGAGAAGTAAAGAAACGGGTGATTTAAAAAATAATAATACACCAAAACAAGCCTTTCGAGCGTTCAGAGGCTCGTCTTGGTGGGTGGCTCTTTGTTTACCCTTGGAAAATCTCAAAGACAAGCAGCTGAGTAAATGAAAATAAATATCAATTGTTGATAATAAAATATAAGAAAGAGGAAAGAGAAAGGGCAAGAGAAAGGGCCCGGCGATCGAAAAAGGTCGCTAATGGACTCGGAGCAACTTTATTTGTCCCACGAGGAAATCTCAAGTGCGAAGCAAGGGTATAAATATCCGTCATCCTTTGTTCATTTGACGTGGATGACGCTCGAAGATCGGGAGAGAAAAGAGATCTCCTCATGGGTCATCCATGTAATCATTTTCTCGACAAGTGGGACCCACTTTGCGAGTCCCTTGTAAACGACTCCAACAACATAGACCTGGCCTATTTTACTAAGAAACCTAATCAACCGGAACAAGGGTTAAGCACTAATCCCACAGGAAATGTCGGGGTGAGAGACGAGAGATATAAATACTCCACCACTCCTGCTCATTCGAGGTGGGCGACCTCGGGAAATTCCGGAGAGAGAAATCTCGATGGGTCGACCATTTGATCACATTTTTTTCGACAAGTGGGACCCACGTGGCGATCGCTTGCAAGCGGCTACGACGACTTAACACTAGCTTATGTACTAAACCTAATCAATCCGGAACAAAAGCTAAGCAATAGTCCCACGAGGAAATTTTAGGCAAAAAGCCGGAGGTATAAAAGCCACCGCCATCTCCTGTTCATTCGAGATGGATGACCCTCAAGAGATTCGGGAGAGAGATCTCTAGAGGGTCATCCATCTAATCATTTTCAGCGACGGTGGGCCCACGCCCTCGGTGACCAAACATCAAAAGAGTCGAAATTAAACCCTAAGAATCTATCCTCAAAGCAAACCCTAAGAAGCGAAGCGATATAATCCCTATGCAACAAGGAATGGTGTCGATGCCAAGCTAGTATTACGTCTGACTAATCATGAGAAATTTCAAATGTGATTTTGCTTTCAAGTGACACAGTGCCAAAGGCTGTAAGCAACCACCTAACCATGCTTTGATTTGTGTCAATTGCTTGATAAGTAGTCGGCTCTTTGACCAAATCACCCTCATGTTAAGGGATTGAAAGTCAATTTCACAAGGCGATCGGGTGCCAAAGTTTGGGAGCAACCATCGATCAAGTCTAGATTTGTATCAATTGTTGACAAGTAATCAGCTTGTTGATCAAATCAAACCACTAATAAATGTCAATACAAGTCTAATTGATATTTAGTTAGGGTGGTTTCTGCAAGAGAGAGATATTTGGCAGAGACACTTAGCTACAATTGAAATCTGAGATTAATTCAGAGGAAAGAACAGGGTTTCATTGACAAAAGAATTTTTAATTCAGAGAGACAGGGGTAAAAATGCAATTAAAAATTACAGGGATGATCATCATGAATTTAGGGATTTTTGGTGAAAATTCCATAATTTTTGGATAAGTGGAGCTATTAAAATAAATTCGGGAAGATAAAAAGCAGTTAAAAAGGAAAGATCAAGGGCTCGAGATTCAATCAAGGGTTCATCACGGTGCAACTTGGGGACGAGAGACACATGCGGGTGCAAGCGGGGATACCAAACATACACACGCGAGAATCGAAGAAGAGAGGGTGTAACACGTGTCGGCGCCTCATTGGGCCACCTCGGCGTGTCGATGCCACGTGTCGGCACCTCGTTGGTCCACCTCGCCCGTGTGGGTCCCACATATCGACAAGTGGGTCCCACTTATGCCACGTGGCGGTCGACCCGATGGTCGCGTCAACGACCACATCACCGAGACAAATACAAATGGCCGGATACGATTGGACTACATCACAAACCACATCGCCCACTTGAGCCACGTGGCCGTCGCGAGTGGTCCGCGCACCGACGAGGGTATGCTTGAATGGCGACACACGGAGAAGCCACTTCGGCATGTCGGTGCCACATGGCGATCTACTATTGGTCCACCTCGGCCCGGGTGGGCCCCACCATCATGCGGCGACATGCGGGCCCGCGACATGCCACGTGGCAAGCGTGGCGAGCCGCCTCGACGTCGATATGCCACATGGCGGCACGGCGGGCCATACACATCGGCAAGCACAATCCTATTCAATTACACATGGCGGCTACCTGTTGGACAAAGTCGGCACGGTGGACCCAGCTTAGTGCCATGTGGCATTCACGAGATCAAGGCATAGTCGACGACGGTTAATGACTAATCATGGCTTAATCATACATCTAATCTATCACGACATGCCATGTCGGCTTGATTATCTATAAAATCTTGTTGGTGGGGCCCACTTGTAAGAGAGTGAGCGGAGCGCATATCAACAGTCATATACCAATCTCATACAAATAAGAAGCATAATTTAAATCAAAAGGAAAAAAGGGAAGAACAAACCTGGCTCATGCGCTATCCTCTAAACAATCATCTCTTGTAAGCTTTGGCTCGCATGCACCATGTGCACCGTGGATGGCTCTCCCTCTCCCTTCTTCCTCTCTTCCTCTTCCTTGCACGATGGAGAAGAAGGCGCCATTGTTGAATAGAGTTGAAGGCGACCCTTTCTTGAAAATTTCTTCACGAAAGTTGTGTAACATGGATTAAAGCTTGTATGAGTAATCAATTTTAAGAATTGAAAAGAAACAGTGAGTAATCGGTTGAGTCGATCGACGGAATTGAAATTGGGACTAACCTTTGTAAACGAGCAAGAGACAAATTGATCACTTGTACACCTTCTTCTTGTTAGTTTGAAATAATCTTGAAGTCAATAATACGATAAATTGGTTATATAAAGCTTTGTTCATGAATTGGATATTTAAACGATATTTTGTTTCCTTGAGTATTATTGAATTTATGAATCATTCGAGTTCATGGCTTGGAATTGTGAAACTTCATAATATAGAATATACTCTTAAAAGTCACTAACCAAGGTAATTAGCGGGAACACTAATTAACGTTATCGGGTTAGTATGTGGATTAAATGATGGTCAAGTTTTACGGACCATAGACAAAGAGTTGTCATTTTAATCACATAGATAGATGTTCTAGGAACATCGTATTTGATAGACCCGAATGAAACATTAAATGGAATTGTGTTCGTGTCATTAATGTTTTCGTTCGGTATTAAATTCTAAAGTATGAGGTATTCATCTTTCTTACATAAGATATGTATGTGTGTGATTTCTACCAAACGTTATCAAGTAAAAGGTGGCTATAAAGGTAGCTCTTCGGTATACATAACTTATGCGGAGGAAGAGATGGTTTGCCAAAAGTACTTATTGTCCCTCGTATTTCTATACGAGTTATAGCATCATGGGCCCTTGATAGAGTAAGATTATCTGCTACCGGTATAATTACAAGAGTAATTATATTTGATAATTTACTCGGGATCAAGAAAAGATTAAGTTTGCAAGGATGACACATACCTACCTTGAAAGCTGATCTGATAGCTATGAGACAAAGAATTAAACACGAAGTAAATAGTTCTTGGATCATGATATTATACGGTACATCATCATCTGTGTAATTGGATGGTCATAGTGCATTACGCGGATGCCTCACTATGATTATAGAAGTTAAAACGGTTTTAACTCTATTTACAACATAACACGGATCTGTCGGGTCACATAGTATAGGAGTTAATCGGAGAATCTTATTGATTAATTATAAATTATTTATAATTAATAATAAGATAGTTATAATTAATTATATATGATATAATTATATTTGTCATAGAGATGACAAAGAAAAAAATCGATTGAATTTATAACGTGTTGGACACATCGTATAAATTAGCAGAAACAATGAGAAAAATATAATTGTAGATGACAATTATATATATTTGATTTGGATTTTAAATGTTAATTATGGATTTGAATTATGGGCCAAAACCCATTTATAATTAAAGTCTTAATTAATAATTAAAAACCCGAAAATCGAAAAAGCCCAAAATTGAAAAAGCCCAATCCAGAAAAGCCCAAAAAAGGCCCATGAAAAGCCCGTGAAAATGCGACCTCGAGGGTATTTTGGTAATTTGGCCAAAAAGCCCATGGCGTTTTGGTAAATTGGATGAACTTTAAGGGTATTTTGGTCTTTTCACTTTGAAACCTCCTACTTATTCACGAGGCATTTTGGTAATTTGTCGATTCCACTTTTACATAAATAGAGGGGTAGGGTGAGAGAAAAAGTTCCACCCCAAATCGGTTCTACTTTCTCTCGGTATACGGTTGTTTCGAAATTCACGGGATCGGTGAATAGTGTTTTTACGAAAGTTGCGGTATTTACGCACATTTGTGAAACGGAATGCTCTTGCGAGTTGTGAATAGTACTATTTCGTCTTTTCTCGGGTGAATAGTGTTTTTGCGGCAACGCGGTTTACGGTATTTACAATGAAAGAAATAAACGCTCTCACAGTCGATCTGGTGGATAACCTACGAGAGGCATCGGACGTTTGGTGCTCAGAGACAAGCGATTTTCATTCAAATTGAAATTTGGAAGCGAGGTATAACATCTTATATTAATCTATTTAATTGTTAAGTAGATTAATATTTTAGAAATCAATCATGGAGTAGATCAATAAAGATTTAAAGAGGTGTGTATCTCTCGGTAATCATCAGACACATCACTTTAACCCTAAGCTTAAGTTAGAAGTAAAATAATATTTTACCGTCTTTTGTAAAGGATTAAATGTCTGTAACTCTCGGTTATTGTCAGGCATACTTTAATCCACTAACTTAAAATAAAGTAAAATTTTTGTTCTACGGTCTTTCGCATGACTTGAGCATTAATGGGATTTGGGCATTCGAATCCCTACGATGGGTATCGAGCAAAGGCTCTCCCGTGATTGATTTTCTATAAGGTTATATCTTATGCAAATAAGATGCATATACCAAATATCGGTTTAATTCTTAGATTTGCGGCTTAAAGTCCAAACCAATAAAATTGGATTTTCTTGGTTCGGCTACTGTCGACTAAGAAAGTTAAATTAGATTTAAGCTTTTTTTTATACTTTCTTTACGCTTTCTTTTCGAAAACTTTCGATTGTGTTAAAGTATATCTAAGAATGTGATGAAACGCAAAAAGTACACAGAGTAAAATTTGTTGATCTCCACATAAAAGATAAGGTGATGTCAAAGAAAGATGGGAAGTGGATACCTTCGGTATTCTTTCGACAAGCTCTTTTACGTGTCCGATAAGCGGCCCCGAAAGGAACTTTATCACGTTACCAAATTACTTTTGCGCTTTCGAAGCATGGCAAATGTAACTCTTTTGCTTTTCGAAAATATATGGTACGCAGTCGAAAATGAGTCAAGACACATAAAACATGAAAACGGGGCCAGGACGCACTCAATGCCGCCCGAAAATGTGTCCGGGCGCACAAAATGTGGAAACGGGCTCGGACGCCCTCGGTACGCCAAAAATGTGTCCGGGGCGCAAAACATGAAAAAAGGGACAGACGCCCTCGATGCAGTCGAAAATGAGTCTGGGAGCGCAAAACATGAAAAACGGACCGACACCAGCGCGTCTTCTTGAAAACGAGTCCGGCGCGCAAAACATCAAAACGGGACCGACGCCCTCGTACCCGCGAAAATGAGTCGGGCACGAAAAACATGAAAACCGGACCGACGCCATCGAGTCGAGAAAACTTGAGTCCGGGGAGCGCAAAATTTGAAAACGGGACCGAAGCGCCCTCAGTATCGGCGAAACGAGTCCGATATCGCAAAACTTGAAAACGGGATCAGACGCA